>OX463832.1:6327693-8727693 GCA_949825045.1 Argyresthia goedartella | reverse complement strand
AAGATTTTCTCAAACCACGACACAACCAAACTACGTAATTTATATCAATCTGACGAAATATTCTGCTTAATTTGTGACTGCTACCAATAGTATAGTTATTAAGGATCATGTTGGCAAATTAGTCGTAGGAGAGTTGCAAAGTTTGTTGTTACAGTAACTAAATATGTGATTAGGGTATTGTTTTTTTTTTTAAATACCTATCCTATTTTTAACCGAGTGATATAGTTTTTATTTAAGTTTCCAGACCCTATATAGGCTGATCTTTCACCTGGTGTCTGCTTGACGTCGAGTTTCGTCACACCCTGTATACTAATATTGCACAAGCTATGCCTCAAATTTAAACAAAGCTTCTAGACGGGACAAATTATATTCAATAAATGGTTCAATTTATTGAATATAATTTGTCCCGTTATTATTTCAATTTAACACTGCACTTACTACAATGAAGAAGAAAATGCCGTATGTATATGTCGGCAGCCGATCGTCAAATTCGGCACATCATGATGAACGCTTCGCCGTGATATGGCGGCATTGCTTGATCTGTCATGTAAAACCCGCCATATCGTTTCATGCCCAACGTTCGACGATCTGCCAGCCTATAACTCGGCATAATGGAAAAGTAGGGTAGCAATAGATTTTACTAAAATTACATATGACTATGAAAGGTTTGGTATGATGGTTTGGTTTATCTCAGAAATATTTAGTACACAAAGAGCTTCGTTTATCTGAGATTTGATTGGCGGGTAGGTTGGGTTAGGTTAGAACGTGTATGTGCGACCAGCGGAGCGAGCTTGCGACAAAGTAATGAAAAGCCAAACTTGACTAGAGGAGGTAATTGTAGCTAAATTTCATTTGTGTTATATGTTAGGTCGGAATTTAGAAGAAGCAAACCCGGAGCGTAGCGAAGCGGTGCGGAGCGAAGGGTATGCAAATAAAAACAAGATTTAATAATGAGGATCATAAATCGGATACCCAATAGTAGTCCACCGATTCCCGTATGATGGTCATCCTACTTTTCTTGATTTGGTTTATAACCAAAAAAAAAATTTATGGATAATTATTTTTAAAAGTATACGTGTAACAACAGAAAATCATTGTTAAAATTAAATAGGTTTGTTTATTCGTAAAATTTTAACTATTTACGATGTGACGTTTTATCCTTTGGGAATATCATGTTGTGGCGAAGAGTGTATTTGAAATATCGACAAACCTTTGGTTCTCATCGATCTGCCCGATTTTGGTTTGGGCACATCATGATATGCCCCATAGACAACGGCGTATTTCAGAAAAACGCCGCCATATCTTAATATGGCGCGGCACATCATGATGCCCAGTTCTACAATCAGCCGCCGACATACAGGGTGTATATTTGGACCGCAACTTGGATCACATGATTATTAATATATATTAATATAGACGACACTTATTCCAAAAACACAGCATATAACAAAAAATAACTATTGAAGAAGGAGATATGCCCTTTTTCATCTCTCCCAAAATTCTCATAGTCAAAGCGCACAGCGCAGCTAGCGCTTTCCGCTGCTGTGCCGTGACACTAATAGGCCTACCTCTCGAGCAGTGTTAGGTAGGTCCAGTTTTTATGATTCTCCTTTTCCTTCATACTTTGTGGAATATCCCCCACTTCCGGAGGTCGTACACGAAATTATCAATCGTGTATCGCGTTGTGTTTATAATTTAATTTTAAGTATAACTTTAATACAACGCCTGTAATTTTAAGAACAGCAACTTGTGTATTTGCGTCAATTGATTGCTCAACATCTTCTGTCAAGGCGCCCTCTTGCCTTTTCTGCTGTCACACGCGAATGTAACGTGCTTACAAATTAAATCCTATTTAATCACCGAAGCTGCCGTTTTTACTGAAAATATACCTGAGGTCACGAACATGGTCCTTCGAACCGGATACTGAATATTTGGAGATAAACCCGTATTTGTGGAGTAATTGAAGATAGCAAGATACGCCGGTAACCACGCGGTGCAAAGTGCGCAATTGTGCCGGTCGCTACTGTGAAGTGATACGTTTGCTCGAAACATTGAGCTATTTCGTCTTTAATTGCACCCAGCACTCAAATTCAGGTATACTTTTAGGTATTCTTCGGTTAAAAAGGTCAGTAATGTTTTATTTGTAATTTTATGTGATAGCAAAGTTAATCTAAAATGCATTGTCATATTGTCATTGCGTAATTTCAGAAGCTAATCGTTACATTTTGTTAATTCGTACTTACAATACAGTACAGTAGCCGTTAAGCTACATAAATTAACAGATTACTTCTGATATTTATTAATATTTCACGCAGATTTGACTCAATTGCAGTAGGCAGGTACCGAAATAGATACTTGTTTACGTTCATTAGGTATTTATTATAAATTACTAGGCTGAGCATCATTGTACTACATTTGCATATGTATTTGTCACCTTCTTGACAGTTTGTAGACAAATTTACAGTTAGAGCACATTTAAATATTCACTGATCATTACAAGTAGGAATCTTTACATTCACCTGTACGCTGTAGGTATTTGTAAAATTACCTTAAACTATCATTAAATTTTGCATTGTATCAAATTCCAGATTGGTAAACGTCGCTTCCCAAAGATGACAGAAGTCATGTTAACATTAATCAGAAAGAGAGCTAGTTTCAAAGGCCAGCTGACTGTGTTTAGCAGGTATTTGTCAGCGTTGGACTCTTCTAAGTTGGATGCTTTGGGTGCACGTGAGTTACAAATGCGTATTACTAACATAGAAGCGTTGTACCATAAGTATGACGAGGTTCAGTTGCAAATGGAATGTGAAAGTGAAGCGACTGAAGAGCAATTAACTGAGAGGACTAACTTTGAGGATACATACTTTCAATGCATCGTTAACGCTCAACAAATATTGTCAGACTATAATGACACTCTGAATCTGGACAATAAGTCAAATTCGTCGCATTCTCGTCATAGTAGTGGTCACAGGCTTGTTAAGTTGCCAACCATACTATTGCCAAAATTCAGCGGATCCTGTAATAACTGGCTTGAATTTAAAGACACCTTTACAAGTTTGATTCACAATAATGAGGAAATTGATGTGATAAATAAGTTTCATTACTTAAGGTCGTCATTGGAAGGTTCTGCTGCGGTCGTGTTGAGGTCTGTTGAGTTTTCCTCAAAGAACTATGACACGGCATGGATGCTTTTAACTGAAAGGTATGATAATAAAAGACTTTTGATAAAAAATCATGTAACTGCATTATTCAGTCTGGAATCAATAACCAAAGAGTCTTCAACAGCACTGAAAAACTTAATTGATCATCTGAATAAAAATCTACGAGCCTTGGAGTCGTTGGGTGAGCCTGTGCAGCAGTGGGACACTCTTATCATTCACACAGTTACGCGAAAACTTGATATGAAATCACTGCGTGAGTGGGAGGAATTTAAAGACAGGTTGGATAAAAATCAACCCATAAAGTTTTCATCTTTCATTGAATTCCTAAACAATCGTGCTAATTTGATTGAAACTTTGGAACTATCTCGCTTTTCCCACAGTCACCAGCCCAACACCACAAATCCAAGCAAGAATAGTGCTAAGTTAAGGAGTATGGTTTTGGTGCAAACAACGTCCACTTTGAACTTGTGTCCTAAATGTCAGGGAGATCATTATCTAAATAATTGTTCACATTTTTTATCCCTGAGTAACAGTGGCCGCAAAGAGGTGTTGGCTAATATCAGAGTGTGTCATAACTGCTTTCGTGCTGGTTACTACTCAAACCAATGTAAAAAAATTGGTTGCAAAATTTGCAAACGCAAACACAACACACTCATTCATTTAGATGATATCAAGTTTAACAGACAAGTAACAACGCAGCAGCCCCTGCCGAGTCACAATAATACCGTGACGTCATCATCTAATTCCGACGTAAGACAGGTACAGTCGCAGTCCCACCCAACGGCTCAAGTCGCTTCGAGCGCAACAAATCGCGCATCACAAGAGTCTAGCGAAGTGACATTGACCGCTCATGTATGTGCTGAGGTAGGTAGTGTAGGTAACGAGGCGAGCGAAATTTTATTATCTACGGCATTAGTAAAAATATTTGATTCAAACAACAAACCACACATAGTTCGCGCTGTACTCGATAGTGGCAGTACATCGTCGCTAATGACGAATCAACTGTGCAAACGACTCGATCTACCTGTAGTACAAGTAGACAGATGTATAGAGGGTATCAATAACTCTAAGTCTAAAGTAGGTCAAGTGTGTAGTGTATTAATGACTTCGCTGAACGATTCATACAGCACAAGAATGCAGTGCTTTATTTTGCCTTCCATTACAAATAACGTTCCCTGTAAACACATTGATATCACGGAATTAAACATGCCGACTGATATTTGTTTGGCTGACCCTCATTTTTATAGGTCATCTGCGGTTGAGATGATCATCGGCGCAGACTTATTCTGGGACATGCTCGGTACAGAAAAAATCAGACTAGGTACTGAAAAACCCATTCTTCAGGACACGCGATTGGGATGGTTAGTGTCAGGCCCAATAAACAGCGGTCATCCATCTACCAAGTCCAGCATTATTTGCAATTTTTTGAAAGTGGAATCCAGTACCTGCGCCTCAGACACGCAATTTGCTGAGGTACAAAGTCAATTGTCACGTTTTTGGCAACTTGAGGAGGTCACCCACAAAGATTCTCATTATTCACCGGAAGAAAAACGTTGTGAGGAGCATTTCATCAAAAATACGACACGGTTGGAAGACGGTCGATTTTGTGTTAGGATTCCATTTAAAAACTCCCCTGAAGTTTTAGGAGAATCGCGACCTCGCGCTAAACAGTGTTTTCTGTCACTGGAGCGTCGTAATGATAAACAACCGTTGCTAGAAAAAATGTACCGTGAATTTATGTCTGAATACGAACAGTTAGGTCACATGTCCACATACAAAATTACGTGCGGTATTTAATGCGAGTGCACCCACCTCATCAGGTGTTTCACTGAATTCAGATGGTGGGGCCAACCGTGCAGGATGACCTTCTGTCGATACTCGTCAGATTTCGGTTTCCAAAATACATTATTTCAGCAGATGTTGAAAAGATGTATCGACAGATAGCCATCCACCCGGAGGACAGACCTTTACATCAAATCATTTGGCGTGAAGATGCGTCTTGTCCGTTAAGGGCATTTCAGCTGAATACCGTTACATATGGAACTGCTAGCGCACCCTATTAGGCTACGCGTTGTTTAAAACAATTGGGCTTAGAATGTATCGATAAAACTGTCAGTGTAATTATCATTCATGATTTTTACGTTGACGATCTGTTGACAGGCGTGGATCAGCTACAGGAAGCCGTCAAAATCCAGCAAGACGTCACGTCAGTTTTATCTTCAGCTCGGTTGTCTCTCCGTAAATGGAAATCAAATGAAATAAAATTGCTTCCTCATGATAATCACACTCATTCTTCGCTCAATCTGAATATTGGTAATAATGAACCAACAAAGACTCTTGGCCTCAGCTGGAAGGCACTTTCGGATGATTTGCTGTTTCCTATTGGTTCCTTACCTTCTAACGGAAACAGCAAACGCTATGTACTTTCAGTCATCGCTCAGATTTATGACCCGTTAGGTCTACTGTCACCATGTGTGATTTTGTTGAAAATCTTTTTACAAAGGTTATGGCTACTCAAGCTCGCATGGGACGAACCTTTACCTGAGGAGCTTTTCAAAGGTTGGAGTAAAACCATAAACAATTTGTCAGCCTTAAATGATTTAACGATTCCTCGTCGTGTAGTTTGCGATGGTTATAATAAAGCGTTTGATTTGCATATCTTTGCAGATGCATCTGAACTAGCATATGGGGCATGCGTATATGTCCGCAGTGTAAACGAAGCTGGTGAAGTTTTGGTTAGATTACTGATGGCTAAAAGTAGGGTTGCACCTATAAAACCAACAACCATACCTCGCCTTGAGCTTTGTGCTGCGCTAGTGGGTGCGCGTCTTTATCAAAAGGTAATTAATTCATTGCGCGATAAAGTAGGATCGACCACTTTATGGAGCGATTCCATGGTAGTCCTGGGATGGCTTAAAAGGTTACCCAGCAAATTAGAGCCTTTTGTAAGGAATCTCGTCGCTAGTATCCTAGAAGATACAGAGAAGTGTACATGGAGGCATGTACCTACCGATAAAAATCCTGCGGATCTGATCTCGCGTGGGATACAACCGGAACAAGTGCATGCCGCCGACTTGTGGTGGTCGGGTCCATCCTTTTTAAAATTAAATCACTCTCACTGGCCCAACAATTCCGTTGTCACTACAGATGATGAATCTCAATCGAATTCTATTTCGAACAAAACATTGCATTGTCAAATTTCACAAAGGATTGAGACTAAACAAATTATTGAATTTGACAGATTTTCAAACCTTTTAAGACTTTTACGTGCTGTAGCCTATGTGCTACGATTTTTGAAGATTTATGTTCTCAAAAGGGAGTCTAAACCCGCAGTTAACTACATGTATGTAGATGCGGCTGAATTG
Source organism: Argyresthia goedartella (assembly GCA_949825045.1). Taxonomy (NCBI): domain Eukaryota; kingdom Metazoa; phylum Arthropoda; class Insecta; order Lepidoptera; family Argyresthiidae; genus Argyresthia; species Argyresthia goedartella. The sequence continues at coordinate 8,721,167 of OX463832.1, read as the reverse complement.
CAAAATTCTTTGAATTTCATACTTCCTTTGGTGCAGAGGGAATCATTTCCAGAGTACGAATTACTATTGCAGGGTAAACTCTTACCCCCCAAAAGTAGGCTATTAAAATTTAATGTTTTTATCGATAGCAATAAAATAATGCGTGTTGGGGGCCGTCTTTCGAATTCTGAATTTCCTCATGATAAATAGTTTCCTATTTTACTACAGTCCACTCATCATTTTTCAGTCATTTTATTTCGTTTTGAACACAACCGATTGTTGCACGCAGGTCCACAATTATTGTTGGCATCCATTAGGGAAACGTACTGGCCAATCGGTGGTCGCTGTTTAGCTAAGGCTACCTATCATAAATGTGTAACGTGCACGCGCGAGCGTGGAAAGGTAGTAGTGCCTCAGATGGGTAATTTGCCGACTAAGCGTGTTTCGCCTGGTACCTACCCTTTTGAGAATGTAGGAGTAGATTATGCGGGTCCTATTAATGCCGTATCACGTCAAGGTCGTGGATGCAAGGTTGTAAACGTGTATATAGCCGTCTTCGTTTGTTTAGCTACGACATGTATGCACCTTGAGTTGGTTAGCGACTTAACAAGCAAGTGTTTTTTATTGGCCTTACGTAGGTTCATTTCTCGCCGCGGTAAATGTTCAAACATCTACTCAGATAATGGCACTTCATTTGTCGGTGCTTCAAACGAATTATCGCGCTTTCTTAAAGATAATTGTAACTCATTGGGTCTTGAAGCATCTAACGAAGGAATCCAATTTAATTTTATACCGGCCTATGCGCCACATTTTGGCGGTCTTTGGGAAGCAGGCGTGAAATCAACAAAATTTCATTTAGTTCGAGTGTTGGGACATTGTAATCTTACATACGAAGAGCTCAATACAACTCTTGTTCAAATCGAGGCAGTGCTAAACTCGCGTCCGTTGACCCCGCTTTCTTCAGACCCAGCTGACTATACTCCGTTGACACCTGGTCACTTTCTCATCGGCCGTCCACTCACGAGTCTTCCCACAGAAGATCTTCAAAGATACTCCTCTACCAATTTGAGCCGTTTCAACAGAATTGAGCAGCTTCGCCAGCAGTTTTGGTCACGGTGGAACAAAGAGTATGTTTCCGAACTCCAGCAGCGAGTCAAATGGAGAACTGACGGTCAAACCCTTAAACCGAACACACTCGTTATCGTTAAAGAGGACAACCTTCCCCCTCTACGATGGAAGCTGGGACGAATCATCACTCTCTATCCTGGGAGTGATGGAATTAGTAGAGTGGCGGGTATTAAGACCACAAGTGGAGTCATTCGTCGAGCGTTTTCGAAGATTTGTCCGCTCTTGGAAGAGGAATCCATTGGTTGAAAGCCATGCTTTCAACCCCTGGGGGCATGTTTATAATTTAATTTTAAGTATAACTTTAATACAACGCCTGTAATTTTAAGAACAGCAACTTGTGTATTTGCGTCAATTGATTGCTCAACATCTTCTGTCAAGGCGCCCTCTTGCCTTTTCTGCTGTCACACGCGAATGTAACGTGCTTACAAATTAAATCCTATTTAATCACCGAAGCTGCCGTTTTTACTGAAAATATACCTGAGGTCACGAACACGTTGTCAAGAAATCGTTCAGCCCCAGATTCTGACACTGCGATATTTTCACCACTCACAAAGTAAATGTTTATTAAGTCATACATCTCGCGATTGTCTAAAATTGTAGCGCGTCGGTCCATTGTTCCCGTCAAAATGAATGCGGTTCCAGAGAACGGCTGCGAGATCGCAAGCCACGCGACGCGAAATTGATGGAATGCAAGATCACACGTCACGAGTATTGCGACAGACTGGTTGGCGCCAGCCCCAGCCAAGCCAATCCCTGCGCCCGCGCACCCCTCTCCCTCTCCACCCCTGCAGATTGCAGAAATGTCGACTGCGCTCGCTGTGCGGCTGACCAAATTCACGTGTGTTGTAGTGGGACAGTAATAACAAAAAATCGTGGAAAAAAATATTAACAAAAAAGTTTTTTTTAAATATTTTTGTCATCGTCAGTGTCGTGAATATAAATTTCCCTGTGATGCAAGTTGCGGTCCAGATCAACATGTTGTATGTACAATATCAACATGTATGCACTATAATTATGTTACCGAATCTCAATTAAAATGTTATGTCTTATCTGCTTGTTTAGTGCTTTTTAATTGTACCTACTTTTAATTTATTTAGAAAGTTAAACAAGGTTTTTGACACCAGATTTTAAGTTTTTAATTACGACATTTAACTTATTGTGTACCTATAATTTTGATTGAAGGTTATAATTATAAGACTAAAAATCTTAATAATTCTCATTTGTAAATTAAATTGTGGATTACAGTGCTTGCTAAGAGATTCAAGTTTGTCTTCTGAGGCTATATGGTCCTTGTAGATTCTGATAACGTGACGTTTGATTATGATTTTTTAACGCCTTTTTTATACTGACTGGCAGAGACACAGTTGTGTCCAAGATAGTTATTCGATTCAAAAAAATTCAAAAAAAAAAATCACTTTCATGTCACGAGGCATCAGGATATAGAGACCTCTCTTGAAGATCTCTGGATAACGATGAGGACTGGCAAGGCCGGACTTTCCCTCGCAATTTGTCTCGTTTACCTGCCAGACTACCTCAAAATTGATGAGTTTAGGACTTGGATCGATAAATGTTCCAATAACCTGCTTGCGGACACTAGCGACTATAGAACTAAAACCATAATTCTGGGCGATTTCAACCTTCCTAACTTGCAATGGTCACCTGACCCAGCCTCCTCGTACAGCTTGATCAACACAGCCCCACTTGACTCCAAATCCGAGCTGCTGTTCAATCTAATGGCACTTGGTAACTTAAGCCAATGTAACAACATATGCAACGCCAACAATAGGATACTGGACCTATTCTTAACAGATTACCCTAACTTGACCCTGACTGAATGTGACGCCGTATCGCGAGTTGACAGGCACCACCCGGCATTCGTGGCTGAACTGCTGGATGTACCCAAGCCCTTAGTCTCAATGCCCAAAAAAACACTTAACTACCGCAAATGCGACTTAGCTAAGTGTAACCAAGCCCTTGATTGCATTGACTGGCCCATGGTATTAAGTAACTCTGATGTAAACGTAGACCTAGCGACATTCTATACCACTTTGAATGACATAATCAAACAAAATACCCCCCTTAAAAGAGTTGGTGACAATAGGCACCCCCTCTGGTTTTCAGAATCTCTAAAAGCTTGTATCGATGAGAAAAATAAAGTTCACAGACGGTACAAAAAATATCAGAATCCCCGGGATTATGATGAGTTCCAAATGCTACGAACCAGATCCAAAAAACTTATTAAGGACTGCTACAAATCGTTTCTGAGTAGTGTCGAAAACTCCTTGTGTGACACGACAAAATTATTTTTTACCTTCGTCAAGTCTAAAAAAGCAAACAACTCTCTCCCTGAAACTATGTACTTCGGCAACAAATCCGCACGCGGTGGGCTAGAGGTGTGTAATTTGTTCTCCGAATATTTTGCGTCAGTTTTTGAGAAGGACGACATCGATCACGATGGTGACTGTGAAGACTTAACCAACGTCGGTGAATGTAACAATACCCTAGCCAATATGACTATACCTCAAGATGCAGTTCGTAGAAAGTTGCTGACTGTAAATGTCAATAAGGGAGCTGGTCCTGACGGGATTCCCCCCTACTTCATTCAATCATGTGCCGGTGCTCTATCTATACCTCTTACGATCATCTTCAACAAGTCGTTCAGCACGAGCACTTTTCCAAATAATTGGAAATTGGCGTTTGTTGTGCCTATCCATAAATCGGGTGATATTAGCAATTGTGGTAACTATCGCCCCATCAGCATATTATCATGCTTCGCTAAGGTGCTTGAGTCGTTCGTCTTCGATGTGCTCTATAGCCATGTCAAGCCACGTATTGTACCTGAGCAGCACGGCTTTGTCAAGGGAAAATCAACTGTCTCCAATCTGCTCGAGTACACAAACTACCTGTGTACGGCGTTCAACGACCGCTGCCAAGTGGACACAATCTACACAGATTTTCGTAAAGCTTTTGATAAAGTAAACCATCGTATTCTTTGTTGCAAACTATCACTATATGGGGTGCACGGAAACTTTCTGCGCTGGGTGGAATCATATATCAAAAACCGTAGCCAAATAATAGCGCTGAAAGGGCACTTATCGTCTCCAGCTGGAATCCCCTCTGGTATTCCGCAAGGATCTCTACTAGGGCCTTTATTCTTCATAATTTTTATCAATGACCTGGTGATAAAATTCAATAGTCCTTGCTTGTTATACGCTGACGACCTCAAAGTCTTTACACGTGTCCGTACACAACGCGACTGCACAACCCTTCAGGAAGACTTGAACAAACTGTCCCACTGGTGCGCAGACAACCGCATGTTTTTGGCTGCTGACAAGTGCTTCGTAATTACGATGACCCGTAACCACAATCCTGTCCTGTCCGATTATACCATAGGGGATGTAACGCTGCAAAGAAAACACGAAGCCCGTGACTTAGGCGTTATTTTCGACGACAAACTAAGTCTTAATCAACACTGCTCAGCCCTAGTAAAAAAATGTAACCAACTTCTTGGATTCATTTCAAGAGTAACTAAGTCCTTTAAGAAATCAGAGAGTCTCATTCTGTTGTATAATGCCCTTGTCCGCTCCAGATTGGAATATGCGTCTGTCATTTGGTCACCATTTTACAAAACCCACATCGATCATGTTGAGTCAGTCCAGAAGCGCTTCCTACGCATGCTCTGCGCGCGTCTCGGTCTTCGTCGCGCGGTCAAGTCTTACGATAAAAGATGCGAACGTTTCTCACTGGAATCCTTAGAGTCGCGTCGTAGACTCCAGCATCTGATCCATCTTCATAAAATAATAAATGGAGCAATAGTAACTTCTACTCTCTCAGAAATCAACTTTCAAGTACCAAGCAGGTCAGTCAGAATACCGCGTCCTTTCTTCATCCCAACATGCAGGTCGAACATCAGCGCCAATAACCCCATGCTTCGAATGTGTCGTCGCTACAATGAAGTTGTAGCCACCGAAGATGATGTTCCTGACATCTACCACGTCTCGTTGCCTTGCTTTAAATATAAAATGCGCAAAATCCTTAAGCAGGTATGATAAATCATTGATTGTACCAGATATCGATCATCATTTATTTATGCTTTTAAATTGTTTTTTATTTAGTTTTTTTAGTTCGATTTCATCTCTTAAGTGTAGAAAAATAAATTAAGTTTTTCCAATAGTTAAGTAGGTAATCTTTCCATTGTATGTAGTTTTTGTTTAGTTAGTTCTAGATTTACCTTACACCATGCTGTGTACACATACTTTTGGCGCTGGAGACAGCCCCTTTTGTACTTGTTTTGTTGCTGTAATTTGATGTATTATCTCTAGTGCTGTTTTGTGTACCTAATATAATAAATAAATAGAATAATAAATAGATTGTCCAGTTTATGTGACAGGGGCTAGGCCATCGCCACGACTATAAATATGTCGCAGCCACTTAGCTTCATCAGCCATTTAACAACCTAGCCATTTAGTTGAAAGTCGCAATTCAACTAGCAGCCTGTATAATATTCAGCCTCCGCGTCTAACACAGCATTTAATTTCATAATTCTTTGTTGCGCACAAATATTTGAGCAGTAACATTCAAAGAAAACACATGTGCAAAGGCAAGCCATAAAAAAGTTTTATTCCCGAAAACCAAGGCATGACATTAAAGGACAGTGGCAGTGCACATTAAATAGTAAAATTAAAAAACCAAGGTATGAATTCAAACCTAAAAAATACGTTTTACATAAAATTATATAAATATCATAACTTTTACCATAGAGCGAGGTATTGCTTTTTAATACGTAGATGTAGATGTAGTGCGTACGTAAATAAACTGGCGGACAGATGCTGATGCCATACACACAATATGTTATACACTATAATTATTGTCTTTTCTCTTTCTTTCTGTCAACACGCTTTTATTAAAAATATGAGACTGTGATAAGTACACTTGTGGTTATCTCTTACCTTTTACTTTTATTTTACAACTATCAGTTCTCTGACAAATTTATGATAGTTTTCTACAAGTTAGGAGTTACCTACAATAATAAAATTGCATGTTCTACATTTAGGCTTAACAAGATTTAGGCAGATCAAAATGTTATAACAGATTCAGCTACAATACGATGTAAGCAATCTGCTCAATAGACTTACACTATCATAGACATAACACTTATTTAATATGCAGTTTAGTCAGCTCACCTTCAGGTGGCGGCCTCACCTTCAGGTTCCCTTTTGGGTACCATTTGAGGACTTAAAAACACCTGTCAAAATTACTCTTCACTTGACAGACACGACATTAACTTTAATAGTACATTGTGATACAAGTGTGCAAAGTTGGTCATAACATACGAGGTTGGTTTACCAGCTCGAGCCGCAGCGCTGCTAGCGGAGGTGAGAGCACTGAAGAACCGAGTTTGTTATTACCGATTGCTCACGAGTCTCCTACGGCGTTTTTCAACACACTTGTGAGGAAAATAAAAACATATGTAGGTAAGATATAAGTAATTTACCTTAGATTTATTGGGTATCAAACTTTCATTGCATTTCATTTTGCGCCTCACATATGACATCTTGCGGTGTTAAATCTATATCTTCATCGGTAATAAAGACAATGAATGAAAAGTTTTATTTATTGAAAACTGGATGAAAATGGCGCGACCTTTTTTTTTTATTTCTCTCGTTGACATTGCATTGTACAAATGCAAAAGCCAAACAAACAGCCAAATATTCAATTTCATCATAGTAAACGAAATACATCTCTGTTTTTTTTGAGTTTGCTTTTTTATGAAAATAAATGTGTTTGGGCACTGGGAATTGGGTTAAATAGTCACAATGGAGGACCGTTACTGTTGGTTGAACAGATGTCCCTCCCCAAATCTTCTTGTTCGCTTAATGAATTCTAGGATAGCGTAATCCTTTAACGTTTAGCGTAATCCTTTAACGTTTAGCGTAACTTTAAGTTTAACAAATAATCTACTTTAATGTTATCCATTCCTAATGTTCGCCATCTTATGTTTGAATACATTACGCATTCTCCCAAGAAGTGCGGGCTACGTTCCTACGAGCCGTAATAATAATAGGTGCATATTTAAGTTGCAGTGACCTGTCACCACACCTACCAGTATCGCTAAGTTTTCCCTACTGCGATTATGTGATTGATAAATATCTTAGACTGCCTACAGTCTTGGGTGTTCTTACACTCTTGGTTTGCATCTCGCTTAGCTATCATGTTGAAGATGTTCTTTGTGACAGCCGCTAGGTAATCTTGGTTGTGGTCTAATAAAACACTCGTCAGCGGCGTTTCTTGCCAGCTCATCTGCTTTTTCGTTACCGTGAATCCCTTCATGACCCATGCGATAATTATTTCTGATGTTCTTCCAAAGAGTTAAGACTGGCCTTACACTCTTTGACTAGTGCAGATTTATTCATTAGTTGCCTAAGCGCCATTAAAACCGCCTAACTGTCAGAATAAATGACTATTTTAACAATAAAATGTATTCATTAATAATTAAAGTAATATTTTCCAGCATAAAACTCTTTGCTGTTATTACTTGTCCTTAGTTTATCTATAAAAAATATTTGCTGACATTACTTGTCCATAGTTGATAAATTTAAAACTATATCCACTACCACACTTGTACGCTAATGTTTATTACCGCACGCGTGTATAAATGGGCAGAATTATGTTTCTCAAACCAACGTCATAAGGGTCACCTTACAAGCAAGTGTGTTAAAACGACATTTAATAATGTTTCAGCTGGAAGCAGGTGTACCTGTATTAACGTCTCCGAGACTCTGCTGGGAGTGTGTGGCTCACTTGAAGAGATCGGTGCGCTTTAGAGAGCAAGTGCAGGACTCGTACAGACTGCTGCAACCGATGCTACTCAATTGCGACAAGGCGGTAATTTGGTCTGATGCTGTTTTTTGTTCCCATGACTCAGTCTCACATAGTCCCAATACTCCCAATCTGTATCTGTATTTACAGGATCTATCTGAGTTTCTGCAGACTTCGGTGTGTCGCCCTGGCCGGCTGAGGACATACTTCGCTCACTCTGTCGACATCTTTCCGCAAGATAATGACGCTCAGACGATGACTGCGGACCAACATGATGATGATGATGGAGCGGAACAACTTCCGGTGCTGGTCAAAGACGAGAGAGAGGATGAGCAGTTACAGGAAACCGAAGCAGATCCAAGAAAACAAGTCAAAAATGATGTAAAATCAATTTCTAATCAGTATTCGAACGGACTAAGATTACTTCAGCCTAACAATATGCAAATAAATATAGCAGAGAAAAATCAGTGCAACGTGTGTGCTAGGTCATTTTCAGTTGAAACGAACTTCCTTAGCCACAAGAAAATGCATACTGGCGAGAACGGTGTTACGCGTAAGCTTTGTTTCAAACAATACAAGAAAATGCGTGCTTTGAATAGATACAAGAGTACATATGCGTGCGAGAAATCTTTTCAGTGTGAGGTGTGTCAGAAATCATTTTCAAAAAAAAAATGTTGGATAACGCACACATTGTCACATACTGCCGAGAAGCCGTTTCATTGTAAGGTGTGTCAGAAATCATTTACACAGAAAAGTAATTTAATTGAACACATAAGGTTACATACTGGCGAGAAACCTTTTCTCTGTGAGGTGTGCAATAATTGGTTTTCAAAGAAAGGTAACTTGATAACCCACAAAAGGTTACATACTGGCGAGAAACCTTTTCAGTGTAAGATGTGTCAGAAATTATTTACATACAAAAAATGTCTTATTGCACACATGACAATACATACCGGCAAAAAGCCTTTTCAGTGCGAGGTGTGTCAGAAATCATTTCCACAAAAATGTAGTTTAATCCAACACATTAGGTTGCATAGTGGCGAGAAACCCTTTCAGTGTGAGGTGTGTCAGAAATCCTTTTTAAAGAAGGATAATTTGATGATGCACATAAGTGTACATACTGGCGAGAAACCCTACACGTGTGACGTGTGTCAGAAATCATTTTCACTTAAAAATAATGTAGGACGACATATGAAAATACATGAAGGCAAGAAGCCATTTCAGTGTAAAGTGTGTCAGAAATCCTTTTCTACTAAGAAAAGTTTTATAACCCACACATTGTCACACACTGTCGAGAAGTTGTTTCAGTGTGAAGTGTGTCAGAAATCATTTACACAGAAATACAGTTTAATCCAACACATAAGGTTACATACTGGCGAGAAATCTTTTCAGTGTGAGGTGTGTCATAAATCGTTTTCATATAAAAAATGCTTTATTGCACACATGACATTACATACCGGCAAAAAGCCATTTCAGTGTGAGGTGTGTCAGAAATCATTTTTAAGAAAAGGTAATTTGATAATACACAAAAAGGTACATACTGGCGAGAAACCCTTTGCGAGTGAGGTGTGTCAGAAATGATTTTCACTTCAAATAATTTAATACTGCACATGAATATTCTTACTGGCAAGAAGCAATTTCAGTGTGAGGTGTGTCAAAATTTATTAAAAAATTATATTTGGTAACCCACACAAGGTCACATACTGGCCGTTCAGGTAAGTTGCCTACTATATCCTAGCGATAATGTGCGCTATGTTCACGGTAATGTTCCCAAATTGTGAGGATTCACAGGCGCATGCCCATATATGTCCTACACGAAAGCGCATATGTATTTAGTCGAGAAGATACACAAAGCTTTCCTACGATAGCTACACAAGAATAAAGACAGTGACTGCGCAGCGCTTCTCTGTGCAGTAAGCGCGCTATACGTGCCTTATAACTAACTACACGGGCGCAGGCAACAGCTGTTAGCGGGTGGCACGCACCGCACGGTGGTGCGTTGACAGTCTGCTTGTGCGGGCGTGGGACAGCCTCAACGCACTATTGAAGGAAGCACCACTGAATGATCTGTTCAATGATGTATGTAGGGAAAAACTGGTGGGTGCCATATTCTGTGATTTGAAGGCATGATTGTGTTGTCCCTGGATGATTGAAATTGAATTTTATCTGGATCTAAATTGGTATATTATTGTGAATTTAAAATGTAATCTGAATCTGTATTTAAGTTAAATCTTGTCAATATTGCCTAATGTATGTTTGTTTGTGTCAATTTGGCATTTGCTGCAATGCCACAAATAAATATTGTAAATAAATAAATGGCCTAGACTAGAATCTAGATAGATAACTAGCGTAGAACAACAAATGTTCACTGGAATTAGATCTAAATGTTTTAAAAATATTTTCATCTTTATAGACATGTCATGCCTTTTTAGAATATAATGTGCTGCCACAGTCTTAATATATGCATTGAAAAGTATGCGATTGTGGCAGCACATACCTAATATGTATACATGTATTAATATTAATAGTAACAAGTCAAGCGTAACAATTCATTGAGAAATATAAATTTGTATTGAGAAGAAATTAAGTGTCTTTTATAGCTAGTCCGTCATCTACAGGTGACATCGACGTAACCGAGAGTTCGACGTGATCAGTGAAACTAAAAGTGAAATTTCCAAAAATTTGCGGGTTCAATAACCAAAAATGTGAACTTTGTGCTGTGAATTGGTTATCAACGCAGTAATTTTGTGTAATCAATGTGTGAGAGTGGCAAACTGTTATTAAGTTTTGAAATGTGTCTCTTGATACATTTGGGTGTGGTGTTTAGTAAACAAAACATCATATTCCTTCAGGGTCTTTTTTTATAAGGCCATATATATTTTGCTACTCATTAATAGTGCTATCCATCTAGAATCGATTTCGATCGATTTAATTCGAGTGACACGTTGTATAATCGAATAAATATCAATTGTACACCGCTAGCAACGGAATCAGCTGCGGTCTGCCAATCCAACCTTCAGCGCTTTGGCACATGCGCGTGGGGCGTCCAATAGCAACCCGCATCGCTTAAGGCGCCGGTTTTCGCGTGGGGCCAGCGCCCCAGTGGCTAAAGTAATCAATTATGATACATATTATGATATACAAGAGATGTGTTTTTTGCATCTTTTCTTGTACTTGTTTTTTCGTGATGTACGTAACTACAAATTTACGGTTTTCGTAGTGTTTTGTTTAACTGTGCTATATGAACTTGCTTCTTGCGGAATTTCATGATTTTAGGTCCTTGGAAAGTACCATATACAATACATTTTAGGACAATTGACAAGTCGAAGAAAATGACAAGTTAGGGGATTTCCCCTAACTTGTCATTTTCTTCGACATTAGTCATATGACTAATCAGAGAAAATTACCAATTAGGGAAACAAACGAATCAGGTTTTTATGCAACGTTACGATACGATTAAGGAAACTGACGGATTAACGAAAATGACGAATAAGGGGAAATTACCAGTGGTGCACGAACTCTTCTAAAGAGTGTCAATATAAGTATGCGGCAATAATGCAACATCTTTTGATTGCGTTGACTTATAAGTGATTTTTCACAGTTCTATGTTAGGTATATGTCGTGCCACACGTTATGAGCGGTGGCCTTGAATGCGCAGTAGTCCCTTTTCAATACCTGTACATATGCGCAGTAATTCCCGCCAACATCGCCCAGCGCTCTTAATTCGTGGCGCGAGGTATACTGCATACATGAGTAATTGATATCAATGTCAATTTCATACCTTCACTTTCTCCTGAGTAAAAGGTTCTGGTAGATAAAAAAGAAAAACGGACGGAAGGATGGACCGACATATAGACGTCACCGAAGTGATCCTAAAAAGGTTTTTATTTCGCTTTATCCCAAACAAACACGACCTTTGTACGAATGCCGCAACACATGTGTAGAGTTTGGGACCCTCATGCGGTAAAATTATTATTGTCTTCACCAAAAAGAGAAAGGAATTATAGGAGTTTTTCAGATAAGTTATTATTATCAAGATCTCTTAGAATTTATTTTATTTTTATTTTATTTTATTTTATTTTTCTTGTATGGAAAACTTACAGCTAAAATTTAACAGTTTAACACTAAAAATGTACAGTTGATAGCCAATTACAAGTTTTCACTAATTGACGACAGATTATAATAACAAATTGATTCCTATGAATGCAGACATACCTAACTGGAAACTCGAAACCAAATAAAATACAATATTATTAATACCTACATTTTTATGAATGTTACATTAGTGAGTACCTAACTATGCATATTACGTTAATTATTACAACGAAACAACACAAGCCTATATTGAGACATATATACCTACTTCTACTTGTAAATTACAACATTAAGAGATACGCGAGACGTATAAACAGTTAATACAAGGACATAGTTTAATATTGCTTAGCACTAAACTTAAATAGTTGAGCTAAACTTACTGGTCAGATAATAGCTGACAGACCGAGCACTACTACAAAACATGTCTATGTCCATACAGTCAAAACTTAGTGAATTGAAAGAGCGCGAAGCTCTCAAAAGAAACGAGTTCTGCCTGTAATTGGTAAGAACGAGTGGAACATGCAACAGTGATTTGAGACGTAATTGACGTGCGGGGACTAACAGATGGATTTTATTCAGCAAATCTGGACAATCAATACTATTCTGAGCCAGCCTAGTGAGGAATATTATATCTGCAGCTTCACGCCTGATTTGAAGAGGGAGAAGGTGGAATTGATTGCGATGAAACTCATAGCTCCGTCTTGGAATTCTAAATTTGTAACATAGATAGCGAATAAACTTTTTTTGGATGGACTCAATTTTTGAAATATAGATGTCATAACGTGGGTTCCACACCTGAGATGCGTACTCCAAGTTGCTTCTTACAAGAGTGCAGTAAATTATCTTAATAGACTTCATCAACTTGAAATTTTTACAGGAGCGTATAAGGAATCCTAGTAATTTATATGCTTTCTTTACTATTGTATCAATATGTTTTTCAAAAAGTAATTTTGAGTCCATTATTATACCCAAATTCCTTATCTCATTAGAGCTAGAAATAGATTTATCGCTGAGACTATAAGAGCTCCGATACATGTTTCTTTTACGCCCAAATGAAATGGAGAAGCACTTTGAGACATTTATATCCAAACTGTTAAGTCTGCAATATGTTTCAAGTCTATTAAGATCGTCCTGTAGTAAATCAGAGTCCTCCGGACTATTGACCACTCTAAACACCTTCATATCATCAGCAAATAGGAGGAATTCGGAATGATTAAAGCAAATGTTAATATCATTAATAAAAATAATAAATAGGAGGGGTCCTAATAGAGATCCCTGTGGTACCCCAGAAGGAATATTTTTCCATGTTGACATATAACCATTCAATACCACCGATTGCGTCCTGTTGGATATGTAAGACTTGAACCAGTGAAATAAATCGCCACGTATTCCGGCTAGTAGAAGCTTTTTGAGCAGCATTTCATGGTCAATTCGGTCGAATGCTTTACTGTAATCAGTATAAACGGCATCAATTTGATTATGGTTATCCATTTGTTCTGTGATAAACTCATTAAAAACTAGAAGGTTTGAGATTGTAGATCTTTTCTTTAGAAAACCATGTTGAAATGCGTTAAAAGTTAGCTTCAGTGATGCATAAACCTGATCATAAACGATGCGCTCAAATATCTTAGCAATAAGGCATAGTTTAGAAATTGGTCGATAGTTGCTGACGATGTTTTTTGGACCTTTCTTGTGGATCGGACTAATAAAGGCAGACTTCCACAATAATGGCAGTACGCCCTCGCTTAATGATCGTTGGAATAAAATGGCTAAAGGGACTGCAAGTGCTTTAGAGCAATTGACAAGAAATACTGCTGGTAATTTATCTGGGCCAGCTGACTTTTTAAGATCTAAAGTTTCAAGGAGCTTACAAATGATGTCGACAGATATTTCAATAGACGCAATATCAGCTAGCGGAGTTGGGATGCCATCGTTCATGTTTTCGTCCACTTGTACGGGCCCAGAGTTAGATTGTAAAAATGTAGAATGAAAATATTCAGAAAACAAATTACTTATTTCAGGTCCTGACGTTGACGAAACATTTAAGTGTTTCATGCACGATGGAAATGAAAATCCCTTCCGTTTGCTTTTAATGAAAGACCAAAATGCCCGAGGGTTTGATGATAATGAACTTTCGATATGGGCTATGTATGACATTGTCATTGAAACATATGGTTTGGAGCCTCTTTCTCTTAGAAAATCAAAGGTCTGTTTATCACATAGGTTACCATATTTCTTAAACTTTCGGTGGAATTTAATTTTTTCGTTAATTACTTTAATAATGGCATGATTATACCATGGCGGATATTTGTCAACTTTTGTAACACGCTGAGGTATATGTTTATTCTGAAGTTCGTATAAAATATCATAAAATTTGCCCACAGCTTCGTCAACTGAGCCCGCACTAAGTGTATTTTGCCAGTAAGTTGAATTAATTTCATTATTAATTTTAGTAAAGTCAGCACGATTATAACAATACATTGAGCGTTTGCATGGTACAAGTGGTTCGAGTTCTACAAATGAGACAGTAATATAAAGAGCTGGGTGATACGGGTCCTCTGTTACCAGAGGGTCAGTGCACAGTGAAACTGAAACGTGGTCATTTGAGAGAACTAAATCTAGTATTTGATCGAACTTATTGACAATTGGGTTAAATTGTTGCAGACCACAAAAACTAACCGTATCTAAGAAGTTATTTATGTGTTCACTTGATAAACTAGCTGCCTCAATCCCATCCTCAGATACAACCCACTGAATGCAGCTCATATTATAATCACCCAAAAGGATGAATTTATGAGAATCATGCTCCGTGACTATAGACTCGAGTTTATTGCAAAAGTTATGTAATTGATCTGTAAACGAAAAGCCCAGGTTTTCAGAACATAAATACAAAGTACAAATATATAATTTATATTCACTTTTTGAAATGGGACAGCGCAACGTAACCGAGACCCATATATCCTCAGCGGGCGAGTGCCAGTCAGGTAATCCTGTTGCTATGAGATCCCTCTTGACAGCCATCAAGACACCCCCTCCGCGCTCTTGTTGAGTACGTTTGTAATCACGATCACGCCGCCACACTACGTACCGACCGTCGAACAATTCCTCATCGTAAATTCCCTCGTGTAGCCAAGTCTCCGTTAGTGCTATGACATCGTAATCATTTAGTCCTACGTTCCCAGAAAAAATATCAGTCTTAGTCCGGAGTCCCCTTACGTTCTGATAGTAAACTTTTAAATTAAACATTTAGGTAGTCAAAACATAATAATAACTGTATAGTCACCAAATCAAGGCCAAAATTAACTAAATAAATAAGCAAAGCAAAAAATCTCGTTTCCACTGTGAACTCGCACTCGTACCCAACTCGCATTAACACTATAATATGTTCGATACACTTGAAAATATACTCATAAAGACGGTAGCTATACAAACATATGGCAAGTAGTAATATTATACTTAGTACGCATTTAGTAATGCTTCTTAAATCGTGCAGTAAAACACTATTAAACAAAAGCTCAAATAGGCAGTAAGTTAAATAAGATAAATTATTATTTTCGTTCGCGAAGTACCAATGTGAAAAAGTAACATAGCAAAAATAAAGTAATCCATTATAGTCTCTAATGCGTATGGACATAGATCGCATTGAATGCTCAATACAATTATCAGCACAGGTGTCCGGCTCGCTCGAGCGATAGCAGGTAGTAGGATTGAACAAAAGAGTCACTAGGCGAGCAAAAAATAAACAGCCAGGTGTTGTCAACTTAAATGAATAACTCAAAACAAATTCAATAAATATGTTGAACGGAATAATTATAATTAGTAAACTGATTATTTCAATCTGTTTAAATCCCCGTCAGACCTAATTGTCATGACAGGTGCCGTATCATTCATCCGGACATGTATTTTAGCATGATTAACCCATACGTATTGGTAGTTCTTCTCGCGCGCTACAAGCTTAGTCTTGGAGAGAAGCTTTTTATTTCCGGGTGATAAGTGATCATTGACATAAATGCGTTCATCACTAGCAAAACCGATGTCAGAAGCTTTTAGAGAATGCTTTTTTATTCTCGCAGCTGCAATAAAATCTTCTTTTGCGTAGCGATTTACGAAGCCAAGTAGTATGGACTTATCCTTGTAATTGTATACAGGAACGCGTGATATAAAGTTGATCTGAGATTTAGATATAGGTAGGTTGATATGCCTACCTAGAGACTCCACTATATCAAATAGGTTTTCGTTACTTTTCAGCGGAATACCTTTAATTTCAACATTATTGAGCCTTGACCACTGCTCTTTCTCGTTCAGCTCCTGTTGCAGAGCATCCACTGCAGACTGGGTGAATTTGGCGGCTTGATGTGTTTCCTCTAGTGAAGATAAGCGGCCATTAACTCCAACAAGCTTCAGCTCAAAATCATCAATTTCACGACTAGAGAACTCACAACTCTTGATTACTTCTTGCATGTTCATCTTCAGATCATTTACATCGGAAATCAATTTAGGCAGTACATCCAGCTTTGATGTAAGAATATCCAGACGACTGAGAATATCTCCCAAAGTGGGTTCTTTTTTCTCGGTAGTAACAGGGCTTGGCGATGCAATACGGCACTTGGGACACTTCCAGGCAGCTCTACGATCCACCCCAAGGTTACGAAATCCTCTTTCCGTAATGTTTGCGCAAGAGAAACATATATCCTTGGAGCAACCGGCGCATGTGGCACCATCGCCGATGGTCGCGTTACACTCGAAGCACAACATATTAGAAAAATGTAAGGTACAAAGGTTGAGAACCCCTGGATGACGAGCAAAGTAACGTGTGTTCCGTACGGTTACTGGGATCGGACTGAATTGATCGGAATTCTTATCCGATCCCTCATGTATTTAGCAGTGTGTACGAGGCCAGACATCACACATTCAATCAGTCAGTACTCCGATCCAATTTAACACCTCCTATGTTCTGCATAGGAGCACACTATGCAGCAGGCAAGCGTGAGCTTCTAGCTTCTAGCTGAGCTTCGCTATAACACCTCGTACGACCTTCGTAACGTGAACAGTGTTTTACTCGGCTTCTTCATTCTTCTTCCAATTCAAATAGTTTCAAGTTTGGTTTTTAGTCTGGTGGTATGGAATATTTTTCTTTATACTTATAATTATCAATTTAAATAACTGAGTGGTAAATTAATGTGAATTACCATAGTGCAATTCAAAAACTACCTACATATGTGACAGGATAAAGTTAAAACCGGGTGATCACTGTGAGTGAAAAGAACGCGCAAGCGCCACGACCTGTACGGCGGATGCGACTATAATCACTTTCTTAAATAGACGCAACAAAACCAAATAGGTTTTAAGCGATAGGTTCAACAATCGATGTGCGCCGATCTACGCGATTCTTGTGCGCAGAATGTAAAAGCGAGCGTTCACTTTGGTCTCAAAGCAACAGACTGGATACAATTAAAATCATGAATGTCGTGAGGACCTAAGGCCTACAAATCTATAAGCTTTGTCAAATTTGTACGTAGCACTCCCATGGTCTGCGGGCGACGGGACGAAAGATGCGGAAGCTTCGAGGGCGGGAAAGAAGAGCGCAGGCGGCGGCCGCTTAGTAGGAACCGCCTGCGCTCTTCTTTCCCGCCCTCTCATCTTTAGTCGCCCGTCGCCCGCAGACCATGGGAGTCCTACGTACGAATTTGACAAGCTATACAATACATTCGGCGCGTTCCGAATCGCACCATAATCGATTATAGCATCTACGAGGTCGTTCCGGATGAGTTTTAGCGTGACAACGATAGCTCAAAATGGTTGATATGACGTCATAAATGACATCATTAACACCGCCATCTTGTGCTATCATCGCCCATGCTTTTGAGCGTCAGCACTGTGAACGAGCCATCAAAAGTGATAGCTGTCACGCTGGCAGCTGACAATCGAACTAAGAACAGCGACCAGCAGAGCGACTACTTGCTCTCCTTAATTGTTTATTTACTCACTTATTCACCCAAAACAAAACTAATATAACTACTAAGACAGACTACGACTCGAAATGTCAATAACTAACAAAAGTTGGGTTATAATAGTGTCATCTGTCAGTGTCAACGTCTACCGTCGCTTTCAAAGCGTTCCGAATAGATATGTGTGATGGTCGCCATTTCCCACTAGGAACGGGCATGATGGTCGTGACGTCACGTGAGGGATGATGGTTTTGTTGACGTGACTCGGAACGCACGGAAGGGCGGGGCTCAGTGTGACCATCTTGATCCAAAATTCCGAACGCGCCTGCCGGCCGGTCAGCTGTCAAAGAAACGGCTACTGATTTTAATTGTAATTTTATTCGTATTTAGGGCATAAATATAGTGCAAAGTTATTCAAAGAGTATCGTTCCGAATCACACCATAATCGATTACAGCGTCTACGAGGTCGTTCCGAATGAGTTTTAGCGGGACAACGATAGCTCAAAATGGTTGATATGACGTCACGAATGACATAATAACGCCGCCATGTTGTGCTATAATCGCCCATGCTTTGAGCGTCAGCACTGTGGGCAAGCCATCAAAAGTGACAGCTGACAATCAAACTTAGAACAGTAACCAGCATCGACTTTCCTCTCTTATTCACCCAAAACAAAGCTAATATAACTGTTACGACTGTTTACGACTCGCAATGATTAATGCAATGAACTTACAAGAGTTGGGTTATAATAGCTTTACAAAAAAAAGAGGGTAGCCTAGCCAACATCATAAATTTGTGTCCAACTATTTTTATTTCATTTAAATTAAAATCAGTATCTAAATGTTATATTTTTTTTATTTAAAACAAGGCCTGGACCCTTTACCTACACTGGCATATAATATTTTACACATACCTGGATATTTCACTACAAAACACTCACAATGGATCTATGCACAAAAATCAGTGCCAACATGGAGCAGATGGCAGCCGACTTCAGCAGCAGGATGGGCCGGTATGAGAAGGAGCTCCGTGAGTGCGCCACAATGTCCTCATCCAGCAGCCCACTCAACATCAATTCCCTGGCCAGCAAGTTTCTCGAGTTCAAAGCGTTCACGTGGAACTGCCTAAACTTGCTGCGCAGCCAGGTTGACTTGTTGCTCACTGGACAGGACAGGATGGAGACTGCATCACGTCGTAAGGAGCTCCTTCTCCATGGAGTCCCCGAAGATGAGAAGGAACGGGTAAATGATGTGGCTCAAAGGATACTATCCCACCAAATAAAGGTGTCCCCTGAGTGCATCGCGAGTGCCTCTGTTGTACATCGTCTTGGACCCAAAAGGCCAGCCAAAACGCGCCCAATACTGGTGAGATTCTCCACACTCGGTGCCCTTATGTAGGAGTGGATAGGCAAAACCGCATTGAAGGGCACTGCAACCACCATATCAGAGTTCCTGACAAAGTCCAGACATGATATGTTTGTAACTGCCCGGAAACACTTCGGCGTGCAGAACTGCTGGACTTCTGGTGGTAAGATTGTCCTACTGCTTCCCGACAAAAGCAGACAGAAGGTGGAGCGCATGTCGGAGCTTCAGGAATACACCAGCAAGTTCCCTCCCTCTGCTCTGCAATCCGGGCAAAAGGTCGCCGACTCTACTCGTAAACCGGCTGTGCCTGTGCCTGTGGCTGGGGCTGCGGTTGCGGCAGCGACAGCAGGTTCTGCGGCGCCCTCGGCAAGCAAGCAGCGAGAACCCAGCGCTAGGCGTGCCACTGCCGGCCTGGGGTGGGGTTGTATCCCATCGTGTGCAGTGCAATATACGTCGCGTGATTTGGTCGGGTTATTTTCTGTTGTAACTAATATTGTAATGTTATTTTACGTGAAGGGTAGACTGAATGGGGGACAGGAATGCACGGCCCAGTAATGTCCGGCCCCGGAATGCCCGACCCCGGAATTGTGGGATTTGGGACGCCAATTCCGGGGCCGGACATTCCAAGCCGCACATTACTGGGCCGTGCATTCCGAAGCCGTGCACTGCCTGTTCGACCCCGGAATGTCCGGCCCCGCAATTGTGGGACGTCTCTCATTGGCTGGAAATACTGGTTTCTGATTGGTCATACATTTTCGATTTAACTTAGACGAATCTAAGGCCATGGTCATAGTAGTGAGGTTTTGTGGTAAGCAAGTTTAACATTCACTTGACACATAGCATAACCTAATATTATTCATATTTGGTTAGTTTAAAATAAAAACAAACTCAATTATGCTATTTGTTAAAAAAAATACTGTGAAGACTGAGTTCATGTGCATTATATTTATTGAGTCAAATTTGGCTAGAGTAGGTTATTGTGGCTAAATTTCAATTGGGTTATAGGTTTGGTTGGAACTTAGAAGAAGCAAAACTGAAGCGTAGCGGAGCGAAGCGTATGCAAATAAAAAAAAAACATTTAATGATATTAATAGATTTTTTGAGATAGAGACACCATGAACACACCCTAATCTCTGATGTAGCAGTTGTCTATGGTACTCGGGACGCCAATTCCGGGGCCGGGCATTCCGGGGTCGAGCACTATTTTGTACGGCCACGGAATGCTCGGCCCAGGAATGCCTGACCCCGGAATCGTGGTCTTTCGGGACGCCAATTCCGGGGCCGGACATTCCTAGGCCGGACAATACTGGGCCGGGCATTACAGGGACTCGACTGAATTTGATGAGATGATTCACTTTTTATTTTTAGCTCACGCAGTCTTTTTCATTCGACAAGCATAGTGTGTTCTATGTACTTGTTTTTTTAATTTTTTTATTATTATTTATTGTACGGACGGACAGACAGCCGGACGGTTCTGACGGGCAACCGGACGGTGCGAACGGATCTTGTTAGTTCGTATTTCGATTCACTTTGCTGTTTCTTCATTTCTTTTTTGTTTGTGCTGCCCACCCACGTCTCATCTATTATTTGTTATGTTGTAAAATGTATTTCCATATGTACTATAATTATGTAAACCCAGGGTTTGACTTGGTTCGGGTCTTTCTGTTTTTTAGGGTTCCGTACCCGAAGGGTTCCAAACGGGACCCTATTACTAAGACTTCGCTGTCCGTCCGTCCGTCAGTCCGTCTGTCACCAGGCTGTATCTCAAGAACCTAGCTAGCTAGAGAGTTGAAATTCTCACAGATTATGTATTTCTGTTGCCGCTATAACAACAAATACTAAAAAACAGGATAAAATAAATATTTAAGGGGGCTCCCATACAACAATACCACATACAAACTTATGGATGCACCTGGTTACTTACATGGAGTGTGAAAGTAACCGCACCAATAACTTTGTAAACAATATTTTGCTGTGTAAAATCCAAACTATTCACTCCACACCATCGCTTCCATTGAACGGTGGTACGGAACCCTTCGTGCGCGATTTAGACTCGCACTTGACCGGTTTTTTTTTAGATTGTTATTTTTTTATTTTTGTGTTGTAATAGGTTTTATTGTATTTATTTTATTAAATATCTATTTATTATATTATAATTACTTATATGGATACCTTCATATTTAGTGATAGTTACTTCTCCTACTCCGAAAGTGAAGCTTCCGATAGCGCAGGAAGTGGATTGTCGTCCACGGACGACGTTTTGCCTATTGCCCTTAAACGTGTGTTTTCCAACCTCAGTAGGAACTTCAACGTCGTTCACATAAATGCTCAGAGCATTCATTCCAGTCATGTCGACCTTCTCGACTCCTTCAGCGATCAGAGCATTCATGGTATTCTGATCTCCGAATCATTTCTTAAACCCTCTCTTCCTTCTACCTTGTATGCTATGCCGGGGTACTTACAGGCTCTATCGCAACGATAGGACGGGCAAGGCTGGTGGCGGTGTTGCTATTTACCTTCGTTCCGACATTTCTTGCAAAGTCATCAGCCACTCACCTAGTCTATACTCTGGATCCGCTGAACACCTCTTTCTTGAGCTATGCCTCCATCACACTAAGGTCCTTCTGGGTGTCTTCTATAGCCCCTCTCTCCTCATCGACTACTTTCTCTTTTGAAAGCATCCTTAATGATCTATCTCCCCTATACAGTGACACACTTATCCTAGGTGATTTCAATACCTGTTTACTTAAAAATGATGTTCGCTCTGCCAAACTCCAGTCTATCGTAAGCTCCCTAAATTTAAATATTCTTCCCCTGAGTGCAACTCACTTCCAGCCCCACTGCACCCCCTCTCTCTTGGATCTTATGATTGTTTCTAACATATCCAAGGTTTCTACGCATGGCCATCTTAACGCCCCCTTCTCCTTTCATGATCTGATTTATCTCTCGTTCAAGTTAAGGCCTCCCAAGCGCGCAGGGAAATTCCTGGATATTCGCAGTTTCAAGGGTATGGATCTCAGCTCCCTTGAGTCTGATGCCACCTCTATAGACTGGTCCCCTGTCGTCTATAGTGAGCCCGTTGATGAAAAAGTCCAGCATTTCAACTCGATTGTCCTGAGTTTGTTCTACAAACATGCTCCAGTCAAAAAGGTTAGGGTCAAACATCTCCCTGCGCCTTGGCTTACCGAGACCATCAAGGGTCTGATGGCCCAGAGAAACCGTGCCAAATGTAGATATAAGAAGGATCCGACGGACGATAAGCTCCTTATATACAAACGTCTCGCTAGCGAGAGCGCTAGTTGGGACGAACTCTGGCTCTGTTCCCACCTGCAACTGGTGCCTGGGCCTGCCGGACATCCACCATAGTTGGCTGGGTGGTCGGTCTGCCCGCACAACACGCTGGTGGGAGGGTGGGAGGGGTGGCCGCGTCCTTCCCACAGACGGAAGTGGCGTGATTGATTGCGCATTTAACGCAACGGGGGGGGGGGGGGGGGGGGCAAGCATCTGCTTCGGGCATAGCCTTACATTTGACGGTTACAGCACTGTGAAATGACGTTATTAGATTGGGGTTTTCGACTCTGATATATTTGAGGCCGCAGAGGGATTTAAGGGACGGTGCATTCTGTACACTTCAATAAACGACAAGTTTTTTTCGAGTAAGTCATCTTTGATGATGGATGTGGGGAGATTTATGGGGACGGGGCGGACTACAAATCGGAAAGTCTTCTCCTCGGGGAGGGAGTAGGTATGAAAGGCGGTATGGTTCGCCCTCAGGAATTTAGTGATTGCAAGGTGGTGTTTGGACTCTGCCACCTGGACGCGGGTACCGGCTGATGTTAGCGCAGATGTATATTTAAAACCATTTCTTTGTAAATGGATCGACACACGAGTCCAGGTGGTTTCGTCACGGACTATTACTGGTGGTGGGGTCGAGCGCGGGGGTCGGAAGGGCTACGGTGTTCGCGGTACCGGTGGAAATGGAGGGCTCTGAAGGATCAGAGTTTGGGGCGTGAGGGTGCGGGAGAATTTGTTGAATGCGGCGTGAGTTGGGGGGTCAGCGGAGACACGGCAGCGGGCCTGCTCTGTTTGGCCCTGGTTCCTACGGGGGACTTGGAAGACCGGTTCTTCCGCTTTTGGTTTTTGGAGATGACGATTAAGTGAGTTTCCTCATCGAATGCCTGCGAATTTACGGGGGAAAGAGAGCTGAGGGTTGGGGTTGGGGGGTTCGCGCGGGATATAAGAACAGGCGAGCGGGGGTGAGAGTCAGCATCGGAGCTGGTTAAGGGGCTAGCGGGGGGGTCGGCGGCGGCTCTAATAAATTGAATCAAAAGGCGATCCGGAGGGTATGGAGAGAGTTATTGGAGTACGTACTCCAACAACAAGGGAACCGACGATACAAAATTTTGTATCTCAGTTAATTTATTGATATCTGGTTGAGAGGCCATGGCTATGTGGTGTATCGGCTAGAATGTAGGTGAGTACCTATTTGTGTCTCGAATCGCCTCCGCCTCTGTTCAGGTGGTCCGAGGTGAGTGGTACAAATAATAAAACAGACAGATGGGGACAGAGAGAGAAATATTGGTGAATATATAAAATAAAATAATACGACTTGACTGGAACCAATCCAAGTCGGGCACTACACACGCGGCGGAACTGACCCGAAGGGGTGTCACGGGCGTGCTAGAGAGAGGTCTCTCGCACTCGGGCGACAGGGAGGGAACACTTGCTGACGGGGTGGCAGCGGGAGAAAGTAAACACGACCGTTCTGCACGGCTGCTGAACGGTGAGTCCAAGACTGAGCTACATCCCTCAAGACGGCCTATTAACTAGCTCACGATGACATCAGAATGACAACTCGATGAAGGGCCGCCATACAAAATATGACGTTAGATAAAGTAAAATTCATCAGAATTAATACCATTCCAAATACCAAAAATGACGGTTTTAAACAATATAAATACAAAAATCATGAGAGGATGGAAAAAGAGCAGACAATACAAACACCCGGACGGATTTGGTAGAATCTCCATGTAAATGGTGCTTTACTCGGTGAAACAGTTAGTGGCATGGCAACCCTTCTAGCTGCAATATCAACATTACATTAGCTTGTTTCACAGACTATGCATTGTTTATGTTTACAATGAGAATCAATCAATGAGACCTCCTTGCGTGGTGTTTTTTACGGTTTTGTCCTCAGATCCTCGCGAGACTCAAGCTTTTGTCCAGTCTGTTGCTTTACTCATAATTTAACGTTTACATTTACATTCTGCACACAAGAAACGCGTTGATATTGTTGGCGCTTGATTGATTATTGTGCAAACGCGTATGGTATTGTATTGCTGCGTCTAATTTAGATAGTGGTTAAAAGCTGTCGGGAAGTCCTAAGCTTCGTGCGTGGTTGCAAGATGGATGCGTTGAGAGATCTTCAGTATCATCTCGCATTAACAGACCAAGTCAAACAGGAAGTTGTGGATTGTGGATTTGTTGAAGTTGACTCTGAGGATGTGCATCAACTGTGCACGGCTTGTCTGTGCGCGACACGCACTACACACATAGTAAATGACGACACACTGAAGCAGTTTTACATGAACATCCTCACTGAGATGCAGGTCAGTGTCCGGTACTTTTTTGTATTGTTTGGTGGAATGGGGTTTGAGTACATATGAAGGAAGGGCACTCAATCTAATTTCTAACCTTACCTATAACCCAATCGAAATTTAGCCACAAAAGCCTACTCTTACTTACTTAATACTTATCATTTATTGTTGTTTTTATTTGCATACGCTTTGCTTCGCTAGGACACGTTTTGGTTTCAACCCAACCTTTAATCACAATAACCTACTTTGGAAAAACTAAGTACAAGAAAGTAAAAAATAAATCATACTCATCATAGAGAATGAATGAAAAAGAATTACTCAATGGTGTAGCTTTTTTTATTTCCATTTTATGGATTTTGCTTGACATTTTACATCAACTGTTTTTATATGGGAAATATTAAACTGCATCAAAAATACTGATTTGCGCAGCATATATCCCTTATATTTGCTGTTGTAGCTCAGGTGAAGGGTAAAGGGGGTGAGCGAAGCGAAGCCCCCTTTATTGTGTTAGGCTCAACATGTAAGAACAACAACAAATACTTAAAACATAAACTAAAGTACTCATTAAACATTTAAAACATAAAAAGTGTTTTTGCTGCTCCTTTTTTGCTGTGCAAATCAGTATTTTTGAAGTGCGATTAATACTAGCCTTTTTGTATTAATTTTGGTCTTCAATTTAATGTAACAGTAGTTTTTTTCTGATTTGAGGTTAGAAATAATTTTTATTAATATCCTGAATAATGTGCCTGCATTACCTTTTAATAACAGTGGTAGCGTTATATTCAATGACCCAACCCCTACCAGCTTCAACCCCTTTTATCCCCCTCCTCCTGCCAAATGATACTAAATCAATATCAATATCAAACCAATTGTGCCACCAAAACCATGTGATAAGCTGCATAATCTGTTATCATATTTGAATCATGTTATAGTTTTTTATGTTGCGGGGGGTATAAAAGCATGTGTTTTGTACTTGGAAGATTGTGAATACCATAAGTTTATAATCCAACAATTTTTTTCTCATTATTTTACAAATTGTTGATAAATTGTAAACTGTACCATACAATATAATGTGTGAACTGGTTTAATTGCAAATGAAATACCAGGGCGAAGTGGGGGGTAGGTGAAAGCTAAAGGGGGTGAGAGAAGCGAATCCAACTCTGTCCTTCGTGTCCTAATATGAAGCCTAAAAAGAACAGAACAGTACAGAGAACCTAAAAAGGAACTTTTATGACATACGTCACCTAGAGTACCGTAGATTCTATTGTGGGCATTCATGGGTAAAAAACATAAAATTACCTTTAATTGTTGTGTCATTATTTTTTCTTTTCCGGCCAGCAGAGATAGCGAAAGGGTTAAGTCCTGTCGGACTGGTTTAGAATTTGTTGATAGTTTACAAACTTATGCGTTAGTTCATAAACTATTTTATAATTATTGTTTTGGGACAATCTTGCTTCCATTTCCCCTTTGGGTACCATTCGAGGGCAAACACCTATGGTAAGTAGCCCTCACTTTACAGACATTCATGTACGATATGTCACAATGTTTCAGTTGGAGGTAGATGTACCTGTATTACAGTCTCCCAGACTCTGCTGGGAGTGTGTGGCTCTCTTGAAGAGATTGGTGCGCTTCAGAGAGCAAGTGCAAGACTCGTACAGACTGCTGCATCCGATGCTGCTCATGTGTGACAAAGAGGTAGTTATTTATTTATTCTATGGCCAATGTCATTTAATCATTCCTGGCTAATTATATCTTATATCTTATACAATTTTGAGGTCTTCTCTCCAGCCATTCAGCTGCTTCATCAGTTATGTGGTGCTTTGCTGGGCGCCCGTCTGGCAGCGAGGGTTGTTGCTTCGCTGCGGTGTGACATTCACACAAAATATTTCTGGACAGACTCATCGATAGTGCTTGGGTGGATAAAGACACAACCGAAGGTTCTGGAAGCTTTTGTGTACAATATAATCAACAAAATTCATGATCTCACTGACCGAGGAATGTGGAGACATGTATGACCCATATCATTAAACCCAGCCGATCTCCCTTCCAGAGGTGTGTAACCAAGCCAACTTGCATCATCAAGTTTGTGGTGGCAGGGACCGTCCTTCCTTAATCATGCTTGATACAGACATTAAGTACTCAGACGCACAGAAACTTAAAAGAATATTCGCTTGCGTACTCAGACATACCTGCCGAAAACCTGAAAATAAAAATAAAGATTATTTACAAATTCATGAAATAAATAATTGACTTACACTTTTAATGAAAATTGCGCAGCAACAATCATTTCCTACAGAAATTAACACATTAAAATTAGGAAACAATCTTACCTTTAAATCAAACTTGTTACAGTTTGCGCCTTTCGTTGATAATACCGGCGTTTTGAGGGTAGGTGGTCGCCTTGATAATTCCGATTGTGACTTCAATAAAAAGCATCCAGCTTTATTAAATGGTAATCATCGCCTTACAAACATGTTAATGGAAAGCGAACACTTACGCCTCTTTCACGCTGGCTCTCAGCTGCTCCTCAGTTCGTTTCGCCAACAGTTCTGGCCTATTAGTGGCAAGATTTTAGCTCGTAGCATAGTCAGAAACTGCATACTGTGTACTCGCTTGCGTGGACGAACTGCGGAGCCGTTGAAGGGCAATCTCCCTACTGACCGCGTAAATCAGAATTACCCATTTCAAGTATGCGGCACAGATATTGCAGGTCCTATATACATATCTAGCAAAAAGGGGCCTGGTAACAAGATAACAAAATGCTACTTATGCTTATTTATCTGCTTTAGCACAAATACCTTACACCTTGAAATTGTAAGCGACCTCACATCAAATGCATTTATAATAAGCCTTAAAAGGCTGATAAGAAGGAGAAGTAAACCTCATACCATTCACTGTGACAAAGGTTCTAACTATATTGGCGCCAATAATGAATTAGGTAGGGTCTTAAAGTCTAGCCTCAATAGCCTTTATGAGTTCTCCAATAATAAAGGCATACAATTTGTCTTTAAGCCTCCTTATTCACCAACGTTTGGTGGAGTTTGGAAATCTGGCGTCAAATCAGCCGAATTCCATTTAAAACGCATCATGGGTAACGCAAGTCTGACATTTGAAGAGTACATTAGCAACACCAATTTTATGTAGATATTTTTTTCTGTAAAAATTGTAAGATCAATGAAGGCAAAGCGATATTATGGCTACGATGATATTCCCATATTACTTATTAAGGAAAACATCGATCTCTTAGCTGATTCTCTTGCACATCTTTTCAACCTATGTTTGGATTTTCCCTGAACAATTCAAGATAGCAAAAATTGATCCTATTCATAAGTAAAACAGTTAAACCGATCCCAAACACTATAGGCATATATTACTTGTTCCAACTCTTTCAAAGATATAAAAGAAAAGATAGAAAAGATCCTAAAAGTTCGCTTGATGTCCTATCTAAACTGTAACAAAGTATTGCACAAGAAACAGTTTGGTTTTCAAATAGGGGTTGACACGGGAGATGCTATCGATGCTTTAATGAAAAATGTAGTGGAGCAAATCAATAAAAAAGTTAGGGTAGCTGGACTATTTCTCGATCTGAGCCAAGCTTTTGACAATGTAAACCATGAACTACTTATTGCAAAGTTAGAGCACTATGGTATTAGAGATCAAACTCTCACTTTGTTTAAATGTTATCTAAAAAATCGAAAACAGTTTGTTGCTTTAAACAATATTTCAGAAAAAGGGGAAGAAATAACCCACACATACAAAATGGTATCATTGAGGAGAGGTGTGCCCCAGGGCTCAGTACTGGGGCCCATCTTCTTTATTATTTTCATAAATGATTTAATGTTCCATATGCATAACAGCCACACGGATCACATGGAACTGACTAAATATGCAGATGATAGAAATGCCATTATTTCAGGGAATAATATTGGTGAACTGAATGCTTATGTAAATGTTATTCTATCTGAATTTAATTGCTGGTGTAGAGCTAATGACCTAATGTTGAATTCAGCAAAAACACAGGTATTATTATTTAAATCTACTTCTCATAATAAGGCCACAGTAACAGCACGTCTTGATAATGAATACATCAGCACTGTAACTGAAACCAAAATTCTGGGTGTGACTATTGACGATCTCTTAAACTGGAAATCAGAAGTTGCTTCGGTAAAAGATCTGTAAGTTCTGCGTGCTATGCTCTTAGGAGCCTAAGAGACATACTGACATTAGAGCAAGTAAAGATTGTATACTACTCACTAATTGAAAGTAAGTTTCGGTATAGCATCGTTCTTTGGGGGAGAAGCTACAAGTATAATATGAAAAAGAGAAAAGATTTAAATACAAAGATTGCGCCCAACTTAACCATGGCTAAGCACAGTTCTTACTTTCAAGCAGTCAAGGTTTTTCACAAGTTGCCTATCGACTTAAAAATTGAGACTAATATAAATATTTTTAAAGAAAACTAAATACGCTTCTTCTTGAAAAGTGACTGTGCGAATTGAATGAATTTTAGATATATGTATTGATTTTATGTTCAATTTAATTTCAACTTGTTTTTACTGTATTAGATTTTATTTTAGTTTATTCTCCTTTAATTACCTAATTTTCTAGTATATATAATAAATAATAGTTGGTACCTACCAACTATTATTTCAAACACAATAATTGATTAAATATTGTTCATCAATAAATAAGAGAATGAAGAAATGAATGAAGCGGCCTATGCTTATCAGTGGGTCGATTTGGGCTGTGCCTTATCATGATGATGAAGATGACATGGCTCTGCTGGTGTTTTGTAGTTGTTAATAATATCAGTCCCACACATTGCCAATGTATCAGTGTTTACAGGATCTCTCCGAGTTCCTGCAGACCTCGGTGTGTCGCCCTGGCCGGCTGAACACATACTTCGCTCACTCCATCGACATCTCCCCGCAAGATTGTGGTGCTCCGACCAAGACTGCTGACCAACATGATGACGATGGAGCGGAACAACTTCCGGTGCTGCTCAAAGAAGATAGAGCGAATGAACAGTTTCGGGAAACAGAAGCAGATCCGAGAAAGCAAGTGAAAAATAAAGTGAAAACTTTAAATAAATCAAACAATACAAATGACAAGTTCATTTGTATTGTTTGATTCTCGTGATTTAAAAGGCACATTCGCTTGTGATTACTCTTATAAAAGACTTGCTTCAAAAATTGAGTCAGAACGACACATCGCTACATATGACATTTATCCGCATAATGCTATTCCCTTTCCGTGTAAAGATTGTGTTGTTATTTTGTACTGAACACTCGATGAAGTTCGAGCATGTCATATCAATAATACAGTAAACGCTCGATGACGTTCTCGTACGTCATGAGTATGACTTTTTTATAACTCTTATTGCTCAGCTATCAGTGTCTATTGTTATGATTTGTATGTCAGTCGACGCGCAATGAGCGAAACTCAATCGTTCAATAGACTATGGTCCTTTTCTAGATTTTTATAAATTCTAAATATAAACTGTTCAGGCGAACGAAATTCGATGAGTTATTCTGTTTGAGACGTCGATGAGTCTTTTTGAGTCGTTGTGTTGGGAGTGCTTTGAGCAAATTAGAGATAAGTCTTTCTTTTTCTCTTATCTATGATCTTTTCTGTGACAAACAATACGCAAATCGGAGAAAAACATCCATATATACAGAATATCAGCAAATGGAAATGTGTCATCCGTGCAACGGAATTTTTTAAATATATTTGAGATTACAATGTGAAATGCAATTAATTCCAATAAGAAATATACATTCCTTATTGGAAATCTTAAAGTGAATCCGTTTTTATAGGTTTCTTTCTTTATCAAAATAATCTAACAATTTGCTTATTTTCCCTATAAAAGGTGATCGGGCGTCGATACACACGCAAGAAGTTCACGAAAGAAGTAGTTTATTTAGAATAAAAACCTTATCACTCATTCACCACTCATTAGAATATGTCTTTACTTCATTTAGTTCAGTGTATCTCTCTTCGTCATCCATCGCTCGCTGACATCGATGTCCGCTATACGCCAATGAAATTTAAAAGCTGCGCCGTTCACGAAAATCATATTTTTGGTTTTACTATTCCTGAAGGTTCGTCGCAGCGTTTTTCCATCCACTACTCATTGACTCGTTCTGATGTGTTGGACTACTTAAATGTTTACTGAACTAAATCTCTCATACTTCTACACGAAGTATCCCTCATTAGCTCGTTCTGATAAAGTGGCCTAAATGAACTAGTGAACTACATGATTGAAGTAGTTCACTGACAGAGAAGATACCCTGCAATCTTTTCTTTAATGACGCTTGTCTACACCCATGCGTTTCGCGACGCCATGTTGCGTTCACACACACCCCAACCGAACCTTAATCACACGAATTAGCTACACTAGTATGACTATGGTTAATTTTGTTTATCCGTAGTCACACCACAGCAGCCCAACACACCCTTGACCATTAAAAACAAAAGACGTTCAAATTAGAGTTTAACTAATTTATATCACGCATTTTCGCAGATGACAGAGGCATAACATCATATAATATAACCCTTTTTTTACAGGTGTTACAATTTTTGACTGTCTCACTATTTTTGATAGGTATAACAATTTTTGACAGGTGTCACTATTTCCACAGGTGTCACAACTTTTGTCAGGTGTCACATTTTTTGACAGGAATCGATGACAAAAATATTATTACGTATTATCTCGAAAAGGGTGAGGTGCATGAGGAAAATATATATAACCTAAAATTATGGCAAAGAGCAACACTGCACGATACCGGATTAAAAAACCGGTCAAGTGCGAGTCTAAATCGCGCACGAAGGGTTCCGTACCACCGTTCAATGGAAGCGATGGTGTGGAGTGAATAGTTTGGATTTTACACAGCAAAATATTGTTTACAAAGTTATTGGTGCGGTTACTTTCACACTCCATGTACGTAACCAGGTGCATCCATAAGTTTGTATGTGGTATTGTTGTATGGGAGCCCCCTTAAATATTTCTTTTATCCTGTTTTTTAGTATTTGTTGTTATAGCGGCAACAGAAATACATAATCTGTGAAAATTTCAACTCTCTAGCTAGCTAGGTTCTTGAGATACAGCCTGGTGACAGACGGACGGACGGACAGCGAAGTCTTAGTAATAGGGTCCCGTTTGGGACCCTTCGGGTACGGAACCCTAAAAATGATTGTCTGCAAGTTCGGTTTACGGACGATATTTTTACGTGATAATGTCATCAGAAATCATAGATGACATTTTTTATACTTTTATGAATTGAATTGAATCATTATCACTGAATTATCATTATTTTGTAAAATACAAAGAAGGAGTTAATTGAAAATTACACTTATTTCGATAAATTAACATTTATTTGCACTCGTTAATTCAAATATTTTTTAACTTAAATTATACAGATTAATTACAAGTAACAATGGGTGTAATTCTGAAGGGTCACTCATTAAAATTACTTGATGAATTTTACTCGAAATCGGCATTAAACTAGCTAACGAATAATTGAGGAACGTAACTACGTACCTATGTACACACATATACCACATACCTATATAGGAAGTACTTACGATTTTTTGCATTTTGCATGAAAGCAAACACACGACCACTGTCTTGCTTTGTTTAACCTTGAATCCGATGACTACTTCCCTGACCCGCCCCCCGCCCGCGTATCGCACTCGCCTAGGTAGGTCACCCCATTTCATTTATGAACGGAGTGTTGTCTAAGGTTTTTATTGTTGGTAAGTTAGTAATTGGTGGTAAGCAGCACGTTAGAATTAGTAAATGACACGAAGTTTCTTGGAATAACCATTGACAGCAAATTACAGTGGGGACCCCACATAGATAAATTGGCTGGTAAATTAAGTTCTGCGGCTTATGCTGTGTGTGCTTAAAACACGGATGTGGCTACATCTATGCTAGAAAATTTATTACTTTCATAGTGTCATGTCGTGGGGGAAAGCAGCGGATATTCAAACTATTTTTTGTTTTACAGAAAAGAGCTATTCGAGCAATTTATAATTTAAAACGCACATACTCCTTAAGAGAGCTTTTTAAAGAAATTGACATACTAACTGTAGCTAGTCAATTTATTTTCGAAAATATAATGTATGTACGCAAGAACCTTACAACATTTTCCAAACTTAGCGATAGCTGTAATGTTAACCTAAGAAATAATCACAGACTATGTGCGCCCCGATTTAGACTCGCGAAGGTTAGCAATTCTTTCAAGGGTCAGTGCATTCTTCTACTACAACAAGATACGGAGATCTTGAAATTGCCATTTGAGCAATTTAAAAACCATGTTAAAGCGACTTTGTCGAAAATCCTTGCTGTTAATAGTTTTGCAATTATTTATTCCTACTTATTAATTATGATATTATAAAATTTGTATTAGTTAAGCACAAGCAATCTTTAAAAGAGACCTAAAAATCAATCTGTGGGAGTTTCTATGCCCTTCCTTCTCCCACAGTGGTCCAATGTAGAGAAGTGGCAAAAAATGACGATTGCTAAGTATATGTAAATATCTACAGTAATAAAGAGATTTGGAATTTGGAATACTGGCTAATTGCAAAATGGCTGGCCTAATCAGCTGATCACCACATCACATACGTCGTTTGAATATGAAATCTGAAACACCGCCTTGCTACTTCCGCATAGCAAGACACATTCAAATCACTAGCGTCAACATTAGCAATTAGCTAAACCGCCAGGCTTTGTAAATTTGATGTATACAT
Source organism: Argyresthia goedartella (assembly GCA_949825045.1). NCBI lineage: Eukaryota > Metazoa > Arthropoda > Insecta > Lepidoptera > Argyresthiidae > Argyresthia > Argyresthia goedartella. The sequence goes on along the minus strand of OX463832.1, from coordinate 8,687,488 downwards.
TTTACATTTTATGTTGTTGCCTAGCCCCTTTTGCTCTAAGTGAGATGGTACATAGCCTAATGTTAAGTTGGATAATAAGACGTGTTTTAAGCGAAAACCCCATGACGTTCGGGTCCCAGATTTCGCGTGAAGATGTCTGATAAAAAGTGGAACGTTGCAACGTTCCACTTTTTATTGAAATGGGTCATCCGTTTTCGTGCGGGCAGTCGGTGTTTTATACCGATTTACCAGACGTTGTCACGTCAAAAAGTAGTTAATAATTTGGACAAAATTTATGTCTTTTGGGTAATGGTTTAGTTTTGTGTAAACATTATTTTTATTGTATTTCTTATGCAGATCCTTTTTTGCAGAGTTTCGGATCAGAAATTGGACTATTTGGTGTATAAAACTGACGCGTGGCAGCAGGAGCCGCCCTCGGAATCACTGACGGGCCTAAGGTGGAGCGAGAATGACGTGGTATGAATTGGGACCTCTTTTGTGCTATTTATTCAACCTTAGTCTCGAACATGGAATCTTTCCTGGTGCCCTTAATAAATCACTGTTAGTCCCTGTTCACAAGGGGGTGAGCGGGATCGTATCGAGTGCTAAAGACCGATCTCGATACTCCCGTCTACGTCAAAAAAATTAAAATGTATCGTCAACTCTCGATAACTAAATTATCTTGAAAAAAAAAAACTTATCTGGTTTGGTTTTCGTTCTAAATAGTCCACCTCAGCGTCAGTTCGTACAGTGACAAACTTTATAGCAGGAGTTTGGACATTGGTGGGAGATAATAAGACATCGTTCTCGTCCTGGCCAAGGCATTTGACACGGTCTCGATCGCACTCTTTGTGAACAAACTGGAAACTGGGATACTTATTTTATGAGGTAAAACCTATTTGACTCATCCTAAAACACTGGATCTCGTTGGATGCAGTTGGCTACGGACCAGTCACGCTGGAGTGCGATTGGAGAGGCCTATGTTCAGCAGTGGACACTACACACACAGGCTGAAATGATGAAAACACTGGGGAAACCCATCCGTAGGGCGTTAAATGCGACTATAATACTGTTATACGTATACCTATATGTTATAACAGGTGAACTGTTTTTATTGCTCAGAAATAAACTATTTCATTTTATTTTATTTTATTTGGATCAGTATCCAATGATCCAGTACTGTTCAAAATATTTCATTCTAATAAAACCTTACAGTCCCATGCGGCTGACCGGTCATAAAATAAAGCATCTGCTTTTGTTGTTCAAGTCTTGTGTTTGTTACTTATTTGTAGTTTGTAGTTTACATATTGTGTGTTGTTTGTTCACAGTCGTCGGTCGCGGCGTCCGCCGTAACCGCGTCCACGTCGGCCGGTGGGGGAACCTCCGGAACGCGTAAACGTGCTGCAGTCCCAATGGCCGGGTCGTCATGGTCGTCGTCAAAAAGGCCACTTCACTCTCTGGGGGAAGCCGGGATTCAGAGGTTTGTCAACTGCAGGAGTGAAATGGATAGCGGTAGTGACGATGACGACAGGACCATTGTAGCTACGCCTAATATGGGCGAAATGGCGCGGAGTAGGGCAGCAGCAAATAAGGAGGAGAGAAAATACCTGAGCAAACCGGTGCAAGAAAGATTGCTTGAGTTTTTTGATTGCCTGCAGTCTGAAGGAGATAATGAATGATATGATGATGTGTCAGATGATTTTTCGAATTTCTCGACTCTCGAATTTCTAACTCCGAGCCCGCAGTTTACTTCCCAGGACCATGTGTAAATTTTCCTGCAAATTTGAGATCAGCTAATCATTGAGAGGATAGTCGCCAAGACAAATAGGTAAGCATGGCAAACGATTTCTGAATGAATGGAGACACGTGGTCGGATTTCTGTAAAACTGTGTTCGTTATTTTTAAAGCAGATGGAAAGACGCCACACACTGACCTGGCCCTCACTCACCAGATTTGATCACAACGAATTACACTGACGAGCAATGAAAAAGTTCCAGCCACAAAATGCCGACAAACACCTTAATATCTCCTAAAGAATAGATAAGAATAGATTTACGTTTTTAATTGGTAATATTCTGATGTGCTGTTAAATGTACTTCAATATTGCAGACGGCGTCATTAAGCTAGCCTTTCCCGTTTAGGAGTAATTTGGTGCTATGTCACTGGAACTTTTTCATTGCTCGTCAGTGTATTATGTGATGAGCTCGACAGGCAGAAAATAACAGCACAGGCATTGGACAAATTGTCGGCAAGGCAGCCGAAGATTTGCAGAGTGGTTATATACGCGGCAACAATAATACTATATCGTTGGCAAACCGTAGGTGACTGAGGTGCTTTTCATTTATTGGAATGCCAACTCTCTTCCATTGTAGACTTTAAATACCAAATACTCAATTACAGATATAAATAACTTTGGGGAGATTGGGTCTCCCTGTCGGCTTATTCCACAAATTCCCTCGACTATTTCCTGCGAGGGGGATTTGTGTAACAATTTTTGTCCTTAAGTCCCCTTCCGGCATTACAACGCCAAGCAAAGGGACATCCCCTTTGCTTCTGGACAAAACTTTCAGAAGTTCCACAAATTCCCTTTTCCATTTATTTACATTTGTTAGACAACTCTTTAGGGAAGCGCTCCTCTGCGGGCTCATAGACAGTTGAAGATCTGGCACACCGCCGTGAAGGTCTTTTACGATGCTGGTACGCCGCGCTATTTTACTTACCTGTCGGGGTCTTCCGTAGACCTATGACCTGGCTTCCGATGCGATGATGCCAGGTGCGTCTTGCAAACGTTCTTGCTTCACTGCTCCAAGCCAATCCTGGGGTGAGGGCAACCTTTGTCCATCCTACTGACATCTGTCACCTACAGTCTGCACGTCCAGAGGTAGGCGACACAAGACGATATGAAATAGTAGGTACGAACATTCGCCTACTGGAAACCCTAAGTTTTACAAGGCCTTGGGGACATACAATACCGGATTTAACGGTTCTGGGGACATTTTTACAACGATTTACAAAAAACTTAATTTACAGAACCCTACAATAAATGGTCCGTCCAAGGGAACCCTAAATTGAACCCAAAGCAATGTGTGTGGTCCGAGAAACAATTCAAATTAAGTTCCACTACTCAATAATTTTCAGTACAATAATTCACTTTAAATTTCATGACTTATCCAATAATCCCAATATATTTAGAACACTACTATATATATTCTGTTCAAATCAACACAACTTGAACCCTGCATTCATAGTCGGTCCACAAATAAATTGATCTACAGTTTCAGTTGAACACCGTACATAAGGCCTCACAAAGTTCACTTATGCTTTAATCAATACTACAATTTCACTCAAACTTAAATCATAACATAGCAACCCCACAATGTCTAATTGGCTGCCCACGAAATATTGTTCAAACCACTTCGGCCTTCTCGCGGGGCTGACCCTCAGCAAACAAAACTCGCGGTTGGAAAATGGATCTTTTCCAAACTTTCGTTCCAAAAAAACTAATAATGCTGCAATGCCCTTTCAGGGCGCATGTTTTGGAACATAACCTACATTGAAAATCTTTGTACATACCACATGCAAGCAATTAATAAATGAACATGAATATGAATATGAATTGGAAGGGACCTGAAAAAAGCCCTCGTGTTTATCACTGCAAATACAACAGGCTGAGGCCACATTTTTTATGCTGCCCGTCAAAAGTGTCATTTCAATAGTTCATAGTATCTGAATTCACTTTAAGTACTAAATCGAAAACGGAATCAATTATTACTTTGGTTCCGTCCGAACAACACGGTTTTAAATCGAATTTAAAGAACTAAATAATCAGACTTTATTGGATTATCTACCTACCTGGGTATCAAAATAAAGACTGATTATCTAATTATTTCTCTAAATTCGACTTAAAAAACCATTTAAAAAATAGAAAAGGAGATTTGTAGAACTTCTGCAACTTTTGTCCAGAAATCCCCTTTGCTTGGCGTTGTGACGCCGGAAGGGGATTTAAGGACAAAAATTAACAAAAAGTCCACAAATCCCCTTCGCAGGGAATAGTCGCAGAGGATTTGTCGATTAAGCCTCCCTGTCAAACGCCTCTTTCAATCTCTATTTTTGGACCCACAGTCTCAAGTCTTATTCTCCCAGTACTTCTTTGGTATATGTCTTGCAATGTGTTTATATATGTGTGGTGTACTTTGCTTTCAGCTTGAGCATTCCATATAGCATTATGTGCTGTAGAGTCGAAGGCCTTTGTGTAGTCCACAAATGTGAGATAGAGGGCTTTCTGAATTAATTGTATTTTTCTATTACTTGCTCTACATGTATTTTTGTAATGTAAGCGGCAATGTAAGTCACTTATGGACTTTTCTATTTATCTCTAAAGATCAATTTGTGGATGTAGGTTACTACAACACTGCTTTTGTTCCATGTTTGTGGAATGTAGCGAGCGGGAGACCATTCCGACCTCACAACCCGCCTCGCCGATGCAGCATCTGCATCCACCTCCAAGCCTTCGCCCTCGTCAGAAGCTGCGAGATGAGAAGAGCGCTAAACTCATCAATCATGGTAAGTGACCAAACTTCTGCTTTCCAATTTGTGCAGGACGGCTGACCCCTAAGTTTAAGTTAGCACGTGGTATTTTTTTGGGAAAACCAAACTGTTGAAGTCCAGCAGAAGTTGTAATAAAACGACGCTTGGAATGTATTTGCCGAGCGTCGCAATAAAGTGCATTGTTTTATTTTCTAAATGTTTTGCCATTGGTGCTGTAAACGAATTTCGGCGCGTGTTCGTAGCAACAGTTTGTGCAGCTGTTGTATTCGGCAGATTTGAAACCAATCTATCATTTGTGACAGGAAGCGACGAAGACTCTGACGAGAGCAGCGTCGAGGAGGAGGAGGACTTGTTATTTCTGGCAATCCCAAGGGTGTTTCGGAGCGTCATGGAAACACCCTTCGACGTGGAAGAGGATGCTGCCGGTCAGGATGTTGCTGGTGCCGGAGACTCTGCACCCGCCGTTGACCGAGCGCCCAATTTTGTCCCTCCAACGGCGCCGGCCCGGCCTTGGAGCTGTTATGATTTTCATTGGAGACAGTTTCCGGATGTTTTGATTCCACCTGGATCGAGGCGGGAAACTTTTTCCCAAATTAATGTTGGTCCGACAACTCCTCGTGACGACCCGTACGACATTTTCTTTGACATATGGGATCGTCAATTTATGGAGCACATTGCCTCGGAGACCAACAAATATGCTCAGCAGTTGGCAGCCCAGATGATTCAGGAGCACCGTCTCCAACCCAGAAGCCGCATCGGCCAGTGGCGTGACACCACGGCCGATGAACTTTACGTTTATTTCGGTATAATTCTGGGTATGGGGATAGTGGTTAAATCCAGATTCGATGAATACTGGTCTGCCAGCCCTGACTTATTCTATACTCCAGGCTTCAGCGCACACATGTCTATCGATAGATTTATTTTGTTAAATAAATGTTTACATTTTAGCAATAACGAAGACATGTCTGCGCTGGAACTGGATGACTCCGAGGCCAGATTATTTAAAATACTGCCAGTGCTGTCACATCTGAACATCAAATTTCAACAATTATATACTCCAGGGCAGAACATTGCACTAGACGAGAGTCTCTTGATGTGGAAAAGCTGGCTGGAAATCAGCGAGCCTTTTCCAAATAAAGTTGCAAATAGAGGCATCAAAACTTATGAGATTTGTGAATCTCAAACCGGCTACCTATGGCGGTTTGAGGTTCACACTCATAAGCAGAGCCGCACCCAACCGCAGCCGCAGCAGCTTGAAGATCTACCAGAGGCATCTATATCGTCGATTGTGTTGCGGCTGACTCAAGGTCTAGATCACAAGGGATACACATTGTGGATGGACAACTTTTATAATTCGCCATGTCTGGCTCGACGCCTGAAGCGGTTGGGCTTTGACTGTGCAGGAACCCTGCGGACCGATCGAATGTTTGTTCCGAAGGCCCTGCACAATCTCACCAAGCACCAAATGCGCCAAGGACAGGTGTCTGGTCTTACCTCAGGGGACGTTGATGTCATGGTGTGGAGAGATAGCCACAGGGTTGCTATGATCTCTACATACCATGGCAACGGTCAGCAAACAGTCGAAGGATCCACCAAGCCCATCCTGATGTTGGATTACAATATCATGATGGGTGGGCTGGACAAAAAAGACCAACTCCTGTCCTTGTATCCGATCGAGCGGATTCGAACAAAGGTCTGGTATAAAACATTCTTCCGGAGACTACTCAATGTTTCCGTATTTAACTCTTTCATCATCTATCGTCATGCCCACAATTCTTCTTCTTCTCTATCCCATCGTAGTTTTCGTATTAGTTTAGTGAAATCTCTCCTTTCCAAGCACCATTCTTCTCCCCCTTCGCTTCCGCCTGCAACCCCACCGAAGTCGCGCCCTGACATAACACACAGGCTGGAGTATTTGAATATGGGGCCGACTCAGCCTAACCGCCGCAAATGCAAAAACTGCAAAAAGCAGGTGCGCACGTTCTGTGTTGGTTGCGGGAAAACCTGCTGTCTTCACCGCTGCTTCGCTGCCCTCCACTCATAATATTATAAAAAGTAAAGTATATTTTTATCTATATATACAAAGTCAGGTCATAAGTTCTGTCGCACAATAGAAACTTTTGAATTTAGAACGCTGGCCACAAAAAAGTTTATTGAATTCGAATTTCGAATTTTTCATGAAAATAAAAATGTGTACTTTTTAGAATTTTCCTCATTTTTAAATATGGAGTGGACACTTAAAGAAGACCGTGTCGCAGTTATTGCGTTGCATCGTTGCGGTTACGCGCCAATTCAGATTTTCGACTTACTGAAAAATTGGAATATAACCAAAAGATTCGTTTATCGTACCATAAAACGATACAATGAAGACTCTAGTGTAGATGACAGGTCAAGAAGTGGTCGCCCTCGCTCTGTTAGGACTCCAGCAGTGATAAAAGCTGTGAAGGCGCGAATTCAAAGAAATCCCATACGTAAGCAGAAACTGTTGGCCCTTCAGATGGGGTTAAGCAGGACCACGGTGAAAAGGGTGTTAAATGAAGACTTAGGGCTTAGGGCATATCGAAGAAAAACAGGACATCGTTTGGACGCTCGTTTAATGGACTTGAGACTGAAGAGATGCCGCGCTTTGTTGAAGCGGTACGCGGGAAAAAAGCATCGGGAAATTCTTTTTTCGGATGAAAAAATTTTCACCGTGGAAGAGAGCTACAACAAACAAAATGATAAGGTGTACGCACACAGCAGTGAAGAAGCGAGCAACCGTATTCCGCGTGTCCAACGAGGTCATTTTCCATCCTCGCTCATGGTTTGGTTGGGAGTCTCTTATTGGGGCTTAACTGAGGTACATTTTTGTGAGAAAGGCGTAAAAACGAATGCAGTTGTGTATCAAAATACAGTCCTCAAGAACCTTGTGGAACCTGTTTCTCATACCATGTTTAATAACAGGCCAGTGCCTTTTATTAACCCAGTGGTATTCCAACAAGATTCTGCGCCAGCTCATAGAGCGAAAAGCACACAAGACTGGCTGGCGGCGCGTGAAATCGACTTCATCCGGCACGAAGACTGGCCCTCCTCCAGTCCAGATTTGAGTCCGTTAGATTACAAGATATGGCAACACTTGGAGGAAAAGGCCTGCTCAAAGCCTCATCCTGATTTGGAGTCACTCAAGGCATCCTTGATTAAGGCAGCCGCCGATATTGACATGGACCTCGTTCGTGCTGCGATAGACGACTGGCCGCGCAGAATAAAGGCCTGTATTCAAAATCGCGGGGGTCATTTTGAATAAACTTTATTACCATAAGAATCTATGTTTTATTAAGTTCATTTTGCTATATAAATGTTTACATAAATAATAAACATGTCTAAATTATTTCATATTGCACATGTGACATAACTTATGACCTCACTATGTATATTTCTTGTGTATTTGTATGTATATTATTGGACCACACCCTGGTTCGGTTCATAGACATTGCGAATTGTGATAATGTTCATCCACTGTGTATCATTTGTTGCAGATCTAGACCTTGTCAGTCGTATTTGTATTATTGTTCATCTAAAGACAAGGTCAGTGCTTGTATTTTTTATTGTAAATCTAAAAATATTTTCATGTAAAAATATGTTTGTTTTGTTGTAGATGTAAAATGGTTATTTTTTACATTTTTTAATTCAATGTAAATAGTGATGGTGTAGCGTGATATCTAGTGGTTCTTTTTCTGACGCGATGCGGGGGCGCCTGTGGTGCCTAAATTTACAGCTCCTTTATTTTTTTTCAAAAGGCCTCGTCTATTGCAATTTTCTGCTCTCAGTGTCAGTGCTCTGCTTCGTCTTTTTTATCCTTTTGTCGATTTTTAATTGATTTTAATTTCATTTTCATATTTCAAGCTCAGTTGTGACAGTAATGGTCGTATCCATATTATGCAATGCTAACATGTACATGCGTACTTGGTACTTTTTTGTATTTTAGAAGTGAAAGTTTGTTAGTTTGCTGAAATCCGATTTATTTTTTATCGCAGCATGCCTTTCTATTATGTTTTTCGATTAGTAAATATATACAAATGGTAGAATGATAATTCAGGTTTAAAATAAAAGCAACAGAATTTGCTTTTCGATCCAAAATTTGAGAGGATCTTTTTTGAGCCTATTTTCAAGTACTTGGTGTGTTGTTCGATTTCTCGTAAAATAAACATTTCTAACCGCTGAAACTCTGTCTGTGTTATGTATGTGAACCAAAGTTGCTACTATGTTAATAACCTAAGCCACTTGACGTACCTACAGTGTTCTCGGAATTGAAGTATAAACTTACCCTATTTTATGTCCGGCGCTTGGGTCGTCTAAATTAGGCATGATTTTGAAAAGCTGAACAAATGTATAGGGTGGTGTGTTATTTTGTTTAATTGATGTGTAATAGTGCAAATTTAAGTAAATAAAACAAAAACTTATTGAAATAATGGTTATTTTTCATTAAAACGACCTATGTACAATAAACTGGGAAAAAATCACGGACTTTGATTTCAAATGTGTCCGTTGTGGTAGCGTTTACACGGTGAATTCACGTTTCGGTTTATGCCCATAAATAAGGCATAAATAGTGCAAAAGTAAAAATATAGTGCAAATAATGAGCATTATTGGTGTATACGTACCCCACACCGTTTGCAAAAAACGGCAAACATCTAAATACTAATTTAACACACAAATATTTCTCTCACTGAACAAAGTTATGCAACGATTGATTTGATTTGTTTTCAAAAGTCTTTATTAACTAAAAATTCACAATTATACACAGCCTAAACACAGTCAAGGGTGTACTTATAAGATGTAAATATACAAACAATATACGGGTTAAAAACCCTTTTAAAGCTTATAAATAATAATGGTACTTAAATTAACATATTACTAACTACACAGTGAACGATACACACCAACTTAATTTATGTTTATGCGCACTTGAAGGAACACATTTTTATATTGTAAGTAATAAAATAGGTCTCCTCCGACAAAGCATACAACCAAGGTAAATATGTCGGTAGGTCGCTATTTTGCCAAGCTAGTCGCACCAGCCGTTATGCAACGATTGCTCTTGTAGGAATGGAGCGAATATCGAACTCTACATTATTACAAGTCACGCAGACCTTTTGCATTTTTGAATGCTATTTAAAAAATAATGCCTCAACCAATCCCAAAACATTAAGGGAATTCGCAGTAGAATATAATACCCTACCACAACTGACACATTTCAAATTAGAATGAGGAATTTATTACAAGGAAAAACTAGAGTACCTAATCCATTTTTATTGAGTTAGCTTATTTCATTACGATTCCAACGACTTAAGTTTCATATGTAGCTCCCATACGAAATTACAGAGTTTTGGTCATTTTATTCAAAGGGGCCGGGGTGCGTCTACTGAAAAGACGTTGTGCTCTACGGGCTTTTCAGAATTTAGAACCTCTTAAAAAGCCAGAGAGCTACAGCGCGACGCTGCGTTGTACCACACGGGGTTTTCAGTGGTCTCATTGGTCAGTCACACATTGCTTCTGACCCCACACTAGGACCAGGACCCCTTCGGCAAGGAAGTTGAAGCGCTTACCGCTTGACTGCAGAGGTTGAATGCTATGCTTTACATTTTAGATAAATGTATTTTCTGGGTTTAGGTCGAAATTCAGCTTATTTTTAGTACTATACTACATATTAGTATTTTGTTTCAGATCCAAAAATATTTGACGAAATGGATGATTTGCGGTTGAATCCTGGAAGCGACCTCGAAGAGGACGAACCAGACAGTGATTTTGCTGTGTGGCCAGCAGCCGGCACATCGAGGAGGCCCGACCAATGCGATATAGATGACGTACCGCCCTTGGCACGGGCGCAGCTTGATGAAATCGACGCGCGTGATAACGCGGCCCTGAGGGCGATGTCCAATCAAAATGTAAATGTTTTACATTTTGATTGGACACAGGACAGGGAAGTATTTCAAGGGCGTCGGGAACAATTTGTAGGCCAAGCAGGGCCTACATTTAGTACCGAGGGGCTATCCCCATTGGATATTTTCCAAAAAATTTGGGACGACTCCATCATGGAGCTAATTGTTCGCGAGACAAACAAATACGCGAATAATTTGCTCCATGACCAGAATTTGAAAAAAAGTTCACGCTTGAGGAGATGGGTAGATGTGACTCAAGAGGAACTTTGGGTCTTCTTCAGCATTTCTATGCTGCAAAGCATAGTCCCGCTACCTGTAGAGAGGGAATTCTGGTACCCCTGCCTTCCCTACCTACAGGTCGGGAAGTTTAATAACATAATGTCGTACGACAGGTTCTTGTTGTTAAAGAAATGTCTTCATTTTGTAGACAACGCCACCCTTCCACAAGTATCAAGTGATCGAAACAAACTTACTAAAATTCAACCCATCATTGACCATCTTAATGAAAAGTTCAGCTCTTTATACCTACCGGAGCAGAATATAGCAATCGACGAGTCACTGCTTATGTGGAAAGGCAGATTGTCTTTTGTGCAGTTGATTGCTACAAAAGCTGCAACGGTAGGTATAAAGAGTTACGAGCTGTGCGAGTCGAGAACTGGATACTTGTGGAAGATGGTCATCTACACTGGGAAGAGTTCTCAACAACAAGAACCTGTGGTTGCAGATGAAGACCCAAATTCCTCTGAGCCTGGGGGGGCAACGTCGAAAATTGTATTTAAGTTGGTCCGCCCTCTACTCAATAAGGGTCACACCTTAGTGATGGACAACTTCTACAATTCGCCGTTGCTCTCTCGGACATTGAAAGCCCTCAAGACAGACACAATGGGTACGCTGCGGCTTAATCGTGAGTTTGTGCCGGAAAGTCTGAAAAACAAAAATAAAACAAATATGCACACCGCCGAAGTGGTCTTTAGCGTGGCAAAGGACCTTTCCATTGTCACGTGGAAAGACACCAACGTGGTGTCTTTGATATCCACGTATCATGACGTAGAAGTTGGCGGAAAAGAAAAGTACGGTTTCTACAGATACAAACCCCAAGTGGTGCTAGACTACAACCTTGCCAGGGGGGGTATCGACAAAAAGGACCAGATGCTCCAGGCATTCCCCGTGGAAAGGGTTAGGAACTCAGTGTGGTACAAAAAACTTTTCCGCCGACTTCTCAACGTCGCTATATATAACGCATGCGTTATATATACGCACAAAAAAAAAGATAACCAGAGACGGTTCAGAGTGGAACTGGCGGGCGAAATAATAAAAAAATATGTTCCTGCAATTTCTGAAAAAACTGCAGTAGCAGCTCCGAAAACCGGCCACTTTGCCGAGAAAAACCAGCTTAAAAAAGCAAGGTGCAAATGGTGCGCAAAAAAGAAAATCTGTACACGCACAGTGTGGAGGTGTGACACTTGTCTTATCGACTTGTGCATACTACACTGTTTCAAGGCGTATCACCTTTCTCTGGTCGGTTCCCATGATTAACTTGTATCTAATAAAATAAGAATTAATGATGAGAACTCCCATCTAGTTTGAGCTCGTTTGATTCAACTTGTCTTATCAACTTGTGCATACTACACTGTTTCAAGGCGTATCACCTTTCTCTGGTCGGTTCTCATGATTAACTTGTATCTAATAAGATACGAATTAATGATGAGAACTCCCATCCAGTTTGAGCTCGTTTGATTCAACTTGACAATAACTTTGGTCCTATATTATTATAGTATAAAACCAAAGTGCTTGTCAAGATGAATCAAACGAGCCCAAACTAGATGTGATTGCGTCGTTTCACTACAGAGTGTTTTAAGTTGTGTTGTGTCAAGCAAAAGCTAATAAATGAATATTCTATTTTATCAACCATGTTTTTTTACGTTAACTTGTGACTTGTGTTGTGTAAAGCAACAGTTAAAAAATAAATATTCTATTCTATTCTATAAAAACATGATTGTTTTCGTTAAATTGTGTTGTGTGAGGCAACAGTTAATAAATAAATATTCTATTCTATTCTATACAAACATGATTGTTTTCGTTAACTTGTGTTGTGTGAAGCAATAGTTAATAAATGAATATTCTATTCTAAATCAGCCATTTGTATGATAAGTGGATATCAAAGACAAGCGCGCGCATATTTGTTTTGTCATTGTCGTTAGAATCCGGTTAAATTCCGATTCCTCTCTGATCGCCCGGCTAACCCAATGTGTCTCGGCATCAAGTTTGGACTAGTTTGATTCATCTTGACAAGTATTTTGGTCCTATACTATTGTATAGGACCAAAGTACTTATCAAGATCCCCAACTTGATGGGAGTCGTTTCATTAGATAGGGTGTTAATTTGTAAAGTTACGCCCGACTCAGGTCCGATTGTTTATGTATAAGTCCCGCAGAATAATTATGATCCTGACAGTTCCATACATTTGATAGATTCTGATAAAACGTAGCTCTTATTCATATAGACATAATGGTCATGACACTGTCAAAACTTTGACGTCTTGCGCATTATTATTTCGTGGCTTATATAGCTGACGACAAAAACTGTTTTATTTTTCCCTCGCATAATTATCATCCATAACTTACTATCTGTTTTTTGTTCTGAAATTACCTAAAAGTGTGCCAGCCACCGCGTGTGTATGACATTTTTTTAAATAATTTTGAAAAAAAATAAGGAACCTTTTTTATTTTTTTTAGTTTCAGTATCGTGTATATAACAACCTCTGAAAAAGGCGTAATTTAACAAATCAACACCCTGTACAGTTCCTAAGCCCACCTTCCGGCTCCATCATCAGATCAGCTCAATGCCACAAAATTATTTAATAGGACCAAAGTACTTGTCAAGATGAATCAAATGAACATTGAGTTACATTTTGTAATTTTTGTCAGAAACCGGTAAAATTCCGGTTTCGCCGAACCCGGCGAACCCACTGTGAACCCTGTCTGTCTAATAAGTCGGCATTTCTAAGGTCATTTTGGTAGTAGCCCAATACAAATGTAAATAACTATTTTTGATGATATCATAGAGACATTTGTAAAACATCACCGGAAAGGGCGTTTTATACATAATTGTACTTTACAAATATCATTATTTTACTTCATATTTACTTGGCAAAAAACCCCCAGATTCAAATGGTAGTTACTTAAAAAATTGTACATATTTTTTGCTTTACCAATTTTTTTCTGGATTTGGGTAATGATTTTAACTAGATTTTGCTAAATAAGCTTTAGTATGAAATACACTTTCAGTAGATACTTATATTTTAAGTGTATGTTTAATAGAAACTGAGTTTTTATTTTTTTAATATGTGTGTATAACTACGGCGCGCTGGCAAATGCTAACGAAACTTTGTAAGCTTATAAATAAATATTTTTTATCTACGAAATGCAAGTTTTTTTTTCGTATGTTAATGTAATACAGGAATCATATAAAATACATAAAAAAGTAGGTTGTAGATTTACTTTTTTTATAAAATAAAATTATATTGACCTTAGTCCATTTTACACACGAAGTCTGTGTTTACAAGTTTATATGGACTGTACAAACAGTCTTAAAAACATCAACGCCTGACCATTAAAATCGTTTGTTTACGATCTCTAATAATAACAAAGTTTCGAGCAGTAATCTTAAGTACCTACATCATAATAGTAGTTTATGTGACTGCTGCATAATGCCTAATTATGTACAGTTACATACACTAGTTTATCTACACACATATCATAAGCTCTCTTTGATGTAATCAGGAACCGCATGTTTGACCGGCATTGTGGTTCTGCAATTGTTTAGCTTGTTCTTTAGTACCAACTTCACGCAGGCGGGCGTCGGCGTTCGAAATTTGAATGTCAGTACCAACTTCACAAACTTTCAGACAAACTAGGGGCGGCTCGCAGGCAGGCGTCGGCGTTCGAAATTTTAATGTCATTATATGTAGAAAAACTACACATAATGACCATTATGTGTAGTTTTCCAGATACGAAACGAGTTTTTACCAAGTAGTTTAACATAATGCTGATCGTAACGTGCGGTTTTTGAACGCAGTAAAGAGGGTTTATGATACGTGTGTAGATAAATAATGTTTTTGTAAGGCGACTCGCCGCGCACTTGAGAGCAAGCGCGCCGCGGCGAGAAGCCGCGCATTCGGGGGCCCCCGCGGGGAGTGCTTCGCGCGAAGAAGCGGTTATGAGACATGACAGTCTTGCTTGTCTCGGTGATAAGGCATACACGCACGGATGTACCCGGCAGGTTCCCGTCGGATGTAACTCGGATGTGATATTTGCAGTGTTTGGAGAAATTTAGTGTCACCGCGCTAGGCGCCCGCCTTAAAGCACAGAGTAAGTAAGCAGAGTATCGTTTATCTGAGGCTACAAGTGGCGGTTTATTTTTCGTGTTTCATAATTCATAATTTCTTTATTGCACACAAATGATATAAAAAAGAGTTACATAAAAATAGTGTACAAATGCGAGCTTATCTCTAATAAGAGATCTCTTCCAGCAAACCAGGTTAAAGTTAGATATGTTGATTGCTGAGCAGGGGTAGACCTATGCGTACAACAATATGACGAAATAAACGAGTACTTACATAAATATTAATAAATAAAATAAAACATTTTATGACTATAATTATATACTAAATACTTATAATATAATACTAACTACTATTATTACATATAAATGTGCTAATAAATACTGACATACATACTACCTGTAATTCTAAAGAGAGAGGTAATGCTTCTTCACGCGACTTTTCAATATATGTATTGAGAGTAGGACTGTCCCTGATGGTGCCAGGGAGTGCATTCCACAATGCACAGTGTTTCATTAGTATCTACCTACATAATTTGAATTAAGACTCGCGGCGCACCTCGAAACTATGTGCATCCTCTTAGCACGAGTTCCACAAATTTGACTGAATCGATCGATAAGTAGCGAGCGAGACCCTAGTATCAACCGATGTATGTCTCGCATCTCTCTCTAGCTATTTTAGAGGTGTTTTGTCGACACTTGCCTGCCATGCCAAACAGAAGTGTTGAGTTGATGGTTGATGGAGTCCTAAATAAAGACCACTTTGATTATTCCGAATGCAGATGATGAGAACAGGTATATCGTACTGCGTAGTGATTAGGAAAAACTGTATTGAGAGCTATACTCCAGCACAGGGTTGGAAATTCTTGAAGACTTGGTGGAGGTAAGCCCCAAGCCAGGACTTGGCTGCAGGAACATTGTCCCCACCGGGACTCGAACCCGGGACCCTTGGCTTCGTAGGCAGGGTCACTGCCGACTTGGCCATTCGGGTCGTCATGTCGGAATAGGCGCAGTAAGGAGGGCAATATGAGCTTTCTCTTCGAAGGCAAAGTGAGGACAAGATCTGTTCCCAGATGATAACTAGCATCATTGAAGAGCTGTTACCGATCATCACTCATATTTAATGTGTTGCTTGACCAATGTTGCTTCCACACTCAGTTGAAAAGGCACTTGTGATTCCCCTACCTGAAACGTACTTTCCCGTCTCCTTTAAAGAATTCCGTCCTGACGTCCTGTATCTATTCTGCCTATCCTCTCCAAAGTCCTGGAATCAATTGTTCACTCCCAACTCTTTTCCTACCCTTCCTCTAGAAACTTATTAAATCCCCATCAATCAGGTTTCAGGCCGGGTCACAGCACTCAGCTTAAAGTCACTGACGACATTATATTGGCCATGGATCAGAAGCAGCTTACGCTCCTCACACTGCTCTATTTCAGTAGCGCCTTTAACTGCGTTGATTTCGATATCCTGGTTGAAATTCTACTGTCGCTCAGAGTCTCCTCGCACTCGGCTGGCTGGTTTGACTCCTATCTGACGCCAGCAGCGCATTAAGTCTGAGGAGATCTCAACGGACTGGTGTGATCTCTCCGCAGGTGTTCCGCAGGGTGGTATCCTTTCCCCTCTCCTCTTCCCAGTATTCATTAATTCCATCTCTGACGTTCTTACTCCTTCTTATCATCTCTACGCAGTTGACCTCCAATATATAGGCACTTTTCTCCGTGTGATGCTAATCTGACGTAGAGGCATTGAATGCTGACCTCGATAACATCAGGAAATGGGCTATTTCTAATAGGCTGCTTTTCAACCCGGGAAAATCTCTAGCCATGATGGGTACACGGCACTCGCTTAACTCAATTCAGAATGTGCCCGTCGATCCAGTATTGTATGATGGTACCATAAAATCACTTACAGTTAGAAAGCTAAGAATCTTGGTTTTATATTTGATAACTTGCTGTCCTGGTCGCCCCATGTTTGTGAGTTCAGACTCCCTCGGGAGATGGCAGTACTTCCTGCCAGGGCAGACAAAAATCACCCTTGCTCAGTCCCTTCTACTACCTTTAACAGACTACGCGGATGTTTTTTGGGTCAGTGCGAAGGAAGAACAACTTAATCAAAAAACTTAAAAAAAGGTGATAATGATAATTATTTACTATTAGAAGCTCTGGTTAACCTAAGTTAAAAACAATAATTATAATTAAACGGCAACAGAAAGCATATTTTTTAGGGTTACGTATAGTAACAAGGTTACAGCGTGGGCCAGACTGCTGCTAACAAGCCTTTCTGCAGGGGTAACCTCTGCAGATCGGCGCCGTTTCTGCAGTGTAGAAGGCGGTTGCCCGATTTGAACTTCAATGACTTTTTCGACGGGCGCGCGCTGTCAACGGCGGTGGGTAAGTTGGCGTCGGCCGTCTGCCATTGTCAACAGTGTGGCCGCTTGTTTCCAACCAACGGTAAGCAGTAAGCAGTTTCTTTAAAGCGCTACTGACGTCTGCTCGCGTACCGCGACGGCTACTAAAATGGCGTCAAATAACGAACGCGATGTACTGACAAATTTAATAGGTAGGAATGTACACAGACCTTCCTTATCTCTGGGATTGTCGCCAATTTTTTATAAAGACATCGCTGAAGAAATCTTCAGGGGTTATTGGTACAAAAGTACCAAGAATATGAGAGTTTCGCAAACAAAGCTACCATTAAAAAACCGGCCAAGTGCCTGTCGGACTTCACACATTTAGGGCTTAGACTATTTACTCTATAGACGGAGTGTCACTTTCGCAATTGCGTCGAAAAATAAGGCCCACAACAGTAGGCCGCCATTCAAACAGTCTGCCTTGAGCTGACATTGGAGATGCACGCGTTGTACAGTTTCACAGGTCATCAAAATTTGATAAAAAATGCCTTGCTGTGCGATTAAAGTATGTAGAAATTACAAAGGACGAATAAAAGCAAATCACAAGCCATCATTTCAACGGGAAGTCAACCTAAATTCGTTGTATTTCGTAAAACATTAAGTAAATTTCTTGTTGATTTCACATGATTCACACTTTACGTTTTATAAGTGTTGCCAGTTTTTCAATGCAAAATTTCCCCACAAATTACAACTATGCTCGCACCAAAGTGCTTTTGAACATGAGGTGATAACCTAGCATTGCCTTTTTCCATACGGGGTGGCAAAATCACAGTTGTGACCAAACTCAATCATACTTCGTAGTTACTAGTCCGATTTGCTTCAAAATCTATATCTGGGAATCCGGTTGGAGTCAACACACAAGTACAACTAAAACATAATAATGTAATAAATGATGTATATGTTACGGCTAAAGCTAGGTGTGTGTCTAAACTTAAGTTTAGCCGGCTAGTTTTAAGATTAATTTCGAGCGTCGGCTAATGTCCGAAATAATGTTCATTGCGATAAATGATTTCAACATTAGTCGGCTAAACTGCAGTTTAGCCTCGACGCTGTTGAGGCTTAAGATGGGTGAGAAAATATGGTTGACATTAGCATAACTAAACTTAAGTTTATTTTTCAGTATACCTAGGCTAATGTTGAAAAATTACCGTCTTAATCTGGAATAAGTGATGTTGTGGGATGTAGCCGTAAACACTGCGGTAGCTTAGGTGAAGGATAAAGGGGGTGAGCAAAGCGAAGCCCCCTTTATCCTTCGTGTTAGGTTGAACATGTAAAAACAACAAATATACTTATACTCGTCATACTATAGTTTTTCTTTACTCTTCACCTAAGCTACCGCAGTATTTTGCCCTGATATTAGAAATAGCTTTTATATCTGAATAAAATTACCCCGCTCTGCTCCCCGCAGTCGCACGAATACTTCGTTTTTAACATTGGCTAACTAATGTCAAACATTAACCGAAACGCATCGGCTAATGTGCAATCTAATAGATTAAAGATGACATCCGTTATCACAAACGAACATGACTTCGGACATTAACCGAGGCTCGAAATTAATCTTAAGACTAGCCATTTTTATTATTTTGAAGTCTGATTTCACATCTCTTTCACTGCATTTCCAATTAAAAGATGGGCCTGAAAAACCCTGCGCATGTAAGGCGGGGTCTTTTTTGACGCTACCTATTTAAAAAGGATTAAATAAATACTCAGTCATTTTCTTTTCAGTCTAATTTGTTTACCAGTCGCTATATGAATTAGTTTATTACTTGAGAATATTATACATTATGTAGTGCCTATGAATATTACAAATTATGTAGTTCCAAATTAGTCATACCATACCATTAGCTACACGAAAGATAGATATTTAAGTTAAATCTGTGAAGATAAAAAATATTTAGTTGCTACTTAACCGAAATTCAGCTAACATAATATGGTTAAAATGAGTTTAGTTTATTTACCAAGTTTATTTATTTAGGATATACTGTAGAATAAATGATCGAAGGTAATCCACCAACTTGTACAGTTTCCCTACTTTTTCCGGGAGTATTGCTTTTGTGGCAACATTTGACACGCCACAGATTAACAGTCGCGAGCATTCCAACATGTCGACACGCACACTAGCCTGCTAAAGTTGGCCTGTTTTCACCGCTGTCATTCAGTATTAACGCGGTATCTAGTGTTTGTATAATCTAAGATTTAGGGTTCCGTTCCGTAATAAATGTAGAATATAAGCCAAAAAAAAACAATTAAGAAGGTAATCTGATACACTTAGCCAAAATATCACTATCATCCTTCACCAGCAAATAATTACTTTATTTTTCATAGCGTTTGTAAGAATGACAAAGTTATATTTGTGGTTTTTAATAAATGTTTTATATCTTAAAAACTGCTTAATTGATTTTGTTCAAACCAATTTTCGTTGAAAATGTTTATTGAAATACACAAAATATTTTTTTTTGATTTTTCACTTTCTTACTTTAAAAGTTAGAGACAAATTTTTCCACTTTGGAGTAGTCTGTCTCTTTAACGATGTACTATGAGGAAAAATTACTTCAGAAACTTCAAAGTAATTTTTAAAGACCTATATAGAGACACACACATAAGTATGGATATGATGAAAAAAATAAAATTTTTGTTTCAGTTCATGAATGTAGAGCCCCACTTATTTTTTTATTTTTTTTGTAAGTTTTTTCCTTTATGGAAAAGGCTAAGAGCTTAAGCCCATACCGCCTGGTCTTATTTTAATTTCTTTTCTTGATAAAATTAAAAATAGGGTAAAATGCTTCTATATTCTTAAGGAGATCCTGAATAGAGCGCGGGACATCCAGGGCTTCTTTGTAAATGTTCAATAAGCTGTCAATGAATACTAGTCTTTATAAATTGAATTGAGGGCAATCAAAAAATATATGCTTTAGAGATTGGTTTTCAGAATTACAAAATGTACAATTTGGGGAAGGAATCATTTTCAATCTATGTAAATGTTCATTAAATCTGCCATGTCCAATTCTCAAACGACAAATTGTTGTGTAAAAGTTTCTATGTAGATATTTTCCGACGATAAACCATGGTCTCTTAATGTCCGAGTTAATATAGCTGTACCATTTTCCTTTTATTTGTGTCGTTTCTCTCCAATGAAACATCCATTGATGTTTAATATTCGTTCTAATGTCGGTTTTGCAATCTGAAGCTGGCAACTTAATGTTCTTGACAGGTATTTGGTGAATATTGGGGTTTTTTATTATAGAGCTGGCAAGTTTATCAGCGAGTTCGTTGCCAGAGACGCCAATGTGAGATGTTGTCCAAAACAAACTTATTTCTCTATCTTGATTGAGCCAAAGCCTACTAATTTTCTGCCTTATGTTATAAATAATATAGTTTGTGCTACCATTGTACGTGGAATTTGACAGTGCCATTAAAACGCTCATGCTGTCCGAAATTATCAACCATTTCTTGAAACTGAGGTTAGTTGATTCTATATATTCTAAAGATGCATAAATGGCTTGAGCTTCTGCTGTGTATATACTTGCATTTGATGGCAATCTGAACCCATGTCCCGATTTAGTGACAGGATCATAGTAAGCCATGGAGACGTTTTCGTTACATTTCGAGCCATCTGTATAAATTTGTCTAAACTCTCTGTGTTCATCCAATTTATTGTAAACTGCATATTTATCACTCAGTGTCCTATCTATGTGAATCTTTAACCCACAGAATTTGCTCTCATATGATCCTTCATAACAAGGCAAAGTACTACTATTGTAGATATTATATTTACTCTTATAAGTTTAAGTTTCTTGAATGTTACAAGTTAAAAAGTTATTAGAGTTAAGCATTAGTAGTTTAGAAAGAAGGAGATTGCCATCTTCAGACAACAACTTGATAATGAAATTAAGTTTTAAATGATTGAATCTGATCATTAATGGACACAAGTTACACTCAACCTGTATTGAATTAATTGGAGAAACTAAAGCTATGTTAATATTATTTTCATACAAAAATTTAGTAAAAATATGACGATTACATAACAGACTTTGAGCATTCCACTGTACTATCTTTAATTTGTCTGTGAATTTGTACTAATGTTCTTGGTATCACTGGAGTTGAAAAAATCGCTTAAAACATCTAACACATTTTTAGAGGATATTGGGGTATCTTGTGTCTTATTTAATGTTATAATTTTTATAATGCTTTGCACTAAGAGATTCAGTGCCTTGTCATTTGATTTTAATAATGTCAAGAGATCAAGAGGCTTCTTAGGGCCGAGAGGTGGGAAATTTCCATTTTTGAATATGTCAGCGAATGATGGTGTCTGAACTTTTTGTCTGTTTTCTTGTATTTTCTTTTGCTTAATTGGACACTGAGCTGAAATGCTAACGTGATTGCCATCGCAATGGAAGCTTTTGGCCTGTTCGATCGGAGTTTTACAAACTTTATATGAGTGTTCTTCTTTACAGATCCAGTGCTCGGAGTTCTTGCAAAACTTTGCTAAATGGCCATACCTGAGACACCGCAAACATTGTTTGACTGATGGAACATACGCTGAGATGTCATGCCGGCAACAGTCCAAATCTACGTAGTCTGGAAGAACTGACGTCGCGAAGGTGATGGCTACTGTCTGCAGCGGCTGTTGAATGAAGTTATCATCAACTTTGGTCCTTTTTGTGAATCTTCGAACAGATATTATTTTCTTGTTACTTGATAGCATTGTGAATATCTTTTTGTTTGTCAAGTTGGTGGGTACATTTTTAATTATACCAGTAATTTCAGTGCTGAAGCTGGTATAATGGCTTTAATTGGTAGTTTTTAAAAAATGTAGCATTGTTCAAGAAGGCATTAGCAAGGCTGGCTTTTTCGAAGTATATGGCAATTTTGAACTTGTTCATTGACCTTAGATATTTGATTCCTTTATTAAACCTTTTGATACAGCTAGATATGGACATTAGGTCTCGGGTTCCTATAGGTATATCCGCATTGGAAGACTACGAATACTACAAATTTTGTAGCACCGGAATCCTCAGGGTATCGTCTCCTATAATCTGTTACCAGATAAGGTTTGTACTTATCTGCGCTTTCGAACTCTGACACGGACGACGACGTGGAGTCTCCTTCACTTTTCTCTTCAGCCTCATCTTTTTTTCTCTTTCTTGTTCGCACCTTCCCCATGATTGGTTTCTTTTTATATGTCTCCAGACGCCTTTTATTTCTAAAAACCCCGATTGATACACGAGTAATCGATGAAATTAATAAAAACTTCGAAAATCCCGCCTGGTTATTTCAATGGTTTCCCGCGCTTTTTTTCTTTTTATTATTTTCAATATTTGAATAAAAATCGTATAGCGGTTCACAGAATACATACCAAGTTTCAACTGTGTTGTCCTAATAGGTTTATAATAAAGTTGCTGTAACATACGGACGGACCGACGGACAGACGGACAGACAGACTTGACGAAATTATAAGGGTTCCTTGCTCTCTGCGGAACCCTAAAAAGTACTAATTCCACAACTTTCTGGAATTTTCTGGCAACTGGATTTTGGCAGTGTGACTCAATGTGATGCCCGGGATACACGAATCTAGTTTTTCAACCTAGGATAGCAAGCTAGTTCTCAACTAAACTATCCTGGCTTGCTGACCTGGCTTGGAACATGCTAGTTCTGTTTACATGATACTAGATTATTTTAAGCTAGTATTATTGCAGTGACTGAGGTGACCACACGTCCAAAATGAACTGCATGCGAAAAATACACAATATTCGACTGAAACAGTTATTTCGAAGACCGTGCCATTTCGCACTAGACGAACTAGAAGATGAATTAAAAGAACGGATGTGGACAAGATCGTGGATTTTAAGAAGAGATGAACGTGGATCATCTGCTTTACTTTTGGAAGAATTTCGCAATGAAGATTTCGGCGAGTAAAAGAGTATTTTGCGAATGACGCCTGATCTGTTTGATATTCTGTTGAGTCTTGTAACGCCAAAAATACAACGAATGCATACAATTATGAGACCGGCGCTGCCAGCAAAAGTAAAACTGGAAATAACACTAGATTTTCTGTCGTCCGGCATTAGTTACAGTAGGCTCAGTCACTTTTATCGAGTTTCAAGATGGTCCATATCCAAATTTATACCAGAAGTCTGTGTTGAAATCTACAAGGCATTGAAAAAAGGGTAGTATTTAAACGAGTGACTGTAAATTAAAGTTTGAAGTGATGAAAATAATTAATTTAGGTTATTGTATTACTAAGTGAGCGACTAACTGCGGGTGACCAGAAATAAACAGAACAGCAACTTACAAACATTAATTTGAGTTACTTAAAGTACAAAATGAGAAGCTTTTCTTTGCATACGCTCCGCTCTTGTCCGGGGTTGCTTCTTCTAAGTCACAACCTAACCTATAACCCAATTGAAATTTAGCCACAATAACCTACTCTAGCCAATTTTATTATTTCTTTGAATACGCTCCGGGGTTGCTTCTTCTAAGTTCTAACCTAACCTATAATCCAATTTAAATTTAGCCACAATTACCTACTCTAGCCAATATTGGCTTTCTGTGTTCCATTATTGAAGTTGCCCTCTCTGTATTTCTAGACGCTCACTTAGTAATTTGGTCGCACGGTTAGAATTTTAATATCTGAAATGCCCACTTTTTGAAAGCTCGTTCTGAATTTTATTATTATCAGAAAAAAATGCTCAATTTAGTGGTTTTTTTCGCTCACTTCAAGTATTTCGGCTGTTCATGGCCATTCGCTCAGTGATCATTCGCTTAATTCGTTTTTTATTCGATCGTTTTATAATTCCCCTTGAAAAAATACATCACGGTTTGTATTATGTTTATTTATTATAAAATCAAGCATTATTCATTAGACAAGTCAGCAAAATTAAAATGATTCAAAGAGGCTAATCAGAATAATTGACTATGCATTTTTGAATGCTGTGGTAATCAAATCATAATCATCCGCGGAAAATTGTTGTACATCATATACGGTTGTTGTAAAATTCGTGTTATCTTGAACTGCACTACCGACCGTCGTTGTTGTATTTGAAGTGTCGTCGTGACTAGGTGGCTGGTATAAAAATGTTGTATTAAACATTAAATCGGCCATTCGACAACGAGATAATACACTAGTGATTCCGTCCGGAGCATTAATAGCCTATAGAAGTGATAACAATAATAATAATAAAGCCTGTAGAAGTGATAACACATTAAGTTGGCTAGCTACAAATGCTATAAAAATATCATGCTCATTTTGTTGTGACACTGATTCACATTTGGGTGTACTTTTTAAATCATTCTTGATCGACCGAATTTCATCGACCACTAGACATTTCGGTAGACGGTTTTGCAGATGGAGCTGTAGTTTTTGCAGTTGCCTCAGACTCATTGCGTTGCGTCATAACATTTGATGTACTCGTAGATGGTTATGTTGACAATTTTTCAGAATTTTCAACATTGTCATCCTTGGTCCCAACTAATGACAAAAGCTGGAGGAAAATAGAAAATGGATTAAGAAACAGATGGAATTTTCCGTTTTGCTATGGTGCCATTGATGGCAAGCATGTTCAAGTTATAGCACCTGATAATAGTGGAACTATGTATTTCAACCACAAAAAAGTATTCAGTATTGTGCTTATGGCAATAGTGGATGGCGACTATTGCTTTCGATACATAGATGTGGGAGCTTGTGGAATGTCATCAGATGGAGGTGTATATAAAAATTGTTCCTTATACAATCAACTGGAAAATAACCTTTTACCAAATGGTGGATGGAGTCATTGTTGCTGATGCTGCATTTCCTTTAAAACCGTACCTTTTAAAACCTTATCCAGGTGTCAATTTAGAATGGTCACAGAAAGTCTTCAATTACCGACTGTCTACAGCCAGACGTGTGGTGGAAAATGCCTTTGGGATATTGGCCAGCCGATTTCGTGTATTTCAAATACCAATAGCAGTTGATGTAAAAAACCTTAGATAAAATTGTATTAGCAGCATGTGCTTTGCATAATTGGTTGAGAAGTGAAAATCGAAAAACTTATATAGGTATCCAGCTCTGATATAGACCTTGAGGATATCGAAATAGGAAATACCCATTTTGGTTCTTGGAGAACAGAAACTAGAGGTTTACAAAGTTTATGTCACCAAGGAAGTAACCGTTCTTCGGTTTCAGCAATCCAGAAACGAGATACCATTAAGAACTACTTTAACAATGAAGGTGCTGTGCATTGGCAATCAAGAATGATTTCGTGATTACTGCAAATTTTCTGAACGTTCGGATCTCAATACAAATGTAGATAACATTTATTTTAAATTTCAAACGGACAGACAGACAGACAGACAATAAATAGAGCAGTAATTAATAATAAATAAACGATTGCAAATTACCCTTGTTTTTATTTTCATAGGTACATTTTTAATGAAACTGTGCATTTCCTGGAACCAATTAATACTTTATTTTTTATACTGTATTTTTTAACCAGACCGGGTTGATATATGCATTTTCGTCAGTTCTTGAGAATATGTTGCTCTTAAATTTTTTATTTTACTTTTTACCTCTTTGGTAGTCATATCAATACACATTGTGCCTTTAATTCGTCACCTTTTTTTTTTGTAGTGCTGAATCACGTCTAGAATTATCTTTGTAACTTGGAAGGTGTTGTTCCAAAGGCATTCATGGTCACGCACGGTACAGTTGTACAAACTTTAAATTAATCTTCGGCATTATTTGGGTATATTAAAATCTAAAAAATACGTCGCGGTAGAAAAACGAACGAAACGCGTGGTTCCTGCTTGCTAGCCAACTGAAAAATAGCTTGGCCGGCCACATGAAGCTTGTACAGAAGCCAGGATATTAAAATCAGTAGTGGGGGGTGCTACTACCTTAAAAAATAGACTCCATTCTATTAAAAACTATCCTGGCTTGCTAGCTTACTAGCTTAGAAATGATACTAGTCTTATCTACACGAAGTCAGAAGTACTAGCTTGCTAGCTTACTGACACTAGCTTGCTATCCTAGCTTGAAAAACTAGCCTCGTGTATCCCGGGCATGAGTGACACAATAGTGGCCTAAAAGGACCAGATTCCAGGGCCGTAAAAGATATTATTAAAAAGAAAAAAGTGACACATAAATCACGCGCATGGGAAGTGTTTATTTATTACCTTGGAGTTTGGAGACTTTGGAGTAATTGTTTTCTGTGTAACCTACCTTCTCTATCGATCTGGATAAACCAACCGACCAATGTGTTTATTTATTTGTGCCATAATCTATTGAAAGTAGGTGTTTGTTTACTCTACGATGGACGAGACCGTCTCTAAAACTTCGGAAGGTTCGCCCAATATTCATGAAGGAGATCCCAAATATCTCTCTACTTTAATCAACAAACATGTCACGGTGAAACTGATAAAAAACTGCACATATTCGGGATTTATTCATTCAATAGATCCTATTTCCAGATGGTAAATTTATCCTTTTCGTTATTATGTCTTATCCAGTGTTTTGTAGCTAAATCATGGCGATGATCAGTACCTAGTAAAAGCCCAGCGAGGTTTCTTGGCATTTGAGCGAGCTGTCACCTCTCTCTCTCTCTCTCTCTCTCTCACCCCACTTTAACCTATGCGAGAGAGAGAGAGTAGGATCGCTCAAACACCAAGAAACCTGGCGGGCCTGTACCCGCCAATAACTTACAAGAATTTGAGGTTATGTTTATTTACACTGTCTTACATATATGTGTTATGATTAATCTATATAATGCAGGTATTCTGTACAATACCTAGGCAATTTATAAAATATCTGGGGCGTTCAGGCCACAGAACTTTAATCAGGCAATGTATGAAATATTATTAATAGTAATGTCCATTACATACTTTACCTAGGTAAGGTATACAATACCTGCGGATTGTATATTTTACATTAAATATCAGGGCAAAACACTGTGGTAGCTTAGGTGAAGCCCCCTTTATCCTTTTTGTTGTGTTGAACTAGTAAGAACAAAAAAAAACTTGGAACATAAATTTATAAATATAAATATATTTAATCTTACGTTTTTTCATATATTACCGGCTGCGCATTCAGTATAGGCATTAATTACATTGCCTAGGTATTGTATAGAATACCAGATTATACAGATTACTGTTAACATGTACAATCAAAGATCAATGAGACATATTTATATGATAATTTAATATATCCATGAGTTATAGTTATCAAAGATTTCTGACAATAGTAGTTAGATAAGGTTATAGAAGCAGGTCTTGCCATATTGAATGTTGCCGTTGCCTTGCCATATGAAAGTTCTCACATGCAACTTTGGCTTTCATTAATGCATAATGGAATTAAAAAAATATTGTTGACAACACTTCTCTAATAAATAAATTAACTGTTACCGGGCGGCTGGGAGTCCATTTGTTTTGGTAAAAAGTAGGATCAAAGAATATATGACAATGTAATACACAGATATGATCCACAAGATCATATATAAAGGATCCTATAAACTATCCTAGACATATGATAATGTAGTATGTAACATGGAGGCGTTACAAAGCAACTACATCATTACTGTAAATTATGTACATTGTACAGCTATTTTAACATTGATGAGAAATATTGTGAGGAAACCTTCGTTATCTATTAAGCTGCGGCAATGGGCTTGCTCCCTGTCACACATACTCTATGATACTAAATAAGTAGCTAAACATCCATGGGCAGACCTGCCCTGGGGCTCAATTCTCTCATGGGAAATTCACATCCATAGCACATTGATTGACCCAAAGTTCACAAAAAGCTGTATTTGTCATTGGCAGTCAGTCTTCAAATAAAATAGGTGTAATCAATACCTATGCTATTGCTATGCCATTTTCCATAATAGAATAGGCCCCCCGTATTGCTGTGTATGTGCATGCAAATAAATAATTTTGAACCAAACAAAAGGAATTATAAGCACACAATTAACTATTATTTTAAGGCCCATATGTTATTTATTCCCAATATTAAGGTATTCTTTTGGATATAGGTTGTTGTTCCTTAATCTCTTAGATACTATTGATTGCAGATGATGCAATATTGTTCCTCTATTTTCCAGTATAATCATGCAAGTACCAAAAGGTGATGACTTCCAAGCAACTCTGATACTCGGGCATGCAATTAAATCATTGTCAGAGACACCACCACTGTCAGACAAACGACCGGCAGCAAAGCATAACATGGCCTCCTCATTAGAAGAACTCCTTGAAAGAAAAACAAAGCTGGTGAACTGGCTAAAAAGAAATTTACTACCGGTGTCAGAGAAAAATGATACAATAGACCTTGGAAATGTATCCATTCTGCCACCTTACGGTCTTAACAATATTTGTACTGACAATCCAGTTGTGGCGGTTGAAATAAAAAAGATTTTAGAGAATATGCCGAAGGATATCGAGCCCTGATTGCAAATAAGTTATTTATAGTCTTATTTATAGTCCCAGGTACTAGTGTAGTGAAGTGAGCATGTTAATTTTAAATTATTATAAGATTTAGAAAGTATACAATTATTCTGTACATTTTTTTTCTTTTTATCTTCTATGCACTACAAACATAAAAGAAAGAAACATTTAGTGACTGAAAAAATCTTAGTAGTTAGCCTATTTATTCTAGTTTTTGAGGAGGAGACTCAGCAGCGCAATAACAAATAACCTGTGATATCATATTAACCTACCTCACCTTACTTTAATGTATACAGGGTAAATAAAATATTGGTTAATGTTAAGGGGAAGACAGGTCAGACAGGAAAAAAGGGTATGCAAGCTTTGAGTAATAATGTATAAATACTAGAGACGCTAGGTCGAACAAAATATGTGCCCGGCCTCTTGACGAGAGCGGGCGTGTCAGTTGTCATAGATAAAAATCCGCTCCCGACCCGTGGTACAACTGCGATGTCCAACTGGTTGTACTACGGGGAAGTAAAGTTACCCTTAGTATTAGTCGACATGCCGAAGACATACAGTCAGTCGCCTTTGCCCAAAAGTATACCTATCGAGTGAATCCTGCCTATAGGTACTGGTTGCATACTTTTAAGTGCAGCCGACCTTGTGTATTTGGGAATAAAATAAAAGAGAATATGCACATATCCAATATTTTAATGGTTTTTTTTCATTGGTTGTAATATTGTTAGTCAGTTTAATAAATAAATTGACAGTTCTTTAAATTTTCGTCAGATGATAATTATCATTAATTAATAGCGGTAGTAAAACATGAGCGGTATTTCTGCGCAAGGGTCTACCTGTCCCTGTTATGAAATTTATCCTTATCATCCTACCTATTTTATCAGTTTGCGCGCCTACTCTAGTATATAAGTACATTATTACTCGAAAGTCCATCCAAGATTGTTTTTTTCACGGAATGTTCCATTCTGTCTATTTTATATCACGTTTTTAGGGTTCCGTACCCGAAGGGTTCCAAACGGGACCCTATTACTAAGACTCCGCTGTCCGTCCGTCCGTCTGTCACCAGGCTGTATCTCACGAACCGTGATAGTTAGACAGTTGAAATTTTCACAGATGATGTATTTATGTTGCCGCTATAACAACAAATACTAAAAAACAGGATAAAAGAAATATTTAAGGGGGCTCCCATACAACAATTCATTCAATACCACATACAAACTTATGGATGCACCTGGTTACGTACATGGAGTGTGAAAGTAACCGCACCAATAACTTTGTAAACAATATTTTGCTGTGTAAAATCCAAACTATTCACTCCACACCATCGCTTCCATTGAACGGTGGTACGGAACCCTTCGTGCGCGATTTAGACTCGCACTTGACCGGTTTTTTAATGTTGTCGCTGCAAATGATAACATTTCCAAGATCTTATTTTTGTAAAATAAGCTACATAATTAGTTTACCCACCATCCAATGTAGATAACAATTTTGTTACTATCGTTTACTAAATGACTTGGAAAAAATCCCGAGTTATTATTTTCCCTGCCTTCAGATGACCGAAGTTAGAAACAATCTCCTGCAAAAAAAAAGTACCTAATACATTGAACTGAACTTGGATTGACTTAACCAGCTTTGTAAATTGTGTCGGTTAATATCAAAAGTGGTTAAATCCAAAATCGGTAAAAACATTTATTTTATGGCAACATTTTTAAGACGTTAGTACAGCACAGGATGCATATTTCAAAAATGACAAAATCCATCGTATTACTATACGAATTGCTGTCAGAAGTTCGAGTATATTTCAAACACGGCAACATCCACTCAGACATTTTTATCAAAAGTGGCAAGATCCATTACAGCCAATCATGGTGGCGCAACTGGCGCATTCTGTCAAAATGGCCGACAGTTTGTATTCAATAGTGGATGTGTTACGAGTTGCTTCTCTTGTTTTTATTGAATTTTGTGATAAATTCGTCGTTTTGAAATGAGTTCTATACCAAAAACTACTCCTGATAAAGCAAGGAAACGTAATGCCTATACAGCATCTAAAAGGTAGGCGAAATTGAAGGAAAATCTGGAAGTTAACCAATACACATTGTCTAGATTGTTGTAAAGACGCGTGTTTGCACTAGGGATGTCACAAATTGTTTATATTGTGCGATAAAATTAAATAGTTTTGTAACTACTTACATATAGGAATTAGCATTATGTGCAGTTTTTATTCATCAGTTTTTATTTTTAAAAGCTTTTATTTAACTTGCTCTGTATGTGGGTGTGTGGGTGTGTATGTATGTATCCGTCAAAAATGTCGGCTTGAATTTGACCCACTTCCCGTTATCCGATTGAGCTGAAATTTTGCATACGTATGTAAGTTGGATGACAATGCAATATTTTTCTGACTTGGAGCTGATCTGATGATGGAGACGGAAGACGGCCATGGGAACTCTGTCATAAAACATCGCAAGTCCGTCGAATTAGGGCTCGTTCAATTCGACTTGACGAATACTTTGGTCCTAGAATATTTTTTATATTCTAGGACCAAATGATATATTTATGACCTAGAGCTGATCTGATGCTGGAGCCAGAAGGTGGCCAGGGGAACTCTGTAATAAAAGGACGCAAAACCATCGTGTTTGGGCTCATTAAATAGGTATTGATGAGTAGTTTGTGACGGTATGATGATAATCAGGGTCTGATGATGGAGACTTAGGATGACCATAGGACCATAGGATCTGAGGTTCCAGTAGCCGTAAACCTATCGTGTTTGGGCTCATTCAATAGTTCTTGATGAGTAGTTTGTGACGGTATGATGATGATCAGGCTCTGATGAAGGAGACGGAGGATAGCCATAGCCATAGACTCTGTAAATAATCTACGAAACCCTATCGACCTGTTTTTAGTCTTGATATTGATCTTCATGTGATGATGACGAACTATTTGTAGAAACTAAAAAATAAAAAATAAAATAAAGTAAAAAATATTTAAAAAAAAGCTTTTATTTAAATGCTCTAAAAAGAAGAAAATAAAATTTCTGTTTCATTTTATCAGAGAGAAGGTTTTCTTTTCAACATCAAACCCGTATTTTGTTAACACATTACTCAATTAAAATGATATAAAAGCTTGTTGCGTGATTTACTTGTGTAGATTGATTAGGTTAGTAGGTACATAATTATATATACAAACAAGTTAATTCCGCAACAAGCTTTTATATCATTTTAATTGAGTAATGTGTAAACAAAATACGGGTTTGATGTTGAAAAGAAAACCTTATCTCTGATAAAATGAAACAAAAATTTTATTTTCTTCTTTTTAGAGCATTAAAATAAAAGCTTTTTTAAAAATACTTTTTACTTTATTTTATTATTATGTATCTTTTTACTGAGGTCCAGCAGTTAGTAACTTGCAGAAAAAATATTCTTTAAAAATAAAAAAAATATTTTATAATATTTTTATTAAGTATTTCAATGCTTTCAATTCTTTATTTCTATTCTTATTTATTGCGAGTTACTAACTGCTAGACCGACAGTGTAAATTGATCGTGCGTAGGATTCAGTGATGTTATAAGCGCATATTTTTATTTCAGATATTCTGCACCAGGATTACCTGTAAAGCCTACCTGTGGACACAATACAAAAGCATACAAGTGCAGTACATTAAGTTCAAATGACGTTTTCAAGTTTCATAGGAATTTTTTCAGTAATTTGTCTAAAACAGAACAGGATAATTAAATATTAAAATATTGCCAAACTTCTAATATTCAAAGAAGAAGACCTACAAAGGCATCAAAAAATTCTAGAGAATATGCCACGAAATATTATGTGTGTAAAGCAGTGAACAGGAAATTGGTCCCAATTTGTTTCAA
This sequence comes from Argyresthia goedartella, assembly GCA_949825045.1. Lineage (NCBI taxonomy): Eukaryota > Metazoa > Arthropoda > Insecta > Lepidoptera > Argyresthiidae > Argyresthia > Argyresthia goedartella. Next base: position 8,655,017 of record OX463832.1, on the reverse strand, counting down.
AAGCTTTCTAGGCATATTGAGGTTGAAAAAAGGAAGAGTACAAGGCGTACTGAAAAGACACTTCAGGACTGGTGTTTGGGCTCATTCAATAGTTCTTGATGAGTAGTTTGTGACGGTATGATGATGATCAGGCTCTGATGAAGGAGACGGAGGATAGCCATAGCCATAGACTCTGTAAATAATCTACGAAACCCTATCGACCTGTTTTTAGTCTTGATATTGATCTTAATGTGATGATGACGAACTATTTGTAGAAACTAAAAAATAAAAAATAAAATAAAGTAAAAAATATTAAAAAAAAAGCTTTTATTTAAATGCTCTAATGGCCAAAGAAACACGTGGAGGAGACAGAAAAACGTTTGCCTTTGCGGCGCGAAAAGAAGCAATAGAAAAGTGTATACAAGCATTTAAACCTGTGGAGACACATTATTGCCGTGGCAAAGACCGCAAACGTGTCTATTTATCACCACATCTGTCCATAAAAAAACTTTACATTTTGTATATGGACCAGGCACTACCAGGTTATTCTGTCACAAAACCTTATTTCAGGAAAGTGTTCAACACATCATTTAACATTGGGTTTGGATCCGTTCGTCAAGACGTATGTTCTACGTGCCTGATGTTGACAGAGAACATAAAATTGGAGAAAAATGCACCAAAGAAGCAAGAACATATAGTGATGAAGAGAATTCATAGTTTAAGAGCAAAGGCCTTTTTTAATTATTTAAAAGAAGAAAAAGAAGGACTGCTGACAATTTCGTTTGACTGCCAAAAGAACTTACCGATGCCTAAAGTACAGACCTATCAACTTAAGCTGATACTTGCATTTGTGTGAGTGATCGCCAAAAGTACAGTTAGTAAAACACATACAAATAAAATCAATGTTTTATTTAAACGAAGTCCATAAAACACAATGTTACCAACTGTCTATTCTCGACCTCATAATGACTGAATCTTATAACTCTTCTACTCCGCTCATTGCATCTTCATCTTCACTGTCGTCTGATGATTCATCAGAGTCAGAGCCTGTGTTAATAATTAATCGTTCCGTTATATCGTCGATTGTAGGAGCCATTAGCAGCAGCCAGGAGCAGTAGGAGCCATTTCACTAATATTTCAAACACAATCAATCACATAAAATTACACGTCTATCTGCTACCAGTACCGGAGGTGAAGTGAAGTATGTGAGCGGGCGGCAGGGAAGCGGTGCGTACACACGTACACTCACACAAATGCAAGTATCAGCTTAAGTTGATAGGTCTGTACCTGATCAATCGACATATTATTCTAGGCAAATGTACCTTTATAATTTCTCAGTCGTTGTCGGCTCATCACAAAATAAACTAGACAAGGAGAACATATTTGCGTACGTATGGACAGAGGATATGGCAGCAAAATCTTCCAATGAAATTTGCAGTGCTCTATACCATACCTTATCATTATTACCAATTGACAATGCAACGAGTATTCGTCTTATGGCCGATGGGTGCGCTGGGCAGAATAAAAATACCATATTAATAGGCATGTTAATGAAATGGTTCAGTGCTGCTCCACGACATTTAAAACAAGTTGAAGTAATTTTTCCCGTCACAGGTCATTCTTATATGCCACCCGACCGGGTGTTTGCTGTAATAGAAAAGAAATGCCGTGTTCATGAGATGATAGTAAACCCCGACGAATATAAAGATATTATACAAGAACATGCCACGATTCGCAATTTGGGTAGTGATGTTCCCGTTCACGATTGGCGTACCGCAGTAAGGAACACAAATAGAACACCTGATAAACTTCATTTCAAAATAAGTTTAGTGAAGAGAGTCGTAATCAAACGATCAAAAACGTCAAGCAATAGTATATTAGTAAGAGGAGAATTGTCTTACAACAGCGATACCGGAGTTCCTAAAAGTCTATTAGGAAGAGGGAAAAGTATCAGCAATTTAGAACCAGAAAAACTGCCTCTTGGTGTTTCTGTTTCCCAACTTAAGCTAACCGACGTGAAGAATCTTCTTCAAAAACATTATGGCGATGGTTGGCAGAGTTTGGACTCACTGTCATATTTTAAAACATTATTACTTAGAGATAATAATTTACCACAAGTTTATCCTAATAACTGTGAAGGTTGTATGGAGGAAGTGATTGATTTAGTTTAAGATGTTCTAATAGTATATTTTTTCGTAAACCGAGTTGTTTTATTTTGTTTTTTACTTTGTAAAAGTGACAACCCTAGCAAAGACATTCAATGACATATTAGATCAAAAGTGGTTACATCCACTAACAATTTTAATCAAAACTAGTAAATTCACCATGTGTACGCTACCATAACGGACACGTTACAATGTCATTAATCTGTGTTGCTATTAAGGTTATACGACAAAAAATATGTAAAAGGAATACGAATTTAAACGAAAGTAACAGCGTTAATTACATCCACATAAGAAAAAAAAGGGAGCGAAAACAATGCGCTCACTCAAACTAAAATAACTTAGCGCCGAACCAAATTGTTTAAAAATAAACTAATTACGCTATTTGTCAAAAATAATTTCTAGGACAGTTTTGATTGCAATTCCGCAATAAAATTAGTAATGATTTAATAATTGTACGCGATGTACATAGAGTACCCCGCAATTCGTATTTGTGTGTACTTATTGCGGGGCGCAGCGTGGACTGTAGATTTTCTTATTAGGTTGATGGCGAAGAGGGCTCGAATGATAACGCAATTTCTTCAATATTTGCAGGCGGAGAGGCGAGGGGGAGGCCTTGGTGCTTCTTCTGCTGTAGCTCGATCGGGAATTAATTTTCGGCGGCGCGCGCGCGCCTTTTATTGGACCGCCTGAGAGTAGTTTTGTTTACCTCAGACCCCGCGCCGCACACCGCCCCCTTCCTCGCCCCTCCTTCCCCGCTAGGCTTTATTTCTAATTAAAATGGTTTTATTTTACATTTATTGTCTTAAATCTATGCTTATTCAATACCTTAAGTCTCTAAATATCCTTTTACATAATGATTTGGGTGACCGCGGGCTTTCTAATAAGGGTTTTGTATTATTTTGGCCGGCCCGCGGTCCCCCGCCTCACCGAGGTATTAAATATAGGTGCCTGCGCGCCTCGAGTCGCTTCAATCGGAGCTCGGTTCGCACAGGCTACACATCAAAAAACAACCAATAAAATATCTTTATTCTCATAACATACTTAAATCTAATAGAAAATGAACACAAAACATAAGTTGCTTAACTAGGTTTTCCTTAACTCTAATGTCCTACAAATATTATCTTTATTTATTTATTTTAACAATATATTTACAGTAATCGTTTAAACAGTGACGTCGCTTTCGTCGTTAACATTTCTCCCGCCGTCGCCTTGCGAATCTACTGGTAGAACGACGATCTTCTTGGTCGGTCGCCGCAGGATATGGCCGTTGCTGGTGGCCACGTCGACGACTCGCACCACGCCGTCCTTGCCCGGGAACGTCCTCGTCACTCGACCCCGCGGCCATGTGTTGCGGGGGAGGTTGGAGTCGCAGATGATGACCACGTCACCGACGGCCGGGGGTGTCCCTTTATTGTGCGGCTCCCGCCGATGTTGGAGTAAGGGCGCGTAGTCGCGCACCCAGCGGCGCCAGAAGGTGTCGGCGAGCTGCTGCGCGCGCCGCCAGTGTTGACGGGCGTTGGCGTCGCTGTCGGTGAACGTGCCGGGCGCTGGTGAGTAGCAGTCCGGCCCGAGCAGGATCATATTGGGTGTCAGCGCCGGAGGGTCCTCTGGGTTCACGGGCACGTAGGTGAGGGGGCGGGAGTTCACTGTGGCCTCCGCTTCCGCCAGCAGCGTTTGCAGTGTCTCGTCGCTGGGGTGTTTCTCGTGCAGCGTGGCCTTCATCGCCTCCTTCACGGTGCGGACCATACGCTCCCACGCCCCTGCCATGAAAGGGGCAGAGGGGGGCAGGAAGCGCCAGGTGATGCGGCGGGCGTGAGTGGCGTCCTTCATTGCCTCCGCCAGCTCGCGGTGGGAACCCCGGAAGGCTGTCGCGTTGTCACTCCATAGTTCTGTGGGGCACCCGCGCCGTGCGATGAAACGGCGCAGTGCGTTGATGGCAGAGTCGGTACTGAGCGAGGTCACCACTTCGAGATGTATTGCCCTTGAAGTCATGCAGGTGAACAGCGCGATGTATCTCTTTTCACGGTGTCGGCCCACGGTGACCTCCAGTGGCCCATAGTAGTCTAGGCCCGTGTAGGTATAGGGGCGTGCGTGGTGCGCCAGGCGCGCCGCTGGTAGGTCTCCGGTGGAGGGCTGCGCCGGCTTCGCCTTCTTCAGTCTGCAGCTTGGGCACCGGGCGATGGCTTCTTTGACCGTCGGGCGAATCTTCGTTATGTATAATCGCTGACGGAGCTCGTTGACCACTAATTCCGTGCCGCCGTGATGTAGCTTCTCGTGTACGTGCGAAACATATAATTTTGTGTAATAATGTTTCCCATGTAGTATTATTGGTCGCACTGTTTCTTCGTAGAAGTTGTCGGCCGCCTCGATCCTGCCTCGTAGTCGTAGTATGTGTTTTTCGTCTATGTACACACTCAGCTTTGCTAGTCGGTCCTCCTTGTCTGGCGTGCGGCCCTCCCGTATGCGTTGTCTCTCTCGGGCATAGGAGTCTTCTTGTGCGGCACGAATTAATAATTGTTCGGCGGCGAGTAGGTACGGCGCCTCTAGCGTTACAAACTTTCTCTGTGGAGGTGTTGCGCCGGGGGGCGCCGAGCCGACGGGCGCTCTCGTGCACGTTTTGTTCATTCGCTTGTTCCAGGCTTGATCTCGTTCGTTGTTGGCGCGGGTCCGTTTTCTTTTTGCCGCCGCTACTGTTTCGGTGGCCGGAGGCCTGTGTCGGAGTAGGTCGACGAACTGTAGTACTCGTGCTGTCGCTCTCAACAAACGGGTCCATTTGGAAAAGCGCTCGAACTGGGGTAGGTGCGGATGCCCTGGCTCCCGAGGGCAGGTAGCTGCAGCGCAGACTTCTTTTTTTTTTCTTCGCCGGTGGCGGCAACTTCTACGTCTTCTATTTCTGCGAGTCGGTGTGCCACGAATGTCTTGTAGGAGCGCGGTTCGGCCCGTATCCACGCTAGTACTGTGCGTGAATCGCTCCAATACGATTTCGAGGCGATCTCGAAGTCGTGTTCTTGTATGACGGCTTGGGCGATCCGCACGACACACACACACACGGCACGGCAATAGCTGTAACTAAAAGTTTTTCGTAACTACCTACTCTCGGTGTTTGTTTGTGCGGATTCACACACTCGCCGCCCCCGCTCTTCTCTCTTCGGCTCTTCTCCCCGCCCGTCGTGTGCTCACTGCGCCCGCAGTGACGTCATCGCATCGCGGCTGCCTACGTGCTTCTAAAGCTAGAAGCGCAGGACACGTCGCGGTGCCGCCACCACCACCCACGGACCGACCCCAAACGGAGAGGAGGAAGGAGAAGAAGGAGAAGGACACGCCCGTCTCCGGAGTTGACCCTACGCAGCACCTGTGGTGTTGATCGACTGCTCGCCGGCACTTCACTGGGCCTCCTCGGATTTATTCGAGGTCTCACCCGGTGGAGGAAGACCGCGTTAAGTCGGCACCACAGAGCCTGCATAACTCCGGAGAAGTAAGAGGAAGACCCCGTTTTTAAAACGATGAAAAGAAGCCGCAAGCCGGAGGACCCTCCCCCCCGCCCCCCGACGAGCCGGATCCGCCTGATGTGCGGATCCAAATCGACCGACGACGGCGCCGGGTCATCCAGGTCGTTAAGCGCGACATCTTCACCGGCGAGACCTTCGACCTCGCCGGCAACCTACTGCAGAAGCGACAACCCGGCGCTGCCTCCAGCCCTATCCTGGGTACCCCGAACCACGAGGGGGGCAGGGAAGAGTTCTTCCGCCCCTCGCCCGACTCACCAACTGAATTCCCGGCCGAGGTGCCGGCGAATGAAGATGCAGCCCGCAGAGCCGCGGCAACCGCCCTGCTCGCCTCCTTATCGCCGCCACCACCGCCGGCGATGAAGAAAAGCCCGGTGCGGCCGACGCTGCCGACGAAGTTCCCCAACCTCAACCTGGGGAACGCACCGGGGGCCGTCCCGAGGCCCCCTAACCCGCTCATACGGGTGCTACAGGGGTCTGCGCAGACAGAGTCACGCGACCCTAGCATTAGTAGCGAATGGGAGGAGCCAGCGTTGGCCACGCCCCCCGCTGAACCAACCACCATTGAGCCCGAGGAAACCGACGACGCGTCGACCAATCCGGACGCGATGGAAACGGCGGCTGTAACAGAAGCCGAAATGGAAGTGCCGCAGTCCATGCCCCCAAGTGGGGTTTCTTACGCCGCGGCATTACTACAGCCGCCGAAGCCCAAATCGCCGCGACCCACCACACCGCCAGCGACCGCCACCACAGAGCCTAAGCCGAAGAAAAACCACCCGCCCATCGTGGTGGAGAACCTGCCGGCCTGGGCTACCCACTTTGCCCGGCTGAAGGAAGCCCTAGGCCATGCCCCCAACGCGCGACCCTTTGGAAAGGGGGTCCGCTTTACGCCGCAGAGCCCGGAAGAATACCGGCAAATCGTCCGGTATCTGGACGAGGCGGCCCGCGCCGACAAGACCATCTCATGGTTTTGTTACTCTCTGGACGCGGACCGCCCCTTCAAGATTGCTATCCGAGGGCTCCCGGCAACCACCCTGCCCGAAGAGGTCGCCGCAGCGCTGGCTAGCGTAGGCTTCCCGACGCAGCACGTCCGCCAAATCCCCGGCCGGATGGGCCGCGCCGGCTGCCTTTTCTTCGCCCTACTGGCGGAGAAGCAGACTCCCGGCAGCATCGAGAGGCTCTACAGGGTGAAGGAGCTGCTCTGCATGCCGGGCATCACCATTGAGGGATGGCGCGGCCCAAAGGGGCCCTCGCAGTGCCATCGATGCCAGTCGTTCGGCCACTCCTCGACCAACTGTCGCCGCCCTGTACGCTGCGTGCGATGTGGAGAAGGGCACGCAGCTACCGACTGTCAGCGGCCAAAGTCAGAGGCCGCCACCTGCGCAAACTGCGGCCAAGGCCACCCGGCCAACAGCCGCCGATGCAAGGCGCTGAAGGAGGAGGCACGCAAGCGCGGCATCACTATCGCGCCGCCACTGCCGCCCCAACAACAGCGCCCCAAGAAGACCGCGCGCCCAACGGCCCGCCCGGCTGCCCAACCCGCGGCCCGCCCGGCTGCCCAACCCACGGCCCGCACGGCTGCCCAACCCGCGGCCCGCACGGCCCCTCAACCTGCGACCCATGTCGCCACTCAACAAGAGGCCCGCCCCGGCCCCTCCACACACCCAGATGTGGAGCCGCTGGGGTCACCAACATCGCCGCCGATAAAGCGCCCCCGCCTTGCCCAGCCGGGCGAGACCAAGGGCGCCACCATCAGAACGCCGGCCAACCCGCCCACCACCCGAGGCGAAGAGGCGAAACCCCGTAGGAAGCGGGGCAAGAAGCGCCGGAACAAGAAGAAGGCGTCTGAAGAGCCCGCCGCCGAGCCACCACTTGAGCCCGCCCAACCTGCGAGCCGCCCCCCACTGCCAGCCCGCCCCCGCCCACGGGAGCCGGCAGCACCCGCAGCCCTATCCACGGAGCGCCAGGAGGCTCCACTCATGGCCGCGCTGCTCGACGCCATCGACCTTATCAGCGCGGCCATACAGGCGATCGTGGATAGACGCGATCCGTTGCTGCCCCTGCTGCGGGGGTTATCGACACTGAAGGCCACAATCTCGTCCGGACACAATGCCTAAAGACCTAAGGCTTGTGTACTGGAACCCGGACGGGATCACCAACAAGATGCAAGACCTGAGGCTACTCGTGCAGGAGCATGATGTGCATGTCGTGCTTCTGTGCGAGACGAAGCTGCACCCCAGCCGAGAGCTCCGACTGCCCAACTTCTTCGTGTACCGCCGCGACGAGTTATCTCCGAGGGACGTGCCGTACAGAGGCACGGCGGTTCTCGTGAGACGGGACCTCGTCCACGAAGAGTTGGAGCTGGCCGCCTTCAAGACGATGCGGTCCATCGGCGTCCGTCTGAAGACGGCCGACACAGAGCTCAAAGTCTTCGCAGCCTACAAGCCTCCCGGCGACGTCCACCATTTCTACCCGGAAGACATCCGAGCGATGATGGAAGGAGCGACCCCCACACTGGTCGCAGGTGATCTCAACGCCAAGCACCACCAGTGGGGGTCCCACAGCATCAACTCCGCCGGAAGGGCCCTACAGGAAGATGCTGAGAACTCCAACTACGAAGTACTCAGCCCGGGGGCCCCGACACACTACCCAACGAACCCCATGCATCGCCCGGATGTACTAGACGTCGCCCTGGTCAAGAACGTACAGTTCCCCATCGCCATCGGGGAGCTGTACGACATCGACACCCCCCACCTGCCTATCTTGCTGGTCCTCGGGGTGGAGGCCGATCTCACGTCGGCACCGCGTCCAAGAACGAAGACGGACTGGCACAAATACCAGCTGGAGTTGAACACAACGCAGCTCCCCGGCGGTGTTTCTACCAAGGAAGAGGTAGAAGCCGCGGCAGTGGCCATCACCACAGCCATCACCACCGCTCAAGCCGCAGCCACCACCACCAAGCCACCGCCGGTCTTGCGGAAGGAGAGGCTCCCTCCACACCTCCGCAAGAAGTTGGACCTCAAGCGCCGTCTTCGTCGAACCTGGCACCACACGCGCTGCCCCGTGATCAAGGCAGAGATCAACCGGCTCGGAGAAGAACTGCGCGCGGGCATCATCGAGCTGAGGGGACAGTCCTGGGAACGCACCATAGACCAGGCCTCCCAAGATGACACCGCCCTTCACCGCCTGAACCGCAGCCTGACGTCAACTCCCGAGCCGGTCTGCCCCATGTTTGATCACACGGGCAGGCGCCGCTACGCCGCACGAGATCGAGCCGCCATCCTGGCCGACCACTTCGCTGGGCAGTTCCAGCCCAACCCCATCGCCGACTACGAGCACAACGCCGCTGTTGTGGAGCGCGTAGAGCGCTTCCTGGCGGCCCCCGCGCCTCCCCTCGCCGGCGACTACTTCATGTCGCCCCGCGAAGTCCGGAAGGTGGCCCTGAAGCTGAACCAGCGGAAGGCCCCGGGCCCGGACGGAGTCGTCGCGGGGGCCCTAGTACAGCTGCCAAGGAGAGCCGTCGTCTCGCTGACGCGGCTGTTCAACGGCATCCTGCGCACCGGACACTTCCCCGCCCTCTGGAAGGAGGGCAAGGTGATCGTCATCCCCAAGCCGGGGAAGGACAGAAGACACCCGGGAGGCTACCGCCCGATCACCCTGCTGCCTCATATCGCCAAGCTGTTTGAGCGCCTGCTGTTACCGAGAATCCTGCCCCACATCCAGCTGAGGGCAGAGCAACATGGCTTCCGTGACAGCCACAGCACGACGCTCCAGTTGGCGAGAGTCCTACACTACCTGGCGTCGGAGCTGAACAGGGGCCGATACACCGTCGGGGTCTTTCTTGACATCGAGAAGGCCTTTGACCGAGTGTGGCACGAGGGGCTCCTCTTCAAGCTCCTGGACGCAGGTGTGCCCCCAATGATCGGGCAGATCGTGGCCTCCTTCCTGGAAGTCCGGCGGTTCTTCGTCTCGGTCGAGAATGCACACTCCCAGACGAAGGCCATCAGCGCAGGAGTCCCGCAAGGCAGCTGCCTTTCGCCGGTGCTCTACGCGCTCTACACCAACGACATCCCCACACTCGAGGGCCATCTCGAGGAGGGGGTGGAAGACGTTGTGCTCGCCCTCTACGCCGACGACAGCGCCTACTTCGCGTCGTCGCGCAAAATTGAGCTCGCCTGCAGGAAGATGCAGCGACTCCTGGACCTGCTGCCGCCCTGGCTGGACAAGTGGCGGACCGCGGTGAACGTCGGGAAGACAACAGCCCTGTTGACCACCCGCTCCCGCCGTCCGACCCCGCTACAGCTGAGGGGCCGGGACATCGAGTGGCAATCGACGGTGAAATACCTCGGTTGCAACATCGACTGCTCGCTGCGCATGGTCCCGATGGTGCAACACTGCATCAACCGGGCCAAAGCCGCGCGGGCAATGCTCCGGCCTGTCCTGTCGTCCAGCCTGCCTCTGAGAGCCAAGCTGCGGGTGTACAAGGCCTATGTGCGCTCGCGGCTCACCTACGCGGCTCCAGCATGGTACGCCCTGCTGTCGAAGACCCAGAAGGCACGGCTGCAGCGGTTCCAGAACATCTCCCTGCGGGTGATCACAGGAGCCGGGCGGTACGTGCGCAACACCACCATCTTGAGGGATACCCGGATGCCCACCGTGGAGAAATTCGTCGCACGGCTGGCACGGCGCATGTACGATTGCGCCGACAACAGCCGCCACGCACATCTCCACGACATTGCTCCGCATCACGCACGTCCGCCTGAAGGCAGACCACTCCCAAGAGAGTTGCTGCTCATCCCACTGTCGCCAGTGTAAGCCCGCAGAAGAGGGCGAAAGCACGGCGCAGTGAAGAAGAAGCTCCCGCACCGTTGTCGCCAGTGTATGCCAATAGACGGCGAAAGCACAGCACAACGAAGACCACGCGAGGCCCCTGACAAGTAGGGGCCACCCAAGACCGGGGGGGACGTTACCCCCCGAGTTGACGCCGCGGGCATGAGGCAACCATAAGTCCTCGACCCCGCAACCGTAGTGGTCCTCGCGCTCCGCGCGAGAACACACTCCGCAGACCACACGGCGATCCGCACACCTAGCACGGCCGCTTGTAGTTCAAGCCGTGGTATGGAGATTGGTTTGGTGGGCGTGACGCGGCTCTTGCCGGCAGCGAGCGTCACTTTGATGGAGCCGTCGGCGCGTATCATTCTCCAGTACACCGCGGCGGCATAGGCCTCCCCGCTGCTGTCGACGAACGTGTGGACTTTGTAGCGGGCGGCCGGAGTCGTGTCGTAACATCTAGGTATTTTTAGGTTACCTAGGTCACGTAGGCGACCTAGCCATTCGCTCCAGCGCCCGCGCAGGCCTTCCGTGATGTCGTCATCCCAGCCCGTGTTGTAGCGCCACGTATCTTGCATGATTCTTTTCGCCGGTGTTGTCAATGGTGAGATGAGGCCCAAGGGGTCGAATATTGACATAATGATGCTGAGGGCCTCCCGCTTTGTCGGTGGGCGGAGACCGTTGATGACTTCGGGCGGAGCTCTTCGTACGTTGAGACGAAAACGGATGGTGTCCTCGTTTGTGTCCCATAATAGCCCGAGTGTCTTCTCTATCTCACTCCCGCCGATGGGGACCGTGTTGTCATCTCGCTCTTTCTTGTTGACAACGTTGTTGATAGCGTCGCGTTCGTTTGTGGCCCACCCGCGTAGCTCGAAACCGGCTTGTTTGTGAACGTGGTCGACTTCTTTTGTTATTTTCTTTGCTTCGCTTATAGTGTTGAAGCTCTGCAGGTAGTCGTCTACGTAGTGGTTTCGTTCTATTGCTTGCGCAGCTTGTGGGTACAGCGATGCGTGTTCTTGTGCATTTCTGTTCTTTATGTATACAGCGGTGCACGGAGACGACGATGCGCCGAACACCACGGAGGTCATGCGGTATTCTTCTGGTTCTCCCGTACGGCGATCGCCTCGCCACAGGAAACGTAGTGCATCTCTGTCTTCTTCACGTATTTTTATCTGCATGAACATCTCTTTCAGATCGGCCGTTACTGCGATGCTGTGTTGTCGGAATCTCATGATGACCCCGGGCAACGACTGAAGGAGGTCTGGGCCCGGAAGGAGCATGTCGTTGAGGCTGCGGCCGTGTGAGGAGGCTGCGGCGTCATGGACCACTCGAATCTTCTTTTTCTCCGGGTTGCAGACGGCGAAGTGCGGTAAGTACCACGTTCTTCCGCTAGGCGGCGTGTCGGCGCGCTCGGCGTAGTTAGAGGTAAGTAGATTGTTGATGCGTTCTTCATATTGTTTTTTCAGGTTGTCATCGCGGTCCAACTTCCTCTCGAGCGTGTATAGGCGCCTCAGTGCATCGTTGCGGTTATTTGGGATCTTGTCTATTTTTCTACGCCATAGTAGGCCCGTCTCGAAGCGGCCGTCTGGGAGGCGGCGGCTTTTCTCTTGCAGTATTTTCAGTGCTTGTAGTTCGGGATCACTTTTCTGTCTTCTTGGTTCAATTGAGAGTGACTCGAGCGCGAAGTATTGCTTCATTATTTCTTCTGTCTTGTCGGCGGGCTTGACGCGTGTGAGGTGAGCGCAGCAGTATGTTATTGGGGCCGCTTGTGTTGTGCGGCACCCGTGCAGCACCCACCCCAATGCAGTTTTCGAAGCTACGGTTTGATCGCGCCGTCCTTTTCTTATGTCACGTGACACGATCAACTCCCAGTTATCTTGTCCGACGAGTATCTTCGGTGTAGCTTCGTTGTAGGTGAGTTCGTGCTTGATATCTTCGATGTGCGTGCAATCTTCCATCTCTTGGTTGCTTATGGACTGCGTGGTGAAGTTGAGGCTTTCTACTGTGTGCGCGTTCGTGATTTTCTTTTCTGTGCCGCCGTGTTGCCCTCTAATGTGTAGGGTGACTCGCTTGCTTTTGTTGTGTGCCATTTCTTTGCCGCCCACGCCTTGGACCCACATAGGTTCGGTGGGCCCGTCGAGGCCGAGGGCGTCGGCGAGTGCGGCGTCCACGATCGTCACGGTGCTCCCGTCGTCAAGGAGGGCGTAGGCTTGAATCTCGGCCCGGGGCCCCCGCAGTATGACAGGTGCAATTTTCAAGTAGCCTCGTGTAGTAGCGGTTGCGGGCGCGGCCGTGCGCTCGCTGGTGACCGCCACCACCTCTTCTTTTCTCTTTTGCGACTCTTCTGAGGCGGCTGCTCCGGTGGGAGCGGCTTTTTCGTGATGCAGCAGTTGATGGTGTCGCATGGGGCAGCCCTCGTGTCCGCACGGTTTTGCGCGGCACGTGAAGCGGTGATGTGTGCTTGACAGGCAGCGGTAGCACGTGTGGTTTTTCTTTGCGACTTCCCAGCGCTCGTTCACGGTGAGTTTGTTGAATTGTGGGCACGCTGGGAGCAGATGCGACGTGTGTTTGCATAGTGGGCACGCGTGCTTCTCTTCTTTCTTCTTTGGAGTTTCTGTGGTGGCAGCGTAGGTGCGCTCGGTCCTCTTGCGCGCCGTCGGCCGGGCTTCCCGGAAGTCTGACGTTTGTTCGGGCGGGGCGTAGGGGGCGCACTTGTCTGCTTCTCTATTCAGGAAGTCGGCGATCTTCTTAAGTTCGGGCGTGTCTTCCTTTTCTATGGCGTAGTCATACCATTTGTTCTTCAATATCGGCGTTAGCTTGTCCACAATCGTTCGCAGTAGCTCCGGGTTGTAGAGGTACTGCGGCTTTTTTAGTAGTTCGATTGTGGCAACGGTGTTGGCGATGCGGCCGGCGAATATGCATAGGTCACGTGGGCTGTCGGTGAGTCGTGGCAGCCCCTTCATCTTCTCTGTTTCTCCCATTAGTAGCGCGTCTGGTCTTCCGAATCTTCGTTCTAGTGCTTTGATGACGTCTTCCGGGTGCGGCTGGCTGATGAGGAGGGCGCTGACGGCCTCCCAAGCGACACCCTTGAGACTTCTTCGGATTCGGGCCACATTTTCACACGCAGAGAAACTTGATGAGGACTCGATGTAAGCGGCCTTGAAGTGTAGCCACTCGTTGCACAGGCCGTTGAAGACTGGTAGGTCTGGTATGTACTTATTGTTTGATTTGCTTGTTTGCAGGGCTTCGGCCAGGGCTGTTGATAGCGACGTAACGTCCATCACGGCGGGTCTCTGTGGAGCTTCTTGTGGCGGCTCCCGCCGCTTGCGCAATGTAGTGGCGCACGCGGTGAGTTTCCGTCGTTCTTCATTGATGGGGATTTCTATCGCGGCTTCTGTTTCTGGCTTTCGGTTGAGCCAATCGGCTATTCTTTGTGGGGCAAGGTCTTCCTCCTCTTCGGACTCTTCCGGCGACGACGTCGCGTTGATGCGTTCCTGCCGAATCTTCGCTAGTTCTGCTTCGGCATTTATACGCCTCAGCTCCAACTCGGCTAGCCTCTCCTTGGCCTCCAACTCCGCGAGGAGTCTCTTGCTAGAGGCCTTGGATCGGCACGACCGAGCAGGCTTGAGCGTTTTCGTGTTCGTCGGTGGCGGCATTAACTCGGCGGTGTGGCGTTCGATGACCGTGTCTGTGCTGGCGGCGGGTGTGGCTCTGATTCCTGACGTGTCGACGTGGCCTCTGGCGTTACTGGTGCCGGAGGTCGTGTCGTGACTATGTGCGTCCGTCGTGTTCGTGCCCGTCGTCGCGTTGGTGTCTTCGGTTGTGCCGGTGCCGGTCGTGGTACCGGTTCCAGTCGTGGTATCGGTCCCGGTCACGGTTTCCGTCGTTGTGCCGCCGCTGCCGGAAGAGTCTTCTTTTCCGCTGTTACTTCTGGTTACAACCATCTTCTTAATTTTCTTGATGCTTCAGTGATCCGGCTCGAAGGACCAAACAATGTACGCGATGTACATAGAGTACCCCGCAATTCGTATTTGTGTGTACTTATTGCGGGGCGCAGCGTGGACTGTAGATTTTCTTATTAGGTTGATGGCGAAGAGGGCTCGAATGATAACGCAATTTCTTCAATATTTGCAGGCGGAGAGGCGAGGGGGAGGCCTTGGTGCTTCTTCTGCTGTAGCTCGATCGGGAATTAATTTTCGGCGGCGCGCGCGCGCCTTTTATTGGACCGCCTGAGAGTAGTTTTGTTTACCTCAGACCCCGCGCCGCACACCGCCCCCTTCCTCGCCCCTCCTTCCCCGCTAGGCTTTATTTCTAATTAAAATGGTTTTATTTTACATTTACTGTCTTAAATCTATGCTTATTCAATACCTTAACGGCGTTACTTATAAAAGAAGTTACATTTGCCGCCACGCACTGTGGCGGCCGTTGCGCGCCTGTTTAACGGTATCTTGCGCACGGGTCACTTTCCAACCCAATGGAAGGAGGGCTTGGTTATCATGTTGCCCAAGCCGGGCAAGGACACCAAGCTGCCTGAGAGCTATCGGCCGATCACCCTACTGAGCACCATCTCAAAGGTGTTTGAGAAGCTCCTGTTAGCGAAGTTACTGCCCCACATCCAGCCGCGCCCGGAACAGTTCGGCTTCAGGCCCGAGCATTCTACGACGCTTCAGCTCACCAGAGTACTGAATGACATGACAGTTTGTTTGAACAAAAAAGAATACACTGTCGCAGTACTTCTGGATACGGAGAAGGCGTTCGACAGAGTATGGCACGAGGGGTTGCTGTACAAGCTGTCGACGTCCCCTGCCCCAAGAAGAACGGTCAAGACAATCGCCTCTTTCCTGAAGAATCGCCGCTTCCGAGTGATGGTGGAAGACGCCGTCTCCGAGGAACATCCCGTCGCAGCCGGCGTCCCCCAGGGCTCCTGCCTGTCTCCCGCCTGCTACGCCCGATACACGGACGACATCCCCGTCGGGCCGGGTGCCCAGCTGGCACTCTTCGCAGACGACGCAGCCTACTACGCGTCGTCGTTCCAGGCTCCGCACGCTGCCATCAAGCTGCAGCGCACCCTGGACATCTTGCCCGACTGGCTCGCCAAGTGGCGACTGTCCGTCAATGTTGGGAAAACGCAGGCGCTCATCACAGGCCAGAGTCTCCTTCCACCATCGCTCCAGCTCCAAGGACAGCAAATCGAGTGGTCTTCGCAGGTGAAGTACCTGGGAGTGACCATTGATCGCCGGCTCACCATGAAGCAACACGTTGACAACGTCGTCAGCCAGGTCAAGGTGGCACGCGCCAAGCTGCGTCCACTCTTCGACTCCAGCCTCCCTCTGAGGGCGAAGCTCGGGATCTACAAGACCTACGTGAGATCCCGCCTCACCTACGCGGCTCCGGCATGGTACGCCCTGTGCTCGGAGACGAACAAACGGAGACTCCGAGCCCAAGAGAACCTCTCTCTGCGTACCATCGTCGGCGCCCCCCGCTACGTGAGGAACGCGACAATCCAGAGGGACCTAAGATGGGAAACCGTGGACCAGTTTGTCCAGAGGCTGGCGAAGGGCATGTTCGCGCGTGCGGATGCTTCACATCTTCCGCACATCGCCGAACTGGCGCCGCACCACGCGCGCCCGCCCGACCGCCGCCGCCTGCCACGCGACCTGGTTGCCTAGCCGGCGATCACCCACTGCACACCAGCGCCACATCAAGACCACCGCCCGCAGGGGCCATCCGATGACCTGTCCACAGGAGTGGATAGAGGCGATTCTTCGGGAAGAGGTCCGTCGACCTGACCCCGACTCCCCACGCCCCAGAAAGGGTGCGTGAGAAGATTATCAAGCAACCTTAAAGTCTCTAAATATCCTTTTACATAATGATTTGGGTGACCGCGGGCTTTCTAATAAGGGTTTTGTATTATTTTGGCCGGCCCGCGGTCCCCCGCCTCACCGAGGTATTAAATATAGGTGCCTGCGCGCCTCGAGTCGCTTCAATCGGAGCTCGGTTCGCACAGGCTACACATCAAAAAACAACCAATAAAATATCTTTATTCTCATAACATACTTAAATCTAATAGAATATGAACACAAAACATAAGTTGCTTAACTAGGTTTTCCTTAACTCTAATGTCCTACAAATATTATCTTTATTTATTTATTTTAACAATATATTTACAGTAATCATTTAAACAGTGACGTCGCTTTCGTCGTTAACAATAATTACAGGAAAAAGTAAAACTATTTTGAGGTCTTTCTTTTCGTAATTAAATACAATGGATAAAAATTCATTCAATCGCGCTTTACTTCAGTGAGAATCTTAATCAAAAGTTAACTCAAATATCATATCTTTAGATGTCTTTATAGTGGAGCACCTTCATCTGAAAAGTGGCGCAAATTTTAATAATAAATAGAAGTAAAATGTGCGTTAATAGTAGTTTATGTGACTGAAACATAATGGAGGGCATTAAAACTCGAGAGTTTTAATGCCTAACTATGTACAGTTACATACATTAGTTTATCTACACACATATCATAAGCTCTCTTTGATGTGTTCAGGAACCGCATGTTTGACCGGCATTGTGGGATTGATTTGTTTAGCTTGTTCTGTAGTACCAACTTCACAGACAAAGAAGGGGCGGCACGCAGGCGGGTGTCGGCGTTCGAAATTTGAATGTCATAATATGCAGAAAATTTACACATTATGGTCATAATGTTCAATATTCAGATAACAAATGAGTTTTTACAAAGTAGTTAACATTAACATTATGCTGATCGTAACGTGCGTTTTTTGGACGCAGTAAAGAGGGTTTATGATACGTGTGTAGATAAAAGTATTTTAGTGTCTATAATGTCTGCCTAAGAGCCCGAATCACTAATAAAGACATCATTTTTAGGGTTCCGTATCCGAAGTGTGCCAACGGGATCCTGGGCAATGAACCCTGGTGGCCGACATTTACTGCGCCGTTTATTGGAAATTATCCCTACATAAATTTAAATCGAAGCTACTGTTTAATTATAATTATGAGACAAGTAGAATGACAATTGTTGGGTAAAAAAGGACCTATTTAAGACGAACATTCATCAGAAAATATCTTTAACTTCGTCCATCGTCGTATGTGGCAACTGGATATGACGTAGCGTCCCGTTTGACAGGTCGCTAAAGCTGGTGGTTAAACTATGGCAGAGAGTTAAAATTTGACAGAATGTTTAGGTATATCTGTTGCCAAAATATGAACTACACGCAATTTTTTTAATTGTATGGGGACCCCATACAAATGTTGCCTGAGTGACGCCGACACCCACTTGACCGACTTTTGGTTTTATAAAATTATATTTTAATAAAAAATTCAGATAAGTTATAGGATACTGTACCTGTCCACATTCGTTCTATTTACATATTTTTTAAAGAAAAACGTATCGTGATAAACTATAGTTTCATACGAAACGACTCTAGGGAAATTTATTAGATCATCATAATTGCAGTAATTTGTCAACTTTATGGCTCTTGCCGTTGTTATGGTTCCGTACCCGAAGGTTGCAAAAACGTGACGAAATTATTGAGCCTTCGCTGTCCGTCAGGCTGTCTGTCTGTCCGTCCGTCTATCCGTCTGTCCGTCAGCGGGCGCTCCCATGCATCGTACTTAAAAGGAAGTAAAGAGTTGACATTTTTACACGAATCTATATTTCTATAGCCGCTTTAACTACAAACTGAACCACATGCGTTTCAAAATATTACGTTTTATTTGCGACTTTTCTTGTACTATGGTACAGGAAGTAAAAAGTTGTCATTTTTACACGAATCTATATTTCTATAGCCGCTTTAACAACAAACTGAACCACATGCGTTTCAAAATATTACGTTTTATTTGCGACTTTTCTTGTACTATGGTACGGTAGTTTACCCTTCGTCTGCGAGTCCATCTCGCACTTGACCGGTTTTATTAATTTGCAATAACACAGCGCTCCGAATATTTTCCATTTCAGTAATTGCAAGTTGGTAGTAAGTGACGGAAGTGCTGCTTTTATTACTTCAGTAGGTAGTAGTAATACCTACTTAGTTTTTAACCATGAAAAGTTATCCAGAAGAGTCCAGGTAAATTGTCATTTTTCAGAGTTGGAAAGACTACTTTGTTGAAATTCATGGTGTTACAGCAACGCTTGGTCAATTACCACATTTTGTTTGTTTAGTTATATGGTCTAGTCATCCTAGTTGCTCGACAAAAGTTAACTGACCGCTTTAAACGTCACTTCTTGAAATCATGTCGTCATTTCAGTTTGATAGTGATATATCTAATTCATTCTAAATAGAATGAAAAGCTAGAAAAAATAACATAGGAAAATATCCTATAAACGAAATATCTTTACAATAAGTAGACATTGTTAAAGTAAGTAAATATTTGTCTCTATAAGGTAGACCTCTCGTAACATTTTTGTGAAATCATTCTATTTTGAGATGATAGAATGAATTGGGTCATTTTTTACCCTATATTTTTTTCTTCAGAAAATGGCATCATCTTAACTGTCAATTTCGATAGTTAAGCAATTAAAGTGCAATTCAGATAACTTTCCTTCGCTGTTAAGTTGGTTGTAATGAATCCAGTGTTGCTAGCTTTTGATAATGTGTTACCCAAAAGTTAGGGAGCAAATATAATAAGTAACTTATACTTAGATACTAGAAATGTCGTAGGCGTTTCCGATTCTCATAGGTAGGTACCGCGTGATTACATGAGCCTGTTGATTTCGGCCAGTTACTTGGCCCAACCACTCGGGCTTTTAAAGTAGACACGCTCACTTTAATCCCCAGAGTGTTTCGGTTAACATTGTGGGCCAATTTGGCTATTAGAGAATGTCAATCGTTTTACCCCAAAATACTAATAAAGTCATGTCATATCGTTGAAAATGGTTCTTTATAAACTTTTCAAATATAAATTAATTTTTTATGTTAGTTTTGATAACTTCAGAAGTCATGATAAAAAAGTGCAAAACACCATCCTTTGGTACGGAACATTTCGTGCGCGAGTTTGACTCGCATTTGAACGGTTTTTTCAGTATAAAGAAATCATCAAAGAAACTTCTAAAGAAACGCCGACGAGTGTTGTTCACGGAGCTGTGTACAGACTTCTCAAAGAACACCACGCTGCATGGGTTAAAGTATATCAACGAGAGGGGATTGACTATTGTTGAGAAGTAAGTTCCTTCGATTGTTTTACTATAATTTTTTACTACAGTAATATTATATAATACTTAATGTTGAATTCCATAAACTTAAGTTTGCACCTGGATTCGTGAAGTCATTACAGCTCTCTAACGGCTCCATCATAAGATTGGCTCCATCATTGCATTGTCATCCTATTTACATAGGTACTCATGCGAAATTTCAGCTAAATCAGAAACCGAGAAGTAGGTCAAATTTTACTTGCAAGATTACAGCGAGGTGCAAACATAAGTTGATGGAGTTGTATGCGTTATGTAAATACCTATCAGGATTATCTCGATGTTGGCTCCCATTATTACAGTCATGAGACTCTTTTGTTGAGATATCATTACTATTTGTAAAGAAATAAAATAACGTTTTAATGTTCTAAGACTATTTATAACGCTTTTAGGCTTTTCTCTTTAGTGAGATTTCTACCAGTAAACTAAGGCACGATAGAAAGGGTTATAAATGCTTGAACTCAAAGTTTATTTATTACTATAGTATAGATATTTGCAAATATATTTATCATATGTAATTTTTTGGCCTTTCTCTATATTGGAGCACTCTGGGAGAGGAGGGGGAAGAAATACCCACGGATTGATATTTAGAACTCTTTTTAACATATGACTTGCCTTTTGAATATGTAAGTTACCAATACCAATACCAAGGAATACCAATACAATAAACTTGGCACAAGACAGTAGTTAGGCGTTAGGGCAGAACGGAACCATTCGCGTGCGAATCTGACTAGCACTTGGCCGATTTTTTTAACGAATGCAACTAAGTAAAATATGCCTACGCGACCGGAGCCACAATAGCAAAAAGCTGCTAATAAAGAGATATACAGAGATATTGGATCTTGCTATTTCATTATAGAAGACTTTTAAATTATTTTTTGTACAATATTTAAATTCGTAATAATTCACTGTTTTAAATTGTTTACATCATGTACGCATAATTTCTCACCTTGATGCCAAATCTCAAGCTTCTAAATTATCTGGGTTTGGGTTAGGTTTTTGATCTACAAGTCAGTCAATGAGTCATAAAACGGCAGTTTTTGAACGTTAACAAAACATGAACGCTTAGGGCTACATCTCTAAAATAAGGTACCCTATATAATCTCAGGGGCTTAGTACATGTATTGGCCTAATTTCACGTGTGCAGCTATAGTAAATTTTGAGTTGTCAGGGGTTTAGGTACCTCGATATGGATCGTGTAATATAAATAACACATGGTTGGTGCGTCGCCAGTATCTGTCCTCGAACTTGGCTTGACACACTGCCGTCTGTCTTGTTTGTACCAAATATCTTCCAGGATATTCTGGCTGGCGATTTTCATTGCGAGCTTTGCCTTTTGCGGATACCAGATCAAAAATGTATGGACGAAGTGGTACGAGAGGCCTGTTATTGTGTCGTTTAGCGAGAGGATGGTCCCAGTTGGAATGGTAAGAATGGTTTTTGTATGACGTTTAGCACTTTAGACGCATAAAGTCAAAGTCAAAGTTCTTTATTACTGTAGATATTTACATATATGTACTTGCAAACGTCATTTTTCGTCAGTGTGGGAGTAGAAGGGCGTAGAAACTCCCACAGATTGATTTTTAGATCTCTTAAAAATTTATAATAATAATTATTATGATTAATAAGCAGGAATAAATAATTACAAAATTAATAAGAGCAAGGTCTGTGTTGAGCTAGATTAACCCCATACAGTCCCGACATTTAAGTAATCTTGAACATTGTGATATCCCTTTTTCGACAAAGTCACTTTACATGCCTTTTAAATTGGTCATAACATAAACGCAAAATATTTGCATCATTTTGTTTTTCCGAAATTTTATTTGCTTAATGAGTTTGTCATAACTTGTAATGGCTTATTTATGCTACTTTCGTAAAACAATTCTTCGGCCTGCTGTTTTGGTTGGCCTTGCTTTTAATGTAATGGATGTTTTACATACTTTTTATTCTCTGGATAATTAATTACCTATATTATTTGTAAAATTCTGAACTGCATACGACATATGTAACTGGACGAAATCGTGGTTTAGGGTCGGAAAAAGCTAAAGGTGGGTAAAGCCCCCTTTAGCCTTTCTGTTAGGTTGACATGTTAAAATAAACATATTTATCTACTGATTATTTGAAATTATTATTGTACATTTTTATGTTCATGTTGTTAATGCTAGTCTAATGTTTATGCTTCCCATGATTATGAGTGCGAGATTCATGTGTAATTAATTATTGATGCTTCACGATTATTACTATAGGTACTATTTATTACCATACCATATTATACATCGCTACCAAGAACGTCAGAGGATACGCCCGCTTAAACATAGGATCCAAAACTAACGCGCATTTAACACATAAAGACATCCACGTAGCCTGCTTACCAGGAAACCAATATGACCTCCTGGAGCTGGTCCTCCTGGTCAGTCAGTTGAGCAGATGGGAACATGAACTTAAAACATGTGACGGCCCAAGCATAGGCTTACTACCAGAAAACAACGCGGCCGCTTATTATAAAGTAGAATCCCAACAAAATACCGGATTTATGCAGCTATCCAATACACCAAAAAAAAACACACGACTTACTACAGGGCAAAACGTTAACCAAACGAATCAAAAACCACAGGATGTGCACACATATTATGCGACGCCCACGACAACTCCTACTCCACGCTGCATTCAAATACGAAGTAAAGAGGAAGAAAGCCGGTCAACCCATATGCAACTGGAAAGATTCCTTTGAAACACGACATCGAATACTACGGTAAAGAACGTACTGGACAGAATCAACTCACGACAGGGACGCAGTTAGGAAGGCCTCGAGTCAAATATACGGTATTCCAGAAAAAGATAGCGAAAGCGAAACTGATAGCTTACCGGATAATCCAAATGAACACGCAGGAAAGTCAATCAACAACAATACCTGAAAATATAAGGAAAAGAAGAACTTGAGGAAACAACAGCTGCTCTCTTAATCCCACATCGTCCCCATTCCACATATCCTATATTAGCTTCAGGCTGAAGTGCCGGTTGATTGAAATCACTCTCTCTCTTCTTTTCCTCGAGCAGGTCATTCCGCTCTCCTCAAAACTTGTCCCCTCTGGTATGCCGGTCGAAAAACTGGAACAGGTTTAGAACCCTGGCTGGGGAAGTACCATTAATTAATTAATTCACATAATGTTATGTTAATGCTGTTAAGTCTAATGTTTATGCTTCCTAAGATTATGACTGCGAGATTCATGCGTACAAAATTTCGGTTAAAAGGATTTTTTCCCCCGGTTTAGACTCGCTACTTTACTACAACAAGCTTTATCTGGTGGAAGTTTTGAAATTGCCAGTTGACCAATTTAAAAAGCATATTAAAGCGACTTTGTCGAAAAAGGGATATCACAATGATCAAGATTACTCAAATGACGGGACTGAATGGGTTTAATCTAACTCAACACAGACCTTGCTGTTAATAATTTTGTAATTATACTATTCCTGCTTATTATTATAATTGTAATATTTGTATTAGTAAAGAACAACCAATGTTTAAAAGAGATCTTAAAATAAATCTGTCCAATGTAGAAAATGACGTTTGCTAAGTGTATGTGAATATCTACAGTTATAAAGAAATTTGACTTTTGGCTTTATGAATATGCAAGGCAACAGTGAACCACGCGAAATACAGAAATAATTACGTAAAATAACTGAAAATGGGTGCCCCAAATAATAGGTGTTTAGGTTTTATCTGAAGATATTTAATTCGGTTTGTACAAGGTATTCGCAGCTCGGGCTCTAATGCGAGAATGGTGGTTAAATCGAGTTGAACGGAATTTATAAGATATGGTTAATTAGCGCCATCTAGCCTTTATTAGTCGAACCACCTCTAAAGGTATTGATTTAGGGTATAGTTGTGGGTGAGGTGGTTCGTACTATGGAAGACTAGATGGCGCTGTACATTGATGCTATGATGTCATTTTGACATACTCCAGAGCGCCTAAACTCTACTAGGTATACAAATATAACTGTAATTTATGAATGTGACTAGCTAATTTATTAATAGATTTATGTATACTCCTAGCGTTCTGTTTTAGTTACCTACCTAGAAAGATTCTAGATCTTATGAAGAAAACACAAGAGAAGTATTTTTTTATTAAGTAGGCAGTAGTTAATTAGGTTACATTTCACTTGTTTGTGTAATAAAGTGATTAATTAATTATATAGTCCCTGTCTACCTACACTGATTACTTAGAACTAATAGTCGGTATCTGACAGAGAAATAGGTAAGGGGCAAATATTATTGAAGGCTCGTTTGATAAGGCCTTTTGTTGTTTGGATGACGGCGACCCTCGTTTCGCCATCTTGACCGTCTTGTGTCTTCGCGATGCGTCCCAACTTCCACTGGCAGGGTGGTAAGCGATCGTCCTTCACCAGCACGATTGAGCCGACGGTGAGGTTAGGTCCCTTTGTGCTCCTCCACTTGCACCTCTGCTGTAGGAGACCCAGGTACTCTCGAGACCACCGCTTCCAGAAGTCCTGTTGTATCTGTTGGAGTTGTTGGAAGTGATTTAACTTATTCCTCGATACATCTTGGTATTCGTAGTCCGCCAGAGACGTGTACGATCTACCGATCAGAAAGTGAGCTGGCGTAAGAATGGGAAAATCATCATTATTAGCATTAGGTATGGGACACAATGGGCGCGAGTTTAATATTGCCTCAATTTGAGTAAGAACCGTAGAGAATTCTTCAAATGTTAATAAGGCTTGACTTAATACCCTCTTAAGATGAAGCTTACAGCTGCCAATTGCAGCTTCATGTAGGCCGCCTAGATGCGGGCTGTAGGGGGGTAAGAATTTCCAGGAAATACCTTCGTTTGCAAGGAAGTTGGTAAGTTCGCTAAAATTTTCGTTTAGGTATCTGTATAGTTCTACTAAATCATTATTTGCTCCACGGTATGTGGTTGAGTTGTCACTTACCATTTGACTTGGTTTACCTCTTCTGCATATGAATCGCCGGAAGGCGGCAATAAAGGCTTGTGATTCTAAACCTGAAACCAACTCAATGTGAACTGCCCTTGTCGATGAGCAAACAAACATAGCTATCCAACATTTGTAAGACTTGAAACCACGCCCCCTTCTATCTCGAATTGAATAGGGCCCAGCATAATCACAAAATGTTGTGTGGAATGGCGGTGAAGGAGTAGTTCTTATTGTATTTGTGTGTTAGTTTGATTGTGCAGAGGCCACTGCGCCGTTTGACCAGATAGCCAGGCGGGACCCGACCACCACAGATTGCTTTTTCTTAATATATGAGGTTGAATTCCTCTCGATATAATGTCAGCTGGATTTTCAGCCGAACACACCCAATGCCAGTCTTCGATCTTGGTTAATCTCTGAATTTCCGCTACTCTGTTACTGATGAAAGTACCTAGTTTAGGTGGCGGTGTTTTTATCCACGCCAATACCACCTGTGAGTCAGACCATAGGTATATTTTACTGACTCGTTTGGCAAGGTTATTGCCTTGTGATTCCATTACTTGTGATAACAATACCGCTGCGCGTAATTCTAAGCGGGGTATTGTTTCCTCTCTAGCAATTCTAGACTTTGTGCATAACAAATGCACCTGTATATTACCTAAATTATCAATGGAACGTAAATAAATTGCAATTCCGTAACATGTTTTTGAACTATCTGCAAACCCATGCAGTTCTAGTGTTACGTAATTGTTTATGATTGTGCGTCTCGGTATGGATAGATTGTTTAAAGAAAATAGACTCCTATAGTAAGATATCCATTCTCTTGTTAAAGCGGGCGATAGGGTTTCGTCCCATGAAGTTTTATCCTGCCATAGTTTTTTAATAAAACATTTAGCTGTCACTAAAACGGGACTAATTAAGCCCGTAGGATCATAGATAGCTGAAATTATAGACAGGACCTTTCTTTTCGTAAGTCGATCTGGCATTGGTTGTTCTTTGAATGAGAATTGTAAACAATCTGTGTGGCTGCACCATGTGATACCTAATAGTTTGTGTGTGTTATTTCCGCTCTCGGTCGGATTTGTTGAGTCGGTGTTACATACCTTTTTTAATATGGTTTTTGAGTTCGACTTCCATTTTCGTAGATTGAAGCAGGCTGTACGCAGGATGGCCGCTACTTGCGTTGCTGTCTCGATTAGCGCTGCTTCGTCGTCGCCTCCATAGATCCAGTCATCGTAGTAGAATGAACCTTTTATTGCTTCGGCTGCTGTAGGGTATTTACCTTCGAATTCGGTTGCTAGCTGCAGTAGGCATCTCGTGGCTATGTAGGGGGCCGCCTTCAAGCCAAAACTGAGAGTAGTTAATGTGTAGGTACGTAGAGGATCGGTTGAGTTTTCCCTCCATAGTATATTTTGTAGGTTTTGTTGTGATTGATCAATATTGACCTGGCAAAACATTTTCTGTATATCTGCATTTACTACAAATTTGTAAGTTCTAAATCTTACTAGTATATTGATTAGGCTATCTTGAAATATCGTACCCTTATATTGAATATCGTTAAGCGATTTTCCAGTGTCTGTTGGACATGATGCGTCAAAGACAACCCTCACTGGGGTTGATAATTTTTCGATATTAATTACCGCGTGATGCGGTAAGTAGACTTGGGGTCCTACATTGGAGTATTCCATCTCTTTCATGCGGCCCGCTTGTTGGAAATCTCTCATGAATTGGACGTATTGTTTTTTATATTCTGAATTTTTACTAAATTTGTTTTCTAATGACAGAAATCTCTTATAGGCAATGTGTCTTGATCTACCTAAACTTGAAGCAGGTTCTTTTAGAGGTATTTTTACGACAAACTTTCCCTCAGAATCTCGATTATGCGTCATAAAGACACTTTCGCACTCCGTGATATCATCATTGGAAAGTGTGGAATTTTCCTCAGTTTCGAAAATGCTTCTCATTTGTTGTTGAATGAAATGACATCTAGTTTGCTGGCGTACTGGCCCCGTCGTCGAGCCAGTCACGATCCAGCCCAATTTGGTTTTTTGCAAAGTCGGTAAGTTAGTTCCTAATTCGTGTCGGTTTACGCACAATAGGTCATAGAATTTTTCGGCGCCCAGTATCATGTCGATTTCGCCGGCTGAATTGAATCCATCATCAGCCAGTCGGAATCGTTTAGGTATGATAAGATTTCCTATATCATAGTTAGGTAGGTTGCAGATTGTAGGTACAATATAGCAAGATAGATCCACAGAAAATGGTTCGGTTCTAGAGTGAATAATAACGTTACAATAGTGTTTAACGTTTATTATTGTGTTGCTGATACCCATGACATCGGTATCTGTGTTGTATACAGGTAGGTTTAGTTTTTTGTGTGCCCTTTCTGTTATATAGCACGATTGCGAGCCGGAATCCAATAGGATTCTCATGCTTTGTTGTTTGTTTTCGTGATCGGTTATGTTTACTACAGCTGTAGATAAGAAAACATGCTTGTTTTGCATCGGCTGTGAACAAGCATTGTCATTTGACGTGTTGATTTGCTTAATATGCAAGTTTATAGATTGATTTTCGGATGTAGATTGTTGTTGTGGGGTGTATAGCGTCATAGGACGAGATACGCTCGGTTGTGTAGGTAATCGCTCGGGATTATAGGTAGGACGAGATGTGTTCGGTTGTGTAGGTAATCGCTCGGGATTATAAATAGATTGCTCGCTCGCTGGAGTAGGTATAGTAGGTATGTGTAACAAAGTATGATGTTTACCTGAACACTTGGTACACTTGCTGGCTCGGCAGTTCGGCACCGCGTGATTCGATCTCAGGCAGTTAGTGCAGAGTCGTAACCTCTTCGCAGCTCGGCTGCGAGCTATAGGGCTAAGGGCTAGGAACTGTGTACACTGATTTAGGTAGTGGGTGCCCTTGCAAAAAGGGCAGTGATTATGCTGGGTAGTAGGTGGTTTTGTTACCTTGTTAGCTTCCGGATTGTTGCGGGACGTGGTTATCATCGCCTTTTCAGTTGTATTACTCGAATTCCGGTTTGTATTTTCAACAGCTTGGTTGCTGTTCATCGACTCCAAAAGGTCAGCTCGGGACCTCAAAAAAGTCTTGAAATCCTGTAATGTAGGAAGTTCACGTGAGTTGGATTTTTCTTCCCATTTTAGTTGTAGTGACTTTTCTAGCTTGCTAGATAAAAAGAAAATTATCAATATATCCCAGTTTTCGGTTGCTATATTTAAGCTTCTTAGGGTTCTAAGGTGTTTCGATATGTTATCACCCATGCCCCTTAGTGCCATTGGATTCGATTGTACGCTATCGATGCCGAAAAGCGCTCGCAAATGATTGTAGACCAATACTTTTGGGTTATTATAGCGTTCGCAAAGTAATTGCCATGCTATGCTGTACCCTTCCTCCGAATATTCCAGCGCTCCCATAACTTCCAAAGCACTGCCCTTTAGACAACTTCTCAAATATTTATATTTTTGTATGGGCTTCAGGTTACCCTGATTTATAAGTGCGTCGAAAGTATCTCGGAATTCGATCCACTGTGTAATGTCTCCATTAAATGAGGGTAGGCTAATATCTGGGTACCTAATGGAATCGCTAGCATCTGAGCTATGTTTGCAATGATGTGTAGGTTCTTGTAAGTCGGTCTGGTCTGTCGCTTTTTGATTTAAAGTGCCTTTGGCTTTAGCTATGTATTGATAATACTGAGATTCGAAGGAGTCTCTTTCGAGTAACTGCTTGTCAATATCTGAGCAGAGGGTTTCGATATTACTTTGTATTTTATCAAACTGTAAAAACTCGAGTTGCATTTTGTCTGTGCGCAGCCCAAGCTCGATTATTTGTTCGGCAGTCATCGTTTCGGGTTTTATGGATGCTATAAATTTGACAAATAGGGTCATTTTCCCCTTTATAATCCCTCGCTTTCTTATTAGTTCTGATATGCTCTCAGGTTTAGATTTCTCTACGGTTGCCACGTCGTTATTGGGCATTTTAGCTAATGGGAATATTTAGATAGATAGATATAGATAGATATTGTTTGATAGGTAGATTAACGACGAATTTCCTCAGAGTCTCGTTTGTGCGTCATACAGACACTATCGCGTTCCTTGATATCATCATATGGAAATGTCGAAATTTACCAATAATTTACCTACTAATAACGGTGTATAGATAAAATAAATGGGGGGGAAATTTTGTGCCAACTCACGTGATCGGTAGATACTTATGTTTTTATGTCTCTCGTCTCTGGCGCGCCTTTCGTCCAACAGCAGGGGCGGCTCCTCGGCTTCCGACGGGTCTCGAGTCCAGTCTCGGCTGGACGCTCCACCGGGCTTCGGATATGCTGCTCCTTGTACGTCCGTTGGGTTTCGGCTGCTCGGTGATTTGATTCTCGGCTGATGGTCTTCAGATGTTGGGGGGCACACGCGGGACGCACGTGGTGATGTCTTAGTGTGTTTTCCTGGGGTTTCGCCTTGCAGGATCACTTTCTTCGACGCCTCGTGGTCGCTTTTACTTGTTCTAATGCAGGAACGAATTTCAGACGGCTGTTGAAACGAATACGCGGCAATAACGCGGCAATACGCAAGATGGCTGCGACCATGTGCTCGCGCCTTTGTCCTTGTCGCGGGCGGCGCGGCGGCGTATTTGCAGGTTTCTTCCGTCCAATTTCTTCACTGCGTTATTTCGAACGTCGGGGTCACCATGAAAATGGGTGCCCCAAATAATAGGTGTTTAGGTTTTATCTGAAGATATTTAATTCGGTTTGTACAAGGTATTCGCAGCTCGGGCTCTAATGCGAGAATGGTGGTTAAATCGAGTTGAACGGAATTTATAAGATATGGTTAATTAGCGCCATCTAGCCTTTATTAGTCGAACCACCTCTAAAGGTATTGATTTAGGGTATAGTTGTGGGTGAGGTGGTTCGTACTATGGAAGACTAGATGGCGCTGTACATTGATGCTATGATGTCATTTTGACAATAACAAATACGTTGGCATGGTAGGTTTGCAATATATAGCAGGTGAGATATTTTCAGCCAGCAGGGCGAGGTCTTTAGGTACTTTCTTCAACAGCATAATAAATAAATTACATTTGTCAACTTTTACAGGTACCATTCCCGTCAGTGACGATTTGCCCTCAAAGGAAGATATCACAAGCAAAGTTCAACTTTAGTGCAGAGTGCGAAAACGACACTTTAGGTTGGTTCCAAAATTTGTTATTGACGAGATAACATCTTATAAATCGATGAACGCCGGCTGCACGCACGAGCTCTCCATTGTCAGGTTCCACTTGAGCCGAGCGTGCATGCGAGAGCGCGGAACAAGTGATAGAGAGGCACGATCGGCCTAAACGTTTCTTATGACGTTATCACGTAAAATTATCGTCCGTTAAACTGACTTTACAGACAACCTATAACAATATTATTGTACCATCGAGCTGGTCTGGTGATGGTACTTGAAGGTGGGAAAGGGATCCCTAATTGTAAACCCTAAGCTCAGATAATATGAATAAGTTACTACTTTCGCAACTAACATTTTTGGACCATTCTAGTGTGTGTGTGTGTGTGTGTTTCAGAAGGATACCAAGACCATAAGCTGGATGATGTTTCGTTGCTTTGCGGCCCGAGTTCAATGTGCAAAGAGCCTTTGAATAGAAATACTACAAATGAAACACTAGTCCAACACTTTTTAGAGGTACCTAGTCACTAGTACCTACCTAACTAAAACCATCACGATATCAAGATATTTCCACTTATGGAATATGCGCTCGGGCCTGGAAGAGGTTCAAGCATATCTTCAGCAAGTGTGTGCTCCGGAATCTGGAACCGTAGATGCACTGAAACCGAAGGGCGACTACAAATCGTATAAAATAGGAGTCCCGGCCGATTTGTACGATAAGTGTTTCTCCGTGAACATGTGGCCTGACAACGCTAGGGTGAAGCCATGGATACCCTTTCGAGGAGGTTGGCCGAAAACGAACTCAAGAAAGTAGTCCTTATATGCCCAATGACGGGGATTTGGTGACGATCTGCTACCAAAACACCAGAGGATTGCGCACTAAGTTGAGCAGCTTCTATACCAGCGTGTTAGCCGCCACTGCCGACTTGATTGCGGTTACAGAATCAGGTATCAATGATACTGTGCACGATGGAGAGCTCGTTCCTGATGGATATTCTATATTGCGGGGTGACAGGATGGATGGACGAAAACACGGAGGAGCTTTGCTGATCGCAAAACCTACACTGCAACTGCACAAGATTCCGTTGGAAGACGGTATAAACATCGACACCGCTTCTTTTGAAATGGTTTCTGCGGCACTGCATCGGCATAATAAGTACTTATTTACGTGTATTGTTGTTTATACTCCCCCCAAATCTAATTATAATGACTATTTGCACCTGTTTAAAATGATTGAGAATGTCTGTGTTAAATATGAAAATGTATTAGTTTTAGGCGATTTTAATTTGTACTCTGCATCTGTAGATTCTCTTAGTTATTTTGAATATTTTATGACCTTTTGCGAATTCCGTCAAAGAAACTTTGTCGAGAACTGTAATGGCAGGACACTAGATTTGGTGTTATCAGCGCTGGACGAGGGCGACGTCAGGGTAGAGTTGGAGAGCGAGTCCCTTGTACCGAAGGTAGACCCGCAGCATCCGCCCTTGGCTGTCAGTGTCAGGAGCAGGGTGATGGTGTCAAGCTCTACTGTCGATGACCCTGGGACGCAGGCGTCACTACCGGACCTGGGTGATGCGGACCACAGGCCGCAGTGGAACTTTCGTAAGGCAAACTTTCCTCTTTTATATGACTCTTTGGCGACAACAGACTGGACGCCTCTATATGATATAAGGGATGTACAGGGGGCGGTAGAGTGCCTTTATAAAATTGTGACAAGTATTTTAGATAATTGCATTCCAAGAAAAAAGCGTAGAGCCGGGTACTCTACCAGATATTGTTATCCGGAATGGTACACGGCGGACTTAATACGCGACATTAAACTGAAAGCTAGTCTACACAAAAAGTTTAAAGCTAGTAAGTCTCAATGTGATTACGAAGCGTTCTCAAAAAGTAGAGCCCATGTCAAAAACAAAATTGCTTTGCGACATGACGAGTATCTAAGTAGAGTCCAAGTTCAACTTACGAAGGACCCGAAATCGTTCTGGAACTACGTCAAGAACAAACGTTCTAAGCGTAGTAGGACCGCGCATATCACAA
This sequence comes from Argyresthia goedartella, assembly GCA_949825045.1. Taxonomy (NCBI): domain Eukaryota; kingdom Metazoa; phylum Arthropoda; class Insecta; order Lepidoptera; family Argyresthiidae; genus Argyresthia; species Argyresthia goedartella. Next base: position 8,623,164 of record OX463832.1, on the reverse strand, counting down.
AAAATGGCATTGTCATAGCTGACGACACATGTGCGCAAGAGTTCGCGAAGTATTTCGAGTCTGTGTACGCTGAGGTGGCACCGCGGTTAGACGCGGAGGCAGCTTTGACGGAGAGTGGTAGCGCCCGGGTGCACGTCTCGCAGCTCACACTGAGAGATGTGCGCGCTGCTTTGACTCTACTCAAGCCGAAGCACTCCGTTGGCCCCGATGGCATACCACCTTATTTAGTGAGGGACTGTCGGAGTGTATTGGACAGACCGTTGCTCTACCTCTTTAACCTGTGCCTTGACAAGTCTGAATACCCCGATGTTTGGAAGATTACTAGAGTAATTCCAGTGCCAAAAGGTGCAACAGGGTCAGATGTCAGCGGTTACAGGCCAGTAGCGGTTCTGTCTACGTTTGCAAAGGTCTTCGAGTCGGTGTTGCAACGTAGCATCTACCTCCAGATGAGGGAACAGGTTGCGGACGCACAGCACGGGTTCCGACCAGGTCGTAACACTGACTCTAACCTTCTGTGTTTCGTCTCTCACGTTACGCCGATACTCGATACGGGGGGGCAAGTAGATGTCGCTTACTTCGACTTCCGGAAGGCATTTGATACAGTGGACAACGACGTTCTTTTGGAGAAGTTGAGTCGGGTCGGCTTCACCCCCCAACTTATGCGGCTCTTCGTCAGCTATCTTAAGCACCGGAGGCAATATGTGGAATACGCGGGATATACATCAGAACCGTATTTCACATTTTCAGGTGTTAGCCAGGGCAGCAACTTGGGGCCTTTAGAATTTATCATTATGATTAATGACCTTCCGGAGGTCATAAGAGACGCTGTCTCTCTCTTGTTTGCGGACGACCTTAAGTTGTTTATGGAAGTAAGACACATCACGGATTGCCAAAAGCTGCAGAGGGATATAGATCGGGTGGTGGAGTGGAGCAAACTCAACAAACTCTACTTTAATGTTGGGAAGTGCGCGCTGATGTCTTACACCCGCGTACGTGAGCCTCTGCAACACCAGTACTCGGTAGATGGCGCTGAAATGACGCGGGTAAGAGAGGTAAAAGATCTGGGGGTGCGCATGACCACCGATCTAACGTTTCGTGATCACATTGTTGATGTCACTAAGCAAGCATTTAAAAAGCTAGGTTTTGTAATGAGACAGGCTAGAGAGTTTAGGAGCATTGAGGCTGTAAGTGCTTTGTACAATGCTTTGGTTAGAAGCAAACTGGAAAGTAGTGCAATTATCTGGCACCCACATGAAGCAAAATATAGCGTCATGGTGGAGAAAGTGCAAAATCGATTTATTAGGTACCTATATCTCAAGCGGTACGGGGTCTATCCTTTCTTTCCGCTTATGTATCCAACCCTGTTCGTTTTGGGCATGGTTGGTTACAATGAGCTGGAAGTCAGGAGGGGCCTCGCACTTGCTACATATGTGTTTAAGGTGTTCCGGGGCATGCTTGAAAACCCGTTAGTATTGGCACGGTTGGGACTCTATGTGCCGAACAACTACCTCCGGGCGAGGACGCACAAGCTGTTCCACATCCCGCTGGCGAGGACGGCGATGCTGCGGGAGGCGCCGGTGACGCGGGCGCTCGCTCTCTTTAATGTCATATCAGAGAGGACTGAGGTGGACTTGTTCCAGTGTTCTTTGACGGGATTCGCAAAAGTCGCCACTTTTTGTCTATGTTATAAGTAAGTAAGTAACGTCTGTGTTCTTTATAACCTGTTTCTTTGTACTCTAAATTAATGTCTGTTTGTGTCAATTTGGTTTTTGTTAACTGTTAGGTCACAAGCACGTATGTAAATAAATAAATAAAAATAAATAAAATCAGGAGGCGTCCATTAATTAAGAGAGGAGTCTTTGACAATTTTGTCACGGCATCCAATCGCGTTTTTCTTCAGTGAGAATCTTAATAAAAATACCCAATAAACGTTAGCCAAAAAATATAATCTGTAGATGACTTTATACCTAGTGGAGTAAATGAAAAAAAAAACGTTTTTGCACGTAACAACTTAAGATAAATTAATGGCAATAAATATAACGATCACCAAAATATTTTTTTCCTACCCAAAATGGGTAAATGCTGCCCAAAAAGGGAAAATGATCACCAAAAGTTGCAGAAAATATAAGGGCAAAATACTGCGGTAGCTTAGGTGAAGGGTACAGGTGGTGAGCGTAGCGAAGCCCCCTTTATTCTTCGTGTTAGGTTGAACATGTAAGATCAACAAAAAATACTTAAAACATTAAGTACACAAACATAAAAAAAAGTTTGGTGACCATTTATCCAAATACAATTTGGTGGTCGTTTACTAATTCTGGCGGACGTTTTGAATTTATTGGTATAATTTTCGATTTTTTTGGTAATCGTTTAAACACAAGCCAAACATAATTGATTGTCCGTGAAATTCTTATACTTATCAATAAAATTTACAGTACAGCATAACATTTAACATTTACATACAGGCACATACATTGCTTCTGGCCCCAAGTTTTTAAGTTTATGTTTTAAGTATTTTTGTTGTTCTTACATGTTCAACCTAACACGAAGGATGAAGTGGGCTTCGCTTCGCTCACCCCCTTTACCCTTGACCTAAGCTACCACAATATTTTTCCCTGATATTTTCTGCTATTTTTGGTGATTATGATTAACACTTTGGTTAAGAAAAAAATATTTTTGTGATCATTCAAATTGTTCTTATTATGGTATAAAGCATTTCACGAAATAATTTAAAATCTTGCTATTTACAGGCCCTCTCTGATAAAAGCGATATATTCTACATTTGCTTATGGCAAAGCAATTCTGTGATGTGCAATGAAATGTTCAATCAAGTGTTAACTAGAGACGGAGTATGTTACAACTTTAATTCTATATCGGCAAACGAAACGTTCCACAAAAACAGGTAAAAGTTTGAAATCTATCCATATATATATTATAACAACAAATCCCTGAATGTGTAGCTTAGCGAATAGAACACGGGAACAGCTGATGAACTCTTTAAATTATTCTTGGAAGTCCCGCCATACCCAGAGTTGTTTATTGATTCATTAAGGATTGCTTTGTGAACGATTTTGTATTTAAATTCAAAAGAATCGAATTTATGGTTCATTAAATGAAACGTCCCGCCGTACCCTGAATCGTTTAATGATTCATTGTCATAAAATTCAAAACCTATAACGGGGAATTGGCATAGTATGATACCATGGGGTCTTGAGGGAGTAAGGATTCCTTAGTGAACGATTTTGTATTTAAATTTTAATTTAGAATCGGATGAATTGTTCATTAAATGAAAAGTCCCGCCATACCCAGAATTGTTTGATGATTCATTAAGTGTTTCTTAGTGAACAATTTTGTATGTAAATTCAAATTTGGAATCGGATTAATGGTTCATTAAATGACTCTGACAGGTCACGTATTTAAATATATAGAGCGTAAATCCAGTTTTCGATTGACAAAACTTATTTTGCCTGACAAAATTACTGATTTGCGCGACAATAAATCTGCAAATCAGCAATTTGAAAACCTTAATTCGAGTAATATAAAATTCGATAACGAGCGTTGAATTTGTTGTTCATGCATGTTCAAGCTAAGAAGGGTAAAGGGCTTTGCTTCGCTCACCTCCTCTAACATTACCTACCCTGACCCACCATTTGCCGATTCAGTCTTTATTTAGCCAATAAATGTTATCTAAACCTCAGTAATTTTGTCGCACAATTCAGTATTTTTAATGCTCATTTTAGGTAATTCTAATATTCATGGTCATTCGCTCCATTAGCTTTTTATTAGCTCGTTTTATTATTCCCCGAAAATATTAACTAAATCCCTGTTTGTTATATAACGTTTAATTACTTCCAGTATCCAACAGAAATACCCGTATTTAGGGACAACATCAAATACTACAGGGTGGAGTTTAAAAGATGGTTACATGGACGTGGAAGATCCATACCCGAAACGGGGAAGAGTAAGTTTGATATAATGGTAATTCCGGGGTCGTGAATCCAACCATTTTTTTCTGACTCAGTAAATGATTGTAAATAAAAAAATATGCGCTTTTTTATTTATTTTTTAATATTTATCATGAGAATTGAAAAAACGTAAAATGACATGTAATGTGTGTATCAGACTTTGTAGCCTTTTTTAATTCAATTTGATTCGATCAACGTCACTAGATGAATCTATTATACATCAAACTATGTTAAACTCTCATTAACAACTAATTTAGCGCATCGAAAAATCCACACTCTTCCGCCTATTTTTACTTTTTAAAATGATTTTTGCGGCTCGGAATCGTTATTTTTAACGAGACCGGGCATTCATGCAGCACAAATCGTATCGTGTGTTGATCGGTCGAAACCGTGAAGAGCAGGCCGACGTGACTGTTCGACTTGCTCTTTGAACAAGTCAATGTTTTTTCTGGCCTGCTCGAACAGGCCAAAATTGTTTTTTCACACCTTTCATTCGGAAAAGTAAGTTTTGCTCCACGACGAGAGGGACTTACTTTTCTGTTCAAGCTACTTTTTTAATTTATTCATTGACATGCAGCTTTTACGCAATGTGTCAATTGAACACAGATTAAAATAATATAATGTATTATGAAATGAAAGGTGTGAAAATTACTATTGTTGTCCAGGTTAACTATAATTTTTATTGCGGCCCCATTAGTAACGACCCCATTACGACCGGTTTAGCCTAGCGGGTAGTGACTCTGCCTACGAAGCTGACGGTCCTGGGTTCGATTCCCGGTAAGGGCAAATATTTGTGTAATGAGCATGAATATTTGTTTCTTATTCTTGGATTTTTTCTATGTATTTACATAAGTATTTATCTTTAATAAATATATCGTCGTCTAGTAGCCATCACACAAGCCTTATTGAGCTTACTATAAACCTACTACAATTTGTGTAAGAGTGTCCTTTAATATTTATATATATTTATTTAGAGCATGAGTGAAAATGACATGTAATATCTCAAGAACGCGTAAATATCATCATCATCATCACATCAGCCCTTTTCATCCCACTGCTGGAAATAGGCCTATCCCAAAGCACGCCATTCGCTACGGTCACCCGCCAGTCTCGTCCACTGTTTTCCAGCCACCTTAACAATGTCATCTCACCATCGGGCCGGTGGTCTGCCCGCTGTTCTCTGTCCTGGCTGCCTTGGTCCACCTTCCGTCCTCCCTTCTAACCAAGTGTCCCGACCATTGCCACTTTAGCTCCGTCATGCGCGTACCCACGTCGGTGACTTTGGTAAGTCTGCGGATTTCAACGTTAGGCTCGCGGTCAACGAGGCTGATGCCTCCATATCCCTATGTGCGACTCTAATTTTGTGCATATTGGCTTTTGTGAGCGTCCATGTTTCTGCACCATAAGTGAGGATTGGCAGGACACATTGGTTGAATACGTTGCTCTTCAGGCATTGCGGGATTTGTGATTTTAGGACGTCTTCTAGTTTCCCGAAGGCAGCCCATCCTAGCTGGATCCATCTAGTGATCTCCTTCGCCTGAGCACTTTGGCCCAATGATAAGTTATGTCCAAGAAATGTGTATCAATCTACTTGCTGACTACTTGTTGAAATCTTAAAATCGCTTAACGTCTCTCCACATTCGGCTCGCTGGTTTGACTCTTACTTGAGAGACCGCCAGCAGCGCATCAAGTCTGAAGAGGTCACTACGAAATGGTGCAAGCTCTCTACAGGTGTTCCGCAGGGTGGCATCCTTTTTCCTCTTCTCTTCTCAGTTATCATCCATTCCATCTTGGATGTATTGTCTTCCTCGTATCATCTTTATTCAGATGACCTTCAAATTTATCGGCATTTTCCCCTGTGTGATCTGACTTCGACTGTTGAGGCTTTGAATGCTGACCTCGACAACATCAGGACATGGGCTCTTTCATATGGGCTATTAATCAACCTGCACAAGTCGCAGGTGATGATACTGGGTACACAGCACTTACTGAATTTGTTGCAGAATAAGTCCGTTGATCCCGTTCTATTTGGCGGTACCATTGTCAAGTACAGCGAGAAAGCCAAAAATCTTGGCGTTGTTTTTGACAATTTATTATCCTGCTCGCCCCACGTTTGTGAGGTCAGCAGACGAGTCTTTGCATCCTTTCATTCTCTTCGGCGTTTGCAGTTCTTCCTGCCTAGGCAGACTAAAATCATGCTAGCTCAGACCCTTCTTCTGCCTTTAATAGACTACGTCGATGTTTGCTGGGCCAGTGCGAACAAAGATCTACTGAACAAAGTCGAGCGACTCCAAAATCTCGGGATTCGGTTTATCTTCGGTCTTCGTAAGTACGACCACGTGTCCCAATAACGTAGGGAATTAGGCTGGCTCCCGATCCGAATTCGTCGTGATATGCACATTATCTCCTTTCTCTTCAATATTTTGAGAAATCCGCGCTATCCTGCATATCTTCGTGAACGTTTTGAGTATCTTTTCTCAGGGGATAGACTTCGGAGATCTCACACGGTGTCACTTTTGTCAATTCCTCAGCACAACACTGTTGCTTACGAGCACTCGTTTAGGTTAAGGGCAACACGTTTGTGGAATGCTCTTCCTTGCGCTATTAGGGATTGCAAATCCTTGGTCACTTTCAAGAAAAAATTGAAACAGCATCTCCTCTCTTCCGAATAGTGGGTATCTCATAGTATTTATGTATTTGTATTATGTATTTATTGTATTCTATTTATATATTTTATAGTAATTGTGTAGGGTGTATTGATTTATTTGATAGTATATTGATTTTATTTATTTCTTTTAACTCTTAATTGTACACTAGCACTACCTCTCTACATTTTATATTTCTCTTTTCTTCACAGGTTAGCTGTAATAAATTTCTTTTTAGAAATAAGCTCACCTTTGCATACTGTTCATGTTATAATTTCCACTGTGTTTTCTGTGCAATAAAGGATTATTATCTACTGCCTCTGTAGCTCTGGGCAGTTACCTATGATAACATTAGGTACGCACGTGCTCCGGATCGCTACACAATATGATCTTTGTCTTGGACAGCGTGGACACGTAAAGATATCAAGTTGAAAGGAGATGTGGTACTTTTTCCTAGACAGTTGGAACCTACTTTATTCGAAATAGTCATGAACCAAGCTTAACCGTATTTATATGAAGGAATATAATTTAAGGATTCTAAATATGTGTCTGTCGTTTGTTAAAGTTGTAAAAAAATTACTTGTGTCATCAGTTGTGTATTTCAACGCAGTCAAACGATACTGCCGTAGTGATTATATTCTCTTTGATACTGCCATTTATGTCAAAATTTGATAGGCACGCTTTTTAATTTGTCTGTGCATTATAAATAATAATTATAATAGCTAGGAAATTCTTAGGTCAGACGTAGACCAGATAATGCGCTTGGCTTCAGCCCGTGCCAAATCATACCCCTCCGTCTCGGAGAGAAGTCTAAACATATTTTCTTAATAATAATAATTTTGCTGAATTTGCTTGACACTCGTAAGGGAACCAAAAGCTATTTATTATTATTGCTTCCCGTTGACCTAGAATCATGAAATTTGACAAGAAGCTCATAAAATAGATCATAAAACAGAAGTGAAGGAACAAATCTAAAAAGCAATTTGTGCTCGGTGCCTTGGCCGTTTTATTACAATAATATTCGTGTAAACAAAACACGAACTTAAATCACTATTTCAAAGCTCAAACTATTGGTGTAATAGTTTCTTCATAAAGTGTACCAGTCTCAATTGACCGAGCGAGTGAAGCGACGAAGCGTCTCCTTTTCAGGATTGGGCAAAAATGATTTTTGTATGTCCGGATGTGTGTCCGGATATTATCCTCTACAGACCACATTTTTCAACGGATTCTCTTGAATATTTGTGAGCAGGTTCAATAATTAAATAGTTTTTTTTCGTCGATACAGTTTTTGGAAATTTTTCAAAATGGCGGAGATGTGTGTTTTTACAATTTCAAAAAACCGTTCAACAGCTTGACGGATTTCAACAAATGAGGTTTCATTGGATTTGTTGAGAACGTGAGAGTAAAAAGCTATATAATGTTAGTGAAAAATCAATAGTTTGGGTTTAAGACCGCAAAATGTAGTTTACAAAGTTATACTTTCGTACTCCATGTTCGTAACCAAGTGCATTCCTAAGTTTGTATGTGTTATTAAAAGAAAGTGCCACACGCAGGGTCTACAGCTCACAGAGCCACTAGTGTTAGGTTAGCTTCGCTTACCCTAATAATATAAGTGAAGGATTCATAATTGTGCTTGAACTGTATTTGCAGCTGAAAATTTATCGTACAGAACGACACTTCTCGGTTTTTTTTTTTAATCTTAAATCGATTGACTCTTTTCAGATTTTTCCCATAATTTACTCTTCATGACACACCTCTGTGCCATTTCCGGGACATCGTGATGACTGTAAGCGACTAAAACCGAGAAGTGTCGGGCTGTAAAGTTAAAGGAATCGTCTGACTAATAAAATGTTAAAAAAATATTTCAGCAAAACGGAGCTGAGCCAGACTTGTACGTCATATTGACATCAAAAATCGATCAAGATGACCCTGGCTGCAATTCCCTTAATGACGGCTTCAAGGTATGAATTTTAAATAATAAAGACTAGTATTTAATCGCGCATCAAAAATACTTATTTTCACAGCAAAAAAGGATCAACAAAAACACTTTTTATGTTTTAAATATTTTATCTACACACGTATCATAAACCCTCTTTACTGCGTACAAAAACCGCACTTTACGATCAGCATTATGTTAAACTACTTGGTAACAACTCATTTCTTATCTGAAAAATTACACATTATGACCATAATGTGTAGTTTTTCTGTATATTATGACATTCAAATTTCGAACGCCGACGCATGCCTGCGAGCCGCCCCTAGTTTGTCTGTGAAGTTGGTACTACAGAACAAGCTAAACAGCTGCAGAGCCACAATGCCGGTCAAACATGCGGTTCCTGAACACATCAAAGAGAGCTTATGATATGTGTGTAGATAAACTAGTGTATGTAACTGTACATAATTAGGCATTAAAACTCTCGAGTGATATTATTATGAAACTCGCCTTCGGCTCGATTCATAAACCCACTCTCGAGTATTAATGCCCTCCATTATGTAGCAGTCACATAAACTACTATTTTGTTGTTATAATTGTTGTCGCGGAAGGTGAGGGACAAAGCTTTGTATAGCACATAGCTCTGTCTGTCCCTAACTTCCCCGCGGCCACGGTTCCCGCTGGGTCGTCATGTTGCGGGGGTTCAATGAACCTCTCAAAAACCGAGGCTAGTTGTGACGGGTCGCGATTTTGAACTTTATGCCATGGTAATCAAATTTAAAACCTAATAAATTTAAAACCAAAAATTCATGTCCATATAAAGCAGAGACTCTATTAAAAAACAACACTTGCGTCAGTAATGAATATTTAAAATTTCATCATGTATATCCCTTAAAGTTTAGCTTAAAGAGTCTGCGCGCGCGCGTCACAGCGAGCGGTTAGGCTGTTACGTTTCGCGACCAACATGTCGTCGTCGAATTTAGTGAAATGTGCAAATTGTAACATCGTTGTGGATGAACTCCTAGCGTTCATGCAAAACAAACATGACGTTATGGATGAGGTGAGCCTTATCCAAATCTGCGTGTCTTCTTTCTCGCCGGAAGAGATCGTAGCGTCCAAGACGCTTTTATTTGAATCGCTGCCAACGGACAAGCGAAAAATATTGCGTAGAAGAGACAAGAAGCAACACCGTGACCTGCAGGACATGATATGCCTTCTGAAAGACACGGATCCCGAAGTAATACCGCTCATTGTTGCTCATAATTTGCAAAGGCTTCCGCCAGTAACTTTCGATCATGTGGATGTGACCAAAACTCTTAAGGATCTTGTCATCTTGCGAGCAGAACTCAATCTCGTGAAAGAAAATTATGTTACTTCAAGCCAGCTCAGTGAAGTGAGGGTGGATCTACAATATATGAAAACCGCCTCACTTGTGAATACGGATTTTAACGTAAATATGCGACGAGGTGCTTATCTAGACAGTGGGCCCATGGGTATGTCACACAATAATGTGTCAATAGAAGATGGAAGTACAAGGGTAGAGCCGTGCTGGAGACCTATATCTTCTCTGGCAGCTGCATCATATGGGGAAAATCTGCATCCAAAGCTACCTACAACAAAATCTGCGGATATTTGTCCTATACCCTCAACTAGCTCGCCTATCCACAAGCCGGCACAAAATCGTACGGAGAAAGAGACAGCAGGCGGCCACGAAAGCGAGAGCAATGAGACACCTGCTCAATCCACTTTGACTACGCCACAGTTGAGCGCGGATCGAACAGCGACAGAGATAGCCAACGGAGGCGACCGCGGGTGCAGTGAGACAGATGCTAGAAACATCACGTCTCCTTATACAAGCGCGCAGTCAGCTGACTGTGAAGTGAATAGGGTAAATAAAAACATGACCCTTGCTGAAGTAGTTAAGGCCCAGGCCAGTGTTAGTACTAGGGCCACAGTAGTTAAGGTTGGAACCTCAAATGACCAAGAAGAGAACTGGACCCTAATAGCAAGAAGAAAAAAGTCCAAGTCAAAAAATCGCTTTGTGGGCCAGATGGGTCAAGCAGATGTAGACCCGGGCGGGCTTTTCAAAGCGGCGGATCCAAAAGTAGCACTCTTCATTACAAACGTGCACTTGGAAACAAAAGCCAAAAATATTGCTGACTACATATTTACAAAAACGCAAGAGAGAGTGTACTTAAGGCAAATCGTAATGGAGGAGGTACGGACCATAATGCATTTAAAATGTATGTTTCTAAAAATAAACTTCATTTATACAAAGATGTTAACTTATGGCCAAAACGAATTTTCTTCCGCCGTTTTGTAAATTTTAAGTACTCTTTTTTAGACAGAGCACATAACTCTGATGACCCGAAGCCGAAAACTTAGATCATGTGTAGTACACCTGCAAGCAAATTAAGTCAACTTGTTAGCTTTAACTGCCAATCGTTAAAACCTTCTATGTTCAGCATCAGAACGATATGTGATAAAGCGGATGTTGTCGCACTTCAGGAGACTTGGTTGATGCCGTACGATATTCCACTACTGGGAAGCATACATGAAGATTTCGAATACACAGGAAAATCAGCTGTCGACTTAGCTACCTACAGCACGGGGAGACCGCATGGGGGCGTGGCCTTGCTGTGGCGCAAACATGCATTCTCGTCAGTGTCGGTGATTAACTGCAATAGTAATAGAATAGTGGCTATTAGAGCGAAGGTATATGATCGTGAAATAGTTATAATGAGTGTGTACATGCCAACAGATAATATTGATAACTTAACAGAGTTTACGGACTGTCTAGGTGAGGTAAACTCCTTAATTGAAAATAATGAAGCTGAGTCGGTTTTCGTCCTTGGAGACTTTAATGCACATCCGGGTGAACTATTTTGGACAGAACTGATGCGGTTCTCGTGTGATCAACAATGGGTGTGTGCAGATACTGAAAAGTTGGGTATGAATTCTGGATCTTATACTTACATCAGTGATGCGCATGGCTGTACAAGATGGCTCGATCATTGTATTGTAACTTCTGCTGCATGGTCAAGTGTCAAAAATGCAAATATTTTATATGATGTGACCTGGTCAGATTATAAGCCACTTGTATTAGAATGTGATTTAAACATTATTATTCCTAAAATAATTAATAATGATGCAACGTGTAACAAAATTGTTTGGGGCCAAAGAGAGGCTGACCAGATAAAGCAGTTTAGTAGTGCTTGTAATAAAAAATTTAGAGATATAGATTTTCCACGCGATTTTCAAGAGTGTTGTTCTGGTCTGTGTAAAAATTTAAAACATAAACTTATATTGGATGATATGTATAAAAATATTGTTTGCATTTTAGAAAAAGCATCCATTGAAAGCTACAAGGGAGTTGAAATCAAAAGGGCGCAGAGAAATAGAATTGTTGTAGGCTGGAACCGTCATGTACAAGAATTTCACAGGCGGGCCCGGCTCAAATTTCAGCTCTGGACCCTTCAGGGTAAACCGCGTTGTGGCAGGACGTACGAAGAAATGTGTAGCAGTCGCTACATATTTAAAGCTAAATTAAAATGGTGTATAAAAAACCAAGAGCAAGTCAAAATGGACATCATAGCCACACACCGTAGTAATAATGACTTTAGCTCTTTTTGGCGAGCAACTAATAAGTTAAATTTGAAGCCTGGCCTGCCAGTGAGTGTTGACGGTATCAGTAAGCCCAGCGACATTGCCAATATTTTCAAGGACCACTTTAAAGTGATTTCACCACTCAGGCCGCAATCGCAACAGGTGTGCGATGCTGAGACCGAGTCAAACCATGATGTTGACAGTGAAATAAGTAGGATAACAGCTAAAGAGGTGAGGAGTGCTATCCGGGGTATGAAAAGAGGCAAATCGCCCGATGGACTCAGCATCGAACACCTGGTGCATGCGGGTTTTCATATGCCGAGGGTGCTAGCTTTATTTTATTCTATGTGTATTGTTCATTCATACTTACCAGACGATATGATGAAAACGATTGTAGTGCCGATAGTAAAAAATAGAACTGGCGATATATCGGACAAATCAAACTATAGACCTATATCCTTGGCTACTGTGATAGCAAAGGTTTTTGATTTTTTATTGGATGCGCGCCTAAATAAAACTATTAAAATTGGGGATGCTCAATTTGGTTTCCAGCAGGGCCTCTCTACCGAAACTGCTATTTTAGCCCTAAAGAGTACGGTAAGATATCTTTTACTGATAGATTATACTGATAGAGGCACTCCGATCTATGCTTGCTTTCTCGACCTATCGAAAGCTTTTGATATGGTTTCATATGATATCTTGTGGACTAAGCTAAAAGCAGCTGGAATACCACCTGAACTACTATCTGTCTTTCGATACTGGTACAATCATCAGATAAACTATGTTTAATGGTCGGATCAAGTGTCAGATAGCTATAGACTACAGTGTGGTGTGCGACAGGGAGGTCTAACGTCACCAAGATTATTTAATCTGTACATAAATGGCCTCATCAAGGGGCTCAGCAGTATGCATGTTGGTTGCTATATTGATGGCGTTTGTCTAAATAATCTGAGCTATGCCGATGACATGGTGCTGCTGAGCCCGTCGGTGAGTGCCTTGAGAAAACTATTGGCTATATGCGAAAACTATGCAGATAGCCATGGTCTTATTTACAATGTTAAGAAGAGTGAATATCTGGTTTTTAAAGCTGACTCAAGAACACTTGATAATGTTCCACAAATAAGTCTTAAGGGGTGCTGCCTAAATCGGGTAACCGAATTTAAGTATTTGGGGCACGTTGTAAACGAATATTTACAAGATGAGTTTGATATAGAGAGGGAGCGTAGGGCGTTGACAGTCAGAAGTAATATGCTGGCTCGTAGATTTGCTCGGTGCTCAACACAGGTAAAGATAACTCTTTTTAGAGCATATTGTCAATCTTTTTACACCAGCAGTCTGTGGGTCAGATATTCACAGAAGACTTACAGCGCCCTACGCGTCCAATATAATAACTCCTTTAGGATGCTGTTGCGGCTGCCGCGCTTCTGCAGTGCTTCAGCAATGTTTGCAGACGCGCGCACTGATGGCTTCCAAGCGATCATGAGAAAAAGAGCTGCGTCATTGCTGAGCAGAATGCGCGTCAGTAGCAACGGCATTCTAAAGGTGTTTTCTGAGAGATGGGATGGCCCATTCACCCACCATTGGGTAAAAATGTTAATTTAGTTGTAATTATGTATGTATATGGATCCTGTTATCTGAGCTAAATAAATAATAATAATAACGGAGAAGTGGCGTTAGCTAACGTCGGTGGTATTCAAGAGGATGAAATCTTGATCACTTTCAGCGACTATAAAACCGAGAAGTTGCAGTAAATCGTAATGTATTCAAAGTGTTTTAGTCCATCGTGTTTACAGGTAATATATTTATTTCTAGATGTACGTGCACCACCCAACAGACTTCCCGCAGGCCACGCTGTATTACTATGCCGCGCTTTTTGGTCAAATAACATCGCTGGCGCTCAAGTTCAACATGATCTCGACCTCAGACGCCTTGTACTCGTACGACCCTGATGTGTGAGTAAAACATGTGTATAATAAAGCTAATGTAGCACATTAACGTCCCCACAGGGGAGCAAAGGCCTTTCTCCACGTTCGAGCAAGATTAAGCCCTACTCTACCACGCTGGCTCAGTGTGGGTTGGTGGAGGGGTGTCGGGCTAGTGGCCAAACCGAACTCCAGATATTTTCTGTGCAACCATAGAGGCTCAGTTCTCATATGGGATATTCAAATCGCATTAAGCATATCGATTACTCCCAAGTAGGTATTGTTACCATATCTCAGGCCTTTCAAGCTCATCTCAGGCTTTGAACTGAGATCCCATGCAGGCTTTTCAGGTTCATCTTAGGATTCTGGCAGGATGTAGGAAATTTCAGCGTTTTTAAGATTTTCAATAAAATATTGTATTTTTTTATAAATCTTGTTTATTACATCTTCCTATTATTTGTTATTGAATAAACAAGATTAGAAATACTATCTTTTTTACCTACAAGCTTAAATTCGAGAAAATCTCAGGCTTTTTCTATGGGGATCAGGCTTTTTCAGTTATGTGTCTGGTAACCCTATCCCACATATAAGGGCCCACAATGCCTAAATGGCTCTTTAGTTCGCAGACTGACTGACTGACTGACAAATACGGCATTTTGCGCCCTTGGGAGCAATCCATATACAGAAAACAGGGCCACGATATAGCTGTCGCAGTTAGTTGGTTCAATCAGACACTTAACAAACTCTCTAGACCGTTAATTAAATGCCGACATTTAACCAAGTCACTAAAATTCCGTCAGACAAGTGAGTGAACGAAACGTTTAACGAGTTGTCTAAACGTTCCTAGGCAACAAGACATATACCGTATAAATATTTTTCATAGAAATAGGTTAGCACTACCATTATTTAGACTAAGTAAAGTAGGCACATCATTCAGGGGGCACTGTATTCGCTTCTACAATAAAATACCACAAGAATCATTGATCCTTCCTGAAAAGAGGTTCAAAAACTATGTTAAAAATGAGCTCATAAGAAAGTCCTATTACAGTATTAAGGAATATTTAGATGACAAAACTGCATGGTCCATAGCATCTCAGCGCACAGAAATTCGACGAGGGGTGATGGATCAAGTCTATCACTCGCCGGCGAATTTCCATGGATCGAAACCAGCACCTGTTGTAAAGTCACTTTTTTAAAAAGAAGGTATGGGGGAGTTTTTTGCCGTTCCTTCTTAACCCCGAGGCCCACATTCCGAAACGGTGTAGTCTTTTTTTTATTTAAAAAAAATTACTTGTAGTTATAAGTAAGTATAATTTTGACGTTGAATAAGATAATTTATTTATTTATATTCAATAAAAAAAATGTGTCTGAGTCTGAGTCATATTTACTTAGGATTTTGGGGTGCGAAAAAGCGATGTAACTAGGTGTCTTAAGGTGCTACGAAAAAAAAAATGGGTTTTTTTCGAATCTATTTACTCCACCATGAAGTCAACTACAGATTTGATTTTTTGGTTACCGTTTATTGATTGATTTGATTAAGATTTTCACTAACGGAAAACGCGATTGGATGAAATTTTCTCGATAGAATTTAATTACGAAAACACCTCTAAATTGTTTTATTTTTTCCTGTAATTCTGAAATTCTCATTCATTTCATTGTGCAACTGCGTTCAAAATGTAGATATTATGTATTCACAAAATCTCCTTAAAATACTTTTTAACAAAATAGCGTAGTTTATTTTTAAACAATTATTTTGTGATTTGCGCTACGTTTTTTTAATTTTTTCCCGATTCCGTCCCTCCCACACTGCGGGTCTTTCCGCCTGGAGTAACGGGGACATTTGCAAGGACGAGGTATCGCCTTAAAAGGCCTTTTTTGGGTTTTAATGCTTTAACTTTTCCGCACAATGGGATCACTTCATGGCAATTAAAATAAGGCATAAATTCTATTGAGAATATCTTCATTCCAAGTTATCGCAAGACCGCGGTTACTTCACGTTGTTTCCAAAAACAATCGAGAAATTAAATCATCTGATCAATTTTCCACGCCTACCGAACGGCGTGGAATCCGAAGGGGGTGTGCTTTTGCCAACACGTGAGAGAAAAGAAGTGAATGAATTTTGTTACTGACCTTGTCTCCGTAGGCAGGAAATCGAAAGCTCGATTCGAGACGGGAATTCGGGAAAAGGGCAGAGTTTGGGATAGGATATGGGGTGAATCTCACTGTCGCTGCCGACGCTGTCGCCGGCGTGCTGCCTGCCGACGTGGAGTCGCCGCTCCGATACGACGTTGACCAATCCACACGGATCACTTGACCGCTGACGCGAATCTACTTATTTCCCGACGATGTAGATGATTAACACTCCGACCAGGCCCGACGCCTGTATTTAGTAATTGGTACACCGAAATACCATCAATGACACGAGGCCCGAGCCGACATGTTTGTTCTCACCGACGAGAAAGAAAAGAGTAAAGATAACCTCCAATTTTACATCTCGTTCCGGTACGAGTGACAGCTGCTAGTTCCGTTTTCGCTAGTGATGTGCCGATTACTCGCGATCGATTCGCGCAACAAAAACCGGTGCGTTTCCGAAGCATAAATATTAAACAGTCACCCGCCCGGACAGGCCCGAACCTGTCCCTAATCAATAGGAAGGCGAGAAAGTGTTGCGACCGCTCTCTTGAGGACCGAGTCCCCCACCTTGACTTCTGCTGATCGAGGCGTGCCATCCCGACCCGTGTACAAATTGACGATCCGTCCTCGTCTCCATCTCAATGATGGCAGGTTCGCATCCTTAATCAGCACCAAATCACCGACTTGAGGGGGGCTCGTCCGGTCAGTCCACTTAAGGCGCTGCTGCAAGATGTGCAAGTACTCAAGGGACCACCGTTTCCAAAAATCTGAGCCATCTGCTGCAACATCTGCCACCTAGTTAACCGACTTAACTTAACATCACCGAATGGGTATTCTGGCAGGGCGTTAAGGGGCTGACCTATCAGGAAGTGACCCGGCGTCAACGCTTCCAAGTCATTTGGATCCGAACTGAGCGGGCACAACGGACGCGAGTTCAGTGTCATTTCAATTTTACAGAACAGCGTCGCAAGCTCTTCAAAGCGTAGAGAGGTCTCACCGATGATCCTCGTCAGGTGCGACTTAGCCGATTTAACCGCAGCCTCAAAAATTCCTCCCCAATGAGGACATCCCGGCGGACTGAAAACCCATTCAATCCCTCGTCGGGAGCAAGCCGTACCGATGGCGTCCTGGTTACCGTTCAGGAATTGAGTGACCTCCTGCAGATATCGCCTGGCTCCGAAAAAATTTGTGCCGTTGTCCGAACGGATTAATGTCGGGAGGCCCCTTCGTGAGACGAACCGATCCAGACATGCGATGAATGCCTCCGTAGTGAGGTCACTGACCACCTCCAAGTGGACTGCCTTCGTGGCCAAGCACACGAAGACGCACAGGTATGCCTTCACTAATCTGGCGTTCCGTAGCTGTGAAGACTTGACCATGAATGGTCCCGCGAAATCCGTTCCGACACCCGCAAAGGGCCGGATTTCGTTAACCCTATCCGAGGGCAAATCACCCATCTGGGGCTGCATCGTAGCCGCCTTGGCCCGATAACAAGGCAGGCACCGAAATACGACGCTACGCACTAAGCGTCTTCCCGATAGAATCCAGAACTCGCGCTGGAGAAACGCCATCAAGGCGTGGCATCCGATATGCCCATTCCGAATGTGTCGATCCTGTATCAACAGTTCGACCAACTTCCCTTTCCTAGGGAGTAACAACGGGTGGCGAGCCGCATAAGGCAGGTTGGCATTCCGCAGCCGACCTCCTACCCTCAGCAATCCTTGAGGGTCAATAAACGGGTTGAGCCGAGCCACAGCTCCCTTCAGTTGGACGCGTCCGCGTCTCAGAATGTCCAGTTCGGACTTAAAGTGCACCGTCTGCACGTTCCGTACCAATGCGAACAACGCATGGTTCCGTTCCCGTGGTGTCAGGACCTGTGTCCGCACTCGTTGCGCCTCAGAATTCCGACAATTCCGCGCAAATCGGCAGATCCAGGCGGTCACATTGACCAGTTTGTCGAGCGAGCTGTACCGTTCCAGCAGGCTGAACTCCTCTTCCGGCTCTGGTTGCGTCGTACAGACACCGACTGTCAAGGCGCCGTTCGCCGTAGTAACGCGTGGACTCATTGGCCAATCCGATTCGGCTTGAGTCAACCATTTTGGACCCCACCACAAGGGATGTCCAACCAACTCCGGAGCGTGACACCCACGAGACGCACAGTCTGCTGGGTTCATTTCCCCTGGAACATGTCTCCAGATTAAGGGAACCTCCGAATTCAATATCTGCGAAACCCGATTCGCCACAAAAATCTCCAGCTTGTGAACTGAAGTCTTCAGCCAGCATAACACGATCTGGCTGTCCGTCCAAGCGTAGACCGTATCTTCCAACGCTATTGACCCACGAAGAACCGTCATCGTGTGGCTGAGCAGACGAGTCAGGAGAGCCGCTCCCGAAAGCTCTAACTTGGGAATGGTCAGGCGAGTGCGCAACGGCGCAACCTTGCTCTTGGCCATGACCAACCGCACATCAACCTCCCCCGAGGAGTCGACCGTACGCAGATACACCGCAGCTCCGTAGCCCTTCTCCGAGGCATCGCAAAACCCATGCAGGGTGGCGGTGTATCGTTTGGTGGGGACCAACCTCCGTGGCAGTGAAATCTGATTGATGCCAGGGAGGGTCGAAAAGAACGAGTCCCACTCTGAGCTCAATGACCCGCCGATCGGGTCGTCCCAGTTCAGCTCAGCAGACCACAATTGCTGCATAAAACACTTGAGCTGAAATGTTACCGGGGTGATCCACCCGTTTGGATCAAATGTCCTAGCCACCGTTGAAAGGACGTTCCGTTTGGTCCAGACCTTCGGGGAGTCCAACTCGACCCGATACGAGAACATGTCTGACACCGGCTGGTACTGGACGCCTAATACCGACAACATATTTGGATTTTCCAAATTTTCAAAAATGTGGGGATCCTGCTGGTAGTCATCCGGAAGACCAGTCAGCAACTCTGGAGAGTTCGACATCCATTTCCGGAGCTCGTAACCTCCACCCCGTAAGAGCTCAACTAGCTCGTCCCGTCGAGCGAGCGCCTCCTCTACTGAATCTGCACCGGTACAGATATCGTCCACGTAGAGATCCTGCTCCAGGATCGCTGCTCCTCTAGGGAAGTTTAACCGTTCTCGATCCGCTAACTCCCGAAGAGTGCGAATCGCCAAATAAGGACTAGACCGTAGCCCGTACGTGTTGGTGTTCAGCTCGTACACCCTGATGGGCTGATCTGGGCTCTCTCGCCACAGTATCAGCTGATACCGTCTATCGTCAGGGTGAATGACCGTCTGTCTAAACATCATCCGGATGTCAGCTACAAACACAACATTGTGTCGACGGAACCGTGTGATAACATCCGCGATGTCATGATTCAACTTCGGCCCTGAATGCAAACACTGGTTCAGGTTCATGCCGTTAGATGTTGATGCCGATCCATCGAACACTACCCGTATTTTGCCCTCCGGGGTCCTCAAGACCGCGTGATGGGGCAGGAAGCAGTGGTCTTCACGCTTCCAGTCGATACCCGAAACCGACATGTGGCCGAGCGACTCGTATTCCCGCATGAAGTCGACGTACTTCTGCCGGAAAATCCCGTCACGCTTCATGCGTCGTTCCATCGACAGAAGCCGCGTCTTGGCTGCATGGTGTGAACTGCCCAGCGGTGGGCGATCACTCCGGAATGGAAGACGTGTGAGAAATTGACCTGACCGAAGGCGACCAGTATTGTTCCGATAAAACTGTTCACACTCTTCTTCAACCGGGTCCAACCGGCGGACCGTAGGTGGTTCCTCCACCTCCCAAAACTTCTGTATCACCTCCGAGAGTACAGAACCGAATAAGGGACTACGAGTCGCTAGGCGTGGGGCAGCCGGCATGACCGGACCCATTACCGCATGGCCCAGTCTGGTGTTGACCGAAACCAGACCAGTCGCCTGCAACACGTGGACACCTGGCACTAACAGGTATCCCAAGGCATCGACACCCAATAAAATGTCTACTGGGCCCGGAATATCGAACTCCGGGTCAGCCAGTGACAACCCAGCGACCAACTGTCGCACCGAGGGCGACAACCGTACGTGAGGGTGTGAGCCCATCACATTAGGCATGACTAATGCCGTGACCGTCAGATTCACCGATGAATCCACCCGTGACGAGAGAGTAATCCGACATACTCCCTTAACGGAACCGACTTCCGTGTTCCCAATTCCCCGAATGGAATGTGGATACTCCCTTACCGAAATGCCCAACCGTCTTACAAGGTTGCACGAGACTAAGCACCCCTGGGCCCCCGAGTCCAATAGTGCTCGTGCTACACAAGATTTGCCGTCCGAACTCCACGCTATCACCGAGGCGGTGGGGAGCATGACCGTCTGTGGAGTGGCGGCACCCTGTAAGTGGGCGGCGTGTCCCTAGCGGGAACCTCCGCGGGATCCGAACCCGCTGGGACCTCCGTCGGCCTGGTAACTCGGCTGCTGATATGCCACCGGTGGCATATCAGACCGCATGTACATCAGGGGGTCCCAACCCGCATAATAGGCCCCTCGCTCTCCCGGTACCCGACCATACCGGACTGTGAACGGTGTGCCCGGTGGCCACCGTGGATGGAGGGGGGAGAGCGGATCCAACCTGGGGCGCTCTAGGAATGGGGGCGACATCCGACTGTTCGCCTCCCTGTTCGCCTCCCAGAGCGACGGGCAGGGTGGCGCAGAAGGTGGTAGGCTCCCAGCCTTCGCGCCACTCATAGGTGCCATCTGACACCCGCCCGTAACACGCGGTGAGCCAGCGGCCCGAAGTCCTCGCTGACCCTGGACAGCGGCGACCGAACCCCGGCTATCCCGCCTGTTACCCCCCGCGCTGCCCCCTTCCCCTCGGGGGGGGTCCCGTCCGCGGGTACCCCAGTCACCCCGTTGGTGACTCCCTTTGCCCGGAGGGGGACTGGGTCCGGCCCTGGTTGGGCCCTGTGACCGACCAACCTGAGTCCGGCCCTGGTGACCGTCCGAAGGGCCTGACCGGTTCAGGCACAACATGATGTGGTGCTTGCCACCGCAGCACTCACAGGGGGACGCCCGTGAGCACTCGCTCAGCGGGTGCGGGCAGCCACTGGTCACTCCATGACCGGCACTGTCGCAGTGCACACACTGCCGTCACCCGACGGGGCGGCACTCAAAACGCCAAATTGTTTTGACCGCCCACCCCCCCGTGGGGGTGGGGGGCGCGGCCCCTCCCGCATCCGCGCGGGTTGGCGCTGCACACTGGCCTCCGAATCCATGGTATCGCATCGCCTGCATTCACCCTCCAAGAAATCCGTTAATTGGACGAGCGTGGGCAGTTCCGAGCTACTGCCCCCATGCAGCTGTTCAAACCGACCTTGAACAGCTGCAGGCAACCGTGACAAAACCATATAAAATACGATATATGACCATTGGTCTACCGGCAGACCAAGGTTCTGAAGGGCCTTAGTGGCCACCAGCACAGGGTTGAGCACCTGTACCCGGATGTCAACATGCCGGGTTACTCTTGGGATGCTGAACAGCTTCCCCAGCTGCGCATCAACCAACCGCCGTTTGTGTTGGTAGCGGTCAAACAATATGACCCGGGCAATCTCATAATTGCCGGCCGTAACCGTTAGGTGACCGACCAACTCCTTCGGTTCACCCCGCAGTGCCATCAATAGTTGGGCCAACTTGTAGGCGCTGTCCAGGTCGTCCCGACCGTGGACCAGGCTATCGAATAAATTGATGAATGCCGGCCACTCATCAATTGCCCCACCGAAGGCCGGAATCTCCAGGTGTGGCAGCCGTCCGACAACACCCTTAGGGGGCGGGTCTCCGCTACCCTCCCCGCGGTCATCCCGACGCGACCGCTTAATTTTTTCGGCGCGACGCTCGATGTCGCCCAAGCACTCCATCGCTTGGTCAGCATCCGCGCAGAGCCGCTTCACTGCAGCCACCGAGGCCTCATCCGTAAGCCCGAGGGCTTCAGCCTCCGCTGCCAGCCGACACACCTTCCCGACGCGTGTCATTGCGTCCTCCACACGCTTGCGCAAGACATCGTCCATGTCAGGTCGCTCCACATACTTGTGAGTATGGGCGAGCCATCTCATCTCCTCACGGACGCCATACCGCAGTACCGTCAAGGGTGAAGGTGCCATGGTTACCAATTCAATTGTTTCTGGTCCTATGCTTCACTACCGAACTAAGCACAGCCAGAGACCAGCACTTTCCCGTCAGCGCTGGGCACAGAAATTAAAACTAAGTTGTAAAACCCAAGGCAACCACTAAACAATTAAATCATAAACAATATTTAATATGGTCGCCCTGTGGACACACACCTTACAAATATATACTCTAAATCAATTAGAGAATGCCACCATAAAACACAATACAAAAATAACCCACAAAACTTGATTATGAAAACAATACAAAATAATAAGTGGCTTCTTATGAACCACACTTCCTTTGAGGTCAGCAAATCAGCTTAATACCCCTTAAATAGCCCGACCCTGCTGTGTAAACCGAAATAACACTGTAGGACTACAGAACCCGACGTTCCACCGTAAGTAATACAATCTAGGCTTCGCAGAATGACCTTTCAATCCTTTATGCGCAACAACAGTAGTTTCCGACTACAAATTTATAACAACTGTTAACTAAATTGGCACTTATATTTTCACTTACCGAAAATGAACTTTAATCGTGGTATACCGACCACAGACTCATGGCCGAATTGAGCCAATCTGAGATATTCTTTTCTCCCAACTACAATGTGACAAAGGCAACTGTGAATCGATGATTTCCCACTAGGAAACCACGCTCTGCTACCAAAATGATCAATTTTCCACGCCTACCGAACGGCGTGGAATCCGAAGGGGGTGTGCTTTTGCCAACACGTGAGAGAAAAGAAGTGAATGAATTTTGTTACTGACCTTGTCTCCGTAGGCAGGAAATCGAAAGCTCGATTCGAGACGGGAATTCGGGAAAAGGGCAGAGTTTGGGATAGGATATGGGGTGAATCTCACTGTCGCTGCCGACGCTGTCGCCGGCGTGCTGCCTGCCGACGTGGAGTCACCGCTCCGATACGACGTTGACCAATCCACACGGATCACTTGACCGCTGACGCGAATCTACTTATTTCCCAACGATGTAGATGATTAACACTCCGACCAGGCCCGACGCCTGTATTTAGTAATTGGTACACCGAAATACCATCAATGACACGAGGCCCGAGCCGACATGTTTGTTCTCACCGACGAGAAAGAAAAGAGTAAAGATAACCTCCAATTTTACATCTCGTTCCGGTACGAGTGACAGCTGCTAGTTCCGTTTTCGCTAGTGATGTGCCGATTACTCGCGATCGATTGCGCAACAAAAACCGGTGCGTTTCCGAAGCATAAATATTAAACATCATCATTCCCGTGAGATTCCCGCCCGCCCAAACATCAACACGTGACAGTATTAAGAGCGTCGGAGGAGGAAGCCAACCAATACGTTTAGTTCAAATAATTGAAGAATGAATGAATGAATGAATGAATGTTTATTTACCATAAATAAATTACATTTCTATTTCTTATTAAGTTGTATTCTAAGTTATAACTTTTTATGTGGTCTCGTTGATCCATACACTAGGAGAACCTGTATTGTATGGAACAGCGTTACGTTGTATGGAATACATCCTCCTTGATTGATGAAGCAAGCACGCCATCTTTTTGGTCACATGGCTCAGGTATTCAATCATTTACCATAACAGCGATGAGTGTTGTGCAGACTGATGATTTGTTATCGGCGCGACCAACTGCACCAACCGAGCAGGGCCCGTCCCCAGCTCTTCAGACCGTCGTCGCCTGGGGCCCTGCATGGTTGGTTCTACTCTGGTATTTTCAATCTGTCATACCTTTTAGGGAATCCGTGTTTCGGTTGACACGTATGTTTCTTTTATTCTTACATGCCACCCTTCCACGAAGAATAAAGCCTTCACCTGGCCCAACACTCCGCCCTGGTATTTCGTTTGCAATACAAGTTTAGACCTTCAAAATTTAACGGTTTGATTATAAACCACGGCGATATATTGTAAGCAGTTAGAGTTCATAATTTACTAGCTGACCCGGTAAGCTTCGCAACACCCTAAATTTGATTGCAAAATAAATAATATGAAAATGAATAGGTCATAAAATGTTAGATCGTTATCGCCGCTGTACACCCTCACGCGAGACATCCCGGGCCTAATGTAAGTACTATCCGATCAACCCAAGTTTGCACCTCGCTGGAATGCAATAACGTAACGTAATAACGTAATAACTTCACGAATCCAGGTTAAAAAAGCTTGTTGGTCTGCTAGAAGTACCTTAGAATTTTGATGATCTGTGAGTGGGTCAGTCAGTGAGTCAGTGACAGAATTAAGGAACTTTGGCTTGCTATAGTTTTAAATCTGCCGGTTCAAATTGAATGTTATTTGAAGAAATACTTAGGCATGTTGAGCTCTCTTCGCCATAAAAAACATCGGGCTCTAGCTTTATCCACAACAAAGTGACGGGGGTCGAGAATGCCCTGAATGGCTTCCAGTAAGTAAAGGATGGTAACTGATGGACTGCGCTCGACGCTTCAAAACATAATCACATGGTCCCGCAAAAACACAATCACATCGTCGTAACTATTAAAATATTAGTCCAAACGTTGTAATTTGAAAGACAAAGTTCAGCTACTTTAAATACCAGAAGCGATAATAGTTATTTGTGTCACAAGGGAGCAAAATTATGTATTTACGGCGAGGGCGGTACATTGATACAGAGTGAAGAGAAGGATTTTACGATAGACTCCTGAGCGTAGCGAGGGATTCTAAGTTAGAATCCTGAGCAAAACGAAGGATTCAAGCGTTAACGCCCATGACGAAAAGAATTTTGCTCCTGAGTGACACATACCACTTTTCACACCGACTATGAGGAAAATTTTAATTAAATGCTCTAAAAAATATACTTTGAATTATACTTTCACCACTTTTACAGTAATCGAACAACGTAAACATTTTTTTTATAATGGTGGATTGTGAAGGTTTAGGGAAAGGTCACAACAGATAAAATATTCCTGTGTACTTTTACTAATGTGTAAAAATAATTAAATCGAATATTACAATGGTTTCGAATATCAATATTCATTATATCATAATAACAGTCATCGATAGTTTTGATTTCAGTAAAACAAATAATTTATTGTGACTTTTTTTTAATATCACTTAAAATTCATAAATTTTCATATAAAGTTGTTAAAGATAAACCTTGAAACATGTACGTTTTTAATCGACTACGCCATCGTAGCCGATTGTAATGTAATTTCATAATTACATTCGATTATTTTAATCTGTGTTCAATTGGCACATTGCGTAAACGCTGCATGCCAATGAATAAATTAAAAAAGTAGCTTGATTAGAAAAGTAGCATTTTGCTCCCTCTCATCGTGGAGCAAAACTTACTTTTCCGAATGAAAGGTGTGAAAAAGTATTTATTTTGATAAGGATCAATTTGTTCCAACCAAATGTGCATTAAAAATAAGGAATAATTTTTTATTGTATTTATGGCAGATTTTTAGGGTTCCGTACCCAAAGGGTAAAACGGGTCCCGTATTACTTCTTAGTCCGCTGTCTATCCATCTGTCACCAGGCTGTATCTCATGAACCGTGATTATTATATTATTATTATATTATTACAAATAATGTATTTCTGTTGCCGCTATAACAACAAATACTAAAAAACAGAATAAAACAAATATTTATGGGGGTTCCCATACAAAAAAGGTTTTTTTTTTTTGCCTGTTTTTGCTCGATATTAATAACGGCAACAGATAGACGCTTGAAATATTGACAGAATATTTAGTTATATTATTCACTTAAAAATAAATAATTAAATTAAAGTAAAAATAATAATTAAGGGGGGCTCCCATACAACAAACGTGTTTTTTTGCCGTTTTTATAGAAAATGCGCGTGATAAACCCTTCGTGCGCGAGTCCAACTCGCACTTGGCCGATTTTTTTCCTACTTACTTGACACTTATCAGTATATTTTGGACAATTCACACAATATCTATATAAATTATAGACTCTGTGTTATTCTGATGTATAAGCTACATTGTTGTAAAATTTCATTAGAATTCATGCAGTAGTTTTTGCGTAAAAGAGTAACAAACATCCATACATCCTCACAAACTGTCGCATTTATAATATTAGTAAGATAGGATAGGAAGGATTGACAGTTTATAAACTAACGAACGAACGAACGAATACCACTCCAGCCAGGATGACACCTAGCCCGGGCAAATTATCGTGTTTGAGGGAGTCTTTCCAGATGTATATGGGTCGGCCGACTTTCTTCTTACTAGTTAGTTTCGTAGTTCAGGGCGGGGCGTGGAGTATGTGTTTTTTTGGGCGTCTTAAGATATGTATATTGTAGCACATTCTGTGATTTTTTATTCGTTTGGTTATTGTTTTCCCCTCTAGGATGTCGTGTATTTTCTTATGTCTTGGGTGGTTTTTGGCGTTCGCGAGCATGTCGCACAAGATCATGCGTTCATATTTTCTTAGTCTTGAGCGGTTAGCTTTGATGAGGCCTGCCACTTTTAGTCCATATGAAATGCACTGTGAAATAACCATTTTGTGTATTAAGCCAGCTATTTTCCAATCCATGTTAGTCTCTTTACGAAGTAATACACTTAAGGCTTTAGAGTTGCATATTGCTTGTTGACATCTTCTCCTTATTGTGTCTCTCCTGCGATGTCCTGCAGTAATTTAAGTGCCGACATATTTTATTTCCATCACCGGTCGAATTGGAACTTTATCCAATACAATGGACTCTGGTCGATCAAGGATCAATAGGGTCTCTAATTAGAATTTTAGTTTTTGTGTCATTTGACAGAAGGCCTACTGTTTTGAGCAATGTCTTTAGGTGGGTTACGATTCAGTCGAGATAACGAAGATCTTGACCTACAATGGTGAGATTGTCCGCGAAGGAGAGAATAAGGGGTAAGCTCATGTCTTCGCCTTGGTCCATTCACCTTCCAATGTTCTGAGGACGTCGTCCATTAGGATGGTAAATAGTTTTGGTGACAGTGGGCACCCTTGTTTGACCCCATGATCTTTATTAATACATGCGCTTTGCTGGCCGAACAATTTCATACACGTGCGCTCATTCATACAGGCTTTAAGTACCCTGTTTGTTAGGATCTTATTTGTCCTTGATAAGAGAATGTCTCTTAGCGCAGTTACGTTAATTGTATCAAATGCTTTCGCAATGTCAAGGGCTAATACGAATGTGCGGTTGCCCGCCCGCCATTCTTCATCTAGTACCCTGCGTAATATGAAGATGTGGTCATCTGTGGATCTATTGTTTCGTCTAGTTTCTTGAGTAGGTATGTGGCATAGATTCGATATCCTGTATTGCACATTGTGATTCGGCGATAATCGTTGGTGTCCTGCGAGTTTCTGGTTTTTGGAATAGGTAATTGGACCTTTTCGTTCCATGGGTCCGGTATCATATTATCGCTCCATGCTTTTCTCATTGTTTTCTCGATGATCATTAACAGTTGGTCCGGTATCTCTTTGTTTAGTTCCGGCACTACCTGGTCCGTACCGGGTTTACTACGCCTTTCCGAAACACGTTGCATCTTGTAAAGTGTCACCAATGACGAACTAGGCTTCGTTTGGACAGATTACATTACACCCTTGGTTCATTTCACCTAAAGTCAATATTTCCAAGATACTCCAATATTCCAATTTACCAAGATTCTCATTGTCTGTGGGCTCGTTGGGGATAAGGTCAATATTCGGGTCTTCTGACTGCCGGTCTGTAAAGACCGGGATCAAATGCGATGTTTTGAAAACTGGACTTTGAAAACCGGAAGGCAATTGAGGGGTTAACTGGTTATTAGCCTAACTCAATATATGAGTTAGAATTTTATGTAGTCTACCTAAAATAATAAAATTTGCGTGACTGACATACATAGACCATATGGTCTGTACTGACAGACAACACACATTCATGACTCTAGGTCCACCGGTTTAGGCTGAGCGTTGTCACGCAACTGTTTTATTAAGTAGACGCACCAAATTTATTTGGCTCAGAGCAAGCTGTAACCTCTCTTCTTACCCCACCTTACTCCATGCGAGAAAAAGAGATCACAGCTCGCTCAGATCCAAAAGAATCGTCGCGCGGCCCGGTGAGGTTTGAGTAAGATCGCCCCATGTTATGCGCAACATTAACAGTAAATAAAATTAAAAAAGAAAAAATATGAAACTGTTATTGGATTTGTATTAACCCCTTTAAAGTATTCTATCGAGTTTACGATAATTAGAATACTATTTATTTAGTAAAATCTACATAAATTAATAATATTTATTATTTTTCATTGCAGAAGGCAGTGCTACTTCCAAGAAAACAAACCACTCAAATACTTTAAAGTGTACACTCAAAGTAATTGCTTCTTGGAATGCAGTGCCAACCATACGTTCCGTGAATGTGGCTGTGTAGCTTATTATATGCCGCGTAAGTTCAAACTTCTTCTTCGACATCTGCTGCTTCAGCGTGTTCTATGTCCACTGCTGAATAAGTATAGATAGATAGCCTATAATTATCGGTTAAACAAATTATATCTATGTTACCGATAATAGATAGACAGACATACATAATAGGCGGTGGGGGATTAAGCCCCCTGTAATCTATCCAAATATGCCGCCCCTCCCAACTTTCACAATCATATTCATTTCTTTATATGTTTTTATATAAGCCTTACGATTTGTGCACTATTGTCTAGTGGCGACGTAGCGTGGGTTGGTTGGTACGCTACGTGGTAAGTTTCGCAAATTGGTAATTTTATACATTTTGATGTGCTCTTTCCGAATATCTACTTCGCCACTTTGTATCGTTGCTGCTCGCCCCGCCATATTGAAAATAGACGCCTAAATATAGCTATTGGACAATATCTCTATATATCTATATACTTAATGATAAAACAGTCCTTCAATATAAAAAAAACTAGAAAAAAAACGAACAGTTCTTTAGTCCGCCTCTTTTTTTGTGAAATCAATAGTTTTAGGGGTTATACCTTATAACAACTGCGCCCATCCACCGCAAAGTCTACTTCAAAATGCGCTTTGGCCAAATATACATTTCCACGCCACACTCGGTAGGAGTAAATGGCGCATTCTTCGATAGCCATAAATGGTAATTGAAACCCTAATACTAAGCCTCTGCAGCCCGTTCGTCTGCCCATCCATCCTTCATTCCGTTTGTCCGTCCGTTCTCCGGTCTGTCTTTCAGCGGGCTTATATCACATGAACCGTGATAAGTAAACAATTACGATTTTCACAACACGTGTGTGTTGTATTCAAATCAATAAGTTCACGTGTGGGTTTTAAAAATTGGAGTGACTTGTACTTTAAACATACCTATTATATATATATGTTATATATATTTTTTCAAACATACCTATTGAGGGAAAATGATGTTTTCATAACCTTATATATTTTTCGGAAGTTGTGAAGAGTTTTGAGTGGAATACAGCTATAAAGATGGGCATTTGACAATACACAGTGTCTTAGATGGTTAATAACTATCTGGGTTGCCTACTATAATACTTATTATATATTTTGCAGACGACAACCCTGAGGAAATCTGCCCGTTTGCTAAAACTCAGTGTGTTGGTGATGCTATAGGTAACCAATTAATTTACACAATCTATGTACAGTAAATAAGTAAATTAAAGATTGAGCCGGTGGCCGGTAATATGGTCACTGATCGTTCGTTATCAGCTACTCACTGTTGTTGAGGAGTTCTACCAGGATTTATACACATCTAAAGCAGCAGAACCTGATTTGCCAACACCTTCAGACCCTTAGTCACCCGCAACTGAACAGAGTTGGGATGAACATCTGTATTAAACAACATTTATTTGTTGTTGTTGTTTTTCTCATTTTTGGGTCGAGAGGGAGCATTCTCCTAGTAGTCTGAGAGTCTCATGTCGTCGTCGGTACAAAAATAAGACTAAGAGAGGGTTTCATCAGCTACATACTCAGATCTACAACTCTCATAGTTGTAAGTTGCTACGATTGAAACAATAACACTTGATATGTCAGTCAAGTGCCGTGCGCCAGCGCGGTATCGAATGAGGCCGTAAATCTCGTGATTGTCGCGCCGCGCGATTCCAGGTACCCAAAGATTATTTTTTTGTCGATTTTTTAAACACTTATGTTTTTACATTTAATAGACCCAGCTCATACAAGTTACATTATACAGTGTGATAATGTAACTTGTATGAGCTGGGTCTATTTAATGTAAAAACATAAGAATAATAATCCACACATTACCCTGCTTGGAAATGCATAGTGATTAATCGGATTATTTTTTGTAACTTTTGCCAGTCGTTCCGTGTTTCATTATAAAATATTACATGATCAAATGCTATATATTGCATAGTAGATATGTATTGAATGCTTAACCTCTCAACAACCGAGGGTAGTTGGGACGGGTCGCGATTTTGAACCTTATGGCATGGAAATAAAATTTAAAACCTATAACGGAAAAGTGGCGTTAGGCGCCCGTGATATTCAAGAGGTTAAAAGTAAAATTTGCTTTAAAAATATAGGAGTGCTACAAAAACTATGAAGTAGAGAAGCTTTAGTGAAGATATTTATTACATTTAGTGTGAAGATATTTATTACATTATAATGATCACCAAAATATTTTTTTCCTACCCAAAATGGATAAATCAACACCAAAAGTTTCAAAAAATATCAGGGTAAAATACTGCGGCAGCTTAGGTGAAGGGTAAAGGGGGTGAGCGAAGCGAAGTCCCCTTTATCCTTCGTGTTAGGTTGAACATGTAAGAACAAAAAAAAACTTAAAACATAAACTTAAGTACACAAAACATAAAAAGAAGTTTGGTGATCATTTATCCAAACACAATTTGGTGAACATTTATCCATTCTGGCAGTCATTTCGAATTTATTGGTAGTAAAATAGGTGCGTTTTTGGTAATCGTTCAAACACAAGCCATATTTTTTTCGGCAGCTAATGAAAAAAAACGAATTTAATGTGTATAATGTAATGAATGACGGACTGAGAAATCAAACAAAACTAACCTAAACAAAACTATTGTATCTACTTGACTTTACCAAATTTTGTATCTACTTTACTTTACTAGAGTATCAGTTGTTCGAATTTTATAGATAAAATGGCTGCCTTGGAGCTGAGCAGAAAAGGAGGAGAGTGCTTCTGCCTGCCCGCGTGTGACAGCGTCACATATGACGCGGAAATATTAAAAACACAATACAACTTTGACCGTTATCTCAAGCAAATAGCGAAAAAGTTAAAGAATCCCCGATTTCTAGACTTAATCAAAAGGTAAGTCGATTAAAATAAAATAGAAATACTAATCATGTATATTTTTTTGTAAACTAAGGAATGTCATTGGCCTGTACAAAACCTTTGACTTTGACATATTTACATATTTATTTATTTTGTAAAAATACGTCGATATGTTTATTTGATACTATGTATAGAAGAAAATATAAATATTTAATTATAGTTTCTACTTGTCTTCTTTGTTTGTTAATTTACTTACATCATGTATACAACGTCGCATCAAAGAAAATACGTTTTTTCTTTTATTTTTTATTTTCTTTGAATTTCATTATATTTGAGATAACCCTCAAAAATAATTAAATTCTAAATGGGAATGAATCGAATCGTAATGATGATTCGGCCAACAGAAGCCCAAAATGGATCTAAAAGAAGATTAATTGGAGATTTGACACTAGCGTTGACAAACTGCTAAGTCTGTCAGTTTAACCTTCCAGCAACCCAAACCACATTTAACCGGAAATTAACAGCGCGTTTCGTAATTTTCAAGAAAAAAAAAATTTTACCATAAATCTGCAACCCACGAACTGTCATTTTGGTCCAGTTATTTTGATATCAATGTATATAATAATAATACCTTGGACACCACTTACACACATCGATCTTGCCCCAAACTAGGATTCCCTGTACCTTGGGTACTAGACAACGATACACATACTTATACAGGTGACATTTAATTAACTGACCATATTTTGGGGATTGATAGCACCGATCATTATGAACAACTTTTCCAAAGAAACATATGGTCGCAAATGAAAAATATTTTTCGTCCCTCATACATTGACCCGATCAGCTGATTACAAGTTACTATGGGAGACCCAAAAATTTATTTCGTTTACGACCATATGTTTCTCGGGGAAAGTTGTTCCTAATAATGGGTGCTATCATTCCCCAAAATATGGTCAGCTAACTAAATGTCACCTTGTAAAGATAAATATAATACTTAGATACAATAGATAAACAACCATGACTAGGGTACAAACATCCGTTCTCATCAAACAAATATTTGCCCCCACCGGGACTCGAAACCGCGACCACGCCAGGTTCACTTCAAACAAATCAGCGACAACAGCCGCACACACACAGCTACATTACATTCCGTATAAGCACACGCCACCACACGCACACATTGCCAAGTTTCGGGTTGTTTCGGGTGGTACGAGACGAGGCTATGCAATGCATGCGACGAGTCAACGTCATTCGTCCGGGCGGCACGTGTTAACTTGTTTGTGAGATTTGTGCGCAGATTATTATTTATTATTTTCATGCAAGATGAGTAAATATTATTATATTTATATTTATATATATTATATTTAATAAAGAAATAATAACTTTTTATAATGATTTTTAATAAAGAACGGGATGTTTCAGTTCGCGTATTCTAAAAAGATCAGGCCTGAAGCGCGCCGGGAGCGAGTTTCGCATTATGCAGTCGCGTTAAAGTCGCTTTTTTCACGTTGCCTAACTTCAGACATGATCTTTTTACAATACGCGAAGTATACCCCCTCCAAGCGGCACTCAGAGGCAGAATACGGGGCATCACCTATAAGTAGGTACCTGTTTTACCGTGCAGCGAGCGACGAGCGACGACGCAACAAATCCGCACCGCAACCCGCGCGCCGCGGCGCTAAGCGACAACCCTAGCCGTTTGAGCAAGAGTAGGTAGTTATCATGCGAGCAGGGGCCTAGTGAACTTACTATTTCTTATTTATACTATGCCGGGACCCTTGGCTTCGTAGGCAGCGTCACCGCCGACTCGGGCATTCGGGTCGTCCCTTAATATACTTCACTCAAATATCAAGCGACCGATTTTTGTAGTTACAGGGTGTCCGCAATAGAGATGTACTTCAAAGAGCCTCAATACGTGTCCATGCGCCGCTCGGAGCTTTTTGGGGTCACCGACTTTATATCCAACTGCGGAGGACTGCTCAGTCTGTTCCTGGGATTCTCTATCTTGAGCTTGGTAGAAATTGTCTACTACGTCACTTTAAGGTGGGTATGGTCCTTCCTATAAGTTCAGAAAGAGCAAGACAAATCATGTGTCAATTTTTTTACGCCTTCGTTCTAGATAGATCAAGTATTCAAGTAATTTATGGCAATAATATTATCTTTATACGTTCATTACTATTAAAGATCGGGAAATAAAAACTTCGTTCGTCAAACACTGTTTTCCGAAATCACCGTTAACGACAAGCGGCAATGAACTGCATACAGCGGAACGATTAGGAAATAAAAAGTTTCAATCGTCGACATTGTGAACGAACGGGACTTTTTTTTCCCGATTGTCCACACTGTTAACGACAACACGCAATGAACTGCATATAGCGGAACGACTGCGAAATAAAACGTTTCGATTGTCAACACTGAACGAACGGGGTTATTTTTCCCGATCGTCAACAGTGTAGACGATGGGGTGTGGACGAGTGGGAATAATCGTTGATAAATTTAACGTTGTACACATAGGTCTACCTGTTGTTAAATATATACTGTAGAAATATCTTGTCAAAGATAAGCTCGCCCTTTTACATTTATTTTCCATTCTAATCTTCCGTTTTGCAATAAAATATGTTCAGTATTCAAACGTAGGATTGTTGTTGGAAATAGAGAATGAGGGGGCTGGACCGAGTTGATACTGCCGAATTTGACGTTTTGGAGTATACTCGACAACTTCAGAGCAGAAAGACACAACTCTTATACAGGGTGTCTGGAGTATGGAGCGACACAATTTTTGGGGGACTAGGGGACATAATTCTGAACATTATGAAACCCATTTGATAAGAGCATTTAAATTTTTGACTTATTCATATAAATGAGCTGATGACATCCCGTCCCAAAAAGTATAAGTGAAAAATAATGTTGCTCTGAACAAATCGGTTTCTTAATGAAAGTTTTTCAAAATGGTGTCCCCGACTCCCCAAAAAAAATTGCCGCTCCACACTCCAAATATCCTGAATGAAAAATGCCTTGCAAAAGTATCGCGATGGATACAGGTACAGAATCGAGCAACTGAAAATACTTAACTATTGCTTGCAGATTGTGCTGTATACTACGGAAAGATGCCAAGAAAACACGTGAGGAATATGGCAATGAAAAAAATGAAAAGCAGCCCTAGGTACTCGACTGAGGCCGCTTTGTAGAATACTTGTGACAGACGCTAAATGGAGTTTAACCACAACATAAGTACACCACGGTCAAGTTAAGTAGTCAAGCTCGGCAAGGTTGTTGCTTCTCAGCCAGTTGGTTGGTTAAATCAGACACTTAACTAACTCTCTAGACCGTTAATTAAATACCGACGTTTAACCAAGTCACAAGCATTTTGATTTAAATAAAGCATCGTCGAAAAATAATGTTTTCTTACCTAAAGCCGGCGTGTTGGAAAACAAGACGGCGTCAGCTTAGGTGAAGGGTAAAGGGGGTGAGCGAAGCGAAGCCCCCTTTATCCTTCGTGTTAGGTTGAACATGTAAGGACAACAAAAATACTTAAAACATAAACTTAAGCACAGAAAGCAAAAGAAAAATATTTATATTGATTATGTCTTGTTGCTTAGAAACGTTTAGACACCTCGTTAAACGTTTCGTTCACTCGCTTGCCTGACGGAACTTTAACGACTTTGTCAAACGTTGGGCTTTAATTAAGGGTCTAGAGAGTTAGTTAAGTGTCTGATTTATCCAACTAACTGCGACATTTATATTGCGTTCAAACTTACTTTTTATCGTATTTTATTG
This sequence comes from Argyresthia goedartella, assembly GCA_949825045.1. Lineage (NCBI taxonomy): Eukaryota > Metazoa > Arthropoda > Insecta > Lepidoptera > Argyresthiidae > Argyresthia > Argyresthia goedartella. The sequence goes on along the minus strand of OX463832.1, from coordinate 8,587,855 downwards.
TACTTTAAAGTGAGTTTGAAGATGGAATCTATGGCTTGGCACTCCACACAACACAAGAGCTGTCGGATTTCAAGCACCGAAGATCTCATGAAAATACGTTCTTAGGTACCTATGGTATTAGGGCTGGTATTTTGTGTCGTAGTCAATCATCTTAACACATTTTTTACTTAATTATATATTTACATGTTTTACACATATTATTACTAATCTATGTATAAAATTACAGTCTCAAAGTCTACTTACTACTTATAAAATGTACAACTTTGATCATACATGTTCTTATAGGCACATACATAGATATTATTTACATATAGGTATGTATTCATTCAATTTCTATTACTTTTTTGATGGTCCTTACTTTACTTATTCTTATTGTAATAAGCTCCCACTGTTAAAACTAAACACAAATATATGTATGTTCGGCTTCCACGATACAAGTTCTACCTAGTGTGGAGACCACAAGTAACCCTGTAATAGGTAATGATTATCTGAATAAATATTGACTATTTGTAGTAAAGATGGCCCAATATTTATTATCTCCTAAAACCAGCTAAATGCGCTAAACGTACCCTTACGAATGGTAAATGGTACATTTACATAGTAACAGGAGCGTCGCCTTTATCTGGGCCGAAATCAAAATCACTTATTTTATTGTTTACAAGGTCTATCGTAAAAAACTTACATTCATCAATTAGTGCAACAAGAAGTGAGCTCATGATGTATTTCATCACCCCTTCGGACACATAGTGCATTACGTCATAGCCCATTGACTGAAAATATGGAAATTATCAACACCTAGCCAAATACATTTCGCCTTTACACCAGCTAGACTAGGATTATTTAAATTTAAATCTTCTGTGTAGTTAGTCATAGCCCTTAGTAGGCCTTTTGGTATAATAAGTATACCTATTTTGGTTTTTATTAATTTTATCTACACACGTATCATAAACCAGCTTAATGATAAACTTCTTGGTAAAAACTCATTTCTTACCTGAATATTGATCATTATGGCCATAATGTACAAAAAATTGTCAAATTATGACATTAAAATTTCGAACGCCGACGCCCACCTGCGTGCCGCCCCCTGTTTTTCTGTGAAGTTGGTACTACCGAACAAGCTACAACTGCAGAGCAACGATCAATGCCACAATGCCGGTCGAACATGCGGTTCCTGAACACATCAAAGAGAGCTTATAATATGTGTGTAAATAAACTAGTGTATGTAACTGTACATAATTAGGCATTAAAACTCTCGAGTGGTAAACCCACTCTCGAGTATTGATGTCCTCCGTTATGTAGCAGTCACATAAACCTGTTTTAGAATGGATTCCTAAATTATCGCCAAGAATCAGGGCTATTTCAAAATAGAGACCTAGTCAATTTAAAATAAGGAAGAAAAAAAAAGATTCCGTTCCTTATCAAGTAGTTTAGCTGTTGGCTCGGGCGTCAGACCCCAACCGTGCCTCACGATATATTGTAATTTGATATGGCGATAAAAAATCGGGGTGTCATGGCGGCCAGCGAAAATACTCGTCGTCGTTGTTTGCTAAATGAGGGATTACTTGAAAACTTATGAGAATTATAATGTGAGGTAAAGTAAAATCAGTTCTTTATTGATGCCTTTGTTTCAGTTTGTCTCATGTAGGTATTTAGGTCTCACATATTTATAGGCCGTCTAATGTTTGTAGCAATATTTCCGGAAGCGCGCGAATCTCCAGTGGGGTAGAATATGCTTAATGCTTATCTGCTCGTATGGAAATTCTCTCTATCAGAGCCTACTATAGATTTTAATTTCTCGTATGGAGAGTCTCTATCAGAGCCAACATGTTAAATTCATTATTAAGTGTTGGACTATAATGTGATTTCCAAATGTAAGTCTATCTGAGGAAGGTATAGCAGAACCATAAATAAGTTGGACAACTGTGACAAACAGACTGGAGGTAAGCCATGTATTGATATGTAGGCTGCTCTCATCTACCTAACGCATTCAGAGGATCAAAATCATCGACTTGGAGGAAAAGAGGCCGACCAACTTATTTCCGTGTAATTCTCTGCGCTCCTGCCAGAAGCAAGTATGCAAGTTCCCTGCAAGTAATTCTGAATAACGTTACTTAGGAACGCTGTTCGTCAATATATTTACATGTTGCAAGGTTTCCTCCAGAATGTAACGTAAAGAAAAGAAACTCTTTAATGCTTCTCGAAGGGGAACAAAATGTGCTTCACACTCAACCCCCTCGTATATCGGCCTACAATTTCTCTTAACAAAATCATACCAACAGAATACGCCTGAGGTAATGTATATTTAAGTATGTCATGATTTCTTCATAATATTCCAGTCTCTTGTATAGTGTGTCAAAAGAGGTCATAACATTTTAATGCTGTCAGATTGTACCAAAGGTAAATATGGCAATACTTAATTAAATAATTCTAAATCACTACCGTAAACGTCATCCGCCACGGTTTGTGGCCCTTGAGTTAGCATAAAGATTTAACAAATGGTTTATGGAAATATGAAGCATTTGCAGTAGGTTCTAACGTTCTGACGAGCTTTGAGTTATTATTAGTTGATTTTCATCTATGGTGTCGTTATTAATGTCCTGAATTGTGAGGGATAGGAAAATCTAGAGCATCAGTGTAGTTTTGGTGACTGCGGTTTAGCAAGTAATGTCGTCGATATGAATTAAACAAGCGGAAACTACTGAAGCACCCTGGTCTTGAACTGCAATGTGACTACAGAAATATGAGATTGAAGACGCCTAAAATAATTGAATAGTACATTCCATAACGCGCAATTTATTTCCATTCTGTTAAAATAAATAATAAATATTAAAGGACAATCTTACAAAAATCGAACTAGGCCTATACTAAGCTCAACAAGGCTTGTGTTATGAGTACTAGACCACGATATATATTTAATAGAGACAAATGCAGATTAGCCGCGGTCCGTATCACGCAATGCCCCATTGAGACACTAACGTTTTTCTCAGCTTTCCTGCGATAATGATCTTTACTACGTTGGTGTAAGGACTAAGTGGTGTATACATAGGAAACACCCAAGACTAAGAAACATACATTCATGCTAATTACCCAAATATTTGCCCTTACCGGGATTCGAAGCCAGGACCGTTAGCTTCGTAGGCAAGGTCACTCCCCGCTAGGCTAAAAATGAAATGAGTAAATTCTGTAGTATCTGAAAGTTAAAAAAATAGTACCTAGTTTATGTGACTACTACATAATGGAGCGCAGTACAGAATGTACAGTTACATACACTAGTTTATCTACACACATATCATAAGCTCTCTTTGATGTCTTCAGGAACCGCATGTTCGACCAGTATTGTGGCATTGACCATTGCTCTGCAGTTGTTGCTCTGGGTTTTGCAAGCAGTAAACTTAGACTATTTACTCTATAGACGGAGTGTCACTTTCGCAATTGCGTCGAAAAATAAGGCCCACAACAGTAGGCCGCCATTCAAACAGTCTGCCTTGAGCTGACATTGGAGACGCACGCGTTGTACAGTTTCACAGGTCATCAAAATTTGATAAAAAATGCCTTGCTGTGCGATTAAAGTATGTAGAAATTACAAAGGACGAATAAAAGCAAATCACAAGCCATCATTTCAACGGGAAGTCAACCTAAATTCGTTGTATTTCGTAAAACATTAAGTAAATTTCTTGTTGATTTCACATGATTCACACTTTACGTTTTATAAGTGTTGCCAGTTTTTCAATGCAAAATTTCCCCACAAATTACAACTATGCTCGCACCAAAGTGCTTTTGAACATGAGGTGATAACCTAGCATTGCCTTTTTCCATACGGGGTGGCAAAATCACAGTTGTGACCAAACTCAATCATACTTCGTAGTTACTAGTCCGATTTGCTTCAAAATCTATATCTGGGAATCCGGTTGGAGTCAACACACAAGTACAACTAAAACATAATAATGTAATAAATGATGTATATGTTACGGCTAAAGCTAGGTGTGTGTCTAAACTTAAGTTTAGCCGGCTAGTTTTAAGATTAATTTCGAGCGTCGGCTAATGTCCGAAATAATGTTCATTGCGATAAATGATTTCAACATTAGTCGGCTAAACTGCAGTTTAGCCTCGACGCTGTTGAGGCTTAAGATGGGTGAGAAAATATGGTTGACATTAGCATAACTAAACTTAAGTTTATTTTTCAGTATACCTAGGCTAATGTTGAAAAATTACCGTCTTAATCTGGAATAAGTGATGTTGTGGGATGTAGCCGTAAACACTGCGGTAGCTTAGGTGAAGGATAAAGGGGGTGAGCAAAGCGAAGCCCCCTTTATCCTTCGTGTTAGGTTGAACATGTAAAAACAACAAATATACTTATACTCGTCATACTATAGTTTTTCTTTACTCTTCACCTAAGCTACCGCAGTATTTTGCCCTGATATTAGAAATAGCTTTTATATCTGAATAAAATTACCCCGCTCTGCTCCCCGCAGTCGCACGAATACTTCGTTTTTAACATTGGCTAACTAATGTCAAACATTAACCGAAACGCATCGGCTAATGTGCAATCTAATAGATTAAAGATGACATCCGTTATCACAAACGAACATGACTTCGGACATTAACCGAGGCTCGAAATTAATCTTAAGACTAGCCATTTTTATTATTTTGAGGTCTGATTTCACATCTCTTACTGCATTTCCAATTAAAAGATGGGCCTGAAAAACCCTGCGCATGTAAGACGGGGTCTTTTTTGACGCTACCTATTGAAAAAGGATTAAATAAATACTCAGTCATTTTCTTTTCAGTCTAATTTGTTTACCAGTCGCTATATGAATTAGTTTATTACTTGAGAATATTATACATTATGTAGTGCCTATGAATATTACAAATTATGTAGTTCCAAATTAGTCATACCATACCATTAGCTACACGAAAGATAGATATTTAAGTTAAATCTGTGAAGATAAAAAATATTTAGTTGCTACTTAACCGAAATTCAGCTAACATAATATGGTTAAAATGAGTTTAGTTTATTTACCAAGTTTATTTATTTAGGATATACTGTAGAATAAATGATCGAAGGTAATCCACCAACTTGTACAGTTTCCCTACTTTTTCCGGGAGTATTGCTTTTGTGGCAACATTTGACACGCACAGATATTAACAGTCGCGAGCATTCCAACATGTCGACACGCACACTAGCCTGCTAAAGTTGGCCTGTTTTCACCGCTGTCATTCAGTATTAACGCGGTATCTAGTGTTTGTATAATCTAAGGCAGTAAAGAGGGTTTATGATACGTGTGTAGATAAAAGTAGTAAAAGCCTCGATTAATGTCGGAAGAAGAAGAAGGTAACAGTAACTAACAGTACAGGTAAAAGTTTGTGTATTCGAGAGGTATGTTTAGGAGAGGCAGTAAGTGTGAATACTAGTTGAGTGAAATTAGGGATATTTCAAAAGGTTAGTATTTAATATCACATCAAAAATACTGATTTTCACAGAAAAAAGGATCAACAAAAACACTTTTTTATGTTTTAAATATTTTATGTGTACTTAAGTTTATGTTTAAAGTATTTTTTGTTGTTCTTACATGTTGACCCTAACACGAAGGATAAAGGGGGCTTCGCTCCGATCCCCCCCTTTAGCCTTCACCTATTTTGCCCCGATATTTGCTGTGCAAATCAGTATTTTTGATGTGCCGTTTAATATTTCCCATTTTAAAATGTGGCACTCAAAACCGACGAGCGTTTATGAAAGGGTTGACGAATGTGAAAGCAGCGAAGGAGGTATGTAGAGGTCTCACCAGGTGGCGGTCTATCGTCTCCCCCTACCCCGCTGAAAACAGCCAAGTGCGTTAGTAAGAAATAATTTTAAAATTAAGAAAACATTACGCAATCTTTAATCAATTCCCTCAGGGTAACACTTTTATCATACAGTACATCAAACTTAGTAACAATTTTAAAGACTGTCCGCTGCACAAACATCCAACAAGGTCCAGCATCGACGGTGTACTCAATATCCAGAGCGAAATACGTTTTGATGGCTGAAGTGAGCGCTGCTTTGATTTCAGAGAATTGATATCTCACGCTTTTCGTCACTACAACTTCGTACTGTGTAATAGCGGACCACGAGGGTCCCACCGCAATAATAAATATACCCAAGGGTATTCCTTTATCCAGGGTATAAGCGAGCCGGTCTTCAATGCATCGTTCGACGTCATCTGGTGAAGAGACACGAGCAATAAACGCCCTGGATACTTCTGCTCGCGTGGGCTTCCAGTTCTTTCCGTTCACCTTCCTTGGCACAGGGGCTATTTGTTTCATCAGGTACGGAATGCACCGCAGAGCAGCGAGGCTTGCTTGCTCCTCTCCAACTATTTGGAATGAAAAGAAAAATCTATTAGAAAACGGTTTTTGTTTAAACGATCACATGTCAAAACGACCGCCAGAATTAGTAAACAACCACCAAATTGTGTTTGGATGAATGATCACCAAACTTCTTTTTATGTTTTAAGTAGTTTTTGTTGTTCTTACATGTTGAACCTAACACGAAGGATAAAGGGGGCTTCGCTTCGCTCACCCCCTTTACCCTTCACCTAAGCCACCGCAGTATTTTGCCCTGATATTTGCTGCAACTTTTGGTGATCATTTACCCATTTTGGGTAGGAGAAAAATATTTTGGTGATCATTATATATGTTGCCTTAAAAAACATGATAGAATCTCAGTTACAACGTTAATCAACTTTTTTTTTGTCGGGCAAATCGACAACCATTGTTTAATTAATTAAATTAAACATAATTTAAACTTAAATGTAATTTAGCTATTTTTGGGTTTATTAACTAGCAACACTGTTAAATGTTATAATTTTATAGTATTGGCAACACTGCCCGCTTTTTTCTCTTCCTTTTGGCTCACTGCGTGGACGCAGTGTTTTTCAATATTTTAATTCAATAAATAGTTTTACCGAGAAACTAAACAATAATTTACTTGTCTATAAGTATATCACCGTAAGATAGTCAAAACCGTTAGTTGATAAACTAACGCGTTAGTTGATCAACTATCGAAAAATAGTAAACCAGACCACCGGTTTAGAATTTACGTTTCTTTTGTTCTTACATGTCAACCTAACACGAAGACTATTCGGGGGCTTCAGTTTACTCTCTGTTGATAGTTGTCCAACTAACGAGAAAAAAAACGTTAGTTTGTCAACTAACGGTTTTGCAATCGTACGGTGACATAAACAGCCATGATTATTTTACAAATGTAAAATCCCATTGATTCCAGTAATTGAACATCCAGCTGTGATATGTACATTTAACCGACATACTTAGTAGCAATTAATACATTTTTAGTAATACACAAAAACACATAACTGACCCAGGAGGCCATCATGGCCCAGCATTTGTATGCATAATTAGGGTTTTCTACTGGACCATCAATAGTTTCTCCATAAAGATTACTTGAATTTATATAGTGTATTTTTTTTTTATCTACACACGTATAATAAACCCTCTTTACTGCGTACAAAAACCGCACGTTACGATCAGCATCATGTTAAAATACTTGATAAAAACTCATTTCTTATCTGAAAAACTACACATTATGACCATAATGTGTAATTTTTCTACAAGCTAAACAAGTGCAAAGGAATTATCAATGCCTCCATGCCGGTCGAACATGTGGTTCCTGAACGCATTAAAGAGAGCTTATGATATGTGTAGATAAACTAGTGTATGTAACTGTACATGATTAGGCATTAAAACTCTCGAGTGATATTATTATAAAACTCGCCTTCGGCTCGTTTCATAAACCCACTCTCGAGTATTAATGCCTTCTATTATGTAGCAGTCACATAAACTACTATTATTTAATATTTACCTGTCTTATTTTTTAAGTACATACTAATAATTTGCTAATTAGAAGAACGACTTGTAATATTTGTTTGTAGATACGAAAAGACAAGAAAAAGTTGATTGACCAATGTACAAGTTTTTTATCACATACATAATTCTTAATACCTATGTACCCTCGGAAGCAATAAATGAAAATATAGTAAATAAAGTAAAGCCTTTTCGAACGAGTTAAGAATATATTTTTTCCGCCTGAGATTCCAAAATCAAGCGGCGAAGTTGCTATTTTGAGGTTAGAATGCGGAAAAAGTACATTTTAAGACAGCTAGCAACATTAATTGATCAAAATGGACTGAAACAAGGCCGAATCTTCAAACTGAAATGTAAGACTGAACAAAGACTTGCCAGTTGCTAAGTCCAGGAGTTCGGTGACAGCCGGTTCGTCTTTGACGTCCAAGCCCTTCTCCACTAAAAGCTCGAGGAGTCTTTGCTTTACCAGCGGGAAGTGTTCCTCGGAGGCGGCTGACGCCAGCGGGTAGGCCTTGTCGAAATCATTCGCCAACTAAAAATATGTGATAAAACAGGTATGAAAGCGGCAAGCCAGTGGACAGATTTTTTTTTTTTCAGATATTTACATATACTTAGCAAACGTCATTTTTTATCTCTTCTCTACATTGGACCACTGTGGGAGAAGGAATCAATCAATCAAATCGCTTTATTACTGTAGATATTTTCATATACTTAGTAATTGTCAGTTTTTGCCTACATCTCTACTCTACATTGGACCACTGTGGGGGAATAAGGGCGTAGAAACTCCCACAGATTGATTCTTAGATCTGTTTTAAAAATTGGTTGTGCTTAACTAATACAAATATAACAATATAAATGATTTTAATTAATAAGCAGCAATAAATAATTACAAAATTATTAACAGCAAAGTCTGTGTTGAGACAGATAGATTGCACTATAGCTTGTCAAATTCGTACGTAGCACTCCCATGGGCTGCGGGCGACGGGGGACGAAAAATGCGGGGGCGGGAAAGAAGCGCGCGGGTGGTTCCTACAACGCGCCCCGCCGCCCGCGCTCTTCTTTCCCGCCCCCGCATCTTTCGTCCCGTCGCCCGCAGACCATGGGAGTGCTACGTACGAATTTAACAAGCTTTATTGAATTTAATTTATTATTATTACAATCTACATTACGCTGAGTTTACTCACCAATTGGTGGCCGGTCGGCAGCCGCAGACACAGAAATTGGCTGAAATAATCGTCAATCGATTTCTCTTTCAACAACTCATGCCTGGCCTTGAACGAAGCCTGCCACTTGTATAGAACCACTGCAAGTGGCGACGAAGACGTCTCCAGCCATCGAATGCATGTTGCAGGATCCTCGTCTTCATCGGAAGAGTCGAGGGCGGCCGGCAGAGGTCTCACGCGTTTTGAGCGCCTGTTGTGTTTTTCAGCGATGCTGCTCCGTGGGCCGCCTAGTTTCAAGAAGCGGCGGTGGGTAATCAGCCTGTTGTGCAGCAGACCAGAAGCAGGCAAGGGCTGTCGCTCAGTTGCCCTGTAGGGCACATAATAGATGTCAGCATGTTCCCCTTTGAATAGGGAACAAATTTCGTTGGCCCAGCTGGTCCAGACGTCTTGTCTGATGGTATCTTTGATGCTTGGTAACATGCGGAGTTGGTGCTCCACTATCAGCTTCACTAACACCTTTCGCGACAACGGAGTGAGAGGCTCGCCCTCTTTCAGCAACAGCGCTTTCCCAAACGTCGTGTGCTGTAAAAGTTCTTTTAGAGGATTTTGCACTGACTGCCTCGGCTCGCCTGCGCGCTCCTGAAAAAAAAAAGACATGTATCAAGTGCAAGTCGAACTCGCACATGAAGGCTTCCGTTCCAGCGTAGGGATGGTGTGGAGTGAATAGTTTGGATTTTACATAACAAAATGTAGTTTACAAAGTTATTGGTGCGGCTACTTTGACACTCCATGCAGGTAACCAGGTGCATTCATAAGTTTGTATGTGGTATTGAAGGAATTGTTGTATGGCAGCCCCCTTAAATATTTTTTTATTCTGTTTTTTAGTATTTGCTGTTATAGCGGCAACAGAAATACTCGTCTGTGAAAATTTCAACCGTCTAACTATCACGGTTCTTGAGAGACAGCCTGGTGGCAGACGGACGGACGGACGGACAGCGGAGGCTTAGTAGGTACTAACCTAGGAACCCTAAAAAGACCGGGGGTTGGTGCCAGCGGCCATGCTCGACGTGTCCCACTGGCGTTGGTGCAGGTTCTGTTCGGCTACTTTCACACGGCAATATTTTCCCCGTATACCGTACGCGAGATTTTATCGAATAGAGCGGAGCGGAGACGGAGTCTATGCGGGAATATATCGTGTTCGAGAAATATCTATTCCCGTAAGCCATCCGAAGTTGTCACCGAGGAGGCCGTGCTGTGATGCTGCCACACCTAAATAAAAACTAAACCGAATACCAGGCAAATTTAAAAGGGAAATATTAAACTGCACATCAAAAATACTGATTTGCACAGCAAATATCAGGGCAAAATTATGCGTAGCTTTTTCGCTCACCCCCTTTACCCTTCGTGTTAGATTGAACATGCAAGAACAACAAAAAATACTAAAAACATAAACTTGAGTACACGTAATAGTAGTTTATGTGACTGCTACACAATGGACGGCATTAATACTCGAGAGTGGGTTTATGAAACGAGCCGTAGGCGAGTTTCATAATAATATCACTCGAGAGTTTTAATGCCTAATTATGTACAGTTACAAACACTAGTTTATCTACACACATATCATAAGCTCTCTTTGATGTGTTCAGGAACCGCATGTTTGACCGGCATTGTGGCTCTGCAGTTGTTTAGCTTATTCTGTAGTACCAACTTCACAGACAAACTAGGGGCGGCACAAGGGCGGCGTCGGCGTTCGAAATTTGAATATTTAGAAAAATTACACATTATGGTCATAATGTGTAATTTTTCAGATAAGAAATTAGTTTTTACCAAGTAGTTTAACATTATGCTGATCGTAACATGCGGTTTTTATACGCAGTAAAGAGGGTTAATGATACGTGTGTAGATAAAATATTTAAAACATAAAAAGTGTTTTTGCTGTGCAAATCGGTATTTTAGAAGATGCGATTAAATATTAGCCTATTTAAAATAAACAAAATACCCGACTGGCAGGCAGCAGGTGTGACCTTTCCAAAGCTTTTTTATTTATAAGTCCCGCTTGCTCAGTGTCACTCGAGTTTTTTTTTTTTTTGGCTTATGTTTAAACGATTACCAAAAACTCACCTATTTTACTACCAATAAATTCGAAATGAATGGATTCCACCAATTGTGTTTGGATAAATGATCACCAAACTTCTTTTTATGTTTTGTGTAGGTACTTAAGTTTATGTTTTAAGTATTTTTTGTTGTTCTTACATCTTCAACCTAACACGAAGGATAAAGGGGGCTTCGCCTCGCTCACCCATTTTACCCTTCACCTAAGCTGCCGCAGTATTTTGCCCTGATATTTTTTGCAACTTTTTGTGTTCATTTATCCATTTTGGGTAGGAAAAAAATATTTTGGTGATCATTATATTTGTTTGCTTTTTTTTATTTCCCACGTAAATACACACAGGAAAAACCATATTCAGACTGTCTAGGCTGCAGAGTGGTACAAATAAAGACATACCTACATAATACACTCGAAAACATTACCTTCCGTCGGGTAGCAACGTAAATCGTAACAGAGCAAAAACGATGCGAGTGAAATTGCAATAATTTACCTTGATCCGGCCGGAGCGGGAGCGCTGGGACTCCTGCTGCCCCAAATCGTCCAATTTCGTTTCCGACATTCTGCACAAAAAAAATGGTAGAAATTATTTTTAATATCTTGTTTTAATTATCGTGCAGTGTTGCTCTTTGGCTTCATTTTAGGTCATATTCATTTTCCCCCTTCTCGAGATAATAGGTCATAATGTTTTTGCTATCGATATATATATATATATATATATATATATATATATATATCGACGTACTCGAACGTTATCGAGCGTTCAGAACAAAAGAACAACACAATCTTCAGATGGAAACGGAATAGTTTTATGCGGATAAATGTCATATGTAGCGATGTGATGTGACGTTCTAACCAAATTTTTGAAGTAAACCTTCTATGAGAAATCGCAAGCGAAGATGCTTTTTAGATCACGAGCAAATTAATTTGTATAGTTTGATTAAAGATTTCACATGATTTTCAACTTGCTTTCTAGGATCTGCTTTGGCTTCTTGTAACTGTTCATTCGCCCTCTTTTTTTTGACCAGCACCGGATGTTGTTCCGCTCCATCATCATCATGTTGGTCAGCAGTCATCGTCTGAGCGTCATCACCTCGCGGAGAGATGTCGATAGAGTGAGCGAAGTATGTGCTCAGCCGGCCGGGGCGAAACACCGAGGTCTGCATGAATAGATCCTGTAAACACAGATACATTGGGAATGTGTGGGACTGATATTATTAACAACAAACACCAGCAGAGCCAAGTGATGTTCATCATTATCACAAGGCTCAGCCCACACGACTCAGGCACTGGCCCCTTGAACCTCACGTCCTGTACAAATCGCATCCAGTAACATTACATAACATAGCGCCTGGCCCTTTCCCATACGGGGTGTTAGATGCACAATTTGCCCACTGTTTACCGGTTATTCAATACTCAACTTTGCGTGACAAGAGGCTAGCCCATCGCCGCAGCTATGGAGTAATGACGGTTTCTTCACGATGTTTTACATCACCGTTAGAACGTCCGTATAATGTGATTAAGATAAATTACTTATCTGACCTCCCCTAACTAAGAGGCCGTTAAACCACAAGGGTCCATGTTGAGTTTTAGACAATCATACATGGAAAAAATCTCTACTGATCTGTCTTAGTCGTTTTTGGTTCAAGAGATAGGTCTAGAAAAAAAGATGTAAATATATTACAGTAAAATCTACGTCATACATAGCTTAAACTACTTTAACCATCAATACTGAGATAAATGCAATGCAAACGAAATTATATCACACTTTGTTAAGCACAAAACACGTTATTTGATTAGACTGCACTACAAAGGCGTTAGGATACTTTCGCGATATTTATATCAACGTGTCATTCTATTGTTATATCGTATTTATTTACATACTGTACTCATTTAAGCCCAGGGTATGGCTGGGTTCGGGCTTTCTGTTTTTTAGATTCTTGAGAATTTAGATACTTTTAATTTTTTGTGATTTTAGTAGGTTTAATTGTATTTATTTTATTATTTATTTATTATATGATAATTACTTATATGAATACCTATAACTTTAGTGATAGTTACTTCTCCTGCTCCGAAAGTGAAGATTCCGATACCTCCTCTATCCTCGTACCTTTCCTCCATGGATTTACTGAACCCTTTTCAGTCTGGTTTTAGGCCAGGGCATAGCACCACCACCGCACTGCTCAAGGTAACTGACGATATCCAACTGGCAATGGATAAGAAGCAGCTCACAGTCCTGACTCTCCTTGACTTTAGCATCGCCTTCAACTGCGTCGACTTCGATATACTTGTTGAAATAATAAAATCACTCAATGTCTCTTCACACTCGGCTCGCTGGTTTGACTCCTACCTGAGACACCGCCAGCAGCGCATCAAGTCTGAAGAAGTCACTACGGAATGCTGCAAGCTCTCTACAGGTGTGCCGCAGGGTGGCATCCTTTCTCCTCTTCTTTTCTCAGTTTTCATCCATTACATTTCGGATTTATTGTCTTCCTCGTATCATCTCTATGCAGATGACCTTAAAATTTATCGGCATTTTCCCCTGTGTGATCTGACTTCGACTGTAGAGGCTTTAAATGCTGACCTCGACAACATCAGGAAATGGGCTCTTTCGTATGGGCTATTAGTCAACTCGGATAAGTCTCAGGCGATGATACTGGGTACACGGCACTTACTTAATTTGTTGCAGAATAGGTCAATTGCTCCCGTGCTTTATGACGGTACCGAGAGACGAGTCTTTGCATCCTTTCATTCCCTTCGGCGTTTGCAGTACTTCTTGCCTAGGCAGACTAAAATCATGCTACTTCAGACCCTTCTTCTGCCTTTAATTGACTACGCCGATGTTTGCTGGGCCAGCGCGAATGAAGATCTACTGAACAAACTCGAGCGACTTCAAAATCTCGGGATTCGGTTTATCTTCGGTCTCCGCAAGTACGATCACGTGTCCCAATATCGCAGGGAATTAGGCTGGCTCCCGATCCGACTTCGTCGTGATTTGCACATACTCTTCTTCCTCTTCAATATTTTGCGAAATCCGCGCTATCTCGCATATCTTCGTGAACATTTTGAGTTTCTTTTCTCTGGGGATAGACTTCGGAGATCTCACACGGTGCCACTTTTGTCAATTCCTCAGCACAACACTGTTGCTTACGAGCACTCGTTTAGGTTAAGGGCAATACGTTTGTGGAATGCACTTCCTTGCGCTATGAGGGATTGCACATCCTTGTTCTCTTTTAAGGAAAAGTTGAAACAGCATCTCCTCTTCCGCATAGTGGGTATCTTATAGTATGTATGTGTATCTATGTATTTATTGTATTCTATTAATTAATTTTATAATATGTGTAGGATGTATTGTGATTTATCTGATAGTATATTGACTTTATTTCTTTCTTTTTAACTCTGTATTGTACACTAGGACTACCTCTCAATAAATATTTTTTTCCTTTCCTCACAGGTTAGCTGTAAGAAATTTCTTTTTAAGAATAAGCTCACCTTTGCATATTGTTCGTTATATTTTTTCCATTGTGTTTTCTGTGCAATAAAGAATTATTATTATTATTATTGTCAAGCTTTATTTATCTAGATCACTCGATATTCTTCGATAAAAACTGTATACTCTTAACGCCTCTCTTAACTATTTATATACTCTTAACGGCTTTATAGAGTAGTTTGATTGAAATAAAATGATGATAATTGACTTTTTAAACTTTAAATATTTGAGAAATAATAATTTGCATCCGATTTCTAAGCTACAATACCTACTAAGTTAAAAAGTCACGATCTGCTCCCGCGAGGTGAGCCCCGCACCGCGATTCCCGTGTCGCCTAGGCCGTTCTTGTGGGCTTATTCCACAGATCCTCTACGACTATCCCCTGCGGAGGTGATTTGTGGACTTTTTGACAATCTCTGAAAGATTTCTTCAAAGAAACCGACATCCTAACAGTTAAAGTCAATTTATCTATGAAAACATAATGTATTTGAGGAAAAATATCAGTAGCTTTAAAACCATTGATAGCTGCCACAATGTGCAAACTAGAAATAAACATAAACTTTCTTTTCCAATGTCACAATCACACAACAATCCAAGACTCACAAATGTTAGCAGTTCTTTTATGGGACACTATATACGCTTCTACAATAAAATTCCACAAGAAATACAAAACTTGACTGAAGCTCGACTCAAAAATGTACAAAGCATTGTGCACTAAGGCCTACTACAAAATTAATTACTTTTTACAAGACACCGACATCTGGCATTAAACCAGTTTATTGCACCCTATATATTATGTTCTATGTAATAATTAGGCACTTACTTAATTTTATATTATGCTTTCTTGATTATGTTATGACGTTAATTAAGTCTCATTTTTTGTGCTATTATGAATAAAAATCTTTGAACTTGAACTTGAACTTGATTTTTGTCCTTAAATCGCCTTCCGGTGTTACGGCAAAGGGGACTTGTTTTCCATTTATTCACAAGGTTTTCTTTTTAAGTCGATATTAAATAACTAATAAAAAATAAATGTGATACGCAGGTAGGTACATAATCACCTCGTTGTAGCGACGGAAGGGGACTTAGGGACAAAAAGTCCACAAATCGCCTTCGCAGGGGAAAGTGTATTTGTGGAATAATCCTTATTGTGCCTTTATCACAAACCTAACAAGACATCACAAAAGTGGGCACAATTGTGCCTCTGCCACCCCGTATGGGATAAGGCGTGACGCTATCTTATGTTATGTTATCAAATGAGCTCAAACTCGATAGGGTTGCGTCATTTTGTCACAGAGTTCCTATAGCTACTGGCTCCATCACCAGATCAGCTGATTTTTATAACATAGAGCTCCATGTCATGGAAATATTGTATTGGACCAACGGACAAGTCGAGACGAATCAAACGCGCTCAAACTCGATAGGGTTGTGACATTTTATTACAGAGTTCCCATAGACACCTTCCGGCTCCGTCATCAGATCAGCTCCATGTTATCAAAATATTGTATTGTCATCCAAATTACATATGCATGCAAAATTTCAGCTCAATCGAAAATCGGGAAGTGGGTCAAATTTGACCCGAAAATACAACAAGCATACAAAATACAATTTAAATGAAAGCTTTTAAAAAATAAAATAGAACTCAGTTGTGGGAGTGTCGCTACATAGGTATACATCATTTTAGTGAAAAGTCAATAAGTTGGATTTTAGTTCGCTAATAGTAGTTTATCTACACACGTATCATAAACCATCTTTACTGCGTACAAAAACTGCACGTTACGATCAGCATAATGTTAAACTACTTGGTAAAAACTCATTTCTTATCTGAAAAATTACACATGACCATAATGTGTAGTTTTTCTGCATATTATGACATTCAAATTTCGAACGCCGACGCCTGCCTGCGAGCCGCCCCTAGTTTGTCTGAAAGTTTGTGAAGTTGGTACTGACATTCAAATTTCGAACGCCGACGCCCGCCTGCGTGAAGTTGGTACTACAGAACAAGCTAAACAACTGCAGAGCCACAATGCCGGTCAAACATGCGGTTCCTGAACACATCAAAGAGAGCTTAAGATATGTGTGTAGATAAACTAGTGTATGTAACTGTACATAATTAGACATTAAAACTCTCGAGTGATATTATTATGAAACTCGCCTTCGGCTCGTTTCATAAACCCACTCTCGGGTTTAAATGCCCTCCATTATGTAGCAGTCACATAATAGTAGTTTATGTTAGACGACCCGAATGGCCGAGTCGGTAGTGACGCTGCCTACGAAACCAAGGGTCCCGGGTTCGAGTCCCGGTGGGGGCAAATGTTTGTTTGATGTGAACGGATGTTTGTACCCTAGTCATGGTTGTTTATCTATCTAAGTATAATATTTCTCAATATAAGTATATATATCGTTGTCTAGTACCCAAGATACAGGGAATCCTAGTTTGGGGCTAGATCAATGTGTGTAAAAGGTGTCCAAGGTATTATTATTATGTGACTGCTACATAATGGAGGGCATTAAAACTCAAGATTATTATTAACTATATTTATCTACACACATATCATAAACCCTCTTTACTGCGTACAAAAACCGCACGTTACGATCAGCATAATGTTAAACTACTTGGTAAAAAACTCATTTCTTATATAATGTGTAATTTTTTTACATATTTTGACATTCAAATTTCGAACGCCGACGCCCGCCTGCATGCCGCCCCTATAGTTTGTCTGTGATGTTGGTACTGACATTCAACTCTCGAGTGATATTATTATGAAACTCGCCATGCCCTCCATTATGTAGCAGTCACATAAACTACTATAACAAAGATATTGGTGTGGCTAACTTCCATACTCCATGTATTAAACAAGGAGGATTCATAAGTTTGTTTGTGGTATTGAAAGAAAATGCAGTTATTTGTTTCGTTTTCTTAATGTTTTTGTTGTTGTTCCATCAGCTGCTTGACCGCATGGATACTAATCCAGAAGCGAACTTATTTTCTTCTTCTAACTTCACTCTAATTGACGAAGCAGCTGAATGGCTGAAGAGATGACCTCAAAATTGTATAGTTAGCCAGGAATGACTCAACGACTTTGGCCATAGAATAAATAAATAATTACCTCTTTGTCACACATTATCAGCATCGGCTGCAGCAGTTTGTAAGAGTCCTGCACTTGCTCTCTGAAGCGCACTAATCTCCTCAAGAGAGCCACACACTCCCAGCAGAGTCTCGGAGATTGTAATACAGGTACATCTACCTCCAGCTGAAACATTGTTACAAACTCGTACATTAATGTCTGTAAAGTGAGGGCCACTTTGGACAAATGTTTTGTAGCCCTTAAATGGTACCCACAGGGAAACGGAAGAAAGATTGTCCCAAAACAATAGTTATAAAATAGTTTATAAACACCTGAGTCTGTAAACTATAGAGAAATTGTAAATGAGAGGGCTTAAAATTTATGTTTATTTTGTTCTTAAATGTCAACCATAATTCGCTTCCTACCCTACCCTCCACTACGCCCAGGTATTGTTTGCAATTCAAGGTTCTACCAGTTCACAATTATACAGTTACATTATAAACTGTATTGCTATATTGTAAGCAGTATGGTACAGTTTGCAATTAAGTGACAATTTATAAACGAGAAAAAAATTATATTATAAACTAATGGTATTCACAATCTTATGGTGACATATATATGTGCATTTATTCCACCAGAAATCTACTACTCATCAGAATTTTGATAAATGAGATATCATTATACCCAAATTTCTACTCTTTTTATTATTTCGTAAACAAAGTAATGTTATTGTCTAGTACAAAAAATATAATGTAAACTTTTATCAAAATCAGATTTTTTACTAGCCAAGACCTTACTTTGTTTACAAAAAAATTATAAGATTAAAATTAGAAATTAGTAATCTTAGTTTAGAAGAGTGTTGATCGTCCACTGGTTACAGGTTATGTGAAGTCACACATATTCAATATGGCGCTTGTAGAGGGTAATAAGTACTAGACGTAAAATAATTCACCAATTCAAAAACATAGAAAAAACTGAAAAACTGTCTCCAAGTTCAAGCCCTATTTCAACCTTCGCAGTCAGGATGCGAATGAATATATCTATGTATAATGAAAGTCATCATCAAAACTTTTGCTGCATGTAACCACAAACCAAAATGTCATCTGTTTTTTTTTGTATTTGTTGATTTTTTCAAAATAATAATAATAATAATAATAATAACTTGGACACTATTTACACACATTGATATAGCCTCAAACTAGGATTCCCTGTATCTTGGGTACTAGACAACGATACACATACTTATATAGATAAATATTATACATAGATAGATAAACAACCATGACTAGGGTACAAACATCCACTCTCATCAAACAAATATTTGCCCCCACCGGGACTCGAACCCGGGACCCTTGGCTTTGTAGGCAGAGTCACTGCCGACTCGGCCATGCGGGTCCTCTAAAAGTGCTACATCAATTTTGATAAAATTGATATGGGATCCCCTCAGACCTAATAAAGGAATTTTCATTAATTCCATTTCTACCAGAGTTGCGTAAATATGCCCTCTGGCCTTCATGGTGTTTTGTTGTGGCTTCCTTCAACAAAAAATATATGATTGGTTTTAGCTAGAGTAGGTTATTGTACCTAAATTTCAATTGGGTCATAG
This sequence comes from Argyresthia goedartella, assembly GCA_949825045.1. Classification (NCBI taxonomy): domain Eukaryota; kingdom Metazoa; phylum Arthropoda; class Insecta; order Lepidoptera; family Argyresthiidae; genus Argyresthia; species Argyresthia goedartella. The sequence continues at coordinate 8,568,561 of OX463832.1, read as the reverse complement.
TTTAGGGTGAAACCAGACAGAGCCCAGTGGAGCAAAGCTAATGCCCCCCCCCCCCCCTCCTGCCAACAATACGAAATTTTACCAGATACTGACCTGCATCTCAGTGAGGATGTTCATGTAATACTGCTTCAGTGTGTCGTCGTTGAGCATGTGTGTAGTGCGTGCCGCACACAGACAAGCCATGCATAGTTGATGCACATAATGAGAGCCAACTTCTACAAATCCACTATCCACGACATCCTGTTTGACCTGGTCTCTTAATGTGCGATGATACTGAAGATCTCTCAACGCATCCATCTTCTCGGCAGCTTTAACCAGTTTCTAAATCAGACGCAACTATACGAATAGTTATACGCGTTAGTACAATAATATCTACGCGTCTCTTATGCGAAGAATGTAAAAGCAAACGTTAAATTGTGAGTAAAAGCAACAGACTGGACAAGACCGTGAGTCTCGTGAGGACAAAACCAAAAAAAACACCACGCAGGGCAGCTCATTGATTGTTTTCATTGGTGTAGTGTAACCAATGAGTGACTGACTGACTGTTGACATTGACATTGACATAACACCTTTAACTTTAAGTGTACAAAAAAAAAACTGCCACTAACTTTCACAGAGTAAAGCAGCACTTACACGGAGGTTCTACCAAATCTGTCCGGTGTTTGTATTGCATTATCTCTCACAAATCTCCTCCTTCCATGAATTGTTTAATATGTAGACAGTGGTTGCGATTTGGAAGGCATGGACAACTAGCCGCTCTAAACTATTTTGAGAACTAATATTAGTTTGAATTACGTTAATCGGTATTTGGAAGTCACGCTCTCTAAACGCAAACTAAGAATAGTTGTCGTTTTTTTTTCCAACTAAACGAATTACCGCCCCTAGGGACAGTTCTGAACCACAATGTATCTTTTTATTTCTCGATTATGTTTCGATAAAATCGATATATTTCGTCATAGTCAAATAAAGAAACAGTTCAAATATATTTTCAAATAATTATTAATTTATTATTACAAGTGCATTTTATAGTGTTTAAATTATATTTTTAAGATAATTTCAATAATAATCCACGGATAGACTCATTTTGAATAAACTAAAATTATGTTCAATCAGTTTCAGAACGTTTGTGTTGCAAGCCGCGGGCAGCGCGCGAACTGTCTTGCTTGTCGCCTGTCACACTTACTTCAGTCATTATTCTTTTCACTGTGATTTTGATTATTTTTCCTTTCTTTTTGTGCTGTATTTCGTGTTATTATTGGAGAAGAAGACCAGCAGGAAACAAATGTCGAAACGGCAACAGGCGCTGCTAACCGCTGCTTTTAGAGCGGCTCCATTCAAACAACGAGATTGTTCGGGGTATGTGCATTGCAATAACTTGTTTGTTTGGTAAACAGATTGTGATGTGTATTGTGACTGCGACTTCTCATCTCTCCCCACTATGGGACACTGATATGCATGTCTGACATGGTACCCACCTATCTATTTTGCTCTAATTCGGGATGAGAAGACCTACCACTAGGTATAAATGACAGAAATCCGCCGGCAATTTTCCCGCGCAATCAAATTACAAATAGTGAGGAAGGATGTTTTCACTTTGCTAAACTTTTGGTCAGAGTGTCGATAATGGGCTATCTAAACGCGGAAAAAATTCTAAGTTTTTTTTTCCTTGGCGCCCCCTTATCTACACTCCAACCAAACTTTTGCAGGGAATAGAGCGAGGCCCACGATAATGGAGCAGGAGCAGTGTTCGGCCCTTGCCACACAGCTCAATGTATTGGGCTGCGGCAGAGATTTGAAGGAGGCAATAGGTATGTCTAATATTTGTTTAGATAAGTTTCTACTGACCAGATAGGTACTAGAGTGTGAGAATGATACACATAATAATATGTAGCCCATTAATGTGGGTGGGAGGGGTGTCAACCCTTAATAATGGCCAACCCAACTGTCAGAAGAAATGAAGCTGCCCTGTTAGGGCCTATGACACAGCTACCACCGAGTATGAGACACATAAGTGATACAAATAGATTAAATGGCCTAGAATTAGCCGGAGAACATAGCTTATTATGAAAGTTATGTCATTCATGAATTTGTTTGTATTGTGTAATGTATTCTTTTTAAATTGTATTGTATAGGCATGGACCTAGTGGCCATGCCGTGGTCATTACAACAAAGCAAGTCATTCTAGTGGTCATAATCATAAATGATAGCTAATCAAGAAATTGTGTTGATAAACTTGTCCGCCAAGAAAAGTCCCATGCTACTCTAATACTTCCATGTCGGTTGGATTTTCTACTGTCTGACGTCTTAATGCCGTCTCGCTCAAGAGTATGGATTGCATGTCTTTTGTTAGTCATTTTCATATTAATTTGTTGAATGGTAGCTTGTTGTATATTTCATTTAGGCTGTTGCTTTTCAAGATGTGAATATTGAAAGCAATAAGTTGTTTGCTTACAAATTCTTTATGTCTCTGTTATACTTCATAATACAAATACTTATGTAGTCTTTTGTTTACTTTGCAGGGCAGCGGATTCACCTGCACTCCTGTTGGTGCAGGCTTTAAATGAAAACTCCCGCTTGATGCGCGAAACTTTGCGGGAGTCAACAGTTGAATAGACGGCCGCTATCAGGGCTGACACAACCTCTGTTGCCGTGTGCTAGAGCCACCAGACTGTGCAGAGGCACATGGAACCACAATAAATAAATCAGTTTGTTAATAAAATATTTAAAAATATAAGATTGTGTTTATTTTTTTATGTAAATTAACTATGAACAAGGTTAGCCCGCTGCTGACGGCCTTCCTGCAGGAACTCAAACGCGTCTTCAACTTCCATATCGTTGGCCGCGCCAGCAGTGGTCTCCTCTTCGTCTTCTGAATCTAAAATAAAAATAATACGTAGTAGGTCCACATAATATAGGTACCTATGTATTTCGAAAGTTTTGGAAAACGTTATAATCGGTGGACTTTTGCAGCTTCCATTCTTATGTCTTTATATCTTGCCATCATAGTTATGAGCATGGCATAGTTTGGGCTGCAATATACAAGTATAATCAATTTAGTTTACCTTATCTGAAGAAGAGTTAGAAAAATGAAAGGCACGGGACCTGAGTAGGTATAGATCTCGTGGTAAAGGAAGGCCTGTACCCAGCAGTACGTAAATGTGCGCTGATTTAATTGATTGAAGGAAATTGATAAGTATGTGAATAATAATCTGTTCTAACTTACCGCCGGTAATTAGACTCTTCGTCTAGGGCTAAGAAGCCGCCACGCATTCGATATCCATTTTATTTCGTTATACATATTTTAGGATCAAGAATTCACGACGTGTGAAAACGGCCAAAATAGAAGTCTGACAAGAAAAATAAATTTCCCGCTTAAAATTAAGTTCGATTGATTGATTAAATTGCTTGATTATCTCGAATAAGACTGAAATACACACGAAATAATAGTTTTCATACGAAATCCGACCAAAATGGCCTCAAGCTAATTTTAATTGCCACCAAAACCATGCCCGTTAATTTTAACTGCTATCTGTCAAAAAGGAACTAAAATCGGCCATCTAAAATGCCTTCCGAATACGAAATCCATACAAATTGGCACACACTAAACGAGACAAGTTAAAATTAACTTTTAAAAACAAATATCGATTAATTTTGGCGCCTTCCGAATACCGATTAAAGCTAAGCAACTAAGATGACGTCATGATGACGTTTAGTTGTCTACTTGGCTGTTAATTTTAGTTTGTGTCACCTTCCAAATCGCAACCAATACCATTAGGCGAAATAATTTTGCAATAGAATTTTTCTCAGACGCTTCAAACGTTGGGTGCATGCTGCGGGCATAACAGGGCAAAAGGTGTATGGAAGAAAAAAGAAGAGCAACTAATTATATCAATACTAAAGAGCTTGTGGCAGCTCTTTTCAGCTTAAAATGTTTCGCAAAGGGTCTTTCAAACAAGGAGATTTTACTAAGAGTAGATAATACAACAGCGATCGCTTATATTAACAAGATGGGTGGGGTACAATTCACACATTTGCATGTCATTGCAAAAAACATCTGGCAGTGGTGCGAAGCAAGAGACTTGTGGGTCTATGCATCTTATATAAGCTCTTTCTTCAACAACTGTCTGGAAACCAAGAAGATACCAAAAGAATGGCGCAAGGCCCGTGTCATCGCGCTACTCAAGCCGGGAAAACCAGTTGATGACCCCAAAAGTTTTCGTCCAATCCCCCCTACTATGCCACCTATACAAGCTGTTCGAAAGGATCCTTCTTGGCCGTCTTACTCCATACATCGACGATAAACTGATCCCAGAACAGGCAGGTTTCCGACCCGGCAAGTCTTGCACATTGCAAGTTCTCAACCTGACCCAGCTCATTAAAGATGGATTTGAGAAAGGGAAAATCACGTGTGTCGCTTTCGTGGATTTATCGGCGGCCTATGACACTGTGAACACCAGCGTAATGATTAAAAAGCTGTATGAGATCACGGGCGATTATGACTTCTGCCAGATCGTAGGACAGCTCCTCACTAACTGCCGATTTCAAGTTAACCTGCAAACCCAGAAGAGCCGTTGGAGAAATCAGCGTAATGGATTGCCACAGGGTAGTGTCCTGGCGCCAAGTCTGTTCAACATATATACAAATGACCAGCCTAGGACACAGGATACCAGAAGCTTCATATACGCTGACGACCTAGCACTCGCGGCTCAATCGGACACCTTCGAGAGCGTGGAGGGAATAATTACCTCTTCCCTGAACAAGCTTGGCGAATACTATGCTGCTAACGGTCTGAAGCCAAACCCAGCCAAAACCGAGGTCTGTGCATACCATCTCCGCAATAGGGATGCTAAAAGGGTACTTAACATCATATGGAGAGACGTAAAACTGTCCCATAACAGTTTCCCTAAGTACCTCGGCGTAACCCTAAACAGAAGCCTGACAATGAAGCAGCATTGTGCGAAGACCCAACAAAAAGTTTGCACACGCAACAACCTGCTCAAGAGGCTGACCACGACATCCTGGGGAGCAAAGCCAACCGTCCTGCGCACCACAGCTCTGGCGCTGTGCTACTCTGCGGCTGAGTACGCTTGCCCTGAGTGGGAACGTTCAACGCACGCAAAGCTGGTCGACGTGGCATTGAACGAGTAATGTCGATTAATAACGGGCTGTCTGAAACCCACACTAACCGACAAGCTGTACCAGCTAGCAGGAATAGCCCCCCGGAGGTTCGGATATCTGTCTCTAGCTCGGTTGAAAGGTCAAAGCAGACACATGACAGACGGTATCCCCTGTTCAACCATGTACCAGCCAGGCCCAGGCTGCGTTCCAGAAAAAGAGTCATAGAGTCATAGAGTCATTTTTTTTTATTGAATATAAATAAATAAATTATCTTATTCAACGTCAAAATTATACTTACTTATAACTACAAGTCATTTTTTTTTATATAAAAAAAGACTACACCGTTTCGGAAGGTGGGCCTCGGGGTTAAGAAGAAACGGCAAGAAACTCCCCCATACCTTTTTTTTTTAAAAGTGACTTTACAACAGGTACTGGTTTCGGTCTAAGGAAATTCGCCGGCGAGTGATAGACTTGATCCATCGCCCCTCGTCGAATTTCTGTGCGCTGAGATGGTATGGACCATGCAGTTTTGTCATCTAAGTATTCCTTAATACTATAATAGGACTTTCTTATCAGCTCATTTTTAACATAGTTTTTGAACCTCTTTTCAGGAAGGGTCAATGATTCCTGTGGTATTTTATTGTAGAAGCGAATACAGTGCACCATGAATGATGTGCCTACTTTACTTAGTCTAAATAATGGTAGTGCTAACCTATTTTTATTTCTAGTGTTAATTGTATGGCTATCACCTACAATTTTAAATAAAGCTATGTTTTTTCTTACATGCATGATATTCTCGTATATATATTGACAGGTAACCGTAAGTATATTAATTTCTTTGAATTTTTCTCTTAATGATTCTCTAGCATCTAATTGATATATCGCCCTGATCGCCCTTTTTTGTAAGAAAAATATCGTATTTATATCTGCTGCTCTCCCCCAGAGCAATATTCCATAAGACATAATACTGTGAAAATAACTAAAGTAAACCAATCTGGCAGTTTCAACATCTGTAAGGTATCTGATTTGTCTGACCGCAAAAGCGGCTGAGCTAAGTCTTCGTGCGAGATTAGTTATGTGAGGATCCCATTGAAGTTTCGAATCTATAGCGATTCCGAGAAAGATTGTGTCTTCAACGAGGTCCAATCTTTCAGATCCTATTCTAACACTGCTTTCAACCTGTCGTACATTAGGCAAACAAAATTTGATACATTTAGTCTTCTTTGAGTTTAATAACAGGTTGTTTACATTGAACCAACTTAACACATGAGAGAGTGTACTATTTGCGTCGTCTAGAATTTCTTCTTGTCTTTTCACCTTGAAAGTAATAGATGTGTCATCAGCAAATAGAACAATCTGAGTCATTTTTTCCACCATATAAGGCAGGTCATTCATGAACACTAAGAAAAGGAACGGACCTAAGATAGAACCCTGGGGTACACCAATATTCATATGGGTTCCAGTGGACTTGCATCTGTTTATATCTACTTTTAGTAATCTTTCCATTAAATAAGATTCCATTAATTTTAACGCATTATCTTTGATACCATAGTGTTGAAGTTTGAGCAAAAGAGTTTGATGGTCCACACAGTCAAAGGCCTTGGAAAGATCACAGAAAATACCAACCGCATCCTGTGATCCTTCCCACGCACTATAAATGTGTTATACTAGCGCTACTCCGGCGTCTGTTGTTGATCTGCCTTTAGTGAATCCGAACTGTTTTTTGTGGAGTAGCCCAGATGCATTGAAGTGAGAGAGTAGTTGACTCAATATGACCTTTTCAAACACCTTGCTCAACACTGGCAATACAGATACAGGTCTGAAGTTGGCAGGGTCTTGTTTACTACCGGATTTGAAAAGTGGTATTAATCTGCTCATTTTCATGAGGTCAGGAAAAACTCCGTTTGCTATACAACTATTGAATGTGATTGCCATGTATGGTGCAATCACATCTATTACTGATTTAACCACGTTAACCGACATGCCCCATAAATCTTCAGTCTTTTTCATGCTAAGAAGTTTAAATGTTTTAACTATAGTTATAGAGCCTATTGGCTTGAAGTTAAAGCCATCCTTGTTTTGGGGCACATTTTCAACCAAGTAATCTAAAGACTTTTCAGAAGAGGATGGTAGTGCTTCTGTTGTTATTATTGGTATGGTACTGAAGAACTTTTCAAATGCGTTAGCAACGTCCTCGTTTGATGACAGTAATTGGTCGTTAACTTTTAAATTAAAACTAGATTCACTAGACCTAACCTTGCCTGTCTCTTTTTTAATAATGTTCCATGTAGTTTTAATTTTGTCGCCAGAAGCTTTGATTTTATTGTTAAGATGTAGGCACTTGGCTTTGTGGCAGTCTTTCCTAAAATTTTTAGAATAATTTTTGACAAAGACGTTAAACTCAGGACTGTGATCATAGGATTTTTGCTCATACAATTCATATAGTCTGGACCTGCTCTGTCTTAAATCCTCTGTTGCCCATTCAAAGCTTCCTGCACTCAGTGCAGCCGCTAAGTCAACCAGCTCAAACTACACGCCTCGCCAAGTGGCAGTCGCGACTGAACCCTACAGACTGCGTGAAAGAGAAACTAGCTGAAGGATACAAGCTCAGCTGGCCGATCTGGAAATCTCTCAACCGTCTCAGAGCTGGAGTGGGGAGGTCCATAGCTAACCTGGCGAGGTGGGGCATCATCTCGGAACTAGACACGGCTTGCGTCTGTGGATACCCGAGACAGACGATTGCGCACATGACTGGGTGCCCTGCGTGCCCGACAACCTGCACGGACGAGGAGCTGTATAAGGCTACCGAGCGAGCTATTGCGGTTGCGGCCTTTTGGGCCACCCGTATCTGAGATGACCGTCGACTCGAAAAGAAGAATATAAGCTCTAAAGATAACCACGAGGCAGATTTCGAATCGCGTTACCATAGATCAGAGATAGAATGGGAGTTATCCAAAGAAGCCTATCAATACATAAAACAAAGCTTCGGCCTTCCCGAAATAGACCTATTCGCCTCTAGACTCAATAACAAATGCAAAAAGTACATATCCTGGCACAGGGACCCAGAAGCATGGGCAATAGATGCATTCACCATAAAGTGGTCAAACCAGTTCTTTAATGCATTCCCCCCCTTCTCAATGATCCTTAAGTCACTGAGAAAAATAGTTAATGACAAAGCTACAGGAATAATGGTGGTTCCACTGAGGGAGACACAATCCTGGTTCCCCCTATTCCAAAAGCTAACCATATCTGATATTATAATACTAAAACCAAATAAATTTCTTTTGACATCAGGATCAAGAATGCCGCATCCACTGCACAAAGATCTGAGGCTTGCTGCAGGGATATTATCAGGCAGGCATTCCTAAAACAAGAGGTACCAGAAGAAACAGCAAACATCATTGGCATCGATTTCATAAAGTACAACCAAACAGTACAAATCAGGTATACTTGAATGGATAAACTACTGCAAAAGTAGTAACATAAAATATCTGAATACCTCAATTACTGACGTATTAAAATTTCTAATTGAAAAGTTCAAAAAAGGAGCATGTTATGGAACTCTTAACACATTTAGATCAGCAGTTTCCTTATTATTGAGTAAACAGATCAGTGACGACACTAGAATAAAAAGATTCTTTAATTGCAACTACAGACTGAGACCAACAAGACCGAAATACATGGAAACTTGGGTGCTCCATAGTTTTCAACTATTTGTCCTCTATCCCAAAAAACGCCCCCATACAAGAGATAAGTTACAAGACTATCACCCTTTTAACACTAGTTACAGGACAGATAATGCAAACACTTTCTCTGATAGATTTCACGGAAGCCTGGGGCATAAAAATCTAGGTAACCCGTTCAGCGGGTTATCAGAAATTTTTAGTTTCTGCTTTGAACGAATGAACTTGAGATTGAGAAACAGACAGATGGGGTGGCCAATAACAGGGTGGGTGACCAGCTCAAAATAATAATAAAAAGCATTTTTTATTTTTATTAAGCTTTAAGAGTCGTGACTTTGGCGCGTTCGGAGGACCGATACTACATTATTGCATCCTCTTTGTCCGTCCATCCGCAAGCAAGCCAAAGCATTTTGTAAACAGTCAACAAAAACGGACCAGTCACAGGAACGACTGCCGGATCAGCCTCACACAAAGAATTATATACTCTGTAAAATGTAGCATGATAGCTGTCAGAATAACAAGACTAAAGTCTGGCCGCTGAGAGAATGCGATACTGACAGCTCAAAACCCATATTTTTTTGACATCTGCAATGAAAATATTGCTTATTACGTGTATTATGATGTACGCAATAAGGAAATGTCACAATTGCATTCAAAAAATGGCCGAAGTGTAGAACTGAAAATAAGTCGATTTAATTACCGATATTTCGACTACCTATCGGACTATTCGACTATGACGGGGGTTGATGCTCAGTCCACTTCAGCAACTTCTGCGCCCAGAAATTCCGTGAAAGTTAAGCGTCAGGACACAGATGACGGCACAGCGTCCATCAAAGCGCCACCGCGGCCCGGAGTAAGACGAGGGTCCACGTAGCTCCGCTAAAGATCACGGTGGACTAGCGGTTGCTTTGTGCCATTAGGATGACCTGACAATGGACGAAGCTCTGTCTTCTACGGTTAGGAAAATACTGCAGAACATGCCGGGGTTGACTTCAGGATGACTATGTTTGCTGAATCGGGATTGGTGTCAGAAGGGTTCTTCCTTGTGACACCAATGACCGAGGAGGCAAGAGATTGGCTTCTTGGGGCCAACTTCGGTGACCTAGACGGTTTAAACATCTTAGCAAAGAAGCTACATAAGTCTCGGGTAGCAGTGTGGCTTCCAGGAAAACAAGAGGATCTTCCGAAGGATTCTCTAAAGCTGTGTAAGTCTGCTGATCGGTGTGCCGTCTGAGTATGCCGAATCATGGAGCACAAACAAGTTTTGGTTGTGCTTCCAGATGAAGTCCAGGCCAGGCTTATCCGTGACCAGCCGGCGACTAAGGCTGAACCACTGAAGCCTGCCTCTTTGGTAAACAAACATTGTGTGTGTATGTCGCGGAGGGAGGCTCCCACTAGAGGGGAGGAAGAGAAGGCTCGAAGTGAGAAGGGGCCGGGTGAGGTCAGTGTGATGTCGACACAGGGCACTCAGACTGACATCGACCTAAGAGCACGAGCCTTCTTATCCAGACCAAAACAAGACATAGAACACTACACAAAAACACTATCGTTTTAAAATGACAGACACATGTATCACACGAACACACACAACACAAACAAAAACACACACACACAAGTTAGAATCTGTCAATTGAACCTACACCATTGCAAAGACGTAATGGTTGAACTATGCCAAACCATAGTGCGCGACAAGATAGACATAGACCTTCTACAAAAGCCATACATGTCGATGACAAAACGCGTCACGGGGCTGGGCTGCCTGGGTGGCGAACTCTATTATGACCATTCAGGTGAGCTGCCCGGACATGCATTTTTGTCAACAATAAAATCAAAGCACTAGGCTATATTTCTGGTACATGTTCCAGAGATCTGGTCGCTTAATTTGATGGAAGCTGGCGTGGGAAGCAAAAGGCGGCGCTCATATCTAGCTACATGCCGAGCGAGGCAGACTTCGTGCCGTCCCCGCGAGAGGCAGAGACATTGTAGAGAACTATAAAGGTAAAGACGTTCCATTCGTGTTGTGCTGTGATGCTAACTCCCATAATGAGGTGTGGGGTAGTACCGATACTAACAAGAAAGGAGAAGAATTATTAGATTTTATCACAAGTAATAATCTTGATACAAAGAATGTAGGAAATGAACCAACCTTTATAACAAGAACTCTCAGAGAGGTCCTCGATATAACACTAACATCGGGTGACATAGGCAAAAGAGTTCAGATATTGGAGCGTAGATAAAGAGGATACTCTGTCTCATCATAGGCGTATAACCTTCCAACGGGACTATCAGTTTGAGATACTAAAAATAAGAAATCCTTGGAAGACGGACTGTGGAGTATATTCTGCGACATCATGGGCAAATGGACTCCAGCCCGACAAACATTTAAAACTAGAGATTTTGAAGAGGAGGCGAATGAATTAGGAAAATTACTAATATATGTATACTACCAGGAATGCCCCCTTAGAAGAATTCTGGAAGGAAAAGGTCAACTATGGTGGAACAAAGACCTGAAGAAGCAAAGAAAAAGAACTCGGAGAGCTATGAGGCTACCCTGACCCTTTCAAGGGACAATGAAGATAGCTGGGATGAGTATAGAAAGGTCAGGAATGAATGTGGCAAAACAAGACTTAGAGAAAGTAGGAAAGGCGAATGAATTAGGAAAATTACTAATATATGTATACTACAAGGAATGCCCCCTTAGAAGAATTCTGGAAGGAAAAGGTCAACTATGGTGGAACAAAGACCTGAAGAAGCAAAGAAAAAGAACTCGGAGAGCTATGAGGCTACCCTGACCCTTTCAAGGGACAATGAAGATAGCTGGGATGAGTATAGAAAGGTCAGGAATGAATGTGGCAAAACAAGACTTAGAGAAAGTAGGAAAAGCTGGCGCCTGTACTGCAAAGAGATGAGCACATATTCAGATGCGGCTCGGCTGGTCAAACTACTAGGAAGCGACAAAACATGCCAACTGGGAAGTTTGAAAATAGATGGAAAACGTATATCTGAACCCCAAACAGTGTTGAAAACCATGTTGGAGACACACTGCCCGGGCTGCGAATAATATAAAGAGAGCAACATATCGGATCCTCAGAAAACAAAGGAGGATCCACCAGATATAATAAAAGAAGAAAACTTAGAATGGGCCATAAATTTATTTGCACTCTTCAAATCTGCGGGGCCTGATAGCATGTTTCCTGTATCTCTACAAAAGGCCTAGAGATTTATTAGCAACCATCTAGCAAAAATAGCAGAATATATCCCTTCTGATTGGAGGAGAGTAAAAGCAGCTTTCATACCAAAACCAGGAAAGAAATCTTACCAGGATGCTAAGTCGTTCCGGTGTATAAGTCTTTTCTCCTTAGTATTGAAATCACTAGAGAAAATAGTGGACAGACACTTAAGAATAAAACTCAATGAAAGTGCCTCTCCCCTACATAGCTATCAGCATGCATGTATGGAAGGGAAATGAACAGAAACAGCTCTACACAACCTAACAATAAAGGTGGAAAGAGCACTAGAAAACAAAGAGTTTGCCCTGGGATGGATGTAGAAGGAGCTTTCGACAGGGCAAACTTCCAAGCAATAGAAGAATCCCTTAAGCGGGACGGAATTCATGATAAGTTAGCAAAATGAGTGGTAGCCATGTTAAAAAACAGGTTGATCACTGCATATCTTGCTGGGACTAGCTACTCAATCGGAGCAAAAAGAGGATTCCCACAAGGTGGATGCTTATCGCCACTGATGTGGTGTCTTCTTATAGACTCCCTTACAACTCGAGTTACCAACATGAACATATACCTACAAGTATATTCAGATGATGGGGCTATTGTTATAATAGGAAAAGTGGCAAATACGATACGAGATATTATGAAGAACGCAATAGGAAAGGTCTTACGGTGGTGTCAAGAAAAAGACCTTGACCTAAACCCGAAAAAAAGCAAAGCTACTACTCTTCACGAATAAACGGAAAAATATTGAAATGCTTCCCATTTCGTTGAAGAGAACAAGACTAGAAGTAGTTCGTGAGATTAAATACCTAGGAGTGACCTTTGACTGGAGAATGAAGTTTGACACTCATGTAAAGTCACAGTGCGCTCAGGCCATTAGAGTCTTATTCCAATTCAAGAGAGCTGTAGGGAACGGATGGGGAATGAAGGCAGGGATAGTCCATTGGATCTACACGGCAATCATTCTACCAAGGATTCTATACGGATCAATTTTATGGTGGAAAAGAACAGAACTAGCAACGAAAAAAAAAGATCTTGATAAGGTATAAAGATTGGCATGTCTTATGATCACAGGAGCCATGAGGTCTACACCAACGGCATCCTTACTAACAATGCTCAATCTAAACCCATTGCATGTAGAAGTAAAAAGGACAGCAACTGAACAATGGTATAGAATGAAAATAAACAAAGAATGGAAAGGCAACTCTATAGACACAGGTCATGCCTCCATTGTAGAAACGTTAGGTGAAAAGTTGGCAATACTTTTGGTAAACAGCGATCTGATGAAGAAGGAAATACGATTCGATAAGAAATACCGGATCCATATAGTAACAAGGGAAAATTGGGAAATATAAACATACCAACCGGTTGTTACTTGCTTCACGGATGGCTCAAGAAGGGAGAGCACAAAACTAGCAGGAGCTGGTTTTTGCATCATGGACAGCAATAAACAAAACAAATCAATTGCCTTGGGGCCATACGCCAGCGTGTTCCAAGCGGAAATATACGCCATAATGGAATGCGCAGAAGCACTAAAGGAAACAGTAGAAATCAAAAACAAGACAGTAGTCATTTATTCTGACAGTCAGGCAGTTCTACGAAGATTCCGGTGAGTTTTCCATACCTCGTAGTACCTAAAATTTACTACATTCTAGAGTCTTTGGACCTAATATGCCGATATAACCGGACAATGGTAAATTATTTACCACCAACCTTTAATTTGGACCACAAAAATAATAAATATGGGTAAATAATTTACCATTGTCCGGTTAGGTTTAGAAACAATATCACTAAATTAAAACTGTTGGACATGACATTATACACGGACTGACACCTCAAATTAAAATGGGCTTCGGCCTTAAGAAACAAAATTACGGATGACTTGGCTTCGGCCTTAAGAAACAAAATTACGGAAGACTTGGCTTCGGCCTCAAAACAAAGAGATGTAAACTTACACTGAAAATATGGCTGTTCGGCTTTGATTGCCATTGCCTTTCCTTATGGATAAAGAAGAAGAAAAAAACAATCAATGTGATGCACGAACTTTTTTTATTATTATTTATTGGCTAGTGTATCCTAAATAGTCAAAGTACTTTATTACTGTAGATATTTACATATACTTAGCAAACGTCATTTTTTGCCTCTTCTCTACATTGGACCACTGTGGGAGAAGAAGGGCGTAGAAACTCCCACAGATTTATTTTTAGATCTCTTTTAAAAATAAGTTGTGCTTAACTAATACAAATATGAAAAATGAAAAAAAAATCATCACAAGGTACTGTGATTAAGGTCCATGATGAGATGAGTTATGAGATGAAACTTTCCCTCAACAAATAAACCAATTTATTATTTGTTCTGAGGGGGGACAGGAATTCATGGCCCAGTAATGCCCGGCCCCGGAATGCCCGACCCCGGGATTGTGGGACGCCGATTCCGGGGCCGGACATTCCAAGCCGCACATTTCTGGGCCGTGCATTCCGAAGCCGTGCACTGCCTGTTCGACCCTGGAATGTCCGGCCCCGGAATCTCATTGGCTGGAAATACTGGCTTCTGATTGGTCGAACATTTTCGATTTAACTTAGACGAATCTAAGGCCATGGTCATAGTAGTGAGGTTTTTTTGTAAGCAAGTTTAACATTCACTTGACACATAGCATAACCTAATATTATTCATATTTGGTTAGTTTAAAATAAAAACAAACTCAATTCTGCTATTTGTTAAAAAAATAACACTGTGAAGACTGACTTCAAGTGCATTATTGAGTCAAATTTGGCTAGAGTAGGTTATCCTACCGATCCCGGAATCGTGGGCTTTCGGGACGCCAATTTCGGGGCCGGACATTCCTGGACCGGGCATTACAGGGACTCGTTCTGAGGACTCGCCCCTGGGTATATATTGTTCTGTGGACTTGCCCTGCCATTTTTATCTATGCCTGCCTGTCTGACTGACTCAAGGTCTTTGCCACAGAGTAGATGGTTGTCTGTGCATAGCTCAAGTTTTGTAACGATTGGAAGTTGCATTTACTTAAAATTGTACATTCTGCGCACAAGAAAAGAAACGCGTCAATATTTTGGCGCTCGATCGATTATAACGCTTAATGCCTATTCGTATTGTTGCGTCTAAGTGGTTAAAAGCTGCCGAGAGGTCCAAAGCTTTGTGCGTGGTTGCAAGATGGATGCGTTGAGACATCTTCAGTATCATCGCGCATTAGCAGACCTCAAAGTGGAAGTTGTGGATTGTGAATTTGTAGAAGTTGACTCTGCAGATGTGCATCAACTGTGCACGGCTTGTCTGTGTGCGGCACGCCCTACGCACATAGTCAATGACGACACACTAAAGCAGTATTGGTACATGAACATCCTCACTGAGACGCAGGTGACCTGACCAAAAAATATGC
Organism: Argyresthia goedartella; assembly: GCA_949825045.1. Taxonomy (NCBI): domain Eukaryota; kingdom Metazoa; phylum Arthropoda; class Insecta; order Lepidoptera; family Argyresthiidae; genus Argyresthia; species Argyresthia goedartella. Next base: position 8,553,136 of record OX463832.1, on the reverse strand, counting down.
GGATACTGATCCGCATATTTTTTGTATCGTTTTGCAGAAGGAGGGTGGAGGGTTGGAGTGTAGATAAGGGGGCGCCAAGGAAAAAATATTTTACAAGTGGGGGCTTCCGGCCCCTTATCGACACTCTGACCGGGTGGAGTAACCCTTATCGACACTCTGACCGAACTCCCTCTATTTCTAACCTTACCTATAACCCAATTGAAATTTAGTCACAAAAACATACTCTAGCCAAAATTGGTATTTCAAGCTAATGTTTCAACCCATTCATAACCTAATTCAAATTAGCATTATAACCAGGGACCCAAAACCTACCAGCTTTAACCCCTTTCCCCCCTCCTGCCAAACGATACTAAATCCATAGTCTGTGCTCCTTCCCCATAATCTTTAATCTATTTGATAACATAACACAAGAAAATAAGTTAAATAGTCAATCAAGTGAAGAAGGGTGCCCTGCCGTGGTACAAGAAAACTTGAGCACTAAAAATAATAAAACAAAAAGAACATAATATTATGACCAAATGTGAATTCGAACCGAGAACTTAAAGATACCAATATCAAACCAATTGCGCCACCAAAGCCATGTGATAAGCTGCAAACTCTATGATCATATTGAATACTCTATGATCATAATGATATGGTATATTAAAATGAGGGGGGTGTTAAAACATGTCTCTTGTATGGTGAAGATTGTGGACAAAAAAATGGTAGTTTATTAACTAATGGTATATATAATAAACTACCAATTTTTTTTCTCACTAGTTTATTTATCCTAGATGTTAGGTTGACATGTAATGAACGGAAGAAACATAATTTTAAGCCCCGTCGGTCTCATTTACAATTTGTCATTAGTTTACAAACTCATGCAATAGTTTATAAACTATTTTATAATTATTGTTTGAGGCAATTTTTCTTACGTTTCCCCTTTGACAACTGTCGTAATAGCCCACACTTTGCAGACATTAATGTATTAGTATGTGACAATGTTTCAGCGAGGTGAAGATGTACCTATATTACAATCTCCAAGACTCTGCTGGGAGTGTGTGGCTCTCTTGAAGAGATTGGTGCGCTTCAGAGAGCAAGTGCAGGCCTCGTACAGATTGCTGAAGCCGATGCTGCTCATGTGTGACAAAGAGGTAGTTATTTATTTATTCTATGGCCAAAGTCGTTGAGTAATTCCTGGCTAAATATACAATTTTGAGGTCATCTCTTCAGCCATTCAGCTGCTTCGTCAATTAGAGTGAAGTTAGAAGAAGAAAATAAGTTCACTTCTGGATTAGTATCCATGCGGTCAAGCAGCAGATGATAGAGCTGTCAATTAGAGTGAAGTGGTCAAAGAGCTACTTATCGTCACAAACAAGCTGGCTTCTGGAATGGTATCCAAGCGATCAAGCAGCTGATGGTACAAGTGGAATCATTTAAAAATAAATAACCCAACTGCATTTTCTTTGAACTCCACATACAAACTTTTTTTTTTTTTTTTTTTGTCTTCCTGTATTACTGCGATCTGTCATCTAGGACATTTAGCAATATTTTTGAGATTGATTTTAGACCGGCTTGCAGGACTGGAGCCATTGCCCCATCCTATTAATTTAGTTTGTCAATGAGATCTTGTGGTGCTCTTCTTTTCAGTCTTTCAAATGTTGTGGTTTCTGTCATCAATTTTGAGGCCAGTGCGTTTGGATGCCTTTCAAGTCTGGTTTTATATCTTTTAAGATTGGTGATAATTTCTTCTTGAACCGTAGGGATTTTCAAGTCTCGGTGAATATGTTCGTTTTTGACATACCATGGGGCGTTTACAATTAACCTCAGGGTTTTGGACTGGAACCGTTGGAGTATGTCAATATTCGATTTGGCTGCCGTTCCCCAGAGCTGAAGACCATAGGTCCATATGGGCTTTATGATGCATTTATATACAAGTATCTTACTTTCTAAGGACATTTGCGAGTTTCTGTTGAGAAGCCAGTAGAGATTTTGGAGTTTAAGACCCAGGGCTTTACGTTTGGTAAATATATGTTTCCTCCATGTGAGTCGTCTATCCAGGTAGATGCCGAGGTATCTTATCTCATTTTCTTGCGGTATATTTTTTCCGTTCAGTGTAACTGGAGGGCATGTATCTCTTCTAGTAGTAAAGGTGACTTGGACAGATTTCGATTCATTGGCTTTTATTCTCCAGTCTCTGAGCCAGTTTGATATTGAGTTTAGGCTCGATTGTAGCTTGGCCGATGCAACAACGTGGTTTGGGTCTGAAGCTAGTACTGCTGTGTCGTCAGCAAAGGTTCCAGTGACAATGTCTTTGCTGACTGGGAGATCTGCAGTATACAAGATGTAGAGGATCGGTCCAAGGACACTTCCTTGTGGCACTCCTGCTTGTATAGGATGTAGCATGGATGAGTCTTCTCCCTGTTTTACAAAGAATAATCTTTCGCTTAGGTACGACTTGAGGAATAGGTAGTAATTAATAGGAAGGTGCAGTCTTATTTTATAGAGTAGTCCTTCATGCCAGACGCGATCGAAAGCTTGTGAGATGTCTAGAAATACTGCTGAGCAGTACTCCTTTTTTTCAAAGGTGGAGTTTATCTTTTCTACAAGTCTATGGACTTGTTCTATCGTACTATGTTTTTGTCTGAAGCCAAACTGATGTTCCGGTATAAGGTTTTTTTCTTGAATAACTGGCATTAGTCTCTTCATAAATAAAGTTTCAAGCAGTTTTGAAGTGATCGGGAGCAAGCTTATTGGTCGATATGATTTTACGTCGGTCGCTGACTTTCCTGGTTTGACAATCATTATTATTTGAGCCACTTTCCATTGTTTCGGGATAGCCGCTCGCTGGAGGATAGTATTGAATAATGATGTCAGGAGGTCTACGGCTTCTTCCGGCAGATGTTTAAGTACAGTGGCAGTGATTAGGTCATAACCTGGAGATTTGTGGTTGACAAGGTTCTTTATTGCTATGTTTACTTCAGTTTTAGAGAATTTTTGTATTGGTCTGTCCAATTGGTAGGCTGTGGCAAGCAGCGCGTCTACGTCTTTAATCCTGGTGGATCCCTCATCAGGGTTTGGGACAAAAACACTCTCTAGGTGGTCTGCAAATATGTTCGCCTTATCCATATCCTTTTTCGCCCATGCTAGGTCTGGCTTCCGAATAGGGGGTTGATGAAGTTTTGGACGATTGAGGTTTTTGGTGGCCTTCCACAGTGAGTAGTCGGTACCTGGTTTCCCGTCGAGGTTTCTTAGATATTTTTGAACACCCTCGTTCCTTACTTCCTCAAGAAGTTTCTTAAGCTTCACTGTGATAGCATTTAGTTTCTTTTTGTCGCTGGGGTATCTATGAGTTTGCCAGGTCTTTCTAGTTTTTCGTTTTTCAGCAAGGAGATCTGTAATTTTTTGGGGACATGGAGCTAGTACTTGTTGTTTGGGTTTTGGGGTTGATTCCCATGCAGCCTGTTGGATGTTTTGGTTGAAATGTTCTACAGCTTCTTCAAGATCTGAGTCACTTTTGAGTGGTAAATTAATACTGGTCCTTGAGGCTACTAGGTGACGAAATAGGTCCCAGTCAGTGTCTCGGTTATGTAATTGGCATGTTCTTTGTGTGTGCACCACATTCATCCCAATTGTAACAAATACTGGTGAATGATCAGACGAAAGGTCGTAGCTATCTTTGCATTCAATGTTTTCTGTGTCCAGTCCTCTAATTATACAAATATCCAGTAGGTCAGGTATTTTATTCATATCTGTAGGCCAGTAGGTCGGTTTTCCGGTTGATACTACTCTCAGTTTTAGGGTTTCAATAGTTTGGAGAAGTTGTCGTCCTTTTGTTGTAGTGGTTCTGGCTGCCCATGATGTGTGCTTCGCATTGTAATCACCTCCTGCAAGAAATCTTCTACCGAGTTGACTAAGGAGTTCAATGTAGTCAGTCGTTTTTGGGTTGTGTCTAGGTGGACTATAGACAGCACACAGTGTTAAGGGTCCTTGCCAGTCTTCAATTGAAATTTTTGTAGCTTGGAACATTTCTGAGCAGTATGACTCTATTTCATGGTGGCGTATGTTATGTTTCACTAGAATTGCACTTCCTCCATGTGCAGCCCCGGATGGGTGCATAGTGTGGTAGAGTTTATAGTTGGGTATGTTGAAGTGATTCTTTTGTGTGAAGTGTGTTTCTGTTATAAGCATTATGTCAACTTTGTTTTCTTCTAAGAAGGCTTTTACTTCTAATGTATGTTTTGGCAGGCCATTAGCATTCCATAGGACTAATTTAATTGTATCGAATGTGGCAACTTTGATGTCATGGAAATTAGTAGGTTTGTTACAGCAGATAGTTGCTGCATTATTTGTTGAATCATTTTCATGAGTTCCATCATCTCATCTGGTTTGATTTTGTTTTGCACAGGGTCACTTTTTGCATTTACATCAGAATCTTCGGTGTCACTGCGATGGGTGACTTTTGGGACACCCTGTATATGAATTTGATCCGATTTGTTTCCAGCTACATCACTGTACGAGCGTGTCTGTGGTTTTGGCATAGGTATTGTTGGTTTCTCTATTGTTTGTGGTCGAGTTTGTGGCCTTAAAGAAGGGAATTTAGATTTTTGGAGTTGTTTATATATTGTACATCCTTTATAGTTTGCGGGGTGGTTCCCATCGCACAGGACACATTTTACTTCTTCAGATCTTGCTTTTCTGACACATTCAGCTGACATGTGGTCACCAGCACATTTGATGCATTTAGGTTGCCTTCTGCAATATGATTTAGTGTGGCCATATTGTTGGCACTTGGCACACTGCGGGATCATTCGTTTTGGGATTGGTTCCTCTATCTTCACTTGACAGTTAAGTAAGTATTTTATATTAAATATTTCTTTATTGTTGCTGCTTGGTAGTAGTTCTATGAAGAAAATTGGTAGTGGTTTTTTGGTGGTTCTTGCTTTGATGTTCCAAATGTTTGTGGTTGTATGGCCAAGGTTGCATAATGATGTCCTGATATCATCAATGGGTGTCGACGGGTGGATGTTCTTCAAGACTGCCTTATAGGTTCTTTCTTGTTTTGGTTTATAAGTAAAGAACTCTGTCCCTTTAAGTTCTAGTTGTTTGACAATTATTTTGTAGTATTCTGCTGATTTTGGTTGGATTTTGACCTGCTCATTATGCAGGACCCTAATCACATAGTTTTCTTTCGCATGTTCCGTAAGTAGTTCAATAAGTGGTTGGATATTTCCGACTTTATCGACGAAAATTGGTGGTGGTCTAGGCACTTTTACTGTTTGTTGGGAGTGTTCTTGTTCTTCGGTTTGATCATCTTGCAGCTCGTTACCAAGTTCGGAAAAGCTGTTAGACAGTGTTACTGGTTTACTAAGCCAATACTGATCCACTTTCGCTTGTTTGTTTTGTCTGTTTTGGCTTTCCGGCGAGCTGCGAGGTCTCTTGCCTGTAACGACGGTCCAGTCTTTTACTGGAGTTTGTGAGCCACTGAGTCTATTGTTTGTGTTGTTAAGATCACTGAGAGACTGTGTCCTCGGGCGGGTGTGATAAAGCCCTTTGTGGAGGGCTTGCTGGACCATTTTTTTGTTGATGTCCATATCCAGTTTCAATAAACTTGTTGTGATTTCATTTTGACAGCTGCTGTCATGAATGAGTGAATGGTTTGCAATCTGGAGTTGAGCAAAAACGGAACGTATCCAACTTCACGCTAACTGCGACTAATTTCAGACTGTCTGTTAGGTTTTTGTTTAGTGGTTGGTAGCACTGGCCAATTTCAAAATGGAGGCTTTACACAACAGAAATCAGCTGCTTTCGATTGCTGATTTACGAGCAAAGTTCACTTTTTCCGCGCACTTTTATCCATAATTGGATTCACTTTAGAGTGGCACTAAGAACTAGCTAGCACAGCACTGTGTGTATGCACTTTTGACCTATTTTTCGATTATTTAGCGCCGGAGCACTGGACAACGCGTCTTATCGATTTGACAACCGGAACCGGAAAATACATACAAACTTACGAATGCACCTGGTATGCATTGAGTATGAAAGAAGCCGCCAATTTCGGGTGTCTTTTTAAATGATTCGGGAAATGCAATGTAGCTTGCTCAACCCCCGAGCAAGTGACTGCGAGCGCAAACCAAACTAGTATAAAATAGCGCAAAGTCCACTGCGCGTTCAATTGTAACTCCTACCTTAGTCACTATTAAGAGTGCGTATTGAAATTCATAAATGATCATAATTTCAAAAAAGGCTCAGCTTATTTCTTGCGTTAAACCCCTTGAGACCCGGGAATCGAAATATTGCTTGATACCTGGCCGGTCATATGATTTATGAAGATTTTGAAGGCACGAACTGCGACTGCCTTTGGTCAACCGATGAGGACGGCGTGCGGGGACTTGGAGTCGTGTGATTGAGCGCCTTGAATTCGCGCGCCGGTAAATATTTACCTAGCTACATAACATAACATAGCGTCACGCACAATTGTGCTTTGAGCCAGTTATTCAATACTCCATTTTGCGTGATAGGGGACTAGCTAGTCCATCGCCGCAGCTATGGAGTAATGAAGGTTTCCTCACGATGTTTTCCATCACCGTTAGAACGTCCGTATAATGTACTTAAAATTTATAAATTATCTCAGTGGTACATGGTCAGGAATCAATTTAGATTGATTTATGCCTAGCGTAGTAGCCCAGGGTAGGCAGTGTTTAAATGCCTGTATCGGACGCTAGCCACTGTCATCTTGCACCACGACAACAACGGCCGGACAGAAAAACGAATTTTGAAGGTGAAAAACGTAGAACTCATGAGTCATCCTGGTCCCAACCTGGCACCTTGTTACTTTTTGTGTTCCCAAAAATTAAGAACCAATTACGCGGTCAACGATTTTCATCACCAGAAGAGGCTGCCGAAGAGTATGTAAAACACGTTTATGAGGTCACCACGGAGGAGTGGCACAAATGTTTTCAAAACTTGCGCCTATTTAAAAAACAAAGTTAAAATTTTACCTCTCAAAAGTCAATATGACGTCATCAAGAGGAGTAATGGGATAAATTTCTTTGCCTACCACAAAAATAAGTGGCAGTCAAGTCAACCAAAGAGTGCCAAGTCAACTGTCGAACAAACATCACGTCACTCACATCAGTCCTAACTGACTAAAATAAAATTATTGATTATTATTGTGATATAACATAAAAAATCTAATTGTTTTTCATAATGGGAAGCATAGTGCATAGTGTTTCGTCCCATCATGCTCAAGCAGCAGTGGTAACCCGTATTATAATTTTATATAATATCAGTCCCACACATTCCCAATGTATCTGTGTTTACAGGATCTCTCCGAGTTCCTGCAGACCTCGGTGTGTCGCCCTGGCCGTCTGAGCACATACTTCGCTCACTCTATCGACATCTCTCCACAAGATGGTGGTGCTCCGATGAAGACTGCTGACCAACATGATGACGATGGAGCGGAACGACTTCCGGTGCTGGTCAAAGAAGAGAGAGTGAATGAACAGTTTCAGGAAACCGAAGCAAATCCTAGAAAGCAAGTTAAAAATAAAGTGAAAACTTTAAACAAATGATTTAAAAAGCACATTCGCTTGCGGTTCCTCTTATAAATGATTTGCTTCAAAAATTGAGTTAGAGAGACACATCGCTACGTATGACATTTATCCGCATTATACTATTCCCTTTCCGTGTAAAGATTGTGTTGTTATTTTGTTCTGAACGCTCGATGACGTTCGAACATGTCATGTCAATAATACAGTAAACGCTCGATGACGTTCTTGTACGTCATGAGTATCTTTTTTTATAACTCTTATTGCTCAGCTGTTACAGTGTCTTTATGACTGTTGCTATAATAATAATACCTTGGACACTATTTACACACATTGATCTAGCCCCAAACTAGGATTCCCTGTATCTTGGGTACTAGACAATGATTCACATACTTATATAGATAAATATTATACGTAGATAGATAAACAACCACGACTAGGGTACAAACATCCGTTCTCATCAAACAAATATTTGCCCCAACCGGGACTCGAGCCCGGGACCCTTGGCTTCGTAGGCAGGGTCACTGCCGACTCGGCCATTCAGGTCGTTTGATTTATATGTCAAACGACGCGCAATGAACGAAACTCATAATAGAATAGACTATGGTCCTTTTCTAGATTTTTTTAAATTCCATATAGAAACTTCAGGCGAACGAAATTCGGAGAGGCCGATGCGTTTGCATATTTTCGAGCCCTTGTGTTATGAGGGATTTGAGCAAATTAGAGATAATTCTTTCTTTTTCTCCTATCTATGATCTTTTCTGTGACAAAGAATACACAAATCGGAGAAATACATCCAGATATACCCAATATAAGCAAATGGAAATGTTGCGTCATCCGTGCAACGGCATTTTTGTGAATATATTTGAGGTTACAATGTGAAATACAGTTGGATTCTAATAAGAAACATTCCTTATTGGAAATCTTCTAGTGAATCCGTTTTTATAGGTTTCCATCTTTCTTTATTTATCAAGATAATCTGCCAATTTGCTTATTTTCCGTCTGAAAGGTGATCGGGCGTCGATTCACACGCAACATGCGTTTCGTGACGCCATGTTGCGTTCAGGACACACACACCCACACACCCCAACCGAACCGTAGTCACACAAATTAGCAACACTAGTGTGACTATGGTTAATTTTATTTATCCATAGTCACACCACAGCACACACACCCTTAACGGATAATTAAAAATAAAAGACGATCAAATTAGAGTTTAACTAATTTATATCCTGCCTTCTCCCAAATGAAGAAGAAGAAGCAGAAACATTTATTATAAAAACAGTGAACACACACACAAATACATTACAATTAAAGAAATTTAAATGAAAATAAAGAATATATATATTAAACACCCATTTGTGTTTAGAATTTAGAATACACACGGCGGAAGAAAACAAAATCATTCATTCATTCTTGTATTCATTCATACAATCGATCAATCATTCTGAATCATTCTATCGAGCGATATCAACGGTCGTGGTGTGTCACTGTCGTTACAACTGGCATCTGACTCAGCAGTATGCTGAAGGCCATGCCTTCAACGCTGATTTTCAGTCACAGTCTGCGGCGTGCGTGGTACAGCCATTTAAACATATGTAAATAAATAATAACATAATAGTAAGTAAAAAATATAATAAATCAAAATATGTAATAACAGAGATAATACAAATACATTTCTTGTGCGGTAGCCATAGATTCCATTAAAATATATATATATATATATTTAAAATTTACCTAGGTTGTGCGGGGCAGGCGTTCTCACTGGCAAAGTCAATGAGCAAAGTCAATGTGAACGGAAGGCAGGAGTAGTCTCTGCTGATCCAGCAAATATGCCTTGAGCTTGCGCCCGAAGGCATACCTACTAGTTGCTTCACGGACTGGAGGGGGAATTTGATTCCAATACTTAGATGCCGCAAAACGGAAACTCCCGCGGAAAGTCGTCGTTCGATGCGTTGGAATCAATATTCTCTCTTTGTGCACGCTACGTCCTCGGGTCGCCCATTTAAGCTTCTTGTGCAGGTAGGGTGGGGTTCCTGTGCGTATTACACCAAAGAGTAATTTAGCAAGGTGTAAATGCCGACGGGCCTCCATATTTAGGAGTTTTGCTGCATCCAAGTATGGGGTGATATGGGATCTAGGAGGGATTTTAAAACAAAAACGTGCACATGCGTTTTGCACACGTTGTATTAACCTTTTCGTCCGTCCATGTATACAGCCACCATAGACGACATCACAGTAGTTTAATCTGGATAATATCAGTGATTCACTTAGCCTGACACGCAAATCAGTGCTAAGGTAATCACGTATATTATAAATGATTTTAAGGCGGTAGAAACAATTGCTGACTACGTTTCTGACTTGATTTTCGAAACGAAGCTCACCATCCACCAACAACCCAAGATTTTTCGCTTCTACAGCCGTTTCCACTGGTTCACCCCTGATGGCTATATCGTCGGGGTCAAGGGCTTGGACTGTGTTATGGATCAGATTTTTTGTACCAAGTACCATGTACTTAGATTTACCAGCGTTGGAAATGGATAGCAATATAGCAAGATAGAGACACTTATGTTTTTTTACCGGTGTTACAATTTTTGACAGGTGTAACAATTTTTTAGGTGTTACATTTTTGACAGGAGTCACTATTTTGACAGGTGTCACAACTTGTCAGGTGTCACTATTTGGACAGGTGTCACAATTTTTGACAGGTGTCATATAGTGATATATCAATAACAAAATTATTATGGCGCATTATATCGAAAAAGGTGAATTGGACGAGGAAAATGTAAACGACCTGAAATGATGGCAAATAGCAACACTGCACGATACCGGAATTAAAAAAGTAGTTAAAAATAATTTCGACAAAATATATTTCTTTTTAATGGTTTAGTTTTGTGTAGACATTCTTTTTTATTGTATTTTTATGAACTACTTCCTTTTTTTGCAGAATTTCGGATCAGAAATTGGACGATTTGGAGTATAAGCCGCCGCTGGAATCACTGACGGGCCCAGCGGCGGCGGTCACGCCCGGCGGCTCCCTGCGCGTCCTTGGAGGAGACCGGCACGTCCTCCAGCGCTCCCGCTCTGGCCGGGTCAAGGTATATTATTGCAATCTCGCATCGTTTTTGCTTTGTTGCTACCCGACGGAGTGTATTGTTTTTCGAGTGTATTGTGTAACATGTATGTGTGTCGATTTATTTGTTGCACTTCTCAGCCTTACCAGTCTGAATGTTTATAGTTTTACCCGTGTAATATGAGACATTTACATAGGAAATTAAAAAAATCTAAATTCTCGAGTTACACTCAGAAAGCGGGACCAATAAATGAATAAAACTTGTCGGTGTCTTGTAAAAAGTCATTAATTTTGTAGTAGGCCTTTGTGCACAAAGTGTGTTTTATAGATTCTTAATTGAGCTTCGTTAAGTTTTATATTTCTTGCGGAATTTTATTGTAGAAGCGTATACAGTGTCCCATAAAAGAACTACTTTGAGCATCGAAAAAGAAAGCTTATGTTTATTTCTGCACTTTGTGGTGGCAATCAATGCTTTTAAAGCTGCTGATATTTTTCCTCACATACATTATATTTTTATAGATATATTGACTTGCAACTGTTAGGATGTTGGTTTCTTTGAAGAAATCTCTCAGAGACTCGCTATTTCCTAGCTTATAAATAAATCGGATCGCACTCTTCTGCAAAATGAAGATGGTCTCAATGTCAGCAGCCCGTCCCCATAGCAGTATATCGAAGAACATAATGCTATGGAAATAACTAAAATATACAAGCCTCGCAGGTTGCAGTTGCAACGTCAGTCAATTCCCTGATTCTTTTAACTGCATATGCTGCGGAGCTAAGTCTATGTGCTAATTTTACAATATGGGGACCTCGTGATGCCAAGAAATACAGTTTAATCTACTAGTTTTAGTTTGTCTCTCCCCAATACAATGTTACTCTCATCTTGCCTTACATTAAAGTGAATTTTTAGTGAGAGGTAAAGTGAAGTTTATGCACTTTGTTTTTTGAAATTCAGAAGCAAGTTATTGGCAGTAAACCAGTCTAGTACTCGCGAGAGAGCATTATTTGTTTCCTGTGAGTGATTTTCTTGTCTCCTAATATTAAGAATTAGTAACGTGTCATCTGCAAATAATAATATCTCTGATAGGTGTTGTACATGGATGGCAAATCATTAACATACACGAGGAAAAGGAACGGACCCAGAATAGATCCCTGTGGGACTCCCATCTTCACCTGAGAACCCGACGATTTTCTCCTATTAACGTCAGCTTTTTGAACCCTCCCTTCTAAATACGATCTCATAAGCTTAGAGCTATTGCCTTTTATGCCGTGGTGTTTTAGCTTAAAGACCAATGTTTCTTGGTCTACACAGTCAATGGCCTGGGCAGGTCACAAAAAACGCCTATAGCGCCCCTACGATCTTCCCACGCATTAAAAATATGTTTAACTAACATGACTCCAGCATCTGTTGTTGACCGCCCTTTTGTAAATCCAAACTGCTGGCTATGGAGAATTTGATGCGCATTGAAGTGCGCCAGCAACTGACCCAATATAATCTTCTCAAATATTTTACTCAATACGGATAAAACCGAGACTGGTCTGAAATTTGTGGGGTCATCCCTTTAGCCGCTTTTAAATAAAGGTTCTAGCCTGCTGTATTTAATGAGATCAGGGAAAGTATTCTCATCTACACATTTATTGAATATTTTAGCTAAATGAGGAGCAAGTTCGTCTATCACCAAACTAATAATTTTTACTGACATGCCCCAGAGATCCTCGGATTTTTTTCAAATTTAACAACTGAAATGCTTTAATTATGCCATAGGGCTCAATATACGCGAATGACAAATCTTGATTGCACTTTGGAACTTTGTCTTTTTGAAATGCCGGCGACGAGTCTAATGAAGCCGTAGTATAAGTTCTTTACAATTGCAACATTTGTAAAGAACTGTTCAAATGCGGCTGCGATGTCATCGTTAGAAGTTATTAGTTTATCTTCAATCTTAAGTAAAAAGCTTCGGTCTCCTGATTTTGTTTTACCTCCTTCTCTATTTTTAATATTCCAAATTGTTTTATTTTTATTCGACGATATAAGAATCTTCGTTTTTATGTGTTCGCACTTAGCTTTACGGCAGACGTACAATAATGTATTTTATTTTTTCACAGGCATCAGCAGCTGGGCAGCAGCCAACGGCTGGCAGGGATGGGCCTCCCGAACGGAGCGGGAGTGACGTGGTATGTATTTTGACCAGTAACCAATGATCCAGTACTGTTAAAAATATTTTATCCTAATAAAAAACTTTACAATACCCTTCTGTTGTTTCATTTGTTGTTCAAGCCGTGCGTTTGTTTATTTATTGTGGCTTGTGTTTCACATATTGTGTATTTGATTGATCACAGCTGTCGGCCGCGGCGTCGAACTCGCGCGCGGTGTCAACCTCGGGCGCGGCGTTCACGTCGGCCGCGGCGTCCACTTCGGCCGCCGCGTCCACGGTTGTAAGAGCATCTGGAGCGCTTAAACGCAGCCGGCCGGCCGGCCACCGGCTGGATAAACACCCGGAGCATTGCCCGTTTTCAACAGACTTGGCGAAACCCGACAGTTCGTCCAAGGTGAGAAAACAGCGGCGATGTGCCCGGTGTGCAGCCGTTGGAAAGCGCACCTGCGTCACAACATTATGCAGAAGATGTGACGTGGGGATGTGCTTAGGGCAGTGTTGGTTGGAATATCACACGTTGGCCAAATTGGAGCTATGACACATTTAATGTAATGTTATGATACACATCCTCGTTTCTACAGTTTCTCTGTTTCTCCTCGTCTTCCATTGAAAGTGTTGATATAACTTTTATTTGTGCAGGAAGCTCGAAAATTTATTGTTGTAATGCATTGCAGTTGCAGTTGCATTCCTCTTATTTCAGGATGTCTACTGACTGATATCTGACTGTGCACTCATGGCCGGCTAACATGTGTACCGGCTATGCCGACACTAGCCTTTAGTCTTGTTTCGAAAATAAGTTGTTTTTGTGTTGAGTAATGGTAAATTGTCATCGCTCAAAAATAAAAATTAAGAATATCTGCTTCATATTGCAACCGGCAGGATAATAAAACTTATATCGATAACTGCAGAATCTAAAAAGCTTCAGTTCCATGGTGTTTTTATTTTTATTTTTCAATAAAATCAAGATAATTTTCATCAAGATAAGTAAATAAAACTACTAAAATATGCCACATAGTGTAACTTCCACGTTAAACAATCGTCTCTGCCCACCCCTGTGGGACACAGTCGTCAGTTTATGTATGACTTAATACGTTTAAACCAGCCATCAGTGTGTGCTTGTGATTCTCCTCCTTCATAGCGTTAGCGTTCCGGATGGTCCTATAATTTTTTGTGTAATATGATTAAAAATGTGTTTTTGTAAATAATAATAACTATTTGTGGCCAATTGTCCAATTTCATTTTTCAATAAACAATTATTAGTAGTTATTATTATTATTATTATAGTAGTTAACAATAACTACAAAAATAAGACAAACTAAGAACTTGTTTGTCCCAAATAGAAATTGATTAGATTCACAGTTGTTACAATAAAATACTATTTATTTTCTATAATTGTGTACTTTTTTTCAATTTCGTTTTTCAATAATAGTTACAAAAACAAGAACTTGTATGACTCAAATAAAAATGGTTTACTTTCACAGTTGCAACAAAATACTATATTTTTTTCTCTGTAATTGTGTATGTTTTTAATAATAGTTACAAATATGAATCAAACAACTAAGAACTTATATAAAAATGTTTACTTTCACAGTTGTACTGTACATGTCACCGCATGTCATTAATACTTATAGTTTTTTTTTATAACGTAATGTAATTGTGTAATTTTACTAGAGAATAAAAGAAAATGATTTTTATTTTTATTTATGCTCTTATTTATTTGCCCAAAACCGAATTAATTTAACCTAACTAATTAATTTGTCATTCGCATTACAGATAGACTTGCATAATTGTAGTTTGTTTTTACATCAGTCGAAAGCAGTTTACATCAGTCAGAACTTAACCATTCACCAAACTTCCTCTTTTCGAGTCGGACATTCTACACTACAAACTTAAACTAATCAAATTAATTATAATAAACAACAAATTTAGTTTTTTGTATATGTATTGTGAATTGGTTTTATGTTTAGATAAAAAAACACGCGGCTTCGGCAAGTACAGATATTGTAATTTTTTACCAATTCCTTAAATTGTGTAATTTTACAAATTTGTGTAATGTTATACTAAATTCTAAAAAACTACTTATTTGAACCTGCACGCGAACGAAGCCGCGTGAAAACACTAGTTTACACTAATTGTACTCAATTAGTGAAATTGTGTAACTTTACTTGGTCTAATTTTCCGAACAAAGCCACTAGCGAACAAGCCGAAAACACTAGTTTACACACTAGTTTAAGGACCTAATATACGGCTTGTGTTTAAACGATTACCAATAAATTCGAAATGACTGCCAGAATGGATAAATGTCCACCAAATTGTGTTTGGATAAATGATCACCAAACTTCTTTTTATGTTTTGTGTACTTAAGTTTATGTTTTAAGTATTTTTTGTTGTTCTTACATGTTCAAAATTCAAAAAGAGTTTATTTCCATAAGAAACACATAGGAAACATATGTCAAATCTTAAACTAACACATTTATAAGGTACAGGGAAATATAGAACTCAATTTGAATTCCGTCACCTCAATGTTTTAGATGCTGGAGGAAAAGAGGGGACTAGAAACCTCCAGCTTTATACGTTATTTTTTACAGAATTGGAGCAAACACCTTCCCAAGCTTTCTTGTCTTCTACATAATTTGATATTTTGTAGTAAGCTTTTTTACATAAGTGATTTTTAACAACATTTTAAATTTATTTACAGACAATTCTTGTAACTCAGTTGGTATTTTGTTGTAAAAGCGAATACTTACATTGCCCTTTAAAAGATACATTAACCTTATGGAGCCTAGTAGTAGGTATAGCAAGTTTATTCCTATTTCTAGTGTTGACATTGTGCCTGTCGCTATTCTTAGGAAATTTATCAATATTTTTGTGGACATAGGTACATTAAGTTTTCATAAATATACTGACACGGCACTGTCATAATGTTAATTTCCTTAAATTTACAACGCAGTGACTCTCTGGGACCCACATTGTAGATTGCACGAACAGCCCTCTTTTACAGCACAAATATTATGTTAATGTCTGCAGCGTTCCCCCACAGCAGTATGCCGTAAGACATAATGCTATGGAAGTAGCTGAAGTAAACTAGTCTAGCTGTTTCCACGTCCGTAAAAAGACGGATTTTTTTGACTGCATAAACTGCGGAACTGAATTTTTTCGATAGCTTATCTATGTGTGGGCCCCATCTGAAGCTTATTATCTAAGTTAATTCCTAGGAATACCGTGCTATCTACAATTTCTAAATTTTCACCTTTAACATTAACATTAGCCGAGACTTGTTTAACATTGGGGAGTATAAACCGAATACATTTAGTTTTGTTATTGTTAAACCAACCTAACACGAAGGATAAAGGGGGCTTCGCTTCGCTGACCCCCTTTACCTTTCAACTAAGCTACCGCAGTATTTTGCCCTGATATTTTCTGCTACTTTTGGTGGACATTTAGCCATTTAGGGTAGGAAAAATATATTCTGGTGGTCATTCTATATGTTGCCTTAATATACCGCGGGATTCTAAATGATTCGCATTGAGGCGCCTGGCCAGGGAGAGCTCTACCCAGAATGCTTCGCGTTGAGGCGCCTGGCCAGGGAGAGCTCTACCCAGATGTTGCTTCGCATTGAGGCGCCTGGCCAGGAGAGCTCTACCCAGAATGCTTCGCGTTGAGGCGCCTGGCCAGGGAGAGCTCTACCCAGATGTTGCTTCGCGTTGAGGCGCCTGGCCAGGGAGAGCTCTACCCAGAATGCTTCGCGTTGAGGCGCCTGGCCAGGGAGAGCTCTACCCAGATGTTGCTTCGCGTTGAGGCGCCTGGCCAGGGAGAGGTCTACCCAGATGTTGCTTCGCGTTGAGGCGCCTGGCCAGAGAGAGGTCTACCCAGAATGCTTCGCGTTGAGGCGCCTGGCCAGGGAGAGCTCTACCCAGAATGCTTCGCGTTGAGGCGCCTGGCCAGGGAGAGCTCTACCCAGATGTTGCTTCGCGTTGAGGCGCCTGGCCACGGAGAGCTCTACCCAGAATGCTTCGCGTTGAGGCGCCTGGCCAGGGAGAGCTCTACCCAGATGTTGCTTCGCGTTGAGGCGCCTGGCCAGGAGAGCTCTACCCAGAATGCTTCGCGTTGAGGCGCCTGGCCAGGGAGAGCTCTACCCAGATGTTGCTTCGCGTTGAGGCGCCTGGCCAGGGAGAGGTCTACCCAGATGTTGCTTCGCGTTGAGGCGCCTGGCCAGGGAGAGGTCTACCCAGAATGCTTCGCGTTGAGGCGCCTGGCCAGGGAGAGCTCTACCCAGAATGCTTCGCGTTGAGGCGCCTGGCCAGGGAGAGCTCTACCCAGATGTTGCTTCGCGTTGAGGCGCCTGGCCAGGGAGAGGTCTACCCAGATGTTGCTTCGCGTTGAGGCGCCTGGCCAGGGAGAGGTCTACCCAGAATGCTTCGCGTTGAGGCGCCTGGCCAGGGAGAGCTCTACCCAGAATGCTTCGCGTTGAGGCGCCTGGCCAGGGAGAGCTCTACCCAGATGTTGCTTCGCGTTGAGGCGCCTGGCCAGGGAGAGGTCTACCCGGCGCCTGGCCAGGGAGAGCTCTACCCAGATGTTAAAGGATTTTTGAAAATTGGATCGCGATTTTGAACTTTAATAGGTATTAAGATGAGGTTCAAATCCTATGAAACAAAATTGATCGTTTTATCAAACGCTAGTAACAAATGGGTTAAGATAAACATCTTAGACTGCCTGCAGTCTTTGGTGTTCTTCCACTCTAGGTTTAAATCTCGCGTAGCTATCATGTTGAAGATGTTCTTTGTGAGAGTCGCTGATATAGGTAATCTTGGTTCTGGACCATTAAAACGCTCATCAGCTTCTTGCTAGCACATCTGCTTTTTCGTTACCTTGAATCCCTTCATGTCCGGGGACCCATGCGATAATTATTTCTGATGTTATCAGATTTATTAATTGATTGCCTAAGCGCCTTAAAGCTGCCTGCCTGTCAGAATAAATGACTACCTACTGTCTTTGTTTTATTTCTGGTGTTTACCTTAGTGCTTCAGCACATTCCATTATGGCGTAGATTTCCGCTTGGAACACGCTGACGATAGCCCCAAGCCAATTTATTTGCCTTGTTTGTTGGTGTCCATGATGCAAAAGCCAGCTTCTGCTAGTTTTGTGCTTTCTCTTCTTGAGCCATCCGTGAAGCAAGTTACAGCCGATTGGTCTGTTTCTATTTCCAGGTCTGTTTCTATTCCTCTTGTTCCTTTACGGATTCGGTATTTCTTATAGAAAATTATTTCCTTCTTTATGGATCATTGTTTGTCAATAGCATTAATCTTGTGTCGGTCATGAACGTAGAACGATTAGGAAACGTTACTGTGCAATGAGCGAAAGGAGTCGTTGCCCTACGCTAGTTGGACATTCAGTTTATGACATCGCTCCGTTTGCGGTGCGACCCATATGAGAAAGGAACCTTTTCAACGTCCTTTTCAGTCCAGTATTGGGAAAGACTTTAGAAAGCGGGCGGTTTCAGATGCTTTTGCCGATTTTTCCTGTGCATTATAAGTGCATTTAGAGACGATATCTGTCAAAAACATCAAATATCACTTTGTACAGCGCTATCTAGCTTCATAGCAACGAACCACTCCACCACCTACGTAGTGTTCACATATTGCCGAATCTATACATCATTAGTGGTTCGATTGCTCACAGGCTAGATGGCGCTAACCAGCCTGTATAAATAGGCTCGCTATAGCGAGCCACTCACTCCTGCATTTACCTGTAACGAAACACTATTGTCTCATTTATATCAAATATAACCTCAAAACGGCAGCAAATTCTATTATTTGGGGCACAAATATTTTCAATATCAAAAACGCGAAGTGTCGGAAATAATTAGTTTTCGCGTTTTTTTTTTCAAAACGCTAATTGCTAACATTTGCGACCGTGGGGGTGAGGGAGTATCAGGGTGGGGAACGACGGATTTTGCCTATTTTCCATGTTCGATATGAGTTTTAAAGTTCGTTGACCTCGAGGTAATGGACCTTCGTAAAAAATTTAAGAGACCTAGACCTTGTGTGTAATTTTGTATGAATATTGTCTTACAGTGTTTATCGATGTTCAATGTGTGTTTTGAAGTTCGTTGACCTTGGGGTCATTGACCTTCGTTAATAATCGGCCTGCTATAGCCAAATTTGGCTTTTATTTGCATATGCTCCGGAGTTGATTATTTCTAAGTTCTAACGAAATCGAAGGGTGTTCATTGACCTTGTGTGTAATTTTGCACGAATATTGTCTTATAATGTTTATCAATGTTGAATGTGGGTTTTTAAGTTCGTTGACCTTGAGGTCATTGACCTTCGTCAAAAATCGACCTGCTCTAGCCAAATTTGGCTTATTTACATACGCTCCGCTCCGCTACGCTCCGGAGTTGATTGTTCTAAGTTCTAACCTAACCTATAATCCAATTGTTTAGCTACAAAAACCTGCTCTAGCCAAATTTGGCTTTTCTTTGCATACGCTCCGGGGTTGCTCCTTCTAAGTTCCAACCTAACCTATAACCCAATTGAAAATCAGCCACAATAACCTACTCTAGCCAAAGTAGATGTTCAGAGCGACTCAAACGAAAGCAAACTATGTTCACTGACGCGAAAGCAAGCAATGAAGGCTTAAAAGGTCCAGATGCAGGGCCGTAAAACATAATTCTAAAAGAAAAAACCGAGCAATGAATGAATTAATGTAGCCTTCTCAGTTCCGTTACTAAAAAAATAGTCTCAGTAAATCTAAAAAAACACATTGAAATAATCACAAGTCCGAAAACGCAAAGAAACAAGGTTATGACGCAAAAATATAACAAAAAATAGCTTTATTACAATATAATTCGGTTTAATCACAAAATAAATAGGTACAGAAGTCAACCACATGTATGTACTTCACTTTTCATAGCTACGCTCGGCGATCGCTCTAGGGTTGTCAACTACGGATTATGCACGAAAATCTATCGTGGTACTGGCGCTCCTATCTAGTTGTATGATTTATTATGAACAATGAAACGAGAAGAATGAAAACATTACATTACATTACAAGACAAAAGGTTTACAGATTAGAAAAATACCTACACAATTTTACGTTTGTCAATTTTCACTATCAAAATCCCTGATAACTTCTAAACGGACTACCCGAGTTACAAAATTTCTATTGCTCTGTCCGTTTTAGACCTACACTTGTCAAATGACACGAAAAACAACACAATATCTACACAAACAAAAAAACATGTTTTCAACTTACGTAAGTAAGGTGGCGTGAATTTACCTAACAAAAATGTTGTTAATACTTATTTTATTATACTGATTGAAAAATAGGCAACTGTTATTTATTTAAATCGATCTTAGATATATAATTCGGGGACCTTACCTACCTACCTAACTGTTCTATACATATAACGTTAAAACGAACCATCGAAATACAGGGGGATAGCTACTTTCCGAAACCACTGGTAGCTTAAAAAACGCCAATTCATATAAACAGCCGTCCACTGAACAGTTATAATATTATTTTTTCGGTTGCTCCATTGTTGCATTATTTTATTTGCATTAACAGACGCGCGTGTCAAGCGGATGGCACTCATGCTCGCACTGATGGCACTGGTTTGAACTGCTCTGAGATATCGTGTCCGTGAGCAGTATCTATGTGTGCGTTGCTCGAGCGCGCTTGTATGTAGATTGATTTCTGTACCTATTTATTTTGTGGTTTAATGCACACTTTTATCTATGTATTCTCATCTTACAATAAGCGCACAAAGAAACGTAGCACATTTTGAGGTTATTATTGCGTGTTGTATTATTGTGTGTGTCATACAAAAAGCAAAATTTTGTAGATTTCAAAAAATAATATCTTGAAAACTATTTAGTTCCGACACCTGACCAAATGACCCAAACTATCTACCAAAAATCACGAAAGCCCCAGCAAACCGCCCGTATTCTAAAGACTAGCCCTTCGTGTCGTTTGAGTTTTTTGTGCATAAGTTTATTTGTTTGCAAACAATTTTTTTTATTTGTTAAAACACTTGACTAAAGTCAACTCGCAACCGAGAGAAGTATCGCTCGCCTGTGATGGTGATAATCAATAGTCATTATATATAATTGCATAAATATGTTAACGATATAAGAGTATAATATTCCTCAAGTTTCTGCTCTGCACGAAAATAAACGTTATCCTAATAGCAACATTTTTTAATCTTATGATCGAACGTCCTAATAGTACTAATAGAGCTGGTAGATAGAGCGTACTAGTACACTGACTGAAATGTCCTAGTACGGAGCGCTCTCTGATGACTGAGCAGGCACAAGACTAGCATTGCCAATTTTCCACCTGACCTTTCTACAATGAACGTGGTCTGTGTCTATAGAGTTGCCTTTCCATATTATAAACGTTATTATTATTATTATTATTTTCTCATTTTCATTCTTTACCATTGCTGAGTTACTGTCCTTTTTCTTTTTACATGCAATGGGTTTAGATTAAGCATTGTTAGTAAGGATGCCTCATGCTGTTGATCTCATGGCTCCTGTGATCATAAGACATGCCAAGCTCTTTTCTCGTCGTTGCTAGTTCTGTTCTTACAATTGATCCGTAAAGAATCCGTTGATTGCCGTTTAGATCTAATGAACGATTTATGGCTTCATTCCCCATCTGTTTCCTACAGCTCTCTTGCATTGGAATAAGACTCTAGTGGCCTTAGCGCACTGTGACTTTGACACAAGACTAGAAGTAGTACGTGAGACAAAATATTATCTTACTTAGTACTTCTAGTATTGTGCCCTTCAACGTAATGGGAAGCATTTCAATGTTTTTCCGTTTATTTGTGAAGAATAGTCACTTTGTTTTGTCAGGGTTTAGTTCAAGGTCTAGCACTCACATGGGTGGACGTATATTGGTGATGCGGTACAAGTCAGAGACGACGAAAAAGAGGGGCCTGTGGCATAGGCGCTTAAACGGGTGGACGGATTTTGGTGATGCTGCACACAAGTCAGAACGAATATTTTCCTGAGACAAAGATTGACTTCCTGATTGATACCTGAATTAAATATATTTCTAAACTTTTAAGAGAGCATTTATAAAGACAGTCCTTAATTTCTAATATAATATTACTACATATGTAGCTTTGATTTAAATACAATTTTTTGGAGGGCCTGTAAACAGCTTTTAGAATCCGAAATTACCAAATATTTTTTGATATTGTGAGCCTCAATAAATAAACAGGCTTCCAGGACGGCAAGGCATTCGCCCGTGAATACTGAGCTTTCGGGAGGACTTTGGAATTTGAGTCTGAAACAAAACCGCGAATCCTCGTCAGATTCGTTTAGTTTGGAGGCATCATTGTAGAAGTAATGCCACCCTTCCCATCTCGGTGTAAAAAAGAATTAAAAATTTGATTTGCCAACGGAGAACACTTCTCAATATTAAGATATAGGATTATTTTTGGAATGTGTTGAATGCTTGGTAGGGAGAAGTTAAACAGTGGCAGGTTCATACCTCTATGAATAGTAGGTTCTCTAAAATTTTGATTTTTCTATAACTTTTAGAATTAAAGGAGGGCTTTTACATTTCCAATATGGATTGTCATTGTTACATAATGTATCAAGAGCTGTTAATTTTGGAAAGAGATGATGGTCTGATAATAATTACATTTTGCAGTCATCATTCAGTGAAGTGTGGAGGGAAGAAGCGTATATACTATATAACAGGGGACTGAGAACAGATCCCTGTGGGAACCCTTTCCACACCATGCGGGTTTCAAAGCAAACTACATATACAATGACACAACTTTACGGTTATATTCAGCTGTTGTAACTTGTACCTGAGTACCAAAAGAAGAACATTATCAAATGCAGCAGACACATCCAAGAAAACTGCCAGAACTGAATCGTTTTTTAAAAAGCCAAACTTATGTCTGTGATGAGATGAGTAGCTAAAATACCTTGGGATTCTACAAACCATTCCAGTATGTTCTTAATCAGGTGTTCCATGGTTTTAGCCATGACAGGATAAAGCTATAGGTCTGTAGTGGTTAGGGTTATCAGGATCTTTACCTGGTTTTTAGAGGGGTAGGACAGCTTTTTTCTTCCAGGGGTCTGGGACTGATCCTGTATTATAGAATGCGTTGATAATCTGGACGAAGTACTCTTATGCAGCTATACCTGCGTTGGACAAGAATGAGCACAGATATCGAGAGATAGGCCCTTGGCGCTAAGCTTGTATCGGAACCAGTGTCGCCGAAAACTAAGAACACGCATACATTTACACCACTCGTACATCAATCCCTCCGCTTTTATTGGTCAGTGCAATGTCATGTACCTATCGTCCGAACACACCCACACTACCGCAGGTATACTAGCTAGTCGAGCTAGTGTTGGGACAATGCAAGGACAGCGTGTATCATCGATGGATTATAATTTATAGACACTGGTGTAGACAGTCGTATACAATGCCGGGTTCTATAAATAAAATAGTAAATTGTTTGTAAATACGACATATTTATACGACATACGAGACCCCTTTGTCTCTCTTCTTTTTTTTAACAGAATCCTTACAGCTAGAAAGAGAGGCAAAGAGGTTTCTGAAGGTAGAATAACTGTGAACTCTTCGGACCTGACTGAAAGCATCGGAATTTCCGATCAATACTTATAACACCCCATTATTCTTCGTCGGGCGAGGTTTTAAACAAACTTAAAATCTAAACTGCCTGTTTGGCAATCATTGGAATAACTAACAATAAACTTACGTATTATGAGCAATAAAATAACTATTTTATTACATTAACCATATTAGTAATTGCGGAACGATAAAATCTATCGATTCAAAAACATAATTATCCTATCACTATCCCCATCACTATATGTCGTCTCTGTGTGCGCTTAACAGTTCGCCTCCATATCACGATGCATCTTTGCTTTCGTACTTAGATAAGTGTGAAATATTCATTGCGTGTTAGCTTGGAAATAAGTAGTGAAATTAAGATACAAAACAAGCAATGTATAGTAAACTTAGCGAGAACAACATGACATTGTCACTTTAATGTCAATTCGTGACGAATTTTCCGCGAATGATTTATTTTCGTAATAATGTTTATTTCTTGTGTTTTAAGAAGAAATAATAGTTGGAATGAGACTTACAAGTGATATGTGACACCGGCGTTCTTGGAGTTCACAATCTCGCTTCTATTTTTGCACGAGAGTATTGCACAGGTCGGCATTTTCGAAAAACAACGGAAATGAATTCGTCACTGTGGTCGCCCGGTGACTACCGAGAATTTTTAATATCTAACCTGTCGGAGCTACATTTGTTCGCACGTGCCACGCCCCTCAACCTATCTCTCGATATCTGTGAGAATGAGTATGGGAATCCATCCAACCCGGGAGCCGAGTCGCGAACATGGGATAAGACCGCTTGCAGTTCTTTGATGGTAAATGGAGCATCCAGAGGGTCCACAACTTCAGACGAAGCAGCAGATAAGAGGTTAATTGAAACTCACTCTTGGTGGCGCACGAAATCAGGAGCTAAATTATTGAAGAACCTTTCAGCAATAGAATGAGAAATGTGAGGAGAGTTTTGGGCCACACACCCTCGTCTAAACCTTTTAATATGACGCCAAACCATAGTGGCCGGAACCCACCACTCCGGCCACTATAGTAGATAAGGAGGAGCAAAATTTTCTCCAACCCTCAAACTTCTTCATCCTGTATATAGGATGGATGTCCCGGTCCCAAACCAGTTAAGGCGAAAATTGGACTTTAAGCTGTTGTTATTTATAATGGGTGCGACATTTGCTGGTTGATTTTTTTTTTTGTTAAAGAATAATTATACATTAGTAAGAAAATAAAAACTCCAAGAGCGTAATTAATTTACTTTTTTTAAAATTAAATATATAAGTGAAAAAAATGGAATGTACCCAAGTTTGACCAGTAGATCCCAGTTGTTGACCAGTTTTGCACCAAAGGTTGACCAATTTTTTTATGACAAGTTCCTAAGGTCTAGCCCTTGAAAATCATAATAAATTAGTAGAATATAAATTAGCATAGGGACCTTACTATTTGGTTATAAAATAAAATTTATAAAACCAATTGTATTATATAATCAAATTTATTGTTATGACTAGTTGAAAAAATAATAATTAAGTATCTTTTTCAGTCTTATCAATAACAGTCGGAATAGTTATGTCTTACAAAAATGGCACATTTATTAATTACTAGGGTTACTAGGTTTTTTTTTTTTGGTTTCATCATCATTATTCTAAGAACAAAGTTATGTTATACCTATTTAATCATTTATAAATCTCACTATCAAAGATTATATAATAATCATCTATAAATCTTACTAACAAAATGTTTTGGTTTCACCATTATTATTCAAAGAACGAAGGCACCTATATAATCATCTTTAAATATCAATATGAATTGAATAGCTTAATCTCACTCTATCGCAATACAATTATAAAGTGGTACTACGTGCCACCAAAAATTTTCACAAAATGCGATTAGATCCAGAGAAGATATTTGGTCATTTCTGCTACTCTGTATGAACCTCTAGTATTAATTGATACTGGGATGCCTTTTGTCTCGATTATACTGTCATTTGGGTACCAAATCTTGTCTTCCTTCTCTGGCCATTTAAACGTATTTGGACCTGACAGCCCCATTGTACTAATTTCTTTACTGTCTTTGTCAATGTTTTTGACAATACCAGGAAAATACTCTCCCTCGTACTTCACTATGACATACGATCCTACTTCTACTTCGTCTTCTCTAGGCTTCTTGTTGTAATTTGTCAAAGGTAAGTCATCGTCTTCTGAATCAGATTCTATCCTCATCTGCACTCTCTTTCTCTTTTGATTTGCTTTGGATTTTTGAATTTTATTTGACTCTTGCAACTTCTTTTTCTCTTCTCGGGCCGATTTTCTATTTTCTTTTTCTTCTTGTTCCTGATTTTTTTCTTTCCAATATTGCATCCACTCTTTTGATGTTACGGTATCTGGTAATCGTTTCTTAAACTTTTTCTTCGAGCCTTTTTTGAGTGGTGATTCTGTGGGCCAAAGTAAAGATGATGCAAAGGCGGGGCTAATCGCTGCTTTAAATGATCCAGGTATGGTTTCTTGCAAGGGTTTCGCCAATTTAGTGGGCGTTCTTTCTTGGTTGTTCGCTTCTTTGGATGGTCCCGCTTTGGGTGTTCTTTGCTCAGAGAGTTCTGTAATTGTAACAGGTTTAGTGGGTGACTGATGAATTGATACTGAGATTTTGTCGATGTTAATTTCTGGAGACTTCGAAGTCAAACTCTCTTCATTCACATCCCTTAAGGTCTCTTTTGCAACCAAACTTGATACTGTCATACAAGGTTCTTCTGTAGAGTAAGTTGAGGTTTGTGGTCTCTCAAATGATCCGGGCTCTGTTTCATAGTTCAATAAAGCAGTGAGTGAGGGTGTTTCTCCGTCGTAAATTTCATAAACCTGTAGTAAAGTCGGACTTAACACATCAGCAGTTTGCTGATCATCATCCTCAGAGAAAATTGGGCAGTCAAGAATATCATCTCCAAGAAGAGAAGGTGTTGAATCACCGTCCCGGTTATCATGTAGATCTTCCGCTGATTCTGGGGGATCTGAAGAATTGCGAGTGATGGTGGCGGCGGCATTGTGAGTGGTCGTTCTTTGGTGAATTTTGCGCCAAACATAAAAAAGCTCTTTTGCTGATTCATCTCCAGTCCAGGATTTGGCGTGTGGAATAGCACGAAATTCCGCAGCTCTATTTTGAGACATTAGGGACTCAAAGTACAGCAAATGTTCAGGACCAATTGCCGTTGGTTTGTCAGCAGCTGTATGTCTGCTAGCATGGTTCATACATTTTTTATAGTCGATGGCATTAGCGTCAAATGGAAACAAACCACATTTGCGAAATCCATTTTTTATTACCTCTTCAGTAGCAGCACCCAGGGCTGAGTTCAAAAGAGGTGCAAATTGAGCTCTTGACACCACCCGATTTCCAGTAGCTACTTTCCAGTTTTGAACAATATTTTTCCATGAATTCTTCAGTGGACGAAACACAGACACATCGGCAGGTTGAATAATATGTGTTGCATTGGGGTAAAGGGCATATAAAATTATTTTATTCTCAATGCATAACTGACTCACTTCGTATGTTATGTGAGATTTGTGCCCGTCGATTAACAGCAGCACAGGAAATTTCACATTGGCGCTACGTAAAGCTGGCAGCAATGAATTAGCTATGTAGCCATAGAAGACGCGAGAGGTCATCCATCCTTTAGTTGACTTACCAACGCACCAGTCATCAGGAACTTGTCTCGCTATTTCAGCTGGTATTCTCTCATATGGGTATATGATCATTACGGGCATAACTTTACCTGATGCGGTGAAAGTGCCTAAAACTGTTATGTTTTCTTTTTCTTTGTCTTTAATTTCATAAAAATTGTCCATACCTTTTGGTCCCAATACTATTCCTGACGAAGGACATACCTGGAAACCAGATTCGTCGCCGTTTAGTATCCTATCAGGATTGTCTAGTATGTCTAGAGCGTTTTCGGTCTTCAAAAACTCTTTTAGGTCAGAATGCCACTTTCTCAACCCGGTCTCAGTTACTCTACTTCTTGCTGAATTTATAGCTTCCGCATGCCGCTTTGTAATATCTGGATTTCTCTTCATGAAGTTATCGAACCATTTACGACCCGGAATTCCGTTCTTGAATGGTGTTTTCCGGTTGTCTTCCTTTATTATTTTTGTTACTGTTTCTATTAACTGTTCTTTTTTGATAGGTATTCCTTTTTTCGCCATTGCATTTACCCATCTGGTAAGCAATAACTCTTCGTTGGGTGTCAATATCGTTGCCGGCCCCATTTTTCGTTGAATGGGGTGTCTCATTTTTAATTTGTTAAAAATTGTTGAGTGGGGAATATTGTATTTCCGGCAAGTTTCTCTGATTTTATTTCCATCGTTTATTTCTTTTATTGCTGCATAAACATTACTTTCACTATACTGAAAGAATTTCTTTTTTGGTGGCATCTTTAAGCTAAAACAAATTAAAGTAGTATTATTAAAAATCTTGGTAAATCATTGTAAAATCATTGGAGCAAGTGATATTTTGCACGTCAAACCACTGGTCAACGAAAGGAAACCACGCAATTCAAACCGGGGCCAGTCGTTGACCACCTGGTCAGACATAGGAACAAGGACGCAAATCATGTTCCAGTAGTTAACCATTCCAATAAAGACGAGAAATATAATGGTTAGCTTGAAAAATACCTTACTATCAGTAAGATTAACCTTTTATCATTACGAAAATCAATGATTAGAACGAAATTCATGAAAAAACAATGCAAATAGAAATAAAAATGTCTTACCTGTGCGAACAGATGGCCTAACTGCAATGGCGGCCGGAAGACAAGTGTCTGTGACAAGCGGAAGAAAATCGAAATCGTAGGCTTTATGGTCCGTCTCATCCCAAAGTAAAGGTGATTGGTTGATTCGTTTTGAATGGTAGAATAATGTTGCAAGCATTAAAAAAAACAATAGTGATGGGAAATCTTAATATAAGCACTCAAACATGCAAATGGTCAACTTCCGGTGCGTGGTCAACTACCGGGTCAACCATCCTACGTCTGGATTAAAAGGCTATCAATAGTCATATTATCTATGTACACTAGTTCTCCTTTATTGCGTACAATAATTAACTCTGTGCTTACCCTGTCCCACCAATGAGGGGAGGATATTTTATCGTTTGTCGAGTTCTTGAGAGGGAAGGATTCATCCGCAGCTGATGACATAGCCTGTGTGAATTGAGCATAGCAAGACTGGGCATTCTCCTCAAGAACATTAGGGAGGTTACTTGTATGCCCACAAAGCTTGTCTGAAAAATTATCCCCGTTGGCTTCAGACAGACGGTACTTCAATAAAGGAATCGAGTCCATAAGAGGGATAGATGATTGAGGTAAGTAAAGAAATGATCACTACTATGAGTGAGTCGCAATCTTTCCAATGAGACAGAGCTGCCATATCCAGGGAGCATAGAGTCAGGTCAACACAGCTTTTATTCTGGGTTGGGGTGGTTAACCGAGTGGCTAACCCATCATTGAGGATACATACATTGAGGTCATCAAATAGGTTACATAATGCATTCCCAAAACTGTCGTTGCGAGGGGAACCCCATGAAAAGTGATGACCATCAAAGTCGCCTAAGATAAAAAATGGTGGGGATAGAGTAGGGATAATGTTCCTTAAATAAGGAATAAAGGATAAATTTGGATGAGGTGTATAAATCTAAACCAGGGAGATACCCTGAACTTTTACGCCTACAGCATTAATTTCGTCATTATGGGGGGAATAGGGATTTCAACAGGACAATCACAATTATTTACGTAAAGGGCTGAGCTGCCCCAACCATACTGTCTATTGTAACGAAATGAACAATAATACCCAGGCATGTTAATGCGGTATACTGGCTTAAGCCAAGTGCCCGTAATGGCAAAGACAAGTGGCTTATGTTTATTAAGTAAATATATAAGATATATATACATAGTCAGGTCATAAGTTCTGTCACATGTGCAATATGAAATAATTTAGACATGTTTATTATTTATGTAAACATTTATATAGCAAAATGAACTTAATAAAACATAGATTCTTATGGTAATAAAGTTTATTCAAAATGACCCCCGCGATTTTGAATACAGGCCTTTATTCTGCGCGGCCAGTCGTCTATCGCAGCACGAACGAGGTCCATGTCAATATCGGCGGTTGCCTTAATCAAGGATGCTTTGAGTGACTCCAAATCAGGATGAGGCTTTGAGCAGGCCTTTTCCTCCAAGTGTTGCCATATCTTGTAATCTAACGGACTCAAATCTGGACTGGAGGACGGCCAGTCTTCGTGCCGGATGAAGTCGATTTCAAGCGCCGCCAGCCAGTCTTGTGTGCTTTTCGCTCTATGAGCTGGCGCAGAATCTTGTTGGAATACCCAGTGCCAGTTATTAAACATGGTATGAGAAACAGGTTCCACAAGGTTCTTGAGGACTGTATTTTGATACACAACTGCATTCGTTTTTACGCCTTTCTCACAAAAATGTACCTCAGTTAAGCCCAAATAAGAGACTCCCAACCAAACCATGAGCGAGGATAGAAAATGACCTCGTTGGACACGCGGAATACGGTTGCTCGCTTCTTCGCTGCTGTGTGCGTATACCTTATCATTTTGTTTGTTGTAGCTCTCTTCCACGGTGAAAATTTGTTCATCCGAAAAAAGAATTTCCCGATGCTTTTTTCCCGCGTACCGCTTCAACAAAGCGCGGCATCTCTTCAATCTCAGGTCCATTAAACGAGCGTCCAAACGATGTCCTGTTTTTCTTCGATATGCCCTAAGCCCTAAGTCTTCATTTAACACCCTTTTCACCGTGGTCCTGCTTAACCCCATCTGAAGGGCCAACAGTTTCTGCTTACGTATGGGATTTCTTTGCATTCGCGCCTTCACAGCTTTTATCACTGCTGGAGTCCTAACAGAGCGAGGGCGACCACTTCTTGACCTGTCATCTACACTAGAGTCTTCATTGTATCGTTTTATGGTACGATAAACGAATCTTTTGGTTATATTCAAATTTTTCAGTAAGTCGAAAATCTGAATTGGCGCGTAACCGCAACGATGCAACGCAATAACTGCGACACGGTCTTCTTTAAGTGTCCACTCCATATTTAAAAATGAGGAAAATTCTAAAAAGTACACATTTTTATTTTCATGAAAAATTCGAAATTCGAATTCAATAAACTTTCTTGTGGCCAGCGTTCTAAATTCAAAAGTTTTTATTGTGTGATAGAACTTATGACTTGACTGTGTATATTATTAAAGCTTCTCACGTTCCATTGAAGCATGGCTAGGGGAGCCATTGAAAGTTTGGAGGATTGAGTGAAGTTGGGAAGCTACGTTGTCTGTTATTGAGTTTTTACATGAAATTATAGAGGTAATAAGGGATAAGAGTAATGATATAATATTATCAGAAGAGGATAGGTTATGAGGTTGGCTTTGAAGAGCGCAAACCACAGATATCGAGAGAAAGGTTGAGGGGCGTGGCACGTGCGAACAAATCTAGCCCCGATTTTTTAGTAATTAAAAATTCTCAGTAGGTAGTCCCGGGCAACCGCAGTGACGAATTCATTTCCGCTGTTTTTCGAAAATGCCGACCTGTGCAATAGTTACGTGCAAAATAGAAGCAGGAGTATGAATTCCAAGAACGGCGGAGTAACATCTCACTTGGAAGTCTCATTCCAACTATTATTTATTCTTAAAACACAAGAAATAAACAATATTACGGAAATAAATCATTCACGAAAAATTCGTCATGAGTTGATCATTAAAGTGACAATGTGAAAGTGGTATTCTATGCTAGCTTATATAAATAAAATAATTCATTGTTTGTTAATATGACATATTTATTTTACAAGAAATACCTATTACTATGTTTACAGGCTGTAACACATACGGGGTGCCAAGCCGAAAATGGTTGTTTGGGACATAATTTTGAACAACTTACTCAATGAATCTGATTTGATCAGAGCAACGTTATTTTTTTGCTTTCCCATACAAACCAGCAGACCGCTCGGCCCAAAATGTTCTGAAAAGTTAAAAATAATTGAAACAGTGAGACTCTAACCTGACCAAAAGAGATTGTTGGCAGGCTCAAGATACATTTATTAATCACAGGGTCGTGAGTCGAATATTGGTGATATAGTTGAAAGGCTGGATAGGGACTCGCCGGGAATTTGTAGACTTCCGCTCCTTGGTAGACTCAATCCAACTGGTCCACTTCTCCAGACATCAACAAGTGATTATGCGGTAGCGCCAGGAGGATATTATTCCTCGGCGTGGAACCGTTTCAGAGCTCCGTTAGCGCCAGGAGGATATTACTCCTCAGCGTGGAACCGATTCAGAGCTCCGTTAGCACCAGGAGGATATTACTCCTCGGCATGGAACCCCATGTATTGGGGATAGTAGGAAAGTTTCAAATCAGCTACTGCACTTTACAGCAACTAAACATTCAGCTCCATTACAGTACTAAAGGGACTAGCCCATCGCCGCAACTAAAGGCGATACTTAAAAATTATTGATGCAGAAGATACAACCTCACGTTACAGAGCTCAAACAATGTCTGCCTCAAAAAAAACAATCAGCTGCCAGACGAGATTCCAGACCCGAATTTCCGAATTTTTATAGTTTTAGTTTTTATCTGGCTAATCTGCCAGTAGCCAATATGGTCAAGGAGGTAGTACGTTACATACCCGTCTTGTTTGGGTAGGATTTTACCTGATAAAATCCGCTAAGATACTAACTAAACTAAACTAACTTACCAAATTAACTACTAAAGATAAAATTCTCTAAAGCTCGCCATCTACAATGTCAGAGAAATATATAACTAACAGTCTAGCTCAACTACATACAAACATCACACATTCGTACCAACAATCAGACATCAGAATTCATACTAAGTTCATACAAGAGTTCACACTAACATCGTGTAAACACAGCCTTACACACAGGGTGCCATTATTATAGCCAAATGCACACCCAGACTAACTGTCAGAAGTTGAAAAATAAGCAAGATCCCTTGAACTAAAATAAGAACCTTAGTACATAAACGCCCCGATAGCTTAGCTACTATCGTAACGCAGAATAACACCATGAGGGGCAGCTCCCTCAAGTGTTCAAGACTTCCTGCACCGTTAGTGGGTACAGAAAATAATAATAGAGTAGAATATCTATTCTACAACAAAGAGTAAAAAAGTAGAGAATTATAGTTCAAGAGGCCATAAGCTAAAGTAACAGACATTGCAGAGTAACGTTACACAATAAAGAACTTTTACATATCTGTAGATATAGATGGTTTTTAGAATACAAGGGTCAAAATACTTATTACATACATAAAGGAATCGTTAACTACTATTGAATAAGACAGAACGCTGTCGCAGCCTATCTTCAGACAGAAGGTGCTCTCAGACAGTCACAGATCGCTCGGCACAAGTACAAGCGCTAAAGAGTTAGTATTTAGTTAAAAACTAACAAACAGACATCTTATTTATTATTTAATAGTCCGAAAAGTTTCCCTACTAAAATCTTCACAATTTATTAATTTACTTTTCGTACTGAGAATTTGGAGGAAAATATTTATCAACAATTATAATATGACAACGGCCGTCAGAGTGCGACCATAAATAATGTAGAAATGAGGTAGGTACCCAGATAAACGATCAAATATACTCCTGTCAGACAAAAATAAACACAACAAAATATACCAGCTACGAAAGAAATCTAGCGTTCTACGGCGCTCTTATGGCCTAACTACTCTGACCAGACATAAAACTCTATCACCAATATTCCCTTAATCCGGGCGCCATTGAAACAGTGAGACTCTAACCTGACCAAAAGAGATTGTTGGCAGGCTCAAGATACATTTATTAATCACAGGGTCGTGAGTCGAATATTGGTGATATAGTTGAAAGGCTGGATAGGGACTCGCCGGGAATTTGTAGACTTCCGCTCCTTGGTAGACTCAATCCAACTGGTCCACTTCTCCAGACATCAACAAGTGATTATGCGGTAGCGCCAGGAGGATATTATTCCTCGGCGTGGAACCGTTTCAGAGCTCCGTTAGCGCCAGGAGGATATTACTCCTCAGCGTGGAACCGATTCAGAGCTCCGTTAGCACCAGGAGGATATTACTCCTCGGCATGGAACCCCATGTATTGGGGATAGTAGGAAAGTTTCAAATCAGCTACTGCACTTTACAGCAACTAAACATTCAGCTCCATTACAGTACTAAAGGGACTAGCCCATCGCCGCAACTAAAGGCGATACTTAAAAATTATTGATGCAGAAGATACAACCTCACGTTACAGAGCTCAAACAATGTCTGCCTCAAAAAAAACAATCAGCTGCCAGACGAGATTCCAGACCCGAATTTCCGAATTTTTATAGTTTTAGTTTTTATCTGGCTAATCTGCCAGTAGCCAATATGGTCAAGGAGGTAGTACGTTACATAATGTTGCTCTGATCAAATCGTTTTAATAGAGAAGGATGTTCAGATTGAAGTCCTTAACAACCGCCTTTCGGCATATATACCCTTTCTGTATAATCCTGTACAGTACAATACTACCTATTGACCAGAAAAACGTAAATATTTATTAAGAACTTGGCGTTTTGACAATTTAGGCGTAGCATTTTTTGCTAAGTAATGCAGTCTTATATTAGTATATCATTCCATTAGAGCTTTGATTAGTAATATTAGATGATTACCCAATGGGTTTTGATCGATTTGGTAAAAAATCTATTTCTCTCTATCGATTCAAAAACATAATTCTCACTATCACTATCCCCATCACTATACGTCGTCTCCACGTGCGTGTAACAGTTCGCCTCCGTACCTCGATGCATATTTATTTTCGTATTTAGATAAGTGTGAAATATTTATTGCGTGTTAGCTTGGCAATCTGTTGTGAAATTAAGATACAAAACAATGGATAATAAACCTAGCGAGAACAACTTGACATTGTCACTTTAATAATCAACTCGTGACGAATTTTTTCGTGAATGATTTATTTCCGTAATAATGTTTATTTCTTGTGTTTTAAGAAGAAATAATAGTTGGAATGAGACTTACAAGTGATATGTTACTCCGCCGTTCTTGGAGTTCACACTCCCGCTTCTAGTTTTGCACGTAAGTATTGCACAGGCCGGCACTTTCGAAAAGCAGTGGAAATGAATTCGTCACTGCGGTCGCCCGGCGACTACTGAGAATTTTCAATTACAAGACAATCGGGGCTAGATTTGATCGCACGTGCCACGCCCCTCAACCTATCTCTCGATATCTGTGTCCTTATCCGACCATTCAGATGGGAAATCCTTGATTACACCTATTCGGGTGATTTCATATGTTGGGAGTGAGGCAGTGTAACCTTTTGTGATGAGATTATTGGTCATCAAAAAAGAGTTAGCATTCTCTGGTTTCGGAAACTCCACAGAGATACTATTTCGGCCAACTCTTTTAACTCCTTCAGATTTTATTCCGCGTATGTTGAACCTTTGTAGGAACATGCCAAATTTGACCGGATGGATGGTGGTGCCTGAGCGTTTGTCAGATTCTACTCGAGATACGTGTACAAGATCTTTGGGTACAAGACTAGTGGTACAAGATCAGGAGCTTTGTCCGTGGCTGAGTATCGGATACGGCCAGTATTTTTCGACAACTTTGTTGCTATTCTGAGGTTACCCTCGACATCAGGAGAACTGGAGTGGGCCCGTTTACCCAATGAGACTGGGCAACCATCCATGCCCTCTGGGCTCTGGGTTTTGTATATGTTATCAATCAGATGGGAATAAGGGGGAGACGAAGATGCTTGTGATAAAGAATCTAATATATCTTGTGATTTGTCTGTAGGCTCCCTCTCATTGCCCTCCATGTTTAGACATAAGACCCCAACCGTGAGGACGAAAAAACAGGGCTGGTTAAAGTAACTTAAGTACCATTTAGGAAACACAAATACACATAGATTTACCACAGAAAAAGACAAACACAAACAGATAACAATCACCAAAAAGTCTCTAACTAAGCAGGGGTAAGTACTTGTATAAGATACATTGAATTTGGAGGAGGGGGGGGAGGGGGAGGGGAGTAAACGTTTAGGTCATTTGAATAGGAAAAGCCTACATATATTAAACTTACCTGTATCTGATAGAATTTGCAGTCCTTGTATGGAGGGTAAAGCCACCAGAAGCCCATTCACGCCTGTCCCAAAGCCTAGAACGAGAATGATAGCCGAGATGCTTCACACAGACATAGCTGGACCTATCAGACAACCAGGACCTAATGGTGAGAAATATTTTATGACAATTATTGACGATTTCTCTCATTTTTGCGTAGTATATCCCCTGCAGAGCAAATCTGAAGCAACAGAACGACTGATGAACTATGTATTAAGAATTGAAAACGAAACGGGGAATAAAGTAAAAAAAATTAGATGCGATAATGGTGGAGAGTACACTGCCAATAGTTTGAAACTTCTATGCAGAAATAGAGGGATTACTTTAGAATATACATTACCGTACACGCCACAACTTAATGGCATATCAGAACGGATGAACCGCATATTATGCGACAAAACGAGGACTCTATTAGCGGAAACCGATTTGCCAAAACATCTATGGTGCGAAGCGATACAATGTACAGTTTACCAATTGAACAGATCGCCATCATGGGCCATATGCTTCAAGACACCCAGCGAAATATTTTTGGTAAAAACGACCTATCGAGATTGAGAGTATTTGGTTCCAAAGCTTGGTACCCAAACTATAGTACCCAAACCGGAAAAGTTAGCCAAGAGAGCAAAACAAACAAGAATGGTAGGTTATGGAACTGTTGGTTACAGATTATGGGATTCAGAAGAAGATAAGATAATTATTTCCAGAGATGTAAGATTTGATGAAAGCGACATTAAGTTCAAAAATAACGAAGAAGTGAAACAAGTAAGGTATATTCAAGACAAAGAAGAAGAAATCAATACAGAAAAGAAAGATGTAGTAGAAAATGAAGATGAATTTAAAGATGCAGAAATGAACAATGACCAAACTGAAAAAGAACCAACCAGACCCAAAAGAACAATAAAACCTCCTGCTTATCTTAAAGATTACGCGACAAATGTAGAAAACATAAATGAAACTAACATTGTTATATGCCTCAGTGCAAATGCACCAGAAACTTTCGAAGAAGCTTTTAAAGAACCAGAATGGAAAAACGCAATTAATAAATAATTAGATGCTCTTCAAAGATTACAAACGTGGGAAGAACAAGAAATACCC
This sequence comes from Argyresthia goedartella, assembly GCA_949825045.1. Classification (NCBI taxonomy): domain Eukaryota; kingdom Metazoa; phylum Arthropoda; class Insecta; order Lepidoptera; family Argyresthiidae; genus Argyresthia; species Argyresthia goedartella. The sequence goes on along the minus strand of OX463832.1, from coordinate 8,516,520 downwards.
GGTGGAAGAAAGCTCATAGATACAAAATGGATTTTTAAGCATAAAGAAGATGGAACAAAAAAGGCAAGACTGGTAGCTAGAGGCTTCCAACAAAAGAAAGAAGATATTTTCGACAGCATTTATGCACCCGTTGCTAGGCATTCTACAATAAGAATGATCTTATCAAAAGCTGAACACGATGATTTAAAGATTATTCAACTGGACATTCCTACTGCATTCCTAAATGGAAAATTGAAGTCTGATGTATTTATCAAAATACCTCAAGGACTAGAAATAAAAAATAATAATACAGCATTAAAACTAAAGAGAGCATTGTATGGATTGGTTGAATCACCAAAGTGTTGGAATGAAACACTTGACGAATTTGCGAAAGCTAATGGATTCCAAAGATGAGAATATGATTACTGTTTGTATTACAAAGAAGATTGCTGGATGCTGATTTATGTAGACGATATCCTGATCACTGGAAACGGGGAAGATACTATTAAAGCACTTAAGGAGGAGTTTAACGCAAAATGTATGGGCGAAATTAAGTACTTTCTTGGAATGGAAGTTAAAAGAAATAAAGATACCTTAGAACTTAAACAAACTAAAATGATTGAAAAGATATTGACTAAATTCAAAATGGATGAATGTAACGGAATTAAAACTCCCATGGAAAGAAATTACATTATAGAAATAAAGCACGATACAAAAGTTTTAGATGTACCATATCGAGAACTAATAGGAAGTCTAATTTATCTTACTGTTACAACAAGACCGGATTTAACATTTGCAGTATCATATCTGAGCAGATTTTTAGATAAACCGAACGAAGAATTATGGAAAGCTGGAAAAAGAGTAGTACGTTATTTGAAAGAAACGAAGGAAAAAGGATTGTTATTTAAAAAGACAAATGACAATAATTTATACGGATTTTCTGATGCCGATTGGGCTGGAGATAGAAGCGACATAAAAAGTGTTAGCGGTGGTATTATCCTACAAGGGCAAAACCCCATTGTTTGGTTTTCAAAAAAGCAACAATGTGTAGCTGTATCGTCTGCCGAAAGCGAGTACATAGCTGCCGCATCATTAGCACAGGAAATCGTTAATTTAAAAGGCATATGTAAACACTTAAATTGTGATGTAAATGCCGTGTTACTTGTTGACAACAAAAGTGCGACATCAATGGCCAAGAATTACGAGAATTCTAAGCGTACAAAACATTGATATACGGGTTCATTATTTAAAAGACTTGGTTGTCAATAAGGTGATCAGTATAGAACATATTTTTACCAATGAAAATTTAGCGGATGTTATGACTAAAAGTTTGAGCACAGAGAAGTTTTATAAATGAATTGATAAGTTCTTGTGCTAATTCTTAGTTGGTTAGTTTACTGTTTGTTTAGTTAAGTTAAATATAGTTATGTATTAAATAATAACTGTAAACCACGTTATTATTTAGGAGGAGTGTTGAGATGTACAGCACTAGCTGCGTGTCTCCACACTAGTAATGTTGACTGGTTGCTATGGTTACAATCTCTTGTTATGTAGATTGTGTCATGGTAATGTTTCTATGAATATAATATGGCTTGTGATAAATAACAGAGTTTGCTTATTCTTCTACATAAAACCTCAACACCCCCCACCTACTCTCACTTTTAGGAAACCATTAGTTTTTATGTTATGGAGGTCCAAAGATTGAAGAAAATGCCTACATTTTTTGGATCGAGGGAGTTGGAGGAGGAGGGGGGTTGGAGGAGGGGTTGCCAAGAGTAGGGGGTTGCCTCGCTCCGCTCCGCTTCGCTCCGGCTCCCGGGTCTGCTGTAACGTGTGAACCTAACAAACCTATCTTTAGTTTTAAACAGCAAGTGAACTAAATCAACCAATTTGGTTCTGATGTGACATGCTCGGGGATGCTTCTGCTCCGGCTAGAGGGGTGCCAGGAGTAGAGGGTCGCCTCGCTCCGCTCCGCTTCGCTCCGGCTACCGAGTCTGCTATAACGTGTGAACCTAACAAACCTATCTTTAGTTTTTAAACACTACAATTTGATTCCGTGACTCCGGTGCAACATGGTATCAAAACTCCATAAAGTAGAAGTAAACAAAGCCAAAGTCGTAGAGAGAATCACGGATAAAACGCAACAGCAACGAAAGCGCAACAGAACATTCACGAAACACGGAAGGAAACGGAATGAACTGAGCAAGTCATTATGTCATAAAATAAAAAAAGGCTGACGCAAATTACTACCACTAGAACAAAATCTATTTTGTACTAAAATCATGTACCTACCAATATCCAACGTTGGAGCTTTTGTGTTTGACATTTGTCGTTCCGAGATTGGCCAAGTTGTAAAAATCGCGTAAACATATTTATAATTAAAGTGCTAAAATGATGTTTCCTAAATCAGAAAATGGTATCAGAGGATAGCTAAGGACCCCTCCCTATCCACCTAAGTACTCCAATCTTCAAATTTCAATGTGTCTTATTTTATTATAAGACCCAACCCCAAAATTTGCCAAAAGATCAATTTTTATTTCTCCGACATGTGCTATCCATCAACACTTCCCTGCGAAAAACCTAGGCCTAGGACATTATCACATATCTTAATCTCTTTGGTGTACACCAAATACCTCAAACGCCCGCAGCGGGCAATACTTCAAAATGAGTTGACTGGCAAATGCCCGCAGCGGGCGGATTTCCGGTTGCATAGAGATGGTCGCTTTTATATTAAAAATATCGGTTGGGAGCCGCGTTTGCGCTTGCAGTTGGTCACCCCATACACGAACGTATCTGTGGAGCTATCAAAAACCAGTCCGTGCATAGGAAAAAAATAAGTTCTGACCCAGTTTATCGGAACGATTTCTCGCGCGCTGTCACCGCGTTTTGATTGAATCGCGTTTCACGCGAATTGAGTGGTGCAGTGATTTTTGGTGGTTGTTAGAGAAGAAACCAAGTGAAAACGATGGAGAGGTGAGTACATTACACTTTAAATTGTTGGTTTTCATGGAAATAAACACATTTTCATCCATCTCGTTGACTTTTTACAGCCTTTCCGGCCCACAATAATTGAAGTATTTACTTTACAATGGAATATCTCCAACTGAAACAGATAGTCCAGGATAGTCCAGTTATTCCAGACCGTAATCTAAGTCTTGATTTGCTTCTAAACGGTAAAATGAATGCGGAAAAGCCAAATCAGTTGATGTCGAATGCATTTTGACTCCCACGGCCATTTTTCGTGACGTCACGCCACGGGGCTATCATATTACGGATACGGCTTGTTGGTGGGAGTTTAAAATTTCCTCGTAACTTGAAAACGGAGCGTTTCCCGGCACCAAGTCATACTACCTTTTTTGCTTCCTAGAACCTACCCAATCTATTTCCGTCAAAAACATGGATGTTGAAATGTTGTTTTTAAAAAAATAATAATTAAAATTCCAGCCTCGTAACCCGAAAACGGTGTGTTCCCCGGAACCAAGTCATATCACCTTTTTTGCTTCCTAGAACCTACCTAATCTATTTCCGTAAAAAACATGGATGTTAAAATGTTATTTATTTTTATTTTTTAGTGTTTTTATTTGACTTTTCTTCCTCACCTATAGTTTTTTGCATGGGTTTCACTAACTTTTTTGGTGCCTAGAACTACTCATCCTATTTCCGTCAAAAACATGGATGTTGAAATGTTTTTATTTTTTTGTTTTATTATTTAACTTTTCTTCCTCATGCAAATGTTTTTATTTTTTTGTGTTTTATTATTTGACTTTTCTTCCTCACTATAGGTTTTTGCATGGGTTTTACTAACAATTTGGTTTTTGCATGTGTTTTTGCTTTTTCTGCGTTAGTAACCGAACGCGAGGAGGGATGCGGGGTGCACGTGCCCGTGGCGGCCGAGGTCGCGGTGACGTTTTTGGCGCCGTTGAACCGCCAGCGGTAGGCGGTGCCGCTGGTGGTGGGGTTGGCGCCCGTGGCGCATCGCGTGGTGGTCACCGTGGTGGACGGAGTGCTGGTAGCAGGCCATTTCGACCCTCCGCTATTGAAGAGTAAGTTTTATGTATCCTTACAAAAGGTGTTACAAAAGAGTCTATTATTTCTACAGGGTGTGACCTACTAATCAACAGGACTACAATTCTATATAAAAAGTTGTCTTATTTTTATAACCTTAAAATTGTATTTTAAATTACAAATTTAGACTTTTTTCACTAGGTTTTTTTTTTTTACTTTTATTTACTAAACATAAATATAAAGATAATAATGTTTTACACGTTTTTTTTAGTGCACCAATGCGGAGCGGAGCATCTATGATCTTCCCGTGGGTGTCCAAATAGAACGACCTCTAATCCCGCCGGAGAAAAGGAGACGTGTTTGGGTACCGTAAGTACTAAAACTCCATTAAAAAATAATTTTAAATATTTAATTTCCTTTGTCTAATTTTATATGTTTTTTCTCCAGCACGGGAAGACCACTAGAAGTGCCTGCTACCGGCACTCCAGAGCCTATCGCAGGCGGCAGTGGTACCAGTACCCCGCGGGCTACTGGGACAAGTCCGGTGCCTTCGCCTGCCATGTAAGTTCCCTCATTTACCATTTACCTGGATTTCTACATTTAACATTGTGTTAGTTGACTTAATTCATTATGTCATTGTTTAGGTACATGGAATGTGGTGAAGGCGGCAGTGGCACCAGTACCCCGCGGGCTACTGGCTCAAGTTGGGTGCCTTCGCCTGCCGTGTAAGTTCCTTCATTTACCATTAACCTGGATTTCTACATTTACCATTGTGTCATCATCACATCATCATCATCACTCAGCCCACATTCACCCACTGCTGGGTATAGGCCTCTTCTTTACCACGCCATCCACTCCGGTCCTGAGCCTCCATTGAGTCAGTTGACTTTATTAATTAAGTCTTTGTTTAGGTTCGTGGAAGTTGGTGGTGGCAGTAGCGGTGGCACCAGCAGTGGTCAGTGGCGTCCTCGTCGTGCACTCCGAGACACGGAAATATACCATTTGTTGCATTATGGTAAGTACACGATTGAGATGTCACTTGTCAGACTTAACTTGACTGACTTATGCCCGATTTCACTACTTAGCTCTTTTTTTGGCGATTGTTTGAAACTGAAGAAGAAAATATCCTGTGTGTTCTCTTAGGCAAAATAATTCATATACCCTGCAAACGATACGTGAAAACATTGCTCTGAATGAAATTCTCTCGCACCCCACCTTTACTAATTTTGACATATAACCTTCTCATTCGCACCTTTCGTTCAAAGACAAAGATATTTAGCATAGTCTGTACATTCACAGGGAGTGAGTCGGATGATGGGGACGCCGACGGGAACGACGACGACGAGGTGATGCCAGGCTTTTTCGTTCCGAGGGTGTTCCAGTTATTTAACATTGATACACCCGAGGACGAAGAAGCCGATGCTGGCATCCCTGCTCCTGCTGACGTCCCTGCTCCTGCTGACGTCCCTGCTGGTGCCACCTCAGTTGCCACCACCGGCAGTATGTATGATTTTGATTGGAAACCGTTTCCGAATCCTCCGATTCCGACTGAGTCAAGGAGGGAAACGTTTTATTCGAGCAATGGCCCAGCCACTCCGATGCTCGATCCCTATGATATTTCTGTTGCCATGTGGGATCAGTCCTTTATGGAGTACATTGCCTCGGAAACAAACAGATATGCTCAGCAGTTGGCTTCCAAAATGAGTCACGAGAACACCCTTGGCCCAAATAGTCGCATATGTACCTGGTGCGACACAAACTCTGACGAGTTATACCGTTATTTTGCGATTAATTTGGTCATGGGTGTTCTCGTGAAGACCAACATGGACCACTATTGGAATACAACTGGTGACATATTTGTCACTCCAGGATTTCGCATACACATGTCCATCAGACGTTTCCAATTGTTAAACAGATGTTTACATTTTGCGAATTCTGAGGACATGTGTGGGCGAACCCTGGATGTTTCAGAGGCAAAACTTTTTAAAATTGCACGTGTCGTTGAGCAACTCAACGACAGGTTCAGTGCAATGTACAACCTCGGCCAAAATATTTCTTTGGACGAATCGCTTCTGCAGTGGAAGGGTTGGTTGAGTATCAACCAACTCATCCCTAACAAAGCCGCCAAAATAGGTATTAAAAGTTACGCGGTTTGTGAATCGCAAACAGGGTATTTGTGGCGCTTCAAGCTGCATGCCCACCCCAAAGTAGGCCCCCAGCCTTCAGCTGCCCAGTCCGATCCCATGAGTGAGACAACGCCGGCTCTTGTGCTCAACCTAGTAATAGGTCTCAAGTACCAAGGTCACACGCTATGGATGGACAACTACTACAATTCACCAGCTCTGGCCCGAAAGTTGAAGTCTATCGGCTTTGACGTCGCAGGGACCCTGCGAACAACCAGCAATTTGGGCCGGTTGAGTTATCGTCTTTAACCAAGGGTAGCATGAGGCCAGGTGATATCATCGGCTTCACTTCCGGAGACGTCGATCTTCAGGTATGGAGAGATTCGAACCGAGTGGCTCTAATCTCTACATACCATGGGGACGTCGTCTCTGGGAATCCACCGAAGCCGAACTTGGTTAGAGATTATAACATTTGCATGGGTGGGGTGGGCAAGAAGGACCAGATGCTGGCTATGCACCCCATCGAAAGGAAACGCACAAAAGTCTGGTACAAAAAGTTATTCCGACACCTCAATAATTCAGTCTTAAATGGCTACATAATTCAGAATGAGTCCAAAGTCCCAAACTCCACCAAACTTTCGCACAGAGGCTATCGCGTCTCTCTCATCAAATCCCTCCTCTCCAAACACCACAATTTAGTCCCTAGACCAGTCACTGCCTCCAATCCCACTCCCAGTGTATTTGAAGTGAAGGACCATCATATTGCCCAATACCCACTCCTGGATGACGGGGGTCAAGGCGGAGGGAAAAATAATGGAAGACTCAGGAGGTCATGCACGGTTTGTCGTAAACGGTCTCAGTATTACTGTGCGGGTTACAACAAACCTTCATGCCTCCTGAGTTGCTTCGCTCAAATGCACTTAAAACTTATCTTATTATATATTTTATTTTGTACCAGACGTTTTTCACGTTAACTGTTCATGGGTGCATATTTTTTTGTTTTTATTATTTTTGTTATTTTTTTAACGTTAACTATTCATATTTTTTTTGTCATTCATAGCGCGATGTGCGTTGTACATAAATAATGCGATACAAGCCACTTAACTCTTTTTATCTCTTCACTTGGCGGCTGAGTATGACGAAGCGATTTCGCGAAAATGAGTATTTTGGTCTTAGCTTGTCATTGTCCTGTTACTGTTACGTGTTGATTTAATTGTTTTACATTGTGTTTTTATTGTGTATTAATTTAATTGATTTGCTTTTTTTTTACAATGTAAAAAATATACCCTGTTTAAATTCTACATCCTGTGTACTGCGATAATATTTTTCAAATGGCACATCAACTTATTTACTTTATCAATTTAATTGATTTTCTAAATTATTTAACATAAAATTGTCTGTATAAATGAGTGTTAATTTTTTACAATGTAAAAAATATACCCTGTTTAAATTCTACATTCTGTATACAGCGATAATGGTTTTCAATTGACACATCAAAAGTTATTTCCTTTATTAATTTAATTGATTTTCTAAATTATTTGGCATAAAATTGTCTGTATAAATGAGTGTCGATACCCTGTATAAATTATACACCCTGTATACTGCGATAATGTTTTTCAAATGGCACATCAAGTTATTTACTTTATTAATTTAATTGATTTTCTAAATTATTTGACATAAAATTGTCTGTATAAATGAGTGTTATTTTTTACAATGTAAAAATTTACCCTGTCTTAATTCTACATCCTGTATACTACGATAATGTTTTTCAAATGGCACATTAAAAATTATTTACTAGTTGTGCTCAGTGAAGTGTTACATACTGTATGTGATAGAAAAAGTCGTCTCCATATTATGTTAGCATCAGTCCTCGTTTCTCAGAAGGAATTTTGGTTTTTGTTTAACTTTTTGATGTTGATTTTCTTACAGAAAATTATATACATTATCTTTCTCTCTATCTCGCAATTATCTTAACTCGCTCCACGTTCTCCTCACTTTTATCAGACACACATACATCATAGTTACGAAGCTTCTCCAGAGTTAAATCAATTTTACTCAACGTCAATTCCTTTTCAGTCGTATTCAGAATCTTTACAGGAATCTTCCCATTTTTGGGGCTCGCTAATACGCTAGCAATAAAAACTCCCTTCGTTATTTCCGATGCACAAACCAAACATTCTTTAGTCATTAGACTCCGATCTGGGCGGAATGGTCAATGCACTTCTGTATTTGGAAACCGTTAATGTCAACACTACTTTGTTATTGTCGTCAGTCCAAAAAGTTAATGTATATTGATTAAAGTCCAGTATGGACTTGTGCTTCCCTATAAAGTCTTGTCCTAGAATGCCATGCGCCCTACAAGGCAATGAATCAAAAACATTAAACATATGAATCAGAATGTTCTAAAAGGTGATGAAAAAATCGTGAGGGAACCTTCATAACTCCATAGCTGCGGTAATGGGCTTTCCCCCTGTCACGCAAAATGGAGTATTGAATCACTGGTTAAAAGTGGGCAGAGTTGTGCCTCTTCCACCCCGTATGCGAAAAGGCGTGACGCTATTTATGTAATAATGTTTCGAAGATATAAAAAGTGCATGATTGTGGGGTGCAAAAGGGAGCAAGTCCAGTGCCTCTTATATGCCGATCATTGATATTGTTCTTGGTCTTATTTACATTCACTTTAATTCGTGAGACATACTCTCATTTTGCTCTTTATCCACCGACGATGCAAAATTGGCTTGATGAGTATCACTCCTATTTACATCCCTTTATGACACACTTTCAAAATAATTAGACAACTAATCATAATGAATTAAACACATCATGCACAACAGAAAAATAATGATGGCGCGACCACATCAACGGTTTTGAAAAAATAACTTGTTTAGATTTCTAATTAAACTGCTGCAGCTATCCAGTGACTCAGTATCACTGTATAAGACCTTCATTAATGACAAAATGCAACACTAATAATAAACTAAAATAAATAAAGGGTAATTTTCTCCATACATTATATTTTACAATATTTATTTTCTCGATAAGTATGCACCCTACAGATTTTTTCTACATAACAAATGTTGTTTGTATAGATAAAACCTGCCCTAAAACAAATTCTCAGATCAAAATTGCGAGTTTAAAAAATGAAGCTACCTCTGTCTATGAACCTAAAAAAAGTTCCACTGTGTCACGTGGTACGTGCCTGCGATGACAAAGCCCCGCTGCACAGGAACTCGGCATGTGCTGCGGCGCTAACGCCCACTTTCATTTGTTTTTTTACATAATTTATTAACACAATCTTCGTTGCCTTCATTGTGTATTTCATTCATTCGTTCAATTTGTTCTATCATTCACATCTCCCCTTATTTCTAAGCTGAATTTCGACAAGTTTTTAGTGAAATTTTGTGTATTTATGTTTAAAGTAGTCTTTGTGAGTTTTTGTGAAAACCGTTATCGAGTGATCCTTGGGAAATATAGTAATAGTAACTCAATGGGGAAATATCGAGTTTTTGTTATCACGTCATCTTTGTTTACATCTTAAGCCAGTTAAGGACAAATAGAGTGTAAAAGAATAAACGAACTCACAACAGTTTTTTATTAAAACTGACTCGCTGAACTTATTTTTATAAATCACAAAAACATAAAACACTCATTAAGGTTTAAAGAGGATTTTGTTTAAACAGGTCTAAAAACATAAATTAGTTATTTTTTATAGGTAAGAAAGTTTTAAAATTGATTGACAAATGCAATATTTTCAGTGCAGAAGCTTATGCAATTTACAGAGTATTGTTGCACGTAAGAGAAGATGATCTTATAGATAAGATTTTGATAGTGACAGATTCCTAGTCTTTTCTAACGGCTTTGATGAGTGGTTATTTGTCATTTAAAGTAAATTACATTGTATATAATATTAAAATAATTTTATATAGGTACACTGAGTACTGAAGGCAAAGTAGTAGAATTTAGATGGGTACCTTCGCACCGAGGCATTAAAGATATGACGAAGATCACCGAGATGTACTGCTGGTCCCGTATAAAAATTACCATGTCATATTGAAGGAGCCCTTTAAACAGATATGGTATGAGTACTGGAGAGAGGAGTCGAAAGAAAAAGGCAGCTGGTATGCCGCTATACAAAAAGAATTACCAATTTCACCCTGGTACAAGAAACATAAGGCTTGCAATGAAAGGAAATTTACAATAGTCATCAACGGGATGAGATTCGGAAATTGCTTGATTTTGTCTCCAGCTCACCTCAACATAATGAAGTTTGTGTCTAGCAGCAGGTGTCTTCACTGTGATTCCGAAAAAGCGGACTTGAAACATTTTATAGAAGAATGTAGTGTTTTTCAATACAAACACTTATCTTGATAGGAAGACTTATACTGAAAGTAAATGAATCGCCAACGGATAACCCAAATTACAAAGAAGTACCCCGTCGCACTGAAGATTTATTGGCAAGTCCAAAATGTTATAAGCCTATGTATAAATAAATTTTAGATACAGTCCATATTGACAGTACCTATTGTCAATCAACGGGTTATAGAAGAATGTAGTGTTTTTTCAATACAAAGACTTATCTTGATAGGTGAAATTATGAAAGAAAATGAATCACCAACTGATAACTCAAATTACAGAGATGTACCCTGCCGCTCTGAAGTTTCATGGCAAGTCCAAAATGTTTTATGTCTATGTACAAATACATTTTAGATAAAGTTAAGGAATTATAAAGTGAAAGTGAAATAGATATATGGACAATAGTGACTGTGAAAGTGAAATAAAATAAAGACTACCTGCAAGGACTAGAAACCATAGCCGTTAAATTATTTACAAAAAAAAACAATAACAACGCTGTCCCTGCCAGTGCATCCAGTGTTGCCAACTGCAGCGTAACTACGGTGAAAACACCGTAATTAGCATAGATCTACTAACTACCGTAGGAATGTAGCAAAAAACACCGCAATACGCACTGAAGGATTTCAAGGTCCTATTTATCCTATTTTTCAGTTATAGGTTATGACAAAACGAGAAAAAAGCGCCAACATGAACACCGAAAGTCGGTGTGTGTGATAGAGAGAGATTAGAGCTAAAATCTTCGATAGTGTCATGTCCGGGTTTGGAGAGATTTTCGGATTTAGGGAATTCCCGTAACGAAGACTGATCTAATCTCTCTATCTAACTAATATTACCTACACCCTACAATCCGCCGTTCCCTTCTTATCGCGTGGTGGCTCTGTACTACCTACTAAAAATAGTCAAGGTAATTTTACCGTATTTAGAACTAATACACCGTATTCAGGATAATCTACCGTATTTTTAGAAGAATTCTACCATCCGCTAGATTACAGGGTTGGCAACACTGCCTGCGTCCCTGCCCTGTGCCCACAGCAACTTCAGCTGTGCGTGTGTGCGTTGCGTGGTGTTATTGTTTTTATCCACAGCTATAGTTTTTATCCACAGCTATAGATTTTTTATCTTAATAAATGTCTGTGGTATTTTGGTGTTCTACAAAGTTTGTTGCACGTTCGTAATTTAACGATTGTTTTTACATTCTGCGCACAAGAAACGCGTAGATTTTGCTGGCGCTCGATCGATTATTGTGATCTGCGTATAACCTATTCGTGTTGTTGCATCTAACTTAGAAAGCGGTTAAAAGCTACCGAGAAATCCTAGGCGTCGTACCTGGTTGCAAGATGGATGCGTTGAGAGATCATCAGTATCATCGCGAATTAATAGAAGAGGTTAAACAGGAAGTTGTGGATTGTGGTTTTGTAGAAGTTGACTCTGAAGATGTGCATCAACTGTGCACAGCTTGTCTAAGTGCGACGCGAACTACACACATGCTCAATGACGACACACTGAAGCGGTATTACTTAAACATCCTCACTGAGACGCAGGTCAGTATCAGGTAAAATTTTGTCATTGGCTAGACTAGTACAAATCCTTTGATTTTATATGTAAAACTATCAATAAATTGTAAACTGTACCAAACCACTTACAATGTAGTGGTTTTAGTTTATAGTCATAGCTTTAAATTGTGAACTGGTTTAACCTTGAATTTCAAACAAAATACAAGAGCGAACTGGTGGGTAGGTGAAAGCTAAAGTGAAGGGAATCCCCCATTATCCTTCATGTTAGGTTGATATGTTAAAACAAAAAAAAAAACACAAATTTTTAAGCCAGAGGCCGGTCTCTTTCTTAATTTGTTGATAGTTTACAATGCCTTAGTTTACTAACAATTTTATAATTATTGAGTCACAGTGACGATAAGGGGGCGGTAGAGGGACAATCTTTCTTCTATTTTCCCTTCGGGTACCGTTTGAGGGCTACAAAATTCCTGTCGAAAGTAGCACTCATTTTACAGGCATTAATATATGAGTATGTGACAATGTTTCAGCTGGAGGTAGATGTACCTGTATTAGAGTCTCTGAGACTCTGCTGGGAATGCGTCACTCTCTTGAAAAGATCGGTGTGCTTCAGAGAGCAAGTGCAGGAATCATACAGACTGCTGCAGCCGATGCTGCTCATGTGTGACAAAGAGGTACTTATTTATTTATTCTATGGCCAAAGTCATTGAGTCATTCCTGGCTTAATATACAATTTTGAGGTCTTCTCTTCAGCCATCCAGCTGCTTCGTCAGTTAGAGTGAAGAGGTCAGAGAGCTACTTATTGTCATGAACAAGCTGCTTCTGGAGTGGTATTCATGCGGTGAAGCAGCTGATGGAACAAGTGGAATCTATAAAAAACAAATAACCCTTCTGCATTTTCTTTCAATTTCACATACATACACCTGGTTACGTACATTGAGTATAAAAATAGCTGCACCAATAATTTTGTAAATTATACTTTGCAAACTAAAATACAACTTATTGACTTTTAACTAAATATTGCATACCATTATAGCCACTTATTTTTGTTAATAGTTATCATGCAATTGGTAATAGACTATGAGCCAATAACAATGTGCAATACAGCATTTACAGACAATACTTAGTAATAATTTGTTTAAAACACAATAAAGTAAGGATGCAAGGTTGCAGGTACTAAAGATGACAGGCTCTATTTGATCCCAAGTTCCCATAGGATTGGGTTGTTTGTAGGGAACTCTGTCCACAATACCCAAATCATTTTCTCCAGCACCATATCTCGAGAGCATCTATCATTGTTGTCCCGTAGTATAATTTAAAAAGCACATACTCCGTATGAGAGCTTTTTATAGAAATTGACATACTAACTGTAGCTAGTAAATTTATTTTCGAAAATATAATATATGTACGCAAGAACCGTACAACATTTTCCAAACTGAGCAATAGCTGTTAATGTTAACCTAAGAAATAATTACAGACTATGTGCGCCCCGGTTTAGACTCGCGAAAGTTAGCAATTCTTTCAAGGGTCAGTGCATTCTCTGCTACAATAAGATACCTCTGGAGATTTTGAAATTGCCTTTTGAGCAATTTAAAAAGCATGTTAAAGCATGGATACAACTTTTTCGAAAAAGGGATATTACAATGTTCAAGACTACTTAAATGATGGGACTGAATGGGGTTAATCTTGCTCAACACTGTCCTTGGGGTTAACTTAGTAATTTTGTAATTATGTATTTCTGCTTATTAATTATAGTAATTAATATTGTAATATTTGTATTAGTTAAGCACAAGCAATTTTTAAAGAGATCTAAAAGTCAATCTGTAGGAGTTTCTACGCCCTCCTTCTCCCACAGTGGTCCAATGTGGAGAAGCAGCAAAAAATGACGTATGCTAAATATATGTAAATATCTACAGTAATAAAGACATTTGATTTGATTTGATTTGGTTCACTATTATCATCTTCGTCTTGCTGCCATTGATCTTGTCCAAATTCCAAGCTGACGTTTTGCATCCCTTCATGTTTAGCAGATCTTCCATATGATGAATACTAAGTACCTACTCGCTAGAGGGTGTTGTCATTGTGGAACACTGTGCTGTAGATGTTGAACAGAAGCGGAGTTCATTTCATGGAATCGAACGCTTTTGAGAAGTTGATAAATCAGATGAACATAAGAGGGTTTTTTGAAATATCTGGCTTTCTCGATAATCTGGTGCACTGTTAGAATTTGCTCACTACCCTTTTCCCTTCTCAAAGCCAGCTTGTTCAGGTGCGATGGCACCGGAGATGTCCTTGGATAGGAAAGTTTTGAGGCGCTCATTGAGAATTTGTAGCTATGTAGTAAGATCTTGGCAATGGCAACACAGTGTGAGCACAAAATAAATAGGTACAGAAATCAATCTACATACAAGCGCGCTCGAGCAACGCACACATAGATACTGCTCACGGACACGATATCTCAGAGCAGTTCAAACCAGTGCGAACGTGAGTGCCATCCGCTTGACACGCGCGTCTTTTAATGCAAATAATGCAACAATGGAGCAACGGTTTTTTTTATTATAACTGTTCAGTGGACGGTTGTTTTAATTCAATATTAAACTATGAACGTTTTTTAAGCTACCAGTGGTTTCGGAAAGTAGCTATCCCCCTGTATTTCGATGGTTTGTTTTAACGTTATATGTATAGAACAGTTAGGTAGGTAGGTAAGGTCCCCGAATTATATATCTAAGATCGATTTAAATAAATAACAGTTGCCTATTTTTCAATCAGTATAATAAAATAAGTACTAACAAAAATTTTGTTAGGTAAATTCACTACAATTTATTATAAAAACATGTTTTCAACTTACTTACGTAAGTTGAAAACATGTTTTTTTGTTTGTGTGGGTATTGTGTTGTTTTTCGTGTCATTTGACAGGTGTAGGTCTAAAACGGATAGAGCATTAGAAATTTTGTAACTCGGGTAGTCCGTTTAGAAGTTATCAGGGATTTTCGATAGTGAAAATTGACAAACGTAAAATTGTGTAGGTATTTTTCTGATCTGTAAACGTTTTGTATTGTAATAGTGTAATGTTTTCATTCTTCTCGTTTCATTCTTCATAATAAATCATACAACTAGATAGGAGCGCCAGTACCACGATAGATTTTCGTGCATAAGCCGTAGTTGACAACCCTAGAGCGATCGCCGAGCGTAGCTATGAAAAGTGAAGCACATACATGTGGTTGACTTCTGTACCTATTTATTTTGTGGTGTGAGCCCATTCTTTCGGCCATGTCCCCGTATGCCATATCTTATTGCAGAGGGTTTTGAATATCTGGATACCATGTTCACCTGAGGCTTTGATAGTCTCTATCGGGATAGCATCTCTGCCAGTGGCGTTTCCATTCTTCAGATGTTTAATAGCGGTCTCACTTCACGAATGTATGGCTCTATCTCTTCTTCTCTAGGCTCTGTTGGGGCAAAACATTGAGTATGTGAATCTCGAAATATTGACTGGCAGTAGTCTTTCCAAGTTTAAGATATGGCTTTTATTTCAGTGATCTCTCACTATGAGGGTTTTCGATGGCGTAACGTCTTAGAAGTAAGGGTTTTAGTGTACAACGAATCATCTGATAGATATCTATGGATCCGTGTTTATCTGCGTGTTTCAACTTCTGCGCATATATTCTGAGTTTCGGTATTGTCTGCACGTTTTTTAAATCTGAGCAGATCTGGTCTACAGAGTCCTCACATCAGCTCCCAAGGCCTTCAATTCAATCTTCTACTTTATTCAACAACCTCCATAGTTATGTCGCTCATCCAGTGTTGTCTAGTGCTGTTTAGGTGGTTCGGACTCCTTATCGGCGATCCGGAGTCTCGGAAAGAAACTTATCACCTGCCTAGCAAAGCGTGTCCGCTCATAATAACGTCCTTGGCGACCCGGGATCGTGTTGCGGGGCTCACCTCGCGGAAGCAGATTGTGACTTTTTAACTTAGTGTTGTAGCTTAACGTCCGTGTAGCTTAGGAGTCGGATGCAAATTATTATTCCACAAATATTTAAAGGCGGATAGGAATTTTGAGAAAAGTAAATTCAATCTCATTTCATTTTTATATTCATATTCATTCATATTATTTATTGCACAGATAATATAAAGGTACAGACAATTACAAGGAATGTTATAAGCAAAGGCGAGTTTATCTCCCAAAAGATATTTCTCCCAGCAAACCTATGCGTGACAGGAGAGTTTATGAAACAGGACAGTCCTAGTGCGCAATAAAACTGAATATTTACTTTCAAAATATAAATAAACTATACCAAATAATTAAAATTTATACCTCAACTTTATAAAATACAATATATACCATATAAACTATAATATACCATATATACACCTGCATAGATATGGAACCTTTTACGGAGGAGAAAGGAAATGCACTTTCAGTATTTTGTTAAAAGTGAAAATTTATGGACTATCCCTAATAGAGCAGGGAAGTGCATTCCACAGTCGGATTGCCATTAACCTAAACGAGTGTTCGTAAACGGCAGTATTATGCCGAGGAGTTGAAAGGAGGGAAACCGTGTGGGATCTCCGATTCCTGGTGAAAAGAAACTCAGAACGTTTTCGAAGATATGTGGGGTAGCGAGTATTTCAGTCAAACTACGCTATAAAGCCGTTAAGAGTGTGTTAAGAGAGTGTTCAACGTTCGTGAAGGGCGTTACCACAAAAAAATAAACGACTATTCAACAATAAACTTGTTTAAAAAAAACCATACGGGATTGGGCGTTTCTTTTGAGGTTAAACGTTGTTAAATATTTTTAGTGGTAACACGTATAGTATTTAAGTAAAACTTTTTAGCGTAGTTTATCCACGTGATCTAGATAAATAAAGCTTGATATAAATATCGCAAAAGTATCCTAACGCCTTTGTAGTGCATTAAAATCAAATAACGTTTTTTTACTATGCAGTGTCATATAATTTCGATTATATTATATGGCGATAATGGCTGAAACACATAGATTTCAGTAAAAATACTTATCCTGATAACCGCAACATAATTCAAGTCAAACATGCAAAAAATGTTGCCTCCAAAAAAGTGGAGGGGGTAAAATGACAAAACGAAAATAACCACCACATAATAAAATAAAATAAAATAAAATAAAATAAATACGTCATGTAGGGTATCGTTGAAAAGTGCTCTTTATAAACTTTTCAAAACTTTAATTTTATTTTTTTAATTTTAATTTTAATTCATAAGTTATGATCAAAAACGGCAATAAATGACCAGCCACCCAATCCCCCTCCAATTAGTAAATGATACGAAGCATCTTGGAATAACCATTGATAGCAAATTACAGTGGGGACCCCAAATAGATGAATTAGCTTGTAAATTAAGTTCTGCCGCTTACGCTGTTAGGAACATCAGACAAAACACGGATGTGGCTACATCTAGGCTAGTATATTTTAGTTACTTTGATAGTGTCATGTCCTATGGTATCTTGTTGTGGAGTAAAGAAGCGGATATTCAAACAATTTTTATTTTTCGGAAAAGAGTTATTCAAGGAATTTATAATTTTAAAAGCACAGACTCTTTAAGATAGCTTTTTAAAGAAATTGACATACTTACTGTAGCTAGTCAATTTATTTTCGGAAATTTAATATATTTACGCAAGAACCTTACAACATTTCCCAAACTTAGCGATAGCTGTAATGTTAACCTAAGAAATAATCACAGACTAGTTGCGCCCCGGTTTAGACTCGCGAAGGTTAGCAATTCTTTCAAGGGTCAGTGCATTCTCTTTTACAACAAGATACCTCTGGAGATTTTGGGATTGCCATTTGAGCAATTTAAAAACCATGTAAAAGCGACTTTTTCAAAAAAGGAATATGACAATGTTAAAGATTACTTAAATGACGGGACTTTATGGGGTTAATCTAACTCAACACAGAACTTGCTTTTAATAATTTTGTAATTATTTATTCCTGTTTAATTAATATTGTAAGAATTGTATAACTTAAACAC
This sequence comes from Argyresthia goedartella, assembly GCA_949825045.1. NCBI lineage: Eukaryota > Metazoa > Arthropoda > Insecta > Lepidoptera > Argyresthiidae > Argyresthia > Argyresthia goedartella. Next base: position 8,498,548 of record OX463832.1, on the reverse strand, counting down.
AACCAATTTTTAAAACAGATCTAAAAATTAATCTGTGGGAGTTTCTACGCCGTCCTTCTCCGACAGTGGTGGTCCATTGTAGATAAGAGGCAAAAAATGACGATTATATGTAGATATCTACAGTAATAAAGACATTTGATTGATCGATTGATGCGATTGGCCCAGAACGTGAAGGTTGGCGCTGCAGAGAAGAGGCCTATGCCCAGCAGTGAGTCGATGTGGACTGAGCCTTATGAAGATGGTGAACATCACTTGGCTCTGCTGGTGGTCTGTTGTTTGTTTATAATATCAGTCCTACATATTCCCAATGTATCTGTGTTTACAGAATCTATCCGAGTTCCTGCATACCTCGGTGTGTCGCCCTGGCCGACTGAGGACATACTTCGCTCACTCTATCGACATCTCTCCGCAAGATGATTATGCTAAGTCGAAGACTGCTGACCAACATGATGATGATGCAGCGGAACAACTTCCGGTGCTGGTCAAAGAAGAGAGGGTGAATGAACAGTTACCGGAAACCGAAACAGATCCAAGAAAGCAAGTATAAAATAATGTGAAAATTTTAAACAAATCAAACTCTACAAATAAATTTGTTCATAATTTAAAAAGCACCTTGCTTGCGATTACGACCTCTGTGGCGCATCGGTTGTGGCTACCATGCGAGAGGTCCCGGGTTCGATTCCCGGCTGGGGATAAAGAAAAAAAAAACCTAGTTCTTGGATGTTTATATGTGTGTTACGTCGCTGTTTCTGGTTCCCACGACACAGGGGTTTACGACACAGGGGTGTAAACCCCTAATGTGGGGCCAGAAGCAATGTTTGTGCCTGTATTTAAATATTTATTTTTATTACTCTTATAAAAAGTTGGTTCAAAAATCGCTACATATGACATTTATCCGCATAAAACGGTTCCGTTTCCCTGTGAAGATTGTGTTGTACTTTTGTTCTTAACGCTCGACGACGTTCGAGCACGTCATGTCAAAAATACGGTAGATGCTCGATGACGTTTTCTTACGTCATGTGTCAGATTATTATTTTAAACTCTTATTGCTTAGCTGTTATTGTATATTGCTAAGAGTCTATGGTCCTTTCCTAGAAAAAAAAAATCCAAATACAATGTTCAGGCGAACTCCATTCGCTGAGTCATTCTTACCCTTATTATTACAACGACGAAGTAAAATGACAGTTCCGGTGTTACCGCTTTTTGGTAGAAAAATATAGTGATAGGGTCAATAATGATTCAGTTCTTTCTATTGTCTCAAAATAGAATGGTACTATTAGAAATATGACCATAGATAGTAGTACCTACTTTACGTTACGCTACGTAACAATACTATTTTTATCAATCAATCTTGCTATTGTAGCCTCGTTTTTCTGGGGGTACTAGTTCCGGTCAGTAAAAGAAGAGATTCTGGTTCTCAAGTTTTATTTCCGGAATATTTGTTACAGAAAAACAAGGGGGGGTTCTCTCTTAGTGGCCGTCCTATTTAAATAATACACGTCCTTAATTCTACACTTATCTCGACCCTTGTTTCTTCAGGTCAGCCCCCCCGCAGGGAAGATCAGCGTAACAGTAACAAGCAGGGCGTCACCAGCTACACTGGCAGTACAGGCGCCATGCGGGATCTTATGTACTGGAATTAGGAGAAAAATCTACTTAGCGACTGGCCCTAAGTTCACAATGTACACCACGGGCCTTAATTAAGAGCTCCCCGACTTAAAATTACACAAAATTAACCAAACACACGGGCAAGGTCTATTTCTCAGGTGCCCAGGCCTTAATCTACCGCAGGGAAAATTTATATTCCTTCAAATTACACAAAATTATCAAAACACACGGGCAAGGTCTATTCTTAGGTGCATAAGCCTTAATCTACCGCAGGGAAAATTTATATTCCTTCAAATTACACAAAATTATCAAAACACACGGGCAAGGTCTATTCTTAGGTGCATAAGCCTTAATCTACTACAAGGAAAATCTATATTCGGTTTGCAATACACTAACAAATGTCACAAACTAACCTATTTACAAAATCACCCTGGCCGTGGTCCAGCCCCATGATGCAATTATATTTAATAAAACCTCTTGGTTTGGCCACTGGACCACAGGGAATGCCTAAGGAAGTTGAATCACTGCGTCGACGTTACCTAAGACTAGGTCAATCGACCATGATGAGCGACTAGGGCCGCGTTATGGAGAAGTAACGAGAAATCTACTGGGGCAGGTTAGTAAGCGCGCGATGCGAACCATGGAAGATGGAAATTTCTCACCTTATATATTCAGGATGTACCTCGCCCGCTACCACGGGGTGCACCCAGCACGGGTCACCTTGGCGGCTCCCAAAATCCCGTCTTCGGCAGGGTTGGATTTAGCGAGCCGATGCGTCAGCCACCTCACCACACGTGGGAACAACCTCCTTCCGCTACGCGTCCACCACGGCACGCTCTCTCCGTCCCCGGAGCAAAAAGGGGCTGAAAGGAACCACTTCGTTGGTAAAAATGACACTCGCCTCGGTTGAACCGTCGATAACCACGTTTCCTAACCCAACTCGACTCACCAAGGTTTCTTGTCAGTGGTTCCTCCTTCTACCACCTCAAGCGGTGTGCCTCTCGCGGCACTCTCGTCGAAAAAAGCCTCCCACCGGCTTGGGGCGCATATTTATAACCAAAATCTTCGCGAACAATCTTTCCATCAGGGATACCACCTTCGCGCTGAAAGCCCCCCATGACAAGTTCACGTCGCCGATTGCGACAGTAAATTAGCCGGGCGAAATTTCTATCTAGCTCCCGTTCCGCTGTCAGTTCCTGCACCTTACATTCAGGACGCGTCCCCACCAACATTTAGGGTACACGGCAGCGATTCCCGCCTGAAAATAATTGTTCACTCCGCCAGCTGTAGTTAAATTTTCCCGACAACATGGGAACAAAAAGACGAGGGCAACACTAAGAGTGGTGGCGCCCTCTAGCGGCGTTCCACCGTAACCACTTGGATCGATACTGTTCGACGCGCAGCGAGATGGCTCCCCCAATGTAAGCATTGTTAAGGCTGCCGCCAGATGGCGATACCTGTATCTTCCTCTCATAAATCCAACTGTTTAAACCTATGTAAATGGACTGAAAATCCAGCGCTACAGTACCCCCCAAGCCAAAATAGGATTCACGCAGGGAATCCTACGGATGACCCCATCCGAGAACACCGCCCCCCAACAAAACAAACCCTCCAACATCCACAATACCAAAAAAAACGAAGTGCCTACGACACACAAAACCAAAAGACCTATGATGCCACCTCATGATCCGGCCGAAGACTCTTGAGGGACCAAACAAAATAACAAGCTAAACAGTACAGCTGTCACAACATACAACAATGATACAATGGAAACTATTTCCTTGGCATCACCGTTCCAGGTGTTGTTCCGGAACGGCTTATCTGGGCCTACGGCGGAATACTCGGCTCTTATAGGCGGGGCCGCTCAACAAATTAACTTCCCTGTTCGGGCGCCAATTGTAGCCTCGTTTTTCTGGGGGTACTAGTTCCGGTCAGTAAAAGAAGAGATTCTGGTTCTCAAGTTTTATTTCCGGAATATTTGTTACAGAAAAACAAGGGGGGGTTCTCTCTTAGTGGCCGTCCTATTTAAATAATACACGTCCTTAATTCTACACTTATCTCGACCCTTGTTTCTTCAGGTCAGCCCCCCCGCAGGGAAGATCAGCGTAACAGTAACAAGCAGGGCGTCACCAGCTACACTGGCAGTACAGGCGCCATGCGGGATCTTATGTACTGGAATTAGGAGAAAAATCTACTTAGCGACTGGCCCTAAGTTCACAATGTACACCACGGGCCTTAATTAAGAGCTCCCCGACTTAAAATTACACAAAATTAACCAAACACACGGGCAAGGTCTATTTCTCAGGTGCCCAGGCCTTAATCTACCGCAGGGAAAATTTATATTCCTTCAAATTACACAAAATTATCAAAACACACGGGCAAGGTCTATTCTTAGGTGCATAAGCCTTAATCTACCGCAGGGAAAATTTATATTCCTTCAAATTACACAAAATTATCAAAACACACGGGCAAGGTCTATTCTTAGGTGCATAAGCCTTAATCTACTACAAGGAAAATCTATATTCGGTTTGCAATACACTAACAAATGTCACAAACTAACCTATTTACAAAATCACCCTGGCCGTGGTCCAGCCCCATGATGCAATTATATTTAATAAAACCTCTTGGTTTGGCCACTGGACCACAGGGAATGCCTAAGGAAGTTGAATCACTGCGTCGACGTTACCTAAGACTAGGTCAATCGACCATGATGAGCGACTAGGGCCGCGTTATGGAGAAGTAACGAGAAATCTACTGGGGCAGGTTAGTAAGCGCGCGATGCGAACCATGGAAGATGGAAATTTCTCACCTTATATATTCAGGATGTACCTCGCCCGCTACCACGGGGTGCACCCAGCACGGGTCACCTTGGCGGCTCCCAAAATCCCGTCTTCGGCAGGGTTGGATTTAGCGAGCCGATGCGTCAGCCACCTCACCACACGTGGGAACAACCTCCTTCCGCTACGCGTCCACCACGGCACGCTCTCTCCGTCCCCGGAGCAAAAAGGGGCTGAAAGGAACCACTTCGTTGGTAAAAATGACACTCGCCTCGGTTGAACCGTCGATAACCACGTTTCCTAACCCAACTCGACTCACCAAGGTTTCTTGTCAGTGGTTCCTCCTTCTACCACCTCAAGCGGTGTGCCTCTCGCGGCACTCTCGTCGAAAAAAGCCTCCCACCGGCTTGGGGCGCATATTTATAACCAAAATCTTCGCGAACAATCTTTCCATCAGGGATACCACCTTCGCGCTGAAAGCCCCCCATGACAAGTTCACGTCGCCGATTGCGACAGTAAATTAGCCGGGCGAAATTTCTATCTAGCTCCCGTTCCGCTGTCAGTTCCTGCACCTTACATTCAGGACGCGTCCCCACCAACATTTAGGGTACACGGCAGCGATTCCCGCCTGAAAATAATTGTTCACTCCGCCAGCTGTAGTTAAATTTTCCCGACAACATGGGAACAAAAAGACGAGGGCAACACTAAGAGTGGTGGCGCCCTCTAGCGGCGTTCCACCGTAACCACTTGGATCGATACTGTTCGACGCGCAGCGAGATGGCTCCCCCAATGTAAGCATTGTTAAGGCTGCCGCCAGATGGCGATACCTGTATCTTCCTCTCATAAATCCAACTGTTTAAACCTATGTAAATGGACTGAAAATCCAGCGCTACACTATTATTTCATGGACTTTCTATTCAACTAACTATATTTTTAGTAATACATACGTACATACACACATACATGGGCTCACGCCTGATTCCCGGAAGAGGGGTAGCCATAGACCAAAGACCTCCACCTGCTACGATCCTGGCATACATCTCTCGCTTCCTCAACATACATAAGTCTCTTCAATGCAACCTCGCTTATTACGGGTACTTCGTATTTGCCCCTTCGTCGTTATAGGACTTTGGGCGTGCCCGTCCGACGGCTCCTATCACATCCGCTGTATAAATCTGTTTTGTCAATCTCGATTTGAAAAAAAGTTTTGAAACACTTCTAGACTTACAGAGTAGGATGAAATGCTATACTATGCAATTTTCCATACGCTTGTAATTTGACAAAACTACAAAACAAATCTGTGCATCGAATGAATATTCATTTATTATACATATATATTTATTTAACGTGCTACACAGCGATGCTATTTTATATTTCGACATGAATAATTTTATACATTACTTTACTCTGACTCAGGATACGTTGTACATGTCTAATAAATATAGAAAATTAGTAGCTACATTGATACTTATAATATATGTGACGCAGCTATAATTGGTTTAACCAAGTTCAACTTGACATCAGCTGTTTTTGTTGAACAGACTAATCAGAAACCTGCTTATATTAAGAGTAAGATGACATGATTCCCAATAGGGGTGGTTCACCGGTTAATAATACTTTGCACGCAACATTGGAATCTGTTCCAAGTAATTTAAATAAGCTCATAAGACAATAGAGTAAGTCTCTAACATACAAGAGCCGCTAAATATGTCAAAGGCTATTTATTACCCATATCCAACTTAAATATTACCCATCAAAACATCCAGGGGCTACCTGGCAAAGAACTTGTATTATAATTATTTCTAAAAAACTCCGACATCGATGTTATTTGTGTTACAGAACACTGGTTAAAAGAAAATATTACGTCTTTTAACATAAATATTTACAAAATTGTCAGTTGTTACAATAGAAAGACTGCTGATAGAGGTGGTTTTTGAATCTTAGTAAAAAATTATATTAAGGTGAAACAAGGGAAATATATTCTTGCACTTACTGTTGAAAGACAAATTGATGTTAATAGCCATATTATTGTTTGTGTCTACAGGCCACCGAGGGATGAAAAAGGCCATGGCAATTTCGAAATATTTGAGAAAATCTGGAGTAAGCCCTCACTAAACTATGTAGTAACAGAAAAAAGGTAATTATTTGTGGCGACCTTAATGTAGATTTGCTTGTAAGAACAATAATGAAACAACGATTAATAACTTTATTAAAAACTTTTTATTTATATCATTTATTTCTAGAGCCGACTAGATTTACACATACCAGCCAAACTTGCTTAGATAACGTTTTTTGTGACTGTGCATTCACGAGTAAAAATGTAATTAACTGCTTACCATGTAGATTTGCTTGTAGGAACAACAATGAAACAACGATTAATAACTTTATTGAAATAATTTAATTTATGTCATGTATTTCTAGAGCCGACTAGATTTACACTTACCAGCCAAACTTGCTTAGATAACGTTTTTTGTGCATTCACGTGTAAAAATATAATTAACTGCTTACCGCCCGATCACAGTGGTCAAACAGTTTCATTCCCAATTGCTAGTAAGGATAAGACTGGTCCATCATTTTATAGGCCTATTACATCCCGTAGACTAGAGACATATACGAGAAACTTAGATATAATTAACTGCTTACCGCCCGATCACAGTGGTCAAACAGTTTCATTCCCAATTGCTAGTAAGGATAAGACTGGTCCATCATTTTATAGGCCTATTACATCCCGTCGACTAGAGACACATACGAAAAACTTAGATATAAATTTGCCAGTAACAGAACCAAAACAAACTGTACTACTCAGACTTCTTCAACATTATTTAAACAGAATTCAATAAAGTTTTTAAATTAAAGAAATTCAGTGACTACAACGGTAATTCTAAATTTAATGATTGGGCAACGTTTGGAATTCGTAAAAGTAGAGTTATCTAGTATTACCTTTATGAACAAAAACCTGTAACTTTGATCGAAAATTTCATGTCTATTTTAACAAATATTCCAAAACTTTCAAGTTGGTTTGTAGAACTGCAAAAAATTTACACATTAATAGGAAAATACAAAATTCAAATAATAGAATGAAAACAGTTTGGCAAATCATAAACCGTGATACTGGCAAAGTTATACCAAGGGACAACGATTTCTGCTTAAAGATAGGTGATAATGTTGTTTAATCCTGAAATAAACGCTGAGGTTGCTCGAGCTTTCGAAACATTCTTCACCAATGTACCCTTACTCACAACATATCGTCTAAATTCATCTCCATATGAAACAGAGACTTTATTAAAAAAACAACACTAGCGTCAGTAATGTATATTTAAAATTTCATCATGTATATCCCCAGCAAATTGTCAAAACGGTTAGATTACTTAACTTAAAAATACTGAAGACTTGTGGGGTATATCAGTCAAAGTCATTGGTTCAGTAGTTCTAGTGATAGCACCACACTTAGCTTATATGTTCAATAAATGTGATGACGATGGAGCTTTCCCAGACCTCATGAACACAGTAAACTGATACCTCTGTTCAAGTCGGGAGACAAGGAACATCCTTCAAATTTCAGATCAATATCTGTTCTTCTAGTACTAAGTAAAATATTTGAAAAGATTATACTCAATCAAATGCTCTCACACTTCAACAGTACAAAACAACTCCACGCCAAAAATACGGTTATATCACATATTTATTCTGCATGGGAAGCCGCACAGGATGCTATCGATTTTTTGCGATCTATCGAAGGCATTTGATTGTGTTGATCATAATACGCTATTAATAAAATTAAATCATTACGGAGTTAGAAATAAAGCGTTGGATCTTCTAAGATCATATTTAAGCAATAGAATTCAAAAGGCAGAAGCCAACGGCGTTAAATATGATGGATCGGGTGTAAAACTTGGCGTTCCACAAGGTTCCATATTAGGCCCTTTCTTATTCCTGGTATATTTTTACGATATGCCTTTCATGGTGGAGAAATTGACTGACATAATGTTGTTGCCGATGATACTTCAATGGTCTTCAACATTGAAAAAAAAAGAAGATTTTGATGATGTTGATGGTGTAGTCTCTAACCGAATTGTTTCACAGTTAATGATTGATTGTTAAACGCTTGTAAAACTAAGTATATCAAATTCTCACTTCCAAATGTCAGCCAAGTTGAGACCAGTTCAGTGTTAGACAGCAAAACGTTAGAATTAGTAAATGATACGAAGTTTCTTGGAATAACCATTGATAGCAAATTGGTGTGGGGACCCCACATAGATTACACAAAGCATTCATACCAGCTATGCTGACCTTCTTGTAGTTTTTAGTGATCTGAACATACATGGCATTCTTGTTTCTGAATCGTTTCTCAAGCCATCTCTTTCTTCTGCCATGTATGCTTTGCCAGGGTTCAGTCTCTACCGGAACGACAGGATAGGCAAGGCTGGTGGCGGTGTTGCTATCTACCTACGTTCTGACATCCCATGCAAATTCATCAGCCAGTCGCCAAGCCTGTACTCTGGTTCTGCTGAACACCTGTTCCTGGAGATATTCTTGCGTCACAACAAAGTCCTCCTGGGTGTCTATTATAGCCCCTCTCTTCGAATCGACTATTTTAACTCTTTTGAAACCCTTCTCAGTGACTTGACTCCTCTTTATAGCGATACCCTAATTCTCGGCGACATCAACACTTGCCTTCTCAAGAATAACGGTCGCTCAGCGAAGCTGAATTCTCTTGTAAGTTCATATAACATGCATATCCTTCTTCTAGAGGCCACTCACTTTCAACCACACTGCACCCCCTCTCTTCTAGATCTAATGATTACTTCGGACATGTCTAAGGTTGCTGCGCATGGCCAACTTAACGCCCCTTTCTCCTATCACAATCTTATTTACCTCTCTTATAAGATAAAGCCTCCCAATCGAGCAGCTAAATTCCTTGACAGTCGTAGCTTCCTGATTTTGGGTACTCGTCACTCTCATAACCTAGTTCAGAAAATGCCCGTCGACGCTATATTGTATGATGGTAACATAATTTCATACAGCGAGAAGGCCAAGAATCTTGGGGTTGTATTTGATAAATTGTTGTCCTGGTCGCCCCATGTTTGTGAGGTCAGCAGACGAGTCTTTGCGTCATTTCACTCCCTACGGAGATTGCAGCACTTCCTGCCGCAGCAGACTAAAATCACCCTTGCCCAGTCCCTCCTACTACCTTTAATCGACTATGCGGATGTTTGCTGGATCGGTGCGAACGAAGAACAACTGAACAAACTCGAACGACTTCAAAACCTCGGGATTCGGTTTGTCTTCGGGCTGCGCAAGTATGACCATGTCTCACAGTATCGCAAGGAGTTGGGGTGGCTTCCGATCCGCTCCTTCGTCGTGATAACCACGTTCTCTCCTATCTGTTCAACATTTTGCGAAATCCCCGCTATCCCTCATATCTTCGAGAACGTTTCGAGTTTATTTCCTCCAGGCATAGCAACCGGAGATCCCACACGATGTCTCTTCTTTCTACTCCTCCGCTTACAAACACTCGTTTAGGTTAACGGCGATCCGACTGTGGAACGCACTTCCCTGCGCTATTAGAGATAGTCCCTCAATTTTTCACTTTTAAGACAAGGTTGAAAGAGTATTTCCTTTCTCTTTCGTGATAGGTACTTTTATATATGGATATATAAGTAGCATATGTTTTATTTATTAGTATATGTTATATTTAGTATATATCATTTATTACATTATTATGTTTTAGTTGTAAACAATTAGATGTGTACAGTTTTATTGCGCACTAGGACTCTCCTGTTGCAAAATTTGTCCTGATTCCTGATTTCCTAGGTTTGCTGGTAGAAATCTCTCTTAAGAGATAAGCTCGCCTTTGCTCATAAAATGTTTTGTTACCACTATTAAGATTTCTGTGCAATAAAGAATATGAATATGAATAGATTAGCTAGTAAATTAAGTTCTGCGGCTTACGCTGTAGGAAAATCAGACAAAACACGGATGTGACTACATCTAGGCTAGTTTAGTTTAGTTACTTTCATTGTGTCATGTCCTATGGTATCTTGTTGTGGGGGAAAGCAGCGGATATTCAAACTATTTTTATTTTACAGAAAAGACCTATTCGAGCAATTTGTAATTTAAAACTAACAGTCTCCTTAAGAGAGCTTTTTAAAGAAATTGAAATACTAACTGTAGCTAGTCAATTTATTTTCGAAAATATAATGTATTTACGCAAGAACCTTACAACATTTTTCAAAATTAGCGATAGCTCTAATGTTTTCCAAAGAAATAATCACAGACTATTTGCGCCCCGGTTTAGACTCGCGAAGGTTAGTGCATTCTCTACTACAATAAGATACCTCCTGAGATTTTTGAATTGCCATTTGAGCAATTTAAAAAGCATGTAAAAGCGACTTCACGAAAAAGGGATATTACAATGTTCAAGATTACTTAAATGACAGGACTGTATGGGGTTAATCTAGCTCAACACAGACCTTGCTGTTAATAGTTATGTAAATATTTATCCCTGCTTATTAATCATAATAATTAATATTGTAATATTCGTATTAGTTAACCACAACCAATGTTTAAAAGAGATCTAAAAACAATCTGTGGGAGTTTCTACGCCCTCCTTCTCCCACAGTGGTCCAATATAGAGAAGAGGCAAAAAATACGTTTGCTAAGTATATGTAAATATCTACAGTAATAAAGAACTTTGAATTTGACTTTTATGCATAAAATGAATAGCAAAATCTTTACTTACATAAATGATTAATATCATTATTATATATTACCGCCTAATAATAATAATAATGAATAAGAAACATGAAGCAGAAGTCAATGCTTAAGTTTACTTTTATTATAACTATTACTCACGAAAAATTTACATAATTTGCTTCTGCCACCTCAAATGGAAAAAAGCGCAATTTCATAGTAAACGGTGACAAATATTCATAACAAATTCTGACTGTCTAATCAAATTCATCTATTCAATATATACAGCTTTTCATTATATTTAGAATGAATGAGAATATCACTACCAAACTGTACATGGGAACATTATTTCAAGAAGTGACGTTTGATGTTGTCAGTGTTCTTCGTCGTTATAATAATAAGGGTATATATACAATGGAATCTGTTCAGGAGAAGGAAAACTCTGGAAACAAACCCGGTATGGCATCTCTGTCAGGCGCAAGCCGCAGATTCCTGCAACCGAACTGGCTCCGCACGTATCGACTTTGTCGTTCCTGTGGATCACGCCAACTAGGTCGAGAGGGTGGCACGTGTGCTGGACAAGCACGTGTAGCCTTACTTATGTCCCAGGCGTAGCAGCTTCCGCGGAGAGGACACTTCGCCCACCCCACACCCGACCGTGACAGGTTATAAGTCCGCACAAATGGGCGTAGGTGTGGACCCCAGGGGTTACTCTCGAGAGTGAGAGGGTCCATCGCAGATCCATTGACCAGTTACTGCCCGCTTTAAGCTGAGCAGCCTTCTGTCTGTAAGGTTCTGGTCCGTCTCGGCGTCGGTTTATTTCGCTTGGGTGTACGGAACACTAGCCAAAACTAGGTGACCGGCGCTGCGCCTCAAACACCTGCCAATAATAAAATAAAATATAACACCCCTCCCTGGGACAAAAACGCGTCTATCAAGGATGTGTGGGAGAGGATTAAAGTGCTATTCACCGACACAGCCGGCAGTGTCTTTAGCTACCAGCAAACAAAATCCCCAGACTGGATCCTGGAAAAGCAAGAGCATCTGCAACCCCTATTGACGATAAACGCTCAGCAGCCCTGAACTATCGCCACAACCCCTGTGATAGTGCGCGTGCTAAGCTCACTAAGGTGAAAGCATCCCTCCAGCGTAGTACGCGTTTTTACGCTAACGCATGCTGGGAGGAGCTCTGCCAAAGTATCCAAGCATACGCAGAGTTGATTAGGGCATTAGATGAACTCTTGGTCCTTTACCTAAAAAAACGGCGCCTCTAAAGGAGGCTGATGGCACTATCATCCATCACCGATAGCACCCGTCAGCTCAACCGTTGCGTAGAACACTACGCCGGCCTCTACTCGTGTCCAGTCGATGTACAGCCAGAAGCAGTGGATCTAATTCCGAAAATGTTAATCTGCCACGAGCTGGACGCTGTACCCACGATAGAGGAACTACATCAAGCCGTCATACAGCTCAAGAGCGGTAAGAGTCCGGGGAAAGACTTGATCCACACAGAAGTCCTCAAAATAAAGTGCGTCCGGTGTCTCGGTCATGCCTCGGCAAACGAGTGTGACAACTCTCCTGAGGAAGTCGCGCATGCCAAGAGACCAGTCAGACGACCCCTGTTGCGTTTCAAGCGCGACATATCCGCGTTTCAAATCGAAGCCAACAGATGGGAAGAGGTCGCCGCTGTCCGAAAAACTTTTATGGGAGTCGTCGTGGAAGGTCGCACAGCACACGACAGGGCCTGGTACGATGCTCTGGCTGTAAAAAGAGCGAAACGACATGCTCCACCACCCAGTGCGCATGCAAGCCAACAGATGGGAAGAGGTCGCCGCTGTCCGAAAAACTTTTATGGGAGTCGTCGTGGAAGGTCGCACAGCACACGACAGGGCCTGGTACGATGCTCTGGCTGTAAAAAGAGCGAAACGACATGCTCCACCACCCAGTGCGCATGCACCACCAGCATCAGCACCGACACAACATGTGTGTCGTGCGTGTGGTCGTGTCTGCCGCTCCAGCCCCCCTGGACAAGTGACATCGCTAAGGATAGCGAGTCGAAACGATAACTTTTTATGTATGCGAAATGACATTTGGAATCGCTAAGGTGACGTCACCTAGCGAATCCAAATGTCAAATCGCATACATAAAAAGTTATCGCTTCGACTCGCTATCCTTAGCGATGTCACTTATCTACAGGCACAGGATCGGACTGTATAGTCACGAGCGATCATGTACCTCGGACGCTGCTTAAATCATCTGTTATAGTTGTTAAAGGCCATAATTGACTTATAGTCTGTGGTCGTTCTGTTTGAGACGCCGATGCGTGCACATATGTTCGAGTCTTTGTGAGTGTTTTGTGCAAATTAGAGGAAATTCTTTATTTTTCTCCTATTTACAATCTTTTCAGTGATATACAATACCCAAATCGTAGTATAATACAGAATATCAGCAAATGGAAATGTTGCGTCATCGGTGCAAAGGAGTTTCTGTGAATATATTTGAGATTACAATGTGAAATTCAGTTAGATTCCTATGATAAATATACATTGCTTATTGCAAATCTTATAGTGAATCCCTTTTTTATAGGTTTCTTTGTCAAAATAATCTGCCAATTTGCTTATTCGTTGCGCGACGCCATGTTGCGTTCAGAACACCCACACGCAAACACCCCAACCGAACCGTGTTCACACCAATTTGCCACACTAGTGTGAATAAGGTTAATTTTATTTATTCGTCATCATACCACAGCAGCCCCGCACACCCTTGACGATTAAAAACAAAAGACTATCAAATTAGAGTTAAACAAATTATGTCACGCCTTTTTTCAGGTGGGGTGGCAGACGCCTAACTTCACATAATATAACACTATCAATATTTTTTGATAGCTTTTACAATTTTGACAGGTGTTACAAATTTTGACAGGTGTCGCTATTTTCGACAGATGTCACTATTTTTGACAGGTGTCACAATTTTGACAGGTGTCACTTTTGACAGATTTTTATTTGTTTAGCAAGTTCCAATAATAATCTTATACAAAATATGGAGAGGAATAGCATAGTTATTTGAATATGAATTCAGTGTGTAATTATGTGACCACCACTCTATATCGATAACAAAAACATTATGACGATCTATCTCGAGAAGGGTGCGGTGCACGACGAAAATGTAATAACAACACAATAACAAAGTCCAATACAATAATGGCAAAGGGCAACCAACACGATATCGTAATAAAATACTAGTTTATGTGACTGCTACATAATGGAGGGCATCAATACTATCATAATAATATCACTTGAGAGTTTTAATGCCTAATTATGTACAGTTACATACACTAGGACTGGAGACTGCACAAAAAAGCTGGCTATATGTGCTGTATATCGCTATACTGGGAGACTTCAATCTAGGTTTCATAGATTGGAACAGAGCAGTTAACCACGTTCACATGGTCCCATCCAAGTACGAAAGTACCTTAGGCTTTCAACTCATTGACTTTATTACAATGAACGGTCTGTATCAGATTAACTGCATCGGAAATAGGGATGACAATATTCTCGATTTAGTACTGGCAAATGTTCCCCATGTGACCGTCGCCCGGTCTTCTGACACCCTGAGCAAGCTAGACTCCTACCACCCTCCCCTTGAGATTCAAATCAGTTCATCACGCCTTACCCACCTTAAACCCAGCGTTGGACATCGACACAACTTCTTCAAAGCCGACTACGAAGGGCTTAAGTCGCATCTAAAGTCCACCAAGTGGGAGGACATATTCCGTCATTGTGGAAACGTCAATGAAATGACCTCACTCTTCTACTGTACTTTGAAGAATGCCATTGACAAATATGTCCCAAAACAGAAATTTAAAACAGGTAAACATCCTCCCTGGTTCAGCAAACAGCTGATAAAACTGATTGCTGAAAAAGAACGAATAAGACAGAAATTTCGTAAATATAAGAACCCCCGTGACAAAATAGAGTTCGAGATCGCTCGAGAACGCTGTCATAAACTGTATGACACTTGCATGAAAACGTACATGTTCAATATAGAATCCAGTATTCCGGATAACCCCAAGGCCTTCTGGAGTTTCATTAAGTTCAAGCGAAAAGGCCTTTCCTCACTACCAGCGACAATGTATAAGGACCACGAATCGGCAAACTGTGGAAACGAGATTGCACAACTCTTTGCTGGGCACTTTTCGTCAGTCTATACAGATCACGACCCAGTGAACACCGCTGACCTACATTTAAACAACCAAATAGGCCTATCTAAAATCAAAATCAGCGAACGTGACATACTCAATAAATGCAGAACCCTTGATGTGTTTAAAGGCGCAGGACCCGATGACATTCCCGCAGTGTTTGTTAAACTTTGTGCACCAGGCCTGTGCTTCCCACTCTCTGTAATATTTAATCATTCCTTGAAGGAAGGGTTGCTTTCCCAACGAATGGAAAAAAAGTAGAATAGTTCCTGTCTACAAAAAGGGTGATGAAAGTGACATTAAAAACTACCGCCCCATTTCCATCCTATCGTGCTTCTCAAAACTCTTTGAATCCTTAATCTGCCCACTTCTCACACATCACTTCGACAAGTTTATCTCACCTGAACAGCACGGCTTCAAGCGCGGACGGTCGGTAGAAACAAATCTGGTCTCATATGTCAATCACTTATCCCATGAGATGGACAAAGGTCACCAAGTGGACGCAGTGTATACCGACTTCAGCAGCGCTTTCGACAAGGTTAACCACTCGCTGCTCATAAGAAAGCTGGCAGCACTTGGTGTTCACGGGTCACTGCTGGACTGGTTTGGGTCGTATCTGTCACAGAGACCTCAGACAGTGACGGTGAGTGGACACGAGTCGCAGCTATACCACGCGAAGTCGGGAGTCCCACAGGGCTCTCATCTTGGTCCCGTACTTTTTCTGATTTTCATCAATGACTTGACGTCCCGTATCGCACACTGTAAATATTCCTTGTTTGCGGACGATCTAAAACTGTACAAGACCATTGTGTCGGAGGCTGACGTGGAATTGTTGCAAAAGGACCTAAACGAGATAGCGATCTGGTGTCGTGATAATGGTATGGTTCTCAACGCAACAAAATGCTATCACATCACTTTCACCAACAAGAAAATGCCAATAGCTTCCTCGTACACTCTCAACGACATCGTACTTCAAACCGTGAAAGAAATGCGTGACCTCGGTGTTCTGATGGATTCCAACCTCAAATTTGCATCGCACATCAGCACCGCCGTGCGAAAAGCCGCGAAAATGCTAGGCTTCATAAAGCGCAATTCCAAAGGTTTCCGTTTCGCCTCCACCAAAATCCTCCTATACAATGCTCTGGTTCGAAGCCACCTCGAGTACGCTTCCGTTGTCTGGAATCCCGTGTACGCGGTCCACTCTGATAGAATAGAACGTATCCAGCACGCATTTACCAAACACCTAGCGTACAGCCAATCGGGAATCTCACACAGGGAAACCTACGAACGACGATTAGACCACTTCGGCATGGACACTTTGAACTTCCGACGAAACCTACAGGACCTTCTATTTCTGCATAAGGTCTGTAATAATCAATTAGATGTCAGCAACATCCTGAGCCAGATTGGACTGACAGTCCCCTATAACTATCCACGCAAACGTATCTCCAACACCTTCCATACGCCTCTATACAGGACAAATATTTACAAGCACTCGCCGATACCCAGAATGTGTGACAAATATAACAACACCTGTAGTGAAACCGACATAGACATATTTCGTGATCGCTTGCCTGTCTTCAGGAATAAAATCCTGAAAGAGCAAACTAACTTGCACCTAAAATGATCTTTATAATTCCTAAATATTATTATTAATATTATATAGCTACATTAATTCCAAATTCTAATTAATTGTTATTTATTATTGTAATACTTACATTCTAAGTTAAATTACCTATTTACAAAATAAAATGTTAAATTTTAGTACTTAAATGGTGAATGCTGTGCACATCTATAATAGGCACTCATATAAGAACAATACCGCCATATTTCTATTGTCTAATTTTATATATGTGTGCTGTTGATGTGCCTAATTAAATAAATAAATAAATAAATAATTACACTAGTTTATTTACACACATATCATAAGCTCTCTTTGATGTGTTCAGGAACCGCATGTTTGACCGACATTGTGGCTCTGCAGTTGTTTAGCTTGTTCTGTAGTACCAACTTCACAGACAAACTAGGGGCGGCACGCAGTCGGGCGTCGGAGTTCGAAATAATTTTTCAGATAAGAAATGAGTTTTTACCAAGTATTTTAACATTATGCTGATAGTAACTTGCGGTTTTTGTACGGAGTAAAGAGGGTTTATGATACGTGTGTAGATAAAAGTAGTTAAGATAATTTCGACAAGACTTTTATTTATTTGTGTTATGGTTTCCTTTTGTGTACAAATTCTACTTTATTGTATTTTTTATGCTCTACTTCCTTTTTTTGCAGAATGTCGGATCAGAAATTGGACTATTTAGAGTTTAAGGTTGATGTGGGGCAGCAGGAGCCGCCACCAGAATCACTGACGGGCCTAGCGGCGGCGGTCACGCCCGGTGGCTCCCTGCGCGTCCTTGGAGGAGACCAGCATGTCCTCCAGCGCTCCCGCTTCGGCCGGATCAAGGTAAATAATTGAAATTTCACTCGCATCGTTTTTGTTTTGTTGCTACCCGACGGAGGGTTATGTATTTCGATTGTATTATATAATTTATATGTATGTCCATTTTTGTTTATTTTTAATTTGCCTAGTTTATTTATACCTAGTTGTGGAAAAGCAGGGAGGTCCGACTCCTGGGCATAAGAAATTCCATTTTTATCCCTCCAAAAAAAGTTCTAGAAAATCCATCTCAGATTGCATTGACAAACTTTATAACAGAGAGTTTGGACAGTGGTGAGAGATGTTTAGGCATCTTGCTCGACCTGTCCAAGGCATTCGACACGGTCCCGATCGCAATCCAGTTACAGATCGCAAAGCTGTCATTCTTTGTCTGGATCTTGAACAGAAGAAGTTCGTAGTCCTACCTGGTACTTACAGTAGAATAAATTTCCAGGGATTTGCAGATGATCTAATTAATATTTATTTTACATATACATATACCAAATAAATGATCCCACACCGCTTTTGACGAATTTATTAGATTGACACAGACCATATTGAATAAAAACAAGACAACCCATAAGGTACCTTCAAATAATCGGATCATCAAAGCGTGGCTAACGCCTGGTCTGCTAAAATGTCTACGAAATAGGGACAATTTACATTAAAAGTCTTGGTCAAACCCAGAGAATGAGACCTTGGAAGTAACATACCGCAGATACAGAAATGTTTGCAACAACCTACTAAAGAAAGTTCAGAGAAATTACGAAAATTATTTATTTAATAAAGCCGGATTGAATACGAAAGAATTGGAAAGCCATAAAAACAATTAAATCCATAAGCCATAAAAAAAAACAGTTTTAGTAGTAGATTTACTACTAAAACTAAAAATCAACCTCGATAGAATTTGATAATGAATACTTTGTCAATGTCGGTAAAAAGTTAGCAGAAAATATAGTAAAACAGGAAACAATTCAGGAGAATGTCATGTCAGTCAGTAGATCAGGCTCGCTCATCCTAATTAGTACGGACTGTGATGAGGTAAATAAACTTGTCATTCAGAAAAAAAAATGCTCAGTCGGTTGGGACAATATCCCGAACAAAATCTTAAAGCAAAATAACAAAATCAAAATCATAGTACCTTATTTGTCCTACATATTTAATCTCTGTTTGGATACTGGTATTTTCCCTGATGCTTTGAAGAGGTCAGTAGTGATTCCTATTTACAAGGGTGATGATCGGGACCATGCCGACTGATATAGACCTATATCGATCCTCCCATCCATATCTAAGATCTTGGAACGTATAATAAACAACCGATTAATGAACTATTTAGAGCTATTCAGAGAGACAGTTTGGTTTTCGCTACAAAAATCCACCTCCGATGCCGTTCATGTAGTCACTGACTACTTCATAACTGAGACCTTGGACAGAGGAGAGAGATGTTTGGGGATTTTTCTTGATCTGGCCAAAGCGTTCGACACGGTCTCGATCCCACTCCTTGTATCTAAACTTGATTCTCTTGGTGTAAGGGATAACCAACTCAATCTTTTCAAAAGCTACCTATCTGCTAGAAAGCGAGGACTACTCAGCCAGTAGAGTGGGGGGTACCTCAGGGCAGCATTCTTGGACCCACTCGATTCATGATATACATTAATGAACTTTGCAGCCTTAAACTACCCGATGGCAACATAGTAACCTATGATGACGATAGCGTTCTGCTTTTCAAAGGATGAAATTGGACACAAGTTTTTGAAAACGCACAAAACGGATTTAACATGATATCTAAATGGCTGCAGCAAAATATTTTAACCTTAAATGCCGATAAAATTAAATATTTGACCTTCTCTATATACACCACGACCCAACCTTCTGCTGGTTTTAATTAATATAAACTGGTAATTGACCTCACATATATGTAAAGATGAAACTAACTGCTCATGTAAAACCTTAGAAATAATCCCTACAATCAAATATTTAGGCATAACATTAGATTAGAACTTAAATTTTAAAAAACATATTTAAACTCGTGGCAAATTTTGTAAACTAATATATATATTTAAAAATTTGAGACACGTTACCAATGCATCTCTACTAAAAATATTTATTTCGCTCCTGAGTAATAGTTAAGAGTCTCATCTAAGTAATATTTAAATATCGTACAAGAAAAGTACGATGTGTGACTTTAACTAGGTTGCCGACTGAATACAATATTGTGCGGTGGGACACGCAACTGGGATTGAACTTATGGAGAGGTTATTTTAAAATTGACGCATAGTTAAAACATAAAGTTAATGAATAATACGCTTAAATTAACGCAGAGTTACAATCATAAAATTAAATATAAGTATCATCATCAAAGTTAAACGCAATGTTGTTGTTTCCCTGCGTTGAAGAATGAGTCGCTCGAAGATCTATGTCTGCTTGTCGTCTCTCACGGTGGCGATGACGCATCTTAGGTGTTGCTGCTCGCTTCCATTTGAAACAGGCGTGTAAGGTGAAGTCGTGTATGGCTCCTGCCAGCGCCAGGTACGCGACCACGTATTAATAGATGTCGTGTCTTGTTATAGCGGCCGGGAAGCGTTCTCGATCCTTCTGGAATCGGACTTTTCTTCGATCTCTTTGGTCTCCGATATGTTATTGAAGTTGTTATCATGTGAGGGCATGTTCTTTAGTGTTTCTTTCACTAGAGCGTTTGTGGAAGTACCTATAGATACCTCAAGAACTTTTGAAGACCATATATTTTGCTCTAAATCAATCTGTTTTATGTTGTTGTATCTCTTATTGGAGGGGTGCAAATAAAACAACACTTATAACATTAGAACGTACTTTTAAACCCAGAATATGTCCTACTGTGGATCTTTATAATTTCTGTAATGTCGTAACTGTGTGGCAACTGTTTATTCATAGAACTATACTGAAACAACATAAAATTATTAAATGCCAAGATACAACAAAACGTCGAAAAAACTACTTTGTTTATGCAGCTGGTTTTAAAATTCTAGGTACTATCGAACCAACTGAATCATGACCCTTTTGCCTGATAATTCGTTTGAAACTTTCAAACTTGTAAGATCTATCTATCTGTCAGTGTCTTATCAAATGATAACAAGTTCGTTACCAAGGAAATAAACCTTCAAGCGAATTTCGACCTACTTGCATTTAAGGGGTTTAGCAAAATAAGCTTATGGTGGGTCATGATTCAGATGGTTCGATTGTACCTTATTTAAAATAATAGAATATATAAAAAAGTAAGAAAAATTATCTACAAATGGTTTAGATTAAATACATACGACGACACCGAAAAATTCATTGAAGTATGATCTTTTTAAACATACACATTACACACACATACATACATCAATATAATATTTATAGTATAAACCTACACTACTCTCATATTCACAACACACCTCAGCCGACACACAGACATGACTGTGCCTGCAAATTTTTAAGTTGTAGACTTTAATTTTTATTTTGTAACCTATTAAACATATATTTAGAACTTTTATGAGGGAAAACCTATTTTACTCATCCTAAAACACAGGGGAAAGCCTTCCTTAGGGCGTTAATTGTGACTATAATACCGTTATACGTATACCAATATGTTATAAAAGGTGAACTGTTTTTATTGCTCAGAAATAAACTATTTCATTTCATTTAATTTGGATCAGTATACAATGATCTGCTTATTCCTTTCATACCAGTAGTCCGATTATCGCACAGTCGAAAAGTTTGGAAAGAAATGTCGAAACAGTTAGGATCATGGGAATGATATGACTACTGGTATGACAGTATGGAATAAAGTCAATGAACAGTTCAAAAGATTTTATTCTAAAAAAGACCTTACAGTCCTCTGCTGCTGACCGGTCATAAAATAAAGCATCTTCATTTGTTGTTCAAGTGTTTTGTTTGTTGCTTTTTTTGTGGTTTGTAGTTTGCATATTCTGTGTTGTTTGTTCACAGTCGTCGGTCGCGGCGTCCGCCGTAACCGCGTCCACGTCGGCCGGTGGGGGAACTTCCGGAACGCGTAAACGTGCTGCAGCCCCAACCGCCGGGTTGTCATGGTCGTCGTCAAAAAAGCCACTTCAATCCCCGGAGGAGGTCGAGTTTGAGAGGTTTGTCAATATCGCCGACTCCGGGAGCGAAATGGATAGCGGCAGTGACAGCGAGGATGACGACAGGACCATTGTAGCTCCGCCTAATATGGGCGTAATGGCGCGGAGTAGGGCAGCAGTTAAGGAGGAGAGAGAATACCTGCAGATACCGGTACAAGAAAGGTTGCTTGAATTAGACGATTGCCCGCAGCCTGAAGGAGAGGATGATGTGATGTTGTATGATATGATGCAGGATGTTCATGACGAAGAATGGCTCCGGTCATTGCCAGAAGAGAATAATGTGTCTATGTCTGAGTCTGTGGAAAAATTGGGTGGAGAATTTCCGCAGGATGTTGGGGCGGTAACTGTGGACAGTGCGCCTACCAGCCCGCATGCTGCTGGTCCGCCTGCCAGCCCGATCGCAAATGTTTATTCTTGGTCAGATGACTTTTCGAATTTCACTGGCCAAGAAGAATCATATCTGCGGACACCGGGACCGCAGTTTACATCCCAAGATCCTGTGGACATTTTCTTGCAAATTTGGGATCGTCCAGTCATTGAGAAGATTGTCGCTGAGACCAATAGGTATGCAAGGCAAACAATATCTGAATTATTGGAGAGGCGTGGTCGGATCACCAAATACTTCGATAAATGGTATGAGACCACCGTTGAAGAGATTTACACGTTGTTTGCCGTGCTTATCTATATGTCGATATGCACAAGGACCAATGTGCGTGAGTACTGGTTGACAGGCATTTTGGGCATGTCTGAATTCAGGCGGTTGATGAGCCGTACCCGCTTCCTCTTGCTCACGCGATTCCTGCATTTCGTCGACAACCACGACGAACCTCGTGGCTTGACTTCGTATCAGAAAAAAATATCCAAAATTACCCCCCTTTTGAACTATTGCAACAATAAATTTTCGAGTTTATATACGCCTCAGAAAGAACTCAGCCTGGACGAGTCTTTGCTTCTATGGAAGGGACACCTCTCTATGGTTCAAGCCGTACGCACCAAGGCGGCCAGGTTCGGAATCAAGAGTTTCGACCTGTGTGAAGCAAGGACTGGTTACTTGCTGAAGACTCTTCTGTACGCGGATAAAAAGTCTTCGATGCACCCGGCAGCCATCCAAGGGTTCGGAAACGTTACCGCCAAGGTCGTACTTGAAGTCTTGGATGGATATCTCGATTTGGGGCATTGCCTTGTCATGGACAATTGGTATAACCAATTGCCTTTGACGAGGTACCTCAAATCCCGTGCAACTGACGTCATTGGGACGATGAGTCGCAACAGGGCACACGTCCCTGCTGAGATTAAATCGCTCAACGAGCGTAGGTTGCCACGGGGACAGCAGGTGGCGAGACATTGTGGTGACATCACGTTGATAGCCTGGAAGGATGTCAAACTTGTCACCACAATCTCTACATTCCACAACGATGAACAAGGTCGTGGCCACCGTGCGGGGCAGGATGTGATGAAGCCTCTTCTTGTACGCGACTACAATAAGTACAGGGGAGGTGTGGACCTTAAGGACCAAAAGCTGAGCTTGTACTTGGAGAGAAATCGTAAAAAGAAGTGGTATATCAAAGTATTCCACAGGTTGTTTAACACCAGCCTGTTGAATACACACATCCTATACCAGCGCATCCGGATGCAGCGGTGTCTTACTCACCGGGACATCAGGTTCAGCGTGGCTATGGGACTTGTTCAGCGGTTCAGCTGTTTGGGGCCGGTGCAAGAAACTCTGGCTCCAACCAACATGGGCCTTCCGGGTCACCGGCTGGATAAGCACCCGCATCATTTTCCGGACCACACCCAGTTTGCTGCTTCTTCTGCTAAGAGGAAGCAGTCGAGATGTGTGCGGTGCACAGCTGCCGGAAGGCGTAAAGTTGTTACGCTGAAGTGTATTAGGTGTAACGTAGCTCTGTGCGCTGGTCTATGTTGGTGGGAGTACCACACGTTGGCCGATTTGAAGCTATAACACTTTTAATGTTATGATATGTTACATCTTCTCGCTTCTACAGTCTCTCTGTTCCTCGTCGTCTTCCATTGAAAGTGTAATGTAGCTTTAAATTGTGCAAGAAGCTCGAAAAGGTATTGTTGTAATGTTAGCTTTCCTCTTTTATTTCAGCATGCCTACTGACTGATATCTGACTGATGGCCGGCTAATATGTGTTCAATTTAGTTTTTGCCAGCTAAAATTTACACTAGCCTTCAGTCTTGCTTCAAAAATGAGTTGCTTATTCCTCCACGGCGGAGGCTGCTTCCATATTATTAAATAATGTTGATAAGTGTGATGATGATATATTAAAATTCAGGCATATTAATTAGTCACGATTGTTAAGGCAATTAAATTGCTTAATATTAAAAACACCTAGGATCTTTGGGGAATATCAACAAAAAAACTTGTATTATTGATTCAATTGCTCCATGCCTAGTTATAATTTTCAATAAGTGTGTTGATGAAGGAGTTTTTCCTGACGTAATGAAAAATATTAAACTGATTCCTTTATATAAGTCCGGCAATAAAAGTGATCCGACTAACTATAGACCAATATCAATACTCCCCGCTCCAAGTAAAATATTTGAAAAAATATCCTAAGCCAGTTATTGACCCATTTTAATATAAACAGACTGTTCCATAGTGAGCAATATGGCTTTACTAAAGGGCGTTCCACTACAGGAGCAGGGATAAGGTCCTTAAAACATATCTTTGATGCTTGGGAGAAGTCACAAGATGCAATTGGTGTCTTCTGTGACCTTTCCGAAGCATTTGATTGCGCTAGTCACGAAACGTCAATTTTATAAATTACAGCATTACGGAGTTCAGGGGAAAGCTCTCGAACTTGTCTTCTGTTATCTTGGCCATAAAATCCAGATAGTTGATGTGAATGGAGAGAGGTCACCTAGATCTTTCATCTCAATGAGTGTCCCTCAAGGTTCAATATTGGGCCCGTTTTTTGTTTTTGGTGTATATTAACGATCTTGCCTTTTTTGTAAAAAAACTTATGTGATATTGTTTTGTTTGCTGATGATACTGTGAAGTATCATCAGCATAAAAATAAGTGATTATTTTTAAGATTGACAGAACCCAGAACAATTTTTACGATGTTAACAAGGCAATCACGGGGTAGTTCTTAAGTGGTTTATTACCAATTAATTAAGTGTATAAACTCTATGTGTGTAATTCTCGCTACCCAATGTCAGAAAGGATCCCACTTTAAGTATTTGAATGAATGACGAGCCTTTAGAGCTGGTACAGTTGACTTAATTCTTGGTTATTAATCTTGATTCATAATGGCTTGTGTTTAAACGATTACCAAAAATGCACCTATTTTACTACTAATAAATTCCAAATGACTGCCAAAATGGATGTCCACCAAATTGTGTTCGGATAAATGATCACCAAACTTCTTTTTATGTTTTGTGTACTTAAGTTTATGTTTTAAGTATTTTTTGTTGTTCTTACATGTTCAACCCAACACGAAGGATAAAGGGGGCTTCGCTTCGCTCACCTCCTTTACCCTTCACCTAAGCTGCCGCAGTATTTTGCCCTGATATTTTCTGCAACTTTTGGTGATCATTTAGCCATTTTGGGTAGGAAAAAAATGTTTGGTGGTCATTATATTTGTTGCCATTCATAATTGCAGTGGGGTCCTCACACATCTTATATAGCTGGAAGATTGAGCTCTGCAGCTTTTGCTGTACGAAAAATTAGACAGTTTACTGATTAAGCCACTGCAAGATTAGTATAACACAGTTACTTTCACAGCATTATTTAATTTGGCATTCTGATGTGGGGTAAAGCCGCAGATATACAATCGGTATTTGTGCTACAGAAGAGAGCAATTCGTTCCATATATAATATGAAACCCGCGATTCTCTCCGGGAACGATTTAAGGAGATCAATATTCTTACAGTGGCTTGTCAATACATACGTTCAGAAAAATATTAAACCTTTGTCAAAAATTGCGATGTACATAATTTCAACACTAGAAATGAAAAAATAAACTGAATATACCTAGATTTCGGTTGCAGAAGGTTAATGGTTCATTTATGGGGAACTGTATACGCTTTTATAAAAATCAATTGCCCATGCAAAGGTTTAAAACATTTATTAAGGCTAATCTCGTAAATAAAGCCTATTACACTATTAATGACTATGTTAAAGATAAAACTGCATGGCCTCAATGCCCAAGCTTCATGATAATGATAATTAACCTAACTTTCACAAATGCAATAATGGAATTTAACATCTCTAGTTGGGACGGGTCGCGATTTTGAACCTTATGCCATGGTAATAAAATTTAAATCTTAACGGAAAAGTGGCGTCGCCGGCGCCGGTGGTATTCAAGAGGGTAATAGTCAGGTAATATAATTAAGTGTACAAAAGTGCTATGTAGGGTGACTCATAACAATTTATTAGTTTTAAAGTAGAATACAAGTCTGTTATCAAGAAACCAGAGTTTATGGTCATGCTCACTAAAATGTCTTTTCTTGCGGCGGCTCTGTGAAACGGGTTGCTCCCCTCCCTCAAATATGGCGAGGGGGTGATGGCTGGTGCACAAGCCATATCCGTGAACGGTGCTGCTTGGGCGGACTGGTCCAGTTTGGTATCTCATAAGTTATGTTAATTACAGATTTTCTTTGTTCTTATTTATTTATTTTGTTAGATTGTTATTTTGATACACCTTATTGGCACTTATGGATACGATGTTATGATGTTGTCATTAGATTAGATAATTTTTATATCTTACATTGTGTAATAATAATAAAAAAGTGTGCGTCACGGGACGCGCGACAGAAGTGATAACTTAAACTAATCTAAGTTGAACTATTTATTATTGAAATTGTTTAATTTGGGGAAAGCTTAAGTTAATTTAAGTTTAATTTTATGTATATCAATATGATAATGTGAGGAAAGGTTATTTATTCAAAAATCTTTTATTTATTATAAAATATATTTTATTCTTAGTTTCAATTCTTGAATATAAACTTATATAGAGTCATATAAATAAAGTCATACTTTTTCCAATATGGTCCTCAGAGGAATTGTATGTTTCGCACATTAGATTATATTTCATAAAAAGGTTCCTAAAACATTTTAACAAATGTGGCGTATCAAAGAGTGTCACAACCTCTTTGTAATGCAGTGCGATGTAGGGCTGCTCTGCAGTTGCACCCAAGATGGACAACGCCCTTCTGTTTACTCCGTCCATATCACATACAGTAGCATATATTTGTATGCCTGATGTAATGCATTCACAGATGACCTGGAAATTAGAAACAAAACATGATTGCAGACATGAGCATTGGTAATAATTGAATTTCTAAATGTAGTAGATATCGTTCGACTGTTCTCCTAACGCCAAATAATAGGGACCTTAAGTTGACCGTCCCGTCTTCGTGGCGTCGTTGTCACTTTATTTACTTTGCTAGCAGAACTCTGATAGATTTCTGACAGATTTTTCGAGGGCAAACTGTTAGTTCTAATGGCGGCGGATAAAGAGAAATACAGACGTCCTTCTATACAGAGTGCTATATTGTGACTGATTAGAGAGGAGGCGCAGCTACCTCTCATACTTAACCTAACATCCCTCCACCAATATTTAACAATTATAATAAACTAAACATATTTAGTTACGGGTTTCCGAACCCTTCGACTACGTCCGGCTGGTGGCGCTACCGTCCGGGCATCGGTGGCGTCGGCGCCCGTCGCTTCCGAGGCCCCCTCGCTGGCCGGCTGCGGCTGCGGCAGCGGCGGCGGCGGCGGTGGTGGTGGCCGTGGCGGACTAGATATCGTTTCTGGACAGTCAGCCCACTCGTCCGTATCTGTAGGAGCCGGTTGGTCTGCCTGTGACCGTGTGCTTCCTTCACTGTCCGTGGGCGGTAGGAGTTCTGGCCCCTTCATTATTACGATTGGTGGCAGATTGTCGTTGTCCTCCGTCCAGGAGTCTGGGACCTCTCGCTCTGCTACTTTGGTAGTGATCTCCACGCTGGAAGCCGGTAGTGTCAACTGCTCTCCACTTCTCTCCCCTCTTAATCCGTAAATTTGATTTGTGTGTTGCTTAATGATACAACTGTACTAAATAGGCAGTTTTTGCTACTTTCTTGAAAATTGTTCCTCTCGTCCAACATGTTTTTTGATTCTTGTAAACCTTAACTAATACTGAATCTCCTATTTTATAATCAATGTTCCGTCTACCGCCGTAATATTCAACCTGTGAGCACTGAGATTTCTTTACAGTTTCATTCAGAGTTTGATCGGAAGAGCGAGGAGGTAATGGGTTTAATAAATCTAACCGACATCTTAAATTACTTCCGAAAAGTATCTCCGCAGGTGATCGGTTCGTGGAAGAATGACATGAATTCCTATATGTAAAGAGAAATTCATTTAACTTCGCATTAGTATCAATGCGATTAGTTTTTGATAACAAAATAGCTTTAAGAGCCCTTTTCACTATTTTCACGTAACTTTCGGCCTGACCGTTACTTGCTGGATGGTAGGCCAGTGAAGTTAAATGAGTGATACCGTTACTGGTACAAAAATTATCGAAGTCTACAGAGACAAAGGATGGGCCATTATCCGTACAGATTGTATGTATTAGTCCAAATCTA
The DNA here is from genome assembly GCA_949825045.1 of Argyresthia goedartella. Lineage (NCBI taxonomy): Eukaryota > Metazoa > Arthropoda > Insecta > Lepidoptera > Argyresthiidae > Argyresthia > Argyresthia goedartella. The sequence goes on along the minus strand of OX463832.1, from coordinate 8,470,131 downwards.
GCCATAAGTTCACACAACTTCTCTATGACTACCTTGCTACCATAACCTGTGCTAACATCGTAAACCTCTACCCACTTTGAGTAAGCATCTACAGCTACCAGGTACACTTTGTTGTTCATGGGTCCTAGGAAGTCTAAATGTACCCTGTACCATGGTTCGGGAGGGTAGGGCCAGGGAGCGAGTGGCGCCCGCGGCGGCGCTGGTCGGAGTTGCTCGCATGTGGGGCAAGTCAGTATTGCGTTACGCAAACACCCTGACATATCCGGCCACCAGAACTTTGACGCTGCTGAGACTTTCATTTTCCTATAGCCTAGGTGACCTTAATGCAATTCACTAATTATTTTGGGTCTTAACGCCTCAGGAATCACTAACCTCGAGCCCTTCATCAAACAGCCTTTCTCTATTGAAAGTTCAAACCTGCAATCAAAAAAAGGTTTCATTGTCTTATCTTTGATTTTATCTGGCCACCCGTGCGCGGTAAATCGAACAACTTGTGCTAAAATATTGTCCGATTGCGTGGCTTCACCTATCTCTCTATGACATGGGCGGTGACGTCGAATTCCACATGAAACAGCAATACGTTGCATTGTCCGGTGCGAAGCCATCGTGCGCGATAGTACTTCTACAAACCGGTTTTCGAGCCGCCGCTTCGCAGATCCTCACTTGTTGTTTACTCGGTTCGTCTATCGATACCATGGACCTACTAAGATAGTCAGCACAGTTAAGTGCACTGGATACGTATTCTATCACATAATTATAAGCCGTTAAGAACAGAGCGTATCGCTGTAGTCTGTTCGCTGAGACTTCGGGGATTCCTTTACCTGGCTTGAATATTGACAACAGAGGTTTATGGTCCGTTTTTAAAACGAATGGGTCCGCCCTGCCGTAAAGGTATTGATGGTATTTTCTGATGCCAAAAATTATTGCAGTAGCCTCTTTTTGGATTTGGCTATACTGTTTTTCTGCTGAATTTAGTGACCGAGACGCATACGATATTGGCCTTTCAATACCATCTTATATCTGAGATAGCACAGCGCCCAGATCCCACGGTGACGCATCCACAGTCAAAGTTATTCGCGCATCCGGGTTGTAATGTGCGAGCGTCGTATCAGCTGATAGCTCCTGTTTAATAGATAAAAATGCATCTTCCTGCTCGTTTCCCCAGTACCATTTAACTTCCTTTTGCAATAAAACATGCAGGGGTTGTAAGATGCTTGAGGCATTTCTAATGAATGACCGATAATAATTAACCAGACCTAAGAGTGATTTCAATTCCGTCGCATTCTCAGGTCTTTTGGCTGCCGTTATAGCATTCACTTTATCGGGTGACTTGTGCAATCCGTGTTTGTCAATAGTAAAACCCAGGTATGAGATTGAGTCTTGGAAAAAACTACACTTATCTCTTCTTAGTACGAGACCCGCATTTTCTAAGCACTTGAATACCGCATGAAGTCTAGTTACATGCTCTTCCCTGGTTCTTCCGGTTATCAAAATGTCATCCAAAAATTGCAATACGCCCCCCTCTAGAATGCTGTTTCCCTTGTCTCCAATAGTTTTCTCATTTTCAACCCTTCCCGCCAGAATATTCTCTAAAGTACACTGAAAAATAGCGGGTGCGCTCGAAAGACCGAATACCAACCGTGTATATTTATATAAGCCTTTATGTGTGTTGACGCAAGTCAACTGTTGTGACTCCTCAGCAAGTAACAGCTGATTATACGCCCCTGAAAGGTCCAGCTTTGTGAATTGCTGACCTCCATGCAGCTTTGAAAAGAGTTCTTCTACCCTAGGCAAGGGATACTTTTCGATAATCAGCTGTTTGTTGAGCGTTGCTGAGTAATCAGCACATAAGCGTATATTGCCATCTTGCTTCCACACTGGCACTATTGGGCTTGCATAGTCCGAAAATTTAACTGGTTCTATTATACCTAACCCTACTAAACGGTCAATTTCCTGCTCCAGCTTTGGCCTGAGTGCGAGGGGAACATAATATAAATAGGGAGCTTTAATATAAATAGGGTTTGATTCCGGTTTTAAATTAAGTTTGACTTTTAAGTCTTTACAACAACCTAGTTTATCTGAGAATAGATTAGGATACTTCCTCAAAAACTGTCCTAACTCGTCATCAGAGAAGTTGCATGAATTGATGGGGCAAACTTGCCAGTTAAACTTTGACATGAAATCACGGCCTAATAAAGGTGGACCTCCCTTTCACCTTTCACGATGTGAACATCAATGTTTTGTGTGTGACCACGGAATGTGAATACTAGTGTTATTTTCCCCAATATTTCTATCGGACTGCCATCGTAACTTTGCAAGAAAGTTGTACTATTGTCAATTGTAAGACGGGCTGGTTTCCGCAACTCGACGACGAAAGCGCCTATTTTGCGTGTGGGTGGGAATGCGACATCATTCGAGCCAACCCAACTCCTCCAGGAACGCCAGTAGGCCCTTTACGTTACCGACTATCCCTGGAAGGTCCCTCGATTGACCGAGGTGTTTAGCCCTGTAGTCCGCTACTCCTGTGCACTCCATGAGGACGTGAGCAGCCGTTTCTTCTGCCTCCAAGCAGGCTCTGCAAAGGGGGCTGTCGGTAACACCTAGGACATATAGATGTTTGTTAAAGAAACCAAAGTTGTACTATTACAGAGAGGAAAATTCGAAAAATATTCGTGATATACTGAGTCTGATATAACTGTTACAGCTGAGCCCGTGTCAACTTCAAAACACAAGGTAACATCCTCCACGATTACCGATTCCTGCATTGGTTCTCCTCTTAAACTACGAATATTGAAAATTAATCTTTTACCGTCATCGCTCTCCTCGGAACGACACTGTAAGAAATTATGACCACTTTGTTGAGCTTCACACACTCGCCTCAAATGGCCTTTGGCCTGGCACTTCCTACACGAGGCATTTTTATAACGGCACTTATTTGCTGTATGCCCGAAATAACCACACACTGTACACCGATCCGTGGTAGAACGCGATAATCCTCCTGCAGGTGCATTGCTAGCGGCGGCGGCGCGTGCGCCATCTTGTGCACGTCGAGCGTGGCCGGGGGCGCCGGCGCTGATGCCGGTCCCGGCGCCGCCTGCCGAGCACCTTCCCTGGCGCAACGAATGCTCTCCGCCAGCTGCAATGCCTTCTGCAGACTGATCCCTTCTAGTGGCTCGCTAAATAGGCGATCTCTTTCTTTTCCGCTTGTCATGCCTATGACGAAGCGGTCTCTCAACGTGGCATCTAAGGAAGCGGCTGGAAACTCGCAATCCATTGCCAAACCACGTACTCGCGCCGCCCACGCCGACAAGGTTTCTTCTGCTTTCTGGACAGCACTATGGAACTTGTATCTTTCCGCAAAACCACACTTTTTGGTCTTGAAGTGTCCATCCAGTAACCCAGTGACCTGATCATAAGGTAACAGTCCAACTTTTCCCGGCAGCGCAAGGTCACGTACGAGTCTGTAAGTAGTCTCTGCTAAGCTACTTAACAAAATAGCCCTCCGTTTTGATCCGGACTTGTCCACGTCTTCGGTGAAATCATTTGCTTGAAACCACTGCTCGAGGCGATCTTTATATAAAATCCACTCTTGGGTCTCATGATTAAATATACCCAACGAACCCACGGTTACTTTTGCCATTATTGCACGCGAAAAAATGATAATTAATCCCGGCTCGTTGCCACTGTTAGTTCTAATGGCGGCGGATAAAGAGAAATACAGACGTCCTTCTATACAGAGTGCTATATTGTGACTGATTAGAGAGGAGGCGCAGCTACCTCTCATACTTAACCTAACACAAACAAGATAGAGAAGTATAGTTTGCTGGGAGCAGGGATCCTACATTGATGTCATAGATCGGTCCAGGCGGTCCGAGGTGAGTAGCACATATAATAAAGAACCTAAATGATGACCCCCGATCCGGCCGAACAACAACTGCAGTAACTCATGAAAACGTGGTCAGGGTCGAGTGGTTATTGCGGAAAATAGAAATATTACACACAGGGAGATAGAGGTGAATTGAAGATTGGATCACAGGCAGTTACCATTATCCTACATGAACACCTTAAAGTCAGGCAGGTTGCTTCGCGGTGGATACCTCATTCTCTCACAGAAGAGCAAAAATTCCGTCGTGTTGATTGGTGCAAATTTATGTTGAAAAAGTTCGAAGGAGGAACTCCACAAAATTTATCCTACTACATGACAACTAATGAATCTTGGATCTATAGCTACGATCCTCATAAAAAGCAGCAAACCGCGCAATGGGTGTTTAAAGAGGACCAGTTGCCCACAAAACTTGCTCGCGGTCGGAGCATTAATAAAAAAATAATAGCCGTTTTTTTTCCGACTAGTAGCAGTATTCGCGCTAGAAGACCGTAGAACACTTACTAGTGAATGGTATTCCGAAGTTTGTCTACCTCAAGCTTTTGGGGAGACGAGTAGTGAGCGCCCAAGGAGCGGCGTCCGTGGCATTATTTTTCACCAAGATAACGCGCCCGCTGGCTAGCCTTTAGAAAGACCGTGTTTCTAATGGCTGGGTCCCTTAGGGTAATAGTAATATGTATACAAATTTTTTAACCGTCGGAGTAATTAGTTAACGAAATATTAATTATCAAAGTTTCAATATTTTTTTATGTACGCTGCCATAACTAATTTTACGCGGTAGGAACGCATCTTATTTTATATTGAATTTGGTTCTTGCTATGTTAGAAGCGTGTGTCAATGCTTGGATTGCCGGTTTTTTTGGTTTTAATTTTGTAAATCGTGTGCAATAACGAAACTTTTTTCAAAAATCTTTCGTCGCTATTTTGAATATTTGACATTGACAACATTTGCAGAGTTACATGGATTTAGTCTTGTGCCTGCTCGGTCATCACCATCAGAGAGAGCGCTCCATACTAGTACATTTCAGTTAGTGTACTAGTACACTCTAACAGCTCTATTAGTACTATTAGGACGTTGGATATTATGAATTAAAAAATATGCCTGCTCGGTCATCACATCAGAGAGTGCTCCGTACTAGGACATTTCAGTCAGTGTACCAGTAAGATCTAACAGCTTTATTAGTACTATTACGTATGACGTAGGATCGAATAAAAAATGGAGCTATTAGGTTCACCTTTCTTTTCGTGCAGAGCAGAAACTTGAGGAATATTATACTCTTACGGCCTTACTAATAAAAGAAGTTATTCACAGCATAACTTATACAGTGTTTTGTCTTGCTTTGACATTTGACATTTACTCGACGTATGATAAGGACAAAACACTGTATAAGTTAAACAGTGAATAAGTTTTTTTATTAGTAAGGCCGTTATAATATTAACATATTTATACAATTCTATGTGTCTGTTTGCATAACAGAAATAAAAAGTAAAATAATAAAAAAAGTAAAATATTTGATTTCCCTTCATACTTAAACAGGCTTAGAACTTCATTTTAGTCAAGACGTCAATGCCGTGTCTGTGTGTGCGAGAGCGAGTCGGCATGGCTCAATGCCTCCCGCCCGCCGCCCCGCTCTCTCGGAGCGATGTCCTATCTTCTATCTTCTACAAGGGGGTTGTAGTGCCTGCACCTGGCACACTTGAGCGGGGCCTTTGTGCATGTCCCCTTCGCCTGCACATCTACTTCAGCCATCCCAACTCCTGCACCAGCTGGAGAAGGAGGCCTGGGTGTGGAGCGATGTCCTAATAGACCGAATGTCCGATTAGCGTAGGGAAACGTTTCTTTTCGTTCATTGCACAGTAACGTTTCCTATTCGTTCTTCGTACATGACCGCCACAAGACTACATGGATTAATTCCAATGCCGAAGAAATGTCCACAACATCGTGGCATTATGAAACTGGACACTGAGGTGAGGGCACATTGGGAACATTCCGGTGCCAGTGCCAGATCCTCAAACACACGGTTTGAAAATGTCAAGATTTCCCTCCCTACAATGTTTCGGATAATGCTATGTTACGCGCAGGTTAGAATACTACTGGGCAAGAATTCAATGCAGCTCACACAAAGATGAAATGATCCTATCCGATGCCACAATTCGCGACTAGTACAACTACTGCCGGAAAACAATAGTGGCGAATGAAATACACTACCAAGAAAACCACGAACAAATTGGTGGTCCCGGCACGGCAGTTGCCGAGATTGATGAAAGCAAGTTTGGAAGGAGTAAATATAACCGTGGCAGACAAGTGGAAGGCCATTGGGTGCTGGTAATGATCGATGAAACAACAAATAAACTCAGATTAAAAGTGTGTCGTATTATTTTATATTGTCTATTTCGACATGAATAATTTTATTCATAACTTTACTCTGACACAGGATAAATTGTACCTGTCTAATAAATATAGAAAATTAGTAGCTACATTGTTAGCTTATAATATATGCGACGCAGCTATAGTTGGTTTAACCAAGTTCAACTTGACATCAGCTTATGTTAAGAGTAATATGAATGCACCCCTATTGGGAATTCACCTGTTAATCATACTTTGCATGCAACATTGGAATCTGTTCCAAGTAATTTAAATTAGTTCATAAGACAATAGAGGAATTCTCTAGCATACAAGAGCCACTAAATATGTCAAAATGTAAGCCCCAGTTAAATATTACCCATCAAAACATCCAGGGGCTACCTGGCAAAGAACTTGTGTTAGAATTATTTCTAAAAAAATCTGACATTGATATTATTTGTGTTAAACACTGGTTGAAGGAAAATATGATGTCGTTTAACATAAATAATTACAAAATTGTCAGTTGTTACAATGGAAAGACTGCTGATAGAGGTGGTTCTTTAATCTTAGTGAAAATAATATTAAGGTGAAACAAAGGAAAGATATTCTTGCACTTACTGTTGAAAGACAAATAGAGGTATCCTGTGTTGAGTTAGATAGCCATATTATTGTTTGTGTCTACAGGCCACCGAGGGATGAAAAAGGCCATGGCAATTTCGAAATATTTTAGAAAATTATGGAGGAAGCCCTCACTAAACTATGTAATAACAGAAAAAAGTTAATTATTTGTGGCGATCTTAATGTAGATTTGCTTGTAGGAACAACAATGAAACTATATTCAAATAACTTTATTCAAATCATTTAATTTATGTCATGTATTTTAAGAGCCGACTAGATTTACACTTACCAGCCAAACTTGCTTAGATAACGTTTTTGTGACTGCATTCACAAGTAAAAGTGTAATTAACTGCTTACCTTCCGATCACAGTGGTCAAACAGTTTCAATCTCAATTGCTATTAAGGATAAGACTGGTCCATCATTTTATAGGCCTATTACATCCCATAGACTAGAGGCATATACGAAAAACATAGATATAAATTTGCCAGTACCGGATTTTAATGAACAGAACCCAAACAAAATCTACTCAGACTTCTTCAACATTATTCAGACAGAATTCAATTAAGTTTTCAAATTAAAGAAAGTCAACTACAAAGGTAAATCTAAATTTAATGACTGGGCAACGTTTGGAATTCGTAAAAGTAGAGTTATCTTGTATGACCTTTATGATCAAAAAACCTATGACTTTGATCGAAAATTTCATGACTATGTTAAAAAATATTCCAAAACTTTCAAGTTGGTTTGTAGAACTGCAAAAACTTTACACATTAATAGAAAAATTCAAACTTCAAATAATAGAATGAAAACAGTTTGGCAAATAATAAACCGTGAAACTGGCAAAGTTATACCAAGGGACAATTATTTCTGCCTAAAGATAGGTGATGATGTTGTTAAATCCAGCGCTGATGTTGCTCGAGCTTTTGAAACATTCTTCACCAATGTACCCTTACTCACAACAGATCGTCTTAATTTATCTCCATATCAAGCAGAGACTTGTTTAAAAAAATAACACTAGCGTCAGTAAGGTATATTTAAAATTTCATCATGTATATCCCCAGGACATTGTCAAAACGTTTAGATTACTTGACTTAAAAAATACGGAAGACCTTTGGGGTATATCAGTCAAAGTCTTTGGTTCAGTAATTCTAGTTATAGCCCCACATTTAGCTTATATATTCAATAAATGTGTTGACGATGGGGCATTCCCAGACCTCATGAAACACAGTAAACTGATACCTCTGTTCAAGTCGGGAGATAAGGGCGATCCTTCAAATTTCAGACCAATATCTGTTCTTCCAACACTAAGTAAAATATTATACTTAAAAAGATTGTTACTTGAAAAGATTATACTTAATCAAATGCTCTCACACTTCAACCGTACAAAACAACTCCACGCCAAACAATACGGTTTCACTAGGGGTAAATCGACTAAGGATGCAGGTATTACCCTTATATCTCATATTTATTCTGCATATTTATTCTGCGGCCTGCACAGGATGCTCTCGGAGTTTTTTGCGACCTGTCGAAGGCGTTTGATTGTGTTGATCATAATACGCTATTAATTAAATTAAAAAGCGTTGGATCTACTAAGATCATACCTAAGCAATAGCATTCAAAAGGCAGAAGTTAACGGCGTAAAATCTGATAGATCGGGTGTTAAAATTGGCGTTCCATAAGGTTCCATATTAGGCCCTTTCTTATTCCTGGTATATATTAATGATCTGCCTTTCATGATGGAGAAATTAACTGACATAGTGTTGTTTGCTGATGATACTTCAATGGTCTTCAAGGAGATTTTGTTGATGTTAATGGTGTATTGTCTTTAACCTTGAATTGGTTCACAGTTAATAATTTATTGTTAAACGCTGGTAAAACCAAGTGTATTAAATTCTCACTTCCAAATGTCAGGCAAGTAGTGTTAGACAACAGCACGTTAGAATTAGTAAATGATACGAAGTTTCTTGGAATAACCATTGATAGCAAATTGCAGTGGGGACCCCACATAGATAAATTGGTTGGTAAATTAAGTTTTGCGGCTTACGCTGTTAGGAACATCAGACAAAGCACGGATGTGGCTACATCTAGGCTAGTATATTTTAGTTACTTTCATAGTGTGATGTCCTATGGTATCTTGTGGGGGAAAGCAGCGGATATTCAAACTATTTTTATTTTACAGAAAAGAGCTATTCGAGCAATTTATAATTTAAAACGAACAGACTCCTTAAGATAGCTTTTTAAAGAAATTGACATACTAACAGTAGCTATTCAATTTATTTTCGAAAATAATGTATGTACGCAAGAACCGTACAACATTTTCCAAACTTAGCGAGAGCTGTAATGTTAACCTAAGAAATAATCACAGACTATGTGCGCCCCGATTTAGACTCGCAAAGTTAGCAATTCTTTCAAGGGTCAGTGCATTCTCTACTACAATAAGATACCTCTGGAGATTTTGAAATTGTCATTTGAGCAATATAAAAAGCATGTTAAAGCGACTTTGTCGAAAAAGGGATATTACAATGTTCAAGATTACTTAAATGACAGGACTGTATGGGGTTAATCTGGCTCAACACAGACCTTGCTGTTAATAGTTTTGTAATTATTTATTCCTGCTTATTAATCATAACAATTAAATTTTTCATATTTGTATTAGTTAAGCACAACCTATTTTTAAAAGAGATCTAAAAATCAACCTGTGGGAGTTTCTACGCTCTTCCTCTCCCACAGTGGTCCAATGTAGAGAAGAGGCAAAAAATGACGTTTGCTAAGTATATGTAAATATCTACAGTAATAAAGTACTTTGACTTTGACTTCGCGATATTGTGAGGTTCACAGAGGTATTAATACCTATTATTAAAAACATGTTAAACCAGGCACAACAATCCATACAGATTGCAGGAGCGCCTATGATGCCCTGCCGGCCCACGGCTACATATAGAGGAAATTAAACCATTCTGAAGAATTTGGGGTAAAAGATGGGAAACACACCCAGCGCATTGAAAGCCAATGGTGCCACTTAAAGAAGCGGTTCAATAAAGTTAACTACAAAGGAAACTTTGAGAAGTGGTTAAGAGACCACCAATGGCGGCAACATTGCAGGAAAAATCACATTGATCCTTTTATTTATTTCATAAGGGCTAGAAACCAAGTTTATAATCATTAGGCAATAGTATATTGTATTATTTAATGAATAACAAAATATGTAAATTAACATTGTTTTTTTTTTACAATTCTTAAAAGACAGTGTGTGAGGCGAGCTAGGCGACCCCATGTAGTTTCACAGAACCAAGGTTGCTCACTTCTGTTGGTTGGTCACTTCTATTTAAATACTAAAGGTAGCTTTGTAAGGTCACAACGTTGAGAACCACCGGGAGCCGAGCGAAGCAGAGCGGAGCGAGGCGACTCCATGTAGTTTCACAGAACCAAATTGTGGTTATAGATCACTTTCTGTTTGGATACTAAAGATAGGTTTGTTAGGTCACAACGTTGAGAACCACCTGGAGTCGAGCAAAGCGGAGCGGAGTGAAGCGACTCCACGTAGTTTCACAAAACCGAATTTGTGGCTATAGAGACACTTTCTGTTTACACACTAAAGATAGGTTTGTTAGGTCACAGCTTTGAGAACCACCGGGACCCCAGCGAAGCGGAGCGAAGTGAGGCAACCCTATGTAGCTTCACAGAAGCGAATTGGTAGCTACAGATCACTTTCTGTTTAAATACTAAAGATAGGTTTGTTAGGTCACAACGTAGAGAACCACCGGGAGCCGAGCGTAGCGGAGCGGAGTGAGGCGATCCCATGTGGTTTCACATAACGAAATTGGTAGCTATAGATCACTTTCTGTTTGAATATTATAGATAGGTTTGATAATATTAAAGATATATACCTTTCTGACTGAAAACTGAGAATTTTCTGCGAAAACTGAACTAGGTAAATTTGAAGATCAATGACCTCTAGGTCAATGAACATTAAACTGTAAATTGACAATTTTCCGCAAATAAATCTGTTAAGTTTATATGGGAATATTTTGAAAAACTGTAAATAAACTTTTTTGATATTCTAACTATTTTTCTTTTCGGGTTTTCTTTGACTCTTTAAAACATGTGTCGGATGCTTGCGGAGTGGAACGATGGACAAAGGGATACAAACACCGGACGGATTGGGTAGGACCTCCGTGTAAATACTGCTTTACTCTGTGAAACAGTGGCATGGCAACACTTCTGTTCTGTTTGGCTGTCAATGTCATCAATTTATCAATGAGCAAAGAAAATTAATTCGAATTTGGATTCTTGCCGTCATTGTGGAGGTTGTCGCACGTATTCGAAATAGATAGTAAAATTTAGAGCATTTGCTGACTCTTCCTGTGCCTAGAATTTATCGTTATTGTTGTGATTTGTCCGTATTAGTTTTGTGTTTGTCCCTGTGTGGTGGTAAGTAGGCTTAACTATGTAAATCATGGAGACGGACGTTGTCCCTCCGGAAGTAAATATAAAGTACCGTTTAAAATACTAAGATACTACATATATGGCAATGGCCGATGCAATTATAGGATATGGTATAAGTAGCTACGGAAGATCATACAAAACATATTTAGAAAAGATATATAAACTAAAAAAAAGTATTTTAAAAGTAATTGTTCCAACAAAAGCCTTTTCTGGAGATAAGAAAACCAAAATTAACCTATTCCAATACTGTAAAATACTAGATGTATAGGACAAATTAAAATTACATAGGTCAGAGTGTCGATAAGGGGGCGGAAGCCCCAACTCCAACCATTACATACACTAATCGATGAAGATATTAACAAAACGTTCTTGAAAAAAAAGGAAAGATCCTCTAGACTACGTAACCTTACCTCTATGCCATCATTTACATTACCTAGATATAATAATGTATATGGAACTAGAACATGGATGTACTTCTTGCCGGATATGGTCAACGAACTTCCAAACGACCTTCAACATTTATATATTAATAGCGATAGCAATAAGTATAAGTATAAGATAAAAGAGTTCCTCATCAAAAACTCTGTTTCCAAATAATATAATTAAAACATTGTTGTTATGTAAGTAACACTCGCCACTACAGATAAGCTACTGGCTTGCGTAGTGGCTATATAGTATAAGTTATAAATATTGTAATTGGGATTAATAAATGTTTATAAAAAAAAATAATAATTAACGTTTGCTTTTACATCCTGCGCACAAGAAACGCGAAGTTGTTTTCGGCACCCAGTCTATGTATGTATTGTATCTATCGCATAGATAACCTATTCCATTATTTGCGTATATTTTAGAGTGATTATAGCTGCCGAGAAGTACCCGTCGTGGTTGCAAGATGGCTGCGTTGAGAGATCAACATTATCTTTGCGCACCAGAAGTCAAAGAGGAGGTTGTGGATTGTGGATTTGTGGAAGTTGACTCAGAAGATGTGCATCAACTGTGCACGGCTTGTCTGTGTTCGTCACGCACTACACACCTGCTCGATGACGACAAACTGAAGCAGTACTACATGGACATCCTCACTGAGACGCAGGTCATTATTGTACAAATATTACATCTGTATCACCCAAACATATTGTTTTGTTAACCTATAATAAAACTGGCTCTTCAACAAGTTTCCTATGTTTGTGCGCCTAGTTTTCATTCCTTTTAATAATTAAAATAATCATAATTTCTTTATTGTACCACACAGAACGGACATAGGTACAGATAACTTATAATGGATGTACAAAAGGGCGCTTGTTTCTAACAAGAGAATGGTTGTTTATTTTGTAATTTTGTATAGGGCTCTCAGTAAAGATTTCCATTTCCATCTGCTCTAGCTCTGCCCAATATGAGCTCACAATGGCGGCTGCAGTGTTTTGGGGCTACCTTTCATCCATTTCACCCTTTTGGCACCATGTAGCTATCACACTTTTGACAATTGTTACACAAACTCTTGCCACAGGCTCCTTTTGCTACATATTAAAATGAACATGACAATCTCTGTGCCGATGTTGTAGCTCCGTGCGAGAGGTCCTGGATTCAATGCCTGGCTGGGGATAGGGAAAAAATAATATCCCCTGGTCCCCATGTGTGGGATGTTGCTGTTTCTGGTTCCCACGAAACAGGGTATCCTAGTTTTGGGCCAGAAGCATTGTATGTGTCTGTATATAAATGTTTGTTTTAATAATTTTAAATTTAGCTGGTGTCCTTTTGCCATGGTAGGGGTAAGCTCTATGTGACATTTTCATCTGTCATTTTACATGAAAAAATTATGTAGGTTCACATTTTCAACCTACCTACATCATATTAGAGTAAATCTAAAGTTTAAATTCTATGAAAAATAAAACAAAACATTCTGCGTCGATTTGACACATGCATGCGTGATTAGTCATTGTTATCTATTGTTTTCATGTGGAACATGGAAGTTGCTAAGATTTATCTGTTCAGTAGGGCTTATCCAGCCTGGGTAGATAACTTTTTCAAACCTGTAGGGTGGCGGTCCCATCCTGCATTAAAATCACAATATCTGAAAAGCTGAAAAGCCGATCAAGCTATCAATTCAGGAGGGTTATACAGTCAAGAGGAAGTCATCTCAAACTGCAAAAGCACACACTCCCATGGCCTTCTAGTTGTGTAATGAGTGATCTGGCAAGAACCGATATAAGGGTAAGCCCGAAAATTACACATGGTTAGCAATCTGAGCAACCAACATATTCTGTTATAGACATTATATATATACTAGCTGACCTGGTGAGCTTCGTACTACCTAAAATTAATATGGTACATACCCTAAAGTATCACGTTGGAGAGATAATTATTACTTATTTATTTATCGTTTTAACAATGATTACAATAAAAATCATAAAATCCAGTGAAAGTCCTGCACAACTGCTTATGCAGTTTGACTGTAGGAACATCGGTCTCAACATCATAAAAGTTTTACATTGTGTTAAATAGATGGTTGCTTAACAACTTACAAAACCTTCTTTTTTTTCATTGCTCATATTAATTTGTAATGTATTTAATAAATAAAGGACACATTTGCCCAGAGTTTTATCACCGTAATAATTATTAATCCTGGGAACAAAGTATTTACCCATAAGGTTTGACTTAGTATTCTGCATATGGCTATTAGCAACTAGGGAGTAACACTTTTAATGCAGGTTATCATTGAGAATTTAATATTTATGTTTAACACTAATAGGAAGTACTTCACAAATTTTAAATAATTTTCTATAATCACATACAATAATGTAATACAATATTTTTCCATAATTATATTTATTCTTAGTTTTTTTTGTTTACTATTAATTTCAAAAATCTGATTTGTAATGATTCAATCTTTTCAATGTTGGTTTTAAAAATAAGGCAATAGCAGGAGAGTGTAACTTAACATGGAGTCAACTAAGCACCAATATACATGCTAGAGTTCCAGAAGGGACTTTAAATTGTAAGTGGTAGAGTGTACCTAATAACATTCTCAGTTTGTTACATAAGTAATCTATATGGAATGACCAGGAAAAGCTCTCATCTACTTTCATACCTAAGTATGTGACACAATTATTTCTCTCTATAGATTTACAGTGACAATTATCCAGATTATTATGAAAACTGAGTAACAATGAGTGTAAATAGATGGATGTAAATCAGGTAATTTGAGATAAGGAGAATGAATAATTAAGAAGTTTGTTTTGGCAGCATTTAAAATAATTCCATTGTTATGAGACCACTTAACCACTGCATCTATATCTTGCTGAAGCAAGCGACACGTTTTCTCGAGGTGAGTGCCGGCGCGCAGCACGCACAGGTCGTCCGCGTACATGTACGCCGAGCTGTGTCGCAGCACGCCGCACAGGCTGTCTTGTGCAGCAGGTAGCATACCGGCCCATACCCGGAGCCCTGTGGTACGCCGCACTTCAACTCAGTTGGATCACTGAACGTTTCAAATACATCAACCATGAAAAAGCGCGCGGTGAGATTGTCTTGAAACCAATTGTTTAGTGACCCCGCCATACCGCACTCTTCCATTGCATTTAAGAGTGTATCAGTTTCTAATGTGTCGAAAGCCTTGCTAAAATAATAATATACTGCCACAACAAACTTTTTATCATTTAAACAAGAATTAACATCATTTCAAAATTTTGTTAAAAGAGTATTGGTATTTTTTCTGTTTGAAAACTGTGTTCACTATCAATCAAATATCAAATAAAGTTTTTCTCAAAAAGTCACCAAGTTGGTTTACTATACATTTTTCTAAATTTTGGCCACACTTGATATAATTGGGCTTCGATTTCTTAACGGACTATACCCTCTTTCACCCTTTTACCGGGAAACTTAGATTTTCGAACACTTAAATTAACTAAATTTGAGATCACAGGACATACTATATCTGATCTAAAGTTTAAAGTATACTATAAACTTTAGATCAGACGTACGCACGTGATCTACCTGGTGATTTATTTGCATTGTGACACGCTTAACATATTGACTGTTCACCGGTATGTTACAACTCAAAAATGTTCCCTTCCAAACTATTTCTAAACGTCGAAAGAACATCGTTTGTGACACTTTTGCAGCGCATACAAGCTTCATGACAAGATTTTACACATTCCTAGGCCCCTTTATTTATATCAAATTGAACAAAGTTCTTAATATCATACAAATCATTTTCAATGAAAACAAATAGTTTTCAAATGGCTCCAAACTAAAACCTATGATGAAACTGAAAATATATTCTCAATCACTTCGTAATTTAAAACCTCAAAGAAAACGACAATGATAATGCATCTGAGGATACAATTATATATCTACACTAACATTCACTACTCACTTCACTAAAATACATTCAAACACTACACTTACATCTTCTCCATCCACACACACAAACTCTCACATCATGTTATTTCTATAATTTCTAAATTGTATTTTTACCTTTTGCTTAGTTACCTATCTACTTTAAATATCAACCATATAAAAACTTTTTATGTACCGAAATTATTTGACTCTGCGGGAAGAGCGCCCTACTCATCCTAAGACACAGGGTTCACCCTTCTTTAGGGAGTAGTGTCTCACCCATTGTTATAATTATTTTTATTATATTATAATTATTATTATGTAATAACTATAACAAGTATTGTACGATTTTATGGAATAAAGCATTATTATTATTATTATTATTATCGACAGTGGAGCATATTTCTGGTTTAACAGCTATCTGGCCTCCCCCCTAGTTTGCCCAGTTGATGCAAATACGGTCGGTAGCATATTGTAGCTGCGACATGACGAATCAGACATTAAATACACTGTGACAAGTCTCGTGGGTCTAGTGCCTTAATGGATCAGATAAGACAAGTCCATTCCCTCTTCCTCTTCTCCGCCAATCTCCGGTACAAGAACAAGGCCTCGGTGATGCCAGCACAGGCGTTATTGAAGGAATTGCCGCAAACTGATTGCTAGATAGCATCGGTCACCTCCTCCTGGTATCCACCGCTAACCATTTTGAAATAAATGATATTTATGATGTTTTAGAAGCATTGGTAACAACGCGGGTCCGACACAGTGTTAAGACGTGTGGTTTAGAAGCATTGGTAACAACGCGGGTCCGACACAGTGTTAAGACGTGTGGTTTAGAAGCATTGGTAACAACGCGGGTCCGACACAGTGTTAAGACGTGTGGTTTTGATCACGACGATTTGCTAGATCACGACTGAAGAAAATATTGTGTGGCAAACGGAGACTGTGGCAAAAGTGGAATAACCCTGTCAAAAGTAGCCCTGACTTTACAGACATTTATGTATGTGACAATCTTTCAGCTGGAGGCAGGCGTACCTGTATTACAGTCTCAGAGGCTCTGCTGGGAGTGTGTGGCTCACTTGAAGAGGTCGGTGCGCTTCAGAGAGCAAGTGCAGGACTCGTACAGACTGCTGCAGCCGATGCTACTAATGTGTGAGAAGGAGGTACGGTATGTTGCTGTTTTTTAATCACATGACACATTCCAATATAGTCCCAATACCCCCCATTGAATCTGTGTTTACAGGATCTATCCGAGTTCCTGCAGACCTCGGTGTGTCGCCCTGGCCGGCTGAGGAAGTACTTCGCTCACTCTATCGACATCTCTCCCCATGATGATGACGCTCAGTTGATGACTGCTGCCGAAGATGATGACAATGTAGCTGCCAAGAAATATTTGGAAAATTACATTGAGGCATGCCCCTCTACCTTCCGAAAATCTGTCGCTGCAATTGATGAAAAGACATTCGAATCCCTTTTAGACAAAAATACTTTTGCTGTTTCAGAAGATGTTGGTAAACAGTTAGAGGAAACTGATACAAGAAAACTAGCTAGAAATTCCGTCAGAACTATAAACACACCAAGCTCTACTTGTGATACTCACGAGTTTAAAAGCACCTTCGCTTGCGATAACTGTTTTAGAAGGTTTACTTCAAAAACTGCCTTAGAACGACACATTGCTACACATGACATTTATCCGCATACTAAAACTGTTGCCTTTCGTAGCGAGTGTTCGAACAAACTAAGATTATTTCAACATAACAATATGCAAACAAATATTACAGAGAAACGTCAGTGCAACGTTAAAGCGAACTTACTTATACATAATAAAATGCGTAAGCTTTGTTTAAAACCATTCAAGAAGGCACGCACGGCCTTGAATGCTTGCGAGAAACCTTTTCAGTGTGAGGTATGTCAGCAATCATTTTCAATAAATAGTAATTATAAGAAGAACTTAAGGGTACATACTGGCAAAAAACGCTTTCAGTGTGATGTGTGTAATAAATTATTGTCACATAAACAAAGTTTGATCCGACACATGAGAACACATACTGGTAAGAAGCCATTTCGGTGCGAGCGGTGTCAGAAATCATTTACAGATAAAAGGTATTTAAACGAACACATGACAATACATACGAAACCTTTTCATTGTAAGGTGTGCCAGAAATCATTTTCAAGAAAAATTCGTTTGATAACCCACATAAGGTCACATACTGGTAAGAAGCCATTTCAGTGCGAGCTGTGTCAGAAATCATTTACAGATAAAAGGTTTTTAAACGCACATATGACAATACATACGAAACCTTTTCATTGTGAGATGTGTCCAAAATCATTTTCAAGAAAAAGTCTTTTGATAACCCATATAAGGTCACATACTAGCTAGAAACCCTTTCCGTGTGCGGTGTGTCAGAAATTATTTTCACGTTAAACTACTTAACCCTTCCGCTCGCCACGCCAGAACAGATTCTGATTGTTGGTTTTCGCGTCACGAGCTGTCAGGGCGGCGCACGGAAATTATGCGCCGCTGTGTCGTAAATGTAGGATTGCTTCTATTGTAATAGGTCTAAAGCTTTGAAATAAAAAGACAATACATGTTTATTGACTGTTTTATTTGATAGTGTGATTCTAAACCCCATCACATTATGCCTCATATATGTATACGCTGACTAAAATACAGATGTGAGGAAAAATATACGTTTCATGACACTATATGATTTTTGTTTCTATAACTGAGAATAATTATGCATCAAAATTATGACTTTTATTATCCTAAATATATACCTTATCAATCCATATATTCTTTTCCTATGCCTCCCATACATTACCACTATCAAAAACGAAGTCAAACTTTTTGTGCAAAATGCGAGATTGCAGGCCAATTCTTGAATGAATACAGTTTTGTGGTCTATTGGCACCTCCGATTTGTGATTGCCAACTACCAAAAAATAAAGGAACATTCAGAGAATTTTGATAAAGGCACATTTTCACTGTCCAACCATACCGTCATGCCAAAATTCGGAGCCGTAATGGACCGTATTGTTCCAAGCACTATTTTGTGCTTCCGCGAGTTAGCGGTAAAATAATTTCGAGCACTATTTTGTGCTTCTGCGAGCGAACAAGTTAAATCTCCCACATGACAATACATGCTGGGAAGAAAGCATTTCAGTGTAAGGTGTGTCCGAAATCATTTGCAGGAATATAACTCACCTAAGAGTACATACTGGCGCAAGACCGTCTCTGTGTGAGGTGTGTCAGAATATAATTACAGAAATATAATTTAATCCCCCACAAGAATACATGCTAAAAAAAAGTAATTTCAGTGTGAGGTATGTCATAAATCATTTTCACTTCGTAGTCGTTTGATAATGCACGATAAAGTATATACTAGCGGGTTTACTTCTTTGACGTGAATCCGTATGAACGTCATTCGCTGTGAACGGGGATTGCAAGACAGAATTTCGATTTAAATTGTTCGCGAATTACATGAGCGCTTTCACATAACGGCAGCTGAAGCGCGGTAACACACTGCCTACTCTCACAGTTGCCAACATAGTGAAGCTGCTAATACCACAGCTGGGTGCACGTGTGAACAGATTCAATGGACTGATTCGCACGTCTACCTAGGTATTATGATCGACAAACACTTCAATTGGGGAGGACACATCGACAGAGTATGCCAAAAACTACGAACGTTACTGACAACTATGAGTATGTATGAAGTTACAAAAACCTTTCCTGCGATACCTACACAAGAAGAAATTTGGATAATAACCTTGCCTATATCCATCCGCTTTTATATTGGGTACGCTTGGATATAACTCACTAGAGGACGTAACACCGATTGTTGCGTGACGACGTACTGGCAAGTGCTGCGCAGTCATTACTGCGCAGCACTTGCCAGTACGGTATGCGGGCAATACGTGCCTGACAACTATATACGCGTGCGCAGGCACCAGCTGCTCGCCGGCAGTCTCCGCTAGTGCGGGCGCGAGACAGTGGCTTCTTCTCTCACAGTGGTCCAATGTAGAGAAGAGGCAAAAATGACGTTTGCTAAGTATGTTGACGTTTGACGACCCGAATGGCCGAGTCGGCAGTGTCCCTGCCTACGAAGCCAAGGGTCCCGGGTTCGAGTCCCGATGGGGGCAAATATTTGTTGATGAGAACGGATGTTTGTACCCTAGTCATGGTTGTTTATCTATCTAAGTATAATATTTATCTATATAAGTATGTGTATCGTTGTCTAGTACCCAAGATACAGGGAATCCTAGTTTGGGGCTAGATCAATGTGTGTAAATAGTGTCCAAGGTATTATTATTATTATTATTATATTATTATTATGTGTAAATATCTACAGTAGTAAAGTACTTTGACTTTGACAGCCTCAACGCACTGTTGGCGGCAGCACCACTGAATGATAGCTTGGTGATATATGGAGGTATATTGTGCGAGAGTGTGGCAGGTTCTGTGAGATGAAAGCATGACTGTGTTGTTGCTGGATTATTGAAATTTAATTTTGTTAATTGCTATGAATGATACCTATATTATTGAAATTTATTTAAATTGTAATCTGGATTTCTATTATAATTGAACTTTATTGAATTGTAATTTTACTATAATTTGAATTTTAATCACAATATGTAAATATGACGACCCGAATGGCCGAGTCGGCAGTGACGTTGCCTACGAAACCAAGGGTCCCGGGTTCGAGTCCTGATGGGGGCAAATATTTGTTTGATGAGAACTAATGTTTGTACCCTAGTCATGTTCGTTTATCTATCTAAGTACACTATTTATCTTTATAAGTATGTGTATCGTTGTCTAGTACCCAAGATACAGGAAATCCTAGTTTGGGGCTAGATCAATGTGTGTTAATAGTGTCCAAAGTATAATTATATTATTATTACACTACTTTGCCATGAAGGTTATTGGAGTCAAAAAACCTATGGGATCGAATATACGGGCAAGTTCATATAACATGTTTATTTTGGTACATTGTTTTTCCATTGAATTGGACTGATACATGAATACATCCTGGCTGGAGTTCCATGGCAAGCCAAGGATTATTATGAAATGTGGATCACTATGTATCTAATGATAAGTTTGGAGTAGCTCTTTTGGGATGCTAGCGAGGACAATAAGGTCATTGCTCTCCCATTAGCGAAATTCAAACCCGCCTGCGGACATAATGCTTATCAACTGTTTGTAACAAAGTTTCTGTGTCCTTACAATCTGTTACAACGTCGATCGCGGAGTATGTTCGATACAAGCGGAAATGATTCTTTCTTATCTTAAGACAGCTGATGGATCGTCCAAATTGTCAGAAAGGGCGCAGAAGAGACACCGAAAGTTACTCTACCAATGCGAATTCCTGAATGGGATGGTGAGCGGAACAAAATCCTTTGAAAATCTCAATGTTCTGAATTGACTATGATTTGTCTGTACATTTGACGAGCATCGGCTGTAAAGACTATTGGGTGTAGTCTGAACCGCAATAAAATGCGGACGATATCAGCTTGTAATTTGCAAACCTGTCAACAGAGTATTGTTAAATGAGAGGCCATTCTTATCTTTGACAGAAGCGTCATATACGACGCGTTATTTTGTTGAGACACTGTCCTGTTTGGAAACAGAATGATGTGGAAAGTAATATGCTTTGACAGAAGCGTCATATACGACGCGTTATTTTGTTGAGACACTGTCCTGTTTGGAAACAGAATGATGTGGAAAGTAATATGCTTTGACAGAAGCGTCATATACGACGCGTTATTTTGTTGAGACACTGTCCTGTTTGGAAACAGAATGATGTGGAAAGTAATATGCTTTGACAGAAGCGTCATATACGACGCGTTATTTTGTTGAGACACTGTCCTGTTTGGAAACAGAATGATGTGGAAAGTAATATGCTTTGACAGAAGCGTCATATACGACGCGTTATTTTGTTGAGACACTGTCCTGTTTGGAAACAGAATGATGTGGAAAGTAATATGCTTTGACAGAAGCGTCATATACGACGCGTTATTTTGTTGAGACACTGTCCTGTTTGGAAACAGAATGATGTGGAAAGTAATATGCTTTGACAGAAGCGTCATATACGACGCGTTATTTTGTTGAGACACTGTCCTGTTTGGAAACAGAATGATGTGGAAAGTAATATGCTTTGACAGAAGCGTCATATACGACGCGTTATTTTGTTGAGACACTGTCCTGTTTGGAAACAGAATGATGTGGAAAGTAATATGCTTTGACAGAAGCGTCATATACGACGCGTTATTTTGTTGAGACACTGTCCTGTTTGGAAACAGAATGATGTGGAAAGTAATATGCTTTGACAGAAGCGTCATATACGACGCGTTATTTTGTTGAGACACTGTCCTGTTTGGAAACAGAATGATGTGGAAAGTAATATGCTTTGACAGAAGCGTCATATACGACGCGTTATTTTGTTGAGACACTGTCCTGTTTGGAAACAGAATGATGTGGAAAGTAATATGCTTTGACAGAAGCGTCATATACGACGCGTTATTTTGTTGAGACACTGTCCTGTTTGGAAACAGAATGATGTGGAAAGTAATATGCTTTGACAGAAGCGTCATATACGACGCGTTATTTTGTTGAGACACTGTCCTGTTTGGAAACAGAATGATGTGGAAAGTAATATGCTTTGACAGAAGCGTCATATACGACGCGTTATTTTGTTGAGACACTGTCCTGTTTGGAAACAGAATGATGTGGAAAGTAATATGCTTTGACAGAAGCGTCATATACGACGCGTTATTTTGTTGAGACACTGTCCTGTTTGGAAACAGAATGATGTGGAAAGTAATATGCTTTGACAGAAGCGTCATATACGACGCGTTATTTTGTTGAGACACTGTCCTGTTTGGAAACAGAATGATGTGGAAAGTAATATGCTTTGACAGAAGCGTCATATACGACGCGTTATTTTGTTGAGACACTGTCCTGTTTGGAAACAGAATGATGTGGAAAGTAATATGCTTTGACAGAAGCGTCATATACGACGCGTTATTTTGTTGAGACACTGTCCTGTTTGGAAACAGAATGATGTGGAAAGTAATATGCTTTGACAGAAGCGTCATATACGACGCGTTATTTTGTTGAGACACTGTCCTGTTTGGAAACAGAATGATGTGGAAAGTAATATGCTTTGACAGAAGCGTCATATACGACGCGTTATTTTGTTGAGACACTGTCCTGTTTGGAAACAGAATGATGTGGAAAGTAATATGCTTTGACAGAAGCGTCATATACGACGCGTTATTTTGTTGAGACACTGTCCTGTTTGGAAACAGAATGATGTGGAAAGTAATATGCTTTGACAGAAGCGTCATATACGACGCGTTATTTTGTTGAGACACTGTCCTGTTTGGAAACAGAATGATGTGGAAAGTAATATGCTTTGACAGAAGCGTCATATACGACGCGTTATTTTGTTGAGACACTGTCCTGTTTGGAAACAGAATGATGTGGAAAGTAATATGCTTTGACAGAAGCGTCATATACGACGCGTTATTTTGTTGAGACACTGTCCTGTTTGGAAACAGAATGATGTGGAAAGTAATATGCTTTGACAGAAGCGTCATATACGACGCGTTATTTTGTTGAGACACTGTCCTGTTTGGAAACAGAATGATGTGGAAAGTAATATGCTTTGACAGAAGCGTCATATACGACGCGTTATTTTGTTGAGACACTGTCCTGTTTGGAAACAGAATGATGTGGAAAGTAATATGCTTTGACAGAAGCGTCATATACGACGCGTTATTTTGTTGAGACACTGTCCTGTTTGGAAACAGAATGATGTGGAAAGTAATACATATGCTTTCTCTGACCGATATTCACTGGGAGGAACTAACAACCCAGTTTGTAAATAGTAATTTATTTGTGATTTATACTCTTCATAAAGATTAGGGTCAGCGGTCGTTTTCCGGGATGTAAAAAGCGGCGAAATGCAATTTCATATGAACCGCTAAATGTTGGAATTTCAACCTGAAAGGGTACGTTTACTATGTAACGACCATCCTGATCACGTTTATGTGTTTGTTGATATATTTGATTATATTGACGACCCGAATGGCCGCCTCGGCGGTGACCCTGCCTACGAAGCCAAGGGTCCCGGGTTCGAGTACCGGTCGGGGCAAATATTTGTTTGATTAGAACGGAGTTTGTACCCTAGTCATGGTTGTTTATCTATCTAAGTATAATATTTATCCATATAAGTATGTGTATCGTTGTCTAGTACCCAAGATACAAGGAATCCTAGTTTGGGGCTAGATCAATGTGTGTAAATAGTGTCCAAGATTTTATTTTTTATTTTATTATTATTATTATTTCTTCGAATTCGACCTCATTTGTCTCATTTGAAGCGGCCATTTGTCTAAACTGGGACGCGAAGCTGTTTTGGATTGTTTCTGGAAAAACCCATGCCCATCAAAATATATTGTATTATATCGATATGAACTGAGTTGATTACGTCAATTTTCTGGGCGTACACTATGAGAAGCCTAAGAACGCATGTCCACGGGCAGCTAATATAATTTATTAATAAACAGTTACCTAAGTAATTGTACAGCTACAAACATAGCGCGCCCCTTTTGCAACAAGACATGGCAGAGGCGTAGGTACGTGATCACCGGGGTCGAACCTACATCTCCTGTGTGAGAGGTGAGTGTGTAATCACTAGACCACGGAACCTCTTAGAGACGTTTACGAAAGGGTCTATAAGTAGGTATGTATTTTCACCAAAAGCTTTTCTTTGTGACCTGACTACAAATTTACAGTTTTCGTACTTTATCCTTTATTTGTGCTGACCTTGTGTTTTGCTTAATTTCATGATTCTAAGTCAACGGAAATTACCCTCTAGGTTTTGATTCCCTCGTGAATATCAAGCAAATTCAGCAAAATTGTGACATTAATGGCGGTATTTTTTGATCGTCTATATGTTTTAATTTTTTCACTTTTTTAGAGACCATAGATAGACCTGAGTAGTTGATATTCGTTTCAACTTGATACCTCTAGGCGTTCCTGATAAAAAAGGGTCTTGATATTGGCAGTTGTATAGGCAGACAGACCGAAATTCCCTTGTTCCTCGGAGATAACTATGGTCAGGTTATCTGTGAAGATATTTTTTCCTCAGAGATAGCTAGTTATCTCCAAGGATTTGTTTTGCCTAGCAGATAACTGCATTTTTTAACAGTTATCTGCGAAGAAAATCTATTCCTCGGAGGTAATTAGTTATCTCCGAGGAATAGATTTTCGTTATAAATAACTGTTCAAAAATACAGTTATCTGCGAGTCAAGACAAATCTTTGGAGATAACTAGCTATCTCCTAGGAATATAATTTCTTTGCAGATAACTGTTTTTTACAGTCACCTATAAGAACATTTCAACTGCCCTACTTAGTAATTTTAAATCTATCTCGTCAAATAATCGTCGGCATTTTTGTAGTTCTTCCGTCCCTTTAAGGCATCGTCGGCACTTTTTGAGGTGTCTGTTTATGTGGGGATCCGTTGGTCGGCGTAATTCACCGAATATTGCCTTTTGTATATTGCAGTGTTCTCTCGAATCTGGCGGGTGTTATGATAAGTATTTTTTGGACCGCTATTGTCATAGCTCCTCTTATGGATTACAAAATAATAATGTTGTTGATATATTTTTTGGGTTTCCTCTAAATGATTTGAAGTAAGTTTGAGAAATAATTTGTCGCCTTTGCGGTGTCTCTAGGTATAACTAGGTATGTGAGTTAAGAAGTTCTTATCTATTGTTTTGAGTGTGGCAGCCAATATCAGTATCTCGGTTTATATAGTTTAAGCTGATATTGATGTTCTTACTAGATTTGAGATAAATGCAATTGCCCCCTGTAGGGTTTGCTTGAGTAGCCGGTGAGATACCGGTTTTACAATGTTTTGTAGAGAATGTTCCGGTAGTCATATTGGTTTCCTGTAAGCAGGCTACTTGGATGTCTGCGGATTAAATGCGCGTCAATTTTGAATCTTTTGTTTGAGCGGGCGCATCCTCTGCCTGACGTTCCAGGTATGAGTATATGATTGCTTGACATATTTGTGCGGTGACGTTGCCTATTAGTGTATAATCCGTTCTGGGATAGAACAAAAAATAAACGGCCCAGACCCGAGTTTTTTTTTCTATCATCTATAGCCGGACACTGCCGGTAGACTTTTTAAGTATTTCTAGAATATTTATTTATATTTGGGATGTAAATGTTATGTATTTAATATAGGCACTCGTAAGTTTATTAATTTGTTATACCTATTTATTTATGTAAGTACCAGGAAAATTATAATTAGTCTTTATAATGTTCCTGATAGTTGTTGTTGTACACATACGTCTACAAGTGCTCAACTTTCATCCTGACTTGGTTTGCTGGAAGACATAAGCCCGTCTTTGTACACTTTTTTAATATATATCTTGTTATTTCAATTATTTGTGTGCAATTAAGAAATTATGAAGAAATGATAGAAAATAAATTATGGCAACATTGAGGACGTGTTCTCTGAAAAATAAATATTTGCTTTATCTATTAGAACACGCAGTACTCCGTTCTTATGTGACTTATGTTGACATCATTTATTTTCTGTAATTTCCTGCCCAGGTGTACATGTATTACCGGTATACGACAAGAAAAAATATATTCTGGCGAGTAAGTAGCCTTATCAGTGTGAGGTGTGTCTGAAATCATTATCACATAAAAATAAAGGACAATAGATGGGAAGAGCTGGGAAGCATTTTTTTATTTCACATAAACTTATCGTAGACTAGAGACAAAACAAAACTACACAACACTTACACCAACTGGCACATTATTTGAAAATAGTTGGAAGTATTTAATGTACAGCTATCATTGTCATTAGGGAAAGCGCAGACATTACATTAGATATAATATACATTAACTCTGTATAAGTAAAGGTGCAAGTTCATAGCCAACCGTAATTGCAGGCGACGTGTCGCCGACGGGAGTGAGCGAGACAGCGAGCATAGGTACCTACTACGCTCGCTGCCTCGCGTTAGCCTGTTAAGGCGACAACTCTTACAAATAATAAATGAAGCCCATTAACGTCTCCATCAAGGGGCACAGGCCTTTACCCGGATATGAGTAACATTAAGCCATATTCCACCACGCTGGCTCAGTGCGGGTTGATGGAGGGGTCTTTCGACCACTACCACGTGCGTGTCATCCAAAACAGTGAACGTCTGATAATGTACTTTAGATAAATTAATTAACTCATTGGTACATAGTCAGGTTTCGAACCTGCATCTCCTGCGTGAGAAGCAAGCATGAAACCCATTAGGCCACGGAGGTCTCTTTCACGGAGACAAGTTTTACAAATAATAAATAGAATTTTATACTATGACAGAGGATTCGGAAGGGTTTATTTTTATAAAGGATGACTGAAACTATCATTCTGAACAACTATCCCGAAGAAACCCATGGTCGCAAATGAAATTTTCCGTACACACCTGCTGGTCTGCTGATTACAGGCTACTATGGGATACCCAAACTTTATTTTCGTAGGCGACTATAAGTTTCTAGAAAGTTGTTCATAATAACGGGTCAACGGCCATTCCCTATAATTTGGTCAGCTATTTAAATGTCATCTTGCATACAGGATGTAACAGAAAGGCGTAGTATTTTTTTTCTATTTCTATTTCTACACTTGGCTTGGTAACAGTCAACATTAACAAGACTCAGATCAAGTCACCTCCAGTTTCTGAGAGAGTGGTCAAATGTAGCAGGCGATTAATCGAAGGTTAACTCAAAACAGCAGCACGTGATTGGCTGAAACGATTTTGACAAGAGTTTCACAAGTTGTCACAGCTGGTTTTCCTTTCGGAAACCGGGCGCCAGTGTCACGGTGAATGTTGTTCAGAATGACGTCACTGACAAACTTCTTAAAATATGACTACACGTTTCTGGTACAACCTGTACAGTATCTTTTTGTAAAGTTTCTAATTTCCTACTGCATCGGTGCTAATAGATCTGTATCCACTGTTGAAGTGCCTGAAACAAACAAAAAATTGCCATTAAATCCCGCCCGGACAAGAGTTATATTTGACAACTTATCACTCGACTCGACGCGTGTCACGTGACCTCTCGCGGCAAATTCAAATCGCATACAAATTCAAATCGTATCGCATCAGGAAATCCTGAGCTTCGAGTCGAATGATTAGTTAGCGAATGCAACTTGTCTAGGGGGGCCGATCGAACCTGTCTGGCTTGTACCCTGTTTAATATTTATGCTTCGGAACGCACCTCGGTTTTTTGTTGCGCGGATCGACCGCGAGTGATCGGGACATCACTAGCTAGCTGTCACTTGCATAGAAAAAAATGACTAGCTAGCTGTCACTTTTGCACATGGTAAAATTGTCGGCGGTCAGGCGTCGGGGCCTTGGCTGAATGTTATTTATAATAATCACGGAACAATCGTCGGGAAATAAGCAGATTTCACGTCATCGTAGTGAGTGCTTCGTGCTGTGAAAGGTTGAAGTGGTTCGGTCACCAATTCGTCGCG
Source organism: Argyresthia goedartella (assembly GCA_949825045.1). Lineage (NCBI taxonomy): Eukaryota > Metazoa > Arthropoda > Insecta > Lepidoptera > Argyresthiidae > Argyresthia > Argyresthia goedartella. Next base: position 8,441,965 of record OX463832.1, on the reverse strand, counting down.
TTCGGATAGCGACCCTTGTAGTCGGCAGCATCACGACGGCACCATCAGCGGGCTACGACGCGAGTAAGATTCGACTCCCATCACCCCCCACCCTTGTGTTCCTCATCCCGTACTCCTGCCTCGAATTGAGCTTTCGAATGCCGGTCCACGGCGTCAAGGGCAGTACTACTTGTGACATTCCACTGAAAAACAACCCTACCAAGATTCCACCCCTTTCGGTTGAGGCGTGGATTTAACATTTTGGTAGCAGAGGCGTGGTTTCCTAGTAGGAAATCGATTCACGGACGGTTGTAGGGTTGTTTTTTTGCCGCGTTGTAGTGGGATAGGGTACCTCAGATTGGTCGGCAATCTTTGTTGTGAGTGAGTCTTTTGTGGTCGGTATACCACAATTTGGGTTCATTTTCGGTCAGTGAACGTATAATTGACGATTTAGTTAACGATTATTATAAATTTGTAGTCGGAAACTACTGTTGTGGGCATAAGGATTAAAAGGTCATTCCGCGAAGTAACTATATTGTATTACTTGTGGTAGAACGTCGGGTTCTATAGTACTGCAGTGTTATTTCGGTTTACAGAGCAGGGTCAGGCTATTTAAGGGGTATTAAGCTCATTTTGCTGACCTCAGTAGAAGTGCAGGTCATATCGGAAAGGCCACTTCTAGAAGGTTCACGGCTACCTACATTATATTAAAAATATCTTGGATTTGATATCCAGTGTGGTTTAGGGTGCTATATTGTTTAGGTTTATAGTCTCGGAGCCCACCACTTATTTTTTTTTAATAAATTTTATTTAATATTTTTTATTGTTTTTATAATACATTTTTGTGTGTTATTTTTTATTGTGCTTTATGGTGGCATTCTCTAATTGATTTAGAGTGTATAGTTATAAGGTGTATATCCACAGGGCGACCATATTAAATAGTTTTAGGATTTAATTGTTTTAGTGGCTGCCTTAGTTTTGACAACTTAGTTTTAATTTCTGTACCCAGCGCTGACGGGCAAGTGCTGGTCTCTGGCTATACTTAGTTCGGTAGTGAAGTATAGGACCAGAATCTATTAATTCGGTCAACATGGCACCTTCACCCTTGACGGTACTGCGGAATGGTGTCCGGGAGGAAATGAGATGGCTCGCCCATACTCATAAGTATATGGAGCGACCGGACATGGATGATGTCCTGCTCAAGCGTGTGGAGGACGCAATGACACGCGCCGGGAAGGTGTGTCGGCTGGCTGCGGAGGCTGAAGCTCTCGGGCTTACTGATGAAGCTTCGGTGGCTACAGTGAAACAGCTCTGCGCGGATGCTGACCAAGCGATGGAATGCTTGGGTGACATCGAGTGTCGCGCGGAGAAAATTAAGCGGTCGCGAAGGAATGACCGTGGGGAGGGTAACGGAGACCGACCCCCGAAGGTTGTTGTTGGACGGCTGCCACACTTGGAGATTCCGGCCTTCAGTGGGGCAATTGATGAGTGGCCGGCCTTCATCAATTTATTTGATAGTTTGGTCCACGGTCGGGACGACCTGGACAACGCCTACAAGTTGGCCCAACTATTGATGGTTCTGCGGGGTGAACCGAAGGAGTTGGGCGGTCACCTAACGGTCACGGCGGGCAACTATAATAAAGCAAGGTCCATATTGTTGGACCGCTACCAACACAAACGGCGGTTGGTTGATGCACAGCTAGGGAAGCTGTTTAGCATCCCTAGAGTAACCCGGGATGTTGACATCCGGGTACAGGTGCTCAACCCTGTGCTGGTGGCCACTAGGGCCCTTCAGAACCTTGGTCTTCCGGTAGACCAATGGTCATATATTATTTTATATATGGTTTTATCACGGTTGCCTGAAGCTGTTCAAAGTCGGTTTGAACAGCTGCATGGGGGCAGTAGCACGGAACTGCCCACACTTGTCCAATTGACAGATTTTTTGGAGGGTGAATGTAGGCGATGTGACACACTGGACACGGAGGCCAGTGTGCAGCGCCAACCCGCGCGGATGCGGGAGGGGCCGCGCACCCCGCCCCCACGGGGGGGTGGGAGGTCGAAACAATTTGGCGTTTTGAATGCCGCGCCGTCGGGTGACGGCTGTGTGCACTGCGACAGTGCCGGTCATGAAGTGACCAGTTGCGCCAAATTTAAGGCGCTCGGGGTAGCTGCCCGCAGGAAGATAGTCTTCCGTCATCGATTGTGTTTCGGTTGTTTGGGGCCGCACACGCTGAGCGAGTGCTCGCGCGCGTTCCCCTGTGAGTGCTGTGGTGGCAAGCACCACATAGTGTTGTGCCTGAATCGGTCAGGCCCTTCGGACGGTCACCAGGGCCGGACTCAGGTTGGTCGGCCACAGGGCCCAACCAGGGCCGGACCCAGTCCCCCTCCGGGCAACGGGAGTCACCAACGGGGTGACTGGGGCACCCGCGGACGGGACCCCCCCCCCCCCCCGAGGGGAAGGGAGCAGCGCGGGGGGTAACATGCGGGATAGCCGGGATTCGGACTTCGGGCCGCTGGCTCACCGCGTGTTACGGGCGGGTGTCAGATGGCACCTATGAGTAGCGCGAAGGCTGGGAGTCCACCACCTTCTGCGCCACCCTGCCCGTCGCTCTGGGAGGTGAACAGTCGGATGTCGCCCCCATTCCTAGAGCGCCCCAGGTTGGATCCGCTCTCCCCCATTCATCCACGGTGCGCACCGGGCACACCGTACACCGTCCGGTATGGTCGGATACCGGGACAGCGAGGGGCCTATTATACGGGTTGGGACCCCTTGATGCACATAAGGTCTGATATGCCGGTTGCATATCAGCAGCCGAGTTACTCCGAGACCGACGGAGGTCTCAGCGGGTTCGGATCCCGCGGAGGTTCCCGCTAGGGACACGCCGCCCACTTACAGGGTGCCGCCACCCCACAGACGGTCATGCTCCCCACCGCCTCTGTGATAGCGTGGAGTTCGGACGGCAAGTCATGTGTGGCACGAGCACTATTGGACTCGGGGGCCCAGGGGTGCTTAGTCTCGTGCAACCTTGTAAGACGGTTGGGCATTTCGGTAAGGGAGTATCCACATTCCATTCGGGGAATTGGGAACACGGAAGTCGGTTCCGTTAAGGGAGTATGTCGGATTACTCTCTCGTCACGGGTGGATTTATCGGTGAATCTGACGGTCACGGCATTAGTCATGCCTAATGTGATGGGCTCACACCCTCACGTGCGGTTGTCGCCCTCGGTGCGACAGTTGGTCGCTGGGTTGTCACTGGCTGACCCGGAGTTTGATATTCCGGGCCCAGTAGACATTTTATTGGGTGTCGATGCCTTGGGATACCTGTTAGTGCCAGGTGTCCACGTGTTGCAGGCGACTGGTCTGGTTTCGGTCAACACCAGACTGGGCCATGCGGTAATGGGTCCGGTCATGCCAGCTGCTCCACGCCTAGCGACTAGTAGTCCCTTATTCGGTTCTGTACTCTCGGAGGTGATACAGAAGTTTTGGGAGGTGGAGGAACCACCTACGGTCCGCCGGTTGGACCCGGTTGAAGAAGAGTGTGAACAGTTTTATCGGAACAATACTGGTCGCCTTCGGTCAGGTCGATTTCTCACACGTCTTCCATTCCGGAGTGATCGCCCACCGCTGGGCAGTTCACACCATGCAGCCGAGACGCGGCTTCTGTCGATGGAACAACGCATGAAGCGTGACGGGATTTGCCGGCAGAAGTACGTCGACTTCATGCGGGAATACGAGTCGCTCGGCCACATGTCGGTTTCGGGTATCGACTGGAGCGTGAAGACCACTGCTTCCTGCCTCATCACGCGGTCTTGAGGACCCCGGAGGGCAAAATACGGGTAGTGTTAGATGGATCGGCATCAACATCTAACGGCATGAACCTGAACCAGTGTTTGCATTCGGGGCCGAAGTTGAACCATGACATCGCGGATGTTATCACACGGTTCCGTCGACACAATGTTGTGTTTGTAGCTGACATCCGGATGATGTTTAGGCAGACGGTCATTCACCCTGACGATAGACGGTATCAGCTGATACTGTGGCGAGAGAGACCAGATCAGCCCATCAGGGTGTACGAGCTGAACACCAACACGTACGGGCTACGGTCTAGTCCTTATTTGGCGATTCACACTCTGCGGGAGTTAGCGGATCGAGAACGGTTAAATTTCCCTAGAGGAGCAGCGATCCTGGAGCAGGATCTCTACGTGGACGATATCTGTACCGGTGCAGATTCCGTAGAGGAGGCGCTCGCTCGACGGGACGAGCTAGTTGAGCTCTTACGGGGTGGAGGTTACGAGCTCCGGAAATGGATGTCGAACTCTCCAGAGTTACTGTCTGATCTTCCGGATGACTACCAGCAGGATCCCCACATTTTCGAAAATCTGGAAAATCCGAATATGTTGTCGGTATTAGGCGTCCAGTACCAGCCGGTGTCAGACATGTTTTCGTATCGGGTCGAGTTGGACTCCCCGAAGGTCTGGACGAAACGGAACGTCCTTTCAACGGTGGCTAGGACATTTGATCCAAACGGGTGGATCACCCCGGTAACATTTCAGCTCAAGTGTTTTATGCCGCAATTGTGGTCTGCTGAGCTGAAATGGGACGACCCGATCGGCGGGTCATTGAGCTCAGAGTGGGAATCGTTCTTTTCGACCCTCCCTGGTATCAATCGGATTTCACTGCCACGGAGGTTGGTCCCCACCAAACGATACACCGCCACCCTGCATGGGTTTTGCGATGCCTCGGGGAAGGGCTACGGTGCTGCGGTGTATCTGCGTACGGTCGACTCCTCGGGGGAGGTTGATGTGCGGTTAGTCATGGCCAAGAGCAAGGTTGCGCCGTTGCGCACTCGCCTGACCATTCCCAAATTAGAGCTTTCAGGAGCGGCTCTCCTGACTCGTCTGCTCAACCACACGATGACGGTTCTTCGTGGGTCAATAGCGTTAGAAGATACGGTCTACGCTTGGACGGACAGCCAGATCGTGTTATGCTGTTCACACGCAGTTCACAAGCTGGAGATTTTTGTGGCGAATCGGGTTTAGCAGATTTTGATTTCGGAGGTTCCCTTAATCTGGAGACATGTTCCAGGGGAAATGAACAGAAGAAGCAGACTGTGCGTATCGTGGGTGTCACGCTCCGGAGTTAGTTGGACATCCCTTGTGGTGGGGTCCAAAATGGTTGACTCAAGCCGAATCGGATTGGCCAATGAGTCCACGCGTTACCTCGGCGAACGGCGCCTTGACAGTCGGTGTCTGTACGACGCAACCAGAGCCGGAAGAGGAGTTCAGCCTGCTGGAACGGTACAGCTCGCTCGACAAGCTGGTCAATGTGACCGCCTGGATCTTCCGATTTGCGCGCAATTGTCGCAATTCTGAGGCGCAACGGGTGCGGACACAGGTCCTGACACCACGGGAACGGAACCATGCGTTGTTCGCATTGGTACGGAACGTGCAGACGGTGCACTTTAAGTCCGAACTGGACATTCTGAGACGCGGACGCGTCCAACTGAAGGGAGCTGTGGCTCGGCTCAACCCGTTTATTGACCCTCAAGGATTGCTGAGGGTAGGAGGTCGGCTGCGGAATGCCAACCTGCCTTATGCGGCTCGCCACCCGTTGTTACTCCCTAGGAAAGGGAAGTTGGTCGAACTGTTGATACAGGATCGACACATTCGGAATGGGCATGTCGGATGCCACGCCTTGATGGCGTTTCTCCAGCGCGAGTTCTGGATTCTATCGGGAAGACGCTTAGTGCGTAGCGTCGTATTTCGGTGCCTGCCTTGTTATCGGGCCAAGGCGGCTACGATGCAGCCCCAGATGGGCGATTTGCCCTCGGATAGGGTTAACGAAATCCGGCCCTTTGCGGGTGTCGGAACGAATTTCGCGGGACCATTCATGGTCAAGTCTTCACAGCTACGGAACGCCAGATTAGTGAAGGCATACCTGTGCGTCTTCGTGTGCTTGGCCACGAAGGCAGTCCACTTGGAGGTGGTCAGTGACCTCACTACGGAGGCATTTATCGCATGTCTGGATCGGTTCGTCTCACGAAGGGGCCTTCCGTCATTAATCCGTTCGGACAACGGCACAAATTTTGTCGGAGCCAGGCGATATCTGCAGGAGGTCACTCAATTCCTGAACGGTAACCAGGACGCCATCGGTACGGCTTGCTCCCGACGAGGGATTGAATGGGTTTTCAGTCCGCCGGGATGTCCTCATTGGGGAGGAATTTTTGAGGCTGCGGTTAAATCGGCTAAGTCGCACCTGACGAGGATCATCGGTGAGACCTCTCTACGCTTTGAAGAGCTTGCGACGCTGTTCTGTAAAATTGAAATGACACTGAACTCGCGTCCGTTGTGCCCGCTCAGTTCGGATCCAAATGATTTGGAAGCGTTGACGCCGGGTCACTTCCTGATAGGTCAGCCCCTTAACGCCCTGCCAGAATACCCATTCGGTGATGTTAAGTTAAGTCGGTTAACTAGGTGGCAGATGTTGCAGCAGATGGCTCAAGATTTTTGGAAACGGTGGTCCCTTGAGTACTTGCACATCTTGCAGCAGCGCCTTAAGTGGACTGACCGGACGAGCCCCCCTCAAGTCGGTGATTTGGTGCTGATTAAGGATGCGAACCTGCCATCATTGAGATGGAGACGAGGACGGATCGTCAATTTGTACACGGGTCGGGATGGCACGCCTCGATCAGCAGAAGTCAAGGTGGGGGACTCGGTCCTCAAGAGAGCGGTCGCAACACTTTCTCGCCTTCCTATTGATTAGGGACAGGTTCGGGCCTGTCCGGGCGGGTGACTGTTTAATATTTATGCTTCGGAACGCACCTCGGTTTTTGTTGCGCGGATCGACCGCGAGTGATCGGGACATCACTAGCTAGCTGTCACTTGCATAGCAAAAAATGACTAGCTAGCTGTCACTTTTGCACATGGTAAAATTGTCGGCGGTCAGGCGTCGGGGCCTTGGCTGAATGTTATTTATAATAATCACGGAACAATCGTCGGGAAATAAGCAGATTTCACGTCATCGTAGTGAGTGCTTCGTGCTGTGAAAGGTTGAAGTGGTTCGGTCACCAATTCGTCGCGTTCGGATAGCGACCCTTGTAGTCGGCAGTATCACGACGGCACCATCAGCGGGCTACGACGCGAGTAAGATTCGAATCCCATCACCCCCCACCCTTGTGTTCCTCATCCCGTACTCCTGCCTCGAATTGAGCTTTCGAATGCCGGTCCACGGCGTCAAGGTCAGTACTACTTGTGACATTTCACTGAAAAACAACCCTACCAAGATTCCACCCCTTTCGGTTGAGGCGTGGATTTAACATACCCTTTCCGATGTTTTGTTTTCGCGCACGATCAATGATGTGTAGATAATATGGAGACATGACAAAAATTGATCACAATTATCTCGCTAATGGTGAACACACACTTATTGGCACCGGACGCACCGAACGCACCAGACAGATCAGATTTTAGAATTATTTATATGGAATCCTATGAAACCAAATTTCAAATTTAAAAGTCTTTATTACTACTGTAGATATTTACATATACTTAGCAAACGTAATTTTTTGCCACTTCTCTACATTGGACCACTGAGGTCAAAGGAACCTCGCATATCTATCCGCGTCGGAATCGTTCGAATACGGAAAACGTCAGAAATCCGGATGACGTCATTTTCTGCGACAGAACTCAGAGAGCAACCTCAGAGAAGCGTGCTAGAGCAGCGCGGTAGGTTCCTTCAGTGCGGCGAACGGTGCGGATGAAGGTTCGTTCACCATAACGCGGCACTTGAGGGTACCAATTTTACTTCACATTTTTTGTTTTTGTTATTTTGTTTCCGAAAAACTATATGCTCTAATGAAGCCAAACTCCAAGAGACAATGGAAATGTACGAGGTGTATCCATTTGCCTTCTACATCTGGGCAACAGAATAACATCACACTGAGGAAAAAAAATAAAACAGATTCAACCACAGAGCAAAGCACACCCAACGCACAGAGTGCAATCAATCGATTGTCGTCGTCTTCCACTGCGAAATGTGCAATGTCGTCACCGATCGGTGACTCTGACATCCTGTCCAACCAAGAAACCTCGGACGATTCCTTGGTATCTTTGGAGTCATTGTCCCCGCCAAGACTATCGCGAAGCCTAAATCATAACATGATTGAAGACACAATTATAGATAGAGAAGAGTTAGTTCAAATTAAATCTGACCTCATGTCCACGCAAGCTGAGCTAGATAACACGCTATTAGAAAATAATGAACTAAAGAAGCATATAAAGCAACTTTCGATGGACAATAATACCCTAAAAATGCTTTGCCGAACACCGGTTACAACTACAAGCGCTGTAAAAAATAGAACACTTAAAAATAGAAGAAGACACTCAGTTATTCTAGATCAAAATGTGAGCCAATCCACCCCTCTCAAGTCAACATCAGCGTTCATGAAACCGGAGCCTAACTCGATAATTCTGGAACTTCAACAGGAAATGGAAGTTTTACAAAAACAACTTAAGGCGGCAAAAAATGAGATAGACAGACTGAATCAACAAATTAAGGCATTGAACCATCAATTACTTGTTCCAGACATAGAATCTAGGGTAGAACATACGGCCAACATACAAAGAGTGAAGAAAAAAGAAACCGAGAAGGATTTAAACAAGATACAAATAATAAGCAGCAACAATATAAATAGCATCTTAAGTATATCAGAGAATACTTTCGAAAACTTCTCCATCTGCCACAAAGTTATTCCTCAAGTCGGTGTGAAAGGCCTACTGTCAAACGGAATTGACAAAACTCTCGACTCTTTCACTAAGAGTGACTATTGCATAGTTATGATAGGCGAGTCGGATTTTCAAACGACTCATAACTACTTCGAGCTGATCCTCCTTATTCGTCAAACAGTTCAAAGACTTGCCCATACCAATATTATACTGTGTCTCCCAACATTCAAATGCACAGATTACAGCGACATATTTAATTGGAGGATAGAATCTTTCAATGCTTTACTGTGCTTGGACGTCTCTACGCATCAATACGCTTACATACTTGACTCGAATCTTCATCTAACGTATGATTACGCTATGTTTGCTAAACGGACTGGCAAAATTAATAATAATGGTATTCATACAATAATTCAAGACTTGAATAAAATGATTAATGACATTAAGTTGACGACTGAAGCTCAAAGCGCAGAAAGCGATATATCTTCGACAAACGACAAACGATACTGAGCAGTTTTTTCGTGACTAATACTATACATGTCTTACACCAAAATATAGCCGGATTAATAAGCAAAGCAGACATGTTAACTTTACATCTAAAGCAACTTGATGCGAACGAATTAACGATTGATGTCATATGCATCACAGAGCATAACATGCAATCCGGAAGAGAAGAATTATTAGCGCTATCAGACTATCGGTTAGCATCACACTATTGTAGAGATAATAAGAATAAAGGCGGTTCATGCATATTAGTCAGGAAAGGCATAAAGTATAGGAATCTACCTGATATATCAAAATTATCTTTGACAGGTTTAGTAGAATGCTGTGCTGTAGAGCTTACTGACTACGAAGTTATAGTAGCATGCGTGTATAGAATCCCTAAAAGTAAACAAAAAGCTGTATACCTAGAATTATTTTACGAGAAAATGACAGCACTACTTAATAAGATATGTATTCAAAAAAATAGGCGTGTTATTGTATGTGGAGATTTTAACATAAATGTATTGGAAAATAATTGTTATACCCGAGAATTCAAAGAATTTTTACTAGGCTACAATCTTGCTTTAGCACTGTCTGAACCGACAAGACCTGAGAGTGGTACATGTTTAGACAACTTTGCCCATAATAAAAAAATATTTAATAATTACTCTAAGCGGCTTAAGCGGATCATAAAGTTGACACAAAAGGCACAAAACAATCACTTAATTAAACATTCAACTAATAAATCCAAAAGTGCTTGAAATATTATTAATAATTCTAAACAATTGCTTCCAAATGAGCCCATCTCAAAAGTAAATGTAGATGACAATGAAATAACTGACCCTCTAGAAATTGCAGAAGCTTTCAATAACTTTTTTATTGATCAAATCAAACCAACAAATCCAAATTTAGATGGGGCTACCCGTATAAAAATTAACAGTCAAAGTCAGTCTATATTCATAAAACCTGCAACTCCAGACAGCATAACGAAAATTATAGGATCACTAAAAAATAAGAACAGTGTTGGATACGATGGTATTCATACTAAGGTATTAAAATATGTTAGTGATATCATAGCTCACCCACTTAGTCACATAGTGAACGCGTGTATTGAGTCCGGTAAATACCCAGAAAGACTTAAGCCAATAATTATAAAGCCACTTTTTAAAAAACAGGACAAAAAGCTAATGAAATATTATCGACCAGTAGCCCTAGTAACTATTATCTCAAAAATTTTTGAAAAGTATCTATACCACACGATTCTAACTTACCTTGAAAAATATAATATACTAACTGAGGAACAAAAAGGCTTTCGCAAAGGAAAATCCATCAACATGGCGGTATACGAATTCTTACAGCATGTAACTACAAGTGTAGATAAAGGAAAGCCAATCGTCGCCCTCTATATGGACATGACAAAGGCTTTTGACTATGTAGATCATCAATTACTCATTAGGAAACTACAAGCCTATGGTATAAGAGGAAACGTACTAAATCTAATTGAGTCATATTTGAGTAATAGGACACAATCAACAGAAATATCTAAAATATGCATTAAAAGTAAGCGAGAATCAAAATATTTGTCAAAGGCAAGACCAGTGAAATATGGCGTGCCTCAAGGTAGCGTTCTTGGACCGCTCCTCTTTATAATTTACATAAATGACCTCCCGAGAAATGTATCACATCCTATGACATTATTCGCTGATGATAGTACTTTAATAATAAAATGCAATGAATTGGACGATAACGAAACTAACATTAATGACGCTTTAAAAGAAATAATAATCTGGATGGACAGTAATAATTTAATTGTTAATTTAGAAAAGACATACTTAATGAATTTTTATCAAAAAGTATCGAAATTGGGAAATTTAAACATTCAGTACAACGGAACCAAAATTGACGAAGTTAAATCCACAAAATTTTTAGGTCTCACTATAGACAGTAAACTAAACTGGAAAGAACATACAAAGATAGTGAGTGAAAAACTTTGTAAATATGCCTATTTATTGTCCAAACTATCAAAAATCCTGAGCGAGGAAAACTGTCTCATAGCCTATCATGGATTTGTCGCATCCACGCTGCGCTTTGGGATGATTTTTTGGGGAAACTCTACGGACAAGGAAATTATTTTTAAGGCGCAGAAACGCTGCATTAGATCAATGTGTAAACTTAAAACAATTGATAGTTGTAGACCATTTTTTAAGAAACTCAACCTACTTACTTTGCCCTCGCTTTATATTTTTGAGATAGCAGTCTTTGTAAAGACAAATCCGAAATATTTTGTTGCAATCTCCACAATACGAGACAAAGGTCTTCGCACGCAACATCGCCACAGGCTGCTTTTACCACGATGCAGGACCGCATTGATGAGAAAAGGTGTTTTATTTATGGCTCCAATGATATATAATAAGGTGCCAAATGATATTAAGGACATGCATTTAAATTTATTCAAAAGTAGTTTATTTAAGTTACTAATTGATAAATGTTACTACAGAATTATTGACTTTTTAGAGGATAAAACAATTTAATCTAATTTAATTTGACATTTAATCACAACAATTTTATAATTTGATTTGACATAATTATTGCATGCTTGCAGGAATATTCATACGCCCAGATGGGCAGCACATGGAATGCACTGAAACTCTGTATATAAAGATCTATTTTATTTACCCATGTACATGAATAAACGATACTTTACTTTACTTTACTTTACTTAAAAGTGTTCTAGCTAGTGTAAGATGTGTCAGAACGGATGTTAACCAAAATGAACACCTCCGCTTGCGGCTAGCCACGGCTTGCTGTGTGTGATTCTTGCGGTGAATCTAGCTAGTGTAGGATGTGTCAGAAATGATGTTACCCAACATGAACATGTCCTCTTGCCGCCGCTTGGCTGGCTGCCGCCGCCGTCGCGGCCGCGGCTTGTCTAAGTGGACATGCTGTGTGTGACGCTTGCGGTGAATCTAGCTAGTGTAGGATGTGTCAGAACGGATGTTACCCAACATGAACATGTCCTCTTGCCGCCGCTTGGCTGGCTGCCGCCGCCGTCGCGGCCGCGGCTTGTCTAAGTGGACATGCTGTGTGTGACGCTTGCGGTGAATCTAGCTAGTGTAGGATGTGTCAGAACGGATGTTACCCAACATGAACATGTCCTCTTGCCGCCGCTTGGCTGGCTGCCGCCGCCGTCGCGACCGCGGCTTGTCTAAGTGGACATGCTGTGTGTGACGCTTGCGGTGAATCTAGCTAGTGTAGGATGTGTCAGAACGGATGTTACCCAACATGAACATGTCATCTTGCCGCCGCTTGGCTGGCTGCCGCCGCCGTCGCGACCGCGGCTTGTCTAAGTGGACATGCTGTGTGTGACGCTTGCGGTGAATCTAGCTAGTGTAAGATGTGTCAGAACGGATGTTACCCAACATGAACATGTCCTCTTGCCGCCGCTTGGCTGGCTGCCGCCGCCGTCGCGGCCACGGCTTGTCTAAGTGGACGTGCTGTGTGTGATTCTTGCGTTCGCCGTGACTCTTGAAGCGTTTGTCGCAGAGGAGACAGGCGACCTTCTTTTCATCTGAGTGTACCTGTGAAGATAGATCGTTAAAAATGAAAGCTTTTAATAAATTCTTCATTGTACAAGGTACATACGCAAATTATAGATCAAATTTAAAGAAAAATACAAAACAAAAATCGCGGTTAAAATGTGTCATAATACATTCATCTTGAGTTACCTGCGCTAGGTGTCTATCTCGGTTCGTCGGCTGGTTGAATGTCTTGCCGCAGACGGGGCAGGCGTGCCTCCGGCCAGAGTGCACCTGCCGAGAATGTCAAAATGGAACATCATTAAGAAGAAAGTTAAATCCATAATAAACTGACTTTAGCTTTAGCGAAATATAAATAAACGATCAACTTTCACTATGATCAGAGGAACATGATTTTAGCAGGCCCAAACAGGGAACTTGAAAACTCACAGTCGGGTTGGCCACTAGCCCACACCACACCCTTCCACCAACCCACACAGCCAGCGTGCTGGAATATAGTAATACCTTGGGCACTATTTTCACACATTGATCTAGATCTAGGGCTGGCCCCAAACTAGGATTCCCTGTATGTTGGGTACTAGACAAAGAAACACATATTTATACATAGATAAATATTATACTTAGATAGATAAACAACCGTAACTAGGGTACAAACATCCGTTCTCATCAAACAAATATTTGCCCCCACCGGGACTCGAACCCGGGATCCTTGGCTGCGTAGGCAGGGTCACTACCGACTCGGCCATTCGGGTCGTCACGGCTCAATCTTAGTCGAATTCCAGTCTAGGTCTGTGCCCTTCGGCGAGGAGAGTCGCTTGTACCTCTTGTCGCACTCGGCACACTCGAACAGACAACTGTCCAAGTGCTCCGTCTGATGGTCCGCGAGGTTCACTATTGTGCACTCAACTGTACTTACCTTTTGGTGCAGCTTCAGCGAGGAGAGTCGCTTGTACCTCTTGTCGCACTCGGTACACTCGAACAGACAACTGTCAAAGTGCTCCGTCTGATGGTCCGCGAGGTTCACTATTGTGCACTCAACTGTGCTTCAGCGAGGAGAGTCGCTTGTACCTCTTGTCGCACTCGGTACACTCGAACAGACAACTGTCCAAGTGCTCCGTCTGATGGTCCGCGAGGTTCACTATTGTGCACTCAACTGTACTTACCTTCTGGTGCAGCTTCAGCGAGGAGAGTCGCTTGTACCTCTTGTCGCATTCGGTACACTCGAACAGACAACTGTCCAAGTGCTCCGTCTGATGGTCCGCGAGGTTCACTATTGTGCACTCAACTGTACTTACCTTCTGGTGCAGCTTCAGCGAGGAGAGTCGCTTGTACCTCTTGTCGCACTCGGTACACTCGAACAGACAACTGTCCAAGTGCTCCGTCTGATGGTCCGCGAGGTTCACTATTGTGCACTCAACTGTACTTACCTTTTGGTGCAGCTTTAGCGAGGAGAGTCGCTTGTACCGCTTGTCGCACTCGGTACACTCGAACAGACAACTGTCCAAGTGCTCCGTCTGATGGTCCGCGAGTTTCACTATTGTGCACTCGACTGTACTTACCTTCTGGTGCAGCTTCAGCGAGGAGAGTCGCTTGTACCGCTTGTCGCACTCGGTACACTCTAACAGACAACTGTCCGAGTGCTCCGTCTGATGGTCCGCGAGGTTCACTATTGTGCACTCGACTGTACTTACCTTCTGGTGCAGCTTCAGCGAGGAGAGTCGCTTGTACCGCTTGTCGCACTCGGTACACTCGAACAGACAACTGTCCAAGTGCTCCATCTGATGGTTCGCGAGGTTCACTATTGTGCACTCAACTGTACTTACCTTTTGGTGCAACTTCAGCGAGGAGAGTCGCTTGTACCTCTTGTCGCACTCGGTACACTCGAACAGACAACTGTCCAAGTGCTCCGTCTGATGGTCCGCGAGGTTCACTATTGTGCACTCAACTGTACTTACCTTTTGGTGCAGCTTTAGCGAGGAGAGTCGCTTGTACCGCTTGTCGCACTCGGTACACTCGAACAGACAACTGTCCAAGTACTCCGTCTGATGGTCCGCGAGTTTCACTATTGTGCACTCGACTGTACTTACCTTCTGGTGCAGCTTCAGCAAGGAGAGTCGCTTGTACCGCTTGTCGCACTCGGTACACTCTAACAGACAACTGTCCGAGAGCTCCGTCTGATGGTCCGCGAGGTTCACTATTGTGCACTCGACTGTACTTACCTTCTGGTGCAGCTTCAGCGAGGAGAGTCGCTTGTACCGCTTGTCGCACTCGGTACACTCGAACAGACAACTGTCCAAGTGCTCCATCTGATGGTTCGCGAGGTTCACTATTGTGCACTCAACTGTACTTACCTTTTGGTGCAACTTCAGCGAGGAGAGTCGCTTGTACCTCTTGTCGCACTCGGTACACTCGAACAGACAACTGTCCAAGTGCTCCGTCTGATGGTCCGCGAGGTTCACTATTGTGCACTCAACTGTACTTACCTTTTGGTGCAGCTTTAGCGAGGAGAGTCGCTTGTACCGCTTGTCGCACTCGGTACACTCGAACAGACAACTGTCCAAGTGCTCCGTCTGATGGTCCGCGAGTTTCACTATTGTGCACTCGACTGTACTTACCTTCTGGTGCAGCTTCAGCGAGGAGAGTCGCTTGTATCTCTTGTCGCACTCGGTACACTCGAACAGACAACGGTCCAAGTGCTCCGTCTGATGGTCCGCGAGGTTCACTATTGTGCACTCAACTGTACTTACCTTCTGGTGCAGCTTCAGCGAGGAGAGTCGCTTGTACCGCTTGTCGCACTCGGTACACTCGAACAGACAACTGTCCAAGTGCTCCGTCTGATGGTCCGCGAGGTTCGCCGCGCACTACAACAAGATATTATAGTTTATTCATCTCAACCTTGGATCTCCATAGCCACGCAAACAACAATTGTTCCTCTGCCATTCCGTATGGAAAAAGGCGTGACAAACACAGCGGTTTGTTTTGTTTTTATACAACCAAAAAAAAAAAATTTGCTTCGTCACAAAGGCGGTAAATTGGGCAGTCAGTCCTCGACCAACCATAGAGACAGTACAGTACTCAACTCAATACAGTACGAACTATGATAGCGTACCAAACTCCTTTCGCTAACTTATCACCTGACGGCGCGGAGAAAGTCATATGGCATTTTCTAAGCGTCGTAGCGAGTGATAAGTTAGCGAATGCAACTTGGCCTCGGCGGCTGTAGCTCGATCCTGCATCTCTTGACATCCATCCCGACATCTTTGAAAGGTTTCGTGATTGTGATTGCGGGGAACGCACTGTATCTTAGCGTGGGGCCGGCAGCCGCATGGATGGTAGTCGCATGTGTGTCCTAGTGTGGGGGACGCGGCGTATCCTAGGGCCCCAGCAATATCGCTTACCGAGAACTGCTTGCCGCATACGTCGCAGAGATGGTCGCACGGCTTCGTCCGAGCGAGCGTCAGGTTGGGGTGCTCGCGTTGATAGTGGAAGCGGTAGGCGGAGTACGTCTTCATTGGCAAGTGGCACTGGGGACAATGGCACTATTTTATCGACTAGACAAATGTAAGAGGGAATCTTACACTTGCTATCAACATTTTTAAGCCGTTACTGTTTGACGACCCGAATGGCGGAGTCGGCAGTGACCCTGTCTACGAAGCCAAGGTCCCGGTGGGGGCAAATATTTGTTTGATGAGAACGGATGTTTGTACCCTAGTCATGGTTTTTTATCTATCTAAGTATAATATTTATCTATGTAAGTATGTGTATTGTTGTCTAGTACCCAAGATACAGGGAATCCTAGTTTGGGGCTAGATCAATTTGTGTAAATAGTGTCCAAGGTATTATTATTACGAGGATCGGTATCAAATGCGGTTGTTCTGAAATCGATAGGCTTCGACTCCGACTATTAGGTAACGCGACGACGACGGTCTATAGCCCTATTTTTAAATGGCTTATGATTTAACGATTACCAAACTGCACCTAATTAACTACCAATAAATTCGAAATGACCGCCAGAATTGGTACATGACCACCAAATTGTTTTTGGATAAATGATCACCAAACTTCTTTTTAATGTTTTGTGTATTTAAGTTTGTTTTAAGTATTTTTTGTTGTTCTTACATGTTCAAACTAACATTTGCTGCCGCAAAAATTTGCCCTGATATTTTCTGCAACTTTTGGTGATCATTTACCCATTTTGGGTAGGAAAACGTTATTTTGGTGGTCATTTAAATTGTTCTCTTTTTTAATCACTCGCGTGACATAATATATCACATGCGACTTATGACACGTAATCACGTTCGACTTACAAGTCGCATGACGTCGATTTTCCGCATTTTTGAATCGCTTGTCATCGGTGTTGTAATTTGGGAATGTTGACTTTTATCCGTTGCACACAGAAAAATTAAAAACTGGTATATGGAACCGCATGGGAAACGGAACGTTAAATGCTCTCATATTAAAGGCTGCATGACAGTGTCTGTTCAGATAAGCTGCCTACTAACTCCTAGCAATAATATGGAACAAATCGGGCGGTTCATTTGCGACAATTTGTTTTGGATTGCAGCAATTTGAAAAAACGCGCGAAAACACCAAAATCGAAGACAGTCTGATAATTTAAATTGTGTTGAAATTGTTGACATTAGCTTTGACGTATTTGACGTTGATTCTACTATTCGACTTGCGCAACGAGTGCTCCTGACAACTCGTTGCCGGCGAATGTTTGAAAAATACAAAATTTCTGATTTCGAAGGAAAACCAGTAGAAAAGAGAGAGAAGAAGAGAGAGCTCGCGTGAAATAAACAACTGCATAAATAAACACACTGTGTGAACGAGTAATAAAAAAATAGAGCTCCAAGGTTGTTCTGTGTGCCCAGCGGGCGGACCAAGCTAATGCAGAAGGCTGCGATCACGCGTAAGCTGCACACTTTTAACGATGTTGCTTTGAGGATTGATATTTATGTATGCCACATCAACGAATTTACTAGTTACAAAAGTTACATTAAATTATGATAATGCTTGATAAAATGGATTGTACCTTTGACTTGATGATATAAAATAATAAAGGTTATGATTTTTCTTAATTCTATTAATTGTACCCATGACTCGACTATATGAATACCTACAACCTAATAATTTATGATGGCTGTGATACATTTATGTTAAAAGTTAATTAAATGATTATACATGATAATATTAATTAATAATGACTATGATAATACAGGTAAAATTTTGTTGAATGTTTATTTAATTTAGTAAATTGTGAAATATGTTATAAGTACTTGGCTATCGCAATAGGGATTTCTGTAATAGTAGTACGAAGTTATGCAAATAAATAATTAAATACTTGATTCATAATAAAAGTAACTTTCATTGCATGCAGGTAAACATAACTATGAATAAAAAATAAAGCATCCTCCAAACATTAATCTTCTCCTTTTAGTGTGTAAACTTGTAGGGAGGCTCAATGTAGATCCCTCAGTAGTCAGCCACCGCGATGGCTTTGTCGTTAGCCTGCATAAGGTCTGCGTGTGTGCAGGAAGTCGGACACAGCGGGCGCGATAGTAGGTGGCCGGAAGTTTGGAGGGCACCGCAACGGCAGCTTGTGCTTGCGTCCCCAGGCAGGATGCCCCAGCGTCGCATGATGTCTCTGGTGCGCCAAACGTATGATTGACAGATGCCAGCCCAGGTTTTGGCCCGGAGGGAGTTGCTCATCAGGTTTTCCCAAATCAGGGCTTATGTGGCTTTGTGTGGATTGCTCCCAAAACCTAAGCCTTGCGGAGGCAGACCATCTCAGCGAGAGGGTCTGTTGTGGAAGCTTCTTCTGGATTGAAGACTGGATTGGAGCCAGCAAGCTCCTGACCAAACAGAGGGTGGCGAGAGTCGTTGCATTGTTTCCCCCTCTCAAACATGGAAGCAATCCCATGGCGAATAGAAGGCGGGGCTAGCCTGTCGGTGCAGCATTTCCGTGTGGGTTGCCTTGAGACAAGCCGTGATTAGGCGGCAGGTCTCGTGTAGCGCCACGTCCACCTCCTTGGAGTGCGGGGAATTGTTCCTCACTGGGGCAGCATACTCCGCCGCTGAGTGGCAGAGAGCCAAGGCAGTGGTTCCGTGCGGGTGACCGCCCCACGTTGTGCCCGAACCCGTTGTTCCTCGCGAAGACTTTCAGCTTGCTCTTTTGGCAGTGACTTTTGAGCGATAGAGTGCGATCAAGCGTTACTCCGAGATACACCGGGGTGACAGGATGTTCCAGCTTGTTGCCATGCCAAGTAATGTTCAGCGTCTCTGTTGCCTTGCGGTTGTTGAGGTGGAATGAGCAGACCTGGGTCTTTGCTGGGTTTGGTTGCAGATGGTTTTCCCTATAGTACACCGAGGGCACGTGTTAGATCGGCTTCCATGGTTTCAAAGTTCTTTGCTTGAGCTGCCAGTGCGAGATCATCCGCGAAGAGGAAATGTCGCAGTTTTCTAAGATTGGCTGATCGTTGGTGTAGATGTTGAATAACAACTTTTTTTTTTCTCGGAAGGACACAAAAAACCTTCTGTTCCGCAATATCGATGCCACCATTTGAGCAAGATGGTAGTCCCCGAACAAGTCAAAGAGTTTTTGGATGACCGGTGCTTGACTGTGTCTTATGCTTCGAAGCCGTTCTCAATGTGTTTATTTATTATTTATTTATTTATTTATTTATAAATACATATTACAATTTAGTCCCATTACAGGTCTACCTATTTCGAGGCTAAATCAATTAGCAATAACAATTAAGATTCAATTAGCAATAACAATTAAGATTATAACAAATCATTAGTAATATTAATTATTTTAAAAGAATAATAATACAATCCATTACCAAATATTCACGCGGTGCCAAAATAATAATCACAGACATAATACAATTCAAATTAATTAAATATTAATTTCATTAATTTCATTCTTCCCGTTCACATATCGCCAAACATTCTAGTTTTACACTCTTCCATTCATCAGCAAACAAATCGCACTGGGGCGCGGCTTCCAGCAGCGAGTTGAGGCGCCTGAGTGAGCGCAGTAGTGGAGACCAGCGCCGTGCCTCGGTGCGAAAGGGTTCCAGCGCAAATAGCGGTCTCTGCCTGCGCTGACTGGCGCGGAATCTATCCGGGACATGGAGCCTTGAAAGTTTTTCCAGCAGTGTGGGGCATGTAACAGAACCACGAAGAATTTGTGTGCATAGGAGCATTTGGTCCGAGTCACGCCTCACCTCCAACGAGTTATATCCAAGCACCCCAAGAAGAAATTTTGTTGGATACAAATAGTGATAGTATCCGTATTTCTTTTTGTATAGAAACCTAAGGAATCTCTTCTGAACCTTTTCCAGCATAAGTGAATATTTGTTCACAAATGGGTTCCAAATTGCTGAACAAGTCTCAAGGTTGCTACGGACCAGGGCGATGAAGAGAGTTTCGATTGTACTGGGGCTCGCAAAGTCGCGCGCATTGGTCATGACAAACCCGAGCGTCTTAAAACAACTGCTCGTGAGTGATTCAATATGTTTGTGAAAAGTCAGTTTGGGATCGAACACCACTCCAAGGTCCTTGACTGAAAAGACTCGTTTAATATTGTGGGTGTTCAGCGTATACGCAGCATCAATATGCTCTAAAGAACGGGTAAAATTGACCCCTGGCTAACACTGGACGGTGTGGGATATATCCCGGAGATGTGACATCCATGCCGAACAAACTGGTATCGGTCTCGAAGGTAGTCAGCGAAGAATCTTAGCAATTTTGGGGTGAAGCCCATAACCGATAGTTTTCTCAAGAGAACGTCATTATCCACTCTATCGAAAGCTTTCTGGAAATCAAGATATATGACGTCCACCTGTTCCCCACGATCCATTTTACCTTTGTTCTAGCTGACCTCCCGGCTCTAAAGCCATGTTGTGCATCAGTCATATATGGTTCTAATTGTTTGTTAATTTTCTCTTTTATAATTAATTCAAAGATTTTCGCGATAGAACTGAGAATGGCTATGGGGCGATGCTCCTCTACCAAAGTTTTATCACTTGTCTTTGGAATGGGGGTTACTCTGGACAGTTTCCAGTCTTTAGGATAAATTGCAGTTTCAAGAGATATGTTGTAGATGAAGTGAAGAGGACGTATGAGAAAATCTTTGCAAGCTTTAATGATAAAAGGAGGGACACCATCCGGGCCCACCGAACTGAGGGGTTTTAGCGATCGGATGGCTACGTCAATATCTTTTAAAGAAATGTCGGTTATGTTGATGTAGTTAGAAGTCAGCGAGGTATCATCGCTCATAGCCTGATCAGCAGACAAGGCTGGTACATTTGGAAGGAAAACACTACCGAAATGCTCGGCAAATATATTAGCTGCTTTCTCACCGGTATAATTCTTGTTCTTATATACTACAGTAGGTTCGAAACCACCCTTGGACTTTAAGTTAGATATATGTTTCCAGAAACTGCGGGGATCACTTTTTATGTTGCGTTCTACATCTCGTATGTGCGATTTGTAGGCTTCAACTTGCTTTGATTTCACACTAGCGCGGAGTTTACTATACAATTTATAAATGTCAGCATTTTTTGAGGCTTTCCATAATTTATGAAGTGAAGCCTTATTCGCAATATCTTTTATCAAATCTGGAGAATACCATATAGGAAATCTGCTACACGGTTTACTTTTCCTGATTTTCAATGGTATACATTGGTCAAATAATTCGTACACGATGCTATAAAAAAGTTCGACCGCTTGGTTAACATTATTGCATTCATATAATGATTTCCATGATACGGCTCCTATCAGTTCATAAAATAGTTGAAAATTTCCGTTACTAAAATTAGAGACGCAAATTACAACGCAGTGTTGCGTGAGGTTCAGAACCTGGCTTGTACACGACTTGCCAGCTCTAAAACCAGCCTGTTCAGGGATCAGCTTTTGGTCGACTGACGGTGCTGTGCGCTGGAGGATTAGTCTTTCGAAAAGCTCGTGTAGTATGCACAGCAGCGCTATTAACTTTTAGCTTCGTCGGGATCCTCGCCGGGTTTTAGGAGAGCAACAACATGTGTCTTTCTCCACTCGGCCGGCATACCATGCTTGAGTAAACACTTGTGTCCGAGTAGCCCCAAGTCTCGATGCGGCTGTTAAAGTCATTGAGGATGAAGTTTACGCTGCTCCTTGGTACGCTACCGAGGCTGGAACCATCAAATGGATGAATTTAAAAAGCATGTTTTTGTCGAATAAGGAATATTACAATGTTCAAGATTACTTTAATGACGGGACTGTATGGGGTTAATCTAGCTCAACACAGACATTGCTGTTAACAATTTTGTAATTATTTATTCCTGATTATTAATCATAATATTTTTTTATATATTTGTATTAGTTAAGCACCAATTTTTAAAAGAGACCTAAAAATCTTCGTCTCCCACAGTGTAGAGAGGAGGCAAAAAATTACGTTTGCTAAGTATATGTAAATATGTACAGTAATAAAGAACTTTGACTTGATTTGACTTGACTTGTTTGGTGGCTTGTAGACTGATGTTACTGCACAGCTGGACAGTCTTACCGTGATGACCTCAATACCGCCAGCATTGTCATTGTCACGTCCACTCCCTCGTGCTGTCTGTGCGGGATTTCACCAGAGGGTCATGCAATCCTCACGAGGTTGGTTATTGTCTGGTCCTCTATGTGTTTCGCATACACATTAATGAAACCGTCCAACTAAATTTTAAGTCCACTTTTTACCTATTTAGGCTGATAACTTTTGAACCACTGAATAGGTTTTAATAAAAAATGTCTAGGAATCATCACAGCGAAGTCAGCTTCCAACTAAATAAAATCGTACCAAAATCCGTCCACCCGATTCCTTATCAAGCTGATAAATTATGTCATCAAAACAGGATTGAAATAATACGAAAGGTTTTCTTAAGAACTCTGGATTACAGGACCGGAACTGGTGATGCATTTTGAAAGCAGAAGAAGAAGAAAGCAGTTTGAAATCATGTTTCTGTACAAGCTCATTAATGGCCATATTGTCTCCCCTAACATATTATATGATGTTAAATTCAAAATTCCCTCAAAATCAATGTTTTATTCGTACCCGCCACTTCGAGAACTAATGATACATCTAATGCTTTTCTCAGACGCTGTTTGACCGCTTACAACAAAGAATTGTCACAACTAGACCTGTTTAGCAATCATTTCCTTAGATTTAAACTTAGTTTAGTGGAGTATTTACTGCTCACTATTGAATAGACATAAAAGTAATCTCTTTGTCGCATCTGTATGCGTATTTCGTTTATTTTTAATTTTTCTTAAGTCTAACTAGAATTCACTCATTAGTCTTTGGCTTCGTGACCGTACCGGCATCCATTCTTTGAAGGTTTACGTTTCTTTACATAATGTACTAATAAATATCTTTAAAACATCCTGTGCTTGCATCCCAGCGCTTGAAGCACAACTATTAAATATAGTTGTAACATTCTTTTAGGCTCTCTAGGTCTATATTCTGTCATAAGTAAACATAATTAGTTAAGTACATGACTGTATGTTGCCAAAATAAACGAAAAAAAAAAGCTTTTAAACTACTGATGCAATTTTAATGAAACATATCTAAGAATCATTGCAGGGAAGTCTGCTGGCATTTATCCGTTTGACCGCTAGGGTGCCAGGGACAGACACACAGACACGCCGACAGATTCTTCAAACTAACAACACCTCTCTTGTGGTCGACGGGTTAATAACATCCCTCTCTTGCTTGTCTGGGGTTAAACAGCTTCAACGGGTCGACTTCTGGGGGTATCACAAACTTAACTAATTACCGAACATAGCAGAGCGCTATGCTTTCCCCATATGAGGTTGCAGACAGCTGTGATCACGCTTATCCCCAGATTCTGAAAGAATACCCAAATGCCTGTTAAGGTGATTGATCAAATATTAATTCATAACCACCTATATAGGTTAACATTTTTGAAACCTTAAGCCTAAAATTTGGCAGACCTATTGTTGTTAAGGTACGAAGAGAAATGGGGGTTTTTCCGAATCCATTTACTCCACCACGAAGTCATCCACAGATTTGATTTTTGGGTTAACGTTTATTGAGTATTTGATTAAGTTTATCACTGAAGGAAAACGCGATTGGATGAAATTTTCTCGAGAGAATTTAATAACGAAAATTGTTTTATTTTTTCTGTAATTCTGAAATCCTAACTAATTTCATTGTGGAACTGAGTTCAGAATGTAGATATTATGTATTCGTAAAATCTCCTTAAAAAACTTTTTAACTAAATAGCGTAGTTTATTTTTAAACAATTTTTCTGTGGTTTAGCGCTAAGTTATGACATTTTTTCCCGATTCCGTCCCTCTCACACTGCGGGTCTTTCCGCCTGGAGTAACGGGGACCTATGCACGGACGAGGTATCGCCTTAAGCTGATAACTTCCGAACCACTGATCCGATTTCAATACAACATAACTAAGAAACAATCGCAGGGAACTCTACTACCATTTACAGATTACATTAAAATCCATCCACCCGTTTGAGCGCTAGGGTGCCACACACAGATAGACAGACAGACGCTTCAAAATTATATCACCCCTCTTTTGGTTGTTGGTGGTTAAAAATAGCGGCACGTGACTGGCTGGAATGAGCAATGTATGTGCCTGTATGTAAATGTGTGTGTGTATGTGAGTTTAACAAGTTGTCACAGCTAATTTGCCGATCGGAAACCGATCGTTTACCGGCCATCGCCGCAGCTATTTATTTATGTATTTATTTATTGAGGATCTTTTTCATGATGTACGCAACACTATATGGTGAGCGAATCAAACAGCACCTGTATAGAAACTTGACAGTCGGCGCAGACTGTCAGCCGCAATGTGAATAGAGCCTTACTGTACCCCAAATGTGAAAAATTAAAAGAAAGAAATCTTCGCCAGTTGTCGTATTCCCGAATAATATAATCGTATGAGTCCTAAACTTAACTTAAATATTGCACATGCAATTTGTACCTCGTTCGAAAGAAATAAGAGTCAATTTCATGGGTAAACAATCGAAAGTTTCCACGAATACGACAACTGGCGAAGATTTCAATGCGTATTATCAGTTTCGGAGTACTGTACTTATTTTTTTGATGATAATTATGTTGGATTCGAACCTGTTCACACTGCAGCGGCTTCTGTTTGTTGCCGCGTTCCTTCTTCACGCGCTTCACCTTGCCCTGCGGACGCACATTCCGGACCAACCTGCGACAACATGTTTCATAATAAATATAAATAAAAACTTAAACCCCCACCCAACAGGTAAATTAAACATTATTGGTTCATTCGATATTCGATCCACTGAATTAATTTTAATAAAACATGTCTAAGAACCATTGCAGTAAATTCCACTACCAATTACAAAAAAACCAGCCAAGTGCGAGTATAACTCGCGAACGAAGGGGGATTAATACATTATGGTCATAATGCATCAATATTAAGATAAGAAATGAGTCTTTACCAAGTAGTTAACATTATGCTGGTCGTAACGTGCGGTTTTTGGACGCAGTAAAGAGGGTTTATGATACGAGATATATAATAGTATTATGTGACTGCTACAAAATGGAGGGCATTAATACTCGAGAGTGGGTTTATGAAACGAGCCGAAAGCTCGTTTCATAATAATATCACTCGAGAGTTTTAATGCCTAATTATGTACAGTTACATACACTAGTTTATCTACACACATATCATAAGCTCTCTTTAATGTGTTCAGGAACCGCATGTTCGACCGGCATGGTGGCATTGATAATTCCTTTGCACTTGTTTAGCTTGTTCAGTAGTACCAACTTCACAAACAAAGTAGGGGCGGCACGCAGGCGGGCGTCGGCGTTCGAAATTTGAATGTCATAATATTTAGAAAAATTACACATTATGTTCATAATGTGTAATTTTTCAGATAAGAAATGAGTTTTTACCAAGTAGTTTAACTTTATGCTGATGGTAACGTGCGGTTTTTGTACGCAGTAAAGAGGGTTTATGATACGTGTGTAGATAAAATATTTATTAAAACTTGAGACTGCCATTATTTTTTTACTTTTTATTATCTCCGTTTCAGGATTGGGCAAAAATGCTGTCGTATGTCCGGATGTTATACTCTACAGGCCGCATTCCTCAACTGATTCTCGTGAATTTTTGTGAGCGGTTTTTTTTTTGTCGATTTAGTTTTTTGAAATTTTTCAAAATGGCGAAGATTTGGGGGGTTTTTTAAATTTAAAAAAACCGATACAGTCCAAACAGCTTGACGGATTTTAACAAATGAGGTGTCGTTGGATTTGTAGAGACCGTGAGAGTAACACGAGCGATATAATATCTTGGACACTATCACACATTGATCTAGCTCCAAACTAGGATTCCCTGTATCTTGGGTACTAGACAACGATACACATACTTATATAGATAAATATTATACTTAGATAGATAAACAACCATGACTAGGGTACAAACATCCGTTCTCATCAAACAAATATTTGCCCCCACCGGGACTCGAACCCGGGACCCTTGGCTACGTGGGCAGGATCACTGCCGACTCGGCCATTCGGGTCATCTAAGCTATATAGAAGATAAATATGATACATACATACATATGCTCACGCCTATTTACCGTAAGAGGGGTAGGCAGAGACTAAAGACCTCCCCTGCTACGATCCTGGCATACATCTGTCGCTTCCTCAACATTCATAAGTCTCTTCATGCAAGCTCGCCGGTTACGGGTACTTCGTATTTGCCCCTTCACTAAAAAAACGCCGATTTGGTCTTTATAGGACCTTCTTGGGCGTCCCCGCCCGACGGCTCCTTTCACAGCCGCTGTATAAATATGTTTCGTCAATCTCCTTTCATTCATCCTTTCAACGTGACCAAACCATCTAAGCTGGCCTTTCTCTATCCTTGTCACTATATCTTCTTTCAGTCCACAGCGTTATACATACATACACATACACATAGATATGATATAACGATAGATAGTGAACACAGACCTATCGGGTGCGGCGTGTCTCGGGGAGACTCTCGCGTGCGTGCGCAGCGCTGACTCCGACGCGAAGAGAATGTCGCACTCCGCGCAGTGCGGCGCGTCGCCGGCGATCTGTGGAGGAAGCAGGAATCATTACATGTCGAAAAAGTATGCGAATCGAACTGTAAGTGACTCTTATACACACTGACATAAGGTTCATTTTATATGAACTCGAACACTTTTTCACTCTGGTAATTATTCCTGCTTGAGCCACTGATGAATTCTATGTATTAGGTACAATATGTGCGACTGTAAATAGCTGTGTTGTAATTATTAGTAGTTTGTGTGACTGATACATAATGGAGGTCATTAAAACTCTCATAATAATATCACTCGAGAGTTATAAAGCCTAATGTACACACTATGAAAACTCGCACAACTGCCCTCCGCGTCGAATTGTTCGAATCGTAAATAGGTGTGCGAGATTTCATAAGATTCCATGTAAAGCGTTCAAAAATTAATTGAGAACAATTAAATGACCACCGAATAGTAGTTTATGTGACTGCTACATAATGGAGGGCATTAATACCCGAGAGTGGGCTTATGAAACGAGCCGAAGGCGAGTTTCATAATAATATCACTCGAGAGTTTTAACCTTTGACTGGTGACATGGTTTTTGTGTAACGTAACTGGTGACGAGGGGTCTGAGACGCCCACTGCGATATCTGGTATAAATCATAGAAATTAAGTGATTTAGCTAGACAAAGTATTTAAAAACTGTGTAATCATATATAAAAGGATAAAATAAAACAAATAACTATACTCTGAATATATATTTTTTGTTACGATCTTGTAATTTTAATGTAGGTCGTCTTTACAATCAAAAAACTAAAGATGAGATCACAAATTACAAAAGATAAAAAATTAAATCAACATATTTCGAAAAATAATTCACTTTTTTCTATAATGTATAAGTAATAATGAATATATAAAGAATACAACTCCAATAAAAAGTGTAATTTCACGAAATTGGCAATGGTCAAACTTTGTCAATTTTTACATGGACACGAATCACACTGGTAATTTGACTTGCGCTTTAATCGAGAAAGACAACTGGCGCAGGGTTTTCCGGTGTTTGGCCTGTTGTCGGTTAAAATACAAAAAATCAATACAGCAACATTACGTTCAAAAATTACGTAAATGGTGACATGGGGTCTGAGAGACCCCTGCCGAACTTTACGTTAATGCAAATTACCGATTTGAACCTGTCCGACACAGCTATCCCCTTCTACGGCATGGACGCAAGTAAACTCGGAGCTACTCAGGTGATGAGCCCGAGGAAGCGCGGGGAAGGGGGTAAAATTATGTTTTGCTGACGCCGCTGGGCCTGTATGTAAGACCCCTTGTCACCAGTTAAAGGTTAATACCTAATTATGTACAGTTACATACACTAGTTTATCTACACACATATCATAATATCCCTTTGATGTGTTCAGAACCGCATGTTCGGCATTGTGGCATTGATAATTGCTCTGCACTTGTTGAGCTTGTTCAGTAGTACCAACTACACAGACAAACTAGGGGCGGCACGCAGGCGGGCGTCGGCGTTCGAAATATGAAAGTCATAATTTGTCGAAAATGTATACATTATGGTCATAGTGTATCAATATTAAGATAAGAAATGAATAAGATAACGTAGTAAGATAGATAAGTAGTATAACTTCACAGAAAATCTAGGGGCGGCACGCAGGCGGACGTCGGCGTTCGAAATTTAAAAATGTCATAATTTGTCGAAAATGTATACATTATGGTCATAGTGTATCAATATTAAGATAAGAAATGAATAAGATAACGTAGTAAGATAGATAAGTAGTATAACATTATCGTTACCATTACCCAGCTGGTCTAACGTGCGGTTTTTGGACGCAGTAACGAGGGTTTATGATATGTGTGTAGATAAAATGGATAATATGATTGACTAGAACCTCCGTAAATACAGCTGCATATGCCACGTCCATCGATCCCGAGACCTTTGAAATTAATGTTTGAAGAATAGCAAAAAATGTCAGCTCGCGTCAAATAAGCATGTTGTGGTCATCGTTCAGATGTTTTCAAAGGGACAGATGTTGGAGATGGAGAGAATGTGGGAACAGTAGCCTTATCACATTATATTATACACTCATATAATATATAGGAAACTGGGTGGGGCGAGTGGTTTCAAAATATTAAATGCCCTTCTCTGCGAGGAACCGCGGAACGAGCAACTATATATCTAACTAACTGTCCTCCGAGCCCTCCCCCTTATGCCTCAGCCGCTGGTGCTGTTAGATGCCCCTCTCGGCGAGGAACGAGTAACTAACTAACTGACCTCCGAGTCCATCCCCTTGTGTCTTAGTCGCTGGTGCTGTTAGATGCCCTTCTCTCCGAGGAACGAGTAACTATATAACTAACTAACTGACCTCCGAGTCCTCCCCCTTATGCCTCAGCCGCTGGTGCTGTTAGATGCCCTCTCGGCGAGGAACGGGTAACTAACTAACTGACCTCCGAGTCTTCCCCCTTATGCCTCAGCCGCTGGTGCTGTTAGATGCCCTCTCGGCGAGGAACGGGTAACTAACTAACTGACCTCCGAGTCCTCCCCCTTATGCCTCAGCCGCTGCTGCTGTTAGATGCCCTCTCGGCGAGGAACGGGTAACTAACTAACTGACCTCCGAGTCTTCCCCCTTATGCCTCAGCCGCTGGTGCTGTTAGATGCCCTCTCGGCGAGGAACGGGTAACTAACTAACTGACCTCCGAGTCTTCCCCCTTATGCCTCAGCCGCTGCTGCTGTTAGATGCCCCTCTCGCGAGGAACGAGTAACTAACTAACTGACCTCCGAGTCCATCTCCTTGTGCCTTAGTCGCTGGTGCTGTTAGATGCCCTT
Organism: Argyresthia goedartella; assembly: GCA_949825045.1. Lineage (NCBI taxonomy): Eukaryota > Metazoa > Arthropoda > Insecta > Lepidoptera > Argyresthiidae > Argyresthia > Argyresthia goedartella. The sequence goes on along the minus strand of OX463832.1, from coordinate 8,412,347 downwards.
TTCTCCGAGGAACGAGTAACTAACTAACTAAATAACTCACTGACCTCCGAGTCCTCCCCCTTATGCCTCAGCCGCTGGTGCTGTTAGATGCCCTTGTCTCCGAGGAACGAGTAACTAACTAACTAAAAAACTCACTGACCTCCGAGTCCTCCCCCTTATGCCTCAGCCGCTGGTGCTGTTAGATGCCCTTGTCTCCGAGGAACGAGTAACTAACTAACTAAATAACTCACTGACCTCCGAGTCCTCCCCCTTATGCCTCAGCCGCTGGTGCTGTTAGATGCCCTTGTCTCCGAGGAACGAGTAACTAACTAACTAAATAACTCACTGACCTCCGAGTCCTCCCCCTTATGCCTCAGCCGCTGGTGCTGTTAGATGCCCTTGTCTCCGAGGAACGAGTAACTAACTAACTAAATAACTCACTGACCTCCGAGTCCTCCCCCTTATGCCTCAGCCGCTGGTGCTGGTAGATGCCCTTCTCTCCGAGGAACGAGTACCCGCAGTACACGCACACATGCTCAGACGGATGCTTGATGCGCCGGTGTGTGAGTAGAGACGAGTGCCGGCTGCAACGGAAGATGGAGTGTAGCAAGCGCTTCAAGCGGCGATGAATGGAGAAATCGGCTAGATATTCAAAATTTACAGACTAAAGAATCTCGCACAATGCGGGCATATGAGAATAGTAATGATTGTTCATGGGAAGGTAAGTATAGTCATTTATTATAATCTTTAGTTGAGTAATCCAACATTAGGTTGGAGTGTAGATAAGGGAGCGCCAAGGGAAAAATACTTGCTGGTTCCGCCACTTATCGACACTCTGACCCAACATTGAGTTTCGTGATCATTTACCTATTTGAGTTGTTTTTTCTGACTTTTGACATTCTCTTCAACCACTGGGGCCGAGATATCCACCCAGGAATTGTATGTCAGAGGACAAGTCTACTGCTTATCTAGAGATGTATGCCCTTCCAATCAAAAAAATATGTATGCCCTTCCAAGCAAAATGTGTTACTGTTAGTTTAGAATTAGAACTACACACGTTAATAAGTCACTTAGAAACATCAAATAACAGTAACTATTTCAATAAATATAAAACTAATCTATTCTCACAAACAAGTTCTATGTGAGTAATTAATCGTGAGATTTCGAGCCAGCTGACGAGTTAGTCACCTTGCCGTATGTCGAAACGTCGTTCCTGCTGCCGATTCTATCGAATCCTGTACATTTGACAAGCGCTTTATTGACGTATGGTGTCGCAAACACTAAGAAAATGGTTCCTGCTAATGGTTATCTTCTATTTGTTTATGCACGATAACCTACTATTGTTCAAGGCCACCGCTCATAACATGTGGCGCGACGTGTACAAACACGTGTATTAGGGTTTCGTAACTTGAAAAGGCAAAACATTTTAGGGTCATCACTCGTCTCGGTCCCAAGTGTGTATTTACACCAAGTTAAAACAAAAAACCAACTTCAAGCTTAAGCCCTATTTGTTTCGGCCCGGTCGGGATGCAAATATCGTCTCTTTACACGAAAACTACTCATCGAAACTTTTTCTGAAGGGAAGGAATAAACCAAAACGTCATCTGTTTTATATTTTTGTTGATTATTTCAAAAAGCGCTCAATCAATATTGATAAAATTCAATGGGACCACCTCTGACCTTCCAATCAAAAAAATAATCATCAAACTTGGCGAAATAATCAACTAACAAACATACAAAAAAACAGTCAAATTGAAAATCTTTTCCTTTTTGAATTCGGTTAAAAAGTAATATTTTTTATTTATTTATTTATTTATTATAATTACATTGTACAACATTACAGGTATATATACCCAAACCGTTTTGCAATATCCGGGATACTTATAGAACACACACCTTAAATATATATATTACAATTCAATTAAATTAGAAATATAATAACAATTATTTAACAAAAAATAATTAATTAACAAAAAACTATTGTTAGATTTAATTGTCATTTTTTAATGATAATGTCCTCTCTTCCGCCACGAGACAGGCTATGCCCAGTGTGGGGGCCAGCAAAATGCACAAATGTACAATTTATATGACAATAAATATTTTCAAATATATATAAAAAAGTGTGCTTTAGAGTCTAAAGTTTAAACCACACAACTGAAGTAAAACTTCTTTAGCTCTAATGCTTCAAAAATACATCTCCTGCACTGTGTCTGGCTATGAGAGGAAGAGAGCAAGAAAATGTGCGCGCGCACCTCTCGTTCGCCTCGCCCCATCACACTTTTCGTAACGCTCTCGTCACGCATTCGCCAGCTTACTCCCCAAGTCAAGCGTGCGTAAAGAAGTTTTACTTCAAAAACGACCGAATTCTGAACCGATCAAGTTGAAATTGAACACACATATGTATTTCTGAGACTAAAACACGAACGTGTTACGTAAATAAAATGCTGTCCAAAATCTGATGCATTTCCCCACATTTTGAATAAGCACACCTCCTCGCTAGCTGGTTCCTGCTTGAGCCACCGATGTTTACGACGAACAACTCGCGAGTCATGACCCTTTCATATCCGGTATGCGTTTTTTCATCTTTCTACATTTTTAGTACATTTTACAAGTATGACTACGTCGCTCTATAGGACAAAACTTAAACCCGCAAAATAAATAGAGAGAAATAACAACAAATCCTACCTATTTTCAATGTAAATTCTTGCTCTTTTATACATAAAAATATAAACATTTACGTACAGGCACATACATTGCTTCTGGCCCCACAATAGGATACCCTGTGTCGTGGGGACCAGAAACAGCGACGTCACGCACATATAAACATCCAAGACCTGGGGGTTTTTTTTCTTACCCCCAGCCGGGGATCGAACCCGGGACCTCTCGCATGGTAGGCAGAGCCACAACCACTGCGCCAGAGATCGTCAATTTTATACAGCATTCTGGCTTCGCCGGAGGAAGGAAATAAGAGACTGTCCTCCGATTTCTGAATTGAAAAGTTCACTAATGAGGGTTTTCTGACTTCTGACAGCTGTTTAGACCTGACGCCTACGAGGCGCCGCCTGGTGGCAGAAAAAGTATCGAAAACCCTCGAGGGTTTTCTGACTTTGTACTATCTGACAGCTGTTTAGACCTGACGCCTACGAGGCGCCGCCTGGTGGCAGAAAAAGTATCGAAAACCCTCGAGGGTTTTCTGACTTTGTACTATCTGACAGCTGTTTAGACCTGACGCCTACGAGGCGCCGCCTGGTGGCAGAAAAGGTATCGAAAACCCTCGAGGGTTTTCTGACTTTGTACTATCTGACAGCTGTTTAAACCTGACGCCTACGAGGCGCCGCCTGGTGGCAGAAAAAGTATCGAAAACCCTCGAGGGTTTTCTGACTTTGTACTATCTGACAGCTGTTTAGACCTGACGCCTACGAGGCGTCGCCTGGTGGCAGAAAAGGTATCGAAAACCCTCGAGGGTTTTCTGACTTTGTACTATCTGACAGCTGTTTAGACCTGACGCCTACGAGGCGCCGCCTGGTGGCAGAAAAGGTATCGAAAACCCTCGAGGGTTTTCTGACTTTGTACTATCTGACAGCTGTTTAGACCTGACGCCTACGAGGCGCCGCCTGGTGGCAGAAAAAGTATAGGGTTTTCTGACTTTGTACTATCTGACAGCTGTTTAGACCTGACGCCTACGAGGCGCCGCCTGGTGGCAGAAAAAGTATCGAAAACCCTCATTAAACACTTAAGTATCGTTATGTCTCTGCAGATGTCATAAATCGTGACAGAACGATACATAATAATAATACCCTGGACACTATTTACACACATTGATCTAGCCCCAAACTAGGATTCCCTGTATCTTGGGTACTAGACAACGATACACATACTTATATAGATAAATATTATACTTAGATAGATAAACAACCATGACTAGGGTACAAACATCCGTTCTCATCAAACAAATATTTGCCCCCACCGGGACTCGAACCCGGGACCCTTGGCTTTGTAGGCAGGGTTACTGCCGACTCGGCCTTTCGGGTCGTTCATACATAAGTATGAACTTAGGGTGCGTTCGAGATCGGTTAAAAATTAAACCGACTGATGCGAAAATTACTCCAGAGCGTTCGGAAAAAACCCGAGTGAAGCCGAGGGTACACGAACTGTTACCCGACCCGAGCTTGCCGACCAGCGTTTTCGAACGACTTAGATAAAGTAGCGGTGCGGTTTGCGATGCGCTTACGAGCGCTATTTGCGTTGTGAGCGCGCTATAGGTCGGTGCGTAATGCGCGTACAATTCACCAGAGTGAAAGTTGTGACCTCATGAGTGACGTCATAAAAGCGCGCGCGAAAAAGAGGTAGTGCAGTGTGTGTGGAAACGTCAAATTGACATTTGGTATCTGTGGTGAAATTTGAATTGAATTAAGAATTATTCTTGGAATATCTATTGCTTTGATTTAATTTTAACGTAGCGCGAGAGGTGGTAAAGTACTGTAAAGTAGAGGATAAACTATTTCTATTGTTGGAGAGTGACATGGCAGTGACAGTTGACAGATGGATTTCGTAAGCGCTCTTTCACCGGTTTATAATGAACGCGGGAGAATGCAGGCTTACGATGTAAACCAGGCAGTATACAACGATTGCAGTGTGCGCACCAAATGCACCAAATTGTAAACCGTACTGTAATTTTCGTACTGACAAGTGCGATAACTCTCCCTGGTTCAGCGTTGTTAAAAATGACCTAACAGATGTCAAACTGTGCTTCAAATGTGTGCTGTTATAAATCTGGTTGGTTTTACAAGTTATCCCGTTCGGAAAAATGATTCTCGCAATAGCCGCATTTCATCTCTCTTTCTGTCATTATATCCATCTCTTTTCTTTCTCCGAGTGAATTTTCACTCGGTTTCCGAACGCACCCTTAGTGAATGTTTTAATTCGGAAATCCGCGCTATGTGTGAGTGCCATAGCAACCATAACAATCATCAGTCATGACATGATCCAACTATCTTTCAATCATTAGATATATTTTCAAATTCCTACGAAAACATGATATTAAAATTTAGTTACTCCATTGTTTTATTTTTTTATATTTATCCGTATTTATTTATCTGATTTGTATGTATTTTATTAAATCAATACTGATTTTAAATTCAAATTCCGTCCTCTTCCAAATTACGATCCTTTTATTGCAATTTTTTCTCAAAGGTTTACAAAAGTCCAAGATAAATAAGAATATGAATCAATAGTCACGAATAGCCAAAAATAAAAAGAAGATTAAAGACAACACTCTCAAGACAAGCCTCCACAGTATCGTGGACAAATAGAGTCAAGAAGACACGTGACATTGGCATAAGAGCTGGACTCACATGCCATATTGAGGGAAAAAAACATGGTGAATTGTATATGGAGTACTAGCTGACCCGGTGAACTTCGTACCACACAAAATTTGATTGTAAAATAAGTGTACATACCAACCAACCGACCCGACCGTACCAACCCCAAAGTGTCGTGTTGGCGAGAAAATTAGTAATCAAATAGTTGGTCGTTAAATAAATGTCGTAAGTAATTTACTTATAGGTAAGTGAAAAGATCCGATACTAATGCCATCTATCCTTTGCATAGTAACTATATGCATCGCACAGCTGTGGAGCGTTAAGTCCGCTACCAACAAAGAGGTTATAATTAATCAATGGCAAAGGAGTTTGAATCATCTATGGCTACCTACGCCATCCAGCGATAGGAATATGAGACTTCCCCAATTCTCATAAAAAACATTATTAGATTTTTTGGCTGTTTGTGGTCGGGCCATTATAGAGATTTAGTAAAACTAACGTACAGCGATTAATTTTTATAAGTATAGATTGTGTTAGTAATATTTGTATACGTTTACTTTTCATTCCCCCTAGTAGGAGAAGGGTGGTGTAATATTTGTATAAGTTTTATTTTATTTGCAAGGGAATGATGTAGTGCTATCTATGTCTGGTTGCCACAGCAACCATAATAAATATCAGTCATGCATCATGAATTGATCCAACCATCTTTTATTCACTACAATGTGAGTGAATGAATAGATACAATCATCTTTCATTCACGACAATGTAAGTGAATGTATTGATCCAACCATCTTTCATTCACTACAATGTGAGTGAATGAATTGATCCAACCATCTTTCATTCTCTTCAATGTGAGTGAATTAATTAATCCAACCATCTTTCATTCACTACAATGTATTTATTTATTTACACATTCTGTTTATTCTGCAGGCACACTAACAGTACAGAGTGTAACAGAATGGTATAGTCATATTTTAGGGTCATAATTCTGATCGTCTTTCACTGAAACAGATTTGTTCACAGCAACTTTATTTTTCACTTTTCCATACAAAATAGTCTGACCGCCTCGCCCCGAATGTAGAAATGAAAAATAACTTGCTCAGACTAAATCGGTTTATAGTAAAAGTTGTTCAGAATTATGACCCTAACAACCTCCTCAATAATCTTGAATACACAATGATATTGAGACAAACTTGACAAGCAATCTTTGGGAGTTTCTTTGCCCTTTCCTCTCCATCGGTGATTGAACGTAGAGAAGAAGCAATACATTTTGTGTTTGTAAATATCTAATCAGTAATAAAAATTATTTGACTTTGACTTTGACTGAGTGCGTTGAGGGCAAGAGAGAGAGTACTTACTTGAAGACGTCGTTACACTGAGAGCAGGAGTAGGTGGTGCCTCTGTGCCAGTTGACATGGAGCTTGGTGTAATGCCTGCAACCAATGTCATAGAAATTCATAAATAATCAATTCATGTCAACATTGATGGAATATTTAGTTGTACTCGTACCAACAAGGTATTAACCTAAACTTCCCGCAAAACTCCAGTATGTCGTCATCATCAGATATGCCATACCACTTCACATCGCGTTTTTGGTTTTGGTAGTCTCCTAGTTCCCGGTCAGAACACTGTTCGTCCATAATTTATGAGCCACCTATCTAAAGACCATTATCGTCATACCCAGCCCATATCGACACGTATTTGGGCATAATAAGCATCGCGCCTCAGATTATCGAAACTCTTTGGTTACTAACTGCATTGGATAACTAACTGCCAATGAACTGGAAATGTCCAATTGAACTAGTGGGAATAAAGGATTTGCAGTGTGACCAATAGCTACAAAACTAAGACGTGACTTAATAGAACTAAATTTACATGTGACGGATCAAAATAATAGTACATTACTTCAGAGGGAAGAAAGTGACAGTTCCATACCGAGATTATGGCATTTGCGCCACGAGCTTGCGAGGGGCGCAAACCATTTGAGGTATGGAACTGTACTTTATCCTGAGGTATGTATAGTGCTTTTTATTACACCTACGAGGAAAATTATAGACATAAATGCATCCATATTTTACAAAAAACACAAAGATAAATGCTAAATCAATCGAAGTTTTTGCGAAAATGCGCGGGCTTTTCCTTTTTTTATTCGCCCGTTTCTGGAGTAGGCTAAGATCATAAGGTCATGCAGCCACTTCTTCCGTGATTCCGTGCGTTTTATATACAAAAATAATTTCGTTTTTAATGTTCTGTATGCACCAAGGAGGTTGGTAACTGGTAAAAAAAAAACTGTATGTGGCCAGTAACTATTTACTTGAAATTTAATTAGTAGACAGTTAAAGTCTCTTTGCAGTATGACTGCTGACAAAAAAAAAAAAAACCGGGTAAGTAATGGAATTTCATACATACTTCCCACCCTTGGGTCGGAAGGATTTTCATACAAACTTCCATACCTTGGGATGAAAGGATTTGAAGGGCGGGATAAAGGCGTTTCTTCCCTCTAATTGGTATAATTAGTATGTATTTTCAGAGCAGGTGTGATAAAAAAAATATTGTTTTAGCATTATGACCAGTTGGACACATTTTTGCTGTGACGAGTTCATTCCTAAATCGCAATTACGGGTAGGTTTTCCTGTAATCTTTGGCTTAAGTTCTATAATCTGTTTTTTTTCTTCATAATTTTAGATTCCTATGTTTCGGAGATAAGAGGGGGGAATGGTAATTTTTTGCACTTTTTGTTCATCACTTCTGAAGTTATCAAAACTAAAATATTTTTGAAAAGGTTTGTTTTCCTATTTCACCAATATATCATGATCATTTGATATATTGGTGAAATGACTTATAATGGTTGTTTTTTTTTGTCATTTTACCCCCTCCACTTTTTTGTAGGCAATATTTTTTTCAGACTAGAATTATGTTGCGGTTATCAGGACAAGTATTTTTACAGAAGATTTCAAGACTATCTATCTCATAGAGTCCCTGAGAAAAGTGCCAGTGACAGATGGACGGACGGACGGACACGTGAGTGATCCTATGCATAAGGGTTCCTTTATACCTTTTGAGGTACGGAACCCTAAAAACTAGAGTTACATGAAAATAGTGTAAAAAGACGAGCTTATTTCTAATAAGAGATCTCCCGCAAACCAGATTAAGATGGGAAAGGTTGATTGCTGAGATTCCTCTACTAAGTTATGATTCATTTATCTTTTTATTTATTAATATATCTACTCACAGAAAGTGCGTAGTGAAGGAACACTGCTTGCAGGTATAAAGTGTCTCATGGTCGGCTCTGTGCCGCCTCAGCAGATAGTTGCTAGGGAAGTAGCGGGAACATACAGCACAGGCAAACGGGCCTCTGTCCTGGAATGAGGTTTAATTAATTAAATAATTTAGGTCTAATAGACAATCTTTGCACCAACACATATTTGTCTACTCTAGTACTCAGCACCCCTTTATGCAGCAAACCTGTATTTGGTGCATAGATTGTCTATTAGACCTAAATAAAATTAGTCCAACCACAAGTAGCAAAACTTAAAATTTTATTTAATGATTTTTATCATTATCACAATCATTGATCTACATCGGGGATCATATAAGCTCTCACTCGAGAAAAACTGCTCATCTATAAGATCATTCTCAAGCCTATCCGGACATACTCCATAGTAATATGGGGTTGTGCCAGGCACAGGAACACTGAGATTCTCCAAAGAGTTCAAAACAAAATGCTTCACAACACTTCATCTGCACCTGGTTCACAGAGAACTCCATAAAGGAACAATTCGAAAACAGAATTTAAAATTCAAATGTCGTCTTGAACACCATACAAACCCACTTGCCTAAGATCTGCAGAAAACAGGGCGAAGTCGAAAGGCTGTTCTCAGCCTTACAAACGATTTGCATAAAACACTAAACGAGGCCGCATCACTGGTGCATCATCTACATGCCATACAAGACAGGTCATCTGGTAAAGGCCAGTGAGCTGCTTGCAGATAGCTAACGAAAAGAAAAAAAAATACATTCAGTTTGAAGATTCATCCCACATTCCACCATAATGGGTATAGGCCTCTTAGGAAATCTGAGTTAACCGAATCCACTAATGAGTTAAGCCTATGGAAAGTGACGCCCTTAAACAAATACATCTTTAATAAGGCACATGCTTTGCTTCTGACCCCAATCTAGGATACCATGTAGAAACAGCAATGTCACACACAAATAAACATCCAAGACCTGGGATTATTTTTTTCTTTGACCCCAGCCACGATTTGAACCCTACTTAATTAAGGTATATGTCTGTAGCTCACCTTACTATGTTTGAGCATGTGCTCATCAAATGTTCTCTGCTCCTGAAAGCCTCGATAGCAATATTCACACCTAAACTTGGACTTCAAATAATTGACACTTGTCTTGCGTTTATCTAACTCAATCTTCTGCTCTTCAGCATTCAGTTTCTTAATCACAAAATGATCTTTTATGTTCGGTCCCTCTGAATTTTTTGTTTGAATTTTCCGCTTCTTTTTCAAACGTTGCCTCAATGGTTTATCATCTTCGGAGTCTGTTGAGGGTTTTGTTTTGTTCTGTTGATATGATTCTGATTTTGAAACAACTTGATCTTTTAATGGTTCGTCTTTGAGGGGAATATCTATGGCTGAAATAGGGTCAACTGTATCCTCAGTATAATGATTACTGTCATCATCATTAAAGACATTATATCCGTCTGAGAACATATCTATTTCATTTTTAATAGTATTGACTTTGAATGTTGGTAATTGATTCTCAGTGTAAGTTAGTTCAGCATCATAATAGTTCGGGGGGTTATGCTTGCTTGATAGGTTGGAGCACAGCTTCAGACTATCTCGGTTGATGCTTTCAACATCACTTTGTGTAATCTGAAATGTTATTAGTATCTGATTAAGTATGCTATTGATCATAAAATATTTGAATTAATTTTACATGGTATTTATTTGAGTAGAGTTTCGTAATATCATGTTATACAAGATTTATATAATACCCACACTTATAATAGTTAGCTGTATACTTTAGCTTTGAAATGTCAAATATTGAGTCACTTGTGAATCTTAATCAGTATTAAGATTTACAAGTACCACTCACCTCCTATGGTAGGTATTTCTAGAAATATTATTTCCATTATAGGTTTTGAATTTTATTATTACCAAGGCATAATAAAAAATACTCACCACATGACTATTTACCCAGAAACCAGTTAATGCATCATGCGCACACCGACTCTTCTGCCGGAACCTCTGAAACTTAGCCACCAGGGTCGCACATTGAACACACAGGGCCAGCGGCAGACTGTCTGAGCAGCCCAAGCCGGTGACCTCGCTGTAGGCCTCCACCATGCTGGGAGCCACCAATGGTAGCAGCTTGCAGCGAGTTAAAAGGCATATTCGGCAGGCCTGGAATGTCATTAATGAACAGTTTTTTTTAACGAAAGTCTACTTCTTCTGGCCATCTATAGCCCAACAAGTCATAAGCCTGCTCCTCATAGTGACATGAAATTGGAATTAGCTTGGGTTGAGGTGGGATGGTCCAACTAAGGTTTGCTGTCTAGTTAAAGATAAGCTTTGTCAGAGTGTCAATAAGGGCGAGTAACCAGCCTATCTATCTACACCCATAAGCTCCACTCTGTAAGTTATTTACTGCTCGTCTGTTAAAACAAGAGATCCGTTGTGAATCCAAGTCGACAAAGTAAACAAAAAGGCTATTTTTCAAATCACGGATCGAATGTACCAAAATACCTGTGTAATATGTCATGGTTATTATTGTTTTTCTAGTTCTAGGGCCCTCAAGTTTCCAAGAATTTTCTAGTAAAACCGCTGTCCAATACGATATTGATCGGATGTCGACGAGACAAGAACAGGCATTTTATGAGTAAAACCGCTAGAAACCAGAAGATAGTTACCACCAAGTACATTATGCGAATAGGCTCATCAAGATTTTTTGATTAATTTTTGTATATTTATCCCAATTTGCAAAAAACTATGTTTTTACTAGGTACATATTAGCTTCAATTTTGTTCTGCGCAAGGCATTTTTTTTGTCTTTCAGTTGTCATTATTGACAATATCACAGGTAGTAAAGGGGCTCTTACATTAGTATTACCCAATCGATTCGTGTCCGTTACGGTAGTAGACACACGATGAATTCACGGTTCGTGGAAGTACTTTAGAGCGGACGGTTTCAGATGCTTTTGCCTATGATTAATATCCATTGAGATATATTTGAATGCTTAATACGAAACACATTTAAATATAATATTCTATTCATTCGTTGTAACCCATTAAAGCATAGTTTTTTAATGAAATAAATACAGATTTTATGTAAAATAAAAAATTTGGGGTCATATAAAAGAGATAATAAGCTAATATAGGTATTTTATGTATAGCAAGGATTTTATGACCCGTCCGATATATCGGACGCTATGCATAGCGGACCCAATACTTTACTCTAGGGGAGACATGAGTAAATCAAATAAAACAGGTGACTATTTAGCACAGTTTATTTTAGAAAAACATAAAAAGAAAAGACACGGATACAAATAAGTTATGATGGAAAACCTATGATATGGTATTCCCTAAAGCACTTAGGGTGAAGGCCTACGTCACATTTCAGGCAAATAAACTTGGCTTTTCCTCCGCATTTACTTGCAAAGCGGCGTTCTGTGTTTATGGGTAAAATCCAATGATCTTTGGCATCATCGGGTGTTGGACAAAGGTTTGGTTGGCTTTTGTCCTTGATGGGGCGGAGTTCCATATGTGACAAGCAAGCTTCGAGCCACATACCTTCTAAATGCAATCAGGGATTCAGTCTCTTTATTGGAACCATTTTTTCTCGCAAGTAGCCAACTGTTTACAATGGATACGTCCAGGAAGTATGCAAAAATCGGCCACCACCATTTTTTTATTCGCATTCTTGTACGAAGGTTTGCAACGGCTTGATCACACTTGTCCACCCCACCCATGTGCTTATTGTAGCTTGCAATCATTGACGGCTGGGGGATCGCAACTTTTGCTTTTTTTTTTCATTAGACCAGCGTGTGGCTGATGTCAACTCCCAGTTTTCAAAGTTGGTTGCCACCGTGACTACGTTGTTGTCGTTCCATCGACACACAAACACATAGTCTGACATTCGGTACTCACTGTAGCCCCGTTCTTCTCGCTTGAACTGGTTGACATCTTTTAGTGGCCAATTTTCAACACGGTTGGCCCGTATTGTGCCGGTCGCATAGTAGCCCAACTGTCTTAGATGCCTCAGCAATGACAACGATGTGAAGAAGTTGTCGAAGTATACTTTTATGCCATCGTGGGCTGGCAGCTTTGCGAGCTCTATTAGGTTTAGAACTACATCTCCGCCTAATCCAAAATCTTTCTTTTGAGTTGATTTACCGGTGTAGAGACTGAATGCCACCATATAGCCAGTGCTGGCACACAAAGCCCAATTTTTGAACCCAAACCTAATAGGCTTTCCTCTTATAAACTGCTTGGCGTAATGTTTGCCGTAGTATGGTATCATACTTTCATCGACACTGTAATGCTCGTCTAGACCATAGTGTTTTTGAAATGCCTCACCCAGGCTATCTAGCAGCGGACGCAACTTATACAGTCTGTCAGAAGAAGCCGATAAGTATTGTCATTCAAGTGCAAATGTTGGAGTATCGCTTCAAATCTGTTACATCTAATGCTTTCTGCGAGAATCTTCGGCACATCGTTGTCTCCAGAGAAATACAGCCTTTTATTCGGTAACTTGGCATAGCCCGACAGCAACATTGCACCCATGATAACGTAAATTTAATTTTCTGTAACCATCAAAGGCTTGTTTTTCTGGCCTGCGTACAGATTTGTTTGGGCGACAATGTGTTTCACTAAATCTTTGTGGAAATAAAGCTTGAAATAATCGAAGCAATCTTTGCAATTTTGACTTTCTGCAGACGTTGGGTGTGATCTGAATTCTGGGCATGTAAAGTCAGGTAACTGTTTTTTCCATAACGTCGTTCTTTTCTTCTTAGCTTGAGACTTTTTTGGCGGATTTTTCCGCGCTTGCATAGAAGAAAGTGGCTCATCATCTTCATCGTCGCTTTTTTCACTTGATGATGAAGAGGACTGAAATACTTTGATGATGGAAGATTTGACGAAGCAGGATCTCTCGTTGGCCGCAAACGTTGTAACGCACATCTACTTTGAAGTAATGTGCGTGTTGGGGTTATTTAACATGGAAAGACATGGCGGACATAAAATACTCATTTATTGTTAGTCTTTTACAATAACAGAATTGCATTGACAATCTGAAGTATCTTGTCACATTAATTTCATACGGAGAACCATCGACAGTGCTGTGGCCAGTACTCACACTCCTCTTCACGGCACTATCGTGGTGATCAGGACAGTCCAAGGCTGCTCCGCAACTTCATCAAACGCGGACCAGCTAAAGCTTTGGTTAGCAGGTCTGCCTCCATGTCTTCGGTTCGCAGATACTTCACGTCTATTGCTCCTTCTTGGATACAATTCCTAATGAAGTGCATTTTTAAATCAATGTGTTTTGACTTCGACGTCACCATTGAATTTTGACTTAACTTGAGGGCTGCTTGATTGTCGATTGCGACAACAACTCGTTCGTAGTCAGTTCCCAAGTCTTTGAATAGACTTTTTAAGTGTATCGCTTCCTTCGCAGCTTCGGTTAAGGCGACGTATTCCGCTTCTGCTGTCGAAAGGGCGACGCTCTTTTGTTTCTTTGACATCCAGCTTATGGCCGTACCAGCATATTTAAAACAGTAGCCTGAAAATGACTTCCGATCGAGCTTGCAAGAGCCCCAGTCCGCATCAGCCATGCCATGCATGTCTTGGCCGGACTTCGTGAATGTCAATCCGACGTTTTTAGTCGCTTTGAGGTATCAAAGTACCCTTTTCGCGCACTTAAAGTGCTCTTCCTTATGACAGTCATTAAACTGTGATAGGTAGCTTATAGCAAACATGATGTCAGGGCGAGTTGCCACTGCCAGATACATCAGCGTACCTATTAAATTTTTGTAAGGAAGATTAAGATGTTGACTTTCACCTTTTCCACATCTTTCAAGTTTGAGGCCTGGCTCCATTGGCGTTGATGTAGTTTTGCAGTCTTCCATTTTAAATTTCTTTAAAGTGTCTTCAATGAATTTATTTATATGAGGATCCCATTGTAGTTTGGCGTCTAAAGTAATGCCCAAAAAGACAGTCGACTGCCCCTAAATAGAGCATTAATATTGCAAAAGTAAAAACATGTGCCTCATTAGTTTGAGAAATAATGACCATTCTTAGTGAGTACGCTACCGTAACGATAACCCTAGCTCACCCAACACCGTTTTCAGATGGAAAACATCTAAGATACGAGTTTAACACACAAAAATTGTGCATAAACAGTGCGCTCACTGTACAAAGTTACAAAACAATAATTCTTATAGAAATGGAGATACTGAACTCTACATTTTAACAACTGACGAGCCGGACCTTAGATAGCGTACACATAGTCTACAAGAAGAAGGTGTCTTTTTCCATTTATGAATGCTATATCAAAAATAGTGCGTGTTATTTCAATTACGGACCATGGACTGTGTTGAACGATGCAACGTAGGTTGAGAGATTTATAATAAATGGGCCTGAAATATACTATTGTGTAACTTATCCAAAGCTAATTTAATAACTTTCATAATAATAATGATAATCCTTTATTCAAGTCTCTGTATTCTCTGTATTAACTCGAATTAACTGGCTGTCAAAATGTGACTCGGCGACTGCTGCCTTGAAAATATAAAAACAAACTCTAGTTAACGACATCTAGTGATATTTGGAATTTGAAACTACATCATTTGAGTTGGCAAAAATCCCCTATTACACCAATTTTGTTAGTATCTACATACATTATCTTCCGTCGCTAATACTATTTACTACATGTTTAGCGATTAGTACAGTTGTACCTATTGTATTGTATTGTAAAGATGGAAAATATATAAGGAAATTAACACCCAAAGCACTTCTATTCATGTCTGTACTTCTTGTATGGTTAGAAATTAACTTATCTTTTTATTATTTTCTACTGCGATTTCCCACAATGTTTTGGGACTGGTTGAGGAGTATTTGACGCACTATTTTTTGATATAGCATTCATATTTATGAATGCTATATCAGGAAAAGGTGGCCTTGTTGGAGTTGTTTAAATGTAGAGTTCGATATCTCCATTCCTATAAGAGCGAACTATTTTAGTGTGTTAAATTCGTATCTTGGAAGTTTGCCGTTTTTGCAAACGGTTTTGGGTACGCTGGCGCTACCATTACGGTAGCATACACATAAAGAATAATCATTATTTCTAAAATAATGAGGCACAATTTTTTTACATTTACATTAATTATGCACTTTTTATGCTCTATTTAAGGACATAAAAACGAACCGTAAATTAACCCGGTGTTCGCTACCGTAATGAAAACCTCGAACATTATCCTCATAAAAATTTGACTATTTGATAGGTCACGGTCAAGGTACCAAACCCGTCCGCAGTCAGCATTTTTTTTAAAGATGGCAGTTGTGTGCAACTTGTATTTCGGTTCTTTGATACACATGGGTTTTAGCGCGCCAGATTTAACCTCATTGAGCCAACGCGGTTGGATGCTTCGAAACGAAATCAAACAGACTTGCAGTTTGCGGTATATGGAATAAGTGACCTCACATAAAACCATCCTAATGCTCTAATATTTCGATGAGGACCTCGAATTGTTCGTTAGATTGGTTGATCGATTGATCGGTCAAAGTGGCAAACTAATTTGGGCGAATATGTGTTAAGGCGATACCGCGACCGCGTACAAAATAGTGGACTGCTCATTTTTATCGCAATTGCGGTGGTATAACAATATATTTGCTGGGCTGTAGCAATTGATTGTATATTTCCGGACGCAGCCACCAGTATTCAGTTTTATGTGTGCGTTTAAATGAACTTTCTGTCTGTATGATTTCTGACACACTTCACATTGAAAGGGTTTCTCACCTGTATGTATCCTTATGTGGGTTGTCAAATGACATTTTCTTCCAAATATTTTATGACAAACCTCACACTGAAAGGGTTTCTTGCCAGTATGTATACTGAGGTGCGTTATAATACGATTAAAATCAGTTAATGATTTGGCTTTTCTCGGATATCATCGCCTAAATCCGGAGACGGAAATGACACGAAATACATTACCGCGATTTCTTTTAGGTAGCATTCAATTTGAA
The DNA here is from genome assembly GCA_949825045.1 of Argyresthia goedartella. Taxonomy (NCBI): domain Eukaryota; kingdom Metazoa; phylum Arthropoda; class Insecta; order Lepidoptera; family Argyresthiidae; genus Argyresthia; species Argyresthia goedartella. The sequence continues at coordinate 8,395,793 of OX463832.1, read as the reverse complement.
GTATAATAAACGCAATGTATAGCACCTGCCAAGATGACATTACTAACAGGTAGACCTAGGAAATGTATGATGCAGAAGCGACATGAATTTGAACATTAATACCATCTATATAACATCTATACATGGGACCATCTCGGAAGTGTACCCTATCAAATACAAAAATAATTTTGTAAATATATTTATATTTCGCAGAGATGAAATTTAGCCTTTGAATCCCATTTCCTCTTTTAGATTTTTGTGTAGTGATCGCAACGTAGGAAGCTCTTTAAATCTTTCATGAAAGTTATATATCATTCGTCGTATCACGCAATAATCAAAATCATCCATTTTAAAACGACATTTTTTGCCGGGCACTACTTTGGATAGTTGATCTTTAGGTGACTGATCTGAGAGCTTGTCGTTTTCCTTCAAAAATTTTAACACGCTGCTTTTCGAAACTCCGGTTGCTTCACAAACCCTGTCCAATTTTTTTTGATGATATTTACTTACTTACTTTCTTCTTTTTTAATTCGAAATTAGCGTTCATAAACATAAATGTATCATATACGTCACACTGTTTTCATTGACACTAAGATTGACATTGACACTGTCAAAATAGTCAATTATTTTTCTTATTTCAATATAAAGGTTGTGTTAGTTTTGAGCTACAAAGGAGATTTTGTTGCTCATATCATTCTTGTATTGTGTTCAATAAGGCAACGAGTGATATAATTAAAGATCATATCTGTAAATTGATAACTCTATGTGAGAGATGAGGGATTCACGACAATTTCCGAGGTTGGCCGAATCGTTAACTGTTTTTAATCGTATTGTACCAAATGTTTTTTTCTTGAAAATGATTTCTGACACACCTCACAAAGGAATGGTTTCTCGCCAGTATGTAACCTTATGTGGTCGGTTAAAGTATTTTGATGTGAAAATGATTTCTGACACCTCTTACACTGAAAGGGGTTTTCAAATTCAAATTCCAAATTCCAAATGTCTTTATTACTGTAGATATTTACATATACTTAGCAATCGTCATTTTTTGCCACTTCTCTACATTGGACCACAGTGGAAGAAGAAGGGCGTAGAAACTTCACCAGTATATATCCTTATGTGGGTTATCAATGTACTTTTAATGGAAAATGATTTTTGACACACCTCACATTGAAAAGGTTTCTCGCACGCATTTGTTCTCTTATGTAGATTTAAGGCCCAAATTCTCTTGAATTGTTTTAAACAACGCTTAGGATTAACATGGTTCTCGCTAGTATGAATTTCCTTGTGTCTAAGTAAGTTCGTTTTTACTTCAAATGACTTATCAATCACACACGTTGCACTTATGTTTTCCTGCTTTATTTGTTGGCATATTGCTATGCTGAAGTAATCTTAGTCCCTTCGAACACGAACTACACTGACTGTCTGACCACAACACAATAGCACAATCTTTACATAGACAGGGAAACGTTTTATTTTATGCGGATAAATGTCATATGTAGCGATGTGACATTCTAACGCAGTTTTTGAACAGTACAAACCTTCTAGAACAGTAATCAAAAGCGAAGATGGTTTTTAAATCACGAGCACATTCATTCGTAGATTTTGATTTGTAGAAATTTTTTACATTATTTTTATCTTGTTCTTCTGGATTTGCTTCAGTTTCCTGTAACTGTTCATACTCTCTCTCTTCATGTACCAGCACCGGAAGTTGCTCCGCTGCATCATCATCAGCATGTTGGTCAGCAGTCATCGTCTGAGCGTCATTATCTTGCGGAGAGATGTCGATAGAATGAGCGAAGTATGTCCTCAGCCGGCCAGGAACTCGGCTTGATCCTGTAAACACAGATACGGGAAACCATAATTTTATTGTCATTAGATTGGCACACATGTTACTCTGAACATGGGCTTCAACATCATGCTCAGCCCACATTAACCCACTGCTGGGCATATACGGGTCTTATATGGGCTTATGATTGGCTTATAGAAGGGTCCCATGAACCAATTGTTGGACATTAAGAACGCAACCTTCTTGTTAGGCTTATTGTCTTAGCAACCATATGTGACATGTTTGTTGACTTCATTACAAAGAATACGTTTGTGCTTTACGTTCACGTTTTATTTCAACTCTTATTATCTTCCAAATCTATCACCAATTAAAATTTGATTTAAATCAAAAAACTTTTGTTTACTACACATATTTCTCATATTTTAACAAAAACCACTCGACTCCAACTTCTTGAGTCAAGTAGTTTTTAATTTTCATACAAACATAACTGTACCTTACTGTATATACAAAACATTTGCCCCCTTAGGGATTGAATTTCGCCAAATCCCTTCTTAGTGCTACCCTACTCTACATAAGGAGCCCCTGAGCAAAGTTTTTTGTCTCTAGGTCCACCAGTTTAGGCTGTGCGTTGTCTGTCAGTCAGTCAAATAGAATTTTATTAAGTAGATTAATCTAGAACCAGTTATTTTGTTAAAAAATGCGCGCGTCACTTCTGGTATCTCTGGATTACGTACTTGGCCCCCATGAAAGACAATAATTGCAAGTGCCAATTACAAGCACCCTCAAAAGGAGTGTATAGATAAGTTTTCCGAAATAATATTTTCCTTGTATTTTTTTTCCATTCGCGTTTTATCCCACGATTTATTTTTTCAATACGTTTTCATTACTAGTAGTATGATTTTCTACACGCTTTATTACCGATATAAATATTTTTCGAGGTGCTTATTTCCTCATAAATTGTATGCTTTATTTAACTTACTTCCATACATGTCCAACTTGCGTGACAGGGGGCTAGCCCATCGCCGCAGCTAAGGAGATATGAATGATATCAGAGGGCGCCACCGCAGCACAAACATTGAGTTAGACAGCTCCTCAACTAAAAATCTTAAAATAAATCATAGACAAGTAAACTAGTGCAACATTCCTACACATTATGAAAACCATTGGTAAATTTCACAATTAGTGATAAAAACAGTGATAAAAACCAGTGAACTTATCAAGAAAACAGCAAAACAATAGTGGAGTGACGGTTACTTTAACATAACAAATTGAAAGTTATACCTATATAAAGAAACAAGAGTGCCTCAAAAATGTATCAAAACCATTTTATCATTATTCACTGTGTAGGCAATTATGTGACAAAAACAGATTATAAAAATCGTTATCTTCTCAAATTGCGTGAACCAGTGTACAAAGTCCAAGTCTTGGAACAAAGGAGAAGTTGAACCATGCAGATACTGCATGCATAACACAACAGAGTCTCCCCAGTGGACTTAAGATTTTCACCACAGGGCATAGCATCGCTTGTGGCTCAGCGGTTAAGCTGGCGTGTCGGCGACTCGAGTTTTTGCTAAAACTCAAGAAGACAGGGTTCGATCCCGGGTGGTGGACTTTTCTAAAACCGACTTTTTCCTCACTACATGCTACCCTGGCGACATCTTCTGATAGAACATCCAAACAGAGGTTGTGCCATTAGAGCATAGGTGGACTTGACCAAAGATTGAACCACCAGAGGTCGCTAGCTAACCCACAATATGAAGTGTAAGGCATGCGTAAGATTTGTTTACCCCACTGAACTACTTACATGTACTATCTGTCGTGACGCATACCACCATAATTGTGTCAACATCTCAAGTGCAAAATACCTCTCGAACACTGTGGAACTGGAAAGAGGAAGTTCACTTGCCAGAAGTGCCAGGATACCAAGCAAAAAAAAATACCTGTACAAGACACTGAAAACAGCAGCAACAGTACGCCTTGCTCAACACATTTGGCTAGTAAAAATGTCACATTGAGACGGCCACGGCAGATAATTTCCGATACAGAAAATCAAAGCCCAGAGTCGCTTTTAGATCTTAGCTGTCAAAGCTTACCAAATGCGATAGAAAACAACCAAGAGCTTAGTGATCTCCGAGAAGAGAATAGCCGACTCCTCTCGGATCTCGAGGTGGCAAATAATGAAGTTGACAGTCTCAACCTGGAAGTTAGCTCTTTGAAGAAGACATTAGCAGACTGCAAGAAAAAGATCGAGATATTTAAAGCTTTGGGTTTTGGTGAACCAGCGCCATCTACACACACGTCATCCCCAAAATTTTACTCTCCACAATATCGCAGAATCAGTACCAAACCCAGTCTGATCCAAATTGGGTACCCTCGCAAATCACCAAGAGAACTCACAAGTAGAGTGGTAGCACAGATGGACCATATAGCAGATACCATGGATGAACCGAGGCAGACGTCTAGTGATCTCGCATCTGTACGTGTCGACAACAACATCCCGACCAACAAGAATAAAATTTCAAGTACGAGTGAGCCAGAGAAGACCAAAGACTTAAAAATAGAGGACACAGCCAACAAAATTCAAGACAAATTGATTAAAACCAAAGAGTCCAGCGGAAAATCAAAACGGAGAGTTATGTTACTGTCAGATGAAACCGGTAGAGGTATGAATAAAATATTATCAAAAACACTTGGTAGCGAATTTCAAGTAGAGTCTATCATAAAACCAAATGCCACTCTAGATCAAGTGCTAAACTCATGTAACTCTCTCTGTAAAGACCTTACAGTCTGCGATATTGTTATAATAATAGCGGGAAAAAATGATAAAGATCCCTTAAAATTAAAATCTCTACTATATTATAACCTAAACCAACTAGCAAACACAAATGTCATTCTATGTAATGTTGACCAAAACAGGTATTTAAATGAAAATAAAGTAAACAGCACTCTCAGACTGCTAAGCTCACGCTTTTCACACAGCAAAAATATTGCTACAGCCAAAAATATTCTGAATTCACTCAAATGCGGGATGTAGCGCCTGTGAGACCTGTGTATATTAGCGTAGAGATTCAAACTTGCGTAGATGTAACTCCTACATACTCTGTAAACTGCCAAACAGAAGAGAGTTCGAACCCCAATTCAACTTCAAATTCTCAAACGCGGGATGTAGCGTCTGGGAGGCCCGTGTGTATTAGCGTAGAGACTCAAACTTGTGTAGATGTTGTAACTTCTACATATCCGGTAAACAGCCAAATAGAAGAGAGTTCGAACCCAACTTCGACCCAACTCTCCCGTAAAAAGCCAGGTTTTTTTGTAAACAGTCACAATGATCAGCAACAACTTAGAAAAATTGTACATTTAAATATTCAGAGTTTAAACGCTGCAAAGGTGTCTTTACTGGAGATATGGGTCAGCAATGAAAAAAGTGTTGAAGTTTTATGTATAACTGAGCATCATAGAGTCCAGGAAGATTTATAGAGGATTATTATAGCTGGGTTTAAATAAGCATGCAGCTTCTGTCGCAAAAATAGAACCAGTAAAGGTGGCTGTTGCATATATGTAAAGGTAGGAAATCGCTATACTGACTTAAAAAAGCTAAAAGACTATTCCATTCCTTACATCTTTGAAATATGTGGGATCGACTTTTATGGATACTATGTAATTAGTTTATACAGACCCAAGACAGAAAAAGATGATAATTTCCATCAACATCTTGAAAACGTCTTAACTTATGTATTTAAATATAGGGAACGTAAAATCATAATATGTGGTGACTTTAATATCAACACCCTTGTAGAGTCAGTTGAGGCTAGGGAGTTTATCGGGGTACTACAGTCGTACAATGTAAAGCTTTATATAAAAGAGCCAAAACGCATTACGAGCCACAGCCAAACCTGTATTGATAACATGATTTCCAATATAGACTTAGGAGACATACGTGTTATAGAATTAGGATTATCAGACCATACACTTCAGTACGCTTCTCTCAACCTACCACAAAAAAAGGGCCCTACAAAATACTTCTTACAAGTAAGAAATGTTATGATCTCTAACCTTGAAAAACTGAACGAAAGCGTACAGCAAACATCATGGGATAGAGTATTTGCTGAGCCTGACTTAGAAAAGAGCTTCAACATCTTTCATGATGTTTTATTGGAAGCTTTCGACTTTTGTTGTCCTTTAATTAAAGTAAGAGGTGACGCCTCCAAAAACAAAACAAAAAAAGACTGGCTCACCCCAGGCATTAGAAAGTCAAGCAAGACTAAAAGAGATCTCTTCGTTAAAGCTAAGCGATCCAAAAATATTCAGCAGCTCGAGCATTATAAGTTATACTCTACTATTTTAGGGCGAGTTATAGAGATGTCAAAGAAACTTGCAAACGAAAAAATGATTTTAATCTCTCACGATAAAGTAAAAGCCACCTGGAACCTAATACACTTGAATATAAAAGGGAGAAAAGATTTAGATATTCGAGATTACAGGGGTCTAACGGATAGAAAAAAAAAAAAAATATTCAACCACCACTTCACAGATTTGTCTGAAATGCCAAGGGGAAATTCTCAAATAAAATTACCCGATTTCCACCATAGATCTATGTTCGTAAATGAAATTGAGATCGGCGAACTTCACAATCACGTGAGGAACCTTAAAAATAAGAAATCAAGTGGCTATGACGCTATATCGGCTAGCGTCATAAAGCATATATATGATGCCATAGCGATCCCACTCCTCTACCTCATAAATTTGTCGCTAAGAGAAGGCGTCTTTCCATCAAGACTAAAAAAGGCTCAGGTAATACCGATGCATAAAAAAGACGACCTACTGGATGTCACAAACTACAGACCCATATCGTTGCTCCCAGTTTTGTCAAAACTGTTCGAAAAAGTTATGGCAGAAAAGTTAAGTCTTTATCTGTGCGCGGAAAATATATTGGCAAAAGAACAATTCGGATTTCAAAAAGACATTTCCACCATAGACGCTATTTTCGACATGACAGACTATGTTGCTGAAGCCTTAAATAGAAACTCAAACGTCATGACAGTTCTCCTTGACCTATCAAAGGCTTTCGAAAACGTAAGTCATGTAATTCTGGTGGAGATTTTAAACCGTTACGGCATACGGGGCCCGGTTAATGATTGGTTTGTTTCATACCTAAGCGAGCGAAAACAGAGTGTCTTGTTACCAACCATGGGAGAAAAAATGATCTTAAAAAATGTAGAGTCAAGCTGCCGCGAAACTAAAATAGGAGTGCCACAGGGTAGTATATTGGGCCCAATTTTGTTTTTAATATATATCAATCACCTTCCGCTTTTAGTAAACAATAAAATTGTAATTTTTGCGGACGACGTCTCTGTGTTTTTTAAATTTGAACGTAGCGAGTGTGAAGATTTAGCCAAAGAAATTAATACAACGATCGGCGTTGTTGTAAATTGGTTTAATTCTTTAAATCTGAGTACAAATGTTAGCAAAACGAAACACATGTATTTTAAAAACTACAACACCCATTTGCCACACCTTGACATTCAAGTAAACGGCAAAAAAATAGAATCGGTTCCGTATGCCAAATTCTTAGGAATCCATACAGACTGTAACTTAAATTGGAAACGACACGTTGAAGTTCTTGAAGGTAGACTCAGTTATTTCTTCTACGCATTGCGGTCTTTGAGGAGGATATCGACAAAAACAGCTGCTCTACAGGCTTACTTTGCGTTCTTCCAGTCTAGGATAATATATGGTTTAGCGGTCTGGGGGGGTTGTATTTAAATTAAAAAGATCTTCACATTACAAAAAAGGGCAATCCGTATTCTTGACGATCTTAAGTCCAGTATGGATTCATGCCGCTGTTCTTTTAAAAAACTTAAGATTCATACCATTACAGCACTCTACATAACAGAGTTATGCAAGTTGGTCAGGCGCTATCCTAAAAAGTTTCCCCAGAGGCCGCCTGGTGTAAGTGAAAGGCTGAATAATAAACACAAACTGAATTTAGAAATTCCGTTGAGCAGAACAGTGTCGCACACACGTAGCACTAAGGTGTCCGCAATAAAAGTTTACAATAAGCTGCCTGAAGATATCAAAGCTTTATCTGGAATCTCCTTTTTTAATAAACTTCATAAATATCTATTAGAAATGTGTCCATATGACTTATATGAATATTATAATTATAATTAATTAATAATAAGATAACGAAATAGAATTCCACAAAATGACATTATTTAGGATATTAAAATTCAAATAATCGTGTGTAGTTTTTATTCTTTTATGACTTTGTGACTGTGTAAATTATATTATAATTGCCTTGTTAGTATTTAAATCCTTGTATAATAAGTTGCTACACTCTTATGAGTAAAATTACACTGACTCATTATTGTTTTTATCATAAGATCTTTATAAACGTGTAATTTATGGCAATAAAGAACTGAACTGAACTGAACTGAAGATTTCCTCACCGTTAGAAAGTCCACATAGTGCACAATGGGATTATACAATATCGTGCTATTTATTAAATAACTTTAGTAGGCTGGCTGGCGGATTCATTCCGCGATGTCTAAATGGTTGTATTTTATGTTTTATTTTTTGTGTCATACATAGATTTCAGATTTCAGATTTCTTTATTGCAATAATCATGTGTCATTACAGTTCTTATATGTAATTCAAGAGGTACATGACACCCTGTAAGGGCACTACAATATGATTAAACTAATTCCTTAATTGCTAGCTTATAATTGTCTATTTCTAGTATTATTTAATTATACATATTTTCTTTTCTATTGTGTACTTTAACATTAATTATCACTGAAAAGTTCTTGAAGAGAATAGTAACATTTCTGGATCAAGTACTTATTGAGGGTTATTTTGAATAAAGTATTGTCTTTTATATTTTGTATGTGATATGGTAGAGCATTGAAAACTTTTGCTGCCATTGAGTGGGGACCAGAGTTTATGATTTCTAGTTTAGCAATCTTGGTGGCTAGGCGTTGTTGTGATCTAAGGCCCTCAGGGCGAGTATGTTGTGGAAAAAGAGGCATATTATTCCTGACAAAGACGCTGATTTCTAAAATATAGAGCGCTGTCATGGTTAAAATATTATATTCCACAAAATATCTTCTACAGCTCGTCCTCGCGTCTATATTAGCCAGAATTCTAATACATTTTTTTTGTAATATAAAGACGTTTTTTGCGTCTGTGCTATTGCCCCAAAGAATTATACCGTACCTAAGCCAGACTTGTGCATACGTATGATAAGCGCATGTTGCCGTCCTGAGGTCTGTAGTTTTTTTCAGCTCTGATAGGGCATATATAAAGCTTGAGAGCTTACCAGTTATCTTTAGAATGTGGCTTTTCCAATTTAAATTATTATCTAAATTGATACCTAGGAGACAAGAAGTCTCTACATTTTCTATTACAGTTCCGTTAAATTTATAGTTTATAATATCTAGGGGTCGTTTTTGGTAAGGTCTGAATTCCATTAATTTGGTTTTGTTAAAGTTAATTTCTAAGTTATGGTCATCTAACCAAGTTTTAATTCTATTTAGGTGTGAGTTTAGATCTATAGTTAATTTCTCTACGTTTTGACTAGGAAAAATCAGGGATATATCATCTGCAAATAGCGTACATGGTATATTAATAGTATTAGGTAGATCATTTATATATATTAAAAAAAGTAAACATCCGAGCACGCTACCCTGCGGGATCGATTTGGTTAATTCTACTTCATTTGATCGTTTTTTACCGATTCGCTTGGTAGTTGAGTTATAATGTTCTATATCAACATATTGTATTCGGTTGCGCAAGTACGATGAAAACCAGTTGAAAGCAATACCCCTCACTCCCACACCATAGAGTTTTTCCAAAAGAGCTCCGTATAAGACTCGATCATAAGCTTTGCTCATGTCTAAGAGAACTCCAATGGCATGTTTTTTATCGTTCAGTATTTTTAAAATCTCGTTAACATATGTAATTACTGCTAATGTAGTCGATCGACCCTTACGGAAACCATTCTGATTATTGTTGAATATATTAAATTTTTCGCAAAAATTGTAGATACGTTTGTACATAGCGGATTCAATTATTTTAGAAAAGGTGGGAAGAAGAGCAATCGGGCGATAATTATTACAATCGCTACGGCTGCCGCTCTTGTGTAAAGGTTTTACTATAGTTATTTTTAGTTTTTCTGGTACGATGCCTTGTGTAAAAGACTGATTAATAATAAAAGACAAAGGTGGGGACAGTTCCAATGCACATTCCTTTATCAGCGTTGGAGGTAACTCATCAAAACCACAACTTCTTTTGCTTTTTAGTTTCCGTATTAATGAAAAAACTTCAGATGGTGTAGTTGGATGGAGAAATACTGAGTTATACGTTGGAGATAGTACCGGTCGTCCCTTGGGTGGGTTTATACCAGGAGCACCTACTGATGAGAAATATGCATTGAAATAATTGGCAATTATGAGGGGGTCATTGGTAGTTTTATTATTTATATTTAGTTGTATGTTTGATCTTACTTTTTTCTTGGTTTTATTAGTTCGAATCTTAACTACTTGCCACATAGCTTTAATGATATTATTTGATTTTAATACTTTATTTTTAAAATGAATTTTCTTAGCATTGGCTACAGTCTTTTTCAAAAGTTTTTCATATTTTTTGTAATAATTGTTTAAAATTGTGTTGTCTGTCTGCGAGGTAAATATTTTTAAAAGCCGTTTGTTTTTGCAAGATATTTTTAGCCCTTTTGTCAACCATGTATTTTTATGATCGTTTTTAATAATAATTTTAGATTTTGGGATAATCTTGTCTAAAATAATAGTAATTCTGTCAAGGAATTTGTTATAGTTTTCATTTACAGATTCCGTTATATCAAAAACAGTGTTCCAGTTAACTTTACTAACTTCTAATTTAAATTCTTGCTTTTTACGTTCGCTAAAAATTCTTTCAAATGTAAACCATTGTTCTTTATTATCTTTATTAGTGTAAGGTATGCTTATAAAAATTCCTTTGTGATCCGACAAACCTAATTCTTTTACCTCTGCGCTAACTTTGACATTTGGATCATGTACGTTGTTGAAAACTAGGTCAATGCATGTAGAGGTGTTTAGCGTAACTCTTGTTGGTTCGTTTACCAGTTGAAAGAAGTTGAAGTTTTTCATTAAGTTTAATAGCCTAGTCGTTAGATTATTTTGTTCGAGAATGTTTATATTGAAATCCCCGCCTATAATAATATTTTTAATTCTATCTTTGATCATTAATAATTGCAAGAGCTTTGAAAGTGATTCATAAAACATTTCAGGCTGCCTCTTGCTATCTGGCCAATACAGAGCCACTAATACTACATTTATTTTGGGCAACTCTATTGCACATATTTCAAAAATAGACTCTACGGCCAAATTTGAGATATCAGTTCGCTCTTTGCAGTCTTCATCGTTTTTTAATAGAATGCATACGCCTCCACCCTCTCGCTCTGAGCGACAGAAACTACTGGCCAAATTAAAACCTTCAATACTTAGGAGGTCCTTTTTAGACGTTGTAATCCATGTTTCCGTAATACAAATTGCCTTAATGTTCTTAATATGGTCTAGGGTAGCTTCCAATAAATGGCGTTTATTCTTTAAGCTTCGCATATTTTGGTATAGTATGTTAAATTTTGACATTTTAGTGGGATGAATTGACTCGAAAAAGCTCTACATTAGCGTTTAGATTTTCGTTATTATTATACACAATCTCGTTATTATTATACCAATCGCTTATGTCATCAATTTTCGCTTTTACATCAAGGAATACCTGTTTCAATCCATTTTTATTCAAAACCCCGCTGTGAGGGTTAAACATGGTGTGGTCGTAGTAAAGGTTCAAATTAGAGTCTACTAAATAACCGTGTTCATGCTTCATGATATCTATACAAAGCAGTTTATTAAAAGCCTCTATTCTGGAGTTGAAGATATCAAAATTTCTGTTCCCTTGCTTAAAGGTTGGCACGCATAACAACGCATTTGTATGAGTGACTTTAAGTAGTATTTCTCTAATCGATAAAACTAGGTCGTGGTATTTTCCTGTGTATTTAAAATCTTCGCTTCCTAAAAGAACTATGATGTAATCATCGATAGAAAAGTTGGCTACCTTTGACTCTACTCCTTGCAAAAGCTGTTCTATGCCTCTATTAGGCATGAGATAATGGCATATTTCGTATGACCCTTCGAAATTTGATTGTGCGATTGCTAACGTTCCATTAAATCTATCTGTACTTAACAAACAAATCTTGTTTTTCTTCGCCCTTGCGTTTGATTCGGCTGATATAGAGGACTCGTCGGATCTCTGCACTGTATTTTTGGGTATTTTTGGGCTGCATTCATTTGGGCTGTCCGCTTTTCTCGGCTCTAAAGTCGCTTTGGTTGGTGTGCTTGTAGAGCTCTGGGGCTCTCTATCTGATTTATTTTTTGGAGATTTTATGTTTTTGTTGCAGGTAGATGTATGTATAGGTGTGCTGAAGTTTGATCCATTATGGCCGAGTTTTGAAGGCGTGAACTCGTCAGTGGTTGCATTATTATTTACATACTTTTGCCGCTGGGGTGATGCTCGGCATATACTCAATAGCTGATTCACTCTTGCGTCTCGCTTTGATATTGTTTTCGTGAGAGCATAATTTTCCGCCACCAATCTCTCGATTTCGCCATCTGCACTTGCTAATTTTAATTCTAGCTGAGAAATTTTGTTATTGAGATATTCTATCTTTTCTATAGCGTTTTCTTTAGTTTGTGACATGCTTTCCGGGCAACTTCGGTTGAGGGTTTCATTGGCAAGCATTTGTGTTTCACTTATTGTGTCTCCAAACTCTATGGATGATAGCAGCGACGCTTCTTCCTTTGGGTTTACTTTTCGCTTTCTTTGAGTAATGTTGTCATTGGATGGATCTCGGGTGGTCTCGCCGCGACAAGTTGGGCATTTGAATTCAATTTTTAGATTATTGATGTTAGCCATGTAGTATGCCTGGGTTATATTAACACAGTTATGGTGAAATATATTACGGCAGATCACACATTTCAACAACTCTGAAGGGTAGGCCGCCTCCAAGCAAGCCTTGCATTTATACATTGTTCGATAACGCGCTCCCAATAAAAAACAAAGAAAAAAAAGAATACAAAAGTTTCGATGTCCGCGGCTCGTACCAATGCTTCACACGATTTTATTTTCCATATCTCCTAAGCTGAGGCGATGGGCTAGCCCTCTGTTACGCAAAAAGGAGTAGTGAAAACTGGCTAAACGGGGGCGCATCTGTGCTTCTTCCCCCCGTATAGGAAAAGGCGTGACGTATATGGATGTAAGTAAAATCAAGCATAAAGTGTAGGTATGAGGAAATAAACACCTCTAAAAATATTATAACTGTAAAACATATACAAATACAAAATACAAAATCATTTATTCAAAATTAAAATTCCTTAACTATAGTTTACAATAAGGCCCTGTGCTAGGATCATCAGACCCTGTGTTACAGGAACCCCACTGTTCCCATTGTAGCTAAAATTTCGAATAACGATAATTAAAAGGTAAGTGGTATAACAATCTCGATCAAATTAAGTTATTAATAGTAGTTTATGTGACTGCTGCATAATGGAGAGTTAATAATATCACTCGAGAGTTTTAATGCCTAATTATGTACAGTTACATACACTAGTTTATCTACACACATATCATAAGCTCTCTTTGATGTGTTCAGGAACCGCATGTTTGACCGGCATTGTGGCTCTGCAATTGTTTAACTTGTTCTGTAGTACCAACTTCACGCAGGCGGGCGTCGGCGTTCGAAATTTGAATGTCAGTACCAACTTCACAAACAAACTAGGGACGGCACGCGGGTGGGCGTCGGCGTTCGAAATGTGAATGTCATTATATGTAGAAAAACTACACATAATGGCCATAATGTGTAGTTTTCCAGATACGAAACGAGTTTTTACCAAGTAGTTTAACATAATGCTGATCCTAACGTGCGGCTTTTGAACGCAGTAAAGAGGGTTTATGATACGTGTGTAGATAAAATATGTTAAGAAAAATTATATTTGCATGCATTAAAATTAAATTTCATTTTAATTTAATGAAAATAAATTCATGTATTAATTGCATTGTTAAAACATGATTTTGGTGAAAATGTCAGGCAGAGTGAATGTGGCGAGAAGATGAGAGGTGTAGTGAGTGTCTGAAAGTGTGTAGAGTAGTGCCTGTTAATGTGATTGTGGAGGGGAGGGAAATATAACTAAGTGTGCGTACTGTTTTTATTATATTTTTATTCATAATTATGTATGTATGAGAATATTTATAGTAAGATTTACAAACTTAGTATATTATTTTGAATAAATTACATTGATAAAATATTTATGTAATAATTAAATTAATGAAAAAATTCATAATGTAGTGAAATCGGAATTAAATATGATCATTGTTTTTTTGTTTTGATTTTCATTTTTACTTTTGTAATTTCGAGAACTAATTCTGTTTCTTTATAGTTCAGGGTTTTGAGCCATTTTGAGACACTGGTCTTGCACTCGAATGATAGCTTTAAATGAACATTTAAAATTTCAATTTGTATGTTTTACTGTTTACGAGCGAATACTGTTTTGTGTGCCGGAGTCCTGTAAACTATGTTATATCTTTTATTAGTCATAGTCTTGTAGTTGGGATTCTGTCGATGTCTCCTGAGGATCAGCTGGAGTATGTAAATTTGTCTTACACTCAATAGATTCGATAAAGAGTGGAGTTCGGAAGTCGGAAACCGGTATGGCTTCAGAAATATCACCTTCAGGAGAGACCTCTGTGCCCTCTCAAGACAAAGCATTTTGGATTTTCCTGCTCCACCCCAGACAGGAATACAGTAGGATAGAAAAGACTGCCCCAAGGCGACGTATGTTGATCTTAGGAGATCAGGTGGTGTAGCATGTCTCAGGTTTTAAAGATCCAGATGAGCTTCCTTACATGTGAGATGATTGAGTCTATCTGGGGAAACCAGTTAAGATGATGGTCTATTATTACACCCAAATATTTGACTTCATCTACTATGTCAATTTCCTCACAGGAGCACGCAGCACTAGTATGGGCAGGACAGGAGTGGACTCTAATTTTAAATTCAGGAGGAGGGACATTTGTTTGGACATACTGTCGATCAGAAAGCAAATGTTTATCATCTAGGTAGCGTTTTAATCTATTGTTTATTAGTTTTTCTAGGACCTTAGAGAGTACTGTTAGAACTGAAATCGGTCTATAGTTATATAATTCTTCTTTGACACCGCCCTTGTGGATCGGATGTATGATAGAGCGTTTAAAGACCCCGGGAAATACTCCCTGAGCAAAACAGAGATTGCACAACCGACTGAAGATTGGAACTAGAATATGGCGTGATAATTTTATAAACTTCGTTGATATCCCGTCCCAGCCCACTGCACTATCATCATTGAGGTTCATTATCAGTGAAAGAACCTCAGCCAGATCCGTGTCAACAAGACCAAAAGAATGGACCGTTTTTGGTATATTTATGGTAGGTTGTTCGTGCAACTGAGTGGAATTGACAAGCCTTTCAGCAAGAGTTGATAGCACGTACCGAATCTGGAGAGGAGGATTCGATAGAAAGGAGAGCTGTACTGTTAGTTTTGTTATTAGGGATTTTAGCAATCCTTCTTATAGATTTCCAAAGTGCTGATTTGGATGCTTACGTGATATTTCATGTTCCGAACGGTCATACTTGCACTTTATTTTATGTAGCGGATTATTACAAAAATTTCGGTACCTTTTGTAAGTGGTCTTTAGTGTCATGCTATCCGGATTTATCTTTAGAGCTTTATTCATACCATCTCTATTCCTTATACACCGAAGCAATCCCGGGGTGATAAACGGTTGTTTTCTGTTTGGAATATTGACTATTTTAGAGTTAGCCGTGATTGTTTCGGAGATTATATTAACTAGCCTTTCCGCGGCAACATTCGGATCACATGATTCCCAAATTTTGGTTAAATTAGTGTTGGCACAGTCTGCTAAAGCGTTTTTGAAGTCAGTCACGGTCTCAGTTTTAATAGTCTTTACTGAAACCGGTCGATTTTGTAGATTTAACATGACTGTCAAATGATCGGTTATGGATGCCTCTAATATGGCTACTGATGCTGGTCGCGATGATCTTAGGAGGACATGATCGAGACAGTTTTTGTCGTGTGTTGGTAGGGTATGCGCGGGGAGCCGACCGTGACTGATAGTCAGATCAAGATATTCTGGACTGTTACGATCGGTGTTGTTAGGTTTTATGCCGATATTTATGTCACCCATCAGCACCTCAATATCCGTTGAAGCATCGTAAGTTTTTAAAAGGGAATCGAGCGTTGAATTAAGTTCACTGCACATTGGTTTGAAGGACTACGATAGATGCCTATCACTGTCAAGCTGGGCAGTCTAATTGTCAAGCAGGATGCGCCATTTAATACCCTTTCTTCTAGTTTGCATTTAAGGTTCTGTTTTATATGTATAGACCACAACACCATCGTTTTGGTTTGTAATATTTTTCGTGTAGTACCTAGAGTAGTTGTCTATATTGGGCGTCGTTTTCAGTGCTGAAAGCCAACATTCAGAAAGAATAATTATGTCACAGTTATATTTTAAAATTGATAAAGTAGCTTCAAAGCCAGCCTTCTCAAACACTTCTTATATTTTGGGTTATTATATTAAAGGATGGATTTATTTTAGGTATGAAGTCATGGGAATCTTCGGGGCTGCAACTGACAGATTTTACCATTTGTATGTTATCTATTTCTTGGGTTATGAGGGCCGTATTAGACATGATTTAGTAAAAAGTAAGAGAGTTCAGTTTTAAGCGTGGTAAATAAATAGTAAATTATAGTTTGTAGGGCAGAGTCGAGTACTAGAGCAATTATATATGTTTGTATTATTACGTAGATAAGTCTTGTTTGTGAGGTAATGTGTATAAGTCTGTGAGTGTTTGATGACAGTTGAGATTGTGTAATGAGTAGTTTTCAAGTTTAAACAAGTTGAGGGGAATTTTGTCTGTTTTTAGGTTGATACTGAGTAGAGTTACAACTATTAGTAGTCATGAATTATTCAAAAGGGCTCGGATTTGCTTTTCGGATGTAAGGTTAATTATTGGGGAGTCCTCCTCCAGTCGTATATACACCTTTCCGTAGGAGGTCCAGCAAAACTTATAGATTTTAGTTTTTTTCAAGTCTCTAGCCATGTAGAGCAGTTTGCTTGCTCTAGGTGTAAGCTGTTCTACGACGTACACCTCAGTGGAGTTATTTTCGATTCTTTCGATTTTGTTTTTACCCGCTCATAGGTTGAATTCCTGTAGCGACTCGTTGGGCTGAATGATCAGAACTTATTACCGTACGTGGGTTGAATTCCCATCGCAGCGTTTCATCAGTGGACTAGCTGGTTTGTATCTATTTAATATCATTACCGCTCTAGGTTTGAGTTCCCGTAGCGGCTCTAAATCAATGAAATATTGGACTTATATCTTGTTGTATAATTTCATTACCACTCTAGGGTTAAATTCCCATAGCGGCGATGAATTCGGGAGGTATCTGGGTTAAATTTTCTTAAGTAGTGTCATTACCACTATAGGGTTGAATTCCCGTAGCGGCGTACAATCAGTGAAATATTTGGGTTAGTGTAGTTTCATTACCACTCTAGGGTTAAGTTCCCATAGCGGCATTAATTCATGAAATATCTGAGTTGGATCTTATTGTGAAATTTGGTTACCTTCTAGGGTTGAGTTCCCGTACCGGCATTCAATCAGTGAAATCTCTGGGTTAGTGTAGTGTCATTACCACTCTAGGGTTGAGTTCCCACAGCGGCATTATTTCGTGAAATATCTTGGTTAGATCTTATTGTGAAATATCGTTACCACTCTAAGGTTGAGTTCCCATAGCGGCATTAATTCGTGAAATATCTTGGTTAGATCTTATTGTGAAATATCGTTACCACTCTAGGGTTGAGTTCCCGTAGCGGCATTCAGTCAGTGAATTCTCTGAGTTATCTTGTTGATATTTTTCTGTTGTCCGCGCTCACTGGTTAAGTTCCAGTATCAGCGCCCTTGACTCGTCTTTGATGAAGTTAGTTTGATGGGAAGGGGAGGAGAGTGAAATAGTTGGGGAATTACGTTTACATATTTAATACAATATAATAGGATGTTAGGATGTGTGTGTGTGTGTGTTTGTGAGGGTGTATGTGCGTGTGTGTGTGTATGTATGTTTCTCTTGAAATAGGCGGAAAATGATCTAATCATAATCTCAATCGCTTTGGTAGTATTCGTCACTATCTGATTCAGATTCAGTAAATCTCACCCATGCTTTTAGTTTGTCTGCTGAAAATACATTCTGATATTTCTTTTTAGAATACCCTTCGACGCCCCTAACCTCATATCTATCATGTGATAATACCTCTGTTACACGATATGGGCCGCTATATGGCGTAACGAGTTTATTACTTTCCCCCGTGAGTTTGCTCTGTTTCTGTACCATTACTAGATCTCCCAGTTTATACTCCTTGGCCTTACATCTGCTTTTATCGTATCGTGTTTTCATTCTGTCTTGTTGTTTTTTAATATTCGCGCTAGCTTCGTCTCTGATATTTTCAATTTCTACGTTAGACATCGGTTCCCGGATGCTAATTTCATGAAGTTGACCTTCCGTGGTGTTCACGCTGTTCTTCCCGAACATCAACTGTGATGGGCTTTTCCCAGTGCTTTGATTGACTGTGTTGTTTAAACTAAATTGTACTTGATCCGTGTGCGTGTCCCAATCTCTATCATCGCTGCCGTGACATAAAGCAGTAAGCGAGGGTAAAATAGAACGGTTATACCGCTCTATTTGACCATTCGCTCGTGGTGTGGCTACAGCGTTGAGTGTATGTTTTATCCCTAGCGCCGCCATATATTCTTTGAATTCGTTAGAGGTAAAACTACTACCCCGATCCGAGATAAGGCATTTTGGCGTTCCGAATAGGCCGAACACCTCTTTGATTGCCGTAATAGATGTTTTGCTTTTTGTGTTTTTGACCGTTTTTAAAATGATATATTTTGTGAAACTATCTATAATGCACAGTATGTAAGCGTTTCCTTTTATACTTTTGACGAATGGTCCCAGATGGTCAATGTGTACGCATTCAAATGGAGTGGTTGGTTTTGGGATCGGATGTAGAAAGTCCTGCCGTTTTCCACCGGGCTGTTTTGAGTAGGCACACGGAATACAAGCTCGGACATATTTTTTTATAAATTGGGTCATCTTAGGGAACCAGTAATCCCGTTTTACTTTTTCTAGCGTCTTTTCAACAGAAAAGTGGCCAGTGAGGTCGTAACATTGTTGGCATATTTTCCAACGTGCGTCTCTGGGTACTGCCCAGCGCAATTGTCCGTCGACCCGTTTATATATTTTCCCGTCTTTCAACACGTAGTTGTTCTGAATGTCTTTGGATTCCTGGCATTTTGTATCTAGGACCGCTTTAATGTGACAGAGCCGTGGGTCAGCCATTTGTACTGATTGCAGCCAGTGTACATCACTGATTTGCATCACAGATAACGAGTCCTCAGCCTGGGCCGGCAACGAGTTGCGACTCAACGCATCCGCATGCGCCAGTTGCACCCCCGGACGATACTCTATAGAAAAAGTGAACTCTTGGACGAGCAACCACCATCGAGCAATTCTTGGGATCAAGTCTCTCTTGGTCAAGGTTGTGCGCAGTGCGTTGCAGTCTGAAACCACTTTGAACTCGATCCCGAGTAAATACACTCTAAATCTTTTTAGTGACGCGACAACAGCTAATGTTTCCAGCTCATAAGAGTGGAAATGTTGTTCGTCTGTTGTCGTCTGTCGACTAAAGTAAGCGACCGGTTGCAATGGTGATTTGCAGTCTGGTCTCTGCAACAATATCCCTCCTAATCCGGCGGCACTCGCGTCCGTATGTAACTCCGTTTCGTATGTCGGGTTGTATATCGCCAAGACAGGTCGCTGTGTTAACATTTCTTTCAGCGTTTCAAAGGCCTTAGCCTGTTCATTCCCCCATGTCCATTCTTCGTTCGATTTTGTGAGCTTTGTTAATGGTCTGGCAATGGAGGCAAACCCGGGTACAAAGCGACGAAAGAAGCTTGCCAAACCAATAAACTGGCGGACCTCGTGAACATTTTGTGGTGGTTTGAACGCTGTGACAGCTTCGGTTTTCCTCCTTCCTGGTCTCACACCTTCGTGTGGAATCTCGAATCCTAAGTACTCTATGGACTTCTTAAAGAAGTGGCATTTCGTCAAGTTGAGAGTCAGATTTGCCTCCTTCAACAAGGCGAGTAAGGCCTGCAACCTATCTATTCCTTCTTCAATTGACGTAGATGAGATTATTATGTCATCCATATAGGCCATTACTCCAGGAATCTTACGACTTTTTAGGAGGTTCAGTATCATTCTTTGGAAGACAGCCGGCGCATTTGTCAAACCAAAGGGCATACGGTTGTATTCGTAATGCCCATCTGGCGTGACGAAAGCCGTCAAGTGTTTCGAATCATCTGATACTGGGACTTGGTGATACCCGGAGGTAAGATCGAGAGACGTGAAGTATACCTGCCCAGACAGACTGTCTATCTGGTCGTCAATGAGCGGCATTGGATACCTTTCTTTGACGGTTTCCTATTCAGTGCCCTATAATCGACACATAGCCGTAAGTCCCCATTTTTCTTTGCCACTGTTATGATCGGACTAGCATATTCGGAGACTGACTCTCGAATAATATCATTATCAAGCATTTCAGTAATGATACCATTCACCTTGTCACGCTCTGAATATGATAGGCGGTAAGGGCGGTAGGTGACCGGCACTGAATCTTTCAGCTCGATTTTCATTTCGGTCAAAGAATTTATTCCTAGTTCGTTCAGTTGAAATGCAAAGCATTCTCTATTGTTATTTAATAGCTTGCATAGTTGCTCTTTCACCGACAGGTCGTAGTCTTCATCAACGTTAAGCTGATCTGTGGAAATATCTGTGCTCATTAACTCGGATGTAATAGTATTAACGGACATTGATGGTGTTGAGTTTGTTTGTACTGGTGGGATTGGTTCTGTTAAAATCACTGCTCTAGATAACAGCGTGTCTTTTGGTAAACTAAAGGGTTCAGAACTTAGGTTGACTAGTAGCACAGTACCCTGACCATTACTAATGGAATAGACTCCAGGCAATATCATATACTCATTTCCGGCCCTCATGCATGCTTCAGTATTAACATAAACGGACCCCGAGAGCATAGATGAAGTCTTTACTTTTACTGTAGACACTCCGGATATAACATTATCGTCGGTATTGGTGATTTTAATTTTATCCTTTACAACTTCTGGTACTTTAAACAGCACAAAAGAATTGTCTGTTTTGTAAGCACGGACGTTTGGCATCTCAGTTAGTGATTGTCCAATCAGTATTTCAGCCGGTAGCATTGCTGGATCAACAAGGTAAGATTCTATTAATTCATCTAGTCCATCAATAATTACTCGTACCTTGACTCGACCACTAGGTAAGTAAACACCTTTGGCAAAGCCTTTAAGTGTGGGCAGATCATGTTGATCAACCGTCAGTTTCAGGGATTGAGCCACTTGCTCGCTTAGTAATATGCACTGACTTCCTAGATCAACAAAAGCAGTCATGGGTTGTCCTTCTACTTTAACCTGTTTAAAGTATTTGTTATTGCATTCTGTAGTAGTAATACTCAGGATGTTTCTTGGTTTTCCAACATTAGTTGGCAAGCTCCTTCGGGTGTTTGTACCAGCATTGCATGTATCTTTAGTATGTCCATATCTCTTGCATGTTTCACATTTTTTTATTGGTTGTGAACACTGAGTCACAATATGGCCTTGGGTTCCACAATTGAAACATAAGGTAGGTCTTTTTGGTGTTGAGTCAAGAGATTTTCCTTGAACAGAGTGTTCACTGTTGGTTCGCTCAGCAAACAGTTGTTTACGTGGGAGTTCTGTTGCCTTGTCGGTAATATTCCGGAAGTATTTCAACACCTCTCCCGGTTCCTTAAGATCAGCACCTTGGACATTCATCCTTAAATTTTGATCATAGATTCCATGAGTTAAGACATCCACTGCCTGCTTTCTTTTAAGTCCACATCTGTTTATGAGCATTATTTTATCATAGTAATAAACCTCGAGTGTTTCACCTCGTCTAGTCTTACGAGCCAACATTTCAGATAACAAATCCCCATAATTATGCTCACCCGGGAAAGCAGACAGTAGTTTGTCCTGCCAGTCTTGCCACGTGTATTTTACACTGGTTAAGCTAGTATACCATTTTTTTGCAAGACCTGTTAGTTTTGGTAGCGCATAGAATATTGTGTGGCGCTCTGACCACCCATAAATTGCAGCTGTCTCATTAACTTTACTTAACCAGTCTTTCATCGTTTGTGTTTTCTCTTGAGGATTGAACTCTGAAATAACGTTTTGAGCACCCTGTAACCCTCCAATAGGTGTCAGTGCTCTTGGGCTATTCAATGCCACCACCAGTTAATCTATCAAAGTTGTTTCAGATTTATTTGATTGACGTCGACTATGTTTAGACCCTTTTCTACGCCATTTGGGTGATGGTGAAATATCCGTACTAGTCGTACTAGACGATTACTCCGATGATGATGATGATGATACCTTTTTCTTTACACGTGATGACTTGTTTTTCTTTTTGTCGTGCCTATGAGACTTTTTGTATTTTTTAAATTTCCTTTTCGACCGGGTTGATCGATCAGGAGTCTTTGGTGACTCAGGAGTCTCCCCATGGACCTCCATTTTTTTTGTATAGTACCAGTGTAATAACTACTTAAATATATACCTATATATATAAAGGATAAGAGTCAAGACAAGGTAATGGGGAATCAATCAATGACTATAACAGTGGGCCTTGGGTCACTATCCCGCTTCTGACTGATAAAAACACAATATTAACTTTTGAATCTTCTATATTGGCCAAATTGTTCAGACGCAACCGAATATCCAATTTTAACCGATACGCTACACTGCTGTTTTTCTTGCGCGCAAAACCGAAGAGCGCGAGACCATAGACAACAACTGCAGAGATGTTCTGTGTCAATCGTAATGTCAGAGACCATTCAATTCGGATCGAGTGACTTGCTGATCGATCGAAACGAATTGACTATTTCTTTAAATTATGAGTAGTTAACAACTTACATAACCAAATTCTGAATAAAGCCTTTTTGCACTAACTTTTTTTTACCATTTTTGAAACAAAGCTTGACGATCATGGTTTTTTACAGGAAATTGCCGGTCGCTAAAACACGAGAGATGGATTTTCACAGGAAATTGTCGGCACCTTTTCTGGCTCCTCCAAGTAGCGCGGCAATGTCAACTTTGCTCAAAGAAGGTTGTCAAAATAATGAGCACATTACTTGCTTTGTTTGAGATACGTAGTGGATTCCGCTTTCGCGTCTGTTGTTCATCACACGTGTCAGAGGGATTTTTTCCAAACTTTTGCCTAATCATTGGCTCCCCTTGAGTGGAGATTGTGTTTATCTGGTGGTGGTTGTTTTGTTTAACTAGGTAAGTAGTTTTTGTGTGTCTAGATCCCTCCATGTCTTCGGACATGGAGGGTGAGGGATTTTCTCCCCCGGCGGACCCTGGCGGGACGGATGAGGCCAGGGATCCTATGGGGGATAACGAGCGCATGGAGTTGACCTTATTCCCGGATAACTCCCCCCAGATCCTAAATCAGAACGGTAAAAGGTCCTATCCAGGGGTCGATAAAGAAAATGATTCTTCAGCTAAAAAAACTGTGACGGCTCCGGGATTGCAACCGGCATCCGTGGTCACCACCTATACTCATCCCAGCCTGACGGGGGATCTCGTTAGGTCATATAGTGAGGGGGACATTGGCCCATATGTAGTATTAGTGGAAAGAGAGGCTGATAACTCTGCAACTTCATTCAATCCACTGAAATTCGGTCAACTTCTATTCAATTTAATAATAAAAAAGGATGGAATTAAAAAAACCGGTAGAAATAAAATGTCTGTGACATTCTCAAACTATTGTGAGGCAAATAAATTCCTAATAAACCCGCTACTTAAAAAAAAAAAATACAAGGCCTATATCCCTACATATGCAGTATCCCGAATGGGCTTTGTAAGGGGTGTCCCCGTGGACATGCCGATGGATGAGTTTGTGGAGTCAGTGGATCTTCCAACAGGATGTGGCGAGATCCTGAAAGCACGCAGATTGAATCGCAAGCAGTGGCTGGATCATGTTGCTTCTTGGGTTCCTACACAGTCTGTCGTGTTAACTTTTAGAGGCCAAGTCTTACCTGAAAGAATTTTCTCCTACCACACGTCCCTGCTAGTTGAATCATACCAATTGCCCACAATTCAATGTCATCAATGCCTTCGCTTTGGCCATGTCAAAGCTCAATGCCGCTCTAAACCCCGTTGCTTCCGATGCTGTCAGCCCCACCTAGGTGAAGATTGTACAGAATTGACTACCGACCCAACATGCATTTTCTGTTCAGGCAACCATGTTGCCACAGACAAAAACTGCCCTGAACAGGGCAGACAAAAATCAATAAAGCTCATGATGACCCAAGAGAACATCTCATATGGAGAAGCCTCTATCAAGATCCCTTCATCTGGAAGATCCTATGCAGACATGCTCAAAGCCCCATTGGTCTCAACTCCAGCCCCTACTACCTCAACATCTTATAAAAAAACAGTTTATTCCCAAAGGTCCAGACCTCCTCCACTTAAAGGTTATGACAGATCAACCCATAATATGATTATTGCAGATCCAACATCCTCAGTTCCTAATGGGTTCTGCCTATCTCAATCATCTCAATCTATATCCCCAAACGACAACCTCATTGAAACCCTTTTGTCCCTCATTGTAAATATAATATCTAAATTTAGTGATTCAGTACCGCCCAACGTTGCACAACAATTAATACAAATTTCTAATATCCTTAACAATGTTCCCCCAATACTTCAGTGGAACAGTCAAAGCATTAAGATTAAAAAACCAGAACTTCTTAATCTGATTGATCAATATAAACCTGCCGTCGCTGCCGTCTCGGAGACGTGGTTGGTCCCTGGTTCCCGTTTTCGGGTTCCTGGTTACTCATGCCTTCGGGAGGACAGAGACGACGGGTATGCAGGGACCGCTTTACTAGTAAAACGTTCCCTTACTTTTACCCAAATTCCCCTCCCTCCCCATGGTCAGGAGATCAATGCCATAGCTCTTAGAGCTCTTGGTGTGTCTTTTCTGTCCTTGTACATAGCTAACCCAACAGCCTCACTTATTCCCTCTCTACAAGCTATAATTTCCTCACTTACTCCCCCTGTTATAGTCATGGGAAACTTCAACTCCCACCATATCTCTTGGGGTTCCTATAAGTGTGACCCCTTCTTTCATCTTCTTCTTGATCTTTTGGATAACTTAAATCTCTGTATAATTAATGATGGTTCCCCTACTCGTAGAGTCCTTCCCCATCAGAACCCCAAGTCTGCTGTCGATCTTACTATTACTTCCCCCTCTCTTTCTTCTTCATGTCTATGGAAAAGGCTTTCTAGTACTTTTGGGAGTGACCACTTCCCTATCCTTATTTCTCTTCATTCTCAGTCTTATATCGCCATTGACCCTTGCCCCCTTGTTAGATACAGGTTGTCTAAAGCTAATTGGGATGACTTCTCTTCCTCACTAGATGTTAAAATGGATTCAATTCCCCTATGCACTTCTAATAACTTCCTGTCAATATATGATAACTTTGTTGATGCCATCTTGTCATCTGCCAATTCACACATTCCTATTAAGAAGCCAAGGAATCATAGAGTCTCACCTCCTTGGTGGGATTCCGAATGTACGTTGGTGATCGGGGAGAGAAACGATGCTGAAACACTATACATTTCTGACATGTCGATGGATAACTTCATTAAATATAAGCACGCCGCTGCTCGAGCGAAAAGAACAATCCATCGGAAAAAAAGAGCAGGTTGGAACTTTTTTTGTGAAGGTCTCTCTCCTCGCACGCGTCCTTCAGAAGTCTGGAGAAACATTCGTAGATTTAGATGCTCTATGAACATAGAGAATGTGACCTCTAATGATCCGGCAGTTTGGCTGGATGCTTTTGCTGACAGACTTTCTCCTCCATTCTCTCCTAATTCTTATGATCTCCCTTCTCCCCCGTCCTTTATTTCTGCATGTGGGAATATGGACGCCCCTTTCTCTATCCGCGAATTAGAATGCGCACTGGAAGGCCTTGTCGACTCTTCCCCTGGAGTCGATGGGATTCCTTACTCTTTCTTAACTAAATCCAACTTAAAATGTAAATTTAAATATTTGGAATTAATAAATTTCTTCTTTGACTTTGGTTCCTCCCCAACTACATGGAGCAAACAAATTATAATCCCAATCCTCATACCCGGAAAGAATCCCTCTGACCCTAAGTCCCGTAGACCTATTGCCCTTTCATCCGTCCTATGTAAAATTATGGAACATCTATTGAAAACCAGACTTGAGTGGTTCCTTGAGCATAATAACATCCTAGCTAAATCCCAGTTTGGTTTTCGTAAGGGTATGAGCACTATGGATAGTCTGAGCATTATTGTCACTGATATCCACCTGGCATTTAAGAAGAAACAGTACTTGGTGGCAGCATTCCTTGATATAACTTCTGCATATGATAACGTCCAGCTCTCAGTTCTCAGGCAAACTATGCAAAATCTGAGTATTCCTGAGAAGTTGACTCGATTTATATGCAATCTTCTCATGGAAAGATCTATATCCATAAAAAATACTAACTGTCCACCTACAAGCCGTACTGTATGGAAAGGTCTCCCCCAGGGTTCTGTCATGAGCTCACTCCTATACAATTTATACACGTACGATCTTGAAAGATGCGTTACCCCCTTCTGCAATATTTTACAATATGCTGATGACTTAGCCCTTTATTTAGCTGTAGATTCATGTTCAGTTGCAGAATCTCGCCTAAACTCGGCGCTGATGTATCTAAATGATTGGCTCGATGCTCACGGATTATCTCTTTCGGCCTCCAAAAGTTCCTCAGTTATTTTCACAAAAAAACGAACCATTCCGGATTTGGAACTTCTCATTGAAGACGATCCTATCCCTACCGACAATAAAGTCAAGTTTCTAGGAGTGATCCTCGACTCCAGACTGACTGGGATCCCACACCTGTCCTATGTTGCCCAAAAATGTGAGAAGGGTATTAACGTTCTTCGCTCCTTATCAGGAGTATGGTGGGGGGCCCACCCCTATTCTCAAAAATTAATCTACAACGCCATTATCCGTAGCCACTTTGATTATGGCGGTTTCCTTTTGGACCCTTGTAATAAAGCTGCTACCGTCAAAATTTCCAGAATTCAAGCTAAGTGTCTGAGAATAATTTCAGGAACAATGAAATCATCCCCAACTAATGCTCTATAGGTTGAATGTGTCGATCCTCCACTTCATCTCCGCAATCAGTATTTATGTGATCGATTTTTCTTTAAGCTTGTTCAGGTTTCTTCTCACCCCTTACTCTCTGAACTCCAAAGACTCTTCCAGATCACTACGGCTCAAGGTTACAGATCCCTGAGGGATCTTCCTTGTTTACTTCGAAGTTTCATCAACTTTTTCCGTATCCGTCACCCCATATTCCATTATGAAACTTTTCCCCTCTTTTCGTTCCCATATCATTGTCTTATTTTTAAACCTCAAATCTTATTAGATTTTGGCATTCAAAAAGATTCACGTCAACCCAATAGGCAATTTAATAGAATAATTACAGAAAAGTGGTCAGAGTGGCTGCCCATATTCACGGATGCATCCAAGCTTTCCTCTAGCGGGAATGTTGGAGCAGCCGTGTGGATCCCTAAATTCCGAATTATCTTAAACTTCAAACTACCTCCGGGTTCCTCCGTTTTTTCCGGGGAGGCGACGGCAATCCTTGAAGCCATCTTGTATGCGGAATCCCATTCGTTGGATAACACTTTAATTTTCTCGGACTCCTTAAGCTCTCTTTACGCAATTTCTGCTAACCCATTTAAATCAAAACTTAAGTCCCCTCTTGTACTAAAGATTCGCCATGCTCTGTTCAGATGCCTCTCTCGGGGTATCAACATTATACTGGCTTGGATTCCAGCTCACAGTGGTATTTCGGGTAATGAAATAGTTGACTCTTGTGCAAAGGAAGCTGTGGAATCTGGTGACTTATCACACTTCAAAATTCATACCCAAGACTTAGTATCTTCGGCCAAGACTCGTCTGGAAAAATCATGGGAATCTTCATGGCAGTCATCTAGAACTTTAAAGGGTAGGCATTATGGCCAAATTCAACCGTTAATACCTAAAAAACCTTGGTTTTTCAAGTACAGGGAAATGCGTAAGACTGTTACATCAACTATCTGTCGGCTTCGACTGGGACACTCCTGCACGCCAGTACATCTCGCTAAAATTAGGATAAGGGATAGCTCTCTTTGTGAATGCGGCCTGGCTGACGG
The DNA here is from genome assembly GCA_949825045.1 of Argyresthia goedartella. Lineage (NCBI taxonomy): Eukaryota > Metazoa > Arthropoda > Insecta > Lepidoptera > Argyresthiidae > Argyresthia > Argyresthia goedartella. The sequence goes on along the minus strand of OX463832.1, from coordinate 8,367,525 downwards.
TACTCCCGATCATTTGTTTTTTGAATGCACTAAACTTCAAACCTCATTGTATGACATCCTCCCCGGTAAGATCCCCCGTCCCGTCAATCTTAAATTCTTATTGACTCTTTCGGACCCTTCCTTTATTCACATCCTTTCTAAATTTATAACCTCTAACAAGATTAAACTGTAGTTAGATGTAGAATTATTATTTTATTTATGTATGTCTTCTTTTTAAGTCTAACACCCTTAATATGTAATCACTTAACATTTAAATTATATGTTAATTTGTGCTGTCCTAATTGTTGTTTGTCTGGCTATAGAGAGATCTCAACTCAAGGGAAGTTTCACCGATAACTGTACAACGTGATCCCCTTCGTGTCATCTTCAATACGTGATATTGGCGGAATTACTGTAGGGATCCACAGTAGAAGCCATCAAACCTAAAAAATTGATTGATTGAGATACGTAGTGATTATATTCTCTTTGTGTTTGAGTAAATTACTATTTCCTTCTTTAAAAGAACTGGTATTTAGGTACTAATAATTCGAAAATGTTATGCCCTGTTCTGTGTTCTCGGAGATGAACAAACGGAGACTCCGAGCCTAAGAGTACCTCTCTCAACGTACCATCGTCGGCACGCCCCGCTACGAGAGGAACGCCACGATCCAGGCGGATCTAAGATGAGAACCAAGTGACCGGTTTGTCCAGAGCCTGGCGAAGGGCATGTTTGCTCGTGCGGATCCGCGAACTGGTGCCGTACCACGCGCGCCCACCCGACCACCACCGCCTGCCTCGGAACCTGGTTGCCCAGCTGGCGATCACTTAATGGAATACCTCATCCAGTGAGAAGACCATCGCCCCAGGCGATGGTCTTCTCACTCATCTCTCTTCAGGCTGATCTTCTCACTCTCACTTATCGGCCTCGCGATGTCCTGTCCACAGGAGTGGATGGAAGCGATTCTTCAGGAAGAGATTCGTTAATCTGACCCTGACTCCCCACACCCCAGAAGAGGTGCGTGAAAAGACCCCCGATATCGTTAGGGTTAATTTTTATCTCCAGAGGTGCGTATAAATATGATTGGAAGTGAAGAGACTGTAGATAGGAATATTTTAAAATAAACAACATAAAAATGATTTTGAAGTTAAATTTGATTACGGGACCAACGGAAGAGTTTTATTTTAATTTTATAAAGTACCTGTGGCGTCCTGCTTGCCACAAGATCTATTTGTATGGGTATTGAATAAAACTCAGTATTTGCTCAAGCGCACACTCGACACAACTTCGTCGCACCGTGATCCGAATCGAAGAGAACGAACCTCGTTCGGTTCGCGTCGGAGCCACTCTGCGCTAGGCGCGCCGGTGCTGCCATTTCTGTTATCGTAAACACCACAGTACCGTTGTCTTTTTTTCACTACAATATAGCTAATAGGGACACCAGGACACTTTTTAATTATTTTATTAATGACCGTTGTCCCCATTAAATGTGAACAAAGTCAATGGGGACAACGGGACAACAGGGTATGGACGGACACACGAATGATCCTATGCTATGATGGTTTTTTTTTCCTTTTTAAGTTACGGGACCTTAAAAACGGGCCGCGACCCGTCCACCCACCAGTGGGTCCACGGGGAATTTCTTTTTCCCCGTGCACCCACTGCATTATGGCGGGAAAATATCGATATCAATTCAATGGTCGCCACGAGTGCACAAACTGGCCACTTCATTGTTTATGTTTACACTGATAAAGTAATACTACCTGCTCGGAAATTATCCTGTTTTCTTGCCGATGCAATGAGGGATTACGTTTGCAAGCTAATAACAATAGAATAAAATAATGTATTTAGTGATGCATTTGTTGCCTCACCCCCTTTATTTAGGCCTCACATACTTGTTTATTCTCGGGGATCTGCAATCTAGTGAACGCGACCCCAGGCGGCAGATAGGGTAGGGACCCCACGGGCAAACTGCTTGAACTTATTCCGAGGTCTGGGCACAGAGGAACAAATAGGAATTCCTCTGTGGTCTGGGCACACTGGGTTGTCCGGGGAGCTGAGACACAGAGGAAGAAAGACCCTCTGTGGCTGAGAGTAGGAGATTAAAAATCCGGAGGGTAGGAGATGAACATCTCTGACGGACAACTTGTAAGTACCTAAGACCATGTCAAGCAATCTGAAGCAACTTGCCTGCAGGTTCCCACGTGACATGGCCGTTTTTGCCTATACTAAAATCCCATTTTTAATGTATTTAGTGGCTTTCAAAAGTGTGCAAAGAATAAAATAACTTAATCATTACGTACTTTCCTCTTTTTATTATAAATAATTACTAGACTATTATTCATTATACTTCAGCCTTATTGTAATGAAAATCTTATAGTTGACGATGGGAACTAATTTAAGCTATTTACATCATGTCTAGATAGGTACTATTTACAACTCCTTATTTGTTTTTGTGTCGTTCTATAAAAATAATATGTTGCCTAGTCATTCTTTCTTCTAACTAACTGAACGAAAATCGAATCCTTTTCGGGGAGGGAGAATGCTACTACTATGCAGAAGTACAGAAAGTGGCCCTAGTTACACCTACCACCTATCCGAAAACGGAATAGGACAAGGTTAAATAAATCCAGGAACATTTCTGAAGTTGAAGCATTGTGTACAAAATGGCTTGACAATATCAGAATTGTATAAAACTCGGTTTTGTGCCAAAAATGCAGCATTGACTGTGAAGTCAAACGTTCGTATTTCATAGAACTCGTGAACAAGTTTACCGTTTTGACATTTCCTATAAGTATCTAAGTTGACAAGCAGTCCAGAACCGACGAGAGAAGTTCGGTCAAGTTGTCATTTTGAGCACAATAGGGTATTTGACTGCTAGTGAAAATAGATGCTTTTTAGGAACTGTCAAAACTGTAATTTTGTTCAAGAGTTCAATGAAATACTAGCATGTGAAGTCATAGTCAAATGATGTATTTTTTAACAAAATTGGGTTTATAGAATACATCTGCTGGATATAATTCTGATATTGTCAAACGTTTTTGTTCAATTTTGTTCAGCTTGAGACACGTTTATAGTTTTATGGGATTACCTAGTCAAATAGGTACCATATTAGTTGACACTTGTTGTCATTCAATTTTGATTGTGATGAGGACTGTTATTACAACATTTGTTATTACAATATTGCAATCACGTTCAGAATCTCAATACATGTCAGATATAGATATATTTATACAGAATCGGGGTACAGATTAATACGAAATAGGAAATACAAATTAGGGCCTATTAAATGGTCATTTACCTTGGATCCATTATCTTTCACACATAAATAATTCACAAAGGTGAGAGAGAAATAACTATGATTGTACCTATATAAATTATCATTTTTATGAAAATGTAATCTAAGGTAGACTTACAACACAACACAATACAAGTGCAATGTAATTTCTCTTATGCAAGACACGGCAGAAAAGTAAACAAAAACTTTACTGCAATCCTACTTAAGCACACCTAAATATATAAACATAAATCATTAATAAATAAAATTATGTCACTATTTTTAAAATAAGGTATTCTTACATGACCAAACAGATTATCATTACTACTCGGCAAAGATAAGTTTGAGCGAAAGAGGGAGGGCAACGCAATCCTCCTGGCTGCCAACTTAACTTTGTGGCATAGTAGGTAGATTTTCGACCAGTGATTGGCTAAGCCCCTGTCATACAAAATTGACTACTGAAAATCTGGCTTAACGCGTCAATGCCATCCCATATGGGAATGGGTGTGACAGTATTTTATTTAAAACTTCAATATTAACCTTTTGAACACCACTGTCAGTTCTGGGGCCCACATGGGCTACAGCCGACACACTTTAAAATCAAAATTAAGTTTAAAAATTCAAAATTAGTTACTAGTAGTTAAAACCTGAACTACATACATACAAAAAAGCAGAATTTTATAATTAAGTTTATGAAAAGATTAACTGTATTTTTTTGTTATGGCGTCCGGTATTCAGCGTCTTGTTTTTCAGCTTGTTGTTCAAAAGGTTAATAAAGACTATTTTATTAAGGGCACTATCACATTGAGTACTATGTAGAATCTACATTAATTAATCTCCAAGCATAGAAAAATACATAATTAACTTTAGTGTAAGATCATACAGAGTAATCAATGTTTTTACGGCACTATGCATGAACAATTGGTTTATGTACAATCAGGATCTCAGCTCTCTTAATTATATTCACAGCATATTTCTAATTAAATATATCTTTAGTCTGTGAATTTTAGTAATTTCTGCCATAGTACTGAATCCATTAGAATGAAACTACACAAGAATATACAATAATGTAAACAGACATCTAGGTTAATGTTGTCTATAACGTAGATGAAATAAAACATGATTTATGGATTGATAAGATTCCCTAGCTAAATCCAGTAAGCTTATTATCTTATTGTGACAATTTTTATCAGAATCCCTTTAACCCTTTCACTTGCCTGCTGGGCGGAAAAGAACAAATAATGACATAACAATTAAGGCAAATTTTATGTTGTTGCCCCGCAAATGCCCACAATAGAATCTTCAGTACTCTAGGTGACTTCTGACAAAAAAGTTCCTTTTTAGGTTCTCTGCGTCTCAGCAGGTTAAAATTAACACATCAACTAATCAAAAGACAGCTTGTTTAAACTAATTGTGTTCTAATTGGTTGGATTGTCTGATGAAAGGGATACCGTCAGAAATTCCTTGATGTCTGGGAGAACATGATATGGCTAGTACCCTTATCATGTAATAAGGGCATCTGGGAATTTCGATTGCTTTTGCAAAATTTTGCAACCAGAACATCCCATATATTTTTCAAAAGCAATTAAAATTCCTACATGGCAGAATTACGTGTTATAATTTAGAAAGAGTTAGGTGTTTATGTAAGCTGTTAACCCTTCCGCTCGCCTAACCACTCTCCATATGACCAATGACAGATTATATATACCTCCGCTGACTCGCAGGACCACACACTTCCATAACACTGCACTTGCCGGAATTCTGCAGCCTGGAAATATTGATCTGGTTGAAATACCCTTTTTATTGAATGTTGGTACGCACTAAAAAGAAATGTACCACAAAAAGGCCTACTCTATGGTATTTGACTCTAGGTCTGTATAATTTCGGAGAAAAAATAAACTTTCTGTGAAATTTAGGTCAGAGTGTCGATAAGGGGGCGGAAAGCAAAAAAATTCTAAGTTTTTTTTTTCTTGGCGCCCCCTTATCTACACTCCAACCGAAATTTAGCAAACTTAGTCAAGTATGTTTCCTGGCCACCATGACACCTCGGTATTTTATTGGCATATTGGTTAGGGTCTATGCGGCGAGCGGAAGGATTCATATAGAGTACTAACTCCCTTGATGAAATCAAATGACTAGTGACTAAACAAATCCACAGACTATACATTTTATATACATTGACATTCAGTTACAACCCCATGAGAGGCGGTATTACCCCACTGACTTCATACACACAGTGGTTCTCAGGTGGTTTCATTTGCACCATTTGCGGATGCATCATGGTATTCTGAACAGCAACAGGATTATGTTTCACCAAGTATGTTGGCACCATATTCTGTTGCGGATGCATTTGAGGCATTGTGGTGTACTTTGGCTCATTACTTTCATATTTTGTATTTGTCTCATATTTCGGAGCTTCAGGCGTTTCTACTTTTGGCTTGTTATTCTTCTTCTCGCATTTCTTAAATTTGATGCCTAATTTATTTAAAAGGATAAGTCGCAATGACTCTTTCCCGCCACGGTAATTTAATTCCTCTTTTGCTGATGACAAAATCTTACTAAGTGTGGGTACTTCTTTTCTATTTGAGTAGGCGTTAACAATACCCCGTAAAGCACATAACTGGTAATAGTCTAGTTGTACTTTGGTTCTTCTGATGCGTTTTTTCTTCGGTCCAGCCATTTTTGTGTTGGTTGCTTCGGCTTTGATGCCGTCCCTCTTGATGCGCTTGATTGTGCTCTCAGACAGCCCAGTGGCCGCCGACGCGCGTTTCATAACATTTTCGACGGGATACGCGTAGCCTCTGTTACGTTTTTCGCTTTCAAAAAATTTGATCACTTTGAATATGATCTCGCGTGCTTGGCCCTCTATCGCTTCGCGTTTTTTGTCTTTTTTCGAGGAGTTGCTGTCGTCGTGTTGTGACGAGCTTTCCTGTTTCGGAGGTGCCTGTGACTGCTCCGCATGGCATTGCTCCTGAGGCTCCTGGTTCGCAGGCACATCAAGGAGTTGATTCGAGGAGTACTGTTGAGACATTTGTTGAGAATTGTTGAGCATTTGCTGCGAAGTACTATCCATCTCCATTCCGTGGTTCATATCCATATTTACGAGCTAAACTTGTAATGTTGGGTGGTCGATTTGGTTTCCATCAGCATTAGCGCAAGTTTGTAGCACGAGCGACCGTCAGATGGTTGCTAATCTACACAGAATCCTGCAAACTGCACTTTTTGTAAAGAAAAACAATGGTTCTGAGGAGACGTCCGCCATTAATTCCATAGAGAAGATAAATTTTGTGTAAGAGCGTCAGTTATTATATGAACAATGAAAAAACAAAACGTAGAAAAATAACCGTGAAAACATATCTATCTCAATATCGATAAATAAAACTGAATTATAATATAATTAATAATATTATTACATAAAAACTTAAAATACGGGGTTCGACATGCTAAGCTTAGCTTGGTTACGTATTTGTTTTGAGAAAATAAAAAACCAACAAATAAATAAAGCGTTTCGTTTCTGATTCTTGATAATTTATGCCTCAGACTCAGATATAGATGGGATTCCTCCCGGAAACTTTTACAATAAAGTGGAAACTTTCCGTGAATGTTCCCAATCTTCCCTCCGAATGGGAGTTTTCGTAGGATTTATTTTTTATTTTTTTAGATACAAACGTTAATTGTACGTTATTTTTAAGATGAAATATAGTATAGAACAGATATACTTATAACCGTCTTACTACAAAAAATAATAAAAACACAGCATGATCACTTGTTTAGCAAAATCATCATCTAACGGTAAACAAATGGTTAGCAAGCTTCTAAATTTCGTTACCACAAAAAAGTGTTTAGTGAGTATCTTACTAAAAAACGGCTAGATCATTCAGTTAATTTCGTTCCTTCATCAACTAGCCTCAAAGGACTGAATTTCCAGGGCCGTACAACACAATATGAAAAAATATTTAAAAAAACGTTCATAGTTTCATTTTACGCGAATAACATAAGAATGAATACATAATTTGATGGAAAATTTTATGATTAATGTAATTCCTAACTTAGTAATAGAACATGGTACATTCCTACTTAGTAAGTAAATCCTTATTTTTGTGTAGAAAAACCGTTCACTTTAGTACTTTTATCAAACACGACTAAAAAATAAGCCGCGAAACGGAACGGAATGACACACGGAACTGTCACTGAAAGTTCGTCAGACAAATTTGTTTGTTTTGGTTCGGGATATTATTATTTATCCCTTGCTCAGGAAAGGAAATTCTTGGATCTTACTGCCCGCCCTGCACTTACCCTGGGTAGTGATGACGATCAACAAAACAACACCTAATTTTCCAGGATTTCGAAACAGAAAAGGTAAGAAATCTTCATAATCGTTTTCAGCACACATCAACCCACTTCTGGGCATAGGCCTCTTGGTTAGTGAGTCAAGTCGATCAAAGACAAGTCTCTTCTATCGCGCCACTCTCCAAAGTTCTTTGCCAACTGTATGCCGTGAGATGTTGACTTGATAATATCGTCGGACAATGCCCACTGGATGGCCCTAGAGTTTGACCAGCGAGTCGCTGCACAAGCATTTTTACAGAATTCTATATATGGCAACAATTTTATCTGTCAAAAGTGTCAAACTAATTGTCAACCTCTGTTCGCACATAACCTATAATAGCGTCTCAGTGCATTTGTTACGGAAGATTACATCGTATTATAATGGCTAAACCGAACAAAAGCAGTGTTAGAAGCATGTTATTTACGATAATCTCTAGCTATAATCAGGTTAGATGCGACGAAAATGAGAGATTACTGAAAAAGAAACGAATGTTGGACGAAATCATTCAGGCGACCGGTAAGTTATTGTCAAACAATGTTGATACTTCCCTGAATATAAATCTTTAATTCACGAAGTAGGAACGTTAGTGTTTGTATTACTTATGAATAATTTTTATTACAGCTGGCGTGGATGACGAAAATGTCAAACAAACTATTGAAAAGCTAGCAAGAGAACTAAAGAAGGTTATTGATAATAACGAATCAGAATCAGGTCATTTGGAGAAAGTGTCCACTATGACAGGTAATATAAATAATAAACTATATTTACACATCTCGATTTCTTAATATTTTAATGTGTCGATTTCCTTTAGTTAACACTTGTTTTTTTTTTCAGGTGTAAGCATTCGAACGTTACGCACAATTAAAAAAGAGGGCTCTATTAACCAAGGCGAATGGAATACGCCAGGAAAAAAACGTCCCCGCCCACCAACTGTGTCAAATTTAGATAATTTTGATGTGACAGCCATCCGTAATAAAATTAACGAATTTTATTGTGTCAAAAAGCAGGTACCTACTCTAAGAACCTTACATGCGGAATTGAAAGAATCTATAGGATTCTCAGGATATCGTGAAACACTGAGGAAAATACTGCATCGGAATGGATTTCAGTTTAAAAAAAATAAAGAAGAACGCTCCATTCTCATGGAAAATTTTGAAATATCTGGATGGAGACAAAGATTTCTAAGAACTATACATAAAAAACGACAAGAAGTAAAAATGATTGTGTATCTTGATGAGACATATGTCCACCAAAATTATAGACATTATGGCAAGGGCCTTCGACTTCCGGTGTAGTTGAAAAAATTTCTTCGGGTAAAAGGCATATCATAGTGCATGCTGGTTCGGAGCAAGGATTTGTGCCCAACGCTTTGCTTGTTTTTAGCACAAAATCCAAAGCAGCTGATTATCATGACGATATGAACAGTGTAAATTTTTTAAAGTGGTTACGAGAAATGTTGATCCCAAATTTGACCGAGCCTAGTGTAATTTTAATGGACAATGCAAGTTACCATGTAACACAAATAAATAAGCCTCCAACCATTCACAGCTTAAAGGCCGATATTCAAAAATGGCTAAGGGAAAATAATATACCATATGAAGACTGTTATAAAAAAGAGGAATTGATGTGCCTTGTTCAGGAAAACAAAATTGGTCCTGTATATGCAGCAGAGGAGATATTGAAGCAGCATGGGCATGAGGTCCTTAAATTGCCTCCATATCATTGTGACCTAAATGCTATTGAGCTCATATGGAGCCTCGCAAAGCGAAAAGTAGCTAGCAGAAATGTGGGGTTACATGGTTCAGAAACTGAAAATTTGATCCGGGAATGTTTTTCAATGATTACAGCAGAAGATTGGAAAAAATGTACAGACCATGTAATCAATGTTGAACAACAATACAAGTCTAAGGACAACATTCTGGATAACGAACTGGCTCCATTCATTATAGAAGTTCGTGAAAGTGATAATGAAAGTGATACTGATAGTTCTCTTTCAGGCATTGAATTTCTGGAATCTGATTTTGACTATGAATCTTGAATAAATCTGTACCTTCTTTATAAATTTATGATTATAGAAAATATAATATTAAAATTAGTTTAAAATATTATTGTTTTCTTTCACCTTACTACATTCAGCTCCATTAAATGTATCTACAGGTATGTGTAGCACTTTACCCTTTAGATGACATTTCCAAGTGGAAATAATATATATACATATGTCACTTTATTCTGATTACTAGTAAAACTTTGTTAGGGCAAGGGATAATTTCCTGTTTTATGCTAAAAAAGTAATTGTCGTGTTATACTATACATATATACAAGTTACCAAAAAAAGAAATTCAGTCACTTGAAATACATCATCTGTGAAAATTTAAACTGACTAGTTATAACGGTTTAGACACTATCGCAAAAAACAACGAAGAAATTAGATTTTTTGTATGGGTTTTTTTTTATATACTTATTTATTTATTTATTTTTACTTATTTAATTTTCTATTTATAATATTTGTTGTTATAGCGGCCACAGATGATGATGACCAAGTATCAAATTACTTTTTTTGCACTATGCTTCGTGTTACCAGCTAAAGATATTTTGAATTTGCCGCTTTTTTTTTGTGCAGCCACTCGCTTGTCAAACTTTATCTTTCCCCTTGTATTTCCTAAAGCTACGGTCCACTGTCCGTCATCCCCTCTAACCAAGTGTTTCGTCCACCTCTACCTTAGCATTTTGGTATAATTTAATTTAATTCTTGTCTTTTCAGCACCAGCAAAGCCGCCATACATACTTGAATCAAATATGGAAATAAAAACCCACAAATGTGATAGAAGATGAACATGAATTGTGGTGTAAACATTAATCCCTCAGATAGAAACATTAATAATGGAGATAGAAAATCTTTCAAGAAATTGGCGATATTAATGAAATTGTTAATAAACAAATTAAAAATGTTGATATCAAAACGTGGTGTTATTACTGCTTCGCTTTATTTCCTTTCATTCCAGGGGTCCTTAATGAATAAAGCCAGCTTTTCACTATGGGATATAATCTAATATAAATTACATCTCAAGATGTAAAATAAATATTGCTGAATGGGCACTAGAAAGACTGGCAAGCAATATTTATTTCACAACTTGAGATGTTAAGCTGGGTTTATCCGAGGCCAGTGCTGGCTGGCTTGATGTTGGCCTTGTAAAAACCTTGTATTGGCCTTATAAAATCAAGCCAGTCCCGTGCTGTCTGCGAGTGCTGGGGTGAATAGAGCACCCGTCTAGCTGGATTTACATGAAGCCAGTACTGGCTACCAGTCTCACTGGCACCTACGCCACTGTCTTCGGGTATCTGCCTGCATCTTAATACATAATTCATTACAGCCGGCTTATCTCCTTCACAAACTGGCCTAACTCCTGCATCAACTCCAGCTTGAGCGACCGCCCTGGATGGTTGAGCAGATCTCAGGCAGATGAAACTTCTCCCAAGACTGCTGTGGCTTGCGGCTAGTATGGTTTTTATAGTGGATGGGCACACCGGTAGCAGATGTACAAATTTCATCCCATAGTATAAGTAAGTTAAGAACGCTGGGCGACGTTAGCAGGAATTACTGCGCATATGTACAGCTATTGAAAAGTGACTACTGCGCATTCAAGGCCACCGCTCATAACGTGTCGCGCGACGTATACACTGTCTCCCAGTAGCCCACCATAAATTTCATCATTGGATGATATATAGCTTTATACTTTTTCGATACGGGGTGGCAGAGGCACAGTTGTGCCCACTTTTAGATAACTAAGTCCATTTTGCATGACGCATAGCCCATCGCGGCCACTAAGGAGGTTTCCCCACGATGTCCTATGGAGATATGAAGGTTTCCTCAGGATAAAACTTGGACTTTAATGGAGTAAAAACCTCTTTTTCGTAAACAAAACCAACACAGCAGAACAGCTGGACAATAATTCCGCCATCTTGACAAACGAGACACTCACTAGACAAGCTTTCTCGGTTGCCTAAATTGATCACATAATATAAGCCATGCCTATCCCTGCTAAGACGCTAAAATCAGTTTTGTGGTAACGATTTTTATAATCATGTGTTAAACAATGGTTAAAGTTTTTTGTGGTAAGAGGGATAGTATCCTAAACTAAGTAAAAACAATATCTAATCCGAAATAAAATTCAGTACATTAAGAATTATTTGAAATTAAATTGGTTGAATCCGTCAATACGGAAAATATCTACCACAGAGATGTAAAGAGCATATTAAGCACGCATGACCATGTCGCCGCTGTCGATACAAGTATTAAAAGGTTCAACCAATTCATTCACAATTTGCAATCTGCTTTTTGAAAATAAACCAAGATTTGTCAAATAAATCAACATGACTAAAAATATTATTGTAAGACTTACAACTATGCCTAATAAAACTATTGGTCACGTAACAACTCCCGCTACTCTTAATTGAGAAAAGAGACTACTTTCTAAACTTGCGTTGATTCCTGCTAGGTACTCTTAAATACAATTTTGAGAGAATATCTGGAGCATCAGTATAGTTCTGAAGTAGATTATATAAAAATAGTAAATCCGCACGCTGACGACGATAGACTATCTAGGTAACCTTATGACGGTTTGAAGACGTTACGTAATGAGAATATGCAAAACCAGTCCGAAAGTCCAAAGATTTTACAAACTTCTTTTGTAAGTTTTCAATCCTATTGATATATTTCTTAAAGAAAGGATTCCACACAGTGCTCGCGAGTTCAAGATTGCAACGTACAAAGCAGTTGTACAACAATTTGTAAGTAGACGTTTTTTAAAACGGTATTGCCTCTCGCAATATACATCCTAACTCCTTATATCGGGTGTTAAAATGGGCGTTCCACAAGGTTCCATATTAGGCCCTTTCTTATTCCTGGTATATATTTATGATCTGCCTGTCATGGTGGAGAAATTAACTGACATAGTGTTGTTTGCTGATGATACTTCACTGGTCTTCAAAATTGAAAGACAAAAAGGAGAATTTGATGATGTTAATGGTGTATTGTCTTTAACCTTAAATTGGTTCACAGTTAATAATTTATTGTTAAACGCTGGTAAAACCAAGTGTATCAAATTTTCACTTCCAAATGTCTGGCAAGTTGAGACCAGTTTAGTGTTAGACAACAGCACGTTAGAATTAGTAAATGATACGAAGTTTCTTCGAATAACCATTGATAGCAAATTGCAGTGGGGACCCCACATAGATAAATTGGCTGGTAAATTAAGTTCTGCGGCTTACGCTGTTAGGAACATCAGACAAAGCACGGATGTGGCTACATCTAGGCTAGTATATTTTAGTTACTTTCATAGTGTGATGTCCTATGGTATCTTGTTGTGGGGGAAAGCAGCGGATATTCAAACTATTTTTATTTTACAGAAAAGAGCTATTTGAGCAATTTATAATTTAAAACGAACAGACTCCTTAAGAGAGCTTTTTAAAGAAATTGACATATTAACTGTAGCTAGTCAATTTATTTTCGAAAATATAATGTATGTACGCAAGAACCTCACAACATTTTCCAAACTTAGCGATAGCTGTTATGTTTACCTAATAAATAATCACAGACTATGTGCGCCCCGTTTTAGACTCGCGAAGGTTAGCAATACTTTCAAGGGTCAGTGCATTCTCTACTACAATAAGATACCTCTGGAGATTTTGAAATTGCCATTTGAGCAATTTAAAAAGCAGGTTAAAGCGACTTTGTCGAAAAAGGGATATTACAATGTTCAAGATTACTTAAATGACAGGACTGTATGGGGTTAATCTGGCTCAACACAGACCTTGCTGTTAATAATTTTGTAATTATTTATTCCAGCTTATTAAATAAAAATAAATCATAATTGTATTAGTTAAGCACAACCCATTTTTAAAAGAGATCTAAAAATCAATCTGTGGGAGTTTCAACGCCTTCTTCTCCCACAGTGGTCCAATGTAGAGAAGAGGCAAAAAATGACGTTTGCTAAGTATATGTAAATATCTACAGTAATAAAGTACTTTTGAGTTTGAGTTTGAGTTTGAGTTTATAAGCCTTATTTAATATTTCTTCAATGTGTGATGTAAACGTTAGCTCCGAGTCCATTATTACACCCAAATCACGAGCCTGTGTAACACGAGTAAGCTTACCGTTTCATAAAGCGTAGGTAATCAAATATTACAGAATTCTTTTTTCTGCTAAATGTAATGAAGTGACACTTATTAGCATTAAGAAATAGTTTATTCGTATAACAAAACTGCTCAAAATGAACAAGGTCAGCATGCAGAAGTTCACAATGCTCAGTATTGCGAATGATTGAAAATATTTTTGTATCATCAACATAGAGCAGCGTTTTTGAGTTAATAATGCTGTTACTTAAGATAAGATAATGATAAGATAAGGTTTATTCGTACTTTCAACAGTTTTTACTTAAAGATTTCAGAGAAATTGTTGTACACCGTGTTATTAATTTAATTTCGACTTCAAACCCCTAAACTAGGTAATGAACCTGTATCCTAGGGATTTTGGGTCTTCCGGTTGACATAAATTTATTAACAACAATAGCAATGTAGGTAATCAGAATACATACTTAGGTTTGATTAAATTTTGGCTTATATATTTTACAGTTTCTAAAAGATTAAACGATAATAACGAATAACGATAAATATTTAGGAATTAAGTTATATGATATTGTTAACTTAAAAATAATTTTAGTTAACTAGGTACCTTAAAAAGTTGTTCAGTCTTAAAATAATCAAGAGGTTGTAACAATTTTAAAACTACAAGTTTAACCTCACAGTAACTCAAATTATAAATCAGGGATATTTTATTAATCCTATTGTATATAAAAGCACTTTGTGCCGTAAACTGGCGACTTGCAGAGGCAGTGCGGCAACGATTTACGGGACAGACGGAGGTTCCAGACCTTTTTTAAAGGATTTTTGGATCAAGAGGCGTCAGGGAGTGTTCTCGGAGCACCGATCGAAGTATGTAGAGTTGTCTCATGCTCTCCGTGAGGCAACTCTACATACTTCGATCGGTGCTCAAACTCGTGTTACTGTACGGTAACTCAAATTATAAATCAGGGATATTTTATTAATCCTATTGTATATAAAAGCACTTTGTGCCGTAAACTGGCGACTTGCAAAGACAGTGCGGCAACGAATTACGGGACAGACGGAGGTTCCAGACCTTTTTTAAAGGATTTTTGGATCAAGAGGCGTCAGGGAGTGTTTTCGGAGCACCGATCGAAGTATGTAGAGTTGCCTCACGGAGAGAACACCAGAGTCTGGCAGTTGAATAATCGCGTCGTTTGAGATGCATAACTTTGAGTATAGATCTTTGAGCTCTTTCAAGTTTCATTAAGATAGTTTGGCAGGCTCCACCCCAGGCAGGAATACAATAAGTAATGATAGATTCGGCAAGGCTACGATATACAAGAAGTAATGTTTCCCTATCGGCAGAATGCTTGAGTTCGCTAAATATATATATCATCCGCCTAAGACGACCCCACATGACTTCAATGTGAGTTCTCCAGCTCAATTTTTCGTCAATGTAGACACCAAGATATTTAACCTTACTAACCACGCTTAGGTAGTTGCAGTGGCAACTTGGTGAATCTAGTGCACATGTGTGAGCTTTCACCATTCTGTTTTCTGGAGGGGGTCTTATGGTATTGGGAAGGGAAAATTGAACAATATTTGTCTTATCCACATTTAGAGTAAGTAGATTAGCCGATAGCCATTCCATCACCATGCGTAGACAAAACTCAGCACGTTTTTTGCCTTTGCCCAGGTTTTATCGTATACAAGTAAAGCTGTATCATCCGCATACGCAGATATATCACAGTTTGATACACTAAGCCGGCAGAGGGCATCGATATAGATCAAAAACAGTGTGGGCCCCAAAATGCTGCCTTGTGGAACACCAAAGTCAATAGCTATCTGATTGCTAGTAAGGCCTTCAATCTTTACGCATTGGTTGCGATCCGTAAGATAGTCTTCGAAATTTTTTAGGGCAAGACCACGTACTCCAGCAATCTCTAGCTTTTTGATAAGTTTGGGGATAGAGACAGTGTCAAAGGCCTTAGATAAGTCGAGGAAAATGCCAAAACATTTTAGATTATTGTCCATTTTGCTAGTCAGGGTCTCAATAAAGGAAATTACTGCATCTTCAGTCGATATTCCTGCCCTAAAACCAAATTGGTTATCAGCAATGATGTGATTTTTGGACAGGAAACTAAGAAGACAGTTATTGAGGATTCGCTCCAAAATTTTTGACAAGGAGCTGAGGACTGAGATTGGTCTGTAATTTGAGACACTGCCTCTATCCCCACCCTTATAGACCGGACTAACGATGGCTTTTTTAAGCGCTTTAGGAAAAACACCTGAGTCTATAGCTAAATTACAGATGTGTGTGATGGGGGGAGTTAAAGAGCTGCGGGATTGTTTTATGACTTTTGCTGGTATATTATCCCACCCCGTGGCACAATCGCATCTTAAGCCAGCTATCAACTTTTCAATTTGACCGTCGTCAACAGGTAGAAATGCAAGTGAATTTTGAGGAGAGTTAGGGTGGGTATCCACTGCCAAATCAATACCGCCCCGGCAGGGGGAAACATTTTGGGCCAATCTTTTCGGCAAAGAAATTATTTACGATATTTAGCGAGGTGCTTGCATTACCAGTTATTTGAAGTAACTCTGTAGGAGGTCTTTGTTGTAAACTTTTATTAGAAATAGACTTAATTATTCTCCAAATAGCCTTAGGATTGTTTTTAGCGTTTTGTAATTCAATTTATTCATATGCTCGTTTTAACTTTCTAAGTAGACCATTGCAAAAGTTTCGATACCTTGAGTAACCTTAATTTAAGAATTGGGTTATTGGGAGTCCTTTTAAGTTTTGCATGCATTTTGTCTCGTTTTCGAATGCAGCAAAAGAGACTCGGTGACATCCATGGTTTTAAAATTCTATCTATTTTTGCTAGCTGAACCGTGGTGGAATGTTTTAGAATTATATTTTGGATTAAGGAGACAAACAGGTCAGTAGCTTCATTGGTATCCGACTCGTTCGTCACCGAATTAAAATTAGTGGCGTCAATTTCATTCTTAATAGAACTATAGTCTAGACGAGTAACAGTTTTTAGAGCCTTTAGCTTAGTGATTGATGCTTCTAAATAAACCATCACTGGGAGATGATCGGTTATCTGAGTCTCAAGAATAACTACATTTACAGGAGCCAGTGATTTGATTAATGCATGATCCAAGCAGTTGTCTCCTCTAGTCGGACTTAAATGGGCTGGTTAGAGACCCAAAGCAGCAGTATGCATAAGATAATTACTAGAATTTAGGTCGATATTCTCGGGTTTTATGTCGACATTAATGTCTCCCATCAGAACTACGTTTTCATTTGTACTAAAGGTAGTTGAGAGATTTTCAAGAATGTTATAGAAATTTTCAAGATTTTTGTACGATGGAGAGCGGTAGATACCAATAATGGTTGTGTTTCCTATTTTTATAACTAAACAGTTTGCATCAATAAAATGTGGTTCGGATACTGAATAGCCTATAGAATCTTTTATGTAAGCGACCACTCCATCATTTTGGATTGGGTTGTTTTTAGTGGCACTTGATGAGTAGCCAGGTAAGACAGGTATTTGTCCCAAGTTTTTGAGCCAGCATTCTGAGAGGATGATAACGTCAAAGCTTACTTGAGTGGTGTGTAACATGGTGCAAAATTGATAAAAAATCATATTAATACTCCTTATGTTAAAGTGAATTATCTTTAGTTTATTATTTGGGTCCGAAATAAATCTTTTGCAAATGGCAGGATCACAGTTTTGAGTCCTCAAATTGTTTTTTGAGTCTAAATCATTAGTATTGTCAGTAATAGAATAAAACCGGTCAAGTGCGAGTCTAAATCGCGCACGAAGGGTTCCTTACCACCGTTCGATGGAAGCGATGGTGTGGAGTGAATAGTTTGGATTTGACACAGCAAAATATTGTTTACAAAGTTATTGGTGCGGTTACTTTCACACTCCATGTACGTAACCAGGTGCATCCATAAGTTTGTATGTGGTATAGAAAGAAGGGAGCCCCCTTAAATATTTCTTTTATCCTGTTTTTTAGTATTTGTTGTTATAGCGGCAACATAAATACATAATCTGTGAAAATTTCAACTCTCTAGCAAGCTAGGTTCTTGAGATACAGCCTGGTGACAGACGGACGGACGGACGGACGGACAGCGGAGTCTTAGTAATAGGGTCCCGTTTGGAACCCTTCGGGTACGGAACCCTAAAAAAGAACTTGCAACAATTTAATTTATTCTCGTCGGCCATTTGTCTGGATGTAGTTTGTCGTGTAACGATATGAACCTAACCAGAACCTAACAAGAAACAACAACCAGGATAAAATTTAGAAATGACAGTTTATTAGGTGTATATACAATGACTATTTAGAAAAATGATAGGAAGATGAGGGTGGATGAAGTGAGACAGGTTTTATAAAAAAATACAGGTATCAGATAAAAAAAAGGAAGCGGAGGACACGGAGAGTAGGAGCAGAAGGAGCAGCAGACGTCTGGCGAACCGGTCAGTGGAGGCACTGGTGGGCGATGTAGCAGTGGCAGTTGGAGAGCGTGGCCGGCGGCCAATCGGTCATCAGTGTCCTGGAGACACCGACGGGCAGCAGAAGTTGTGGCCCTGGTAGCGATGCGCCGGCCAGGGTAGAGGCCCGCAACGTGTCGGTCTGAAGTCACCGACGGGCAGGTGAAGTAGAGAACGGGCAGGTGAAGTGGAGACCCACGAAGCGCCGGCCAGGGTAGAGGCCCGCCAAGACAGGAGACGTAGCAGCAGAGGCTCGCAGGATCCCGGGGCAGTGCGGCCCCGGGATAAGGCCTTTAGGTGATGCTTCTTGCTCAAAAGCTGAAGTGAGACTCTCGAATTTCAGAAATGTTCCGCTCTTATACCCTTTTTGGAGAGTTCTTAAAATTATTTAAATTAAAAGCAATTTTTGTGAATGGCCTCTTGGCCTTGGGAAAAAGTATTTTCGTAAAAGTATTGAAGTAAACATATCAGACCGCTAACGAGTTTGAATGGACATTGCCATGACAACCAGATAAACAACAACATAGTAATATGTCAGAATATGGTTTCAGGCTCGTAATAGAGAAATCAACAAGTTCACATAGCCAAAATTACATAACAGCGATAGATAAAAAGGTAGCGCACCAGCGCGCACGAAGCCCGAGATTGCAGAGTTTCGGAGAAAGCCAAATACAAGTTCACCAAAGGTAAACCCCTTCGCTATCGATTTAGAAGTGCTGATAGTGTGAAAATACGAAGTGAAAATGATTTGTTATTGTGTTCTTATGGTTTAAAACGTTACAGGGTCCTATGAAAATAAAGGTGATACAAAATATCAAGCTGTACAGCTCAGCAAGTATCCAGCTGAACAGACTGGAAAATGGCATGTAAGTAGCATAACACTACAAGTTTCGTTTAATCCTTATATGAAAAATGCCCTTACAGAGCTTGCACTCCACACACACATTTACTGCAGTTCATTTTACAGCACGAAATAGCCCGTTCGGTGAAATATAGTTTGTAATTAAATTAAATTGATATTGTACACGCGGCGGCGATGTCGATGCGCGGTTGATATGGTTAGTGGTTAGAACCAGTTGGAGCGGTTAGACGCGAGAACAAAGTAACACACTATGGCGGTCGCCACTGACTGAAGTTTCAATTTATATTTTTTTCAATTTATATTTGAAGTGGGTTATTAGATTTATAAACCAAAAATACTGTTGGCTAGATTGGCTCTGCTCATCGATTATGTGCTGCACTTATAATGTTATAAGTTGATGACAAATTGTTATATTTTTTCAATATAATTATTAATTAGAACATAGGTATTTTTATTATAATAGTAGTTTATGTGACTGCTGCATAATGGAGGGCATTAAAACTCGAGAGTGGGTTTATGAAACGAGCTGAATGCGAGTGTGAGAGGCAAGAGTTTTAATGCCTAATTATATACAGTTACTTACACTAGTTTATCTACACACATATCATAAGCTCTCTTTGATGTGTTCAGGAACCGCATGATTGACCGGCATTGTGGCTCTGCAGTTGTTTAGCTTGTTCTGTAGTACCAACTTCACGCGGGCGGGCGTCGGCGTTCGAAATTTGAATGTCAGTACCAACTTCACAGACAAACTAGGGGCGGCAAGCAGGCGGGCGTCGGCGTTCGAAATTTTAAGGTCATAATATGTAGGAAAATTACACATTATGGTCATAATGTGTAATTTTTCAGATAAGAAATGAGTTTTTGCCAAGTAGTTTAACATTATGCTGATCGTAACGTGCGGTTTTTGTACGCAGTAAAGAGGGTTTATGATACGTGTGTAGATAAAATAAATTATTTTTCAAAATATTACTTTATTTTTTAGTCTTGTCGGTACCATATCATCAGACCAGCTCAATGGTAATATATTATTGTATTGTCATCTTAACCACATCGCCATACTAAGTTTTGTATCGATAAAAGTAAGATTTGTGATTATAGCTACTTGAGCGATTCGGGCTACAAATTGTTGCCCCGGCGGTTGCCCCTAAACCGCTTGAGGCTCGGATACGAGCCCTCAGCTGATTCCGGTAGTGTGGTGGAAATCGTTATTTATTTGATCGATTTAACATGTCACATGAGTTCACTTCAATTAAAATCGATTCTAAGTGGACAGCACTATTGCTGAAAAGCGAAATACCAGAGGTAGTAAAGAAAAAAAAACAGCTGTTGAGCAATGACGTCCATCGCGTGATCTTGCGAGTTTTCTTCGGCAGAATTAACAAAGAAAAAAGTATTTTCTGAATGGATATTTGTTAGAAATTCAATCTACAGAATACGTCTATGAAATCTTATAGCTTTCATATGAAGAATCTGTTCATGTTGAGGTAGAAAATATTTTCTGAAAATTTTATCGTTTTTTTGGCATCTTTTCTTGGTAATTTAAGTACGTAAAATTATAACTTTACCAACAAAAACTACATGTCAACTACTTTAAGATATTCATAGACATAAATAAAACCCTACAGATTACTGTTTTTTGCAGGAATTAGGAGTTATCGTCATTAATTCTGTATTCAGGTAAAATAATCGTAATCTATACCGCTGCGGGTTTCAAATTGTTGCCCCAAGTCAGCCATTAAAAGTGTAAAGGTGTGTTCAGATGTTTGATTTGATTGCTCGCTGGACATTGACTTGGTATCTTTGCTAATATTAACCTCTAGATGTAATCAAAAACTCGGCAATGTATTAATGGACTTGTAATTTACTTACAAGTTTGGCTTACTAACAACTTTAGCTAATATGAAAACACTTGAGTTTCGAGTTTTAAGGTCACTTCTGTCACCTCAATCTTGGAATTTCTAATTTCACTTCTATTCCGTGATCACTAAAGCTTATTTCGATTGACACCATTGTGTGGTCGAGGTACCTTTCATTACGTCACACTTATTAGGGTTCTAATATCTTTTATTTTATTTGTTTGGTTTAATTTCTTATGAAATTAATGTGTTTGCTGCACGTTTGGTTTTTTTTGGGTTCCATAAACTTGAATATTATAAGTAAGTAATTGTTTTTTTCTTCTTTCTAAAGTAATCAATATTTTATAATATTTTTTTATATAATAGAAACAATGTTGGAATTTCTAGTTTCATCTCTATTCCACTACCACTAAAGCTTATTTCTATTGGCACCGATGAGTGGTCGAGGTACCTTTCATTCAAGTTAAATAAAAGCTTTTAATAAATATCGGTCAAACTATTGACAATAAATCCATGGTGACAGTGTTCTATGACTAGCTGTTTAAAACTTTCCAAATACCTACTTCTTTTCACCCGACTATAAAAAAACACACGGAATACTCTGGGTGAAAATCCGAATCGTCCTTGATCGATGTTTTTGATCAGATAGTAAATAAGTAAGGTTGCACAATTTTTCCTGTCCTACCTAGGTTTGCTGGTAGAAATCTCTCTTTAGAGATAAGCTCGCCTTTGCTCATAAAATGTTTTGTTACCTTACTATTTCTATAAGATTTCTGTGCAATAAAGAATATGAATGTATCTGATCTCCGAAAAGTCTCGGCAAGACCAGAAATAATATTTTTCTTCCCTACGCGGGGTGAAAAACCGTCGCGTTTACGAATACGTGCCCCTGTCAGTGTGATTGGGTCTATTTCAATGCGACTTTGCGAGATACATTTTCTTTTGCTATTTTAAATTGTGCAATCATTTATTTTGTTTGAAATTTAATATTGTTTCTTTTGTGCTCATTATCATTCTGTTTAATAATAGTGATATGATATGAAAATATGCGAATAGTGACCTAACGAGGCGGTTGGAGGCTTCAACGATTTTTTTTAGCAATATATTTACAGATTTTATTTTCACAAATCTTATTTAAAGTCAAAGAATATAGAGTGATCCACGGTTTCCTTCAATATCTTGTGTGTGAAATGAATAGTTTAAAAGCTATCCATGATTATGTCTACGTTGCGCTCTGCAATGTTCGGTTGGAACTTGTAATTTGATAGCCTATTACTACGAAGATTTACTTTAGATTTATATACCACTGGACGGTAAGTTTTTCTTAATTTAATAAATAGTGTAATGGGTCTGAAATCTTAGGAAAACCAAACATTTTATAGTTTATATTAGTAAAAAAATTATATTTATTGCATTTGAACGAAATATTCACAAAAAAAAATTGTGACGCGATTTACTTCTATTGACCACGTGATATTCATTTAGCAATGCATGTGGCTATCACGCCTAACTAATATATTTTAAGATACCGTAAAACCGGGTTACTTGAGCCATTTTTTTTTTCATAGTTTTCATAAACCACGGTGTAGTTTGTTTTCTAATTAAGTGAAGAAGTTATGACAGCTCATACAGAAGCTCGACAATGTAAGATACAACATACATTTACAGTTAACAATAAAAACACGGTTTTCATACTTTTTTTTATACCTAACTTTGGGCCGATGTTATCATTAGAGGCATTTGTACTTTGACCCTAGGATTTCTGTTAGTGAAATTGCCACGTGAAAACCTACCAGGGCCATTATAAGCAACCTTATTTGTTAGAAGGGACATATAAATATTTTTTGTGATAGAAAAAATAATAAAAAATGCAGTTTTAAGCGAACTTGGCATTTAATAAGTTTTTCCAAAGAAGTTTTATTAATCTTTCAAAAATCAACATATTTTAGACTATTATTTAAAGATATTTATGTCAAATAAGCTTACATAACGTAATGTTTCAGTCTTGTAATTAATATTTCAGACTTAATTATGATTATTACTACGAAAAAAAATACCCTCACGTAAACTTGCAATTACCACTTTTATCACTAATCACTAAATCTTTTAGTATGAACAAAATTATGATTGAAATATTTCTAGGCACTAATAACAGCCAACATTAACAATCAACATGTTCAGTCTTAATCATCATTGGCACCGTTTAAATCTACTCTGGGTAATCATTGGGCCTTTTCCATTTCAGGGATAGAAAAACATCCTTTTTTAACAAACACTGGAACTTCAATCTTACAGATGATGTGACTCCAGCTGTAAAGCTGTTCATCTTTTATTACAGGCCAGTGCCAGAATAACTTGCCTCTCTTTAAGCAGCTTACTAGGACACCTTCTTCACATATTGATACAACTTGACCAGGATATTTTCGTGAATTCCAGGTTACCAGAACATAGTCCCCGACATCAAGGTTCAATTCAGAACAAGTCTTTGACGTGGAAAATCTTAGCGGTGCAGAGGAGTCTTGGCTATTTCGAAAAATCTCCTCTTGTGCAGATTTTTCCCGTCTCTCTTCAAGATTCGGCCAATGCTCAGTCTGTACCAAACTATTTATCTGAAGAACAGGTGAATCGGACACAGTGCCAGATTTAGAGGTCTGGAGGCCTCGGGGCAACAAAGGAGTGGCGGCCCCCTGGCCCCAAATTATTTTCCAAATAAAATGGACAATTTTTTTCGGTCGAGTTTTCTAATAAATGATTTATTGTGAAACCAAGTAAATATTCTTTTATTATTTAACAAATATATAAATATAATCGACAACAAGAATTATCTGAAATTAAATTTAAGCTGTAATGAACGGAACCTTCCCAGCTTTTTTCGCCGAAAAATCGTTGATGATTTCGCTGAAATCACCCGAAGTAAATTACTTTCAATGCTCAGGAGAGAAAGCTTTGATAGAGGGTTTAGTCCCATCGTGGTTCGAAGCCTATTTTTAAAATTTTAATTTTTGAAAATGCGCGCTCTCCTGTGCAATTTGATATCATCATCAAACCAAATACATTCTCAATGCAATTTCAAGGTTTGGGAATGTAGCTCTGAAATTTTGATCTTCGAGAATTTGGTAGTAATATAGTTCAGAAGATTGGTCTTTTCTATAGTCCTTTTTCTATGAGTCGATTAAAGACACAAATTGAACCAACTCATTACCAAGACTAGGTTCCAAATCATCTGATAAACTTTCACCAATGCCTCTGCTGCAGTGTGCACATTTTCAGCATCCATCTTCTCGATGTGATTAAGAAATCCAAATCTCGAACTACACCTTCATAGACATGCAATCTTTCGGTAAGAGAAACACATAGCTGGTCGACCACTGGGATAAAGGCGGAAAGTTTGTCTTTCTCCTTTGGTGATATATTTGCGTCTTGTGCTATCCCGTTATCGAGCGGATTCAACCTCGTTTCTCGTTCAGGGTCCTGGTGCGCGATTGCACGTGTTCATCAGTCTGAGATAATTTTTTGGCAGCTTCCTCGTATTTATCAAAATAGTTTCTTTTGGATTCCACGAATTATTTTAATGATTCTAATGCACGCATTAGCGATTCAAGAATTATTTTCGGGTCTTGCAACATCTTGTTTGTAGAGTTGAATCGTGCCAAGATGTCGATTCAAAATATTGCGAATAAAGCAGTTTCGAGACCACTCATCTTCTGTAGAAAGTGCGCTGCTTCATTCCTCGCGATGTCTTTTTGCTCTTTATCGGAAGATATGCTTGTTAGAGCTTCTTCGATTTCCGAAAAGCCGTCGACTAATGCTTTCGTAGCTTCAGCTCGATAAGACCAACGAGTGTCACTAAGCTTTTTCAAGACGTAAAACTAGTCGTTTTTTTCTTCGATAATTTCTGTACTTGATGTGAAAAACGTATATAAATTCTGAATGAAATTAAAGAATTGAACAGATGATGGACAAGAGTTAGCCTTTCCATCTAAATTAAGAGAATGACCACAACATGGTACAAACGCCGATAAATGATTTTTCTCCAAAATAAGAGCCTGCATCCCTTTGTATTTGCCACTCATGTTTGCAGCATTGTCATACGATTGGCCGCGGCAATTCATAATGTCTATTTGATGGTCACCTCACAATTTGAATAGAGCGTTTGCTGTGACTTCGCCAGTATGACCGCAGTTTGGTAAAAAGGTGAGAAATCTTTCTTTTGGCGTCGCTCCTTCCATATATTGAATAACTAGTTAGTTGAACAATGTGAGATCCGTCGGGAGTAGAGTCCACTGATACAGAATAATATTTGGATTATGTTATCTTGCATACTATTTCAGTTAGTACTTTATCACCCAGATAACTGATCAGTTTTTGTTTGTACAAAGTACTGTAGGTAAAGATAAAACGCGAAAAATATATCAAAGGAAAAGTAGTTTACTAGAGTTTACTAGTCTGATTTAGTTTTTTTTTCCGAAGTATATTGTGGGGGCCCCTCTTTTATGGAGGCCCTGGGGCTGTAGCCCCGGTTGCCCTCCCTTAAATCCGGCCCTGATCGGACAATACCATCCTAACTTCTTCTTCAAAATCGTCAAAAGATACAATGTGATCTTCAGTTGAAGAAGCAATGGTTATGTTCGAATCACTGCAACTTGTTGATGAAGAATCTTTGCGTTTTGACAATTTTCTTGCCATTGTCATCTTCTTGCTTTTGACTTTTGCCAGACCAGAAGGACCTGCTTCAGCTAAATCCTTGGCACAGATCGATTTGCCTGGTGGTACATTGAGTTTTCTTTTTCTTGTAGTGTCCTTTTCTGGGCATATTTCAATCCGTGACTGCGTCAGCTTTTGCATAAAACAGTTCCCAACAAGGTCTGCATTTAAAACCCGATCTTGTTTTGGCAATCTCGCCAATGGTTCTTCTTTGTTGATGGGATAAATTCCAACTTTCTTAAATACAGAAATAAAATTTTGTCCTGGCTCTGTTAACGAATCCAATGCCCTAGGTCTTTAGATGTTATCGGCAAATTTCTTCTCATTTGGGTGTCTTTCCAATTCAGTAGAGTTTGCCTATATTTGACTTTTAAAGGTAGAAATATAGCAACATCCAACGGCTGCAGAATATGAGTTGCGTTTGGTAGTAAGCACACGAAGCTGACATTATACTTTTCACATTCAGACAACACCGTTGTGTTTATATGTGATGACAAGTTGTCACCTATGACAACCTTTCTTCCTTATTTTTTCTTAAGAATTGGCATAAGGTGATTCAGAAACCAGTCTTCAAAGATGAAGGCATCGATCCACCCACTTTTGGTTCTGTTGTATAACGTGCGCCGTCAGGGCCATTTTCAGTCCAAGTGCTCCATAGGTGTTCAGATTTACATATTATGAATGGTGAAACATGTTCTCTTGCAGCGTTGCCATAAAACATGACAGTAAAGTTTATTTTTGTTGCATTTACTACTGTCTCCGGGTATTTTGTTCCGCGTCTGCAAAGAACTCTTTTATTCCGGGATCGTCGCAAAGGTTTGTCTCGTCGTAGTTGTAATTATTATCTGGAAAGACATTTTCTAATACCTGTTGTATTTTCTCGATGAATTCTGAAATCACTGCCTCAGAACCCTCCGCTCTCACTCTCTTAATATTATTTGCAAAACGACGAGATAAAGAACGCTGTCTTGTTTTGAACGATTTCAGCCAATCATTACCTGGAGTATTATTTTTAAAAATTGCCACGTTTCGGCCTTGAGACTCGAGGTAATCCTTGATGATCATCTTAAGGTCAAAATCCGTCAAAGGAAATCCTTATTCTGATAGCGCTATGATGTGAGCAACAAATGCAGCTTCCTCCTCTTCTGTGAAAACTGTAGGTCTGCCCGGTTTGTTGTAGTCATTGTACCGACGACTTCCCGGCTTTCTGCTGTACTTCGATGGCATTTTAATGGCAATTAGCTCATTAGTTAGTTAGTTAGCAAGAAAATAGGAGGAACATGAAAATATGTAAGTACCCATGGAACTTTAATGAGTCGGATATCTGTAGCCCACGGGCTAGAGTAACCCGAAAATGGGATCAAAGTATACCGACTTTCTAATCAGGTGACTTGAGAAACAGAGATTCGCTAAAACACACAAATGTACTCATACTGTAGTCCCAAATGGGTTGGTTTTCCAACACGAACTCATTCGTATGAAGTTGAGGGGGGGAGGGGAGGGAGGGGGGGAGGAAGTAACCCCCCTCTAAAATATCCAGTCTAGGAAATGTATGGCTTTTTTGTTATGAATTTTCAAAAATCCATTTTGAGGTTATTTTTTACTATAGGATTTTTACAAAAAGTCATTGTTTGTAGTATTGATGTTCGAAATCGCCTTAGCTCCGGCTACTAGGGCTCATAAAAAAGGCAAGTATTTAATTGCACATCAAAAATACTGATTTTGTCATGTTTTATTCATAAACCTACAAGTTAGGATAGAATACTATTAGGTACTTTTTTGTGCTATTGGGCAAAATACTGCGGTAGCTTAGGTGAAGGGTAAAGGGGGTGAGCGAAGCGAAGCCCCCTTTATCCTTCGTATTAGGTTGAACATGTAAGAACAACAAAAATACTTAAAACATAATAAGTGTTCGCTGATCCTTTTTTGCTGTGAAAATCAGTATTTTTGATTTACAATTAAATACTTGCCTTTTTTATGAGCCCTAGTAGCCGGAGCTAAGGCGATTTCGAACATCAATACTACAAACAATGACTTTTTGTAAAAATCATATAGTAAAAAATAACCTCAAAATGGATTTTTGAAAATTCATAACAAAAAAACCATACATTTCCTAGACTGGATATTTTAGAGGGGGGTTACTTCCTCCCCCCCCCCCTCCCCTCCCCCCTCAACTTCATACGAATGAGTTCGTCTTGGAAAAAATACCCCAAAGTTTGCACAGGAAAAATTTGGATGTTCTACCCCCGAAACTTCGAGTGACACTAACCGATGGAACTAATCATGTATCGGTAAAAACAGCACCTCACATAGATGCTTTATTTTGCCATCTATCGTTAGAGAGTAGAACTACGACGTTTACTCAAACGGATACGTAATGGCGGATACTTAAATCTTTTTTGCGATTTAGGCCAATGTTACCTCCCAGGGTCAAAGTAACGGTCTTACGGTACTAGTTATAGAAATTAAATGCCTTGCATAGATTTTTTGTAATAACTGTAACAATGAAAACCCATAGCGTGGTATTGGAGGTTGGTAATTTCTACACGTAGCAATTGCTTTATGGACCGGCACTGAGCCTAGCGGATCGCTCGAGTGGATAGAAGTTTATGAAATTAATCTTCCCACCATTTCGAAACGTTCCTTTGTATCTTCCCAATTTTGGGAAGATTCCTATTTGACACAGATGACCGAAACTCTTGTTTGTCTTGTTTGACAATGTAATAAGTTTGTCTTGTCTGTGGACTAGCAGATGCAAATGAATTAGTTTACGAATATAAAAAAGTGGTGCTCAAAATAGTGATTTGTTCACAATATTTAGAAAAATCATTCAATGGAATACCATAGAAATGAATTTAAATAATCTGAGGACGAATGGCCCTTTACCTCCAGTCCCGTAAGCAAACTGTCAATCATTTTGAAATCATATAAGTATTCGTAGATGCCCGTTCTGCCCCTAGAAAAAAACGAAAAAGTAAATAATCAAGATGGCCTCCTCTTTCGTTGTTGTATTGTGTGTCGTTTTTGTTATGATAAGATTACGACCTAAATATGGATAATATTTGCTCTACTTGCCTGAGCAAAGACAGGACTCTTAGTCAGCTTGGTACTCTACGTTCAGTTTACCAGCTTCTAATCCCTGATGGCGGTATCGAAGTAAGTAATTAGAGCACAAATTTGTTGCGTTTTTGCTCTTGATTGCAGCAAATAGAGCCTTATTACGGTTATAAATTCGTTGATTTTCCTAGAACTAAAGTAATGTTTACTGTACAAACAGGCAGGTATGATAAAAAACAGAGTTCTGCATCTGTTCTCAATAGTTTCAATTAATTTACCCCAGGTTTCTCGGCCTTTGAGCCTGCTGTCACCTCTCTCTCTCGCCCATGTATGCTTCTCTCTTTACCCATGCGCCGCTATGCCCTCCAGGCGGCATTCAGAGGCCAAGAGACCTGGCGCGGGCATGACACACCCTGCTTCTTAATACTAGTAGGTATACAGGTATTCCATAATACAAAAATAATACAAAAATATTTTCAATATTCAGACATGGTATACCTCGCGCCACGAATTAAGTGCGCTGGACGACGTTGGCGGGAATTACTGCGCATATGTACGTACAAGTATTGAAAAGTGACTTCTGTGCATTCAAGGCCACCGCTCTTAACTCATGGCGCGACATATATTCCATAACATCCTGTGTAGAACCCCTTAAAACTAAAAGGCTCCCCTTACCAGAGACATGCTATTTTTGCGTTTTTTCTTGTACAAGGAGCTGAAACAAATAATGAATGCACCATGATTTATCAGACTAGCGGAGATCCATGATGGTACCAATATGCTTATTGTTAAACAAAAGACGAAGCTATGTTGTGACAAGTACAAACAACACTTTCAAAGACAACCTAACCAACTTGCAGTAGCTTAAAATTGCAGAAAGCGTAAACATACTAAAAAAGTGGTGTGACATATTTGACCAGGATAGTCCGCACCTTGACTGATGCGATTGAGTGGTTATCGTTGTTTAGACCTCGTTGAGAGGATAATTACAAAAAATTTTGTTTTAAATAATATTGGAAAACAAAGGAATGAGAAGCCACCAAAGTATTTTTTTTTTAAATTTTGTATCAAAGAAACTTTTAACTTCCCATTGACCTAAGATCTTAAAATTTTACTAAAAAATACCAATATATTGATAGGGGCTCATTTTTAGGGCTGCAATCAACTTTTATAATTAACTTTCTAAGTTACAAAAGTTGATCGCACGTGTATGGTGCGTATTTTTAGGGTTGCCTTAAAAAGGAAAAATTATAGAAATACATAACGCAAACAGAGAGACAGCGGAGTCTTAGTAATAGGGTCCAGTTTTTACCCTTGGGGTAAGGGACCCTTATAAAAACTAGTAAATCAGACTTCAGACACGAGCATAATGACTGATTTGAAATACCTGTTTCACATCTGCAGTACAGAGTGATTGGAAATTCGATACATTTCTTTTGTAGGCTTTGAGAAGAGCCCATTTATAGAAGATTTTAACACACTTATCAATACAGTACCCTAATATTTTGTCTGATCTGTCTGTCTAATAATGATGTACTAGCAGCAGCTTAATGACTTAAGTTAATATGCCCTCAATATTTGGCTTAACCATTTTTATTTTTATAATTTTCAGGCCATGACCGGTCTGGACTTGCCAGAGACAAAAATATGTTGGGAGTGCAAGCGCTTCCTCAGCAAATGCGACCAGTTCCAACGAAACACACTGGCAGCCCGAGATGTGCTTGTTGCCTACAGTCTTGAAGTCAATGTGAGTATATTAACATGTTAAGCGCCATGTGTATCCTTTAGGAAACACGAAGTGTTACCTTTTTGAGGCCGCGTGTTTCTTTTTGGAAACACGGGCAGTCCTTTAGTTTGAGGCCAGGGTGTCCTCTAGGAAACACGTTTTCATACATTTTAGTAGCGCATTCAAAAGCGTTGGCCCTGGAGAATGTGCCTATGTTTTTGTGGTGTAAATATCTTAAAAAATAAAGAAAATATGGGGTTGTTCTTAAAAAAAATACTACAAAATTATAGGTATACACTGGCCTGTGAGAAAGCACCCTATGGTGTATCATTGAAGATACACTGGCGCTCAACGTGTTAAATGGCAATATCAGACTCAAAAACCTATTCAAGAAAGATTGATTTCACTTGATGTTAATTAAATAATAAGTATCAAAACACATGGTAGTGTGCCAATCAAAGTTAAAGGAGAGTAACTGGTGAGTGTTTTATTTGCAGGAACTATTTTGAGCAACTTTTGACCCCTTGTTAAGTCACGGTGCACCTATAAGACCTACATACGTATAGATGTGGTATTTTTTATTTACATACTATTTTATTACTGTATGGACACATATTTTATAATTTACCTATTTTTAGGGTTCCATACCCTATTACTTTCACTCAGTTGTCAGTCGATCAGTCCGCCATCTGTTACACAGGTTTTAAAGCCAAACGTTATAGGTATAAAAAAAGGTTATAGCTCCAGTCTTCAAATTACCTATTAGTTAGGTGAATGGCCTAGCAGTCCATCATCAGACTTTCAAGTGGTTGATCGTGGTTAGATCCTCATTGTGGAAAAATTACCTTTTTAGGGTTCCGTAGAGAAACAAGGAACCCTTATAGTTTCGTCAAGTCTGTCTGTCTGTCCGTCCATATGTCACAGCAACTTTATGCAGAAACTATTAGGGCTACACAAATGAAACTTGGTATGTAGATGTACCGCTTTACGATTTTTATACAAAAAATGAAAAATCAAAATAATTAAGGGGGCAAATTAATACAGTTCCATGTATGTGTCTGTAGATAGGGAAACATGGAACTGAGACCAAAAAAATATTTTACATCACACTTAAATGTGTGGGGTGTCTGTAGATAGGTCTTTAAAAATGACGTTGAGGTTTCTGAAACCATTTTTTTCCCTTAAAGTGAATGGAGAATACTTAAATAATATAATACTATAATTATAATACTTTAATGTTACGCTAATACTGTAGATAATAGTAGGTAATGATCTCATTGTTATAAAGTTAACCATTTTATGATATTTTATTATTGTGCAAGTTAGATGTAAGATATTGCAGTGCTCTCACTGGGTTCATTGTCGGTGCTTCAAATTCTATATATATATATCACCATATACCACCACAATGTCGCAATAAACGTTTTGAGTTTGAGTTTGAGTTTGAGAAAGAGACAGACCCTTCCAAAGTGGAATAATGTGTCCCCCCCCCTGTAACTTTTAAAGTAAGAAAGTGAGAAATCTACAAAAAATTATACTGTGTACCTATCAGTACACACTTTCAACGAAAACAAAATAAAATAAGCAGTTTTTAAGGTATAAAACATCTATTAAAACCGCAAAGATAAATTTGTCAAGTCACATAATTACTTGCTACAACGGAACCCTTCATGGGCGAGTCCGACTCGCACTTGGCCACTTTTTTGTTTGTTTTAAAAGATTTATTGAGCCGAAGTTTTTTTATTTATTTATTTAAATTGCTGCAAATAGTACTGCGATCAACTTATGTAATCAACTTTCTAACACGTGTACGTTGCTTCACGCGTATTTTTAGGGTTACCTTAAAAACGAGAAATCTTACAAATATATAACGCAAACGAACCCATTACACTGGCAGCGTTACTGCACTTCACAGCGAGCGAGATCCTCTGGACCAGGAAAACCCCAGAGCCTTATTATAATTAGAATTAGAGTGGTTGTCAAAACCTCGGTCCCTCAAACGACGACCCCCAATGTCCCTGTCATTACTTATTTATTATTATTACGAGCCCACCATGGCCCACTGCTGGGCAAAGGCCTCTCTCCCCCTCTTCCACTCTATCCGCGCCTGAGCGGTCGCCCTCCACTCCTTGTCCCATAGACCCAGCTCATCACTCCATCTCTTCCTGGGTCGGCCACGCTTTATCTTTGCATTTTCTGGGAGCAAGTCTGTGGCTCTCTTAGCCCAGCTATTCGACAGCATCCGAGCAACATGGCCGGCCCAGTCCCATTTTAGTTGGGCAGCCTTCTGAGCTACATCTATTATCTTTGTTCGGGAGCGCAGCTCTGTATTCTGTATGATCCGGTCTAAATATTACAAGTAAAAATATGTATATGGTCTGAATAGAGGGGGCACAATTTCTTTCGATACCAAATACAAAATTCTAAATTGACTGGTTACATACATAAATGGAGCATGAAAGTAGCCGCACCAATATCTTTGTAATGAAGATATTGCTATATTAAATCCAACCTATTCACTCTTTACTATCCTTTGCATTATGCGGTGGTACGGAACCCTTCGTGCGCGAGTCCAACTCGCAATTTATCGGTTCGCGCTTTAAGGGTTCCGTAACATCTTACAACAAAACTTAAGCACTAAAAAAAACAAGAAAAAAACTTGGATTTGAACCCTGAACATAGAGATTACGCAACTTTTACCAAACCATTTGCGCCATCACATCCTTACAATTATTCGCGAAATTTACGACCATGTTTTGAATGATATTGAGGTGTAATGAGTGTGGTGGCGCTAGTGCAGTCTGATAAATCTCCGACGCCATCTAGAGCATTATAACGTACAACAAATTGGCAGCAAACAGGGCTAACGCCATCTGTGCCTGGGCGTAATTTTTTGCTGTCTACCGGAGTACGATTTTTTGTTCGGGACGGCTAGTCTTCTTGTATTATTAGTCTATGGTAATACTAATATTAAACGGCCTGGGTGTGATCAAGTAATAAATACAATTTTTCACTGGATTAAATAAGTTTATTAATGGGAAGGCAAGTTTTACATTTGGAGGCAAATAGACAACTATTTTGACAGTACCAAACATGACACATGACAGTTCTACAATGTTGCCACAGATAAAGCACAGATAAACTGTAACATAAGTCAGGCCGGCCTAAAATCCCTTTATATTTTTTATTCATTAATTTTTTAAGATCTACGCTCTTGTCGGTGGAGTTCCTTACATGCAATTCTACACATCGCCTTCTCCTTGACGTCCTGATACGACACTACATTTATCTTCTCCTTCACTTGGTCCATGTAGGTTCTCCGTGGTCTACCTCTCTTCCTTCTTCCCTCTATTTGACCTTCCAGTATAGTTTGGAGGAAGTTGTCGTACCGTATCAAGTAACATACTATCCTAAACTTACTAATTATTTAAATTGCATTTATTAATAAACCTTATATAAATAGCAAATAACCGAGGGTTGGACAACCGCTCCGGGGCTTTCCTGGTCCAGAGAATCTCACTCGCTGTGCAGCGCGGGAACGCTGCCAGTGTAATGGGCACCTTTGGGCCGGGAGATTCTTGGGGCGATTTGTTTGTGTAATTGTTTATGTCAGTTGTTTTTTCACGTGTTATATTTTTATGCGACGAAACTGTTTTTGCAAATAACTGTTTGCATTTTTGGTCACGCTTGAATACTTCCCTTTCAACAGTTTGACTCACGTTTTCGATACGTTAAATGGAATTGGATATTCAATGTTTGAAGTGTAAAAGTTAGAATTACTTTCACAGTGCAAATAATCGGGACTCTGCCACCATAGTTTATTGTTATGCAAGTCATATGGACTTGCACCCCCAGACAAAATATCTGCTGGGTTGAACACACCCGGCGTGTTATACCACTTCATACCCACTGTGCAGCCAGAAATCACTTTGGCTCTATTGGCAACATAAGCCGGTAAATTATGTAAAGAGTTTAACCAATTTTTGGGTCTGAAAATAGATTAATCATTTGTGTGTTTGGTAATACTTTGGATAGCTTGAGTATTAGCTGGACAAGAAGTAAGGCACCATTAAGTTCGTATTTTGGAACTTTTAATTTTGAATTTAAGGGGCTACTCTAGATTTGGAGCACAGACGGTATGCGCGGTATACACCAGCAATTTTTATTTTTACATAGATACAGCAACCATAGACTTCCGTAGTAGCGTCGCACTAACCAAATTAATCACACTCATCCGCCTCTGAGTCTTGCAAGTTGCGCGGTATTATGAGATCAGGTACACTCCAAATCTCGTTTTGAAAAACTGGCCATAACGCTAGAGGCAAGGGAATGTTCTATTCCAGGTTGTATTGCCAAATCTGTTGATATTTTTATGAATACATAACGAACAACAATGGATTGTATTAACTGAAAAATAAATGAGTTATTATTATTATTATTATAAGGATAAATAGGGTTTTTAAGCTGACTCTGACATGGCCACGTTTTTTTAACAGTCGCTAAATACAGTTTCAATAACGTTTAAATACAAGACTACCTTGTTAAGTCAGAACCTGGCTGAAAGGCAATAATCCTAGGGCATAGAGTGCTCTATCGTGTAGCTTGACCGTGTTACTGTACTTTCCTTGTCATGTTCCAGGAAAGTCTTGTGAATGACATCCAACAATCTACATTCTCTTCACTCGGTCTCAAGGGTCAAATTGAATACACACACATGTGCCAAGAGGATGAAAAACCACGCGTTATCCCCATCGCAGGCACATCGAAGGGACCGCACAGGCCCGCTGTGGCCATCAAAACAGAAAAAAACAACGAACAGAATTATATTGAAATTGACACGAATTTAAAAGTTGAAAGTCATGGTTTGATGGATGGTGATGATGACGAAAGCAATGGATTTGATGTTCAACCACCTGAAGCCAACGAAGATCCATTGAGCGAAACAACTCCGGAAGCTACAAATAAAAAATTGAACGTTCCAATTGTCAAATTCATCAACAACAAAAAAGTGCAAATTATATCCAAAGACCAACTGCCAAAACATCTGATCCCCATATCCGGGATACCAGTGCCTTTTAAAAGCAAAACTGGTTCTGTCAAACAGTTGAAGCTATCTGAGGATATGATAAAGAAGATGCAAGCGTTAGCCGCTAACAAAATGCCGCTCCAACTGAAGGTAGGAGATGAAACTTTAAATAATGTTATAATAGTCAACAACCCGAAACCAAATGACGAGATTACTGTTAGAAAAGAAGTGAAAAAGCTAAAGAAAGTTGCCAAAAAGAAAAAGATGCTGAGAAAGGTGAAGACGAAGAAGCCATCGCCGAACATGGGGCCGAAGACTTCAATCGATGGGAGTAGGATTGACCGGTACCACTATGAGGACGAGGATGAGATTCCCACGTTCGCGGAGATCAGGAAGCGGTTCACCGACCTACTCCAAGATGCCATCACTGATGAGCAGAAGAGACTTGTAAATGTAAGTATAATAAAACCATTATATAATAAAAAAACGGCCAAATGCGAGTCGGACTTGCTCACGAAGGGTTCCGGACATCATATAAGAATAAACGCAAAAACCACGACGCTTGTATGGGGAGATCTTTTAATTTTTGAAATTGAGTATATTTAATTATTAATTGGTGTAATGGCAACAGATATTCACAATTTTCTATCAAGGTTCCTAAGATGGGGCCGACGCAGAGAAACGATTTCGATACCAGTCCCTGCTGATTGCGGATTCGCCGTAAGATAATTAACGCTGCCGCGATAATTGTGTTTATCCACACACGTATCATAAACCCTCTTTACTGCGTCCAAAAACCGCACGTTACGTCCAGCATAATGTTACTTGGTAAAAATTCATTTCTTATCTCATAATGTACCCTAGTCATGGTTGTTTATCTATCTAAGTATAGTATTTATCTATATAAGTATGTGTATCGTTGTCTAGTACCCAAGATACGGGGAATCCTAGTTTTGGGCTAGATCAATGTGTGTAAATAGTGTCCAAGATATTATTATTGTTATTATTATTAATGTATCAATTTTCGACAAATTATGACATTCGAATTTCGAACGCCGACGCCCGCCTGCGTGCCGCCCCTAGATTGTCTGTGAAGTTGGTACTACTGAACAAGCTATACAAGTGCAGAACAATTAGCAATGCCACAATGCCGGTCGAACATGCGGTTTCTGAGAGTTCACATCTTTGATGCGGTTCACATCAAAGAGAGCTTATGATATATGTGTGGATAAACTAGTGAATGTAACTGCACGTAATTAGGCATTAAAACTCTCGAGTGATATTTTTATGAAACGAACCCTCTCGAGTTTTAATGCCCTTCATTATGTATCAGTCACATAAACTACTATTATCTACACACGTATCATAAACCCTCTTTACTGCGTTCAAAAACCGCACGTTACGATCAGCATTATGTTAAACTACTTGGTAAAAACTCGTTTCGTATCTGGAAAACTACATACACATTATGGTCATTATGTGTAGTTTTTCTACATATAATGACATTCAAATTTCGAACGCCGACGCCCGCCTGCATGCCGCCCCTAGTTTGTCTGTGAAGTTGGTACTGACATTCAAATTTAGAACGCCCGAAGTTGGTGCTACAGAACAAGCTAAACAACTGAAGAGCCACAATGCCGGTCAAACATGCGGTTCCTCAACACATCAAAGAGATATTATGATATGGGTGTAGATAAACTAGTGTATGTAACTGTACATAATTAGGCATTAAAACTCTCGAGTGATATTATTATGAAACGAGCCTCGAGTTTTAATGCCCTCCATTATGTAGCAGTCACATAAACTACTATTATAATATCATCTCTATTGTATGGGGGATTAAAACGCGCCTCTTTTATGGGGACCCCTTTATCTCGTTTAGTGCATTATTTGTTATTGTAGCGGCGACAGCAACACACATTCTGTGAAAATTTCAACTCTGCCTATTACTGTTCAAGAGATAAAGCCCGAAACGGCTGGACCGATTTGGTTGAACTTAT
The DNA here is from genome assembly GCA_949825045.1 of Argyresthia goedartella. Classification (NCBI taxonomy): domain Eukaryota; kingdom Metazoa; phylum Arthropoda; class Insecta; order Lepidoptera; family Argyresthiidae; genus Argyresthia; species Argyresthia goedartella. The sequence continues at coordinate 8,330,103 of OX463832.1, read as the reverse complement.
TTTTAATTATTTGTTGTAGTCTCAGGAAGGTTAATACGGAGAAGAAAATTTGAAAAACGCAAAAGGTACGTCCGAAAAAATGAAAACTCTTTGATGCGTACAGTTCATGCTTCTGTCCATAGATGGCGTTGGTAGTCCAATAGATTTTGACAGAACGACGTCTGTCGGGTCAAGTAAATAATAAAAACCCGTCAAGTCTAGTCAGAGTCTAACTCGCGCAAGAAATGCTCCGTACCACCGTAATAATGGCAGGGATCGTGTGGAGTGAATAGTTTGGATTTTACATAGCACAGTGTTGTTTACAAAGTTATTGGTGCGGCTACTTTCACACTCTATGTACGTAACCAGGTGCATTCAGAAGTTTGTATGTAGTATTGAAAGAACTGTTGTATGGGAGCCCCCTTAAAAAAAATATTTTATTGTTTTTTAGTATTTCTTGTTATAGCGGCAACATAAATTAATCATCTGTGAAAATTTCATCTGTCTAACTATCACGGTTCATAAGATACAGCCTGGTGACAGACTGACGGACGGACGGACGGACGGACGGAGAGCGGAGGCTTAGTAATAGGGTCCCGTTTGGCACCCTTCGGGTACGGAACACTACAAAGTAGCCAGGCCATTACCCGGTTTAACGTAAGATTGAGCCTTACTCCACCGCGCTGGCTCAGTCCGGGTTGGTGGAGGGGTGTCCAATAATTGTGTTCTAAAGTTGGTTAATATCATTCAAAAGTCAATTTCAAAGGGTCCCGTAGGCTGATGTGCCGCTATATTACCAGTATCCCGATACCACTCACCAACTTCAGCGCAATGGGGATTATAGCGAAGAACTTTTTGGTCGAGAGCACTATGTGCTTTTTAAAGTCATATTTATTTTTTATAATAATACATTATTTACACACATTGGTCTAGCCCCAAACTAGGATTCCCTGTATCTTGGGTACTCGACAACGATACACATACTTATAAAGATAAATAGTGTACTTAGATAGATAAACGAACATGACTAGAGTACAAACATCCGTTCTCATCAAACAAATATTTGCCCCCACCGGGACTCGAACCCGGGACCCTTGGCTTCGTATGCAGGGTTACTGCCGACTCGGCCATTCGGGTCGTAAAATAATTAATGTATTTCTATGTATTTAAGTAATCAATATAAGCAACCGAGAAAGCTTGTTTTGCCAGTGTTAAAACAAGCTTTCTAATACAAGGCCCCCATTTGTATTATTTCTGCAGAAGTTTGTTGCTACGACATCGTTCGGTATCTTTAATTGAGCTGTGTCTGCCAACATCATATTATGTTCGGTAACACATATAACATCTATAGCCTTGTTGATACTTTTTAGTTCATCTAATTGTTGTTGTGTGTTGCTACGACATCGTTCGGTATCTTTAATTGAGCTGTGTCTGCCGACATCATATTATGTTCGGTGACACATATAACATCTATAGCCTTGTTGATACTTTTTAGTTCATCTAATTGTTGTTGTGTGTTGCTACGACATCGTTCGGTATCTTTAATTGAGCTGTGTCTGCCGACATCATATTATGTTCGGTGACACATATAACATCTATAGCCTTGTTGATACTTTTTAGTTCATCTAATTGTTGTTGTGTGTTGCTACGACATCGTTCGGTATCTTTAATTGAGCTGTGTCTGCCGACATCATATTATGTTCGGTGACACATATAGCATCTATAGCCTTGTTGATACTTTTTAGTTCATCTAATTGTTGTTGTGTGTTGCTACGACATCGTTCGGTATCTTTAATTGAGCTGTGTCTGCCGACATCATAATAATAAATAATAATCCTTTATTGCACAGAAAACACAGTGGAAATTATAACAGAAACAGTATGCAAAGGTGAGCTTATTTCTAAAAAGAAATTTCTTACAGCTAACCTGTGAAGAATAGAGAAAAATAAAATATAGAGAGGTAGTCCTAGTGTACAATTAAGAGTTAAAAGAAATAAATAAAATAAATATACTATCAAATAAATCACAATACACCTTACGTAATTACTATAAAATAAATAAATAGAATACAATAAATAAATAGATATACATAAATACTATGAGATACCCACTATTCGGAAGAGAGGAGATGCTGTTTCAATTTTTTCTTGAAAGTGACCAAGGATTTGCAATCCCTTATAGCGCAAGGAAGTGCATTCCACAAACGTATTGCCCTTAACCTAAACGAGTGCTCGTAAGCAACAGTGTTGTGCTGAGGAGTTGACAAAAGTGACACCGTGTGAGATCTCCGAAGTCTATCCCCTGAGAAAAGATACTCAAAACGTTCACGAAGATATGCAGGGTAGCACGGATTTCTCAAAATATTGAAGAGGAAGGAGAGAATGTGCATATCACGACGAAGTCGGATCGGGAGCCAGCCTAATTCCCTACGATATTGGGACACGTGGTCGTACTTACGAAGTCCGAAAATAAACCGAATCCCGAGATTTTGGAGTCGCTCGAGTTTGTTCAGTAGATCTTCGTTCGCACTGGCCCAGCAAACATCGGCGTAGTCTATTAAAGGCAGAAGAAGGGTCTGAGCTAGCATGATTTTAGTCTGCCTAGGCAGGAAGAACTGCAAACACCGAAGAGAATGAAAGGATGCTAAGACTCGTCTGCTGACCTCACAAACATGGGGCGACCAGGATAATAGATTGTCAAAAACAACGCCAAGATTTTTGGCTTTCTCGCTATACTTGACAATGGTACCGTCAAATAGAACGGGATCAACGGACTTATTCTGCAACAAATCAAGTAAGTGCCGTGTACCTAGTATCATCACCTGAGACTTGTCCGGGTTGACTAATAGCCCATACGAAAGAGACCATTTCCTGATGTTGTCGAGGTCAGCATTCAAAGCCTCAACAGTCGAAGTCAGATCACACAGGGGAAAATGCCGATAAATTTGAAGGTCATCTGCATAAAGATGATACGAGGAAGACAATACATCCGAGATGGAATGGATGAAAACTGAGAAGAGAAGAGGGGAAAGGATGCCACCCTGCGGAACACCTGTAGAGAACTTGCACCATTCTGTAGTGACCTCTTCAGACTTGATGCGCTGCTGGCGGTCTCTCAAGTAAGAGTCAAACCAGCGAGCCGAGTGTGAAGAGACGTTAAGCGATTTTAAGATTTCAACAAGTATATCGAAGTCGACGCAGTTGAAGGCGCTGCTAAAGTCTAGGAGAGTCAGGACTGTCAGCTGCTTCTTATCCATTGCCAGTTGGATATCGTCAGTTACCTTGAGTAGTGCTGTGGTGGTGCTATGCCCCGGTCTAAAACCAGACTGAAAAGGGTTCAGTAAATTCATGGAGGAAAGGTACGAGGACAGCTGGGTGTGGACAATTGATTCAAGGATTTTGGAAAGGATTGGTAGGATGGAAATGGGACGGAACTCTTTGAAGGAGGACGGGTTAGACGTTTTAGGTAGGGGTAACACTAATGCTCTTTTCCACTGGCTCGGGAAGCAGTACTCGCTCAGCGACGCATTGATTATATGCGTTATGGGTTGTAACAAATGATCAAGTACACTGAAAAGCATCTGAAAGCAGATCTTGTCATCACCTATAGCCTTTGACGATATTGCTAGAAAAGCCTTCTTTACTGCGCCAACTCCGACAGACCTGAGGTTGAAAGGTAAGCTACTGGATGTCTTTCTGGTGCGCAAGTAACGAATGGTAGCATCCTTGACAGGGGGGTCCATCACGACAGGGGAGACAGCAAAGAATTTGTTGAGACCGTTGAGGTCGACACTACCGGTTACTGCGTCCTGGGACTTGCCAACACCGAGGGTCTTCAGGAACTTCCAAACCTGTGCAGGAGTGTAACTCTCAATACTCTCGTAGATATGGCGGCGTTTGGCATCTCGACAAAGACGGGTGCAACGATTACGGAGACGTTTGTATATAAGGAGATTATCGTCCGTCGGATCCTTCTTATATCTACATTTGGCACGGTTTCTCTGGGCCATCAGACCCTTGATGGTGTCAGTAAGCCAGGGCGCAGGGAGATGTTTGACCCTAACCTTTTTGACAGGAGCATGTTTGTCGAACAAACTCAGGACAATCGATTGGAAATGCTGGACTTTTTCATCAACGGGCTCTCTACAGACGACAGGGGACCAGTCTATAGAGGCGGCATCAGACTCAAGGGAGCTGAGATCCATACCCTTGAAACTGCGAATATCCAGGAATTTCCCTGCGCGCTTGGGAGGCCTTGAACGAGAGATAAATCAGATCATGAAAGGAGAAGGGGGCGTTATGTTGGCCATGCGTTGCAACCTTGGATATGTTAGAAACAATCATAAGATCCAAGAGAGAGGGGGTGCAGTGGGGCTGGAAGTGAGTTGCACTCAGGGGAAGAATATTTAAATTTAGGGAGCAAAATCAAAATCAAATCAAAATCAAAAATCATTTATTTCCATAGGATGTTGTTACATCACTTAGATCCGTCATTACATTTTTTTGGGTGAGTTCACTAACCCAATGGCGGAATCTGTGGAGAAGAGCTCACCGAAGAAACACCGAAGAGCTTACGATAGACTGGAGTTTGGCAGAGCGAACATCATTTTTAAGTAAACAGGTATTGAAATCACCTAGGATAAGTGTGTCACTGTATAGGGGAGATAGATCATTAAGGATGCTTTCAAAAGAGTCAAAGTAGTCGATGAGGAGAGAGGGGCTATAGAAGACACCCAGAAGGACCTAAGTGTGATGGAGGCATAGCTCAAGAAAGAGGTGTTCAGCGGATCCAGAGTACAGACTAGGTGAGTGGCTGATGACTTTGCAAGAAATGTCGGAACGAAGATAAATAGCAACACCGCCACCAGCCTTGCCCGTCCTATCATTCCGATAGAGCCTGTACCCCGGCAGAGCATACAAGGTAGAAGGAAGAGAGGGTTTGAGATATGATTCGGAGATCAGAATACCATGAATGCTCTGATCGCTGAAGGAGTCGAGAAGGTCGACATGACTGGAATTAATGCTCTGAGCGTTTATGTGAACGACGTTGAAGTTCCTACTGAGGTTGGAAAACACACGTTTAAGGGCAATAGGCAAAACGTCGTCCGTGGACGACAATCCACTTCCTACGCTATCGGAAGCTTCACTTTCGGAGTAGGAGAAGTAACTATCACTAAATAAGAAGGTATCCATATGAGTAATTATAATATAATAAAATAAATACAATAAAACCTACTAAAAACACAAAAAAATAAAAAAGTCAAATCCAAAAAAACAGAAAGGCCCGAACCCAGCCAAACCCTGGGTTTACAAAAGTATAGTACATATGGAAGGAAATACATTATACAAGATAACAAATAATAGATGAGACGTGGGTGGGCAGCACAAACAAAAAAGAAATGAAGAAACAGCAAAGTGAATCCAAATACGAACATACAAGATCCGTTCGCACCGTCCGGTTGCCCGTCTGTTCCGTCCGGCTGTCTGTCCGTCCGTACAATAAATAATAATAATAAAAAAAAAAAACTTCAAGTACACAGACCACACTATGCTTGTCAAATGAAAGACTGCGTGTGTCAATTCTCCATTCATCCAAATCTTGTGCAATTTCATTAATGTAAATAACATCAAACTTTAACTCTACATAGTTGTATTTGTTGTAGTCTAACTAAACTAACATAATTTAATATTTATGTATATATTTATGTACCTGTTTATTCTAGATACCGGAAACCCTGTGATTTGGACCGAAATAAATTAATAACGTGTAATTTCTGAAACTTGACATTGGCAGAATCATCAAACCGATGGAAGCCACCTTATAAGAAATTGAATTGAATTGACCTAAAAATAAAAAGTGAATCATTTAATCTAATCTAATTCAGTCTACCCTTCACGTAAAATTACATTAATTTATAACAGAAAATAACCCGACCAAATCACGCGACGTATATTGCGCTGCACACGATGGGATACAACTACTTTTTGGTACCTGCCTTCGTCTGGCCGGCAGTGGCCTGCCTAGCGCTGGGTTCTCGCTGCTTGCTTGCCGAGGGCGCCGCAGAACCTGCTGCCGCTGCCGCAACCGCAACCCCAGCCACAGGCATAGGCACAGCCGGTTTACGAGAAGAGTCGGCGACCTTTTGCCCGGATTGCAGAGCAGAGGGAGGGAACTTGCTGGTGTATTCCTGAAGCTCCGACATGCGCTCCACCTTCTGTCTACTTTTGTCGGGAAGCAGTAGGACAATCTTACCACCAGAAGTCCAGCAGTTCTGCACGCCGAAGTGTTTCCGGGCAGTAAGAAACACATCATGTCTGGACTTTGTCAGGAACTCTGATATGGTGGTTGCAGTGCCCTTCAATGCGGTTTTGCCGTTCCACACCTCCATACGGGCACCGAGTGTGGAGAATCTCACCAGTATTGGGCGCGTTTTGGCTGGCCTTTTGGGTCCAAGACGATGTACAACAGAGGCACTCGCAATGCACTCAGGGGACACTTTTATTTGGTCGGATAGTATCCTTTGAGCCACATCATTTACCCGTTCCTTCTCATCTTCGGGTACTCCATGGAGAAGGAGCACCTTACGACGTGATGCAGTCTCCATCCTGTCCTGTCCAGCGAGCAACAAGTCAACCTGGCTGAGCAGCAAGTTTAGGCAGTTCCACGTGAACGCCTTGAACTCGAGAAACTCGCTGGCCAGGGAATTGATGTTGAGTGGGCTGCTAGATGAGGACATTGTGGCGCACTCACGGAGCTCCTTCTCATACCGGGCCATCCTGCTGCTGAAGTCGGCTGCCATCTGCTCCATGTTGGCACTGATTTTTGTGCATAGATCCATTGTGAGTGTGTAGTTGTAGTGAAATCTCCAGGTATGTTTATATATGTTTATAAAATATTATATGCCAGTGTAGGTAAAGGGTCCAGGCCTTGTTTTTAATAAAAAAATATAACATTAAGAAACTGATTTTAATTTAAATTAAATAAAAATAGTGGGACACAAATTTATGATGTTGGCTAGGCTACCCTCTTTTTTGAAAAAAAAGCATATTATGTTCGGTGACACATATAACATCTATAGCCTTGTTGATACTTTTTAGTTCATCTAATTGTTGTTGTGTGTTGCTACGACATCGTTCGGTATCTTTAATTGAGCTGTGTCTGCCGACATCATATTATGTTCGGTGACACATATAACATCTATAGCCTTGTTGATACTTTTTAGTTCATCTAATTGTTGTTGTGTGTTGCTACGACATCGTTCGGTATCTTTAATTGAGCTGTGTCTGCCGACATCATATTATGTTCGGTGACACATATAACATCTATAGCCTTGTTGATACTTTTTAGTTCATCTAATTGTTGTTGTGTGTTGCTACGACATCGTTCGGTATCTTTAATTGAGCTGTGTCTGCCGACATCATATTATGTTCGGTGACACATATAACATCTATAGCCTTGTTGATACTTTTTAGTTCATCTAATTGTTGTTGTGTGTTGCTACGACATCGTTCGGTATCTTTAATTGAGCTGTGTCTGCCGACATCATATTATGTTCGGTGACACATATAACATCTATAGCCTTGTTGATACTTTTTAGTTCATCTAATTGTTGTTGTGTGTTGCTACGACATCGTTCGGTATCTTTAATTGAGCTGTGTCTGCCGACATCATATTATGTTCGGTGACACATATAACATCTATAGCCTTGTTGATACTTTTTAGTTCATCTAATTGTTGTTGTGTGTTGCTACGACATCGTTCGGTATCTTTAATTGAGCTGTGTCTGCCGACATCATATTATGTTCGGTGACACATATAACATCTATAGCCTTGTTGATACTTTTTAGTTCATCTAATTGTTGTTGTGTGTTGCTACGACATCGTTCGGTATCTTTAATTGAGCTGTGTCTGCCGACATCATATTATGTTCGGTGACACATATAACATCTATAGCCTTGTTGATACTTTTTAGTTCATCTAATTGTTGTTGTGTGTTGCTACGACATCGTTCGGTATCTTTAATTGAGCTGTGTCTGCCGACATCATATTATGTTCGGTGACACATATAACATCTATAGCCTTGTTGATACTTTTTAGTTCATCTAATTGTTGTTGTGTGTTGCTACGACATCGTTCGGTATCTTTAATTGAGCTGTGTCTGCCGACATCATATTATGTTCGGTGACACATATAACATCTAAAGCCTTGTTGATACTTTTTAGTTCATCTAATTGTTGTTGTGTGTTGCTACGACATCGTTCGGTATCTTTAATTGAGCCGTGTCTGCCGACATCATATTATGTTCGGTGACACATATAACATCTGTAGCCTTGTTGATACTTTTTAGTTCATCTAATTGTTGTTGTGTGTTGCTATGACATCGTTCGGTATCTTTAATTGAGCTGTGTCTGCCGACATCATATTATGTTCGGTGACACATATAACATCTATAGCCTTGTTGATACTTTTTAGTTCATCTAATTGTTGTTGTGTGTTGCTACGACATCGTTCGGTATCTTTAATTGAGCTGTGTCTGCCGACATCATATTATGTTCGGTGACACATATAACATCTATAGCCTTGTTGATACTTTTTAGTTCATCTAATTGTTGTTGTGTGTTGCTACGACATCGTTCGGTATCTTTAATTGAGCTGTGTCTGCCGACATCATATTATGTTCGGTGACACATATAACATCTATAGCCTTGTTGATACTTTTTAGTTCATCTAATTGTTGTTGTGTGTTGCTACGACATCGTTTCGTATCATTAATTGAGCTGTGTCTGCCGACATCATATTATGTTCGGTGACACATATAACATCTATAGCCTTGTTGATACTTTTTAGTTCATCTAATTGTTGTTGTGTGTTGCTACGACATCGTTCGGTTTCTTTAATTGAGCTGTGTCTGCCGACATCATATTATGTTCGGTGACACATATAACATCTATAGCCTTGTTGATACTTTTTAGTTCATCTAATTGTTGTTGTGTGTTGCTACGACATCGTTCAGTATCTTTAATTGAGCTGTGTCTGCCGACATCATATTATGTTCGGTGACACATATAACATCTATAGCCTTGTTGATACTTTTTAGTTCATCTAATTGTTGTTGTGTGTTGCTACGACATCGTTCGGTATCTTTAATTGAGCTGTGTCTGCCGACATCATATTATGTTCGGTGACACATATAACATCTATAGCCTTGTTGATACTTTTTAGTTCATCTAATTGTTGTTGTGTGTTGCTACGACATCGTTCGGTATCTTTAATTGAGCTGTGTCTGCCGACATCATATTATGTTCGGTGACACATATAACATCTATAGCCTTGTTGATACTTTTTAGTTCATCTAATTGTTGTTGTGTGTTGCTACGACATCGTTCGGTATCTTTAATTGAGCTGTGTCTGCCGACATCATATTGTGTTCGGTGACACATATAACATCTATAGCCTTGTTGATACTTTTTAGTTCATCTAATTGTTGTTGTGTGTTGCTACGACATCGTTCGGTATCTTTAATTGAGCTGTGTCTGCCGACATCATATTATGTTCGGTGACACATATAACATCTATAGCCTTGTTGATACTTTTTAGTTCATCTAATTGTTGTTGTGTGTTGCTACGACATCGTTCGGTATCTTTAATTGAGCTGTGTCTGCCGACATCATATTATGTTCGGTGACACATATAACATCTATAGCCTTGTTGATACTTTTTAGTTCATCTAATTGTTGTTTTGTGTTGCTACGACATCGTTCGGTATCTTTAATTGAGCTGTGTCTGCCGACATCATATTATGTTCGGTGACACATATAACATCTATAGCCCTGTTGATACTTTTTAGTTCATCTAATTGTTGTTGTGTGTTGCTACGACATCGTTCGGTATCTTTAATTGAGCTGTGTCTGCCGACATCATATTATGTTCGGTGACACATATAACATCTATAGCCTTGTTGATACTTTTTAGTTCATCTAATTCTTGTTGTGTGTTGCTACGACATCGTTCGGTATCTTTAATTGAGCTGTGTCTGCCGACATCATATTATGTTCGGTGACACATATAACATCTATAGCCTTGTTGATACTTTTTAGTTCATCTAATTGTTGTTGTGTGTTGCTACGACATCGTTCGGTATCTTTAATTGAGCTGTGTCTGCCGACATCATATTATGTTCGGTGACACATATAACATCTATAGCCTTGTTGATACTTTCTAGTTCATCTAATTGTTGTTGTGTCTTGCTACGACATCGTTCGGTATATTTAATTGAGCTGTGTCTGCCGACATCATATTATGTTCGGTGACACATATAACATCTATAGCCTTGTTGATACTTTTTAGTTCATCTAATTGTTGTTGTGTGTTGCTACGACATCGTTCGGTATCTTTAATTGAGCTGTGTCTGCCGACATCATATTATGTTCGGTGACACATATAACATCTATAGCCTTGTTGATACTTTTTAGTTCATCTAATTGTTGTTGTGTGTTGCTACGACATCGTTCGGTATCTTTAATTGAGCTGTGTCTGCCGACATCATATTATGTTCGGTGACACATATAACATCTATAGCCTTGTTGATACTTTTTAGTTCATCTAATTGTTGTTTTGTGTTGCTACGACATCGTTCGGTATCTTTAATTGAGCTGTGTCTGCCGACATCATATTATGTTCGGTGACACATATAACATCTATAGCCTTGTTGATACTTTTTAGTTCATCTAATTGTTGTTGTGTGTTGCTACGACATCGTTCGGTATCTTTAATTGAGCTGTGTCTGCCGACATCATATTATGTTCGGTGACACATATAACATCTATAGCCTTGTTGATACTTTTTAGTTCATCTAATTGTTGTTGTGTGTTGCTACGACATCGTTCGGTATCTTTAATTGAGCTGTGTCTGCCGACATCATATTATGTTCGGTGACACATATAACATCTATAGCCTTGTTGATACTTTTTAGTTCATCTAATTGTTGTTTTGTGTTGCTACGACATCGTTCGGTATCTTTAATTGAGCTGTGTCTGCCGACATCATATTATGTTTGGTGACACATATAACATCTATAGCCTTGTTGATACTTTTAGTTCATCTAATTGTTGTTGTGTGTTGCTACGACATCGTTCGGTATCTTTAATTGAGCTGTGTCTGCCGACATCATATTATGTTCGGTGACACATATAACATCTATAGCCTTGTTGATACTTTTTAGTTCATCTAATTCTTGTTGTGTGTTGCTACGACATCGTTCGGTATCTTTAATTGAGCTGTGTCTGCCGACATCATATTATGTTCGGTGACACATATAACATCTATAGCCTTGTTGATACTTTTTAGTTCATCTAATTGTTGTTGTGTGTTGCTACGACATCGTTCGGTATCTTTAATTGAGCTGTGTCTGCCGACATCATATTATGTTCGGTGACACATATAACATCTATAGCCTTGTTGATACTTTTTAGTTCATCTAATTGTTGTTGTGTGTTGCTACGACATCGTTCGGTATCTTTAATTGAGCTGTGTCTGCCGACATCATATTATGTTCGGTGACACATATAACATCTATAGCCTTGTTGATACTTTTTAGTTCATCTAATTGTTGTTTTGTGTTGCTACGACATCGTTCGGTATCTTTAATTGAGCTGTGTCTGCCGACATCATATTATGTTCGGTGACACATATAACATCTATAGCCTTGTTGATACTTTTTAGTTCATCTAATTGTTGTTGTGTGTTGCTACGACATCGTTCGGTATCTTTAATTGAGCTGTGTCTGCCGACATCATATTATGTTCGGTGACACATATAACATCTATAGCCTTGTTGATACTTTTTAGTTCATCTAATTGTTGTTGTGTGTTGCTACGACATCGTTCGGTATCTTTAATTGAGCTGTGTCTGCCGACATCATATTATGTTCGGTGACACATATAACATCTATAGCCTTGTTGATACTTTTTAGTTCATCTAATTGTTGTTGTGTGTTGCTACGACATCGTTCGGTATCTTTAATTGAGCTGTGTCTGCCGACATCATATTATGTTCGGTGACACATATAATATCTATAGCCTTGTTGATACTTTTTAGTTCATCTAATTGCACTGTGAGATTATCCGACTTGTTAATGAACCCATTTAAGGTTTGGTGCAGAATATGTATGTGGTTATACACGAAAAAGATTATTGCTTGCTGCTTTGTCATTCGTGTTTGTACTACTGCCGATTCTATTCAAGTCATTGTTTATTACATTACTATTAGTATTAATTAAATTATCATTTACATCGTTGTCATCAATTACATTATTATCATTATTTTTATTTTTATTAGTTATGTCAGTATTCGTGGCAATGTCTATTGTATGAATTGTGTTTAGAGCAAGGTCATTCTGATTTATTTCCGTTTGTACATATTTATCTACCATTAGTTTGTCATATGTTTGAGTGTTGACACTGTTTCAAGATGGCGGAACTATTGATCAGCTGGTCAGCTGTGTTGGTTTTATTTACGAAAAAGGGGTTTTTACTCCGTTATGCTCCCAAGTTTTGTCAAACTCTAACTCAAATAACTTATTGCAAGTAAGCAACAATAATGCGCTTTTATCGAGTCAAACAGGTCTCATACACAAGGAGATTATTCAAAATAATCAAATATAATCAGCAACAGTTTTCTAAAAATAAAAGGCCTGGTGACAGACAGAGTCCGTGTCACTGACGAAATAAGGTTGAATTTAGTTTGGGCCACCGGGCCTTTTATGTTGTGAAGCCTGTAAACTAATGAGTAACTAACTGAATATGGTTTGAGTTTGAAAAAATATATTTCTCTTTCAAGTGGTTTCGTGGCTGAATCTCGCACAGGAAAAGCAAACTCCATTAACTCTACCAGTGCTTCGGCAATACGCCCGTAAGAGAAGATAGCAGCTAGAAACTACGGGTTTAAATGAACGTCATTAAATGAACGATGGATCTGATTCCAAATTTGAATTTATATACAAAATAGTTTACTAAGTCATCCATAATGATTTATTAAACTATTCTATGTATGGATGTTAGCGCCCTCTACGTGAAACTACATTGACAGCTGTTCGATTCAGAATCGATACTCGATCTATGGTTCCGGAACGGCCATTTTGAATTTGACGGAGCTGCCACAGAGCAGTTTTTTGACAACTGACAGACGAAAAGCCCTCGCGATGGAACGCGTATTGGTATAGGGCATTGAAATAAAATCGTAAGCCATCTGCAATTGTATTCGGGCTCCCCTCAGGATTGTCTTATAGCTGAGTGTATTGTGGTTCTCCGAACCAGATAAAGTTCGTATTTACGGAAACTGTGCGCTTCGAAGCTGGCCTGCCAGCCATACCTGGTTGGCTGAAGAACCTGTCTACCAAGAAGAGCCTAGGGTGCACCCAGGCAGAGAGACAGGAGTTTGACGGGAACGAAGCACAGACCAGGTCAGATAGAATCTATTTACTTAGCTCGGTGAATCGCCGACGTTCTTGCTTCTTGGCATTTGATCGCTACGCTACCTCGTAGCTATGGGCCCCTGCGAGGTCATCGGGTGCCGAGAGGCCTGAACATTTTGGTAGCAAGAGCGTGGTTTCCTGAGATTTGCAGCCGTCAAGGGCTCCAGGAACCCACGATTTGGGACTATCAATCTGTATGTATAGGCGGTTATTAGCTAACTTGGTTTTGTTCCTGTATCCACATAGATTGGTAGTATTATAAGTTATAAGTCTACTGCTGGTAGTAGACAGACAGATATAACAGTTTTCCCTAAATGACCAGTTGTACTGAGATGTGACTCAGAATAGTAATTACATTACAGGTACATTGTAGGTGAATTGAAATTTGCATTGAAGTCATATCATGTTTGCAGTTTGAAGTTTGCATAGTCAATCTATTAGTGGTCTAGTAATGCTAATGAATGTTTGGACATTGTTTTCAGTTTATAGCAATTTATAACTTGAACTAATATTGACTATCTGTGTGTGTTATATGATATAGGGAAACTAAATTGTTGTTTACAGAATTTGTGTAGATATAAAACTCGGTTTCTATTGTTTGGGGAAATCAGCATTGTTTAAGTTATAGATTAGGGTTCCCTCGTTTGTGTTGTAGACTGGAGGGTCCAATATAATTGAGTTACTGCAAATTGTGAGTAAGTATCGTTCCGATCATGTCGTTGTCTGAAATACAGAAGGGTGTTTCTAAGGAGCTCAGATGGTTTTCCTCCGCACACGGTCTGATAGACCGTTTAGACAGGCATGATGTGGTGTTGGAGCGGTCTATGGACGTTAAGGAACGCTACAACAGGGTGCTCGAATTGTCCGCGCAGGCGGAAGCAGTTGATGGTTGCGCACCTGACAGGCTGTCACGGTTGCTAGGGGATGTCGACCAGTATATGGAGATGGCGGCTGCTATCACGCAGAGGGCTGCGGACATACGTAGGCAGCGCGAGTCCAGCCATAGTGGTGGCATTGGGGCGCCTCTGCCGCATCAGGGTTCGGGGTCCAGGTTACCTGCCATAACCATGCCTACTTTTGACGGAGTGTCCGGTGAATGGATGAGCTTCATCAATCTGTTCGACAGCTTGGTGCACATGCGATCGGACATTACCAAGTCTGTCAAGATGGCTCAGCTGGTGGCAGCATTGAGGGGTGAGCCCAGGGAGCTGGTCGCTCATTTGACAGTTACGGAGGGTAACTATGAAACGGCCAGGCAATTGCTGGTCAGACGTTACCACAACAAACGGAGGTTGGCCGATGCCCAACTGAACCGTTTGTTTAGCATCCCGGTTGTGAACAAGGTCGGGGCCATACAGACGGAGGTTTTGAACCCGTTGTTGTCCGTCACCAAGGCCCTAGAGAATCTTGGACTTCCGGTTGGTGAATGGTCCTACCTACTGCTGTACATTGTACTTTCCCGCCTACCCGCTGACGTGCAGACTCGTTTCGAACAGTCTCACGGGAGGTCGGCCGAGGACCTGCCCGCCTTCTCCGACTTGGTCGGATTTTTGGAAGAGGAGGCTCGACGGGCAGAGAACTTGGGGTTGACGGTCACCCATCCTTCGGAGCCACAGAGAGCTGCCGGGAGCGCTGTGAGTAGGGGCCCTCCGACGAGGAAGGACCGCACCAACCGGCAGTCGTATGGGACTGTGAGTGCATTGACCCCACCCAGGGGTGCAGGTGAGACCTGCCCATGTTGTAGGCAGATTGGCCATGCTGTGGCCGATTGCAATAAGTTCGGGGAACTTAGGGTTGAGGGACGGCGCCGAATGGCCAAGCAGCGGAGCTGGTGTTTCCTGTGCCTCGGGCCACACATGGCTAGGGACTGCACGCGCACAAAATTGTGCGGATATTGTGGTGGGGCCCACCACAATTTGTTGTGCATGAACCGGTCCGGCCAACAGCCACCACAGGGCCGTACCCAGGGTGACACGGCATGGGGCCCTGAGAATTCGTTTGCGACTCGGAGCGCAACTCAGGAGCCAACGTCCCCACGTCCACAGGGCCGTACCCAGGGTGACACGGCATGGGGCCCTGAGAATTCGTTTGCGACTCGGAGCGCAACTCAGGAGCCAACGTCCCCACGTCCACAGGGCCGTACCCAGGGTGATACGGAATGGGGCCCTGAGAATTCGTTTGCGACTCGGAGCGCAACTCAGGAGCCAACGTCCCCACGTCCACAGGGCCGTACCCAGGGTGATACGGAATGGGGCCCTGAGAATTTGTTTGCGACTTGGAGCGCAACTCAGGGGCCAGAGTCCCCACGTGCACAGGGTAGTACTAGGGTGCGGGGCCGCACTCAGGGTCATCACATGGGGGGCCCTGAGTTTTCGGTTGCGACTCAGCATCCGACTCAGCGGGCAATGGGGCCACAAGCGCGCAGCCACCCAAGGGTGCAGGGCCGCACTCAGGGTCATCACATGGGGGGCCCTGAGTTTTCGGTTGCGACTCAGCATCCGACTCAGCGGGCAATGGGGCCACAAGCACGCGGCCACCCAGGGGTGCAGGGCCGCACTCAGGGTCATCACATGGGGGGCCCTGAGTTTTCGGTTGCGACTCAGCATCCGACTCAGCGGCACATTGGGTGTGTTGAGCAGGCCGTAACGGGCGGGTGGCATGGGACAACTTCGAGCTATGCGGGTGCGGTTCGGACGCCGCCTCAGTTGTCGCCCCGCTCGTCGCCTCGTCCTCGTCGGTCGCATGTGATGTCCCCCCCGCTCATGGAGCGGCCACGGTTGAATTCACGCCCACAACCCTTCGGGGGGCGTCGTAGGGTGGCAATGGAACCGGCGCGTGGGCCATTTGTACAATGGGACCCTCTGGCGTATAGCTGCCTACCTGATCGGTTACAGGCACAGTGGGGCCCCGGGGGCCCTCACTAGGAATTTGCGGCCCAACAATTTGTTGCCCCCCAACCGGAGACGGTGGTGTTACCGATCGCCTCTGTGCTTGTTTGGGATTTGGCGGGCAACCCAACATACGTTCGCGCCCTATTAGATTCTGGAGCTCAGGGCTGCATTGTATCGAACGATTTAGCGAAATGGTTGGGCCTCAAGATAAATAATGTATCGCTGCCGAGGAAATTGGTCCCTGCTGGTGATTACAGGGCAACCCTTCACGGGTTTTGTGATGCCTTTGAACGAGGGTTTGCGGCAGCGGTTTATTTGCGAACCGTCACCTCCACCGGGGAGGTCGACGTGCGTTTGGTTTTGGCAAAAAGCAAGGTAGCGCCTATTCGGACAAGGATGACGATTCCAAAACTGGAACTGTCCGGGGCTGCTCTTTTGACCAAACTTTTGAATCACACTCTAACAGTGTTGCGTGGGTCAGTGGTTTTGGAGGATACGGTGTACGCGTGGACGGACAGCCAGATTGTTTTGTGCTGGCTGAAGGCATCGGTCCATACCTTAGAGGTTTTTGTTGCGAACCGTGTCCCCCAGATTGTGTCGTCTGAGGTCCCACTGACTTGGAGACATGTACCAGGAGAGTTGAACCCGTCTGATTGTGCATCCAGGGGATGTCGGGCTCCTGAACTCGAGCTCGTTGCTGATCTCTCGACAGAGGCTTTCATTGCTTGTTTGGATAGGTTTGTTTCTCGAAGGGGACTTCCAACTTTGATCCGCTCTGATAACGGCACTAACTACGTCGGTGCGGAACGATACTTACGAGAGATAGTCAACTTTTTGAATGTAAATAAAGTGGATATTGGAACGGCCCTCTCCCGTCGGGGTATACAGTGGACCTTCAGCCCACCGAGTTGCCCCCACTGGGGTGGGATTTTTGAGGCCGTAGTTAAGTCAGCGAAGACGCACTTAGGGCGTATAGTAGGTCAGACCGCGCTGACTTTTGAGGAGCTCGCGACATTGTTTTGTAAGATCGAGGCCGTTCTCAATTCGCGACCGTTGTGTCCGCTCAGCTCGGATCCAAATGACCTGGAGGCTCTGACCCCAGGCCATTTCTTGATAGGACAGCCACTTAACGCGTTGCCCGAGCACCCCTTCGAGGGAGTGAAATTGTATCGGTTGTCAAGGTATCAGATGTTGCAGCAGTTTACTCAGAATTTCTGGAAGCGTTGGTCGCTCGAGTATCTGCATATCTTACAACAGCGCCTTAAGTGGACTGACAAAACCAGCCCCCCTAGTGTTGGTGACCTCGTGCTGGTTAAGGATGCTAACCTACCGCCACTGCGTTGGCGCAGGGGGCGCATTGTTAACTTGTTCCCTGGCAGGGACGGGACCCCCCGGTCTGCAGAGGTTCTAGTAGGAGGCTCGGTACTAAAACGAGCGGTAGCAACGTTGTCTCGGCTGCCCGTAGATTAAGGGACAGGTGGGTGCCTGTCCGGGCGGGTGATTGTTCGATTCAGAATCGATACTCGATCTATGGTTCCGGAACGGCCATTTTGAATTTGACGGAGCTGCCACAGAGCAGTTTTTTGACAACTGACAGACGAAAAGCCCTCGCGATGGAACGCGTATTGGTATAGGGCATTGAAATAAAATCGTAAGCCATCTGCAATTGTATTCGGGCTCCCCTCAGGATTGTCTTATAGCTGAGTGTATTGTGGTTCTCCGAACCAGATAAAGTTCGTATTTACGGAAACTGTGCGCTTCGAAGCTGGCCTGCCAGCCATACCTGGTTGGCTGAAGAACCTGTCTACCAAGAAGAGCCTAGGGTGCACCCAGGCCTTGCAGAGAGACAGGAGTTTGACGGGAACGAAGCACAGACCAGGTCAGATAGAATCTATTTACTTAGCTCGGTGAATCGCCGACGTTCTTGCTTCTTGGCATTTGATCGCTACGCTACCTCGTAGCTATGGGCCCCTGCGAGGTCATCGGGTGCCGAGAGGCCTGAACAACAGCTTTCTTCCCAATTACATTAAGAAATTGCATTACAATCCTAATCCAATCGTTTGCTAAGTATATGTTAATATCTACAGTAATAAAGTACTTTGACCTTGACTTTGACTTTGAATACCTTTACCGAGCTACGGGATATACATGTCACCGGAAAATAGTCAAAACCGTTAGTTGATAAACTAACGCGGTAGTTGATCAACTATCGACAGATAGTTGATCAACCAGACCGACAGGGTTTAGAATTTACGTTTATTTTGTTCTTATACGAAGACTATTCTGGGGCTTCGTTGCGCTCGCCCCCTCTAGTCTTCACGTAACCTACCACACTGTTTGCCCTGGTATTTCGTTTGCAATTCAAGTTTAAACCAGTTAACTATTTAACGGTTTTAACCGTTAGTTGATCAACTAACGCGTCATATAGTAAGCAGTACGCTGCAGTTTACTATCTGTCGATAGTAGACCAAATTACGAGAAAAAAAAAGGTTAGTTTATCAACTAACGGTTTTGACTATCTTACGGTGACATACATATGTTGGAGATAGAAAATAAGGCTCGCAACTCGGTCAATCTCCTTGCGTGCCCTCGTCACATAGACTATTTACTCGCAGGTGTGCGTAATGTCCGACTCCGAGCTGTCCGAGTACCGGCAGTCGGAGATGGCGGAGCCTCAGTACGCGAACTCGCAGTACCAGTGCGCACATTGCGTCCTGGGCTACTACTCGCAACAACAGCTCGAGGACCACGACAAGGCGAAGCACACGCACGTGAGTCCCACACTATGAGGGCATGTCCTCATGAGGCGCCGGTCGCACAAACAAGACGCAGGGCGCAAACGTGACGGTGTGACTCTGGAGGGGTTTTGACAAAACAACGACCCCCGTCTGCGCCCCGTCGGTTCTGTGTGTTTTTCAATAGGGCGCACACGAGGCGCGGACAAGTCAGCGTCGTGTCTGCGCCCCGTCGGTTCTGTGTGTTTTTCAATAGGGCGCACACGAGGCGCGGACAAGTCAGCGTCGTGTCTGCGCCCCGTCGGTTCTGTGTGTTTTTCAATAGGGCGCACACGAGGCGCGGACAAGTCAGCGTCGTGTCTGCGCCCCGTCGGTTCTGTGTGTTTTTCAATAGAGCGCAGACGAGGCGCGGACAAGTCAGCGTCGTGTCTGCGCCCCGTCGGTTCTGTGTGTTTTTCAATAGGGCGCACACGAGGCGCGGACAAGTCAGCGTCGTGTCTGCGCCCCGTCGGTTCTGTGTGTTTTTCAATAGAGCGCAGACGAGGCGCGGACAAGTCAGCGTCGTGTCTGCGCCCCGTCGGTTCTGTGTGTTTTTCAATAGGGCGCACACGAGGCGCGGACAAGTCAGCGTCGTGTCTGCGCCCCGTCGGTTCTGTGTGTTTTTCAATAGGGCGCACACGAGGCGCGGAAAGGTCAGCGTCGTGTCTGTGCCCCGTTGGTTCTGTGTGTTTTTCAATAGGGCGCACACGAGGCGCGGACAAGTCAGCGTCGTGTCTGTGCCCCGTCTGTTCTGTGTGTTTTGCAATAGGGCGCAGACGAGGCGCGGACAAGTCTGCGACGTGTCACCAACCCGTCTGTTCTGTATGTTTTGCAATAGGGCGCACACGAGGCGCGGACAAGTCAGCGTCGTGTCTGTGCCCCGTCTGTTCTGTGTGTTTTGCAATAGGGCGCAGACGAGGCGCGAACAAGTCAGCGTCGTGTCTGTGCCCCGTCTGTTCTGTGTGTTTTGCAATAGTGCGCACACGAGGCGCGGACAAGTCAGCGTCGTGTCTGCGCCCCGTCGGTTCTGTGTGTTTTTCAATAGGGCGCACACGAGGCGCGGACAAGTCAGCGTCGTGTCTGTGCCCCGTCTGTTCTGTGTGTTTTGCAATAGGGCGCAGACGAGGCGCGGACAAGTCTGCGACGTGTCACCAACCCGTCTGTTCTGTATGTTTTGCAATAGGGCGCACACGAGGCGCGGACAAGTCAGCGTCGTGTCTGTGCCCCGTCTGTTCTGTGTGTTTTTCAATAGGGCGCACACGAGGCGCGGACAAGTCAGCGTCGTGTCTGTGCCCCGTCTGTTCTGTATGTTTTGCAATAGGGCGCAGACGAGGCGCGGACAAGTCTGCGACGTGTCACCAACCCGTCTGTTCTGTATGTTTTGCAATAGGGCGCAGACGAGGCGCGGACAAGTCTGCGACGTGTCTGCACCCCGTCTGTTCTGTATGTTTTGCAATAGGGCGCAGACGAGGCGCGGACAAGTCAGCGTCGTGTCTGCGCCCCGTCTGTTCTGTATGTTTTGCAATGGGCGCAGACGAGGCGCGGACAAGTCTGCGACGTGTTACCAACCCGTCTGTTCTGTATGTTTTGCAATAGGGCGCAGACGAGGCGCGGACAAGTATGCGACGTGTCTGCACCCCGTCTGTTCTGTATGTTTTGCTATAGGGAGCAGACGAGGCGCGGACAAGTCAGCGCCGTGTCTGCACCTCGTCTGTTCTGTGTGTTTTGCTATAGGGAGCAGACGAGGCGCGGACAAGTCAGCGTCGTGTCTGCGCCCCGTCTGTTCTGGTATGTTTTGCAATGGGCGCAGACGAGGCGCGTACAAGTCTGCGACGTGTCTGCACCCCGTCTGTTCTGTGTGTTTTGCTATAGGGAGCAGACGAGGCGCGGACAAGTCTGCGACGTGTCTGCACCCCGTCTGTTCTGTGTGTTTTGCTATAGGGAGCAGACGAGGCGCGGACAATTCAGCGCCGTCTCTACGCCCCGTCTGTTCTGTGTGTTTTGCCATAGGACGCAGACGATGCGCGGACAAGTCAGCGTCGTGTCTGCGCCCCGTCTGTTCTGTCCGTCTCTTGCTCGCTGCTTTGCTTGCATGTAGTCGAATTGTTGGAAGCGCCGACCGGTGGCTAAAGGTTTTTCATACTTTTTAGAGCACTATGTCTTAGTGGTGGGGTTTTAGTTTTTGCACTTATTTTCTTGTAATGTTATATTGCATTGTATCTGTCCGCAGCGCGCAGTCGACACGAAGTGCCCGATCTGCCTCTCGTACGTGCCGGGCTACATGTTCGCGTTCCACTACGGGCGGCACAGGGTGCTCTACCGGTGCACGCTGTGCGGCGCCGCCGTGAAGGACGTGCGCCGCGTCAGGTATCACACAACATCCTGTATGACAGGGTTCTTTGTATTTGACAGGTGTTGTGAGTTTTTACAGGTTTTGGAATTTGGGCAAATTTTAAAATTTCTTAAGTTTTAACAGGTTTCGTGAAATTTTACAGTTTTGCATGACTTGACAGGTTCCATGTCTTGTGGGACAGGTTTTCATAACTTTTGACAGGGTCCGTAAATTTTGAAACGTGCCATAAATTTTGACAGGTCATTTTAATTTTGACATGTTGTTTTGTCGGGTATCGTGAATTTTTCCAAATTCCAATTAATCCAATTAATAATTCCAATTAATTCTAATTTCCAAATTAATTTTGACAGATTGTTTTGTCGGGTATCGTGAATTTTTCCAAATTTCAAATTACAATTGATCCAATTAATAATTCCATAATAACTACAATTAATTCTAAATTCCAAATTAATTTGACAGATTGTTTTGTCGGGTATCGTGAATATTTCCAAATTCCAAATTTCAATTGATCCATTTAATAATTCCATAATAACTCCAATTAATTCTAAATTCCAAATTAATTTTGACAGATTTTTTTGTCGGGTATCGTGAATTTTTCCAAATTTCAAATTACAATTGATCCAATTAATAATTCCATAATAACTACAATTAATTCTAAATTCCAAATTAATTTGACAGATTGTTTTGTCGGGTATCGTGAATTTTTCCAAATTTCAAATTACAATTGATCCAATTAATAATTCCATAATAACTACAATTAATTCTAAATTCCAAATTAATTTGACAGATTGTTTTGTCGGGTATCGTGAATATTTCCAAATTCCAAATTTCAATTGATCCATTTAATAATTCCATAATAACTCCAATTAATTCTAAATTCCAAATTAATTTGGACAGATTTTTTTGTCGGGTATCGTGAATTTTTCAATGTCAAGTTGACCCGAGAGGCCAAGATCATCTACCAAGGCAAGCCGGATCTAGCCTTCATGTCCTGCTGTCTAGGTCTAGTCTATAGGCAGGGGACATCTTCCCACAGTGGTCCAATGTAGAGAAGAGGCAAAAAGTAACGTTTGCTAAGTATGTAAATATTTACAGTAATAAAGTACTATGACAGACTCTAATTCGATAACTGTGAGATTCCTCTGAAATTTCACATAGCTATAGATAGCGCGTCAAACAATAAGGATTGCTGATGAAGGGTGACGTCAGCTGCATCTGGGGTTTTACATAGCAAGTCGATTTTTTATTTAATGTAATATATGTACTACTATGTAATTTGGAAGATGTTCCAAACTTAGCGATAGCTGTAATGTTAACCTAAGAAATAATCACAGACTAGTTGCGCCCCGGTTTAGACTCGCGAAGGTTAGCAATTAGCTTTTTTGAGATTTTGAAATTGCCATTTGAGCAATTTAAAAAGCATGTTAAAGCGACTTTGTCGAAAGAGGGATGTTACAATGTTCAAGATCACTTAAATGACAGGACTGTATGGGGTTAATCTGGCCCAAAACAGACCTTACTGTTAATAATTTTGTAATTATTTATTATTGCTTATTGATCATATTTTTTATTTTTATTTTATATAATTAAAGCACAAGCAATTTTTAAAAGAGATCTAAAAATCAATCCGTGGGAGTTTCTACGTCCTTCTCTCCCACAGTAGTCCAATGTAGATAAGAGGCAAAAAATTACGTTTGTAAATTTCTACAGTAATAAAGAACTTTGACTTTAACTTTGACTTTGAAATGACAATGAATCTTGATGATGGATAATTCTGTGTTCCTGAACGTAAGTGTTGGTATGTTTGTCTTGCAGGGAGCACCTCAACATGCACAAGAACAACCCGGACAACGAGAAGCGCTCGTTCGGCTGCCGCGTCTGCGGGCAGAGGTTCGAGTAAGTACACTGTATAGAAAATAAACGGTTAAAAGCGAGCTGAACTCGCCCTTGTAGGTTTCCGTAGCACACCGCACAGAAATACTATTAGTCTTCTTCATTGTGCCCCCAACCTATAGCTAAACCGGTCCAGACTTCGGTCGTTTGATATAATTTTTCATCGCATATATTCGAAAAGAGTTAAGAGTATAATTTGTCTATTATTTTTATTAATTTGTCTATTATTATTCTTATCATAGCTTTACTTGTCATATCAAAGGGTGATAAAAGTAGAGTGACCATCTCACGAGTAAAAACTATTTTAAACTCAAGTATACTAATATACTTTGAATCCATCGCTGCGCTCAAGGTTCTTATCTCGCGCCGCTCTGGATTCAAAAAACACACTCGCCTTAGTAGTTCTATACTCTCTTGGTAAACCACCTACTACGAGTATTACACACAGATGGCGGCCTGACGCGAGTGATCCTGTAATGGTACTGTTTTTTATTTTTAAGGTACGGAACCCTAAAAAAAGAATTAACTGTGCTAGTGATTTATATTCAGTCATTTTGTGTGTCGGCCGGCCCAGCTAATTACGATTCTTAATGTACTTGCAAACATTGTTGCTTGCAGAAATTGGCAGATTTATCTGTATAGTGCAAGTCGGCTTAAAATATTCCCTTCGCCGTTACATTGGCTGTAGTGCACAACTATCAAGTGACACCAAAAAAAAGGGCAAATTAAATTTCCGGCTCCCAGATTCACGTTACAATTCCCGGCTTTCAAAAAATTAATGAATGAAATGAGTATCGGCAACGTAAAAGAATATTAGTTAAAGAACATAAGATACACAGGCTTGTTTCAACGATTACCAAAAATTCGAAAATTTATTAATAATAAATTCGAAGTGAGCGCCAGAATGGGTAATGTTCACCAAATTGTGTTTGGTAAAATGATCACCAAACTTCTTTTTATGTTTTGTGTACTTAAGTTTATGTTTGAAGTATTTTTTTTTGTACTTACATGTTCAACCTTACACGAAAAAAATATTTGGGTGATCATTTAAACTATTTTTTTCAAAATCTAGCAATACTGGTTTCATTGCTGCCAACTTAACGGTGAAGGGAATTCAAAGCTGAAATTCACTTACTCTCCCTCATGCTGCATCACAAATCGTTCGGCCAAAGGTTTTGTTGTCAATTCAACGTAATGGCATTCAGTATATTATATATCGATTTATATCGCTTTTTTATTTATATATATTATGTATCCTGTCCCTTTATGCGCTAACTCAAATGGTCCCAAACTTGTGGAAAAGTGACTCCAAAAACTCAAATCGAGCGACAATGGAACATGCTAAAAATACTTACTACTTTTGATTTTACACATACATAGTACATACGTAGCGTCACGACTTTTCCCATACGGGGTGGCAGAGGCACAAGTGTGCCCACTTTGAGCCAGTTATTAAATACTCCAGTTTGCGTGACAGGGGGCTAGCCCATCGCCGCAGCATGGAGTAATGAAGGTTTCCTCACGATGTTTTCCATCACCGTTAGAACGTCCGTATAATACTTAAGATAAATTTTGTGTAATTTTAGGTTATTTTAAGAAACTTATTTGAATATTTCGGATAATGGATGTGTTATTATTTTTTTATAATTTCTTAACATAACACTTCCTCGTGACGTCACTTGCTCACAGTGTTGGAACGGTGTCCTTGAGGCTGGTTGTTTCCGATTATAAAACTAAAAAACTACATATAACATCAATATTTGTTTACGTTCGCTTACGATAACGCAGGTGTTAGTCGACCTGCGTTATCGACGGACAGGAAAACTGTTGATACTTGACAGTTTTACAGAACAGCCAACTTAACGGCGAAGGGAATTTGAACAAACTACGCAGTAGACGACAAATGAAGTACATTATGTTTTTACGGATATTTCAGTAATCCTGTGATATTTTTTGATGTGAATAATGGAATTTAGTTAGAAACGAAATTATCTCTTGAATTAATTCTATATGGCCAACTGAGAAAGTGGCATTTCCCCACACAGTAAACGTAAATTTGGCGCTAACTATGACTTAGTTGTGGATTAGAGTTAGAGCATGTGGATACTGGCTTGCACACATGACATGAAATAGTTATTTTTTTTATTAAAATAAGAAACAAACAGTGACATTCAAAATATACGACTGTACAGACATGCTGATCAATTTGTAATTGAAGACTTACGGCGTTACTTAATAATGGTAGTTTATGTGACTGATACATAATGGAGGGTATTAAAACTCGAGAGTGAAGGCGAGTTTCATAATAATATCACTCGAGAGTTTTAATGCCTAATTATGTACAGTTACATACACTAGTTTATCTACACACATATCATAAGCTCTCTTTGATGTGTTCAGGAACCGCATGTTTGACCGGCCGTGTGGCATTGAGTTGTTTAGCTTGTTCTGTAGTACCAACTTCACAGACAAAGTAGGGGCGGCACGCAGGCGGGCGTCGGCGTTCGAAATATACGAATATACGAATGTCATAATATGAAGAAAATTTACACATTATGGTCATAATGATCAATATTCAGATAAGAAATGAGTTTTTACAAAGTAGTTTAACATTATGCTGATCGTAACGTGCGGTTTTGGGACGCAGTAAAGAGGGTTTATGATACGTGTGTAGATAAAATAAGTTATTTACAGTATAACTTATACAGTCTTGCTTTGGCATTTGACATTTGCTCGACATTTGAAAAGGACAAAACACAGTATAAGTTGAACAGTCAACAACTTCTTTTTATTAGTAAGGCTGTTACAGTTCCTTTATTATAAAAGGCAAATATTAAACTGCACATCAAAAATACTGATTTGCACAGCAAATATTAGGGCAAAATTCTGCGGTAGCTTAGGTGAAGGGTAAAGGAGTAGAGCGAAGTGATGCCCCCTTTATCCTTCGTGTTAGGTTGAACATGCAAGAACAACAAAAAATACTTAAAACATAAACCTGAGTACACATAATAGTAGTTTATGTGACTGCTAAATAATAGAGGGCATTAATACTCGAGAGTGAGTTTCATAATAATATCACTCGAGAATTTTAATGCCTAATTATGTACAGTTACATACACTAGTTTATCTACACACATATCATAAGCTCTCTTTGATGTGTTCAGGAACCGCATGTTTGACCGGCATTGTGGCTCTGCAGTTGTTTAGCTTGTTCTGTAGTACCAACTTCACGCAGGCGGGCGTCGGCGTTCGAAATTACAATGTCATAATATGCAGAAAAATTACACATTATGGTCATAATGTGTAATTTTTCAGATAAGAAATGAGTTTTTACAAAGTAGTTTAACATTATGCTGATCGTAACGTGCAGTTTTTGTACTGCAGTAAAGAGGGTTTATGATACGTGTGTAGATAAAATATTTAAAACATAAAAATGTGTTTTTGGTGATCCTTTTTTGCTGCGCAAAATGTCAAAAATAACCAAAGGTCAATTTGCACAAATATTAACAAACAGTTCAACCCGCTGACGACAGCCGACAATCGACATGCAACAACACGAATCTCACCCTATTTATGAGTATCGAAGGATTTAAATAGTATTTAAATTTAATTTCATCTAGTTTAACGGCAGTGAATCCATCGCCCGCAGGTCGAAGCACCGGCGCAAGGTGCACGTCGACCTGGAGCACCAGCCCGAGCAGCAGTACACGTGCGACGTGTGCGGCAAGACCTTCCGCGCCAGGTGGTCCTACAGGGACCACGTCAAGTGAGTCAACACCAACTTTACATTCTTAGGGCGCCACTACTCCAGCACAGCATTGGCATCAATTCAGAGGAATACTCCCGTCTCCTGAAAAAAATTATATCGATTTCAGGACCAACTGTGAATACAAGATTATTATTATGTGATATATGACTTATTATGTTTTCTATATATTGATATGATATGCTATTTATATTTATCTATTATTATATTGTTTATTTATTTATTTATTATGGTTTAGTCATCCTAATAAGTTGCTTTAACCCTGGTTTAATATGTTCTTTTGTCTTTTTTTGGAGCAGTTATACAAAACAAAATTAAATTTGTACTAAAGCCTCCACAATACTGGTTTCACTGGTGTTCATAATGATGTCCAATCATTGTTAATTCTCTGGTAAACAAATAAATTTTATTTTACTTAAAACCATAATATGCTACTGTGGTGTGTTTCAAATAACTTGAATAATAAAATACATTGAACCCTGTCTACCAATGTGTATCATTTTTGAGAGCGATACGATAAAAGACTATGACAATTATCGCAAACACGCCGTAATGGGCATATCATGGTAGAGGGCGGGGTGAGCCTGTTACGTTGGCAGGCGTGGCAAACATTTTCATGAAATTTCTTCTTTGTTTTTTTTTTAAAAAGAGCACTATCTTTCTCTATCCTAGTTAAGAGCGTTAGTTTATGTCTTCGTTTATTCATAACCTATTTATCATACAATATACTATATATGTCCTAGTTTATGTTGTGTATGTAGCAGTTAGATTAGATTAGTATTTATAGTAATATTAAGTAAGTATATCTATTTTCCCTTGCACTTATAGGTTTATCCTTTTATAAAATTAAAATTATCTTCTCAACTATAGGAGATAGTCCACCTATATTATAGGATCACTTTGTTGTCCGTCCGCCCGTCCGTCTGTCTGTCTGTCTGTCTGTCTGTCTGTCTGCTGTCTGTCTAAGATTCTCACTTCCAAATGCCAGGCAAGTTGACACCAGTTTAATGTTAGACAGCAACACGTTAGAATAAGTAAATGATTTGTTAAGTTTCTTAGAATAACCATTGATAGCAAATTGCAGTGGGGACCCCACATAGATAAATAAGCTGGCAAATTAAGTTCTGTGGCTTACGCTGTTAGGACCAGACAAAACATGGGTGTGGCTACATTTATTTATTTATTTTATTTTTATTTTTGATTTAAAACGAACAGACTCCTTAGGAGAGCTTTTTAAGATACTAACTGTAGCTAGTCAATTTATTTTCGCAAATATAATGTATGTACGCATAAACCTTTCAACATTTTCCAAACTTAGTGATAGCTGTAATGTTTACCTGAGATATAATCACAGACTATTTGGCCCCGGTTAAGACTCTCGATGGTTAGCAATTCTTTGAAGGGTCAGTGCATTCTCTACTACAATTAGATACCTCTGACATGTTAAAGCGACTTTGTCGAAAAATTGTTCAAGATTACTTAAATGAGGGGACTGTATAGTATAGGGTTAATCTATCTCAATACAGTCCTTACTCTTATTATCTATGTAATTATTTATTCTTGCTTATTAATTACAATAATTATTATTGTAATAATTGTATCAACTAAGCACAATAATTTTTTAAAAGATATCTAAAAATCAATCTGTGGGAGTTTCTACGCTTTTCTTGTCCCACAGTGGTCCAATGTAGAGAAGAGGCAAAACACGACGTTTGCTAAGTATAAGTAAATATCTACAGTAATAAATAAATTTGACTTTTACTTTGACGTTGACTTTAGAATTGTTCATCAGCCAAAGTAAACCGTAAAATTGCCTTCTTTTGTAATTTTTGCTACAGATATGTATTTTAACTGAAAAAAAGCTAAGCAATTGTGTAGTTATAACTTCGAAAAAACAAATAACATTGTGTGCCTCCCGTTACAAGGTTACTTTGTTGACTTTTGATTGAGTGTCAAAGTGTTGAGGAAGCGAGAGATGTATGCCAGGATCGTAGCAGGTGGAGGTCTTTGGTCTCTGTCTACCCCTCTTCCGGGAAATAGGCGTGAGCATATGTATGTATGTATGTCAAAGTGTGTGTCCTGTTACCATGGCCCTACTTTAATATAACAGCAGCTATGCTTTCTTCCCTACGACTAACTCTCGTGACGTTTCCAGACGACACGCGATGCCGCAGCAGCCGGTGGAGTGTCACGTGTGCCACAAGACGTACAAGACCATCGTGTCCTTCACTATACACTACAAGAACGGTACGTGCCTACATACCTACCTCTAGTATGGATGCCGATAGGATACTCAAACTCTATAATAATAATAATAATAATAATTGGGACAGATCTATAATTGCCGATAAAACAATACACTACAATAGACTTGATATAACAGTGCTAAAAAATTTAACAAATTTGTATACCTTATAGACATTGCCATACCCATAGGGAATACAATCCCGGCCTTTATTTGGGATCCCGGGATTTCGGGACTGAATGAAGACAATCCCGGGATCCCGGGATAGTCCCGGGATTAGGGTCACAAACAAAAACACGTCTAACGAATCAAAGTTTTTAGGTTTATTGGAGACACAGTATTTATAATTTAACTTTGTCAGACCATACTTAGTTGAACAAAATATATAACTTCTGAAAAAAAGATAGACAATTACTTAAAATTATACATTTTGTTAATCATCTTACACAAAATGTATCATAATTACCTTAAAATAAAGATAGGAACTTCTATGTTTGGTAATATTTGCAATTGCAACCTCTTTTTATCTAGTACAATGTATTTATTTATTATAATTTAAGTGTCACTTATTCTAAATAAACAAAAATAGGAACTTCTTTTAACTTAACCATTAATAACAAAACTAAACAGTCATATTTCTCAACCTCTCTATTAACTTTAATTTGTTGCGAAAGTATGATCTTAGGAACAATAAGGCGTCCAAAGTATATATATATATATATATATACATACTATATATATATATATATATATATATATATATATATATATATAGTATATATATATATATTTGCAGCAGCTGAGTCTCCATCCTTCTTATGTTGAATAAATAAACTATCTTTGGAAAGCGACATTCTTCTAATTTGCGAAGTTTTTTGCCATGAATACCTTTAAAAGAGAAAAAAAAGCCTTCATCAGCGCAACAAAAACATAACCCTCAGAAATATGTCTTACTTAATTTCAATAAGCGACATAGCCGTTGGTTTAAGTATGCAAACAGACATACAAAACAGGTAAAAGTAATATTAAACAATACTTACTGGATAAAACCTTTCTCACATCACCAGTTGAACCTCAGACAGAGTTGAACAATAACAACTGTCAAACAAAACAATATGGCCATTGTAAGATTGCGTTTACGAAGACTGGTACACATGGTTAAATAAAAGAAATATGTTACCTGGGTAAATTAAATGGATAAGATAACCCAGGCTGGGTTATCTTATCCATTTAATTTACCCTTTTTTTTCAAACCCGAAAATCCCGGGATTAGCAAATTTTTATCCCAAAAATTTAGGGACTGGAAAATAACCGGGTTCCCGGGATCCCGGGGATCGGGATCCCGGGCTTGTATTCTCTATATACCCAACACTCACAATCTTAACAGCACGCAAGCTACAAAGATAACTAAATACAATGATCTTTCAATAGAGATCCACGCTCAATGGAGGGTAAAGACAGTGAAAACAGTACCCATTATAATATCTACAACCGGTATCATCCCCAAATCATTACACTCGTACTTAAAAACAATAGATTTACATCCATCAACATATACACTACTGAAAAAAGCCGTTATTTCAAACACTTGCAGGATCGTCCGCAAATTCATGGGAAATTCATCTTAATCATTCATTCATCACTATGCACTTGGCTCAGGCCCGTGCCGTAAAATAACCCTCTATGAATAGGAGAGAAAAAGAAAGAAATAATAATAATAATAATAATTGTTTATTCTTGAAAATTTTACAACATAAATTTTGTTATTACACTAGGTAAGGCACAAAGGATGATCACTAGTCCCTAAAATAGGGCGAACCCTGTGTATAGGATAAGTAGGAGCACTTCCCTCCAGTAAGTGACACTTAACTATTTTAGAAAATGAACGGAGTAAAAAGTACAGTTTTATTAGTAGTAAATAGTTATATGATTAAATGTACACAGGTAGTATGTTTTATCTACGCACGTATCATAAACACTCTTTACTGCGTACAAAAACCGCACGTTACGATCAACATAATGTTAAACTACTTGGTAAAAACTAATTTCGTATCTGAAAAATTACACATTATGACCATAATGTGTAATTTTTCTACACATTATGACATTCAAATTTCGAACGCCGACGCCCGAAGTTGGTGCTACAGAACAAGCTAAACAACTGCAGAGCCACAATGCCGGTCAAACATGCGGTTCCTGAACACATCAAAGAGAGCTTATGGTATGTGTGTAGATAAACTAGTTTATGTACACACGTATCATAAACCCTCTTTACTGCGTACAAAAACCGCACGTTACGATCAGCATAATGTTAAACTACTTGGTAAAAACTCATTTCTTATCTGAAAAATTACACATTATGACCATAATGTGTAATTTTTCTGCATATTATGACATTCAAATTTCGAACGCCGACGCCCGCCTGCGTTCTGCCCCTAGTTTGTCTGTGAAGTTGGTACTGACATTCAAATTTCGAACGCCGACGCCCGCCTGCGTGAAGTTGGTACTACAGAACAAGCTAAACAACTGCAGAGCCACAATGCCGGTCAAACATGCGGTTCCCGAACACATCAAAGAGAGCTTATGATATGTGTGTAGATAAACTAGTGTATGTAACTGTACATAATTAGGCATTAAAACTCTCGAGTGATATTATTATGAAAACTCTCGAGTATTAATGCCCTCCATTATGTAACAGTCACATAAACTACTATTATTAGAAGAATAGAAAAATATAATAAAATGTATATAGTGTGAGTGTATGTGTGTGTGTGTGTGCATGAGTGAGGGTGTGTGTATGAGTGAGGGTGCGTGTGTGTGAGTCGTATGAGTATGTCCATATTTAAAAAATAATATTTGGAATCACCAGTATTACTTAATCACGTATGTGCTTAATAATGTGAGTTTATTAAGATAAAATAGTTACGCATTTTTCAGTATCCTCATATGATTGGGATCTCAGCCATTGGTATATTGTTTTTTTTTTGTTTCAAAGTTAGTTTTGTCTAGTCAAGGCAATTAGGTATTTAAAATAATGTTAACAAATAATTGTGTGAGTGATACTTCCCAAAGAGTCAAAACTAAGGCTCGACCGAGATGGGTTTTTCGTTCTCGGCCGAGACCGAGACCAAGACCGAGAATAAAATAATATCTCGGCCGAGACCGAGAGCCGAGAACGAGAATAGAAAAAGCGTGAAATTTTTTTTTTATACTGTTTGCTTTTTAATACACTACTAATTGTTTAACAAAATTAATTGTTTTAATAATCAAAGTTAAATAACATTATATTATAACATAAAAAAAGCAATTTTTCGGCATTTTCGCCCTTCAAAGAATGTCGTCTCTCGTCATACAATTGTCCAGCTTTGCTAAAAAGTTGTTCACTTGCTACGCTAGTAGGCGGCGCAGATAAAAACTTATTTGCTGCGGGCTTAAGCACCTTATAAGGCGACGAAAACCAATACTCAAAAATATTAGCATTTCTTTGCAGTCTTGGCTCTCTAAGAAAGCTTTCTAGCGCTATTTCGATCACAGAGCTTGAACTGTATTCGTCATTGGTCATTGTTTCGTCTTCCAACTCTATCGAATCATGAGCTGCCCATAAGTTGGATTGACTTGTTGCAGCCATGTTTGACGAGTTAGTTGAAGATGCCCATGTCGTCTCACGAGAATCTGATCCTACATTTTCATTGAGAGTGAGAGTCTCGATAATATGAAGTTTGGCTGAGTTAACTTCGCTTTCAGTTAGATATTTAGTTTTAAACCGGGGATCGATCAGTGTTGCAGTAACTAGTGGCAAACAACTTTTAACAAATGAAAACCGCTGATTAAGTGCATCCAGTAGCTTGCTCTTCATCGTCTCTGCGTGATTTCCAATTTCAGCAATTTCATTATCATCTTCCTGGTCATTAAAGGACTGAATGTTTTGTGTTGGCGCCAATTTTCCATTCAACATTGCCACCAACGGTATTACCACTGAAACACAGGACGAGTCGGAAGAGATATCCAACGTGGCTTGGTAAAAGCATTGCAAAACGTTCACTATATCTTTCATGAAATTCCATTCATCACTGTTAATTTCTAGTATGCCTCCTTTTTCAATACGGTATAGGTTCAAAGCATTTTTTTGCTCAAGCAGTCATTCCATCATTAAGTAGGTACTATTCCACCGGCTTTCGACATAAATTTAAGGTTTTTTGAAAGGTACTTAAATGTCTTCGAGCTTGTTCACTCCTGTGAAAATGGCCGACTACTTTATGACATTTTTTTATCAGCGTTTCAACTTCTGCAACCGAAAAAATGGCATCATGGATCGTCAACTGCAGAGTATGAGCAACACAACCCAACGATGTGAATTCAGCTACTCGAGTGGCGCGGACCATGTTGCGAGCGTTGTCTCGTACAGCCAAGTGAACTTTTTTTGCAATGTTATAAGTTTCGGCAATTTCTTTGAGTTTTTCTGCTATATAATCGCCAGTGTGGTCGTCTTCCAGAACAGTCGCAGCCAGCACCACTTTAAGGCGCTGTTCTTTCCGAACGAAATGGGCAGTAAAACTCAGCAGCGAACAAGTTTTTGTAGGATTTGACCATATATCAGTAGTAAAACTTATCCAATCAGCTTTCATTAACAGAGATACCACTTTGGCTTGAACCTTTTCATATGTTTCAGGCATTAACTGACTGCGAAAGTATTTTTCGGACTTCAATTTGTATCGTTTTGGCCCAGATGGATCAGCGAAATTCAAACGTTTAAATCCTTCACCTGACACTGTAGTATAAGGTTGCATGTCCACAATTATGTAATCCATAATTGCTTTATCAATTCGTTTGACAATCTGATGATCATCAGGCCATTTTGCTGAAGGCGGATGAGATATTAATTGTTCTATAGTAGGTTGATGCTTTTTATCATTATTATCAATATCAATATTAAGGCGCACGGGCTTTGAAATAGCCGGTTTCAAACTATTTTCGTGAGCAATTTCAGCCAGTTTATTCTCATAGTGTTCATATTCAGATGAATGATATTTCGACAGGTGCAGTTTCAAACCTTTGATAGTCTGATGTTTGGGCTGAGGACTGCCTAATGACACAGTTTTACTACACGACTTACAAGTAGCCTTTGATGGATGTAATACAATATTTTTTTCATAATATTCCCAAATAGGATTTACTTTAGGCATATTTAGTTTTCATCTGCAACAATACAATATTATACCTTCTTAGTAAACATAAACATTAAACACATTAAATCGAAACAAAACTGAAAAAATAGCACCTGATAAGATTGTTGTTTAAAAAACAAATAAGTCGTTAACTTAGATCAAAACCAATTTTCGATTAATTTTACTAAGAAACGGTACCTAACCTACGTATCGTATTTGATTTTAGCAAAAAGCTTTGCAAGTGCTATAGGTACCTATTGACAAACAAACCATGTGTTTAGTTATTTTTAATTGTAGGTATTTTATTAATTATAAACCTTACGTATTTTCAGCAAAAAACATACGCATAACGTCACAAAACCCTATCAATCTGTAATATATATTTAATTTACTTAAATTTATAAAAACAACTTACCCGCTTTATATTCCACCGCAAAACTATAAGTAATGATCTTGCTTTCACCAAACCAGTGTAATTAATCAATTTACAAGTATCAACAACAAGTAATCACAGCAAGTAGCAACACAACACTTAAAAGAACTTATTTCAATTTACTGTGTTAAAACAAACTTCCACTCATTACTATTGTAAACATAAACAATTACAAATACTGCTCGAATGGGGCGAAAGCGGCCGGCCGCAGTTCGCCAGCCGGGACTTCAACCAATCACAATTCAGCTCTCTCACGCACTTACACCAATCGACTACGCGCTGCGGCGCGTTGCCACGCGCGGTAAAATTTGAATGCCGATCCGAACAATGTTACAATCTCGGTCATGACCGAGAATCTCGGCTATAATTAGCCGAGAACCGAGACAAGTTTCTCGGTTGGATTTGTAGCCGAGAATGCCGAGACCGAGACCGAGACCGAGATCTCGGTCGAGCCTTAGTCAAAACCCTTGTCTTTGCAAATAAATTAATTATTTCTTTTTTTAACTAAATATTTTTACTTGTACAAAAATATGTCCCATCCGAATAGTTTGATAACATCAGTTGGAAATTCACGACTAGAAATCTTACATATGTCGATATGAAGATTGATGACCCGAATGGCCGAGTCCGCAGTGACCCTGCCTACGAAGCCAAGGGTCCCGGGGTCAAGTCCCGGTGGGGGCTAATATTTTTTGATGAGAACGGATGTTTGTATCCTAGTTATGGTTGTTTATCTATCTAAGTATGATATTTATCTATATAAGTAGGTGTATAATAATAATAATACCTTGGACACTATTTACACACATTGATCTAGCCCCAAACTAGGATTCCCTGTATCTTGGGTACTAGACAACGATGCACATACTTATATAGATAAATATTATACTCCTATCCGTTTGTACCTGAGTAATAATAACACACACATATTTATTTATATTCCTACATAATCTAAACATTCCTCACTAATCTAAACACACATACACATTATATTTATTTTACATTATTTATATCCACATTACCATCCCTCATAAAATTAAACTGATTATGAATTATCTTTATTTATCCTTAACATTCTCTGCATACATACACAATACCACTCTTATTTGTAATATATACATATTTATATAACTGTTGGTCTTACTTAGCTTACATTTTTAGTTTTATATCATTTTCCTTTTTTTCACTAAAACTTAAATAAAATCATTTTCGTCTTTACGAATAAACTAACTTATGTAGTTAGCAACTAATTAAGTATTTGTTAACTTGTAATTTGGCCAGGACTCCTCGTGACAGATTGAACCTAGTGTGGGGTCCACAAGCAACTTGTATATTTCAACCCAATCTGGTAAATAAATATTTTGTATTTGTATTTGTAGATAGATAAACAACCATGACTAGGGTACAAACATTCGTTCTCATCAACCAAATATTTGTCCCAAATCGTTGTCTAGTACCCAAGATACAGGGAATCCTAGTTTGGGGCTAGTTCATAGTCAGAATCATAGTTTGCACTCATGGGTTCGGCCCACAGGTCACCCCCAATAGATACCGTATACAAGGCAAGCGACGCGCACCACGCATTAGCTCAATAGGTATTATACGAAACAAAGCATGAATGCGCTTCTTCAGTCGCGACCAAGTGTCAGACCTGTGCGTATTGTCAAAAATTTAACCTTAAAAAAATATTTTTCGAAAAAAAACAGATATTTTAATGCCGTTTTGTAGTGTAAAGTGGTGTGGTAGGTCTACTAAGACTTCAAACTTCCAAAAAGATGGTATAACATTCCACTGGTAAGTAAAATCCTCAAAAATAATTTTATTTTGCCAGTGAAGCAAAGTTCAAGATACAACGGTTCATAATATTCAATAATTAATAGAACTTGCACTACCCGTTGATGTCTTTTGAAAATGTCTCTTTCTCACCTGCGGTGATGAGAATTACTTGTCTTTTTTTAGCAAAATCATGCGATATCACTAGTGTTGTGTAGTGTTTCGCGCTCAAGTTTTTATCGATCTTTTTATATAAATGATGTTGGGATTTCGCCAAGTAAATTATCTTAGTTTGAAAGTGCTAGATTAATGCGAAATAATTGTATTCGTTTGTTTTATTAATACCTTTATGGCGCAGCGATTGTGGCTCTGCCTACCATGCGGTACTCAGAACTCATATTAGGTAAGTTGAGAATAGCTACTAATATGTATCTTTGTACCCTCAAAATATTACCTACACAGTTATTTTAAGTGTGTTTTTCATATAATTATGTAAATAAATTGCTGAATAAAAACTTTTTTTTTAACTTTCTAGCATATAATTTATTTTATTTTTTAACATAACTTATACTATTATTTATAAATATAATGTTAAATCTGTGACTTTAATTGTGGTTCAGAAAATTGTAGGTCTTATGTCGGAATTGATCCAATGTCACTGACTGACACCGTATGTATCGATAAGTGGCTATTTCAGTAATTTCGATGTCGCATCACTAGATCTTCGGTGCTTTCTAGCGCGACCTTGAATTAGCCAATCACACGCCCGCTTGTTTGTTCCCCGCACGCCCTTCCTTCCTCCGAATTCGGTGAGTTCGGTCCAGTGCAAATGTCTCATCATGCGGTATCTATTGGGGGTGATCTGTGGTTCGGCCCCTGTCACGCGAACTTAAGCTTGGGCACCCAACCCAGCGGAGCTTAGACTTACACCTACAACTTCCTTTTAGAAGATCGGGAATTGAAATGTTCACCGATCTATAAGAGGACTAACAGAGTAACAGCCCTTTCGCTTCTCTGCTGGCCGGAAAAGGAAAAAAACTGACATTACGGCAAATTTTATGGCTTATGTTTAAATTAAACGACCACCAAAAACGCACCTATTTTACTACCAATAAATTCGAAATGACCGCCAAATTGTGTTTGGATAAATGATCACCAAACTTCGTTTTATGTTTTGTGTACTTAAGTTTATGTTTTAAGCATTTTTTGTATGTTCAACCTAACACGAAGGATAAAGATAAATTTTCTCACAATACATTTCATTACAATTTCGCCCCGGATTTTAATTAATGTACTTATTTAATTGTTACCTGTAGAGACGCACAGCACCTATTGTGGAACTTTTTTGACAGACGTCACTGAAGATTCTATTGTGGGCATTTGTGGGGCAACAACATACAATTTGGCAACAAATATAATGATCACCAAAATATTTTTTTCCTACCCAAAATGGATAAATGAACACCAAAAGTTGCAAAAAATATGAGGGCAAAATACCCTTTATCCTTCGTGTTAGGTTGAACATGTAAGAACAACAAAAAATACTTAAAACATAAATTTAAGTACACAAAACATAAAAAGAAGTTTGGTGATCATTTATCCAAACACAATTTGGTGGACATTTATCCATTCTGGCAGTCATTTCGAATTTATTGGTAGTAAAATAGGTGCATTTTTGGTAATCGTTTAAACACAAGCCAAAAATAATTGACTATTTTGACAGTCTGCCTTCCTAGTATCAATAAAAACAGTGTGACGTATATGATACATTTATATTTATGAACGCTAATTTCATTCGTGAAAATATTCGATTCTATCAAATTTTATCAAAATTAACTTACAATAGTTATGTATCTTGGCTTCAACAAATTTAAAGAGTGGTAAAAAAATTGTTGCTCAATCTCGTAAAATTGTAAAAATTCTCAAATTCATGTCGCTTCTGCATAATAAATTTCTTAGTCTACCTGTTAGTAATGTCATCTTGGCAGGCGCTATACATTGCGTTTATGATATGTACTTCAAATTGAATGCTACCTAAAAGAAATCGCGGTAATGTATTTCGTGTCATTTCCGTCTCCGGATTTAGGCGATGATATCCGAGAAAAGCCGAATCTTTAACTGATTTTAATCGTATTGTACGTTCTCGTTCTTCCAATTCCAGTCCATAAACGCGACCCCAGCTCCAAAGTACGTTGCGAGGCGTGCGATATGTCGTTCGTCAACAACCAATGTCTCAACACGCACCTGAAGTACTCGCGGCGACACATCGACCCGTCGAGCTTCAAGTGAGTACGCACGAGTGCAGCGAGCAATTCAAGCGAAGATAACACTTAGATATTAACAGGCTTATACGCAACGCATGCTCCAAATGCAGGTTTTCATGTTTTGTATCTAGCTTGTGACTGCAAATTCGTCACCGAGGACTTGGGAATTGTTCATTCGTTCCCACTAGTTACATCAAGAAGTTACAACATGGAACTACTGGGACATAATATTTTTGACTATTCCCAGTAGTTACATTATTTTAAATAATTCAGCGAATGGAACTAGTGGGAAAAAACCGTCCCATTAGTTCCATGATAGAACTTCTCGATGTAACTATACTGCGATTTTTTATTTGAGGCCAGAAATGTAAACAAATAACTGTAATTTTCCAGTACAAAAAGTACAATGTCAAAGTCAACGATTTTGTTCTAAAAAATGACAGTTGTTTGTTAACATTTCTGGCCTCAAATTAAAAATCGCAGTTTAGTGGGAACGAAGGGAATTATTTACCGCGATAGTTTTTTTTTTTTTTTCTAAATTTAAAGTAACTCATTAACTAATTCTGTGGCTTTGCGGTTCGAGGTTCTGCCTCCCAAGCTGGAGGTCCCGCGTTGTGATCCCGGCTGGGGGGCTAGAAAAATATATGTTTT
Source organism: Argyresthia goedartella (assembly GCA_949825045.1). NCBI lineage: Eukaryota > Metazoa > Arthropoda > Insecta > Lepidoptera > Argyresthiidae > Argyresthia > Argyresthia goedartella. Next base: position 8,290,445 of record OX463832.1, on the reverse strand, counting down.
TACATGTGTGACGTCACTGTATCTGGTTCCCACGACTCAGGTACCCTAGTGTGGCGCCAGGTGCCATGTACATTATGATGTTTGATTATGAACATAACAGAAACATGAACATAAACCGTGTTACCACAAAAAAAAAATAACCAGCGTTTAACCTCAAAACAAACGTCAAATCCCATACGTTTTTGTTTTTCAACAAGTGTTGAACAGGAGTTTATTTTTTGTAAATAAACTACCGTTCAACACTTGTTTAAAGACAAAAATGTATAGGATTTGACGTTTGTTTTGAGGTTAAACTATGTGTAAGATTTTTTGTAGTAACTCGGTTGTGTGCTAGACCTTCCAATCCTTTCAGGCTATTTTGCGTTATTGCGTAATCATATCATAGTGCAGTGTCCCGCGGCGTGTGTGTTGCAGGCACATCTGCTACGCGTGCGGCAAGGGCTTCATGTTCGAGCGCCAGATGAGGGACCACATCAACTTCGTGCACAAGGGCGAGTCGGAGTACATCTGCCAACATTGTAACAAGGTGAGTTGTACTGACAGGTACAGCGGCGAGCTTGTTTCTGCCAGTGTCCCGCGGCGTGTGTGTTGCAGGCACGCGTGCGGCAAGGTAATAACGTCAGTTATCCCCATTTTTAACCCATGACGACGATAAAGAAGGGCGTTATCTCTGATTATCCGTCTCTTGCACTCGAACGAACTATCGGTGCAGGCGCAAAGCGACGTGCTCCCACTCCGACGTCTCGTGGGCGACTGGACTCACAGCGTTGATGTCGTGAATTTGTATAGGCGTTACGCTCAGTAAATATTTGAATATTTTTTAATAAAAGATCTCTAAATCTCTAAGCAAAGCTATTGTGGCATTACGTCGACAGGTATTTTATATTTGTAGACACTAAACAAATCCGTGCATAGTGGACGGGAAAGGCGTAAAATATTGACGACACCCAGAGCTGTTTTTCGAGATAGCTACGTTTTTAGTACCATTTCAGGAATTATTTTCATAGCGTCACGCCTTTTCCCATTCGGGGTGGCAGAGGCATAATTGTGCCCACTTTGAGCCAGTTATTTAATACTCCATTTTGCGTGATGGGGGGCTAGCCCATCGCCGCAGCTATGGAGTAATGAAGGTTTCCTCAAGATGTTTTCCATCACCGTTAGAACGTTCGTATAACAGAACGGTCAGGAATCGAACCTGCATCTCCTGTGTGAGAAGCAAGCGCGAAACCCATTAGACCACGGAGTTATTTCCATGATGATAATTAATTGTAAACTAGATTTGAATGCGGGATCTCGTAAAACAACTCTTCGCGATTCCATGATATTGTTATTAGGAATAACAGAAGTATTTCTTTAACTTAAATTTGGAAACGCCGGAGGATGTTTTTCTATGTTTGGTATCTTATTGCAAAGCCCTAAAAAATATAGTAAAGACCATTTAAACCATTTTGGCCATACTTGAGTTAGCCGAACACCGTTTCGTTTTTATCGATGTTTTTGATGTTTTTTTGTTTTCTCGCAAATGTGACACTAAGATTTTTTTTTTCAGTTGATATTCCTTTATCGACACATCCATTACTAAGTTTATGTAGGTAACATTAAATGAGCGCAAAATGTTTCTCCCTCAACTTGTTTTAAGGCAAGATCATATAAAATTCCAATTAAATCATTAGTCTCAAAAAAATATATGTTAATCACAAAGAGATAATCTAAATAATATGTCGTTACGCGACTGGATTAATTCGGCTCGATCGTAAAAAATCCTGAACATTGTCTATATTTAAAAGGAGATTCAATAATTTTAATATAAAATTACTGATTTTTCTCATAATTTTTTATACCTAAATTTTCCTCTTTTAGAGCTCCGTATTAATCCTTAAATTTTATCAATTAGCTTATTTCCGTTTTTCAGTAGTTTCAATTCTAAAAAACACCTAATTTCTAAAGTATCCGGGCGGCCCGATGCTATTCCGCGCCGCCCGCTACCCCGCCAGTTCCGCTACCCCGCCAGGAGACGACGGGCGAATGCGGCGCCCCTCACCTCAACAGCTAGAACTCGGCCTTAAGCATGTTTTAAAAAAGGTTTTCATGTAAAAACCTTCTCTGTTTTTTGTAGTCAAAAACAAACTTGCATAAAAGCAGAAGTACATACTGTCACAACCAAGTCTCAAATCACAGACGCCATTTTTTGGTAGCTTACTGAATTAGTAAGCTTTGCAACGCGTATTCATAATAATAATACCTTGGACAATTTCGTATTCTTCATAGATCTCTTTGTTTCAAAATCTTGTTTTTTTAACCAGACATGTTTTAATTCGCATATTTTTTCTGGCGTATTTATTTCCTTAATAAAATTTTTGTACGGGAATCTACTTTTTTTTTTTACTGAATGCACATTTTAAATAAGAAAAGAGAGCATTCGTATGTAATGAGCATTTGGCGTGGAATATTCGAGTGGCGTGGACGTTGAGCCGAGCGTTTATTATAGTTGCTTGCTTACGAATGCATGCGAAATATTGCTCTCAGGAGGACGCTCCTGAGAGCAATATTCTCATTCTCACAGAGGTTCTACCTAGCTGCGGCCGCCGCGTCAGCAGCCCGATGGGTCTTTACACTACTCTTGCCATCGCAGCGGCGACAGGTCGGGCGACCGGTGCTTTTTGCGGCGGATGATCCGCGGCCAAAGCAAAATAAAATGCCGAGTCTGCCGCAAGACAGAAGTCTCTAAAGTATGCCGCAAGACAGAAGTCTCTAAAGTATGCCGCAAGACAGAAGTCTCTAAAGTATGCCGCAGTCATGGGAAACAACATCTTTGTCCCTCTTGCGCTCGAGATTAAAAACTCTCGAGTATTAATGCCCTCCATCATGTAGCAGTCACATAAACTTCAATAATTGGTTTGTTAAATAAAATCAAGTCAAATTATGCACATGGATATTATCAAAAGAAGAAATATTCTACTAAAAAAAACCGCGAGTTCTAAAATCATCTAGGGTGTAATTTCATGATTTGAAGTAACACGATTGTGAAAATCTGCGATCGAGGCCAAAAGCCATTAAACATTTTGGCTACTACATATAAGTCAGAACAAGAAATTTTACAAGTTGAATCAAAGAAATCGCGGAAAAATGCGAATGCTGTAAGTCACTGCACGGGAAAACGATTCAGCGGAAGCTGTGTAACAAATCTTCAAAACCTATATAAGACAATATCAGGAATTGCGATCTTCAAATAAGCAATTGTTTTGCTCTGAAAACAAAGTTGTTTATTTTAATAACACACATAGGATGCTTAACTGATTACACTGTTACACTTAAATCACACTATCCTAACTGAAAACAAAGAAACGACATTAAAAGTTTCTTATTCAAAGTCGATATTAAGCTGGAGGTTTCTAGTCGCCTCTTTGCCTCGAGCATCTAAAACATTGAGGTGACGGAATTCAAATTGAGTTCTATATTTCCCTGTACATGTATAAACATGTGTTAGTTTAAGATTTGACATTCTCTAAATGTTATAGATACTTCAACTCAGTTGTGCGCGCGGCGCTATGTGTGGGTAAACCTTGTACATATACAGTGACTTTGTGTGCGTGACAAGAGGTACAGTCGGGTACAAATACAAATACAGTTATCGTGTGCAGGAACGCTAACTTGTTGTGTTTGATAATATACGGGGTCTTAAAAAAACAATAATTTGGTATTGACACACTGTAATTTAATGTTTATGTATTGAACATATTACTGATTCTGAATCGCTACTTGAAAAATCAAATGATGAATTGTCGGATTCGCTGCTCTCACCAAGGTTGATTACGATTTCTGACTCCATGTCAAAATGTCGATAGTATTCTTCTTCTTTCTTTTGTACATGTCGACGAGTATTACCCCACATCTCTCCATCAATTTGACTTAAATGTTCATTTATTAGTTCCATTATTCCCGTCACATTTTGGTCGACATTATGCGAAGCAATATAATTTTTTAAAATTCCCCACACATTTTCTATGGGGTTTAGATCAGGATGATATGGTGGCAGTCGAAGAACTTTTATGCCATATGGCTGAAGTATGTCATCAATCCTATAACAAATATGGTTTTCTTTGTTTTTTGATCAAATCATACAGTTATTTTTATTTCATATCTAGATTAAAAGCTATATGTTTTTCTGTCAGACATCTCTGCATTTCTGTTTTTTTGAAATTAGAATTTGGAGCTCTGTCATTTTGAACATTATGGTATGAGGCATTATCAAGCATAATTACAGAGTTAGGTGGCAGATTCGGTACAAGACGTTCTTTTAGCCACTTTTCATAGTTTTCTGCGTTCATGTTAGAGTGATAATCACCGGAAACACTAATTGCTTTGAATGTCAGAAGTGCGTTAGGAACGAAACCTTTTTCTGAACCAGCATGCACAATGATAATTCTTTGTCCTTTAGACATGTTTCTCTTTAAAGGTGGTCCATCTTTATTACCCCATCCTTTGTTTTGCACATGACTAGTAAAGATATAGCTCTCATCTGTATATACGATACACCGATTTTCTTGACGGTATCTGAGTAAGTTTTTCAGGTAAGAAAACCGTAGTTTTTGGATGTAATGCCGCTCTATAATAACACGTCTGTTATCCACAGTTTTTCGCCATTTGTATCCCAACTTTAACAAAGCTGTGCGCAGAGTCGAAATACTTCCATCATAATTAAGTTTCTCTTGAAATATTATTTTCAACTTTAGCAAGGTAGGTAACTCGTGATGTTCTAAATGGTAATTTTGAATAGTTGAACGTATAACATCAACGTTAAAGTTGTCTAATTCTAACTTCTTTGAACGTTTTTTGCGGTCTTTATGCGGAGGTTTAAATTTAGAGTCAGATTCTTTTCCTTCAGCCAATATATTAGTTATTGTTCTCTCTGATACCCCCACTGCCATTGCTGTTCTTTTCCGTACGCTGTTTAAATGTTCACTTAATTTAGATATTAAAATTGGACTTGCACTGCAAACTGGATCACTTACTAGTTGCAATATATCTCTCGCATCTTTTTCAGAAAGTCGTATACCTTAGCAATGGTTTCTCGAGTCTAAAACAATAATACATAAACGTCAACAAGGATATAATATTTCATTTCATTTTAATATTATTTAATTTTTATAGGAAATAGAATCATAATAAAAATTAATTATATCTAAATTTAAAATTAACAAATATTTACCTGACTCCTTAAACATTTTCTCCGCGAAGAACTAGACATTTTGTTAACGACTGTACGTAAGAAAAAGCGATAAGAACACGTCTTGCTTAGGGTTTGCAAAATCCGGAACTTTTTATTATCCGGATATTATCCGTTATGAAATTTGATTATCCGGATATATCCGGATATTTAAAAAAAATAAAAATACAGAGTAAAATGTATGGAAATAGTTGTTTATTTAACTAAATGGACTGCGGATATTAAACAAAATAAAATGCATGGAAATTGTTGTTTATTGAACTGAATGGACTGATGTGATCGTATGTAACAATAATAACAGCTTCATAAGTAATTTGGAAAGTTAAATCTTAACGAAATAACAAAGATTTTCTTCTCATTATTAAATATTTGCAAAATCAACAATATTAAAGTCTTATAATAATATTCTCATACTTAACTAGAAAGACCTATTAACTAATGCGTTATAATACTACGATAAAAAAAGAAACATTTCTTAAAATTTAAATAGAATAAAATGCAAAATCAACAAACGTTAAACTTTTATTATTTGAAATAATTAAAAAGGAGATAGATTAGAGGAGGAGGATTTTATTGAGAAGGTTGTGTTCAAATTAGCAGTACCTTCTTCAGTATGCGATTGGGATTGTGCTGTTGAGTCATCGAGCGTAGGTTCCATCGGCTCCGGCTGCGGTTTTGGCGAAAAGTATTGCGTATTCAATCGTATAAAATTTGGCGATGAACTTTAATATCTCTTCACTATCAGGATTCTGGAAAGGGTAACTTGAAGGACCTTCTTTATAAAAATTGGCACAGTTGTGCAAGTATTTTAGTGTGCCACTTAATATAGGAATTCGTCGTTCACTGATCCTTTTCTTTAAAGACACCATGAGCTCGTCGCTGAGGCAGCTGTTTTCTTGATCAAGTTTTTCAATCATAAACTGCAATGCAGCTTCTGCTGTAAATCAGCTTTTTGTTCGCAGATTGCTTCCACGGTGGCTTTTATAATGCACAAAGAACTTGATAGGTTTTCCAACAGCTGTATCTCTTCATCAGTGAAACGTATTTCATTGTTGTAGTCAATTAGTGCTTTTTGAACACTGTTCTTCAGTTTCAGAAAATTTTGAATCATTACAGCGAGGCTGTTCCATCTTGTTTTGACGTCCAACGATGATTTGATATTAGCCTTTTCACCTTCTTGATCGTATTTGTATAAATGCTCTGATCTAAGTGGAGACTTGAAAAATTTTACAACTTCGGACCTTTGCGATAACATCTTTGTAATTCTTAGTTATTTCTGGAGCATTCTCAGGGGAAACATTTGCAGGCGTTGGTACTACAATGAAACCCTCATTATCATCTTCCTCGTCAGAGCTGTCTTCATGATATGACTCTAGGTCGCTTGTTTCTGGGATGCGCTCTACCAATCGCTGATTATTTTTATGAAGCACGTCAAGTACTGCACACTGAATTCCGTGGGCTAGACAAAGCTGATGAAATGACGTGCTTTGCCGAACCATAGCTTTCATAACGGATGCACCATCCGAAGCTAAACCACAAACATCATCTTCTGGGGATAAATCGTATTCAGCCAGTCTGTTTTCAAGAATTTGATAGCAGTTGTCTGCATTAGCGCTTCCTGTTATTCTTGCGAGTCCCAGGTTTCTGAAATTTATGTCTTTCAATTCTTGACAATGAATGTTGACATTCATGTAACGTATGTTTCTTAGTGAAGTCCATTCATCTAGACTTGCTGTGAACCTGAAATCACGCGATTTGAGTACTTCTAATTCTTTTTTAACCTCTTGCTTTAACTTTTCGCTCCGGGTAACCACAGTTTTTCTTATAGTGTGGGGAGAATGTGGTAATTTGAGTCCACTTTTGTTAAAAAGCGTTCTGATTGAGGTTGATCTGCAAATACAGTTAAACGAAAGTCCATCTAATGCAGCTAATTTTGAAACTTAAACTTCAGCACTCTCCTCGCTTTTGAAGAAGTCAGTCATCTTAACTTTCTTGGTCGGAGGTTCGGAAATCGTTTCAGTCTCCCGAGCTGAAGCTGCAGTTGATGTTGATGCAGTTTGCTGAGTAGATGCGATTGAAATTGTCGGGTGAAGTTTAAGATGCTTGTGCAAAGGTGAAGTAGAGCCGGCTATTTTCAGTATTTTTTGCATTGTTTGCATTGTGCTTGCAAACCATCTGTACTGCGCAAAAAATATTGCCAGACGGAACTTGAGTCCGTTGACTTCTTGTACTTCTTAAATTCAATTTTACTTGTCATTTTACTGCATTTGTAATATTGAATTACAATCTGAAAAATAAAGACAAGTGTCTATTTAAAAAAACGGAATAAGCAAGGCAAAGACGACAGTTAATAGATAACTATTTAAATCTACATCTCAGCAATGGTCGGACAAACGTAATAGGTGCCATTTGACATTTAAGAAATCAATAGAAAAAAACAGCGCCACTCAACATTGAACCTTATCTCCATGACTTAAGTAAAAGTCAAATGGCACCTAGAGATCGCGCCACGAAAGAAGTCCCGCGGATTTTCGGTCTCTCTCTTTCACTCTACAATCTAAAGTCCATGGAGTGAAAGAGAGAGACCGAAAATCCGCAGGACTTCTTTCGTGGCGCGATCTCTATTACGTTTGTCCGACCATAGCTTCAAATTAAATAATCCGGTCTTATTCATTTACTATTAACTTTAATGATAATATACCGCATATTTTTTCGCTCTTATCTTATACCAATCAAGTAATATTTTACTCAAAATTCTGAATTACATAAAAACATGCTGCCTACAAGTTTCAAATCAAATCAAAAATACCACGTGAGTTTGTGTTGTAGTTGTATTGCACATTGCAGTTCATTTATTCAAACTACAACTGTTTTTCACAAATGTAATTTTTTATGTCAATAAATAAAATATATAATTTACATGTAGGAAAAATAAACGATGATTTTTAGAAACTTACCTCATAGTAACACAATTATTCGCGTGTAATGCGTCACCAAAAAAAACAACAACACTGTCACTTCGCAAAAGGGTTTACCTGAGACTGAGACAAGGACCCTCCCCTCTGATTACCTATTCAAACGCTACTGCAACGCGATTGGCCCGTTTAGCACAATGACTACAATGCGGGCACGGCGCAGGTAGCAACTGCGTGGTAATTATTAATTGCTATAGTTGGACAAATTTAAGAGGTGCCGTTTGACGTTTACTTAAGTCATGAAGATATGGTTCAATGTTGTGTGTGCTGATTATTTTTCTATGGATATCTTAAACGTCAAATGGCACCTAATAACTTTGTCCGACTGTAATGTATGAAATTAAATTAAAATCTCTATCTATATTTAACATTACATTAAATAACTCTTTGAAATTGTCATTAATTTATACAAAGCAAAAGCAAAAAAGAGACGTATACATATGTAGGTAGATATAGCAAAAAAATCAATAAAAAAAGATTTATTTTTTAAGATGTTTTCATGTCAATCTGACATAACTTTAAGATCCGGATATCCGCATTTTACGACAGAAATTATCCGGATCCAAAAACTGTACGGATATCCGGATATCCGGATATCCGGATCGCAAAGCCTAGTCTTGCTCGGACGACGACTGCCGCGTCACTGCCACACAAATGAAACCTGTATATTTACAAGCGCACGCACACATAGCTCCGCGCGCACAACTGAGTTGAAGTATCTATACCTATGTGTTTCTTATGGAAATAAACTCTTTTTGAATTTGAATTTGAATTCCCTTTTTATTATAACCACAAACTATGTGCTCCATCCATCCTCGTGAATCCCATGAGCTTCTGTCAAAACATAGGCTGCTTTACCAATGGTGGTAGCCGCCATTACTCACAGCGCCATCTACAGAATAACCTCGGCAACATATTTAATAAGCCTACACAACACATATGTTAAAGAAATACAGTTTCTTTACACCTATAACGGGAAAATGTATTTATAAAATTCCCGGAAGCAGGATGTTAAAATAACTCCCACCACATTAACTCTTACAGATGTACAGTTCGGCGGGTGGGCTGCGCAAGCATGTGCGCATGGTGCACGAGGGCGGGCGCTACGAGAAGAATCGACCCTGCACCGTGTGCGACAAGAGTTTCACGGTGAGCACATGAGGGAGTGCGCTGTTCGACAAACAACAAATGCATAAAGTAAACTTGTCAATATCGGAAAAAATATATTTGTTGGTTGTGTGATCGGTTAATGAGAGGTTCATTGTGAGCACATAGATAGTGTTCTGGGGCCCAATCGGAGATTGCATTGCGATCGCTTCGAAGGGCGCAAAATGCCGTATTTGGCAGTCAGTCTCCATATAAATTAAGCGCCACCGATAAGATAATAATATACCTCATAATATAAAAAAATACGAGTCATGTTTGTCTTTAATAAAACAACAAAAAATAGGAAAATGCTATTACAACATGAATGAACTCTTTCAAGATATTAATTAATTAAAAAATAAAAACAATTTAATAAGATAAAATACTTCAATAGCTCTCAATCACCATAATGAAATAATAATAATAACTACAGTAATTGTATTCATATTTAGATATTACTTATTATTTAAAATTGTATTGTGTAAAAAGAATAAATATATAAAGATACCTACCTACTTAGTTATCAAGATAAATTGCAAAGCCCTTACAGGGCGCTACATTGTCACCTAACAACCTGTACCTATATACAAATATGTTGCTATTGTACTATAACAATGTAGAAAGCAATAAATAAATTGAATTGAATTGAAAGCCAAATACAGCACAAAATTGCGCCCCTGCTCGGTAACCACTCAAGCGATTAAGCATATCCCACAGAAGTCCGAGAACAAATCATAAAGAAAATAAGTTGTGTGGTGTGTGTGTGTTTTTTTAATGCAATCAATATTAGAGAAGGTAGTTTGTGTGTTGTTTTTGCGAGCAGAACCGATCCTGCACTATGTGCCACAAGATCTTCACGGTGAGAAAATGAGAGAGTGCGCTTTTCGTCACTACAAATACCTAAAAAAGTAGTCACAAATACCAAATGTAGTGGTGTGGTATGTGTGTCGCTTTGCTTTAAGAATCCGTCTATGTTATCTATACTTTTGTGACGTTGCTGTTTCTAGTTCCGTGAGGTCAGAAGCCAGAAGGTGCTTTTATAATTATATAATTTATAAATGTGAAATGTATGTACGAAAGAATGTCATAAAAAATGTCCGTGTCAAATTCCAGCCCCACTGCTAAATCTTCATAACAACCTAGTTATGTACTAGGTTGTTATGAAGATTCGCTCTTTACGTGTTTGTACACTGATGAACATCGCAATGGTATACCACCTAGGTACCCAAGAGATGAACCAATTAAAAATAATAAAATAGTACTACCAACCCATTTTGATGAAGTGTCAAATGTGTCTATTACTTTTCACCAGTCGCCCAAGAGTCTCCGTGAGCACATGAACATTCACAACGGAGTGCGGCCTTTCAAGTGCCCGGTGTGCGGAGACAGTTTCAAGCAATCCGCCGCTCTATATACACACAGGTATAGTTCGCGTCAGGTTGGAATGCCCATAGTAGTCCGGTAGGCCACTAGGCTATTTTGCCAGTTACTCGTGCGCGTCAGATTAAGCTATGAAAATTCAAAATTCCAAATTCCAAATGTCTTTATTACTGTAGATATTTACATATACTTTACATATACATAGCAATCGTCATTTTTTGCCACTTTTGATTTTAATTTTGTTTATTTCGTTTAAAATTCGAAGCGGTCAGTTTTCTGATCCGGAATTCGCAACTATGAAAAAAAAAACGGACAAGCGCGTGTCTTACTCCCACACGAATGGTTCCCTATCTTCGAACTAGAAAAAAACGTCTCTTGTGTGGTAACCCCCTTTACTTTTCAAAAATGCTTAACGGAAATCTGCATTCTGTGCAAATGTCATCCCTCTACCTATTATGATTAACAAGATACTGCCCTCCAGACAGACGGACGGACGACCGGACAGTGGAAGTAATGGGGTCCCGTTTGGCACTAAAAACGCCTTGCGAAGCTACGCCACGGGCAGCTAGTGAAATGTATAAATCTCTTGCAGGCGTCTAGTCCACCTCGGCTACAAGATGCGCAACAAGAAGTTCGTGAAGGTGCCTCCCCAGACCGTGGTCTCCGCAGTCCCCGCAGTCCCCGCAGTCTCCGCAGTCTCCGCGGTCTCCGCAGGGGCCGCGACGTCAGACCCGCACGCGCGCCTGACTCCGGTGGTCTGTGACGTGTTCACCCACTCGAGCGGGGTCCTGCAGTCGCTCTAGCCAACTTGCACTGTGTGCAGTTAGGGTTATACCGGTGAGCGTCAGAATGGCTGGTTGACTGCGGCATCTGTGCCAGGGTGTGTATGAATTTCTACAAAATACCGTATTTGACAAGGTAGTCCATTAACTCTAGAAACGTGTCCCAAGCCATGGACGAATAAAACTAGAGGACAAACAACCGTAGTACTTTGAAGCGTAATTCGATTTTTAGTTTAAATGTATATTGCTAGATAGAGCTACTAGTTCAAAAGTTCTTTCTAGTAAAGGTAGTATCGTGGTGGCGCGCTTAATTTAGGAAAGATGGCGGTATAAGCGTTCATTTCCTAAGAAGAAACAAGGCTTACGCTTACGCCATCTCTGATTTTCGTCTTTACTACTATGGATTTTACCACGCCGTCACCCTAAGCACCCAGCATCCATTGCATGGTACAGCGACATCTAGAAATAATACAGGATTTTAACTTTCTAGCAGGGTACGTTTTTTGTATGACTTTGTCGGTCTTCTAGTTTTATTCGTCCATGCTCAAGCTGAACCTAGTTCAACAAAAACGTTTAACAATATCAGAATTGTGATTTTAACTTTCTAGCAGAATACGTTTTTTGTATGACATTGTCAGTCTTCTAGTTTTATTCGTCCATGCTCAAGCTGAACCTAGTTAAAAAAAAACGTTTGACAATATCAGAATTGTATATTTCCAGCAGTTGTAATTTATAAACTCAATTTTGTGTTAAAAAAATATTTGACTATGACGTCACATCCAAACACGTCCACTTGTATGGGCATCCATTTTGATTTATAAAACCTCGTGTAGTTTATTATTTGCTACTGTAGCGGCAACAGAAATACACATTCTGTGCAAATTTCAAACACTTCTATTACGTTTCGTTACATCCAGCCCGCTGACGGACGGACGGGCAGACGGACTGCGTAGGCTTAGTAATAGGGTTCCGTTTGGCACCCGCCGGGTACGGTACCCTAATAAAAATACTGCGCATATTTATTTCCGTATTAAAATCCGTACTGTCCCAAAACAATTATTGCTAATCTAAATAAATAAATAATCTGAGTAGCAATGCTTGGCAATACCTAGATTAGGAAATTCTCATGCTTTGCGCCGTACGAACAGATTAGTTAATTGATTCTCTGAAATATATCATAGTTATTTTTTTACGGTATTTGACTACTAGTCAAAATAGACACTTTTTAGGAGCTGTCAAAACGGCAATTTTTTTCTATGAAATACTACCATGTGATGTCATAGTCAAATGCTGTCCATTTAATACAAAATTGAGTTTATAAAACACAACGGCTTGTGTTTAAACGATTACCAAAAACGCACCTATTTTACTAACAAAAAAATCGAAATGACTGCCAGAATGATCACCAAATTGTGTTTGGATAAATGATCACCAAACTTCTTTTTACGTTTTGTGTACTTAAGTTTATGTTTTAAGTATTTTTGTTGTTCTTACATGTTCAACCTAACACAACCTTTAGCCTTCACCTAAGCTACCGCGGTATTTTGCCCTGATATTTACTGCAACTTTTGGTGCATTTACCCATTTTGGTAAGAAAAAAATATTTTGTTGATCATTTAAATTGTTCTCAAATACAACTGCTGGAAATATACTAGTCTGATATTGTCCAACGTTTTTGTTGGAACAGGTTCAGCTTGAGACACGTTTCTAGATTTATTGGACTACCTTGTCAAAAATCGTATTAGGTAGCCATTGTTCAATACCCTGAGACCCAGACGCTACAAGCGACCGGCAATTCTGACGCACACCTTTACCGACAGCTCAATGGGGAAGAGAACGGCAAAACCAGTTCCACTAGCGCCATCTGTTGTCACAAACACAGTTTCGTTTATATGAGGTTAAAAATGAATCACAGAGTATGTAACTGCAGCTCTATAATGAGCAAAGAGTTCCGCTATTCAGATGAATGAACTGTGAATATTCATGGAACTTTGCTGATGACAATTTCTATGGATATTGAAGACTGACACACAAGAGTGAGCTCTACCAAAAATATATGCTTGCTATCTAGCAAGGCGTTGTAGCATTTGGGGTACTACCACAGAGTACAATTATTAAAGTGGTCTGTGACCTTAGTCTGACATTTCATGTTTGTCTGTGGTCTGAATTGCGGAAAGTCCCAAGCTCGCCCTGAGAGAGGCTCTGCCTCCCAAACGGGAGGTCCCGGGTTCGAATCCCGGCTGGGGAGAGAAAAAGCCACAGCACTTGGCTGCTTATGTGACATCGCTGTTGCTGGTTGCCACGACACAGGGTATCCTAGTGTGGGGCCGGAAGCAATGTATGTGCCTGTATATAAATGTTATGTTATGTTAACACATTTTCATCATTTCGGACCGCAGGGTACCTAAAATATTTCCGGTAGACTATACGTTTATTATTTTGTTACATATTATTATTAGCTTTAATCGTCGAATATAATTTATATAATAATAATAAGTTAAAATTATTTTGTTGGCCAAGCGACCAAATCAATGTCAGAGTTATTCTTTGTATATTTAGTTACGTTCAGATATATATCACAAATAGATTATACGTTATGCTATCCAGATGTTAACATGTTTTAATCAAATCTCAATACCACTCGTTCAGTTGACTGGACTAGTAGCATTTTTGTCCATTAGTTCAGTTGGAAATATAACAAGCTTTTTACCTGGTTTAATTATTTAGAATAGAATACAACAGAAAGCACATTTGGCACAATACGCAAGACACAAAATTCAAAATTCCAAATGTCTTTATTACTGTAGATATTTACATATACTTAGCAATCGTCATTTTTGCCACTTCACTACATTGGACCACTGTGGGAGAAGAAGGGCGTAGAAACTCCCACAGATTGATTTTTAGATCTCTTTTTTAAAAATTGCTTATGCTTAACTAATACAAAATAATAATATTAAAATAATATTTAGTCATTATCCTAATTAATAAGCAGGAATAAATAATTGCAAAATTATTATCAGCAAGGTCTGTGTTGAGCCAGATTAACCCCATACAGTCCCATCATTTAAGTAATCTTGAACATTGTAATATCCCTTTTTCGACAAAGTCGCTTTAACATGGTTTTTAAATTGCTCAAATGGCAATTTCAAGATCTCCAGAGGTATCTTGTTGTAGTAGAGAATGCATTGACCCTTGAAAGAATTGCTAACCTTCGCGAGTCTAAACCGGGGCGCAAGTAGTCTGTGATTATTTCTTAGGTTAACATTACAGCTATCGCTAAGTTTGGGAAATTTTGTAAGGTTCTTGCATACATACATTATATTTTCGAAAATAAATTGACTAGCTACAGTTAGTATGTCAATTTCTTTAAAAAGCTCTCTTAAGGAGCCTGTGCGTTTTAAATTATAAATTGCTCGAATAGCTTTTGGGGAGTTGGTAGCTTGGCGGGCTATTCAATGAGAACCACTAGGTAGACGTATACGAAAGTTTATTCATAGCGTTTACGATACACAAACGTGTTCCTATCTAGCCTGCCTGACTGGGACTGGTTACAATGCGGTGCGGGGGAAATTGCATCGCTGCAGTCTGCCGCGTCAGCGCAGTATTGTGTTCCTACAATATTCCCCCCTTTAAAAAACTTCACAATTCAAAAATAACACGAAAATATAACTAATACAAAATCATAGTCACCCTATCATTATTCTAATATTAAAACTTCACTGTTCATGACACAGAGACTCACAATATCGCACGAAATATCTGACGCTGCAATATGTACTGGCGTCGACGTTATGCGTCTTAGGTTACAATCCAAATACCTAGTAACAATACTGGTGGACGTACTCTAATATTTGCATGATTACAAAGTCTAACTAAAGTACTCTACTCTATGCTAAGTACACTACTCACGATTTGAGTACACATGATTACAGGATGTTCTAAAATAAAATAGAAAAATATAAAACTTTGTTTCGTTTAACACATTCCTTCTCTAGGATAGCTATAGGACAAATTGGTATACAAAAATATATGACACATAAAAGGCAATGAATATAGCCGAAAAAATAGTAAAATGATGCTTAACTAAGTCGCAATGTAAAAAAATATATATATAACAATAACACATATAAGTATGTCCCGTCAGTACATCATTGTTTGATTGGTAGCTGTGACGTTGGTCGTTGGTGGCGCTATTCCGTGTTCACCTGTACCTGTACGACCTTTCTCTGTTCTTGATATCAGGTCGTCTACGAATTTGCCATGGTAATATCTTGTGCACTTTTTTAGGACGAAATAAAAACACACACTGAACACAAAAACTGCCGTAATTACCATTAAAATCCCATATAGCTCTACTTTATTCTCAAGTGTCGATGTCGCCTTGGCTGTATTATCGGCTCCAGTCTGCGCGATAATTACTTGGGCGTTCTTTGACTGTTGTTTCCCCATGTTTGTAAGGATAGTCATCTACTCAATGTGATGTTACAGTGGATATCTTATTCGCAATGGACTAAAAATACTTATTTAACTTTACATGTTACAAAATATATGCTTATTCCAGTGTTACACTTACCTAATGACCGACTTACAAAAATCGCACCGGTGGCTTTATGATTCTGCCACTGCGTGTGGTCCTAGTTACTAACGTATCCTTAACTACTTGGCTACCCGTAGTGATTGGAATTGGTACCGGCACTGGTAAGCTAGCATCCTGTAAAGGTTGAGCCTGAGGGGTACCTGTATCATCTTCTGCCAGTATATAGGCGGGTTTTAGCCTATCTATAGAAATATGCGTCTGCCTGTTCTGCAGTTGTACTTTAAAAACCTTACTTGATCTACTTAAAACGCGGTAGGGGCCATCATAAGTCGGTGTGAGAGGTTTTTTAACAGCGTCGTTCCTGATAAACACGTGTGAGCAGGTGTGCAAATCTTTATGTACGAATATCTTCCGCGAATCGCTATCAGCTCTTGGCTTGGGTCGTAGACTGTGGACCATTTCGCGCAGTTTTTCTACGTAAGTATACTGATCAACAAAAGTGTTACGTCCCGTGCTGTAAAAGTCACCTGGTAAACGTATAGGCTGTCCCAATACCAATTCCGCCGCGCTGAAACCAGTGTCGGATCTACATGCTGCACGAAGTCCGTATAATACTGTAGGTAGTTCCTCGTCCCATGATGCAGTATCCGTTAATCTACATTTAAGTGATACCTTTAATGCGCGGTGCCATCTCTCTATTTTTCCATTACTCTGTGGGTGATAGGGGGTGGTTCGAATCCTCTGTACCCCTAACAGCTTCATGAGGTTGTTGAACAAATCACTCTCCAGCTGTCTTCCCATATCTGAAGTAAGTCTGACTGGACTACCATAACGACATACCCATTGTTCGTAAACCGCCTTCGCCGTGGTTTCTGCCGTTATGTCTGCGACGGGCACCACTTCCGGCCAATTTGTGAACCTATCTATAATAGTAATACAATATCTGTTACCTGTTTTAGTAGTCTGCAATGGACCTACGATGTCCACATGTATATGCTCGAACCGTTCGCACGGCGGGAAACTTTCTAAATCTGAGATAGCGTGTCGGTTTACTTTACTTTTCTGACAATGTATACAGGTTTTGGCCCACAATCTTATGTCTTTATTCATCTCCGGCCAAAAAAATCGCGTCGCTATCATTTTCAAACTGGTTCTGATTCCTGGATGGCTTATACCATGTACTGACTGAAAAACGGGCTTCCTGAAACTTTTAGGTACATATGGTCTGACATTATCCGTTGTAACTTCGCAATAAATTGCTTTGCTGACATCGGGTAAATGAACGCGTTTCAACTTGACTGTGCTCGTATCGCTGTTACCTAGTAGCTTCGTAATTTGTTCGTCCGTAACTTGCTGCGCTGCTAATTCCTCGTAATCTATCACCGTGGGACAAACGATAGTTTCGACACGTGATAAAGCGTCCGCTACTTCGTTTTCGCTACCGCTGATGTGCTGAATATTGTTTGTGAACTAGCTGATGTACAGTAGGTGACGAATACGCCTAGGCGTTTCTTTGTCTGAACTTACCTTTGTTAGCGCGTATATGAGAGGCTTGTGGTCGATAAATACCGTGAGCTCTCGGCCTTCTATCATATTCCTGAAATGCATGATTGACATGTATATAGCGAGCAATTCCCTGTCATACGTGCTGTATTTTTGTTGCGCATCTGATAGTTTTTTCGAGTAATATCCCAATGGTTGCCATACCCCGTCGATCTGTTGCTGTAGAACCGCACCTACGCAGGTATTAGATGCGTCTGTCATCAATGCTAAAGGAACTTCCGAAGCAGGATGAGCAAGCGTGATAGCGCTTTGTAAGCTGACCTTACACTCCTCAAATGCCATCTCCGAATCCTTGTCCCACTCGATTGCTGTCTTGTCTCGTTTCTTAGAATTATGAAGGAACTTGTTAAGATGAGCGTGATGCTGTGCTGCTTTAGGTAAATGCGATCTATAAAAATTAATCATACCCAGGAATCGTCGTAACTTCTCGACTGTACTTGGTTTTGGATATTCCATGATGGCTTTGATCTTTTCAGATAGGGGTGAAATCCCTTCTGAAGTAACTTTGTAACCAAGAAATTCGACCTCTGCTTTTCCAAACTCCGACTTACTAAGGTTGATTGTCATGCCTATTCCATTGAAACGCTCAAATATCATCTTAACATGTTCCTTGTGAATGACGTCATTTTCTGAGGCAATAAGTACGTCATCGATATAACAGAATAATGAAGACTTACCTTGTTGGTCGTCACCGATGTTTTCCAGGCCTTGCAACACCGTGTTGTCCATAAACCTTTGGAATGTTTGGGCCGCATTACGTAGACCAAAAGTCATCCGCGGAAACTCAAACAATCCAAAGGGTGTTATGATAGCCGTTTTCTCAATGTCCTCCTCGGCGACCTCCAAAAAATGATATGCCCTATTAATATCAATTCGTGTAAACACTTTTTTTGCCGACAGTCCGTAGGTAAAATCATGCAATCTTGGTACCGGATAGCGGTCAGGTATAGTAACCGCGTTAAGGGCACGATAGTCACCGCAGGGGCGTAGTTGACCATCTTTTTTAGGTACTACGTGCAGTGGGCTGGCCCACTGACTCTTGGATGGTCTGCATATGCCGCATTCTTGCATGAAACGAAACTCTTCTCTTACCTTATTATACTTGTCCGGTGGGAGAGGTCTAGCGCGTGCATAAACGGGCGCTCCGGTCGTTTTTATTTGATGTTTCACTGCGTGAGTTGGCGACTTCCCCTTAAAAGAAATAGGTTTAGTAATCTCTGGAAACTGTTCTAGCAACTCGCGGTAAGGGTTATCTTCCTGAATGGTCTTTATCGAGGGTTCACCGTGACTTATGATGGTCCCTATCACGCTTAGCTCCGTTAATCCATCCACTAATTTCCTGTTGTACAAATCAACCATTAACTTATGTGTTTTTAAGAAATCAGCACCTATTATCGGTATTCTGACGTCACAAATCACAAAAGGCCATGTATAACTTCGTCTTAAGCCTAAGTTGAGTTCTAATGTTATTACACCATACGTTTTTATCTCCGTGCCGTTGGCTGCGTACAATTTATAGGTACTATCATTACAGGTCTTATAGTTTACTAGGGAAACGGGGATCACTGATACATTGGCACCGGTATCGATTAAAAAGTCCATACCGTTTCTTGAGTCCGCCACGCAAAGTCGATGGTTTTCACTAAGGTCGATACACTCACCCATCGTCGCGGAATGTACCGAATTTAGTTTCCCTTAGCGGGGGTATGGGGTTTCTTCCAGTTGCACGGCTCTTCGCAATTCCTGGCTGCTTCACGGAACCGGTAGTGATATTTGCACATCCAGTCTGCGTCTTGAGGCGTGCGTCTTGGGCCTCGTGAACGGGAACGGGATCGGCTGCGTCCTCCCCATTGCTGATTTCCTATGTACTGCCTACCTCTGATTTCGTTTACTTCTCCCCGCAGCGACTTCAGCTCGAGGGTCAGATTCCTCATCTGTGTCATGAGCTCCATGTTAGTTGCTGCCGCTGCTGATGCCGAAGTTGAAGGTCTATCTATCTCTGATATTTCTCCGCTCCGTAGATTCTCCATAATTTTATCCGCCATAGTAGATAACTCTTCCAGTTCCGCATCTTTGCTGCAACTCGCGAGGATTGCGCGCACCCATCCTGGCAGTCTTGACAACCACAGGTTCTTCACTGTATCTCCCAACGTACCTGTATTCTTTGCCAGCTCTCGCATCTTCGCAAGCAGTTGCGACGGCCGCTGCTGCCCCAGATCCATCTCTTTTACCAGTTTATGAAACTGGGCCTCCGCACTCGCTTGAAATATCTTGATTAACCGGGCCTTCAATACTGAAAATCTTTGTTGCGCCGGCGGGTCGTCTATTAAATCCGTGATTTGGCTAAGCTCCTCTTTTCCCAGCTTTGCCAACACCAGATCATACTTGACGTTTTCACCTTGATGTTGTGGTCCTACGATCGCCTCAAACTGCGCGAACCACATCCGCGGCATGTCGGTCCAAAAAATCGGTATACGAGCCGACAGGCTAATCGCAGCCAACTGCTGGTCCATGTTCTGTCCTGGCTGAGGTGGTGGTGGTAGTGCTGGGTTGTTTCCGGGCGCCACGGGTAACTGCACGTTTGGATTATATCCCGGCGCGTTTTGGTTGAGTCCCGCCGCGTTGAGTAGAGGGGCATTTGGATTAGCCATCCTATTGTCACACTTTATACCAGGCAGGTATTTACACGGGGTCACCACTTTGGGGAGTTGGTAGCTTGGCGGGCTATCCAATGAGAACCACTAGGTAGACGTATACGAAAGTTTATTCATAGCGTTTACGATACACAAACGTGTTCCTATCTAGCCTGCCTGACTGGGACTGGTTACAATGCGGTGCGGGGGAAATTGCATCGCTGCAGTCTGCCGCGTCAGCGCAGTATTGTGTTCCTACAAGCTCTTTTCTGTAAAATAAAAATAGTTTGAATATCCGCTGCTTTCCCCCACAACAAGATACCATTGGACATGACACTATGAAAGTAACTAAAATATACTAGCCTAGATGTAGCCCCCCATCCGTGTTTTGTCTGATGTTCCTAACAGCATAAGCCGCAGAACTTAACTTACCAGCCAATTTATCTATGTGGGGTCCCCACTGCAATTTGTTATCAATGGTTATTCCAAGAAACTTCGTGTCATTAACTAATTCTAACGTATTGCTGTCCAACACTAAACTGGTCCCAACTTGCCTGACATTTGGAAGGGAGAATTTGATACATTGGTTTTACTAGCATTTAACAATAAATTGTTAACTGTGAACCAATTCAAGGTTAAAGATAATACTCTATTGACATCATCAAAATCTTCTTTTTGTCTTTAAATTTTGAAGACCAGTGAAGAATCATCAGCAAAGAACACTATGTTAGTCAATTTCTCCACCATAAAAGGCAGATCGTTAATATATACCAGGAATAAGAAAGGGCCTAATATGGAACCTTGTGGAACGCCTATTTTTACCCCCGATCCATCAGATTTAACGCCGTTGACTTCTGCCTTTTGAATTCTATTGCTTAGGTATGATCTTAGTAGATCCAACGCTTTATTTCTAACTCCGTAATGATTTAATTTCATTAGTAGCGTGTCATGATCAACACAATCAAATGCCTTCGACAGATCGCAAAAAACACCGATAGCATCCTGTGCGGCCTCCCATGCAGAATAAATATGAGATATAAGGGTAATACCTGCATCCGTAGTCGATTTACCCCTAGTGAAACCGTATTGCTTGGCGTGGAGTTGTTTTGTACGGTTGAAGTGTGAGAGCATTTGATTGAGTATAATCTTTTCAAAAAATTTACTTAGTGCTGGAAGAATCGATATTGGTCTGAAATTTGACGGATCACCCTTGTCTCCCGACTTGAACAGAGGTATAAGTTTACTGTGTTTCATGAGGTCTGGGAAAGCTCCCATCAACACATTTATTAAATATATAAGCTAGGTGTGGGGCTATAACAAGTATTATTGAACCAATGACTTTGACTGATATACCCCACAGGTCTTCAGTATTTTTTAAGTTAAGTAATCTATACGTTTTGACAATATCCTGGGGATATACATGATAAAATTTGAAGTCTACATTACTGATGCTAGTGCTATTTTTTAATAAAGCCTCTGCTTCATATGGAGAGATGTAAAAAACACAAAAAGATATTAATAAGATGCACCAAAAAGTCAGGTGAAACATTTTTTTGCTCCGTGGTTGACAGACGCTGCACAAATAAACCGTGCGAAAGGGCGATGTAAGTGCAAAGTTCATCGTTCAAAGTTCAAATATCTTTATAACCGTAGATATTTACTAAGCAATCATCATTTTTTGCCTCTAAGAGAGACCCAACCAGTGTAGAATTTAGCCTGTTTGTTAATAATCTCCATTTTGATGCACCTATAAAAACTCAAAAACTCAAAACTCAAAACGTTTATTCTGTAAATAGGCCACAAGGGCACTTTCACATGTCATTTCATTTCATTTTTTACAGAACATTTAGTATTATTATCATATTATCAGAAAAAAAAAAAAGTACTTAATTATTGTTTCTGAGAGATGTAAAGAGTCTCATGTCATAATAAAATAATTAAAATATAAATAACAGAGATGTATAGTCTCTTTAGTCGATAATACAATGATAATAGGAGATGTAAATGGTCCCCACAGTCAAGAGTTGTATAATTAAATTAATCTTTGGAGGTGTAAAAGGCCTCCAAGTGTCCAGTAAAAGAAACTCTGGCAGTGAGGATGCTCACAATTAATTAGAACAATTCAGTCCCAAGCATTTTTATCGTCTATGTACTCTTTAATACTGTAGTAAGCTTTAGAAATAAGCCTTTGCTTGATGTATTTCTTGAACTTATTAATTGATAGATCTGTCAAAGTGCTTGGGAGTTTATTGTAAAATCTTACACAATTACCCTTGAACGAGTTTTTTATTTTATGGAGCCGAGTAGTGGGCACTGCAAGTTTGTCCTTGTTTCTAGTATTAAAGTTATGTATATCACAGTTTCTTCGAAAGTTAACAATGTTCTTATGGACATACATAATATTCTCGTAAATATATTGACTATGGACTGTCAATATATTAACTTCTTTAAACTTATTTCTAAGAGAATCTCTATTATTCATTTTATAAATTTTATAAATCGCACGAACAGCCCGCTTCTGCAGCACAAAAATAGTATTTATGTCAGCAGCACTGCCCCAAAGCAGAATACCGTAGGACATAATACTATGAAAATAACTAAAATAAACTAATCTGGCTGTTTTTAAATCTGTCAAGTGACGGATTTTCCTGCATGCAAAAGCTGCAGAGCTCAGTCTGTTCGATAGCTTATCAATATGTGGACCCCATTGGAGTTTGGAATCCAACGTTATACCTAGAAACACTGTGCTGGTTACCAATTCCAATTCCTCATTTTTAATTGTTATACATGTCTGATTATTTTTAACGTTAGTAGTAAGAAACTTAACACATTTAGTCTTTTTCTCATTTAATAGCAAATTATTAACATTAAACCAATTTACCACTCTTGATATGGTATTGTTCACGTGATCATCAGTAGCGTGTTGGTTTCGCTTTGTTTTAAAAATAAGTGAGGTGTCATCAGCAAACAGTACCATATCATGAC
The DNA here is from genome assembly GCA_949825045.1 of Argyresthia goedartella. Classification (NCBI taxonomy): domain Eukaryota; kingdom Metazoa; phylum Arthropoda; class Insecta; order Lepidoptera; family Argyresthiidae; genus Argyresthia; species Argyresthia goedartella. Next base: position 8,267,214 of record OX463832.1, on the reverse strand, counting down.
AGTCCCTTCCTAGATAGGGTAAGTCGTTTATATAGATGAGGAATAGGAAGGGTCCCAATATTGAGCCCTGTGGCACGCCCAAAGAAACCAATGATCCTGGTGATCGTTTTCCGTTTACGTCTACCCTTTGTATTCTTCCGTTCAGATAAGATTTTAACAAATTCAATGACGTGTCTCTAACTCCATAATGATGTAATTTCCTGATCAATGTTTCATGACAAACGCAATCAAAAGCCTTAGATAAGTCACAAAAAATGCCTAGGGCATCTTGTGACTCTTCCCAGGCATCAAAAATACTTTCAATGAACTGAATTCCGGCATCTGTTGTTGAACGACCGCGAGTGAATCCAAACTGTTTGTTATGCATTAGCTTATTTGATTCAAAATGATGTAATAGCTGTGATAAGATTAATTTCTCAAAAATTTTACTAAATGTTGGTAGTATTGATATAGGTCTGAAATTGGTGGGGTCTTGAGTACTACCTGCTTTGAAGAGGGGAATTATCTTACTTTGTTTCATTAAATCAGGAAATTCACCGCAGTCTATACAATTGTTGAAAATGACCGCTAGGTCAGGTACAATTAATTCGATCAGGGATTTAACGACGTGAACAGAGAGTCCCCAAAGATCATTCGTTTTCTTAACATTTATCAATTTAAATGCCTTTACGACATCTGAACTTGTGACGTGCTTAAAATTCAAGTATGAAGCACACTCTGAGACATTATCTTTTAATATTGCAACAGCAGACAAAGGTGACGAATTTAAATACTTAGTCGTGGAAGCCGGTGCATTAGTAAAAAACGATTCAAATTCAGTTGCAACTTCTAAGCTAGAACTCGTAAGCTGTCCATTGATTTTTAGTTCGTAATCGTGACTCGCTTTTTTACTACGACCGGCCTCCTCATTAATTATTTTCCAAGTCGTTTTTATAACATCGGAACTATTCTTAATTTTACTACTCAGAAAATTACGTTTAGCTGTATGACAGTCTAATTTAAATTGTTTGGAGAACTGTTTGACTTGTTCTTTAAATTCGTCACTCATGTTGAACCGTCGTTCCTCATACAATGCATACAATGCTTGCCTGCGTTTATGCAACTCTGCAGTAGCCCACGTACTAAAGTCGTTTGAACCACTAACCACAACCGATTTTGAAGTGAATATCGCGCTGTACTGTTTCATAAAGGTTTCAAAGAATAAGTTATACATTATATTAGGAGACTGTTCAGCAGCCAAAAACGGTAGTTCCTGGGCTAAAGAGTATCTCATTCTTTCTAACCGGTCAGCAGTTATTGGCACAAACGAAATTTTCTTTTTAATGACAGGTTCTCTAATAGAATCAAATTGAAATAATTGACCTAAATGATCTGAATCCAATTCACTGATAACACTTTTACTGATTGGAATAACATCAGTAAAAATGTTGTCAATGCATGTAGCACTAGTAGCAGTCACTCTTGTTGGCTCCATAAATAAATGGCTAAGCCTAAATGATGAGAAAAGATTTATTAATCTAACGCTGAGAGTAGTTCTTTCTAACAGATTAACATTAAAGTCACCACATATAATTAATCGTTTCGTACTGTGTGATGAAATAGTTAGGACGGATTCCATTATTTTCTCGAACATTTCAAAGTCGCTCAAGGGTGGCCTATAGACACATATAACGATGAACTGTTCTAATTCCACAGCTGCAAGTTCTATAGTTCGTTCAACAGATAAGGAAACAATGTCCTTACGTTCCTTGAATTTCATTTGATTGTTTAGTATGATTAATGCCCCACCATGTATTGAATTAAGTCTGGTGAACGAACTACCAACCTGGTGATCTTTAAAGCTAAACATAATTTCATTAATAGTTAACCAGTGCTCTGTTATGCACAAAATGTCAATTTTATTACAATTTAAAAATAACTCTATTTGTAGATCTTTGCCTCTAATACATTGAATATTCTGATGAACCAGGCTTATATACTTAGCATGTGAGCTTCCCTTATTTTTAGGGTTTTCTAATATACTAGAACATATGTTGCCAGAGCCTGGGTCCTCTGTTGTCCTATGAACTAATTTAAATGCATCCTGTTATTCTGGTCTGATACCAGATTCATATTAGGCTGCTCAGTAAAAGCAGAGTTAGAAGCCAAATTTTTGGCTGTAATGTCATATAAATATAATAGTGACATAGCTATTTGTCGTTTACAATAATTTGAAAGGTAAAATCTACCTTTAGTCATAGTAAAATAATTACTAACATAATTGTTAGTGTCAATAATATCAAACTTATTATTATATGTACATAAATTGTACATAGTTATATTCATATTATGTCTATATACATTTTCATTTTGTGTCAATTGGTTGCAGTAGGGAAATGTGAACAATATAATTTTTTTCACACTAAGACCATTCAATGTTTCATAAAATTTTATTAAATTATTTTTGTTCACATCTCCCCTATTGCCCATGAAAATTATCAGTGTGGCACTGGCTGTGATAGTGCTGTCATTCAAAATTTGATTTATAATATTATCTACAGTGCTAAAAGGTGAGCAATTACTAATAACACTATGTCCCTTAGAGTATGAGTGGAGTGCTGAGCCCATGCCACTTCCAATCTCATCACAGTACATTATAATATCAGGTGTTGTGGTCATATCAGACTTGGCAGAACTATTATCAGTAACACCTTGTGTTGGTAAACTGTCACACAAGCCCGGAGAGTTGCCCGCTGTCAAACAACCACCTTTCTGCTCACAGCGACAAGTATGGTTGTTGGTCAGCGACTCAAACCGCTCACAATTATGGTTCATTTCTTGAATTAAATCATCCATAGCCAATGAGTATTCATTTATAACTTTCTCAGAGTTCAAATATGCACTGTTTAGTGATCTCAATGAATCCTCCAAGCTTTGGATTTTCAAATGTAAGTTTTGTGTGTCAGTTTCATACATCAACTTAGTACTTTCTAATTCTAATACACACATATTCAAATCATGTAATAAGTTTACATTTTTCTTGCTTACTTTTAAGTTTTTAGTACACAATTTATTATGTTTTATTAATTTCTGAGTTTTCCGTATATACCTATTTATTTTACCTAGTTTGTTATTGCTGCAACCTAATAACCTTGATGTGGGCAATGTGTCATTAGTTAAATCAATGACATCATCAAGGCTTCCAGTTGCAACAGTAACCAGCTGCGGGCTGATCCCTACGACTTCACTGTAGAGGCTCTGGGTCTGCAACGCTGCGGTGTTTTCCTTCTCCTCCTGGAGTGCATGTATTTGTTCATGGGCATCGAACAATGCTTTCTCCAGGGAATCAATCGATTTCAGGGCTTGCTCATACTCTGCACTACATACAGTGAAGCTATCTACGGTGACCTGCAGCTTGTCCCGCTCAACAATTACATCACTACATTCTTGTTCTAATACACATAATTGTTTCTTTAGCTTATCTCTACTTTCAAGTACTGATAATAGCTCTTTCTCATTTTCCTCCCTTTCACAGAGTAATTCGGTGACCATTTCCTTTGATTTTTTTAATTCTAGTAAGGTAACTTTGAGCTTGTCATTTTCCTGCTGTCGGGAGGCGACAGCAGCAGCTCTGCGGGTCATCATGGTTACAGTTGAGATAAGAATCAAGGAATTGCACACCAAAACAATGCGAAATTACTTACGTGGAATAGTAACGTTTTTCAGCGTTTGCACATCACTAATTGCTATGAAATATATTTTAAACGTTGTTATATATAATAATTTAACAATAAGGTAACAAAAAGCGCCGAAAGTGTACGGAAATAACAAATACTTTTAAATTTATAACCTGCAACGGTCACAAATTTAACATGTTTCGAGACACTAGTAAACGTCACTAAAACACACTGCAAACAATAGAAATACTTAACATTACACTATAATCCTAAAATAACACTAAATTGGGCTCAGAATTACACTAAATCATATTAAAATATAAATTTTTCTAGGGACGTAGTGAAATCAGCTGTTTGCCGTTTGACAGCCAGTGTTAACCTCTATACAGAATGACATTTAATTAGCTGACCATATGGTACTATTAATTCCCCAAAATATAATCAGCTGATTAAATATCAGCCTGTATACAAACTTTCGTATTTATAATAATCTCTAGTCTAGAACAACGCATTTAGGTAATAATAACTAAAAACTATAAGTATGGAGTTAGGTTCCATTCATCTAATTTTTGTTTCATCCAATTCATTCAATTCCCATCTTATTTAATTCCAAATTTATCCAATTCCCATTTCATCCAATACTTTGATATCACGCCTTTTCTCAGACGGGGCGGCAGAGGCATAATTTCACATTGGTGTAAATGAAAATTTTGACTGCTTTCACTATTTTTGACAGATGTCACTATTTTTTACATCTCTCACTATTATTGACAGCTGTCATTATTTTTGACATCTGTCACTTTATTGAAAGATATAAATATTGTTGTACATCTGTTCGTTTGTTCGATAAAATTCCATCGTGAGGAACCTTGGCTGCGGAGATGGGTTAGCCTTTCGAGCGGGGTTACAGGAATCTTTACTTATTGAGGAGCAACTTAAGGGCGAGGTAAAGGAAACAATTCGATAATCTCCTAGCATTAAAACACCTCCGAAGACTATGCAACCGCATGTGCCGTGCCGCCACATCTATGACCGTGAAGGATTCCCTAGTAGAGGTTATCCTGCCTACGACAGCTAAATAAAAGACTTGTTGACTATGCACGTTGTTATGAACTTGAACCAAGAGTAATAGGTTCGTACAATAGAATGCAAGTGTGCGCACGGTGTGGAGATACTATTATTATTATATGTCTGTGGTGTGGAGGATGAGAAACGACTGACGATGTGACATGTGTAGTGTTATGATACTTACATGACATTTTCCAGGATGTTCAGCTGGATACTTGCTGAGCTGCATAGCTGTATATTTTGTTCACCTTTATTTTCATAGGACCCTGTAACGTTTTAAACCATAAGAACACGTTAACAAATCATTTTCGCTTCATATTTTCACACTATCAGCACTTCTAAATCGATAGCGAAGGGGTTTACCTTTGGTGACCTTGTATTTGGCTTTCTCCGAAACTCTGCAATCTTGGGCTTCGTCCGCACTGGTGCGCTACCCTTTTATCTTTCGCTGTTATGTAATTTTGGCTATGTGAACTTGTTAATTTTTCTATTACGAGCCTGAAACCAAAATCTGACATTTGTTATTTTGTTGTTTATCTGGTTGTCATGGCAATGTCCATTCAAACTCGTTAGCGGTCTGATATGTTTGCTTCAATACTTTTACAAAAATACTTTTTCTCTCTTGGCCACTCACAAAAATTGCTTTTAATTTAAATATTTTTTAGAACTCTCCAAAAAGGGTATAAGAGCGGGACATTTCTGAAATTCTGGAGTCTCACTTCAGTTCTCAAACAAGAAGAAACACCTAGAGGCCTTATCCCGGGGTCGCACTGCCCCGGGATCCTGCGAGCCGCTACTGCAACGCCTCCTGACTTGGCGAGTCTCTACCCTGGTCAGCGCTTCATTGAGTCTCCACTTCACCTGCCCGTTCTCGGCTACACCTGCACCCTGGTCAGCGCTTCGTTGGGTCTCCACTTCACCTGCCCATTCTCGGCTACACCTGCTCATCAGTGACTTCAGGCCGACACGCTGCGGGCCTCTACCCTGGCCGGCGTTTCGGTACCAGGGCCCCTACTCCTGCTGCCGTCGGGGTCTGATGACCGATTGGCCGCCGGCCACACTCTCCAACTGCAACTCCTACATCGCCCGCCAGTGCCTCCATTGACCGGTTCACCAGGCGTCTACTGCTTCATCGGCCTCCTACTCTCCGTGTCCTCCGCTTCATTTCTTTTTTATATGATATCTTTTTTTTTTTTAAAACCTTGTCTCACTTCATCCACCCTCATCTTCCTACCATTTTTTTTAAAATAGTCACTGTAAATAGCCCTAATAAATTGTCATTTCTAAATTTTATCCTGGTTGTTTCTTGTTAGGTACTGGTTAGGTTCATATCGTTATACGACATTTTGGCGCCCAACGTAAAAGTTCTTTTCCACTCTTCACCTTTTCTGCGCCTTGTCTCTTTCCCTTTGATTTGCTTTCTCTTTCACTCTTAAATCTTTATCTATTCATCCTTTTCATATTTTCCAAATTCTAAAACAAAACTTCATCTAGTTTTTCAACTCATCTGGATTATATTTAGGCCTACATTTAACTTACATTACTTCACTTCACTTCACTTCTATAACACTTGACTCTACACTTAACTATAACAATGGAAAGGGTTATTAAGTACGAATTCCTGAACAAGGCCGAGCTCGAATACGAAGTAAAGATTAGATATGAGGAACCAGCTAATACTGTTTTGCTTCTTAAAAAACAGGTTTTGCGTTTAGTTGCGAATTCTCACCCCGAAGATATTCTGACTTCTCCAGTTCCGATTGAGGATGACTTGTCTCAAATTGGTTCTACTCTGACTTACCGGGATTGTAAAATTGAAAAAATTTTACAAGGTGAAACCAAATACTTACGATTAATAGAAACTTTTATTAATCATGTTTTTTACAGAGCGAATAGATACGGACTTATATCCAGACTCTAAAGCTAGTTTCGATACTTTGAAGATGAAATTTGACGCTATTTCTAAACAATTCGAATCCTTGACTCCACCTTCAACTGCAAATGACTCTCCATCACTGGACCTTCCTGCTGACCCGACTGTCATGGAACCCCCTCTTGTTTCTCAAACTTCTGCCCAGACCCATACCCCGTATCCTCCACCACCACCTCAATCTTTCCCTCCAACTAACGTCTTCAAAGATCTGAAAAGACACACCTTCAATGGTAAAAGCTGTCCAAGATCCTTTCTTCAAAAACTTGAAGAATATAGCTTAGCTCGTGGCTTGTCCAAGGACTTGTTAATTTCTCAGGCGTTCGAAATTTTCACCGACAATGCCCTTCATTGGTTCAGATTTAAATATAAACAGAATCCAAACTTAACTTGGAACGAACTTGCTTCTTTACTAATCAAAGACTTTGGTGGTTTTGATTATGATCATAAACTTCTAGAAGCGATTAGGAATCGTACTCAAGGTCGTGATGAACCTATCGTCATCTATATTTCCATCATGTCTGGAATGTTCGCTCGCCTTTCAAAAAGACTTTCTGAAACAGAACAATTGGAGATTATTTTGAGAAATATTCGCCCATGTTATTCAGTCTTCGTAGCTCTAAAGGACATTGACTCTATCGATTCCCTTTTGGCCACTTGCCAAAACTACGAAAAGTTCCTAGACAGAGACGAACAATTTAAAGAACCAAATTTGCAACAAAGTTCTCATGTTTCTGAATTCAACTACAAGCATTCCACTTCAAGTTCAGTTGACTCTCCAAACTCTTCTAATAACTCACGACCTTCTCCTCCCTTCATGAATAAATTCACTCCAACCTACAAATACCCTTCTAGACAAGTTAATAGTCTCTCTCAAACTGCAGCTCCCCAAGAAAGTTCTTTTTGCGTTCGCTGTCGTAAACTAGGTCATACTTTGAACAGTTGCACTCAACCACGATTCGTGATTTGTTTCAAATGTGGTCTTAAGGGTTTTAAAACTGCAGAGTGCCTTACTTGTTCTCCCAAACCTAATACTAGTACAAAAAACTAACTGCTGACTTGAAGAGTAACTCAAACTTTGATAAGGACGAGTGGACTAATTGGATCAAAACAATTCAAAACTTCTTTGCTTGCTACAAAATCTCTTCTACACTCTACTCCAAAGAACAAGATCTTAATCGTTCATTCGTTAATGTCAAAATTTATGACTTAACTTTATCTGGTTTCATAGATTCTGGCAGCTCAGTAACTATTCTGGGTAATAATTCTCATTTGGAAATTCTTAAACTGGGCTGCAAACTTTTCAAGTCAGATCTTATTACTGTCTCTACTACTAATAATCAAAAAATTAATTCCTTGGGTTATTTTGACTTACCTGTCCATTTCAATAACGAAACTCCCTTGATTAAAGCTTATGTTTTCCCTGAAATATTTCCTTCTCTAATACTAGGTATTGAATTTTGGAGAAAATGTAATCTTCTACCTAGTGTTTTAGCTTCTCTTAACTTTACAGATCCTAAATGCTTTGCTATCGACACTAAAGATATTAAAGTTTTACCTTATGAACATTTAACTCCTAATCAAAAGAACATCGCTAATGACATCATCCAACGCTTCAAGACAATCTCTTTTGAAGAAAAAGGTGTTCTGGGAAACACACACTTAATCACCCACAAGATTGACACTGGTGATTCTCTTCCGATCAAACAAAGATGTTACAGACTGTCTCCTGAAAAACAAAAGGCTTTAATTAATGAAGTTGACAAGATGCTGGGATGGAACGTCATTGAACAATGCGAAAGTCCTTGGTTATCCCCAGTCCTCATCACTCCAAAGAAGAATGGGGAATGGCGTTTCTGCGTAGATAGCAGGAAGCTTAACTCAGTTACACGTCGTGATGCTTATAGTCTGCCTCTAATAAGCGAAATTTTGGACAACCTGAGAAATGCCAAACACTTATCAAGCATCGACATTGCGAAAGCATTTTGGGAGATTCCATTGAATCCTGCTGATAGAGATAAGACAGCATTTTATGTTCCTGGAAGAGGTATTTTCAGATTCAAAGTAATGCCTTTTGGTCTCACTAACTCACCTGCAACTCAACAAAGATTAATGGATACGCTATTTACTCCTGAATTTGAGAACAAGGTATTTTGCTATCTGGATGACATCATTAATATTAGCGAGACTTTTGATGAGCACATATCGCTTCTCATGAAAGTTCTGGAAAAACTTTCATATGCTAATCTGACTATTAACTTTGAAAAGAGTCAATTCTTCAGGAAAGAACTGAAATACCTTGGTTTTCTAGTGGACGAGTATGGTCTACGTGCTGATCCAGAAAAAATAAAAGCTATTCTAGTATATCCTGTACCTACTTGCAGAAAAGAAGTTCGAAGATTCATAGGCACCTGCAGCTGGTTTAGAAGATTCATTCCAAACTTCAGCACTATTGCCTCTCCACTCAACCAACTAACCTGTTCCGGGAAGAACGCTCCTAAATTTTTATGGAATTCCAAGGCTGCAGCTGCTTTCCAGAAACTTAAAGAAGCTTTGGTAACTGCTCCTGTCCTTGCTTGCCCTAACTTCGAACTACCCTTCTCTGTACATTGTGATGCATCAAATTATGGCATAGGAGCAATGCTTACTCAACATCTAGATGACAAAGAAGTCGTGATTGCTTACATGAATAAAGCACTAAACAAAGATCAAGAAAACTACTCAACTACTGAAAGAGAAACATTAGCTGTAATAACTGCGCTAGAACATTGGAGATGTTACCTAGACAATGGTAAGGAATTTACAATATATACTGACCACGCTGCACTTAAATGGTTTCAGAACTTATCGAATCCATCTGGAAGACTTGCTCGCTGGACTCTACGTTTATCATGTTTTAATTTTGTCCTGAAACATAAAAAAGGAAAGGATAACGTTGTTCCTGATTTATTATCAAGACATAAGAATAAAGAACGTCCTGATACACGAGAAACTTCACCTCAAGGCGTACATCCTATTACGATTGAAGAACCACCTGATCGTGAACTTGAGCACTACAACAAGATTTTTCTCGGATGCTCCAACAACCCAGACGCATATCCCAACTACACTATCAGGGATAACAAACTTTACCGCTGCATCCATTCTCCCGATCGTCTAAACGACGACTTTATTTGGAAAGAAGTTCCACTGCCGCAAGATAGACATGCACTTATTGAAGTTAGCCTTGGTTCCCCTTCAGAACTCCACCTTGGTATCTTCAAGACATTCAAGAAAATATCTTTAAAATACTATTGGCCTGGTATGTTTAAGGACATTGCCAATTTAATCTCGACTTGTGAAACCTGCTTAACCTATAAACACCCTAATCATTCTCCCTATGGTCTTATGGGTAAACCTAAACTTTGCTCCAGACCTTTTCAAACTATATCCTTAGATCTTATGGGTCCATTGCCTATAACCCGGAGAAGAAATCAGTATATTCTGGTAATTAACTGCAATTTTACTAAATATACTATGATTTTTCCCCTTAAACGGGCTACTTCAGCTAATATCATTAATGTCTTAGAAAATTCAGTGTTTCTAGTTCATGGCATTCCCCAAACTATTATAATGGACAACGCTGTTCAATTTCAGTCGCGAGAATTCCACTCATTCTTAAATTCTTATAACATTCCTTGTATTTTTCACACAGCTTTATATTGTCCTCAGGTTAATCCTACAGAGAAATTTAATAGTACGATTATTACAGCTCTAGCATCCCTAGTAGGAGACGATCATAGATCCTGGGACAACCATCTTACAAAGATTCAGTTCGCAATGAACAGCGCTACAAACGTTGCTACTGGCTTTACTCCCAACTTTTTAGTCTTTGGTAGGGAAACAATACCTTGTGGTTCCTTCTATACTCCAACTCAGAATCTCGAAGAATTGATATTTATGCCTCGTGATATTTACGCGTCTAATGCTGGTCTCCTCTCATCTATCTTTCACAGAGTTCAAACTAAACTTCACATAGCTCACGCTAAAAATAGCGCTCGCTATGATCTTCGCCGGTCTTTTAAAGAATTTAATGTGGGAAATACTGTTTGGCGTAAAAACCATGTTTTAAGCAATGCTGGCGCATACTTTAATGCTAAACTTGCCCCTAAATTCATTAAGTGTAAAATAATAACCAAACTTTCACCATTAGTATACATTCTAGAAGACCCTAACGGAGTTAGAGGCAAGTGGCACATTAAAGACATTAAATCTTAAATTTTCTTAACTTCTATTAACTGTTAATTTGTATATATGTATAAATATCACCATCATTTTCACCTTATTATTTTTATTTCTTCCTTTAATCCAGTGTTCTTCAACACATTTTACTTTAGGACCTCGAATTTTCGTTAGTTAGTCTTCACCTATTTTTTTTATCTTTATTTCAGACACATCTCGTTGGCGATGTGGCTGATCTCTGGCTTCGAGCTCTACCGCTCTGGCCGTTCTTAATCTTGTCTTAAGTCGTAGCGACTAAAGCTACCTTAGGATTAATTTGTTTCTCTTTACCTCCACTTATTTTTTTTTCCACGCAGGAGCGGATGACAACTCCTTAAGTAAGCCTGAATGTCCTTTTGAAAACACACTTTTAGAGTGGTAGTCATTGAATGTGAACTCCACCCTTACCTGAATGAAGATGATGAATGTAAGAGATGGTATATCTGATTTTGCCTGGTGATGTCTGTTTCTGCAAAGCTGTGTTTTTATGGTTTATTTTTGTACATATCAAAATTTTTGCTGAGCCAAAAATTTTTCCAGGGTCGGGGGGAAAATGTAGTGTTATGCTACTTACATGTCATTTTCCAGGATGTTCAGCTGGATACTTGCTGAGCTGCATAGCTGTATATTTTGTTCACCTTTATTTTCATAGGACCCTGTAACGTTTTAAACCATAAGAACACGTTAACAAATCATTTTCGCTTCATATTTTCACACTATCAGCACTTCTAAATCGATAGCGAAGGGGTTTACCTTTGGCGACCTTGTATTTGGCTTTCTCCGAAACTCTGCAATCTCGGGCTTCGTGCGCGCTGGTGCGCTACCCTTTTATCTTTCGTTGTTATGTAATTTTGCCTATGTGAACTTGTTAATTTTTCTATTACGAGCCTGAAACCAAAATCTGACATTTGTTATGTTGTTGTTTATCTGGTTGTCATGGCAATGTTCATTCAAACTCGTTAGCGGTCTGATATGTTTGCTTCAATACTTTTACAAAAATACTTTTTCTCTCTTGGCCACTCACAAAAATTGCTTTTAATTTAAATAATTTTTAGAACTCTCCAAAAAGGGTATAAGAGCGGAACATTTCTGAAATTCTGGAGTCTCACTTCAGTTCTCAAACAAGAAGAATCACCTAAAGGCCTTATCCCGGGGTCGCACTGCCCCGGGATCCTGCAAGCCGCTACTGCAACGCCTCCTGACTTGGCGAGTCTCTACCCTGGTCAGCGCTTCGTTGGGTCTCCACTTCACCTGCCCGTTCTCGGCTACACCTGCTCATCAGTGACTTCAGGCCGACACGCTGCGGGCCTCTACCCTGGCCGGCGTTTCGGTACCAGGGCCCCTACTCCTGCTGCCGTCGGGGTCTGATGACCGATTGGCCGCCGGCCACACTCTCCAACTGCAACTCCTACATCGCCCGCCAGTGCCTCCATTGACCGGTTCACCAGGCGTCTACTGCTTCATCGCCCTCCTACTCTCCGTGTCCTCCGCTTCCTTTCTTTTTTATTTGATATCTTTTTTTTTTTAAAACCTTGTTTCTCTTCATCCACCCTCATCTTCCTACCATTTTTTTTTAAATAGTCACTGTAAATAGCCCTAATAAATTGTCATTTCTAAATTTTATCCTGGTTGTTTCTTGTTAGGTACTGGTTAGGTTCATATCGTTATACGACACATGTTCGAATATTGACACGCGCGCTCACTTGCAAATAAGAAGGATCTAAACAAAACACTGGTTTATAAAAAGGACGAGTCTTGATGAAGATGATGACGATTCGGCTAAGTCGCCACAACCATGTAGAGAAGTACACCCCAGGTCAGGTCTGGACATTTCTCAATAGACTTGGTGTTGGCAAGTCCCAGAAATCTTCTTCAGGTGATTTCAACGGTCTAAACCAGTTCTTTTCTTCTCCCCCCATTGTGATGGGCCCTGCCATAAAGGAGGCAACCCTTCTTCGTCTACGGTTGACGGCTGGCAACCCTTCTTCGTCTACGGTTGAAGGCTGGCAACCCTTCTTCGTCTACGGTTGAAGGCTACAGTCTGCACCTCACCGTTCAACTTTAGTTGCGTTGGGATCGGCGCAGTTAGAAAATCAGTGCTAATCACTTTCAAAGCTGCTGGTAGCGACAACGTCGACGATCCACAGCGTCCTTGAAGAGTTACTTCCTCCAATTACCCACATTATAAACTTCTCTCTATCGGTTAGATCTTTTCTTAGTCTGAGGAAGAAAACAATGTCATACCAATGCGCGAACAAAGAATACCGAACAAACTTGAACGACTTCAGAATATCGGTATTCGGTTAAGCTTCGGGCTGCGCAAATTCGACCATGTTTCTCAATACCGCAAAGAGTTGGGGTAGCTTCCGATTCGTCGTCACCGAGACTCTCATATTCTTTCTTATCTTTTCAGTAAATTTTAAATCCGCGCTACCCCTGCTACCTTTGAGACGCTTTGAATATTTATATCTTTTCAGGAGATCGGCACCGGAAATCTCCCACGGTCTCACTCTTAGCCATTCCAAGGCATAAACATCCACACATAAGCACTCGTTCAGGTTGCAGGCGTTCCGACTGTGGAACACACTTCTTTGTAAGATAAGAGACAGTCTCACTCTCTTTTCGCTTTCAAAAACCGGGTAAAAGAGCACTTCCTCTCTTTTTTGGGATAGTTGTAGTATGTATATTATTATTAAGTATATGTAAACTACATATATGTACAGGTCTATGTAAAAGCTGTTTGCTAAGGTCCTGTGTAATATACTAACCCGGGTATTAGACGAATACCAGCCTGTGGAGCAGGCGGGCTTCCGGAGTGGATATTATACCTGACGTTACCTGGCTTTAAGCCTAATATTGAGAGTAGCATACTTGACTTCCTTTCCGGTGCGACGAATTTAGCCCTACACAGCTCACTTCCTGTTTAAAACTCCTAAAATACATGTCATATCCGTTTGGAACCTCAGCAACATTGCGCGCGTAAAGTTTCAGAAATGGCGGCAATTGTAGCCAGCGTTATTGCGCGCGCTCAATTTTCAGGTCATTGGCGTTTTGGATTTCTTTCCGTGCGCACGCGTTCAACAAAATTAAAAATATTCCTAGTTATTCTTCGAAATATCCTTGGAATTTTGTTACGGTTATAGTGTTAATTGTTCAGTGTAACAGCAAAAAATAATCCGTTTAATAAAAATCGCGGTAAATAGCCCTGCGTAGTGAATCATCGAGGAGTGATCGCTACAGCAGTTCCACTTCCACGTCTCCGGAGTGGAGGAGCAGCCGGAGGAGAAGACATCGGCGGAGTAAGAAAGAATTCAAGGACAAGTGAAATGGAAAAATCTTTCCAAGATTCAGCTAGTAAACTCTCGGCAATGCATTATCATATGGTGAACAGATCGAGTGATGCAATGTTTAGTAACTCATACAATCTCGCAATAATCTTATTGCGAGATTGTATGAGTTATAGGAATATCACTCCCTTTGATATAGGAGTGATATTCATAAGTAGCTATTTGTAACTACCCTCGAAAGTACATTGCATTCATCCGAATCTCACGCTGAGAAAATCATAAGTTAATCCAATCCAATCAGGTTAGGTATTTGCCGTTCGCATGAGTTACAAACTTTTATTTTTCTGTGCTGGGGTTCATTGAACTCGAGTGCGCCGAGTCCTTCGATGGAACTCATACTTGGCGGGAACGTAGTGACCGCCCATGGTTATACCACATGGTTTGATCAAGCAGAATATATTTTCGACGGTCATGTCTTGGCTTGTTTAGCACCAAGCAGATTCTGGCTACAGGGATAAGGTATGTAATACAATCAACGAGAGGTCTTCCGAGGGGGACAATAATAACATCGATTCTTATCAATTGCGAACTATTGACGTTGGACGAGTGGATCTCTACTCAATCTATACTCAATGCATTCACGACCATCGCGTAATGGTAACCTCGTGCAAGATTTTGCCCTCGGTGGATAGTCCATAACTAATCCCAGTTTTACAGATTTTCTGTCCGAGGAAGGAGAAACCTGGAGATTTTTCGTGAGTTTGCCATCCAGAGCAAGGCAAACAGAGAAGGTAAGCCCGCGCCCGCGCGCAGCGGTGTCGCGCCCCCGCCGCCCGGAGCCCGGCTAGCGCTCCGGGCCGCCAGCCTGCGCAAGGCTGGCGTGCGCGCGGAGGGGAAGCAGGAGGCAAACGACGACACGGTGACTGCGTGCATTTTCGTGAGTTCGACCTCCTGCTACACTTGGCCCGCGCCCGCGCGCAGCGGTGACGCGCCCCCGCCGCCCGGAGCCGGCTCCGGGCCGCCAGCCTGCGCTAGGCTGGTGCGTGCGCGGAGGGGAGGCAGGAGGCGAACGACGACGCGGCGACTACGAGCGGCAGCCACGTGTTGGTACAGCAGCCCAGTCTGAGTACACCAATCAGCGCGGCTTGGCTACAGAGAAATTGAAAATCCCGCGTGAAGTGACCTGTTGATCAATCTTCGATGGTAAGATACCGCTGATACAGTTTCTGCAACTTAGTCCACCTGCAAGGTTTAAAGCGACATTGACGTGCAGTTATGTCAGCCGTTCGTGGTTATGCCGGTAGTGCCTGTGCGTAAGGGGACATCGCTACTAAACGCTCGTGTGAGTATGAAATGACTCAGTCTATGCGAGACTGTTCAATTAAACATCTTGCGCAAAGATGTAAATATCTGATGGCTGGTTGTCGTGCATTTCTAGTATCCCGGCGAAACTTGAGATCTAACTCAGTCTCTGCAACGTTTCCATCTGTGCAAGGTTCAAAGCGACATTTTCATACAGAAACATCGCCTGATGTTTGTAGAACGAGGCGGACAGAGTGGAGGCAAACAATTTTCCGACAGTTTTATTGTAACGTTTTACTCATTTACGTGATATCTTAACCCTTTTTAAGCCAGTGACGAAGAAATATAAAATCAACACTATTTTATATTCCATTTATACTAATTACTTTATGTAACTTTCTTTACTTTGAAATCAATAATTTCCATTTTAGCGCTGCTGCTTTAAAGGGATTAAAAGGGAGTTCTAAACATTCGGTATGTGGCTGGAGGACCGGCTATCTATATAATACAATACTCAAAGGGTAAAAGGGTAATCATAAATTACTCTTATTGTGGTGTTGGTCTTACCTTTAATAAGTTAAACCACATTGTTAAAGAACTTTGAGTACCTACCTAGCTGATTTCCTCCAACCCCTAATATAACAACGCGTTACAATCTAACAGAGCCGTCGTTTTTCAACCCGACTACTTTCATCAATCCAGCAGTATATGGTCGGCAATATGCCTACTTCACTGCTTCACACAATTATCATTGTAGCAGTCACCTTTTAGATTCATTATCCAAAGATATAGTCTGCTAATATTATTCAGACAGTTATCCACCAGGATATTGTCGGAGCCATATAGAGAAGTTATCTACATTACTTCTCACAAATGACCTACGTGTCACTGGACTGCGCAGGTCTTCATAATTCACTAGGTAAGTGACTGTAAGAATGCACTTTTCAGTATATTATCCAAAAGGAGCTGATGACAGTCCTCGAGTCTCTCAGGACATTAATATAAATTTGAGATTATATATACATCGTGATTTTTTTCACATCTCCACTATTTATTTGGTTGTTTCTCAATAGTCGCTTTTCTTCGACATATCCCAAGCGAACAGCAAAGGCAGCTTTAACCAACTCGACGAAATCGAGGTAATTAAAGCGCAATGTGTCTAGGATGTGGCCGGTGCGGCATACAGCCCACAAGCAGAGTTCCTTAATATTTCTACAGCTGTTCCGTAGAGTACCTACATAGTAAAGGAATAATAATTATAAAGTAGCAATGGAGTATTGAATATCGGACTGAGCATGATATACATTAGCATATTGAGCGTGGGCGCCATTGTGCCTCTGCCGCCCCGTATGGGAAAAGGCGTGACGCTATGTTATGTTAGGACACCAACCTGGTATTTCTACCAGTGAACTAGCATAATGACAGTTTTTCAAAACTTTTATAACCATTACACATTATTATTTTAATGAATGTTATGGCCATACGGGATTATCCCAATGAAGTATGTATATTCGACTTTTATGGTCCAGTCCTAGGTAACATGGTTTCAGTTAATGTTGTCTACACAGCTGCGGGTAATAGTGAAAACGCGTTCAGATACTTGTATTAGGTATCTGATCAATGATAATTGAATACGATGGATACTAAACTTCTTTATCACTGTAGGCATTTACAAATATGCTTATTACGCGTAAACTTGTCTTTTTCTCTATGCTTGCCCACTGTAGAAGCATCTTCAGTTGAGTCAGATAGCCACACTAGCTCCTGTAATAGAATCAGCCACATCTAGCTATTCTTCTCAGAAGTGATACGAAAAGGTATTTAGATTAATTGAGTAACTTTATTATTAAAGTCAGATTACAGCGTTGTTCGCCAGTCTTTTGCAAAGACCAATCATATGTGGAAGCACATAATCAGTGGTAATGCATCCAGGAGGCGCACTCCCAATTCAAAATACAGCAATTGTAATTTGATTATACCTACTGCTAATCACTAATTTCATCAATGTTTTGTGTTTAAATCAGATTGGCCCTGTCTGTGCAAGGTACAAATTATAATAACTCATTTTCACACGTATTCGATTCGGCACGCCTACGTCTCTAGCTCCGAGTTTCGTAGGTCAGGCGACCGACCTGATATCCTGACCTCACAACTGCAGTCTTGGTAGTCGTCGAACAGAATGGCGTACTAGCAGCCAACCACCGAGCACCAATCTCGGTGAACTTGTACGTAAGTGATGACTAAAGGGAAAACCTACTGGAGGTAAAGCTTTGCATATTCTTAGATTCATATAGATCAGATGAGTCTTGATAGCCAGAAACTAACTAACCAAGTCTAACCTAGCCAGCCCGAAACTCGGCTGGCTTCAAAAGATGACTTCATCAGACCTTTCTTAGTCTGTGTTTGTTTATATCTATTTGCCTTATTTTTGAGTTGCATTTGCGCAGCCTATCTTTGCATCACGTACACGATGATGCATACACATTCAGTATCATAATTTATATAAGGTTACCATAAATGAACTCCTAGTCATATCACATTGGCGTTTTTAACTCAGCAGTCGATACCAAACACTACTCAATATTAGGCTTAAAGCCAGGTAACGTCAGGTATAATATAGCAATTTTACCTGAAAATAAAATTGTTATTATACATACTTACCTGGCTTTAAGCCTAGGTAAATCGCTGCCTGCTGTGCACATTACTGTGCATTGCATGATCGTGACACATTCTTAGACACGATCAGCTCTTTATTGAGTTGCCAATGACCTGAAAATTGAGCGCGCGCAATAACGCTGGCTACAATTGCCGCCATTTCTGAAACTTTACGCGCGTAATGTTGCTGAGGTTCCAAACGGATATGACATGTATTTTAGGAGTTTTAAACAGGAAGTGAGCTGTTTAGGGCTAAATTCGTCCCACCGGAAAGGAAGTCAAGTATGCTACTCTCAATATTAGGCTTAAAGCCAGGTAAGTATGTATAATAACAATTTTATTTTCAGGTAAAATTGCTATATTCTATCGTCGTATACACGCTATCAAGCAACTGATGGAGTACTCATCTACTCTGTACTGATGACTACTGAGTACTGATCTAGTACACTGAGAAAAATTTCCTCTGCCGCGCTACGTAAAATAAGGACAAAAATCGACCACAATGACGTGTGTAACCCGCTCCATTACGCGTACGTAATCAGTCGTACGTAGTCGGCATACTGACGCTCATCATGGAGCGGGTTACGTAATTTACTCGTGGTCGATTTTTGTACGTACGTACGTAGCCCGACATCCGGCTACGTATACGTAGTGCGCGAGTCGCACTGAATACTTCTGAAACTACGACTGCAACACACGTATGCTATTGTTGAGGGCACAGTAGAACACGGTGAACCATACGTGTGTACCATGGCGGCTTCCGTACGATTCTGTAGCGGGCACAGTAAATAATGGTGAGCCATACTTGTGCACCGCGGCGACATACGTACGATACTGTGGCGGACACATTAAAGCACGGTGAGCCGTACGTGTGTACTGTAGCGGGCACAGTAAATAATGGTGAGCCATACGTCTGTACCATGGCGGTATACGTACGATACTGTAGCGGGCGCAGTAGGTAATGGTGAGCCATACGTGTGTACCATGGCGGTATACGTACGATACTGTAGCGGGCGCAGTAGATAATGGTGAGCCATACGTGTGTACCGCGACGGCATACGTACGATACTGTGGCGGGCACAGTAAATCGTGGTGAGCCATACGTTTGTACCATGGCGATATACGTACGATACTGTAGCGGGCACAGTAAATAATGCTGAGCCATACGTCTGTACCATGGCGGTATACGTACGATACTGTAGCGGGCGCAGTAGATAATGGTGAGCCATACGTGTGTACCGCGACGGCATACGTACGATACTGTGGCGGGCACAGTAAATCGTGGTGAGCCATACGTTTGTACCATGGCGATATAAGTACGATACTGTAGCGGGCACAGTAAATAATGGCGAGCAATACGTGTGCATCTCGACGGCATACATACGATACTGTGGCGGGCACAGTAAATAATGGTGAGCCTTACGTGTGCACCGCGACAGCATACGTACGATACTGTGGCGGGCACAGTAAATAATGGTGAGCCATACGTCTGTTCGAAAATTTCTTTACGGACATTCCAGTTTCAACAACCAAGTCTTTAAATTCATCTCCCGCTGCTGCTGAATCTATACTTAAACAAAACTTTGAGGAATGTAAAACAGATTTTAAATTTAGGCACGTAAATAATGAAGACATTGTAAAAGCGTTTTAATCCCTGGAAATGAAAAAGACAGCTGACGCCCATGGTCTATTAGTAAAAATTATTAGTTCCATTGTAGATTGTATTGCACCTCACCTTTGTTGTATATTTAATCAATGTATAGATAATGGTGTGTTTCCTGACTTGATGAAACTAAGTAAAGTTATACCTTTATTCAAAGCTGGTAGTACATCAGACCCCACCAATTTTAGACCCATATCAATACTACCAACGCTTAGCAAAATATTTGAAAAACTCATACTTAATCAATTGCAAAGTCATTTTTATCTCAATAATTTAATTCATATTGCTCAGTTTGGTTTCACAAAGGGTCGTTCAACAGCCGATGCTGGTGTTGAACTAATCGACAATATTTTTGATGCCTGGGAAGACGCAATGGATGCAATAGGTGTCTTCTGCGATCTATCCAAGGCTTTTGATTGCGTCCATCATGACACTCTGTAGCCTCGTTTTTCTGGGGGTACTAGTTCCGGTCAGTAAAAGAAGAGATTCTGGTTCTCAAGTTTTATTTCCGGAATATTTGTTACAGAAAAACAAGGGGGGGTTCTCTCTTAGTGGCCGTCCTATTTAAATAATACACGTCCTTAATTCTACACTTATCTCGACCCTTGTTTCTTCAGGTCAGCCCCCCCGCAGGGAAGATCAGCGTAACAGTAACAAGCAGGGCGTCACCAGCTACACTGGCAGTACAGGCGCCATGCGGGATCTTATGTACTGGAATTAGGAGAAAAATCTACTTAGCGACTGGCCCTAAGTTCACAATGTACACCACGGGCCTTAATTAAGAGCTCCCCAACTTAAAATTACACAAAATTATCCAAACACACGGGCAAGGTCTATTTCTCAGGTGCCCAGGCCTTAATCTACCGCAGGGAAAATTTATATTCCTTCAAATTACACAAAATTATCAAAACACACGGGCAAGGTCTATTCTTAGGTGCATAAGCCTTAATCTACCGCAGGGAAAATTTATATTCCTTCAAATTACACAAAATTATCAAAACACACGGGCAAGGTCTATTCTTAGGTGCATAAGCCTTAATCTACTACAAGGAAAATCTATATTCGGTTTGCAATACACTAACAAATGTCACAAACTAACCTATTTACAAAATCACCCTGGCCGTGGTCCAGCCCCATGATGCAATTATATTTAATAAAACCTCTTGGTTTGGCCACTGGACCACAGGGAATGCCTAAGGAAGTTGAATCACTGCGTCGACGTTACCTAAGACTAGGTCAATCGACCATGATGAGCGACTAGGGCCGCGTTATGGAGAAGTAACGAGAAATCTACTGGGGCAGGTTAGTAAGCACGCTATGCGAACCTTGGAATATGGAAATTTCTCACCTTATATATTCAGGATGTACCTCGCCCGCTACCACGGGGTGCACCCAGCACGGGTCACCTTGGCGGCTCCCAAAATCCCGTCTTCGGCAGGGTTGTATCTGGCGAGCCGATGCGTCATCCACCTCACCACACGTGGGAACAACCTCCTTCCCGCTACGCGTCCACCACGGCACGCTCTCTCCGTCCCCGGAGCAAAAAGGGGCAAGGTTTCTTGTCAGTGGTTCCTCCTTCTACCACCTCAAGCGGTGTGCCTCTCGCGGCACTCTCGTCGAAAAAAAAAACCTCCCACCGGCTTGGGGCGCATATTTATAACCAAAATCTTCGCGAACAATCTTTCCATCAGGGATACCACCTTCGCGCTGAAAGCCCCCCATGACAAGTTCACGTCGCCGATTGCGACAGTAAATTAGCCGGGCGAAATTTCTATCTAGCTCCCGTTCCGCTGTCAGTTCCTGCACCTTACA
This sequence comes from Argyresthia goedartella, assembly GCA_949825045.1. Classification (NCBI taxonomy): domain Eukaryota; kingdom Metazoa; phylum Arthropoda; class Insecta; order Lepidoptera; family Argyresthiidae; genus Argyresthia; species Argyresthia goedartella. The sequence continues at coordinate 8,245,581 of OX463832.1, read as the reverse complement.
TTCAGGACGCGTCCCCACCAACATTTAGGGTACACGGCAGCGATTCCCGCCTGAAAATAATTGTTCACTCCGCCAGCTGTAGTTAAATTTTCCCGACAACATGGGAACAAAAAGACGAGGGCAACACTAAGAGTGGTGGCGCCCTCTAGCGGCGTTCCACCGTAACCACTTGGATCGATACTGTTCGACGCGCAGCGAGATGGCTCCCCCAATGTAAGCATTGTTAAGGCTGCCGCCAGATGGCGATACCTGTATCTTCCTCTCATAAATCCAACTGTTTAAACCTATGTAAATGGACTGAAAATCCAGCGCTACAGTACCCCCCAAGCCAAAATAGGATTCACGCAGGGAATCCTACGGATGACCCCATCCGAGAACACCGCCCCCCAACAAAACAAACCCTCCAACATCCACAATACCAAAAAAAACGAAGTGCCTACGACACACAAAACCAAAAGACCTATGATGCCACCTCATGATCCGGCCGAAGACTCTTGAGGGACCAAACAAAATACCAAGCTAAACAGTACAGCTGTCACAACATACAACAATGATACAATGGAAACCATTTCCTTGGCATCACCGTTCCAGGTGTTGTTCCGGAACGGCTTATCTGGGCCTACGGCGGAATACTCGGCTCCTATAGGCGGCGCTGTGACTTGGCGAAGCGCCTGTATTTATCCCCAATCTTTCACCAGCTACGTGGGCATTGCTGCGCAGAACTCCGCGACGGGGCGACGCAGCCGGACCAACGATCGCTGATGAGCGAAAATTACCAACACTCACAACACTACTCACGGGGTTTACTCGTGGGTCGCATGACATCTGTCCCTCGTCTTTCTGTTTGATATCCTTAATATGCCACTTCCCCAATGGCTTGCCGTTTTCATCCTCTACCTCGTAAACCAAACGCGATAACTTCTTGACGATGATGCATTTTTCATACTTAGGACATAACTTCGCAGAAAAATGTTTGCTCGCATCACTGAGTTTGTAAGTTCTTTTCCAAACAATATCGCCTACATTGAAAGACAAATCACGGCGTTTGCTATTATACGTTTTGACATTACGATCGTGGGCCTTTTTTAGTTCTACCCCCACTTTCTCGTAAACATCTTTCAAGGTACCTAATCTATCCGCCGAGGCTTTTCGCGACCCAAACAACAATTCATCAACTACAACGGGATCCGAGTAAACATTTCCATCAGCTACTGCCTCTCTCCCATGTACCAGAAAAAACGGGGTGTACGAAGTAGCATCGTTAACGGAAGTATTTAGAGCGAACTGTATCTTGTGAATATTCACATCCCACGTGCGATGGTCAGACCCTACGAAACTTGAGACCGCAGTCATGATGGTCCTGTTATATCGTTCTACCGTGTTTACTTGGGGGCAATAAACCGGGCCCAAATGTACTTGCGGCACATTGTACTTTTCGAATAATGACTGGACTTCACGACCCACCAGCTGTGGCCCGTTGTCTGAGAGCACAGTCTGAGGAACCCCATGCACCAGAAACACATGGTCCTCCAGGCGCTGAGCGATCACCTTTCCTGTAGCGCGCCGCACGGGGAAAATCAAACAATACTTGGAGAAGCAGCATACTACTACTAACAAAAATGTATTTAGCTGTCTGGAAGCCGGTAGGGGGCCGACTAGATCAACACTAATACACTGAAACGGCCGTGAGCAAACCTTTGGGTCCCCCATCAGACCGGGTTTTGACAGGTTGCTATGTTTATAGGCTTTACACACTTCACAAGCAGCCACAAAACTCACCACGTCCTGGTACATTCCTGGCCAAAAGTATCTGAGCTTCAACCGACTGTGCGTCTTATCTACCCCTAGATGTGCCGCCGTAGGCGTTGAATGGTTCGCGATCATGATGTCCACTCTGTACTCCACTGGGACTACCTCCTTCCACTGGAAGTCATCGGTTAAGTTGTTCTTGCCCTTTCTGAAACGATAAAGACGACCGCTCTCGATCTGATAATTTGCCATGGATTGTGGCCTATCCACACAACCCCTAAAAAGTTTCAAATACCAATCGTCAGAAGTCTGCACCGTTGGCGCCACTGCTGCCACCGGAACTGATCTTGAGAGAGCATCAGGAACTACATTGTCCACTCCTCGCCGATGTTGAATAGTGAAGTTATATGGGGATAACCTACAACCCCATCTTTCTAGACGACCGGTTGGGTTTTTCAAGTTTAAAAACCATTTCAGGCTGGCATGATCAGTGATGATCGTAAACGGCCGATCTCCCTCCAGATAAGGACGAAAGTGTTCGACGGCGTTGACCACCGCCATCGCTTCTTTCTCCGTGGCTGAGTAGTTCCGCTCGGCGGGTAAGAGAGATCGGCTGAAATAAGCGATGGGGTGCTCCCCTCCATCAAACCTCTGCGTCAATGTTGCACCTACACCAAAATCGGATGCATCGCAATGCACTACAAAGTCTTTGTCAAAATCCGGACATGCTAACACCGGGGCCGTAGTCAGCGCCCTCTTTAGCTCCACAAATGCCTGGTCAGCTTCCGCTGTCCACTGGAACGGTGGCGTACCTTTTTTTGTTGAAGTTAATTTGTTGAGCGGCCCCGCTATGTTACTGAAATTTTTAATAAAACGTCGGTAGTACGAGGCGGTGCCTAAAAATCTCTTAACCTCCTTCTTAGTTGTCGGTACGGAGAAGTCCACAATAGCCCGTATTTTTTCTGGGTCTGTCCTCAGACCAAACTCATCAACTACGTACCCGAGGTATTTTAATTGACTTCTAAAAAATTGGCATTTCTGCAAGTTAATTGTTAATCCAGCGAAGCTTAGCCGATCTAAGACAACCCGCAGCAGCCTCGTATGCTCCTCAAACGTAGCTGAAACGATTACAATGTCATCTAAATAAATAAAAATTCTCCCGCCGAACTCAGGTCCGAAGAGACGATCCATGAGGCGCTGTTGAGTAGCTGGTGCGGAAGTTAAGCCGAAGCACATAACCTTGAAGTGGTACAGCCCGCGCGCTGGCACTGTAAACGCGGTTTTTTCCATTGAGTCCCGAGAGTCTAGTGGGATCTGCCAAAAGGCTGCTTTGAGGTCAATAGAAGACAAAAACTTCGCGTTCCCCAACTGATCTAAGATTTGCGTTATGTACGGGAGAGGGTATGCATCATGTTTTGAAACCGCGTTCAGCTTCCTACTATCCAAACAAAATCTCAGCGTACCATCTGCCTTGGGTGCCATTGTTATAGGATTATTCCACGCACTACTGCTGGGTTCCACAACGTCTAGCTGCAGCATCTCGTCCAACTGTTTATTTAACTCTGCTAGTTTTTGTGGGGACAAAACATAGTACCGTTGTTTTATAGGGGCTGCCCCTCCTGTGTCAATCCTGTGGCTCAAGAGATGAGTTCTACCTAAACCCTTCTTATCAAAAGATATGGACTCAAACTCCAGCATGATATCTTCGGCTTCTGCGCGTTGGCGAACTGAAAGGGCGTTCAACGGTTGAATCCTCCTAATCTCACAATCAAAAGTGGCTGTCTTCTCGGTGTCAGAGAAAGAGCATCCCCTATTCAACAAGGACAACACGTCAGGTGCTATGTCAAACTCCTGCCAGAAGTTGATGCCCAGAAGCAGGCTCGTCGTTACTCCCGGAACTACATAAAATTTAACGACGGACGTTCTACCCCCCAAAGCGACGGGCAGTAACACGTAACCGGCGACCGGTGAAGATGAACCGTTTGCTGTGGTTATCGCGTCCAAATCCAACGCCCTATGCAATACGATTTCCTGACCGAGCCTATCCAAAGCCGCCTTGCTAATAATGGAAATTTCCGATCCAGAATCTAATAGACCAGTAAAAAAAAAATTATAAACCCCCACTTTCAGATATGGGCGAGCGTCGCGACCGTGGATCACGCTCACGTGTTTCGCGCGTAGTTCGATGTGAAATTTACGGACAAATTCTATCCACTCCGACCATTCCTGTGGTCTTGGAGTCAGTGGCGAAGCTATCACGTTTGGTTCAGAGGTGACGGGTGCACTATGTGGTACGGGACTCACCTTATTGTTGACGAAAACGCCCTTGGGCGAATGCGACGAAGGGCTTCCAGAACCCCGTGCGCCCGGGACATCCGCAGACGCCCTCCTCACCTTGGCATCACCACCCCGATCTCCATGCCGGAGTGATGCGTCGTGGCCTACGGTGGCGAAGGACACGCACGCCCCCGGCGCACGTTGCCTTTCCGCCTCCGCCGCATGAAATTCGGACGCCGTATTAACAGCGCACTTACTTGCAGGGTTACTTACGTGGTAAGAGGGTATACCTCTCCCAAAGCCTACACCCGAATCAACCCTGCTCTGATTCGACTTTATTAGTTTTTTGACATCTTACATTTAGGACACGTTGAAGTAACTACATCCGGTTCCCCGCAACGGTAGCAGAATAATTTCCGCGACGGCTGTTGTATCGCTGAGACTTGGCCTGCGGTGGCTTTCCCGTTGTCACAAGTATAAATTAAGTCCGACGCCAAGATTGAGGCGGATGTAGTGGGCTCCGAGAAGCTACGCGCAATACATTCTGCTTGTTCCAGCAATCGGCAGCTTGACTTCAAATCCGACCATGAGTTGATTGGGTGCAGAGCTAGTTGGGTCGTGTAGAACGGCCTAATATTGTGTCTAACTATAGCCAATTTCTCAATTTCCGTAATGGGTTTTAATAATTGGGAGAAATAATTTTGCATTACGCTCAAATAATTTACTATGCTCTCGTCCTGTCCCTGAGTTCTTTCCCTAATCTCTTTCATAAGACGGAAATCAAAGTCAAATGGTAAGTATTCCGCCAACAAAAGATTTTTCAATTCGGACCATGTGTGTACATCGCTAATGGCACCTCTGTACCAGCATAACGCTCCGTCCGTGAATAATTCCGGGGCCGACTTGAACAATCTTTCGTCGGAGATACCGCGGGAGACCCTAACTTCTTCCAATCTTTGTAAAAATCCCTTTACGCACGACTTCCCATCGAATTTGATATTCAATGTGTGAACCGCCTGATACTTCTCGGGTATTACCTCGCGGACGGGGGGAGGTGACGCCACTCTGGACGATCGAAAATTTAACATAATACTCTCTAGTCTGTCTATTATTTTTTCGATAGTCGCGTTTGTCTCGAAAAATTTGTCGCCGGCACCTTCTAGGGGCTGAAGCCTACTCAGACGGTGATATAAGTGGTACGCTAACGCCTGTACCCTACTCAGAATCTTTAAAGAACACGGTCTTTGAGTTGTACCTACCAACAGACTCTGCAGTGATTCTAACTTCTCACAAATAGTGGCGAATTCCCGCTCACAATCGCCACTGAACTCCGTTACTTCGTCCGAGCTGAGTTCAATGTTTAATTTTCGGATCTGGGAACGCAGTTCCGTGACGGTTGCGGCTGGCTTTCCCCCACGAAGTTCAACTTCATATTCTAACTCGTCCTTATGCAGTAAATTAAAATTAATCGGCCTATCTTCAAAAGTTGCCATTGTGGCCCGGTCACACACGATAACACAATAACAACAATTAACAATCCACCTCAAAATACAAAAATTAAAGTATAGAAACGGCCATGTGTACTGAGCGAAAGACCAGAACACGGGTTTACACAACCACCAAGAGAGAAAAACCTGTTCGGTGCGCCAATTGTAGCCTCGTTTTTCTGGGGGTACTAGTTCCGGTCAGTAAAAGAAGAGATTCTGGTTCTCAAGTTTTATTTCCGGAATATTTGTTACAGAAAAACAAGGGGGGGTTCTCTCTTAGTGGCCGTCCTATTTAAATAATACACGTCCTTAATTCTACACTTATCTCGACCCTTGTTTCTTCAGGTCAGCCCCCCCGCAGGGAAGATCAGCGTAACAGTAACAAGCAGGGCGTCACCAGCTACACTGGCAGTACAGGCGCCATGCGGGATCTTATGTACTGGAATTAGGAGAAAAATCTACTTAGCGACTGGCCCTAAGTTCACAATGTACACCACGGGCCTTAATTAAGAGCTCCCCAACTTAAAATTACACAAAATTATCCAAACACACGGGCAAGGTCTATTTCTCAGGTGCCCAGGCCTTAATCTACCGCAGGGAAAATTTATATTCCTTCAAATTACACAAAATTATCAAAACACACGGGCAAGGTCTATTCTTAGGTGCATAAGCCTTAATCTACCGCAGGGAAAATTTATATTCCTTCAAATTACACAAAATTATCAAAACACACGGGCAAGGTCTATTCTTAGGTGCATAAGCCTTAATCTACTACAAGGAAAATCTATATTCGGTTTGCAATACACTAACAAATGTCACAAACTAACCTATTTACAAAATCACCCTGGCCGTGGTCCAGCCCCATGATGCAATTATATTTAATAAAACCTCTTGGTTTGGCCACTGGACCACAGGGAATGCCTAAGGAAGTTGAATCACTGCGTCGACGTTACCTAAGACTAGGTCAATCGACCATGATGAGCGACTAGGGCCGCGTTATGGAGAAGTAACGAGAAATCTACTGGGGCAGGTTAGTAAGCACGCTATGCGAACCTTGGAATATGGAAATTTCTCACCTTATATATTCAGGATGTACCTCGCCCGCTACCACGGGGTGCACCCAGCACGGGTCACCTTGGCGGCTCCCAAAATCCCGTCTTCGGCAGGGTTGTATCTGGCGAGCCGATGCGTCATCCACCTCACCACACGTGGGAACAACCTCCTTCCCGCTACGCGTCCACCACGGCACGCTCTCTCCGTCCCCGGAGCAAAAAGGGGCAAGGTTTCTTGTCAGTGGTTCCTCCTTCTACCACCTCAAGCGGTGTGCCTCTCGCGGCACTCTCGTCGAAAAAAAAAACCTCCCACCGGCTTGGGGCGCATATTTATAACCAAAATCTTCGCGAACAATCTTTCCATCAGGGATACCACCTTCGCGCTGAAAGCCCCCCATGACAAGTTCACGTCGCCGATTGCGACAGTAAATTAGCCGGGCGAAATTTCTATCTAGCTCCCGTTCCGCTGTCAGTTCCTGCACCTTACATTCAGGACGCGTCCCCACCAACATTTAGGGTACACGGCAGCGATTCCCGCCTGAAAATAATTGTTCACTCCGCCAGCTGTAGTTAAATTTTCCCGACAACATGGGAACAAAAAGACGAGGGCAACACTAAGAGTGGTGGCGCCCTCTAGCGGCGTTCCACCGTAACCACTTGGATCGATACTGTTCGACGCGCAGCGAGATGGCTCCCCCAATGTAAGCATTGTTAAGGCTGCCGCCAGATGGCGATACCTGTATCTTCCTCTCATAAATCCAACTGTTTAAACCTATGTAAATGGACTGAAAATCCAGCGCTACAACTCTTGTCAGGAAGTTACGCCATTATGGTGTAAAAGTTCAGGCACTTGGCCTTCTGGAGTCATATCTAACAGATAGGGTTCAGATGGTCGATGTTAATGGGAAAAGATCACCTGGGTCTTCAATAAGTATGGGCGTACCGCAAGGTTCAATTCTTGGTCCTTTCTTGTTTTTAGTATATATTAATGATTTACCTTACCTTGTTAAAGCAAAACATGGGTTAGTATTGCTTGCCGATGATACTTCTTTGATATTTAAAGTTAAAAGACAGCAATCAAATTATGACGAGGTAAACAATGCTATCTCTAGTATAGTGAACTGGTTTACTGTTAACAATTTATTACTTAATGAAAAGAAAACTAAATGTATTAAATTCGTGTTACCCAATGTGAACCCGGTAACTACAGACATATTTATAAAAGGACAGAGATTGGACCTTGTGCAGTCGACTGTCTTTTTGGGCATTACTTTAGACGCCAAACTACAATGGGATCCTCATATAAATAAATTGTCGAACAGACTGAGTTCGGCAGCGTTCGCAGTTAAAAAAATTAGAGCTCTTACCGACGTAGACACCGCTAGACTAGTCTACTTTAGTTACTTTCATAGTCTACTGACCTATGGTATTTTATTGTGGGGTCACGCTGCGAATGCTAATAGTATATTTATTCTGCAGAAACGGGATGTTCGTGCAATTTATAGATTAGGGCCTAGAGTGTCACTGAGGGAAAAGTTTAAAGAAATCAATATTCTGACATTTGTGTCTCAATATATCTATGACAATCTTGTGTATGTAAAAAGAAATATAACTAATTTTCAGAAGTACAGTGATATACAAAATTTTAATACTAGAAATAAAGACAAGTTGGTTGCTTATGTAAGCCGACTACATAAAATTAGTAATTCTTTTAAAGGCAATTGTATACGCTATTACAATAAGGTCCCTACTGATATTAAAACTTACCTTTAGACAAGTTTAAAATAATACTAAAACAGAAATTGTATAAAAAAGGTTACTATAGGATATCTGATTACTTAGAGCACAGATGTCCATGGGAATAGATTATTTGAGTAACAGGCTGTTTCGATTAAAAAAGGAAACGCAAAAGATGCGACGACTGTGGAGTTTCTTCGGTGAGCTCTTCTCCACAGATTCCTCCATTGTGTTAGTGAACTCACCCAAAAAAATGTAATGACGGATCTAAGTGATGTAACAACATCCTATGGAAATAAATGATTTTTGATTTGATTTGATTTGATTTGTACCATGGCGGTATACGTACGATACTGTAGCGGGCGCAGTAGATAATGGTGAGCCATACGTGTGTACCGCGACGGCATACGTACGATACTGTGGCGGGCACAGTAAATCGTGGTGAGCCATACGTTCGTACCATGGCGATATACGTACGATACTGTAGCGGGCACCGTAAATAATGGCAAGCAATACGTGTAGACCGCGACGGCATACGTACGATACTGTGGCGGGCACAGTTAATAATGGTGAGCCATACGTCTGTACCATGGCGGTATCCGTACGATACTGTAGCGGGCGCAGTAGATAATGATGAGCCATACGTGTGTACCGCGACGGCATACTTACGATACTGTGGCGGGCACAGTAAATCGTGGTGAGCCATACGTTTGTACCATGGCGATATACGTACGATACTGTAGCGGGCACAGTAAATAATGGTGAGCCTTACGTGTGCACCGCGACAGCATACGTACGATACTGTGGCGGGCACAGTAAATCATGGTGAGCCATACGTCTGTACCATGGCGGTATACGTACGATACTGTAGCGGGCGCAGTAGATAATGGTGAGCCATACGTGTGTACCGCGACGGCATACGTACGATACTGTGGCGGGCACGGTAAATCGTGGTGAGCCATACGTCTGTACCATAGCGGTAAACTTACGATACTGTAGCGGGCACAGTAGATAATGGTGAGCAATACGTGTGCACCGCGACGGCATACGTACGATACTGTGGCGGGTACAGTAAAGCACGGTGAACCATACTTATGTACCACGCAAGCTTACGTACGATACTGGTGCGGAAACAGTAAAGCACGGTGAACCATACTTATGTACCACGCCAGCGTACGTACGATACTGCCGCGGGTATAGCAAGGCATGGTGCACTATACGTGTTACGTATGGCACACCATGACTCACGATACTCGCACCTGTATTTTCCTTATGCTGGCATGGTCCACACAAATGTGTTCAGATAATTATTATGAATATTAACCAATCAAAGTCAACGAAAATTTGTAGACGCAATCGAGAAACTAATATCTAGGCCTGCGGTTTATAACATTTTCGTAAAAATGTATAGTTTAAATATTGCAGGGAGTAATGAATGAAAATGTTAAAACCCCCTGCAATATTTAAACGATACGATTTTACGAAAATGTAAATAACCACAGACCTAGGTAGGCTCCGTCACTTGGAAGCGGACTGCCACAGAGTCAACAAGCTTGAGAATGCCTCGTGGGAAGGCGAATCGCGTCGCATTGTGTGGAAGTTTGGCGGAAGAAAGCAAATTGAATTAAATTTCCAACATAAATATGGATTTCCGCAAAGTAACGCCTGATTCAATTAAGTATCTTTGATAGGTTAATATTCAAAATAATTATATGAACATCTTTGAATGTATGTACAATCAAACCAACTGAATCATGACCCTTTTGCCTGATAATTCGTTTGAAACTTTCTAACTTGTAAGATCTATCAAAATGTCATTGTCTAATCAAATGATAACAAGTTAGTTACCAAGGAAATAAACCTTCAAGCGAATTTCGACCTACTTGCATTTAAGGGGTTTAGCAAAATAAGCTTATGGTGGGTTATGATTCAGATGGTTCGATAGTACCATGTCCTTAAGCTGATAAGGAGAATACAGGTGCGAGTATCGTAAGACCTGGTGTGCCATACGTAATACGTATAGTGCACCATGCCTTATACCCGCAGCAGTATCGCATGTACTCGGGCGTGTGTCTAATAAGACACACTTGATTTTTAGGTTTCCGTTTTTCCTTTTTTTAAGGTACGGAACCCTAAAAATCAAGTATGTCTAATAGCCGTCCATCTATTTACGTATGGTGAATGGTATGGTGCCTTATTGTCCCGCACTAGTATCATACCTCTTATTTTTCTTCTCAGCATATATATTTCTCCACTGCTGGACATATGCCTCTCCCATGGTTTTTCTATATCGTCCTCGATGCGGCGTACCTGGTCGAGGTCGGCCCTGCCATCTTAGGAATGGCGGTCTGGCCACGCTTCGACTTCCCGTTCATACCTCTACTATAACAATTAATAAGTTTTATGCACATTATGCTTTGTAGTATAAGTAGTAGGTACAACCTGCACTGGTAACATAGATATCTACTTATAAATAATGGTGCAGGTAATCTAAAGAATGATGTATCATTATAAAGCTGACCAGAGGTTTTAAAACCCGCGTGCGGTATTTTTCTGATTTAATTTCTTTTACTGGCAATAGTTACGTCATTGCCAAATTCATTTAAAACTCTGATCAGGCTTTATTCTACTGTTGTACTTGTACGATATTAGTGCGGCTATATTATTATTATTATGCAAAATAATTTTATAGCAAACTTAACAGCTGTACCGATATAGCACCTAAGTCGGGACCTGTAAGTGAGGAGCATACAATAATTGGTAATTTAGATAAAATATACTTCACGATACATATACATTCAGTGTACACACTACACAGCAATGATACAACATTTTTTATTTTTTTAAACTTTTACAAGGTTAATAACAGAAGAAATTCTGAAGAAGTTCTGTTCTCAGACCCCGTTCAAGATTTATAGGCTTACGTGGTTAAAAGTAAATAGACATAAAAGGTTCATAATATTTATTTTCAATCGTAAAATTGAGACATAAGTACAAAAAAAAAACACAACAAGCTTAATTATTATTAATCATACTATTCTAGAACTGGGATCATTAAGGGTATTCGTATTATATTTTTTCCTAAAGTATACGCTATTTGAACTCAGAATCTAGGAATAGTTTATTTTTAGGACATATAGTTTTTAAATATCTTTTTTGTAAAACCGCGATGTGACGTTTGGTTAAATGACGGATGTATGCAACATTACTTTGGTCCATACGAACGCTAATACATACGTGTAAACCTAACTAGTTGCGGAACCTATGTCGCAAGGCCCGACTTTTAACAGATATAACCTGAATTTTACAAAAAAAAAATACAAAATGTGGGGATCGCCCAGTACGATCCGAGAGCCACCTTTTGGCAGTAGGGGCGGTGCTCCTGTAATGGTACACGAGAGTCGGTACATTAGATACTTCATTCTGCGTGATAGAGGGCTAGCCCAACGCCGCGCTGTTTTGAATACGAGAATCGGTTCAGATAACGTTTGGGGGTTTTGCGTTGCTTACTGGCAAAGTTCGCAAAAAAAAGACGCGTGGGTTCATTCGTGGAATTTCAGTTCAGGTCAAGTTTTTTTGTCGCATTCCTGCGAGATGTGTAGAGATCAGAGCCGATTTGGCTGCGCGTTGAATAAAATTATGAATAACTAAATAATGAAAGGTTATTATGGAACGATACGGAGAAAGCTATTATGTAGATTGCAAATATACAATTGCGATTGAGGTATGAGATGGAGGGTCTGACACCGCTGGTTTGAATATCATTCTGGTAGGTCTTTGCTACGCGCAGCTAGCGGTCGGGTATGCTTAATTAATCGCAACAAGCTTTTATTGGTCAGCGATCAACAGATTCTGTGTATCGGCAGTACCAAATGATTTGAGTGATCACCTACGGTTGATCATAGTGAATATGCGTACACACAATTTGTAGAACGGCGGATCTGCATGGCATGGTAGAAAATAGACCCTGTGTAGTTGGTGATAAGAAGCTTCGCTTGGGCAGAGCGTTTTCGCAAAGGACGCATGTGGGGCGTATAAATACAATTGTGGGGGAAGGGAGAGCAGTCAGTCTCAGCGTCTAGCTACTGTGACAGTCGTCTTCACGAGTTCTAAACAGTTTTGTCTGCCGTGTTACGCGTCAGAACTATACGAATTGGTGATTGCGAAGTTTCAGTGGGTTTTCGTGAGTGTCTGAAGCGCCGAGATATACCTCGGTTCCTATCTTTATATCAACCTACCCCTAATTCCAAAACTATCCTTGGGTCGTTAGGAAAGAACTTTTAAGTCAATTTATCTGAGTCTGAGTCTGGGCTTGGAGCGACCCTAAATTCCTTTTTCCTTCACCATAGGGTTCCTGGATTGGCTCTTAGGATATTCGCGGGCTAATCCTCTCCTCATTCCTTTCGAATAGCGAGTTTTGTAATTCCCACACACACAGTCGTTAAACATTCAAGCACATTCAAATCAAACTCAACCATTTTCGAGTGGTGTCGATAATGGACGTGGTATAACACTAGGGTTTTAGACTAGGCTAGACAGGAGTTTAGTTGCGGCTAAACCTAGGTTGTCAGGGCATAGGGAGACTGTTTGATCGATGAGGTTCCGCGGATGGAAATAACAAATTCAGAACAAAGTTAAACCGGTGTCAACACAGATAACATATCCTGTTGATATTTTGACATTTGAGTGTTGTCGGGGATGCGCGAAGAGATCAATTTACAGTCTAAAGTTCATTGTTTAGGTCCGGGTAGGTGTTTTGCATTGCCTTGGGTCAGATTGGATTCAAGTTGCATTTTTAAATTAAATGTAAATTTCGCTGGATGTCTAATGTGTAAGTTGAGTCGGTATATATGATTTGGCTCAGCCCAGGACGTGCTGCGGCTAGTGGAATTCATAGTTCGGTATTTATCGAACTATGCACTTCGCTATGGTGTGGGTTAGATATCCTAAAACAATAATGCTTGCGTTTCGATAACATCCAGCTCAAATTGCGCAGAGTTGAAGGTTTCAAAACGTTACGGACCTTTTGAGGTAACCGCTAGTTCAGAACCCATTTCGGAACTCAAATCGCAATTGTGTAAACCGGTCTTTTCGGATCGTTATTGCCGTGAACCAAATATATAATTGGAACCACCACAAGCCGCTACTAGCGAGCACATGAAATATCATTGAGTACTCACGTCGTAAAACTACGACGGATATCTATACTATAACTGTGATCGATCACTAAAACTAAAACTAAAACTAAAACAAAAGATGTTCCAATGCGCTCATATATACAAAAACCAGATGGTGCCATCACATAAAATATAACAACGATCGTTTTGGCGCAATACACCGCTGACTGATGCGAATTACCGGCTCGCGGACATATATGCTTTCTCTGTCTAACTAGAAACTGTAACTTCTGAACCAAACTTCGTTCGACTATTGTACGCCTAACGGATTTCTCGACGAACGAGAAATTCAGACTTATCATTCTTACTTACAAAACTTACAGCCGAATCGGGTCCTCTCATTTTGGGATAGATAGAATAGACGATCATAGCTACTGATAGCGGCGGCTACGACCTTAGCCTGGTTCCGGTATACTCCCCTACCCCAGGGACTAGGTAAACGTTAACCATCATACAGTGTTTCGATATTTCTACTTTTACGAAAGTTTACAGATTTTAAAATCTTAAATTACACAATACGATGAAAGAATACAAACAAAAAATGAAACTCGCCCACTCCCACCACTCCCAGTGACGCCGCCGCGCACGCAACGCGCAAGCCACAAGTAAGTGTGGTAGAGATTCAATTGCATTTATTAATACTTTTATTATTACTTTTATTTTATATTAATGCAATATGAATACTTTTGAAAAACTTAATGTTCCCAATTACATGGTCGTCCACTTGGCGTACCCGTGAAACTATGAATGATGAATCCGTCGGTCGGTTGTTGACAGGTGTCCACCATTGCAAGATTTACAATACGTATTACGGGAAGGACGAGATGATTGGTGATTGGATATTTATAACAATATAAGGGCGTCAGTAGATACCCTGTCTTTAATAGATTTCGTCTGAGTGTTTTAGGACAATAAGAAATAATTAGGTACAACAACAGACAATGCATTATCAACATAAAACTTAAACAATATCTCAGATCTCAGGTATTTGTTGCACGAACCGGAGGTGGGTAAGTAAGAGCAACCTAGGATTCCCGACCAAAGAATCACTAGTAAGGGTACCTTAGCATCATTGGAGTCCGCGTGGTCGTCGCTGGAAACCAATGCGTCTAGGCCTACGGTATACTTAACTTAAAGCTCGTTCGCATACGAACGCTAATACATACACATAAACCTGACTAGTTGCTGAACCTATGTCGCAAGACCCGACTTTAAACTGATATAAACTGTATTTTAATTATTTTTTTACAAAATTTGGGGATCGCCCTGTTTTGGTAGCGATCCGAGAGCCACCTTTTGGCAAACTGTGCGCTGTAAACAAACTATAAATCGATGCACGATCTATGTTCACCGCTTTTGAATGATTAGCAGCTAACTATGGACGCCGACAGATAATTATATTCGTTGTTTTCCAAAACACTAGAAAAATTTCGTTGCCAAAAATAAATCTACAATTTTTTTTCTGTTTTTGCTGTTTAATTGATAAACTATAGGATTTTGACAATAGTTGTTATGATCGTTTTGAAAGTATATTAAATTTAATACAATTTAAGTCGAACCACAGCTCGATGTCCGATAGTAATTGAGAAATAATGCTTTGATATTGTCATTTTTTTAAAATTACATTTGATTTCCAAGTTTCGTTTTTGTTTTCAGACTAATATCGGCATAACCGCATATGATTGACATTAGTTGTTGCTAACACTTTAAAAGTATATTAAATTTGAGACAGTTTAAGCCTGCTCACCGTTTGCAGAAAGTCTCGTCTTGGCAACTTTTAACATGAAGATGTTTTTGATGGGATTTAACTTCTTTTTGTAAGTTAGTTGTATATGCCTTTTTTGTAAAAGTTTCATGTTTTAGAATACTTTGTACTAAAACTAGCTAACATATTCAAGCTTTCTAGGACTTCAGGAGGTACCCTAGAATTTTGATGATTAACAGTGAATGAGTGACAAAATCGGAGTTTTTAAGATATCAATAAAATATAAGTACAAGAGCTGTGCAATTCAAACTTTATATGTTTTATCTACACACGTATCATAAACCCTCTTCAATGCGTTCAAAAACCGCCCGTTACGATCAGCATTATGTTAAACTTGGTAAAAACTCGTTTCGTATCTGGAAAACTACACATAATGGTCATTATGTGTAGTTTTTCTACATATAATGACATTCAAATTTCGAACGCCGACGCCGACGCCCACCCGCGTGCTGTCCCTAGTTTGTCTGTGAAGTTGGTACTGACATTCAAATTTCGAACGCCGACGTCCGTCTGCGTGAAGTTGGTACTAAAGAACAAGCTAAACAATTGCAGAACCACAATGCCGGTCAAACATGCGGTTCCTGAACACATCAAAGAGAGCTTATGATATGTGTGTAGATAAACTAGTGTATGTAACTGTACATAATTAGGCATTAAAACTCTCGAGTGATATTATTATGAAACTCGCCTTCGGCTCGTTTCATAAACCCACTCTCGAGTTTTAATGCCCTCCATTATGCAGCAGTCACATAAACTACTATTATATGTCAACCATGTGCGGTTATGCTGATATTAGGCTGAAAAAAAAACGAAACTTGGATTTTAAATGTATAATATTAAAAAAATGACAGTATTGAAAGTACCATTTCTCAAAACCTATTAGACATATGGAGCGGTGGACTAAAAGTAAAATTTTAACATAGTTTCAAAGTGATAGTAAAACCTAATATAAAAAACCCATATAGTTTATGAATTAAACAGCAAAAACTGAAAAAAGTCAGAGAATAGTAGAGTGATAGAAGAGAATTAGTTTGGACGAGGAAACGACGGACGGAGGCGAAAACTTAATCTAAAGTCCATCGAACAGTGACATAAAGTTTTAAATTCGACATTATGGTAATTGTGGCCGGTACAGGCGAAACAAGGGTATTATAATTACGTAATAGGTAATCGGTGGTTCTCTGCACTTGATACGCATAGTAATGCTGATTAAAATCTATACACTCCAATGAAACACACTCAAATGTAACTTCATCATTGTCAAGTAAATAAATATTTTTTATTTCACCAAACTTTGGTAAGCCTGAAGATTCTGCAACATCTAGAAGTACAATTGACGACAACTCAAATCGGACACCTTGTAGTTTCACCCATGATAATGAGTACCAACAATTATTATCGATTACACCTCGAGAATGAAAGTTTAGCCTTACATTTACAATTTGCGCTTCTGTCATATTTGCCTTTTTACCATAAGAGATCGTCTTTAAAGTTTCATTTTTAATAATAGTATCGTTTAAAATTAATTGATGTTTAATAGCTATTGTTTTACAAACATTTACTCTGTTGTGCGATACTCTGCCACAAATTTAGATATACGATGCTTAGCTTCAAACCTCATCGTCCAGATTTGGGTAAGTGGGCCAAATTTTTTAAACATTTCTGGATAATGTGTAAGAAAATGAAACTTTGGCTTTAAGTCTGTTTCAGTGAATTGACGATAGAGCTCGTTTAATTCAGCTACTAAAAATTTTACTTAATCAATAGTCTTTTCATGGACTCTATGACTCAAAAGTTTGTCCAACAATTGTCTTAATTTGATGTATAAGAACCAAACTTCGTTATCATCTGGGACATTATGTCCGAAAATTAGCCCAAAATATCGAACAAGATAAGCATTTCAGAAGCTGAACATTTTAACTTTAATGTTGAGCCTTCTTTTGCTACAGAATTGCATGGTGTCGATGTTGAATCAGGTCTGTTTAATATTTATGCTTCGGAACGCACCGGTTTTTTGTTGCGCGGATCGACCGCGAGTAATCGGGACATCACTAGCGGAAATGGAACCGCAGCTGTCACTCGTACCAACGAGATGAAAAATTAGAGGTTATCTTTTCTTGTCGTGAGAAAAAACATGTCTGCTCATGGCGTCGGGCCATTGATTGTATTTCGGTGTAACAATTGTCTAATACAGGTGTCGGGCCTGGTCGGAGTGTTAATCATCAACATCTTCGGGAAATAAGTAGATTCGCGTCAGCTGTTGAGTGATTCGTGTTGTGAAGGACATCGTTGTATCGGACGGCGACTCCTCGTGTCGGCAAGCAGCACGCCGGCAACAGCGTCGGCGGCAAATAGTGAGATTCGGTTCCTATCCTATCCCAATTGTGCTCCTATCCCGTATTCCTGCCTCGAATCGAGCCTTCGATTTCCGGTCTGCGACGGCAAGGTAAAGTACCAATTAAGATTTTCTCTCCCGTGCTGGCAAAAACCCAGCCCCTCAAGATTCCACGCCGTTCGGTTGAGGCGTGGAATAAAACATTTTGGTAGCAGGCGCGGTTTCCTAGTGGGAAATCACCGATTCACGGACGGTTGTAGGGTTGTTTTTTTGCCACATTGTAGTTGGGAGAAAAGAATATCTCAGATTGGCCGGCAAGTCGGCAATGAGTCTGTGGTCGGTATACCACAATTAAAGTTCATTTTTGGTTAGTGAAAGTATAAGTGTCAATTTAGTTAACAATTATTATAAATTTGTAGTCGGAAACTACTGTTTGTTGGATTACGGATATGGACTACGCATAAAGGATTGAACAGTCATTCTGCGAAGTAACTAGATTGTATTACTTGCGGTAGAACGTCGGGTTCTATAGTACTGCAGTGTTATTTCGGTTTACAGAGCAGGGTCAGGCTATTTAAGGGGTATTAAGCTGATTTTGCTGACCTCAGTAGAAGTGTGGGTCATATCGGAGGGGCCACTTCTAGAAGGTCACAGCTACCTTCATTATATTAAAAATAGCTTGGATTTCGGAATCCAGTGTGGTTTAGGGTGCTATATTGTTTAGGTTTATAGTCTCGGAGCCCACCACTTATTATTTTGTATTGTTTTCATAATCAAGTTTTGTGGGTTATTTTTGTATAGTGTTTTATGGTGGCATTCTCTAATTGATTTAGAGTGTATATTTATAAGGTGTATGTCCACAGGGCGACCATATTAAATATTGTTTAGGATTTAATTGTTTTAGTGGTTGCCTTGGTTTTTACAACTTAGTTTTAATTTCTGTGCCCAGCGCTGACGGGCAAGTGCTGGTCTCTGGCTGTGCTTAGTTCGGTAGTGAAGCATAGGACCAGAAACAATTGAATCGGTAACCATGGCACCTTCGCCCTTGACGGTACTGCGGTATGGTGTCCGTGAGGAGATGAGATGGCTCGCCCATACTCACAAGTATGTGGAGCGACCTGACATGGACGATGTCCTGCTCAAGCGTGTGGAGGACGCAATGACACGCGTCGGGAAGGTTTGTCGGCTGGCTGCGGAGGCTGAAGCCCTCGGGCTTACGGATGAGGCATCGGTGGCTGCAGTGAAGCAGCTCTGCGCGGATGCTGACCAAGCGATGGAGTGCATCGAGCGTCGCGCGGAAAAAATTAAGCGGTCGCGACGGAATGACCGCGGGGAGGGTAGCGGAGACCCGCCCCCTAAGGGCGTTGTTGGACGGCTGCCACACCTGGAGATTCCGGCCTTCGGTGGGGCAATTGATGAGTGGCCGGCATTCATCAATTTGTTCGATTGTTTGGTCCACGGTCGGGACGACCTGGACAACGCCTACAAGTTGGCCCAACTATTGATGGCACTGCGGCGTGAACCGAAGGAGTTGGTCGGTCACCTAACGGTCACGGCGGGCAATTATGATATAGCCCGGTCCATATTGTTTGACCGCTACCAACACAAACGGCGGTTGGTTGATGCGCAGCTGGGGAAGCTGTTTAGCATACCAAGAGTAACCCGGGATGTTGACATCCGGGTACAGGTGCTCAACCCTGTGCTGGTGGCCACTAAGGCCCTTCAGAACCTTGGTCTGCCGGTAGACCAATGGTCATATATCGTATTGTATATGGTTTTGTCACGGTTGCCTGCAGCTGTTCAAAGTCGGTTTGAACAGCTGCATGGGGGCAGTAGCTCGGAACTGCCCACGCTCGTCCAATGAACGGATTTTTTGGAGGGTGAATGCAGGCGATGCGACACATTGGATACGGAGGCCAGTGTGCAGCGCCAACCCGCGCGGATGCGGGAGAGGCCGCGCCCACCGCCCCCACGGGGGGGTGGGCGGTCAAAACAATTTGGCGTTTTGAATGCCGCGCCGTCGGGTGACTGCTGTGTGCACTGCGACAGTGCCGGTTATGAAGTGACCAGTTGCGCTAACTTTAAGGCGCTCGGGGTAGCTGCCCGCAGGAAGGTAGTCTTCCGCCACCGATTGTGTTTCGGTTGTTTGGGGCCGCACCCGCTGAGCGAGTGCTCACGCGCGTTCCCCTGTGAGTGCTGCGGTGGCAAGCACCACATCGTGTTGTGCCTGAACCGGTCAGGCCCTTCGGACGGTCACCAGGGCCGGACTCAGGTTGGTCGGTCACAGGGCCCAACCAGGGCCGGACCCAGTCCCCCTCCGGGCAACGGGAGTCACCAACGGGGTGACTGGGGTACCCGCGGACGGGACCCCCCCCCCCTCGAGGGAAAGGGGGCAGCGCGGGGGGTAACAGGCGGGATAGCCGGGGTTCGGTCGCCGCTGTCCAGGGTCAGCGAGGACTTCGGGCCGCTGGCTCACCGCGTGTTACGGGCGGGTGTCAGATGGCACCTATGAGTGGCGCGAAGGCTGGGAGCCCACCACCTTCTGCGCCACCCTGCCCGTCGCTCTGGGAGGCGAACAGGGAGGCGAACAGTCGGATGTCGCCCCCATTCCTAGAGCGCCCCAGGTTGGATCCGCTCTCCCCCCTCCATCCACGGTGGCCACCGGGCACACCGTTCACAGTCCGGTATGGTCGGGTACCGGGAGAGCGAGGGGCCTATTATGCGGGTTGGGACCCCCTGATGTATATGCGGTCTGATATGCCACCGGTGGCATATCAGCAGCCGAGTTACCAGGCCGACGGGGGTCCCAGCGGGTTCGGATCCCGTGGAGGTTCCCGCTAGGGACACGCCGCCCACTTACAGGGTGCCGCCACTCCACAGACGGTCATGCTCCCCACCGCCTCGGTGATAGCGTAGAGTTCGGACGGCAAATCTTGTGTGGCACGAGCACTATTGAACTCGGGGGCCCAGGGGTGCTTAGTCTCGTGCAACCTTGTAAGATGGTTGGGCATTTCGGTAAGGGAGTATCCACATTCCATTCGGGGAATTGGGAACACGGAAGTCGGTTCCTTTAAGGGAGTATGTCGGATTACTCTCTCGTCACGGGTGGATTCATCGGTGAATCTGACGGTCACGGTATTAGTCATGCCTAATGTGATGGGCTCACACCCTCACGTACGGTTGTCGCCCTCGGTGCGACAGTTGGTCGCTGGGTTGTCACTGGCTGACCCGGAGTTCGATATTCCGGGCCCAGTAGACATTTTATTGGGTGTCGATGCCTTGGGATACCTGTTAGTGCCAGGTGTCCACGTGTTGCAGGCGACTGGTCTGGTTTCGGTCAACACCAGACTGGGCCATGCGGTAATGGGTCCGGTCATGCCGGCTGCCCCACGCCTAGCGACTCGTAGTCCCTTATTCGGTTCTGTACTCTCGGAGGTGATACAGAAGTATCGGGAGGTGGAGGAACCACCTACGGCCAGCCGGTTGGACCCGGTTGAAGAAGAGTGTGAACAGTTTTATCGGAACAATACTGGTCGCCTTCGGTCAGGTCGATTTCTCACACGTCTTCCATTTCGGAGTGATCGCCCGCCGCTGGGCAGTTCACACGATGCAGCCGAGACGCGGCTTCTGTCGATGGAACGACGCATGAAGCGTGACGGGATTTTCCGGCGGGAATACGAGTCGCTCGGCCACATGTCGGTTTCGGGTATCGACTGGAAGCGTGAAGACCACTGCTTCCTGCCCCATCACGCGGTCTTGAGGACCCCGGAGGGCAAAATACGGGTAGTGTTCGATGGATCGGCATCAACATCTAACGGCATGAACCTAAACCAGTGTTTGCATTCAGGGCCGAAGTTGAACCATGACATCGCGGATGTTATCACACGGTTCCGTCGACACAATGTTGTGTTTGTAGCTGACATCCGGATGATGTTTAGACAGACGGTCATTCACCCTGACGATAGACGGTATCAGCTGATACTGTGGCGAGAGAGCCCAGATCAGCCCATCAAGGTGTACGAGCTGAACACCAACACGTACGGGCTACGGTCTAGTCCTTATTTGGCGATTCGCACTCTGCGGGAGTTAGCGGATCGAGAACGGTTAAATTTTCCTAGAGGAGCAGCGATCCTGGAGCAGGATCTCTACGTGGACGATATCTGTACCGGTGCAGATTCCGTAGAGGAGGCGCTCGCTCGACGGGACGAGCTAGTTGAGCTCTTACGGGGTGGAGGTTACGAGCTCCGGAAATTGATGTCGAACTCTCCAGAGTTACTGACTGGTCTTCCGGATGACTACCAGAAGGATCCCCACATTTTTGAAAATTTGGAAAATCCAAATATGTTGTCGGTATTAGGTGTCCTGTACCAGCCGGTGTCAGACATGTTTTCGTATCGGGTCGAGTTGGACTCCCCGAAGGTCTGGACGAAACGGAACGTCCTTTCAACGGTGGCTAGGACATTTGATCCAAACGGGTGGATCACCCCGGTAACATTTCAGCTCAAGTGTTTTATGCAGCAATTGTGGTCTGCTGAGCTGAAATGGGACGACCCGATCGGCGGGTCATTGAGCTCAGAGTGGGACTCGTTCTTTTCGACCCTCCCTGGCATCAATCGGATTTCACTGCCACGGAGGTTGGTCCCCACCAAACGATACACCGCCTCCCTGCATGGGTTTTGCGATGCCTCGGAGAAGGGCTACGGAGCTGCGGTATATCTGCGTACGGTCGACTCCTCGGGGGAGGTTGATGTGCGGTTGGTCATGGCCAAGAGCAAAGTTGCGCCGTTGCGTACTCGCCTGACCATTCCCAAATTAGAGCTTTCGGGAGCGGCTCTCCTGACTCGTCTGCTCAACCACACGATGACGGTTCTTCGTGGGTCAATAGCGTTAGAAGATACGGTCTACGCTTGGACGGACAGCCAGATCGTGTTATGCTGGCTGAAGGCTTCGGTTCACAAGCTGGAGATTTTTGTGGCGAATCGGGTTTCGCAGATTTTGAATTCGGAGGTTCCCTTAATCTGGAGACATGTTCCAGGGGAAATGAACCCAGCAGACTGTGCGTCTCGTGGGTGTCACGCTCCGGAGTTGGTTGGACATCCCTTGTGGTGGGGTCCAAAATGGTTGACTCAAGCCGAATCGGATTGGCCAATGAGTCCACGCGTTACCACGGCGAACGGCGCCTTGACAGTCGGTGTCTGTACGACGCAACCAGAGCCGGAAGAGGAGTTCAGCCTGCTGGAACGGTACAGCTCGCTCGACAAGCTGGTCAATGTGACCGCCTGGATCTGCCGATTTGCGCGGAATTGTCGGAATTATGAGGCGCAACGAGTGCGGACACAGGTCCTGACACCACGGGAACGGAACCATGCGTTGTTCGCATTGGTACGGAAGGTGCAGACGGTGCACTTTAAGTCCGAATTGGACATTCTGAGACGCGGACGCGTTCAACTGAAGGGAGCTGTGGCTCGGCTCAACCCGTTTATTGACCATCAAGGATTGCTGAGGGTAGGAGGTCGGCTGCGGAATGCCAACCTGCCTTATGCGGCTCGCCACCCGTTGTTACTCCCTAGGAAAGGGAAGTTGGTCGAACTGTTGATACAGGATCGACACATTCGGAATGGGCATATCGGATGCCACGCCTCGATGGCGTTTCTCCAGCGCGAGTTCTGGATTCTATCGGGAAGACGCTTAGTGCGTAGCGTCGTATTTCGGTGCCTGCCTTGTTATCGGGCCAAGGCGGCTACGATGCAGCCCCAGATGGGCGATTTGCCCTTGGATAGGGTTAACGAAATCCGGCCCTTTGCGGGTGTCGGAACGGATTTCGCGGGACCATTCATGGTCAAGTCTTCACAGCTACGGAACGCCAGATTAGTGAAGGCATACCTGTGCGTCTTCGTGTGCTTGGCCACGAAGGCAGTCCACTTGGAGGTGGTCAGTGACCTCACTACAGAGGCATTTATCGCATGTCTAGATCGGTTCGTCTCACAAAGGGGCCTCCCGACATTAATCCGTTCGGACAACGGCACAAATTTTGTCGGAGCCAGGCGATATCTGCAGGAGGTCACTCAATTCCTGAACGGTAACCAGGATGCCATCAGTACGGCTTGCTCCCGACGAGGGATTGAATGGGTTTTCAGTCCGCCGGGATGTCCTCATTGGGGAGGAATATTTGAGGCTGCGGTTAAATCGGCTAAGTCGCACCTGACGAGGATCATCGGTGAGACCTCTCTACGCTTTGAAGAGCTTGCGACGCTGTTCTGTAAGATTGAAATGACACTGAACTCGCGTCCGTTGTGCCCGCTCAGTTCGGATCCAAATGATTTGGAAGCGTTGACTCCGGGTCACTTCCTGATAGGTCAGCCCCTTAACGCCCTGCCAGAATACCCATTCGGTGATGTTAAGTTAAGTCGGTTAACTAGGTGGCAGATGTTGCAGCAGATGGCTCAAGATTTTTGGAAACGGTGGTCCCTTGAGTACTTGCACATCTTGCAGCAGCGCCTTAAGTGGACTGACCGGACGAGCCCCCCTCAAGTCGGTGATTTGGTGCTGATTAAGGATGCGAACCTGCCATCATTGAGATGGAGACGAGGACGGATCGTCAATTTGTACACGGGTCGGGATGGCACGCCTCGATCAGCAGAAGTCAAGGTGGGGGACTCGGTCCTCAAGAGAGCGGTCGCAACACTTTCTCGCCTTCCTATTGATTAGGGACAGGTTCGGGCCTGTCCGGGCGGGTGACTGTTTAATATTTATGCTTCGGAACGCACGGAACGTTTTTTGTTGCGCGGATCGACCGCGAGTAATCGGGACATCACTAGCGGAAACAGAATCGCAGCTGTCACTCGTACCAACGAGATGAAAAATTAGAGGTTATCTTTTCTTGTCGTGAGAAAAAACATGTCTGCTCATGGCGTCGGGCCATTGATTGTATTTCGGTGTAACAATTGTCTAATACAGGTGTCGGGCCTGGTCGGAGTGTTAATCATCAACATCGTCGGGAAATAAGTAGATTCGCGTCAGCGGTTGAGTGATTCGTGTTGTGAAGGACATCGTCGTATTGGACGGCGACTCCTCGTGTCGGCAAGCAGCACGCCGGCAACAGCGTCGGCGACAAATAGTGAGATTCGGTTCCTATCCTATCCCAATTGTGCTCCTATCCCGTATTCCTGCCTCGAATCGAGCCTTCGATTTCCGGTCTGCGACGGCAAGGTAAAGTACCAATCAAGATTTTCTCTCCCGTGCTGGCAAAAACCCAGCCCCTCAAGATTCCACGCCGTTCGGTTGAGGCGTGGAATTAAACAAGGTCCATAATTAAAATACCGTATTCTTGATTTCAAATTGTCAAAAGAAATTAGCATCTGAGTGCGCACTAGATCCTGTATCACAAATGACATCACATATCGACAAGCACCCTCGAGATAGTCATGTAAAACATCTACGGCAACGTTTTGAAATAAGTCAAACCCATCTAAAGCAAGCCACGAGCATTTTTCTTTAATACCAGTCATATATATGTCATTTAATTGTAAATCATTTTCATAATTGACATTGTTTCTCAACAACGTGTTATCTTCATAAAGCAGTATTTTAATTTGTTCTTTATTAGCAGTACAAATTCTGCATGGCCGATTTGCAGAAAAACTTTCAACAAAACCTAACATAGCATTCAATCCTAAATTATCTCCCGTCACAGCTGCAACATAAAACTTAATTATGCCAATATACACATCAGTTTCAAGATGAATACCATTGATCTTTAAATCGTTAAGAACATCAAAAACTTTTTGAAAAATTATGTTGTTTCCAAAGCTTGTTCTGTCTGATGAGTGAAAAAGAGCCAATAATAAAATATTTTGCAAAAGCGACACGTAGTGAGGTGGAAGACATGGTACTGAGACATAAATAGCTCCAAGTTTATGAATCCCAGCGTGGCTTCCTAAGGGATTACCTATTTCAAAATCGTCAAAGTAGATTGTTATAGGTAAAATCATTGCATCATGCTCTACAGAATTTTCTGTCATTTTTTTCCATACTGAACCCTGAACAATATTCTCAATACCGAAAGAGTAATTTTGTACAGTGTCCATATATTCAAGAGTATCCTTCATGAAATTTTTTGATGAAAAAATTAGTTTTAAATTGTCTTTTAATGGAATCACCTGCATTGTACAATTTACTTGTACTAATAACGAACCAGCCGCTGTTTTTTTAGCCTCATTACAGTCTTATGAAAAATAAAGAAACTTCTGTCAAAATGACACAAGTTTCTTGTCATCGCGTAGGTTTATACACAAAAACCACAAGGATTATGTAAAAACAATAAGTCTGCGGCTGCGGTATATGCTCACCAAGGTATAGCCTTGTGATTGTTTCAACGCTGGGAAATCCTTGAAGTAATCCGCTATTTCACCTTTTCCACATTGGATGCGGCTTAGGCGGTGATCTGCAGTTTCTGCCCACTTTTCTTCAACAGATTTCCATGGATCGACATTGTTTTTCAGCCACAGTAATGTTTCTTCATAGACAATACCTGTAATTTATATGTGTATAGTGGGATGAGTTGACAAAGGAAGGGCAGAGTTAGATGACATCGAGCTGTCAAGCGTCAAATGTAAATGTTGCTTTCTTTTTTAAACTAATATACATAGTCAGGTCATAAGTTCTGTCACATGTGCAATATGAAATAATTTAGAAATGTTTATTATTAATGTAAACATTTATATAGCAAAATCAACTTAATAAAACATAGATTCTTATGGTAATAAAGTTTATTCAAAATGACTCCCGCGATTTTGAATACAGGCCTTTATTATGCGCGGCCAGTCGTCTATCGCTGCACGAACGAGGTCCATGTCAATATCGGCGGCTGCCTTAATCAAGGATGCCTTGAGTGACTCCAAATCAGGATGAGGCTTTGAGCAGGCCTTTTCCTCCAAGTGTTGCCATATCTTGTAATCTAACGGACTCAAATCTGGACTGGAGGAGGGCCAGTCTTCGTGCCGGATGAAGTCGATTTCACGCGCCGCCAGCCAGTCTTGTGTGCTTTTCGCTCTATGAGCTGGCGCAGAATCTTGTTGGAATACCCAGTGCCTGTTATTAAACATGGTATGAGAAACAGGTTCCACAAGGTTCTTGAGGACTGTATTTTGATACACAACTGCATTCGTTTTTACGCCTTTCTCACAAAAATGTACCTCAGTTAAGCCCCAATAAGAGACTCCCAACCAAACCATGAGCGAGGATGGAAAATGACCTCGTTGGACACGCGGAATACGGTTGCTCGTTTTTTCACTGCTGTGTGCTTACACCTTATCATTTTGTTTGTTGTAGCTCTCTTCCACGGTGAAATTTTTTTCATCCGAAAAAAGAATTTCCCGATGCTTTTTTCCCGCGTACCGCTTCAACAAAGCGCGGCATCTCTTCAGTCTCAGGTCCATTAAACGAGCGTCCAAACGATGTCCTGTTTTTCTTCGATATGCCCTAAGCCCTAAGTCTTCATTTAACACCCTTTTCACCATGGTCCTGCTTAACCCCATCTGAAGGGCCAACAGTTTCTGCTTACGTATGGGATTTCTTTGAATTCACGCCTTTACAGCTTTTATCACTGCTGGAGTCCTAACAGAGCGAGGGCGAACACTTCTTGACCTGTCATCTACACTAGAGTCTACATTGTATCGTTTTATGGTACGATAAACGAATCTTTTGGTTATATTCAAATTTTTCAGTAAGTCGAAAATCTGAATTGGCGCGTAACCGCAACGATGCAATGCAATAACTGCGACACGGTCTTCTTTAAGTGTCCACTCCATATTTAAAAATGAGGAAAATTCTAAAAAGTACACATTTTTATTTTCATGAAAAATTCGAAATTCGAATTCAATAAACTTTTTTGTGGCCAGCGTTCTAAATTCAAAAGTTTTTATTATGTGACAGAACTTATGACCTGACTGTGTAATATTTAATGTATATAATATGTTTATACAACTTGATAAGGTTCATAAACCTGGTAGTAGGGTATTTCCTCAATAATGAAATTTAGCAAGAAGCAATTTAACCAGTACACTCGCGGTGTGAGCGCGACTCTAATTTGACTAGTAATTATTTGCTTACCACTTTCCAGAGATTCCAGGCTATGGATGTCCTCATCTGTGATAGTTGGCGTGGATCTGAGCGATGATCCCGACGACTTCGAGGATGAACGGCTAGTTCCCGGCAACTGTCCACCTTCTCGCAACTTTCTCCTTCGTGCTATGTAACTCTCGTATAACTTGCCACTAGCATTTTTTTTAGCTAATTTATTTGTAGCTGATAAATATGCAGAATAATACACCACAACGCTTTCTTTGTGGAATATTTCTACAATTTCGGAAGCTAGTTTATAAAATTCTTCACTGGAAATTTTCTTCGCACAATTGATTTCTAGTTTGTGGTGTATTAGCAGCTGGTTCAATTTCCTTCGGGAACCCTCCGTCAGTAAGCCTCCTTTTCCTTCTTTGAGTATTGATCTGCCGTCTAAACTTTCCTTTATGTAAGACACAAACATGATTGATCCCAACTTTTTATTGTTGTTATGAGTAAATGTTAATAACAATAGCATTTTTAATCTAATGATATAATAATAAAACAAAAATGGCAATAACAATAACATTTAGATAGGACGAATGGGAAACAACCGGAAAAAATGGGAATTGTGCAACTATGCTTTAACGAAATAATTAAAACTGTCTAATCAAATTACTCATCAAAGGACGATGATCTTTTTCCCTCACCACATATTCATAAATAAATAGAATTTACAGCTAATTCTCTTCAAAATTTAATGCTCTTTTATGTCTTTAAAAATTAAAAAAATATGTATCTGCGAACAAGGTTTTATATTTAAAATGACCTTTCTAGTCTAAATAATGAAGCCATTATTTCCATGAACTATTTTGTCTCATATTTCTGCTCATTTAAACTAAGGATTTTACTTTTGAGGACACATTAGAATACAATGGCTTTGTTCAACAGTTCAGCTCTTATAAGTGCTCTGTACTAAAGCGGTCATGGTCCTTTTAATGTGTACTACCGACAAACACTTACCAAATAAATACTATACAGATGTACTTACATTTTTGCTGGTTCAACAATATACTGCTAACTATGTATATTCTACAAGCACACTAACTTTGACTATTGCCTTGGCTAAATACTCATCCAATCTAGGTTTTAGGTTTTAGAATTTTATTTCTCAAAAGAACAATAATGTAGTTCACTTATAGAGAAACATTAATCTATACATTAAAATAATGTTTGTAAATATATATAACACACTTATGCGAGCTATTATAATATTATAATTTCTTTCTTTTTTTACGTGACTATGACTTTTAAACAAAATCGACTATACTAGACAAAATATGCTTTTTTAAAAGTGATTTAAATCCAGGAAGTGATTCTGCATTTGTGATATTTTGCGGTAGTTTGTTAAACATATGCGCTCCCTCAAACAATATACTAGTTTTGCCGTAGTTTGTTCTCGGTGCTATTAATTGTATCTTATTGCCACCTCTAAGGTTGTGCGTGATATTTTTCTTTGTGAAGATTACTTCAGAGTGAGTTAAGTTATTTAAAATTTTATAAACCAGGATACATGTTTTGTATGTATAGAGTTGTTTTATATGCATTAATTTAGTTTCTTTATACACTTTCACTGTTGACGTTAAAAAATCCATTCCAAATAGTACTTTTATCGATTTATTTTGTGCTATTTGTAATTGCTTTAAATGTGTACTGGCTGCACTTCCCCAGACTTCTATAAGATATTCAAGCTGCGGTTGGATTAATGAGTTGTAGATATTGTACTTAACTTTTTTATGTAGACATCCAGTAATTCGTCGTAACATACCAGTGAGCGATGATATTTTGGAAATCATACGTTCAATTTGTAACTGCCAAGTCAACAGTGGATCCAGGGTAAGACCCAGATATTTTTCGTGGCTGGATATACATATAGACTCCCCGTTAAGGAGAAGTGGATCGTGGTTCGGAATTGGTTTATTCTTTGCTGCAAATATCATGTAGCTTGTTTTGTTAGCATTTATTGTTAGTAAATTATATTGAATCCAATCGAAAAGCTTATCAAGATCCTGCTGTGCTTGTTGTATTAAGTCGTGAATAGATGATCCAAAGTAAAATAGACAGGTATCGTCTGCATATAGGGAAATATGACCGTGTAGATTAATTTTGCAGATATTGTTAACATAAACGGAGAATAAGAGTGGACCGAGTATAGAACCTTGAGGAACGCCGCATTCAATATGCTGTGCTGTAATCTACTAAAAGAAAATATCATTACATTTAGTACTTTCGATACCTGAAACAAAAAAAGTGTGATCTTACAGTGCTCTGAAGCTTAAGAAGTCATACAATATGTGATTGATCAAGCCCGCTATGGAATGCAACTAGCTTTTTGATAGCCCACATATAAAAAAGTTCACAAGTCACATTCACTGTCCATAGTTAAGGTTATGTTAAAAATGCAAAGGCAGTAACTTCTAAATTCATAGGAAGCCTGTCAATACAACCAGTTATCAAACTGAGTAATATTATGATTATGAGTAACTCACAGTGTTATTAGCTGCAGTAGGACAGTCTGAGGAGATTTTCGCAACATCATCAACACCAGTGTCCCATACAGCTTGAGTTGAGTTGTTCTCCGCATTCTTGATTTCAAGGTTCTAGAAAAATAATTAAAAAAAAAATATTACAAAGTATACAGTCATGTAGATCTGTTATTCTTAACCATATAAAAAAATAAACTATAGATATAGCGTTACTTTGCAGAGGTCCATGAGAAAATCACAAAGATTTTTTTTTTGTCGGTCTATTATTTACCTCAATACAAGAGGTACAAAAAACAACAACCACTTACATTGACAGTAGTATTGACACAGGTCGCTTTTTGCTGTTTTAGCCAGTTTTTAAATTTTATTCTGGGGCCAATCTTTGGAATCAGTTCTTTTAATTCTTCATCGGTTAACAGAATGGCAGTATCTATTGTGTATATGAGATTGTCTGAAAAAAAAAGCAAATAGAATGTAACCACTACGTTTTTACGCAACATATTACAAGGAATCTTGGACACAAAGATCTGTCGCATTCGCCCGTGGCGGTTTAAATTACGAAAAAGGTTACCGGTTTGGCTTTGTGAAATTGTTCTATAGCTTGCAATTTTATGTAGGAACTAAAACCGAAATCTTACGGATACTAATCCGCCGGCCATGTACAGCGAACCAAATGAGTCTTGAAATCTAAATCGACAACAGGAACGGTCTTAAAATTGGTATATTGTTTCTTCAGAGGGCATAATAATATGTATTATAAATTTGAAACGGTACCTAACCTAAAATGTAAAATATGATTATTTTTTATCAAAATGGCCGGACTTCATCTGGCTCTTATTTTGTCTAATTGGACAAAGCTGTTTAACATGTCAATAATGAAACAATGCGCTAACCGATATAACCGGCACGACAGATTTGTGAGAATTTATAATCATTATACCTACGTTTACACACAATCGAAGTAAAACCGACAGACAAGCAATGGCTTATTGGCTTACCTTCAAGAAATGGGACTATTTCACTTAATCCTTCCGTGTTTAAAATTTCTGAAATTTCCATGGTGGCCACTGATTAATAATTTCTATCACACTTACAAGTAAGGCCGGTGCGCTTTCCAGTATAATAATGTACTTGTACTTTGTGGCTTGCGCGTTGCGTGACGTTACCGGCAAAGAGAATATAATACTACGTTATGGTTACCGGTGGCGGCGGCGTCACTGGGAGTGGGAGGGAGTGAGCGACGAGCGAGCGGTCGAGCGTGGTCTTCTTGATAATCTTCTCACGCACCCTTTCTGGGGCGTGGGGAGTCGGGGTCAGGTCGACGGACCTCTTCCCGAAGAATCGCCTCTGTCCACTCCTGTGGACAGGTCATCGGATGGCCCCTGCGGGCGGCGGTCTTCTTGTGGCGCTGGTATGCAGTGGGTGATCGCCGGCTAGGCAACCAGGTCGCGTGGCAGGCGGCGGCGGTCGGGCGGGCGCGCGTGGTGCGGCGCCAGTTCGGCGATGTGCGGAAGGTGTGAAGCATCCGCACGCGCGAACATGCCCTTCGCCAGCCTCTGGACAAACTGGTCCACGGTTTCCCATCTTAGGTCCCTCTGGATTGTCGCGTTCCTCACGTAGCGGGGGGCGCCGACGATGGTACGCAGAGAGAGGTTCTCTTGGGCTCGGAGTCTCCGTTTGTTCGTTTCCGAGCACAGGGCGTACCAAGCCGGAGCCGCGTAGGTGAGGCGGGATCTCACGTAGGTCTTGTAGATCCCGAGCTTCGCCCTCAGAGGGAGGCTGGAGTCGAAAAGTGGACGCAGCTTGGCGCGTGCCACCTTGACCTGGCTGACGACGTTGTCAACGTGTTGCTTCATGGTGAGCCGGCGATCAATGGTCACTCCCAGGTACTTCACCTGCGAAGACCACTCGATTTGCTGTCCTTGGAGCTGGAGCGATGGTGGAAGGAGACTCTGGCCTGTGATGAGCGCCTGCGTTTTCCCAACATTGACGGACAGTCGCCACTTGGCGAGCCAGTCGGGCAAGATGTCCAGGGTGCGCTGCAGTTTGATGGCAGCGTGCGGAGCCTGGAACGACGACGCGTAGTAGGCTGCGTCGTCTGCGAAGAGTGCCAGCTGGGCACCCGGCCCGACGGGGATGTCGTCCGTGTATCGGGCGTAGCAGGCGGGAGACAGGCAGGAGCCCTGGGGGACGCCGGCTGCGACGGGATGTTCCTCGGAGACGGCGTCTTCCACCATCACTCGGAAGCGGCGATTCTTCAGGAAGGAGGCGATTGTCTTGACCGTTCTTCTTGGGGCAGGGGACGTCGACAGCTTGTACAGCAACCCCTCGTGCCATACTCTGTCGAACGCCTTCTCCATATCCAGAAGTACTGCGACAGTGTATTCTTTTTTGTTCAAACAAACCGTCATGTCATTCAGTACTCTGGTGAGCTGAAGCGTCGTAGAATGCTCGGGCCTGAAGCCGAACTGTTCCGGGCGCGGCTGGATGTGGGGCAGTAACTTCGCTAACAGGAGCTTCTCAAACACCTTTGAGATGGTGCTCAGTAGGGTGATCGGCCGATAGCTCTCAGGCAGCTTGGTGTCCTTGCCCGGCTTGGGCAACATGATAACCAAGCCCTCCTTCCATTGGGTTGGAAAGTGACCCGTGCGCAAGATACCGTTAAACAGGCGCGCAACGGCCGCCACAGTGCGTGGCGGCAAATGTAACAGCGCCGTGTTGGGTATTCGGTCTGCGCCCGGGGCTTTCCTGGGCTTGGTACGTCGGAATGCACGCACAATCTGGCCGGGCGTGACGACGATGGGGTCCTCTTCGGGAGCTATCGGCGTGAAGAAGTACTCTCGCAGGTGTCTCTCGACTGTTGCGACGTGCTCCACATCATCCGTTGGGTTCGGCTTGAATTGCTTCTCGAGGCATTCGGCGAAGATCTCCGCACGGTCTTGGGCTCGGAATCTTGGTAGGCCGTCGCTGCCCAGGATTGGTCGAACAGGAGCAGGAGTGGTCGACAAAGCCCGGCACAGGCGATGCACGGAGGGGACGTGGTCGCCTATGGACTCGACGTGGCGTTCCCAAGATTCTTCAGCGTGGCGATCAAGTTGGCGCTTCAGCTCTGCCGTCATGGCGTTGAGCCTGGTCTTCATCGTGGGGCAGCGGGTTTGCTGCCACTGCTTCCGGAGAGCGCGCTTATCGCAGATGAGTGCGCGTAGCTCAGCAGGAAGAGGATTAAAAGCGTCGAGCGTGGTGTGGGTGGGCGGCGGCCGGGGCGCGCCGACACATGCAGAGCAGTGTTGCCAGATGGCTAACTTATATTACCCCCAAACTAGTAGTGGGTGTTATGTAGCATAGATCGTTTTGCAATGCAATGCAAACGTTTGTTCTCAAAACCGTCTATGTTTGCAAAACGTAAAACGGAATGTTTGCGTTGTACAGTCGACAGCACATCAACCTTTACATCTGTGCACTCTGTTCAGTTACGATGCGGATGATTTTTTAACAAAAATGTAGCACGCTACACGCGCGACTTCGTTTTCTCACGCTTTTTGACAGATTATCTGGCTTAATGCTAAGGTTTGTGTAACTGTTGTTGTAATAAATGTTTCTTCTTCTTCTTCTTCTTCTCTTCATTTTTGCCTTTTTTGCGACAAGCGAGCACGCTGATTGGTAACACGGGACTCCCTGTCGCGCGCGACAAGGTCGTGCTACGGCTGCTGTCGACTGTACTCTGTCGTTTTATTAAAAATCAAAAAATTTGTAGTACAGTCAACGGCATATCAATGGATACATTTGTTTAAGTATGTATGTTTGTTTGTTTGTCCAGCTTTCACGCCTCAACACATGAACGAACAACACATAGATCAAGACCAGGATTAACAAATACTTTTTATCACAGTCCTTCAGGCCTCTAGAGAACTGCGGGCAAAAGCTAGTATGTATGTATGTTTTTATTTGCCGAACAACCTACAAACTGATACTGGTCCCATATATCACTGGCAAGGTCAGGTATTTTGAAAACAAAATTAAAAGTGACACGCGTCTATACCAGAGATGGGCGGTGGGTATATACCCAATGCACCCAATTGTATATATATACAATTGGGTGCATTGGGTATATACCTGGTGCATTGGGTATATATCCGGTAAATACCCGTATGCACCCATTTTGCTGGGTGCATAAAATAATTATTCGAATTATAATGTTTTTTTTTAGTGTAAAGCACTGTAACCGTACTAAAGATACATAAAAACCGGTCAAGTGCGAGTTGGACTCGCGCACGGAGGGTTCCATACAATTATCTATAAAAAGCGGCCAAAAAATCAAGTCTGTTGTACGGGAGCCCCAGGAGGAGGATGCAACTGGGCCGGGCGGCATTACGTCAGGCGCTCTCTTCAGACATTCCTCATTGCCTGCAGACAAAGGTCTTTAACCAGTGCGTCAAAATGTATGGTGCTGAAACTTGGATGCTGATGGTAGAACATGTCCACCGATTTAAAGTCGCTCAGCGAGCTTATCAAGCCTCCATGTTTGAGCTATTATTAATAAAAATACTTGAACTTAGACCATACTTGGTCTCTCTAAAATGGATCACATCAGAAATAATGTCATCCGTCAAATAACCAATGTACTGGACATAACTCTGAAAATTAGTACGCTGAAGTGGCAGTGGGCTGGTCACATCTGCCGAAGAAGGGATAACCGATGGGGAATAAAGGTTCTCGAGTGGAGACCACGAACTGGCAGACGCAGTGTAGGACGCCCGCCGGTCCGCTGGACCGATGATCAGAGTCAAATTGCTGGTAGCGGCTTGATGGGGATGTCCGAGGACAGAGTGTTGTGGCGAACTGTGGCAGAGGCCTATGTCCAGCAGTGGACGAACATTGGCTGATAATGATAATAACACTTTTTACTTAGTTACAGAGTATTCGTGTTGGTGAAAATAAGAAGAATTTCCTAATAAATATCCGTTCCCATACAAAGAATTAACTAAATCTTCAATAACTTTTAAAATAAACGATCCACCAAAAATTGTCAAGACGCACTTTAGGTAGAGAACACTGGTAATATCTGATTGGCATACTTTGATTTTCACTTAAGAAATTGTCATTATAATTGAAAGAATTTATTTTATGTTCCCAGCAAATGGGTGCATACGAGTATTTACCGGGTGCGTGTTTGGGTATATGCCAAAAGTGGGTATATACCCGGGTACGTGCCCATCTCTGGTCTATACTGCCGAACATCAGTGAATGCATTTCAGTTGCAAAGCCGCCCGTAACGTAACTGAATAGAGTGCACGCTTTATCCACTGATGTGATGTTGACTGTACCTGCAGATAGCTGATATACATACTTGTATAGATAAATACATATACCTACATATAGATAATGAAATCCGTGACTCAGGTACAAACATTCGTGCTCATAACACAAATAAATGCCCTTAGCGGGAAACGAACCCGCGGCCGACTGAACGCTAGGCAGGGTCCACTTACACAAAGTAATCCTTACGAACGATTCCAATAAAATCCAACGGTCGACTACTAAAATGCTTAATTGTTTATTACGTTAGAAAGCAGCCATTTGGTCGCATTACGCATCTTACGTTTTAAGCAACGATCTATATGTACTGTTTTAAGTTAGTAATTGATTAGAAATATGATATTCGGTACTCCTAGAAACTGCTAGTGTATTGTGCGTGGTGCTATTATCTGTACTTTGGCCGAAAATTTTGTATACATTTTAGTTGTAATATGCACGATAGTAAAGCTTGATTTGCTGTCGATCGGCAGGAGATAAACATTTTTACTTCAGTTTCAAACGCGTCCGTATCACAACTGAGTAGAGTGCACGGCCGTAACGCGGGTGTAAAGGTGGTTGTGTTGTCGATTGTATGTACATAATACGAAGCCGAAGGGAACTTGCCGAAAGGCGACAAGCCCCGGGCCAACCCTTTGTTCTCGCCGCCGACACCCGGCCGGCGGCGGCGGCGGCGGCGGCGGCGGCGCGGCGGCCGGTTAGCTCGCGGCATCGGCAGTGCCACGCGCCTCAAATGACCTTGGTTCCACGTACTCGTACGTATATAGCGTTGTAGGAGTACATATAGATCGTTGGTTGTAGGTAGGTAGATCGTGCCGGCTGAACTGCATTCACTACCGGTGGGTTAGACCTTTTTTAGAGACATTTGTTTAGAGCTTTCTCGACGTCTTTATTTTTAGGGTTTCGTAGTCAAATGGCAAAAAACGGAACCATTATAGATTCGTCATGTCTCTCTGTCCGTCCGTCCGTCTGTCCGTCCGTATGTCACAGCCACTTTTATCCGAAACTATAAGAACTATAATGTTGAAACTAGGTAAGTAGATGTAAGTATTCTGTAAACCGCATAAGGATGTTCACACAAAATTAAAAAAAAAACAATACAAGGGTACCCCACACTTAGAAATGAAACTCGAAAATATTTTTTTCATCAAACCCATACGTGTGGGGTATCTAAGGACAGGTCTTCAAAAACTACCTATTGAGGTTTCTAATATGATTTTTTTCTGAACTGAATAGTTTGCACGAGAGACCGTTCCAAAGTGGTAAAATATGTGCCCCCCCCCCCTGTAACTTCTAAAATATGGGGATGATAAAACTAAAAAAAATGCATGATGTACATTACCATGCAAACTTCTACCGAAAATTGGTTCGAACGAAATCTGGTAAGCAGTTTTTCTCTTTCTGCCTGCCAATAGAAAAATATACACTATTATTAAAACATCGATCAAAGTTAAAACGAACTACAAGAACTTTTATATCATGTTACTTGCTGCTACGGACTTCATGGACGAGTCCGACTCGCACTTGGCCGCTTTTATTTAGAGACATTTGTTTAGAGATTTCTCGTTGTCTTTATTTTTTCATGTGCCCCGTTGGTTTACTCCATTATTCTTATTTCATTATATTGCTAACTACGTACCACCCAACCTCCGCTTTCAAACCAAAATAAATCCAGTATGTATAATCTATACCCGTTTTATTAGGTGCCTTTCAACGACCTCAGACACAGAAAAAGGGATGGTTATTTTTATATTAGGATTGAGATAAATAATACAAAAACAAAATAAAAAAAACGTTTATTAGAAAATGAATTCAACTAGTAAAGAAATACAATTGGCTGAAACTAATTTAATGAAAAATAAAAAACCGGCCAAGTGCGAGTCGGACTCGCACACGAAGGGTTCCGTACCACCGTTCAATGGAAGCGATGGTGTGGAGTGAATAGTTTGGATTTAACACAGCAAAATATTGTTTACAAAGTTATTGGTGCGGTTATTTTCACACTCCATGTACGTAACCAGGTGCATCCATAAGTTTGTATGTGGTATTGTTGTATGGGAGCCCCCTTAAATATTTATTTTATCCTATTTTTTAGTATTTTTTGTTATAGCGGCAACAGAAATACATAATCTGTGAAAATTTCAACTCTCTAGCTAGCTAGGTTCTTGAGATACAGCCTGGTGACAGACGGACGGACGGACGGACGGACAGCGAAGTCTTAGTAATAGGGTCCCGTTTGGAACCCTTCGGGTACGGAACCCTAAAAAATGAACGGGCGTTATGGACATTCATTTTAATATTCGGTCCTAAGTCATGCTTTCGTTTCGTTTAGTTCTGCGTTTGATGGCCTCCCAGCTTGACCCCTGGACTTAGTCTTTCCTATTCCCCTGTTTTTAAGTCTACTTAGGGATGTGCTTTGAGCTTTAATTTTTCTAGGTACACGCCTTAATATTATCTGATGTAAAATTAAGTTTTGTCCTTGTTCTGATGTATTTACTTTTTTTATCATATTTGTGAATTTTGACAATGCTCTTAAATTGTGGACAGTGGGATTTGTTTCAAATAAACTTGTGAAGCGTTGTATTTCAGTTTTAAATTCGCTAACTGCATTTTCATATTATTTCGGCAATTCTACAGCAACCTCTTGTGGGTAGGTATGTGGAAGAATTGGCGGTATCCTGTGTCGGAGTATCCCTACTGTATTGGAGGAACAACACTGTGTTATCGAGTCCAAATCATTGTTTGGCGTTTCATCTAAGCTCAACATATTCACGTAGAAGTTTTCGATTATTTCATCCCCCGTCGCAATTCTAGCTAGTGATATTCTATCGTGAATAGACAGTAGCCGAGGAGAATTGGGAAATATGACACCAAACTTTTGCTCAATGCTACTAGGTGCTTGCAGAATCTTCCAGATTTTCCAGCATCACAGTTGCAAACGGCTAAATCGGCTCTGACACTGTAAAAAGTATTTGAATGTGTCTCCGATTCCACACTGTACTCATTATCGTTGACTTTAGAACTATATTTAATATTTCGAGCGCTTTTCATGAACATTGCATGTATGGAGTCGTAGGTTTTTCGCGTGTTAGCGTAAGAAATCATGCGGCGTTGAAAATAATAGTGAAACAGTAAACTCTTGAATGTTCGTGAATGTAAATTCGTGAATGATTGAAATAGTGTGATAGAAGAGTAGCCAGCGATAGCTTCGTTACGGTCGGGTATATTTTATAATAATTGCGCGGGGGTAGCCAAAATGAAAATACACCCCAAGTCAACTCGAACCAGTGACGTCATAAATGTTACGTAAAGGTAGGCCTTAATGAAAGTATTTTCGCTTTCTGGATTTTAAAATATACCCGACGGCAACACGATCTGTGACGTCACAAGCGTTGTGTGAAGATATAAATTCCATATACGCGCCGCGGAGTCAGTTGGTGGCTTCACCCCGCGCCCCGCGTTCCTCACCGCTGCGAGCGCCGTATTAAAGGTCCGACTGCACTAAGCAACACTTCACGGCAGCGGAACTACGCGACACGTAACGACAACATATTCTTTGTGTCAAAATATTCAAAATAGCGCAGTGTCGCGGCGCGTAGTTAATCTGCTGCGTAGTGCGTTATGCCTGATACATTTTGTTACAAATAATATTTTGTCGTTACGTGTCACGTAGTTCCGCTGCCGTGAAGTGTTGCTTAGTGCGGTCTGACCTCAACTCATCAAATCTACCGCGCCGTGTCGTGTTGCGTCGCGTGGTTCCGCTGCCGTTCCGTGCGATACAGCAAGCGCGCGACACTTAGGCTCAATTCATACTGAATTGGCAGCGACGCGACGCGCTGTGTTAATAGCAAAACATTATAAACTTTATGTGCAATGCGATAAGATAGATGCGGCCGAAGAGTGACGGCTCGCGCCCACACGAGACCGCTAGAGCCGGCCCGCGCCTGTTCGCGTTTCTATATGTCTTATCATATTCCACATAAAGTTTATGTCTTGTTATTAAAACTGCGCGTTCTAAATTCAATGAAGTTAAGGAACTTCAATGAATTTAGAACCTGTTTGGTAGGTAGTACTGCAAGTTGTTTTCAACAGGGAAGAAAAATTAATTATATTAGTGAGTCGATACTCAAAATAGTTTCATCCATCTTCCCCAGAAATTGCCGAAGGACTGACAGACAAAATTTGTTGCTAACTGTCGCGGCACTGCAGTTCAGAGGGCCTAACGTGACCGGCGCGACTCCGAGTCTGTCGCGACTGTCCGAGACAAAACTCAAGGAAAAGCGAGACATAAATAGACATAAAGCGCGACATAAGCGGAGTCGCGCCGGTCATGTTAGGCCCGCAGGTGCGGTATACCTAAAGTGTCGCAACGTGTCGCGTCGCTTCGCTGCAGTGTCGCTGCAGTGAAGTGTCGCTGTGGTACAGACGTATGGCTTCATCGTGTTTTACTGTGTCCGCCACAGTATCGTACGTATGTCGTCGTGGTGCACACGTATGGCTCACCATCATTTACTGTGCCCGCTACAGTATCTTACGTATACCGCTGTGGTACAGACGTATGGCTCACTATAATTTACTGTGCCCGCTACAGTATCGTACGTATACCGTACGGCTCACCGTGATTTACTGTGTCCGCCACAGTATCGTACGTATGTCGCCGTGGTGCACACATATGGCTCACCATTATTTACTGTGCCCGCTACAGTATCGTACGTATACCGCTGTGGTACAGACGTATGGCTCACTATTATTTACTGTGCCCGCTACAGTATCGTACGTATACCGTACGGCTCACCGTGCTTTACTGTGCCCGCTACAGTATCGTACGTATACCGCTGTGGTACAGACGTAAGGCTCACTATTATTTACTGTGCCCGCTACAGTATCGTACGTATACCATACGGCTCACCGTGCTTTACTGTGTCCGCCACAGTATCGTGCTTATGCCGTCGCGCTGCACACGTATGGCTCACCATTATTTACTGTGCCCGCTACAGTATCTTACGTATACCGCTGTGGTACAGACGTATGGCTCACCATTATTTACTGTGCCCGCTACAGTATCGTACGTTGTACCGTAAGGTTCACCGTGTTTTACTGTGTCCGCCACAGTATCGTACGTATGTCGCCGTGGTGCACACGTATGGCTCACCATTATTTACTGTGCCCGCTACAGTATCTTACGTATACCGCTGTGGTACAGACGTATGGCTCACTATTATTTACTGTGCCCGCTACAGTATCGTACGTATACCGTACGGCTCACCGCGCTTTACTGTGTCCGCCACAGTATCGTACGTATGTCGCCGTGGTGCACACATATGGCTCACCATTATTTACTGTGCCCGCTACAGTATCGTACGTATACCGCTGTGGTACAGACGTATGGCTCACTATTATTTACTGTGCCCGCTTCAGTATCGTACGTATACCGTACGGCTCACCGTGCTTTACTGTGTCCGCCTCAGTATCGTACGTATGTCGCCGCAGTGCACACGTACGGCTCACTATTATTTACTGTGCCCGCTACAGTATCGTACGTATACCGTACGGCTCACCGTGCTTTACTGTGTCCGCCACAGTATCGTACGTATGTCGCCGCAGTGCACAGGTATGGCTCACTATTATTTACTGTGCCCGCTACAGTATCGTACGTATACCGTACGGCTCACCGTGCTTCACTGTGTCCGCCACATTATCGTAAGTACGTCGCCGCAGTGCACACGTATGGCTCACTATTATTTACTGTGCCCGCTACAGTATCGTACGTATACCGTACGGCTCACCGTGCTTTAGTGTGTCCGCCACAGTATCGTACGTACGTCGCCGCAGTGCACACGTATGGCTCACTATTATTTACTGTGCCCGCTACAGTATCGTACGTATACCGTACGGCTCACAGTGCTTTACTGTGTCCGCCACAGTATCGTACG
This sequence comes from Argyresthia goedartella, assembly GCA_949825045.1. Taxonomy (NCBI): domain Eukaryota; kingdom Metazoa; phylum Arthropoda; class Insecta; order Lepidoptera; family Argyresthiidae; genus Argyresthia; species Argyresthia goedartella. The sequence continues at coordinate 8,204,151 of OX463832.1, read as the reverse complement.
TATGTCGCCGCAGTGCACACGTATGACTTACTATTATTCACTGTGCCCGCTACAGTATCGTACGTATACCGTACGGCTCACCGTGCTTTACTGTGTCCGCCACAGTATCGTACGTATGTCGCCGCGGTGCACACGTATGGCTCGCCATTATTTACTGTGCCCGCTACAGTATCGTACGTATACCGGTGTGGTACAGACGTATGGCTCACTATTATTTACTGTGCCCGCTACAGTATCGTACGTATACCGTACGGCTCACCGTGCTTTACTGTGTCCGCCACAGTATTATATATATAGTCACAAATATGATGAGTCCGCAACATTAATTTCTAGATGCGGCTGACGTCATAAAGATGATATGTACCGAACACAGTCAGTAAGTAAACGGAAATCGTAAAATGAGCCAGGATACGTAAATGATTATGTAGGCCGAGACATTATTAATTATCCAGTATGCGTAAAATGTTTCGGCTTATCCCCCGACTGCTCGTACGTAACCGGGTACATTACTTAATGAGACGGAGTCAGTACAATGATTTGGCAACCAGATACTGTTGTAAATAGCATGGATACTGAAATAATGCGGCCGTATAACTTCGTACGTATAGCGCATACATATTGCCTGTTGCGGGTTAATTAAATTCCGTAGACTGCTCTGTTATACGTAAGGGGCATCATTAAACCACATACGTAAATGTTACCAGTGCAGGCACAGTAGATAATAAAAGATGTAGATAATAGTAGGTAATGATCTCATTATTATAAAGTTAACCATTTTATGATATTTTATTATTGTGCAAGTTAGATGTAAGATATTGCAGTGCCCTCACTGGGTTCATTGTCGGTTCTTCAAATTCTATATATATATATCACCATATACCACCACAATGTCGCAATAAACGTTTTGAGTTTGAGTTTGAGTTTGAGTAATTTCTTGACGCGCCATACATAATAAGGATACGGCCTCATTACAAGTAACTCGTTTACATTATCTTTACAGAGCATTCTGCCGCATACTTACCTAACATGGTGTCGTTTCATTATAAGTATAGCTCTTATAATTTACGTGTGAAAAGCACGTGGTACGTATCTGGCTGCCAGTACATTACAAATTTGCCCACTGTAAGTAGCCCGTTTTTCTCAGTGTACTCATAGCTAAAGACGTCGGTAATCTATAAAGCATGCTTGACGAACTGCACACAACATCTTTGCAGGTGGGCCTTAGGATGAACATGTCCAAAAGTAAATAATGATGAGTTACTCATCGGTACCGAACATAATTGTCGGTAACAGCACAATAGAGGCGGTGGACAGTTATTACCGAGACTCTCAAGTAAATGAGATTACCAGACGGATTCATTTGGGTTGGGCCGCATTTGGAAAGCTTAAAGTCGTCTTCGTCGGAAGTGTACCGCGCAAGTATGTTTCATTCGAGAACTTATGGAGCGGTTTTTGAATTAAAGGCTGCAGGAGACTTGTATTCCATTAAAATCTGATTGATTTTAATTAAAATGATGAACATTAAGTATAACTTATTTCCAAAAGTAATGATATCCCACCAAAACATAAATGTGAAAATAGGAGCCAAGTTCGATATTAACAATGTAGTGGCTATCGACTTCGCCGACAAAAGATTTGAGATTTAAATGAGTGCCAAGTTCTGTATCTATAATAATCCTCAAATTCTATCGTTACACAAAGTAGATAACTAAATACGAATTGAAGCTAAAAATTTGACTTGGCTAGTTTTTACATACTGTCTTATATTTGACTTATAATGCACTAGTTAGTGTTATAATGTTTTTATGCTTCTTACGTTATTTTATATTGGTGTGGTCAACGTATCTTCCCTTTGTTTGCAAATTTGTGCAAATTTGTTTTGCCGGTAAAAACTAGCCAAGTTAAATCTTTAACTTCCATATATCATAGGTGCAGAACTTGGCATTAATTTAGATCTCAAATCTTTGTCGGCGAAGTCGACAGTCACGATATTGTAAATATTGAACTTGGCTCTCATTTTCACAATTATGTTAGTGTTTATTTTCCGTATTTTATAGATATTTAACTTACTTATATGTATTTTATTAAAGATTAGATATTGTGCATTGTACCCTTTCATAATATTTTTTCCTATCATGCCTTGGTTTGTTGGAAGAAATCTATTTTAAGGATAAGCTTGACTTTTTAATTTTTTTATTATTATTTGTGTTCAATAAATAATTATAAATTAAATAAACAAAAACAAGTGGGAAATAAAAGATAGGTATAGGTATAGGAAGTGAAGCTTTGAAATAAAATGCAAATAATATTTCTTAAATAGGTATTACTAAGATAAAAAATATATATTAAAAAAAATACAAAAGATAAATAACAACCAATAATAATTAAGATTAATGACTTAATCGATTTACGTAATTTTATCAATTTTATTATGTGACGCGGTTTCTCTCTCGGGTTTGGGACATTTTCATGTATCTGAACCCTAGAGATATTTATCACTCATTTTCCCAGATGGGTTGGCAGAGTTTGTTCCAGAATTCTCTAGTATGGTGCGATACCTAGACTAAAGAATAACACCCACGTCGTCGGCGGTCGTAGAAATAAATATTGGACATCAAATCAGAACAATAAATTCGAGTGTGCAAATAATTTTCAATTGTTTCATAGTCACGATAAAAAATAAATGTTTTATTTTCAGCTGCCTACCTACTACAGATACTATAATCCTATGCTGCTTTTTTTGTCAATTCAGTTTTTAGAAAAAAAAAAAACAAAATGGCGGAGATGTAGGGGTTTTAAAATTTAAAAAAAACGGCTTTCGCCGATTTTAACATATGAGATGCCATATTCGTTTTAGTGATAAGTCAATAGGTTGGGTTAAAGACCGCAAAATGTAATTAACAAGTTCATTGGTGCGCGGCTACTTTCATACTCCATTTACGTAACCAGATACATTTATAAGTTTGTATATGTGTTATTAAAAGAAGTGTCACTCGCTAGGTCTACAGCTCACAGAGCCACAAGTATTTGTAATTAGTTGCGTTTAGTACATTATGATTCAAATGTGCAAAGTTGTTCATTCACATTACAGACGAGGCGGTATTATTCGAGTTAATTAAAGTAAGCAAGTTTCTAATCACCACATTTTCAACGCACATGTGAGGAAAATCAGACTTGATAATAAATAACCGCACAAAAAAAAGGTCAACCTATACAAATAATTATAATTCGCAATTCACATATTAATGTAAATATGTAGACTGATGAATACATTATAAAATTAAATGATTGAATTGGGGTTGCTAATGGACACGAACGGAAATCTCAAAACCATTTCTATTACTTCTGTACATTTTCTATTTATCACATTAATAAATAGGTAGGTAATAAAACACAATGACATTCATTTGACCTTCTATGACATCTCGATAATATGTATGAAAAAATACCTTTTCGTACCACTTGCTCAAAAAAGTGACATTCTATGCCACAAAAAGCGAACATAACAATAGTCATTTTTAATCTTGGTAAAAACAGGGAAAGAAAATTTTACTGAATTTCATTCACCTCTACTAGGGGGAGAATGTGATTTAAATTTGGAATACTTACCGAAATTTATACTGAACTACATCTGTGTTTATACCATTGAGTTTGTATATAAAGCATTAAACATCTTTTTGAAAAAGGAAACGCATTTATTATGCAGTTATGATTATTAAATACAATTACGAAAACCGACGAGGCCATATGAGCTTGATGCCTTTGCTTTTCCGACAAAAACATTTTAGTCTAGGAATTTGCCGCGTTTTTGTTTTCTTCAAATACATAAACGTTAAGTTTATTTTAATTTATTTTTATACATAAGTTAATGTTCTAAAAAATACGTTACGATGTTAAATCAAAGCGACAGTGACAGTGAATTGTCGGATTCCATCAGTGCAAATGCTGCCGCAATTATAAATATTTTGCTTCCAACAAAATCCAAGGAAAATTATTTAAAAACTTATGAAGAATTTTCAACGTGGAGAAGTGCGAAAGGCCTATCAATTTCAGAATCAGTACTTCTTGTCTATTTTGATTATTTATCCAAGACAAAGAATCCGAATACACTTTGGTGCATATACTCAAAACTGAAAGCTACAATAAGCATCAAACATAGCATTGAAATAAATAGATTCACGAAATTACTGGCTTTTTTAAAAAGAAAATCAGATGGGCATTGCGCAAAGAAGTCTAAAATTTTTACGACTCAAAGTGTGGAAAAATTTCTTAATGAAGCTCCTGACGAAATTTTTCTGGCCACAAAAGTAAGTATACATGATTTATCTACGAATATTTCGTATTTAATAATGGTAATTATTCTATATATTTACCTATTTTTTATCTTTGTTATAGGTGGCCTTAATATTTGGACTCAATGGTGCTTGCCGCGGATGTGAACTTGTAAACTTAAAGGTGGAGGACGTTGAAAATCATTTCAATGAGTTGCTGCAGATTAATGTAAAGGAAACTAAGGCAAAGAAAAATCGGTCATTCATTGTACAAGGACACTATACTAAAATCATTAAAAAATACCAAGCATTACGTCCCACCAACATGGAAAACAATAGATTTTATAAACTATCGGAATGGGAAATGTATTCGACAAGCCATTGGCAAAAATGAAATTAGCAATATACCAAAGGAAATTGCTTAATATTTAAAACTGAAAGATGTTGAACTCTACACCGGTCACTGCTTTAGAAGAATTTCGGCGACTTTCTTGGCGGATTCAGGGGCGGATATTACGTCAATAAGAAGACACGGTGGTTGGAGCTCTGATAGAGTAGCTGAGGGTTATATCGAAAGCTCAATGGCGAATAAAACCATATTAAGCAGTCAAATTAACAAAAATATAAAACTTAATCCATCAGAGCCACAACCATCAACTTCCGGCATCTTATCTTCGTCCGTAACTCACGATGCACCACCACCACTATCTCCGACGTATACTATCTACAATGAAACGCAAGTCCTCAGACGCAAGAACAGAGAAATACTCAAATCAACTCATCAACAATAAATGTACCAAACAAAAATGTAACTCTCTCTATCAATAATTGAACCAATGTTTGGAATGTTAACTTTTACTTTCAATTGTTATTATTTTTAATAAAGGCTCATCTCATATTATTATTGTGTTATTTTTTTTGCAAAAGTAGAGTATTTTCCTCGGTGATAAAGGTGTTTTAGTCTTGGGTGAACTTAAATAATAATAATAATAATAATCGTTTATTTACAGAAATAAATGTACATTACAAGCTTGTTTAGCAGGGTAAACAAGGGATGTATCGCTACTCCCTAAAATAGGGCGAACCCTGTGTTTTAGGATAAGTTGCTGCTACTTCACACAAGAATGAATGCCTCAGGTTTAAATACTACATAGTGTATAAACAATGTGAAATTTAAAATAAAAATATAACTTCTGACATTTAAAAATATATGATCAGCAAAAACGTAATAGTTTGGTGTGTAGTGTTGGTGATTTATGTTAGTGGGAGAGAATATGGGGAGTGTGGTGAGTGGGTGATTGGAAGTAATGAGGTGTGTAGTGCCTGTGAGAGTTAATGTGACTATTATTTTGATATAAATATAATTGGACTTGTGTTAGACGATCATAAGTTTTTCGCAGTCATCATATGTTTGTGTGCGCAACCAAAGACGTATGTTTTTATTATTATCAAATGTGTTATTAGACCAAAGGTCAATGTGCTTACTCAGATTATTATAAATATAGGGTCCCAGAAATTTAAAAAATCGCTGCATAAATTTGGTTCGTACTAATACTATGTGAAATACTTTATCTCTTCTTCTTTTAGTACGTGAGTTATTTTGATGTGGGGAATTGTTTTTGTGTTGTTTCAGAGCAATGCTATGTATAAACAGCTGTCTAACCGAGAGGACATCACAGAAGCTGTACAATTCAGTTGTAGGAAAACAATATGGTTTAAATGTACACACCTTCAAGACCGCTCTTTGAGCCCGCTCAAGTTGCAAAAGTGTACTCTTATGAGTACCTCCCCAACTGGAGATGCAGTATCGTAAGAGTGATTCACATAATGCCACATATATCCTTTTCATCAGAAGCGGTTCAGCCACATGTCTAAGACCCTTAAAGATATAAGTCAGTTTCCTAACCTTGGAGCTGAGCATTTGAATGTGAATTTGGAAATTTAGGTTAGAATCGAGCATGATACCTAGATATCTCATTGAGAATGTCCGTTCTAAGGGCACACAGCCGCAGAAGCCAGTAACAGAATCACCACACTCATGAGCAACTAAGCTGAAATCATTTGTTGGTTGGGTTGAGTTATTAATCGAGAAGGTATATAATATATTTGGTTTTTCCAGTATTCAAAGTTAAAATATTTTGTTGTAGCCAATCTACGACTTCATTGAAGCCAGCTTGTGCACAGGAATTTACCTCTTCCCAACATGAACCCGAGAAAAGTAATGCGGTATCATCGGCATATGCCACAATTTTGCATTGGGGCAACTCAAGACAACAGAGCTCATTTATGTAGATTGTGAATAGAGTAGGTCCAAGTATGCTGCCCTGAGGGACACCCCAATGGACTGATTGAGTGGAACTTTTGTGTTCACCTATTTTTACACATTGAAGCCTATTGCTTAAGTGGCTCCTAAAAAGCTCAAGCTGTATGCCTCTGATACCTATTTTTTCTAGTTTTGTTATAAGAAGGTCAACGGAGACCGTGTCAAATGCCTTGGCCAGATCAAGAAAGATACCCAGACACCTCCTTGTATCATCAAGGTTTTCAGCAACATAGCTTGTGAGCTCATGGACTGCATCAGATGTGGATCTGCCAGAATGAAAACCGAACTGATTGTTCGATAAGATTGAATATTTTTCTAAGAAGTGAGTCAGTCGTGAGTTAATGATACGTTCTAGGATCTTAGAAAGAGATGGCAGTATCGAAATAGGCATATAGCAATCGACACGGTCTCTATCGCCCCCCTTGTGAATAGGTATAACAACTGATTGTTTGAGAGCGTCCGGGAAAATTCCCTTCTCAAGGCACAAGTTAAAGATGAATGTAAGGACTGGAACAAATTTAGTCTTAAATTCTTTAAGTATCTTATTGGAAATGTTATCCCAGCCAGTTGAACAGTCGTTTTTTAGTTTCATGATGAGACTATCGATTTCGTCAGAATCCGTTCCTAGCAAAGAAAAAGATTGCAGTCTTACTTGAGATTGATTATTTAAGCAAATATTTTTAGTTTTAATGGCCTCTGCCAGTTTTTTTCCCACATTCACAAAGTAGTTAACATTTTCAATTGAAACTTTAGGTGAGTTATGAGTAGCAAGAAGTTCACGATTTTGGTCTTTCTTTTTAGTGGTCGAGGTAATTTTTTTTATAGCCTTCCAGAGTTGTTTGGAGTTATTACCTGCCTGATTTAGTTGGGATTTGTCAAAGTTTCTTTTTAGTTTTTTTATTAGATTATTACAGAAATTTCTATATCGTGTATATGTTTGCTTGTATACTTCATTGTCAGGGTTTTTTGCCAATTTGCGATAGAGATTATCTCTGTTTCTTATACATCGAAGCAAACCAGGCGTCATCCATGATTTTATAGGGAGTTTATTACTTGGGATCCTACGTATTTTAGAGTTTTTATTTCTAACCGTTTGAATAGTCACTACAAAGATATTCGTAGCTATATTAGGATCAGGTTGTTCATAAATATTCCCAAAAGATAGTTTATTAATATCCTGTGTAATTCCCTCACGGTCAATAGTAGTATAATTTGTTGCAGCATGTAATTTATTATGTTTGAGCTTTAGACAGAATAGGATAGCCTTGTGATCAGTCAATGTAGAATGCATAACCAGTGTAATTGCTTAATTTTTTGTCTTAAGAATTAAGTGGTCTAGACATGTACTACTCATGTCCCTAGTTATGAATGTATGACCAGGAAATAGCCCGTAATATGCCAATGATGTTAAGTATTGTTCGGCGTCAGAGTTTTGGTGGTCAGGGTTTAAATCTATATTGCAGTCCCCAGTTAATATTATATTTTGAAAATTAGAAAGATTTTGTAATTGTTTATTTAGTGAATCTATAAAATTATTGGTATTTTCAAAGGATGGTGAAATAGATGCCCAATATAGCTGTATCGTTTCCATGTTTTATAATCAGACAACTTCCATCGAGGAAGTTCGGTTCTTCAATCGTTAGACTTAAATTTTCTTTGTAATAGACTACTACGCCATCATTTTGATTGGAAAGTGTTTTATTTGAGATCTGGTTATATCCGTCAATTGTAGGGAGAACAGGGTTACAAGAAAGCCAACATTCTGTGAGTATTAGAATATCACAGTCTACTTTCAATTCGTGAAGGAGGACCTAAAAACCTGGCATATTACAGCCAATACTTCGGATATTCTGTGTTATTATTTTAAGACAATTATTTGTTGAGGGTACATATTTGTGACAGTTTGCGGTTTCAGTAAGTATTGATTGATAGATTGACATACGATCCATGTCTTCTATAATATTATGCATATTTATGTTGTATGTATTGTATTTTCTAATTTTGTATATTTGTGTCGACTTGGCTTTGCTGTAATGGCACAAATAGATTATGTAAATAAATAAATAAATAAATAAAATAAATGTTATAAGATTTTAATAAGTTGAGATATTTGTCCTAGAAGTGGCTTCATAATCTGTATTTTAACGGTTAAGGATGATTGCATGTTTGTGTATGATGATGTCGTGTATGAGAGTGTTGTCGTCACGCCTATATCTCCAGGCTACGAATTAACTGATTTACTTGCACCACAAGTGCATAATTTATCATCATCAAATCTGAATTGGGTAAACACCCATCACCCTACTAATTTACGTGAACATATCACATCACATGCCTCAATGGCATACTTATACAAGGTATGATGATCATACTGGTATTGTTACTGGTTATGATGAGAGCAAAACTCTCGGCAGTGGCCTCCAACCTCCCCTACAGCCACCCCTTACCTCACAAGTTTGGTTGGTCTGATTTACGTACATCACTGATTTACTGGTCAACTGTTCAATGAACTGATCTAACTTTCTGATACTGATTTAGGCACTACGGCAACATGGTTTGGTTTGGTATTTCACAACATGAATAATACACATACACACATCATGAAAACACAGGTAAAATGGTAAGAGTGATATCAATAATAATTACGACTCACCAGGGTAACGAAAACGCTGGCAGCATATCCGTCCTCGTCCGCAATCGTCAGGCCAGTGTCAGAGTCGTGGCGCGCTCACACCTACCTCCTCTTTTCATTACATTCTATCTACCCTCAGTTATCATGATATTTATTTTAGCTGCGTTCAGACTTATTTGTTATTCGTTCGTGATGCATTCGCGACAAGTGTTGTTTTAGTTGATGTATTTGTTGTGTACTGTGTGTTTGAGTTTAGTGTAGGTTTGAATACAATTAAAAAATATATACATAAAGAGACTATGCCATTGTGCATGCCAAATTGTTCAGTAATATTATTACAAAGATGTACCAGAAAATAACGATATAGTCATTTGCCTACTCTGAGTTTTTCAATGTCGTTTTCACATATTACCCGAACGTATGGCAATTTTTCGGCTTTACGTAGATAAATCAGTCCGCGTGATGTCCAACAGTAGTCGTAATTGAACTCCTTTGCAAACTCTCTAGCTTTGTAGAAAAGTTGTTGAGCTCGGGGGGTGAGTGTCTCAGAAATGAATACTCCTTTCCTTGGTCCTGAGAAATTGAGATGTTGAGTGTTCAGCTTGTTGTCGTTCGATTTGTGTTTGTTAAAATCTTTAACTGTCCGAAGCAAATTATCCTTCTTCATGACGCTGCAGAATTCCACTATCAATGGTTTGATTAAGTCTTTCCTCGCACTTGTTCTATAAACATCCTTCACTTCACATTACTCGAGTTTAATGTTCAGGGTATTTGATAGTGTTTTTATTACTTAAAAGAGATCGATCGCTACACTCAGGACTCTTCATAAATCTCGCTACGCTCGGGAGTAAACCTCGAGTCCTTCGTTACACTCGCGATTTAAATCGTTATCCGCGACAGAAGACACTGCTTTATCCCCTTGGTTAATAATCTACTATTACATGCCCGTCTTAACTACAAAAAAAAATTTTTTTTTAGTTTATTAGTTTTCTTAATTTTCATCAAGACTGTTACCTACTTATAACAAAATGTGATATGAAAGCCTGATAGTTTAGTTTTGCTCAGTATAATAAAACAATTTTGAAGTACTTATATCCTTTTATTTTCTACAATATCATTGATTTTATAAGACGGAATCCCATGGACTCCATTATGTACATTACGCGATTTGGTTTCAGCAGGCAAATTGAGGATTAAAAAGGAAAAACAGAACCATTATAGGATACTCGTGTATCCGTCCATAGGTGTGTAAAAGTAGTTTTTATTTATTTATTTATTTATTTGTGAACATGTACAATTATTACAGATGGTATTGTAATACATGGTACATGCACCCTGAAAGGGTATAACAAATTCTTATATCTAGGTACATAAAATATCAATATTTAACACTAACTCTTAATAATTACAATGGACTTGACGTTATTAATATATTTCAGTTTACCTACTTGAATGTATCAGTCATAAATTCGCAAATGGAGTAGTAGCTTTTATCAATTAGGAAGTCTTTTAATCGATGGCTGAATATTTTAGTATTTTGTTCGTTTTTTATGTTATTTGGGAGTTTATTGTATATAAGTATCGACATATAATAGGGGCTTTTTTTGTATATTTCTAAGTTCGGCACTGGCAAGTTTAAGTTTGTTTTCCGCCTGGGGTTTGTACAGAGTTCGAATTGTTCTGGGTGTTTTTTAACATATGTGGCTATTTCGGATATGTAGATTGATGGTAAAGTTAAAATCTTGTTTTTCTGGAAGTGCGGTTTGCAACTGTCTAATTGTTGAATATTAACTATGATTCTAAGATATTTTTTTGCATAATGAATAAGTCATTAGCTTCGACGCTTTTTCCCCAGAGAATTATCCATAAGATATCCACGAATGGGCATAGACGTAATATGCTGACAGAGCACATTCCTTTCCAGTGTTTCTTTTTATAACACAGAGCGCATAAACAAATCGTGATAATTTTGTCTTTAATGTAGATATGTGTGTTTTCCAGTTTAAACTTGTGTCTATTGTCAAGCCTAGTAATTTTACATCTGTTACTTCATCTATCCTAATGTTTTTTTGGTTTCAGAGAGGTCAAGTTTTGTTTTCGATAGGGTTTAAATTGGATAATTTTTGTCTTATTTGTGTTTATTTCTAAATTGTGTTCGTATAGCCATTTCTTAATTGATTCAAATGAGTCCTGTATATATGGGTTTATATTAAAGTCTTTAGGGCATTTAAAAAGCAGAGATATATCATCAGCAAACATTTTGCACTTAGGTTTTGTTATTTTCGGAAGGTCGTTGAAATAGGCTAGAAACAATATGCAGCCTAGTACACTGCCTTGTGCGGAACCGTTAGTGGTAATTATTTGGGAGGCTATAGTTGTGTGTTCTGATGTGTCATTGTTAAAATGATTTATTTGTACGTACTGTTTAGGGTCCTGAAGATATGATCTCAGCCATGCATGGGCATTTCCACGGATACCTAGGTCAAGCAATTTTTTTTAAAGTAGTTTATGTGATACTCTGTCATACGCTTTGGACATATCCAAAAGTAATCCTATTGCATGTCATTTTTCATTTATATACTCCAGGGCTTCTTGTATATACATTAAGACTGCCGATGTTGTGGAACGATGTTTCCGGAAACCGTATTGGTTGGTGTCTATATATTTGAATTTTTCAAGAAAATTTTAGATGCGGTTTGCCATGGTTTTTTCAATTTTTTTTGAGAATGTTGGTAAAATTTCAATAGGACGATATTGTGATGGATCTGAAGGTTTGCCACCCTTTTTAAAACTGGTGTTATTTTTGCAATTTTAAGACTATCTGGGAAATAACATTCATTATATGATTAATTAATGAGGTAGGTTATAGGGTCTGTTAATTCATTACTACAAAACTTTAATAATTTCGGTGGGAATTCATCAGTTCCTGCGCTAGTTTTCTTTGGAATACTTCGAATTATTTGTAGTACTTCTTTGTTAGAGACGGGTGATAGGAACATGGTGTTTGTTGCTTGTGTTGAAAGTTTGGAAGCATTTTATGTTCTAACATAGTTCTGTGGTATAGGTAGTTTCGTTCCGCCGACTGATGCAAAGAAGTTATTAAACATATTTGCTATCTTATTTGGGCAAGTTTCTTTCTGGTTTGTATTTGTAGTAATAGATATATTTTTCGTTATACTCTGTCTAGGTTTGGTTGTCTGTTAAATTATCTTCCACATTGTTTTTGTTTTGTTACATAACATAATCATTTCTTTCGTAAAATATTTATTTTTCGATGTTTTGACGCATTTGTTTAATATTTTTAAGTAAGATTTGTAGTAGTTTTTTGGGATATTATTTTTAGTTTGATTTATCAATATTTTTAGGAGTCCCTTATTTTTGATTTTGATCCATGTTTTATTTGAATTAAATTTTAGTTTTATTCTTTTTTTGGTATGCATACGTTTAATAGTTTTTGTATTTTTTCGTTTAATAGCTTATAGTTTTCATTTACGGTATTTCCTACTTTGAATATGTCATTCCAGTTGGTTTTTTGTAACATTTTTTTAAATAGAGTCATAGTTTGGATTTTAAAACATCTTTTTTCTATAAATGTTGCATTAGTGATTTGTATGTGTTTACTTAAAGGGGATTTATACATTGAACTTTTATGATCCGAACTGCCTAACTCTTGTACTTTTGCTTCGCATTCCCTATTGTTTGTGAAAAGTAGGTCTATACATGTTGAGCTTGAGTTTGTTACTCTAGTAGGCTCTTTTATGAGTTGTTGAAGATTTATTTCTTTAAGTTTGTTGGTTAGCCTTTCATATCTGAAAGGCTAAAATATCTTTTAGATTTCTGGAGCATATCTATATCAAAATCGCCCGTTATTATGATGTGTTTCTGTGGTTTGTTTTTAAGTTTATCAACTAGTTTATCTAAAAATTCGAAAAAAGTGTCTATTTCACGGTCATTCCTATAAATTGAGACTAAAGTAATATTTGGTTTAATATCAATAGCACAACACTCTATTACAAATTCTACTGATAGCTTTGAAATATCCATTAATTTGTTAAATTCTATTCCGTTGCGAATGAGAATAGCAACGCCTCCTCCTGCTTTATAGCGTCGGCAGAAAGCAGCTGCAAAAGTGTATCCATTTATGTTTATTATATATTTTTGGTGTTCTCCAATCCTTGTTTCTGAAATACATATTGCAGTGAATTTTTGTATTTGGTCATGGAGGATGCTCTCTAGTAGTTCAGGCTTGTTTTTTAGACTTTGTACGTTTTGTGTTAATATCCTAAAAAATAATTTTGGGATACTTCTGGTCTTTGTATTTTATTTTCTCTTGTAGGTTGTGGGGGGCATTTTTGGGCATAGTATCTCTGATTTCTGCAGTTATATTTAGTACTCTCAGCGTAGGATTTTCTTTGGTATTGGGTAGGAATATTTAAGTCATACTGTATGATTTCTCTATTTTATATTTGTGGTTGCTTTTGCCTGGATAAGTGATTATATGGTTCAAATGGTTCTTCCAGTCCTTCATATTGTTGTTCTTTTCGTATTTTCCAGTAATATGTTGTTGTTTATAATTGTAACTGTATTGTTGTTGGTAGTTTTTATATTCTTTCCTTACCCATGTTTCTCTATCGTACTGTGGTTTCTTTGTTCTTCAATTATTAGTTTGTTGTTTCTTATCACTGCATATTTGCCTGCCTTTCTCGCTTTTTTAACTCTTCTATTAAATCTTTTCGCGTTTTTAAACCATTTTCGTCTAGGTATTCAGTAATGGAAATTTGAGTGTGTTCTAAGTTGCGGCTAAGGTTTAGGATACGTTGAGTGATTTTATTACTTGTCAGTTCAACCATGATGGGTCTTCTGTGGCCTTTTTGCCCAATTCTATATATATTTTCTATGTACCCTTGTAGGTTTATATTTAGCATATTAAAACATACTTAAATTGTTAGGTCGTGTGTAAGATTTTCTGTTTCTTTATATTCCTCTTCAATTCCAAAGATGACAATTTTGTTGTTGTCGTCAGACTCCTTAGGGGTTTTTATTGGGATTTCCGAGTTTATTTTATTTTTTAGAGCTGCTAATTCATCGCGCATTTCTTTGTGTTTTACTTCTAACTTGAGTAGTTTTTCTTTTATCGATGAATTTTCTCTCAATATTGTGTATTCCAAGATTTTAACATTAGTTTTTGGTTTTTCTTGGTAGCAATAAAGTGTATCTATGTGCAGTGTTGTTTAGCTCCTGATTATTTGCACTGCTTCTTTAATTTCTAGTTTCATAGCTGATTTCAAGTGTGCGACGAGATCCTGGTTATTTCTGCTGAGTAGTTCACTCACTTGTTGTAGGGTCAGCTGGTTCGATATGTCCTCTGGTAGGAGTGTGTCACCCACAATATTTTCATTAATTGTATTTTCTATTGCGGATGAAGATGTGTTCTGTTCATTGCCTTCGGAATTTGTTGAAGGAGGTGTTGTAGGGTTAATCGTATCATCATTTAATAATATGGAGAAACTAGTATTTTCTATTTTATTCTTTGGTTGTCGACGCATAGTAATATTCATTGTATCTGTTTGTAATTCAGTGACTGGCAGTGTTGAGGATCTAATTGGAGTATTGTCATTATTGTTTTTTGACTGCTTACAGACACAGTTTGGACATTTCCACTCCCTAGGTTAGTTGCAGGGGCGGAAAAAAAGGTTATATCTTTTTTCAGATACATTTGCACAGGTAAGGTCGTATTCTTGTTTACAAATATGGCATTTCATTTTTTCTCTGTCGACTATTTCCTGTTTACAACCTTCACAAATTGCCATTTTTATTCACTTAGTATTTTATATCATGGAACAAACGAAGACGGGGGAAAATAGGAATGTTTTATTGCTTGCACGCGGAACGTTGTTACTAACTGTTAGTCTGTGCTGCGCTGCTATTGGCTCTGAAACTGGCGGCTGTCAAATTTTACTGTTTGACTATGCCCTCTCTTTCTTTCTAGAGCCTTTGTGTTTTCTCTTGCTCGCACCGTATTTTACACTTATGTTGAAGGGGATTTCTCACAATTTCCAAAAGTTATTCACGTTTTTTTTTTGCAAAGAAGAATTCGTCGAGATTATCACAGGTATTAAATCGTGTTTGTTGTTGGTTTTTGTATGTTAAACGTGGTTTAAAAATATTAACAAGAGGGAGCACTTTCGTAGCAATGTTTATCAGCGGACGTTCCGTTCCGTATATAGTTATATACAACGACCGATTTCTGCACAGATTAAGTTGTTTTTTGAAAGGAAAAAGCTCACCATATACCTATGAGTAATATCAAGGACGGATCGTCCATGGTAATATCCAAGACCGACGCAAATGTATTTTTTCTCAAATTAAAGTATATACCTAATCTGGGGAACCTATTTATAAAAAATAATAACTGCAATTACTGATATTCGATGGCTAAAGTTTTGTTTTTCCGTTTTGATGGCGCTCATATTTCATTGTTATGAACTGAAAAGTTATTTAGTTAGCAAATATTAATAAATTCATTATACCGCTTTAAAAATTAATAAAAAAAAAGTATTTGTTTGATAATTTCCGGATGATCACGATATTAAGAGCACGATTTCTCAAAGATTGAACAAAACTGAGACCTAAGATTCTACGTGGTGGCAAGTGGATTAATGACGTATCTACCTACAGTTCCACCACATTTACTGTTCAGTTGATAGCGTCGCTAGGAGAGAATTTGGTATTGCCATTTAAGGGGAAACCATGTCCGTGCAAAGGTCCCCATTACTCCAGGCGGAAATACCCGTGAGAGCGATGCAATTGGGGAAAAATTACAAAAAGTCAATTTTAAGTTAATACAAAATTAACTAAAGTAGCTACGAAAAAGTAATTGGGTTGCTAACTTTCTGGAAAGGAACGGAAATCTCAAAACCATTTCGAGA
Organism: Argyresthia goedartella; assembly: GCA_949825045.1. Lineage (NCBI taxonomy): Eukaryota > Metazoa > Arthropoda > Insecta > Lepidoptera > Argyresthiidae > Argyresthia > Argyresthia goedartella. The sequence continues at coordinate 8,187,996 of OX463832.1, read as the reverse complement.
AATATGTCTTCTGTACGATTTCTATTTATCAGATTAATAAATAGGTAAATATATTTTAAGATATTTGAATAAAACACAATGACATTTATTTGACCTTCTATGACATCTTGATAATATGTATGAAAAAATGCCTTTACCTGCCCGTTTTACCTTAAAAAATAACAATGTGAAACGTCAATCTATTTTTTCTGTCAATCTATTTTTCCTGTAAGTAAAGTCTGTGATCTGTGATCTATGAGTGACCTCTCGTGTTTGTAGGCTATATTGTTATATACAGCGTTTTGTTTTGATATTTTATCGTTTCCTTTTTATTCGTTACGACATGAATGGCAAATTTAGAAAAAGCAGATTTGTAAAATTTACCTTAAAACGACTCAAGTTACCAAAATTATGATTATGTCGAAGTTCATGTCGAATTCCAGCAACCACAACATTGCTGAATTTAGAGGAGCCAAAGCCCTCATGTAAGTAAGATACTGATGCTGAGATCATGGAGTCAAACTGTTCTGATGGTCCAGATTCTGCAGGTGGGAATTTTTATCTACTTCAAAATTGCATATGTATTGCCATGACAAACGATTGAAGTTTTCTTGATAATGTATAAAGCGTTTGATATTTTAACTACAATCTACTCTTCCTCTCAACGACCCAAGGCATCATATGATGCCATGTTCCCGTTATAGTTTTTGAATTTTAATACCATGGCGTAAGGTTCAAAATCGCGATGCCTCAAAACAACCTGGGGGTTTGTGAATGAATTTTTTGAGGTTAGGTTTGTATTTTGACAGATCGAACTGTTCTTTCAGCCCCTGCTAAAGAGACGGGATTGATAATAGGTATGCAATGTTGTATATATATACAAATATTTTCTTGCAACATTAATAATACTATATTTTTAATTTTAAGATGGCTGCAACCATTCCCTACTGCTTTTATTTTGGCCTGAGAAGCGGACCTGTGATCATATGTATCACGATCTACCCGCGGTATATCGAACCAGTGCGGTGCAGACCAGAGATTTATTGAGCCAGAACCCAGACTTCCTATATCAGCAGATCAAGAACAAGGAAATTTGGAGAGGGAAGTCGGCTGAATCAACAGTAACCGGTGCTCAAACACTGAAAATTGGGTGAAATAGTCTCAAAGAGGACTGATTATCCACCCGTGTTCAGCAGGAGTCCCACCTTATCATCTATCTATCTACCCGTGGTACTACCGGTGGTACTTCTGGTAGTATCAATGCTGAGTTAGCTATAGTCAGCTGCAACAAATTCAATGTTGTGTATTAAATTTCTAGTATATATTTTGTAGAAATAAAACCATACATATTCTTAGGGGTCCCGTACGTAGTTTCGAACGACGCTGTAGCGACGAACGTTGCAATACTATTTCGCTCCAGCGTACAACCCTGAAATTTTTTCGCCACAACGATTGTCGCTACAACGTCTTTCGAAACTACGTATGGGACCCTATTCTTAGAAATTTAGTGTATTTCGATTATATCATCCTGCAAATTTTTCATCCCACAAGCAATCATCACAATCACATCACACGGAGGACCGCCAGAGGGCGCTGCTACGTAAACATCGTTAAAGTTAACGCTCCGCGAATAAATTATTTTAAAAATATTAACAAGCTAAAAACAGAGTTATTTTCAGTGATATTGTTCGTAATAAGTGCACAACTAAATAGAAACATAAAAAAACAGTGACTTTCGGTGATTAAATGACATCTTAATCAAAACTAAAATCATGAATGCAGTGCAATATTAATAATCAGGGAACAATAATAATTAAGTGACATAAGGAAGAAATAAATTAATCAATACAATTACATAATCTAATTAACTGCAATCTTAATAGATTGCAATTAATTAGATTATGTAATCTTTACTTTACTTAACTCTACAAAGTCAAAGCCAAAGTCAAAGTACTTTATTACTGTAGATATTTACATATACTTAGCAAACGTCATTTTTTGCCTCTTCTCTACATTGGACCACTGTGGGAGAAGAAGGGCGTAGAAACTCCCGCAGATTGATTTTTAGATCTCTTTTAAAAATTGGTTGTGCTTTACTAATACAAATATGAAAAATTTAATTGTTATGATTAATAAGCAGGAATAAATAATTACAAAATTATTAACAGCAAGTTCTGTGTTGAGCCAGATTAACCCCATACAGTCCTGTCATTTAAGTAATCTTGAACATTGTAATATCCCTTTTTCGACAAAGTCGCTTTAACATACTTTTTAAATTGCTCAAATGGCAATTTCAAAATCTCCAGAGGTATCTTATTGTTGTAGAGAATGCACTGACCCTTGAGAGAATTGCTAACCTTCGCGAGTCTAAAACGGGGCGCACAGTCTGTGATTATTTCTTAGGTTAACATTACAGCTATCGCTAAGTTTGGAAAATGTTGTAAGGTTCTTGCGTACATACATTATATTTTCGAAAATAAATTGACTAGCTACTGTTAGTATGCCAATTTCTTTAAAAAGCTCTCTTAAGGAGTCTGTTCGTTTTAAATTATAAATTGCTCGAATAGCTCTTTTCTGTAAAATAAAAATAGTTTGAATATCCGCTGCTTTCCCCCACAACAAGATACCATAGGACATCACACTATGAAAGTAACTAAAATATACTAGCCTAGATGTGTAGCCACATCCGTGCTTTGTCTGATGTTCCTAACAGCGTAAGCCACAGAACTTAATTCACCAGCCAATTTATCTATGTGGGGTCCCCACTGCAATTTGCTATCAAAGGTTATTCCAAGAAACTTCGTATCATTTACTAATTCTAACGTGCTGTTGTCTAACACTAAACTGGTCTCAACTTGCCTGACATTTGGAAGTGAGAATTTGATACACTTGGTTTTACCAGCGTTAAACAATAAATTATTAACCGTGAACCAATTCAAGGTTAAAGACAATACACCATTAACATCAACAAAATCTCCTTTTTGTCTTTCAATTTTGAAGACCATTTAAGTATCATCAGCAAACAACAACTATGTCAGTTAATTTCTCCACCATGAAAGGCAGATCATTAATACATAGTCAGGTCATAAGTTCTGTCACATGTGCAATATGAAATAATTTAGACATATTTATTATTTATGTAAACATTTATATAGCAAAAGAACTTAATAAAACATAGATTCTTATGGTAATAAAGTTTATTCAAAATGACCCCCGCGATTTTGAATACAGGCCTTTATTCTGCGCGGCCAGTCGTCTATCGCAGCACGAACGAGGTCCATGTCAATATCGGCGGCTGTCTTAATCAAGGATGCCTTGAGTGACTCCAAATCAGGATGAGGCTTTGAGCAGGCCTTTTCCTCCAAGTGTTGCCATATCTTGTAATCTAACGGACTCAAATCTGGACTGGAGGAGGGCCAGTCTTCGTGCCGGATGAAGTCGATTTCACGCGCCGCCAGCCAGTCTTGTGTGCTTTTCGCTCTATGAGCTGGCGCAGAATCTTGTTGGAATACCCAGTGCCTGTTATTAAACATGGTATGAGAAACAGGTTCCACAAGGTTCTTGAGGACTGTATTTTGATACACAACTGCATTCGTTTTTACGCCTTTCTCACAAAAATGTACCTCAGTTAAGCCCCAATAAGAGACTCCCAACCAAACCATGAGCGAGGATGGAAAATGACCTCGTTGGACACGCGGAATACGGTTGCTCGCTTCTTCACTGCTGTGCGCGTACACCTTATCATTTTGTTTGTTGTAGCTCTCTTCCACGGTGAAAATTTTTTCATCCGACAAAAAAAAAAAAAACCCGACAACTACCGCCCAATCGCCCTATTATCCACTTTCGCAAAAACGTTTGAAACCGTTATGCATAAGAAGCTATACACAATTTCCCGATGCTTTTTTCCCGCGTACCGCTTCAACAAAGCGCGGCATCTCTTCTGTCTCAGGTCCATTAAACGAGCGTCCAAACGATGTCCTGTTTTTCTTCGATATGCCCTGAGCCCTAAGTCTTAATTTAACACCCTTTTCACCGTGGTCCTGCTTAACCCCATCTGAAGGGCCAACAGTTTCTGCTTACGTATGGGATTTCTTTGAATTCGCGCCTTCACAGCTTTTATCACTGCTGGAGTCCTAACAGAGTAAGGGCGACCACTTCTTGACTTGTCATCTACACTAGAGTCTTCATTGTATCGTTTTATGGTACGATAAACGAATCTTTTGGTTATATTCAAAATTTTCAGTAAGTCGAAAATCTGAAATGGCGCGTTACCGCAACGATGCAACGCAATAACTGCGACACGGTCTTCTTTAAGTGTCCACTCCATATGTAAAAATGAGGAAAATTCTAAAAAGTACACATTTTTATTTTCATGAAAAATTCGAAATTCGAATTCAGTGACAGAACTTATGACCTGACTGTGTATATACCAGGAATAAGAAAGGGCCTACTATGGAACCTTGTGGAACGCCAATTTTAACACCCGATCCATCAGATTTTACGCCGTTAACATCTGCCTTTTGAATTATATTGCTTAGGTATGATCTTAGTAGATCCAACGCTTCATTTCTAACTCCGTAATGATTTAATTTAATTAATAGCGTATTATGATCAACACAATCAAACGCCTTCGACAGGTCGCAAAAACTCCGATAGCATCCTGTGCGGCCTCCCATGCAGAATAAATATGAGATATAAGGGTAATACCTGCATCCGTAGTCGATTTACCCCTAGTGAAACCATATTGTTTAGCGTGGAGTTGTTTTGTACGGTTGAAGTGTGAGAGCATTTGATTGAGTACAATCTTTTCAAATATTTTACTTAGTGTTGGAACAACAGATATTGGTCTGAAATTTGAAGGATCGCCCTTATCTCCCAACTTGATCAGAGGCATCAGTTTACTGTGTTTCATGGGGTCTGGAAAAGCCCCATATAAGCTAAGTGTGGCTATAACTAGAATTACTGAACCAATGACTTTGACTGATATATCCCACAGGTCTTCCGTATTTTTTAAGTTAAGTAATTTAAACGTTTTGACAATATCCTGGGGATATACATGATGAAATTTTAAATATACATTACTGACGCTAGTGTTATTTTTTAATAAAGTCTCTGCATCATATGCAGATGAATTTAGACGGTCTGTTGTGAGTACGGGTACATTGGTGAAGAATGTTTCAAAAGCTCGAGCAACATCAGCGCTGGATTTAACAACATCATCACCTATCTTTAGGCAAAAATCATTGTCCCTTGGTATAACTTTGCCAGTTTCGCTGTTTATTATTTGCCAAACTGTTTTCATTCTATTATTTGAATTTTGAATTTTCTATTAATGTGTAAAGTTTTTGCAGTTCTACAAACCAACTTGAAAGAACCAACTACCAAGTGACAGTGCAAAGTCTACTAACGGCTAATCCATTAGCCTAGCAACAACAAGACGACACGCTCACAACAACGACATCTCACCTATGCACATTGTACTAGACAAATTTTTCGACGCGCATGCCACGGATTGAACAAGTTTGTGTCCTAGTGTCCCATATGCCCGATAGATGGTAGCCGAAGCGGGGAGCTACCACTCATACAGACCGATATTGTCGTCACTTTGCAGCACTGACGTGTGGCCAAGCGGTCTGCGCTGTGACTCCCACGCAAGAGTTCGATCTTCGCCTCAGACTTTTCAACAGTCACTTTTTTATTTTGTATAAGTCGTTGTGTCGTGACTGACTAAGAGAGTAGTAGTGACTCTATAAATGTGTCTGCTTCAATAAAACGTCATGCGCAAAGTGAACAGATTCTGAAAGAACTAGACTGTATGAAAAATAGAATTTCAAAAAATGACAAAATTGTGTTATCGGTAGGACGCAGCGACAGATATCCTTTTGCTCTGCTTACTAACCTATGTAATATCATTGCACAATTTTGCTGAAAATAAAATATTTATTGTTAAATGTTCGAAATTACAGGTACCTTAACTCGCATCTATTGTAAAATGAAATGAGAGAATTTTCAAACCAATATGAAAACTGTAAGCTATTAGATAGATACAATAGTAACCAATTAAGTACCTACTACTTGCCCAATACTCTAAATTGCATGGCTTCTGAAATAATGATAAGAGTTGGTTCCTTCTTGTGAAAATAATGCAAAATGTTTTCGTTGATGTGGATATTACTCATGGTCACGTATCTAGTAGGAAGACTATACAAATAGATAATAGTGATAATTATAAGTGTGACAGTTTAATTATATTCAACCAAAACATACAAGGTATTGGTAAGAAATTAGAGATTTTACAGATTTCACTACAAGATCTAAAGGCTAACGGAAAGGACGTTGATATAGTATGTCTGAGTGAAACGTTTGTGAAGAAAGGCTCCTAATCAAAAATTAAGATCAACGGCTATAAATTAAAAAAAGTAGAGGCGGGTGTGCAATACTAGAAAAAAAAAATTTGAATGCAAGCAACTAAATTTGGAATTAGGAAATGGTTTTTATTTTGAGTGTTCTGGCATGGAGGTTATTGAGATAGGGCTAGTAGTGATTATTATCTACAGAATACCAAAGAAAACTAAGTAGCATATAGGTATAGGTGTATTTATGTATACATTAGAAAAAATATTAGAAACATTAACTTTTAAATATAAAAAAAAAAAGTTCTATGTGGAGACTGGAATATTGACTTAATTAAACAGGATAGCTAATCAAAGGACTTACAAAATTTGTTTTCAAATTACAATTTTCAATTGCACATACAGTCTCCTACAAAACAAAATGCATGTATTGATCAGATATCAAATCAAATCAAATCAAAATTATTTATTGAACAAAAAGTGGGTACAATAAATTTGTGTACATTACATTCTTAGAGTCCAATCAAATGTTAATAGTTATACAAGGTGGTTATAGTAGTAATGTAGCAATAGTTAGAGCTTTCACTGCTAGGCTAGTTAATAGCCTGTATTAATGATAAGCACGTTCTTGCCTTCTGGAGGGGGAGTACGGGTAAGTATTAAACTAAGATTAGAGTAATAAGATGTCGCAGGTGACAATTGACATGGGGTGTCCATGTTCCCACTGTCATCTTACTACAAATGCACAGTACACAAGTTATCAAAAAGAAGAAATTAAAATAATAAAATAAAAGTATGTGTGTATGGTATGTGTAAGGGTGTATGTGAGGATGTGTGTGTGAGCGTGCGTGTGTGTGAAGGTGTGTCTGTGTGAGGGTGTGTCTGTGTGTGTGTGTGTTTGTGTGTGAGGGTGCGTGTGTGTGTGAGGGTGTGTGCGTATGTGAGTTGGATGTTACCTACCTAACAGGAGAAAGATGAGAGAAGCTTTTCCGTATCGTTATACGTTAGGTTAAACAATTATTTGCGTATTTTGTGTTTGCATTATGAAGTGCCAACGGGTAGATATATTCAGTATTGTTATACTGATTATAAAGAAAAGGCCCAATGTATAACTTAAAGCGCTTTGTGAAAGATAAACGAGGAAAAGGAATATTGCATATCTTGTCTATGCGTCGCTTGGTGTTTGGTTTGTGTGGTGTTAATTGGTGTTGCAAGATTAGAGTGCTAAATATGAATAGTTGTCTTACTGACAGTACTTGACAGTATTTATATAGTTCAAGGGAGGGCAATAGGATAGGGTGTTTCATCGCGACTTTAAGAATGGCGCGTTGTGAAAAGCGAGCAATATAAAATCCGCGAAGGCAGATGTACTGAAACTGGGTCTCTCCGATTATGAGACGGCCCAGATATTGAAGTTTGACACAAAGAAGCATAAAGCCATTAGTACCTGGTTCGAATTTAAAAGAGACTATAACGCTTAAAATATTAAAAAATTCAGCGAATGTATCGCTGCTTTGTCTTTTTCAGACGTATTAGAATGTGAAGCGGCCGCAGAAGCTTGTGACGTATTTTATGACACAATATGTTTGTTTTATAATCTATCCTTTCCCATAATTAAAGTTAAAATCAATAACCGAGCTAAAGATATAGGGTGGGTTACAAAAGGTTTAAAGAAATCTTGTAAAACAAAACGTTCTCTCTACTTAAAATACAGACAAACAAAAACGAATAAACAGACAAACAAGATAAAATTTAAAAAGTACAATAACATCCTCGAACAATGTTTAAACAAAGCTCAGAAATGACATAATTATAAATACATAAAGAATCATGAAAATAAATATAAGCTACGTGGAATATAATCACATCGTCAATTTCAAATGATATTAAAAACAATAATAATATTAATAAAATCAAATTGAATGACATAGAATTTTCAAACCCCAATGGCATTTGTAATATTTTGAATGATTATTTTATAAACCTGACATGCAATAATGTATTAAATAATAATATCTTATCAATGAATAGCAGAACACAAATGAATCAAAATACAATATTTATAAGACCAGTTACTGAAACAGAAATATATAACATTATTATATCCTTAAAAAACAGTAACGCAAGTGGTTTCGACGACACTATCACAAAAATTATAAAAGGATCTGCGTATAAGTTCTGCTATCCTTTAACTCATTTAATAAATCTCTCGTTTGTCGAAGGGTACTTCCCCGAAAAGCTAAAGGTTAGTGTGATTAAACCCCTGTTTAAAAAGGCGACCAACTAGATTATAGGCCCAGCAATTATAGACCTATCTCTTTGTTTCCAATTTTTTCAAAAGTATTTGAAAAGGCGATGCAAGCGAGGTTGAATGAATTTCTGAAAAAAACACAAAATACTCCGTACCGAACAATACGGATTTCGTAAAGGTTCATCAACGATTCATGCTTGTTTTGACTTAGTACGTATAGCTACTCAAAATTTAAATAAAAATAGACCAACAATAGCTTTGTTTCTTGATATGAGCAAAGCATTTCATTTTGTCAACCGCGGCGTAGCGTTAAACTGGCTAAGAAGTTTTCTGGAAAATAGACAACAATGCACCGAAACAAGTAAAATTCAGGAAAACCATTCACCGGCACCGCCACAAAGCAAATTTATAGATCTCAATTTAGGGTAAATAACACAGGAATACGCAAGGAAGTGTATTAGTACTGTTCCTACTATATGTAAATGATCTTCCTAACTCTACCTTACATGACTGCTTGCAATTCGCTGATGATACAACGTTAATAATAAAGTGTAAAAATAAAGATAACTCTGAAAATGTTATTAATAGGGTAATATATATAATAAAAAAGATTATATGATTGTAGCCATTTTATAATGTCCCCACATTATAAAATGGCTACAATCATATAATCTACATATTAATATTCAAAAAACCAAATTTATTCAATTTATCTCTTATAATTCTAATGCAGATTCTATTCCTATTACTTATAACAATGTAACAATTTCCGAAGTTGACAATTTTAAATTCTTAAGTATCACTAATGACAAAAATCTAAATTGGAAAAAACATGTAGAGTCGGTGTGTAATTCAATAAATCGTTTTGTGTACGCTTTGTACAAATTGCGGCAAACTGTCTCTATCGAAGCCGCTCTCATGGCCTACCACGGTTACGTCTCCTCAGTACTCAGCTATGGCCTGATCCTGTGGGGAAATTCGGTGGAGGTTGAAAAAGCCAATTTCGATGAAACATGTATACCTCTTTTTAAAAAACTTAATATTTTACCCCTACCATGTGCCTACATTAGAGATGTTTGCGTCTTTGTTACCTCTCATCGAGAATACTGGAGAACCAGAAGTGAAGTTAGAAGTGAATTTTACCTATGTTTAACAAATAAATGATTTGATTTGATTGATTTGATTTGAAGACAAAGACGAGCACAATATGCGAACCTGCTATATCAACTAAGATTTAAATTTAAAGACTAACAACTGGATTTAAGGATATCTATAGGAAGAATGTTTTCAATATGTGTATAATTTTGTTTAACGAGATGCCTGAAGAATTTAAGGCACTAAGTTGCAAGTCATTAAAAAATAATCTCACTAAGTGGCTACTACAACACTGTTTTTATAGCACTAAGGAATATCTAGATTATAAAAACTGACATTTGAACTGAACATTTACAAACTTGAAATTATATGTACAAACTTTATGACATTTTAAATAATTATATAAATTGAAATTATTCAATTAAAAACTAATTACAATAACATTGACCTAATTCATAATTTAAAACTATTACCTAATATTATTTTGCATGCTTAAACTTAAGCTGAAAACACTGAGCATATTTTAATAAATAAAATTTTAAGATCCTCAACTATACTGTTTTCTGGCAAATAAAGAATCATTTCATTTCATTTCAATTGATCGAAGTAGCCTAAACAAAACTGCGAATAATTCTAGAAATATTCTACGTTCACTTGACCACAGATATCGAGAGATAGGCCCTTGGCGCTAAGCTTGTATCGGAACCAGTGTCGCCGTAAACTAAGAACACGCATATTTTTACACCACTCGTACATCAATCCCTCCGCTTTTATTGGTCAGTGCAATGTCATGCACCTATCGTCCGAACACACCCACACTACCGCAGGTATACTAGCTAGTCAAGCTAGTGTTGGGACAATGCAAGGACAGCGTGTATCATCGATCGATTATAATTTATAGACACTGGTATATACAGTCGTATATAATGCCGGGTTCTATAAATAAAATAGTAAATTGTTTGTAAATACGACATATTTATACGACATACGACATACGAGACCCCTTTGCCTCTCTTCTTTTTTCAACAGAATCCTTACAGCTAGAAAGAGAGGCAAAGAGGTTTCTGAAGGTAGAATAACTGTGAACTCTTCGGACCTGACTGAAAGCATTGGAATTTCCGATCAATACTTATAACACCCCATTATCCTTCGTCGAGCGAGGTTTTAAACAAACTTAAAATCTAAACTGCCTGTTTGGCAATCATTGGAATAACTAACAATAAACTTACGTATTATGAGCAATAAAATAACTATATTATTACATTAACTACATTAGTAATTGCGGAATGATAAAATCTATCGATTCAAAAACATAATTCTCCTATCACTATCCCCATCACTATATGTCGTCTCTGTGTGCGTGTAACAGTTCGCCTCCGTATCACGATGCATCTTTGCTTTCGTACTTAGATAAGTGTGAAATATTGATTGCGTGTTAGCTTGGCAATAAGTAGTGAAATTAAGATACAAAACAAGCAATGTATAATAAACTTAGCGAGAACAACATGACATTGTCACTTTAATGTCAATTCGTGACGAATTTTCCGCGAATGATTTATTTTCGTAATAATGTTTATTTCTTGTGTTTTAAGAAGAAATAATAGTTGGAATGAGACTTACAAGTGATATGTGACACCGGCACATTTTCGAAAAACAACGGAAATGAATTCGTCACTGCGGTCGCTCGGTGACTACCGAGAATTTTTAATATCTAACCTGTCGGAGCTACATTTGTTCGCACGTGCCATGCCCCTCAACCTATCTCTCGATATCTGTGTGACGAACCATTCTTCTCGCAGAAGTTCTAGAATTAGTACGAATCCGGGTTTTCACTGCTGTTTGAACACGATGGGATGAAACAATATTTGCTTCCCATTGAAACATGAAAAACAATTAGATTTCTTTAATTATATCATAATAATAATCAATAATTTCATTTTAGTCAAATTTAATGTTTGTGTGGCAGTTGACTTCACTCATATATACTTGGCACTCTTTGATTGACTTGACTACCACTTTTTTTTGTGGTAGGCACAGAAATTTATCCATTACGTCTCTTGGTGACGTCAGGTTTACTTTTGGCGGGTAAAATTTTAGCTTAGTTTTTTAAATAGACGCAGTGGATAAAAACCAAAATTATTTAAATTACTTTCTTAAAATCGTGTATATTTAAAAAAAAGAAAAGCCAATTGTCGTGCGTATCCTAAAATAATGTGTTAATTTACAAACATATTTACTGTCCGTAGGCATAAAACTCTTAGCGGATGTTAAAAAAAGAAGGAAAAAGCACTAGTTTGTAATACGCTCCATTATGAACCTAAAAACCTAAATGTGAGTATCCCAATCAAGACGAATAGGCAGCCATTTTAACTCCCGGCGATACCATGACACATGGTCGAACCCTCCCAATCCGAGGACAAACCGAATCCCGAGATTTTGAAGTAGTTCGAGTTGTTCAGTTGCTCTTCGTTAGCGCTAGCTACACAGCCAACAAACATCAGCATGATCCATCAGCGGAAGGCGAAGGGATCAAGCGAGGGTTTTATTTTTACTTATTTTGTGCCTGAAGTGTTTTAAAATTTTAATTAGTAATATTAGCACTCATTCGCGTTGACATTGCCGCGTCGACCTTCTGAGAAATATTTCCGTTGGCACGGGTGGCAATTGGCAATGGGCTTTGAAGAAAATTAGGTTTCAAGTTAAGCGTGTATTTTTAACGAACTTCATGTTTAACTGCGGAAATTATTTGTTCGTTGTAATTGAATCGGGCGGGTTAATCTGCCTCTGCAAATTAAAGGAATATAAATTAAAATTAAATTGAAACATGATTTGATCAAAGAGCTATGTTGCGTGTCGCGTTATTTATTTTCTTTGGTAAGTAGTCAAAAAAATATATAAAAATCGTAACAGATACATACATCATGTGTTAATATTCATTTTCATCAGATATTGACATGACATGACATTGTGAAACCACTTATCTTCTTCGTTTGAATGTGTAGGAGGAAGACGAAGAAATTTAAAAGGCAACGAATATAATGATCACCAAAATATTTTTTTCCTACCCAAAATGGACAAATGAACACCAAAAGTTGCAAAAAATATCAGGGCAAAATACTGCAGTAGCTTAGTTAAAGGGAAAAGGGGGTGAGCGAAGCGAAGCCCCCTTTATCCTTCGTGTTAGGTTGAATATGTAAGAACAACAAAAAATTCTTAACACATAAACTTAAGTACACAAAACATAAAAAGAAGTTTGGTGATCATTCACCCAAACACAATTTGGTGGACATCCATTCTGGCAGTCATTTCGAATTTATTGGAAGTAAAATAGGTGCGTTTTTGGTAATCTTTTAAACATAACCCAATTTAAAATATGTGTACTCTGATCAAATAAATTATATTCTTAATGGGAAATATTGAACTGCACATCAAAAATACTGATTTGCAAATATAAGGGCAAAATACTGCGGTAGCTTAGGTGAAGGGTAAAGGGGGTGAGCGAAGCAAAGCTTCAACATGTAAGAACAACAAAAATTATTTAAAACATAAACTTAAGTAGTCATTAAATATTTAAGACATAAAAAGTCAAATCAAATCAAAAATCAAAATGTTTTTGTTGAACCTTTTTCGCTGTGCAAATCAGTATTTTTGATGTGCGATTAAATACTAGCCATTCTTAATTCGTAATTTCTTTAGTGTACTACACAAAACATTGAAAAACCCATGTACAAAGGCGAGCTTATATCAAACAAGATATTTCTTCCAGCAGAATACGGATGGAGACAAAACAAACCTAACTAGCATAGCATCACGGCATTTCTCATACTAGGTGGCCGAGGCTCAGTTGCGTTTATTTCATACCTTTTCCTTGTTATTCAATACTCCATTCTGCGTGACAGGGGGCTAGCCCATTGCTGCAGTACTCCAAAACTGATAATGCGCTTCTAAATTTTCGCCAGTTCCTGAAAACACTTGAATCATATAATCGTATGAGCCCTAAACATTGCACTTGCATTTGTACCTTGTTCGAAAGAAATAGGAGCCAATGACATGTGTATATACGAAAAACTAAATTTGCCAGTACCGGATTTTAATGAACAGAACCCAAACAAAATCTACTCAGACTTCTTCAACATTATTCAGACAGAATTCAATAAAATTTTTAAATTAAAGAAAGTCAGCGACTACAACGGTAAATGTAAATTTAATGACTGGGCAACGTTTGGAATTTCGTAAAAGTAGAGTTATATTGTATGACCTTTATGAACGAAAAACCTATAACTTTGATCGAAAATTTCATGACTATATTAAAAAATATTCCAAAACTTTCAAGTTGGTTTGTAGAACTGCAAAACTTTACACATTAATAGAAAAATACAAAATTCAAATAATAGAATGAAAACAGTTTGGCAAATAATAAACCGTGAAACTGGCAAAGTTATACCAAGAGACAATGATTTCTGCCTAAAGATAGATGATGATGTTGTTAAATCCAGCGCTGATGTTGCTCGAGCTTTTGAAACATTCTTCACCAATGTACCCTTACTCTAAATTCATCTCCAGATGAAACAGAGACTTTATTAAAAAATTACACTAGCGTCAGTAAGGTATATTTAAATTTTCATCATGTATATCCCCAGGACATTGTCAAAACGTTTAGATTATTTAACTTGAAAAATACTGAAGATAGGGTATATCAGTCAAAGTCATTGGTTCAGTAATTCTAGTTAAAGCCCCACACTTAGCTTATATATTCAATAAATGTGTTGACGATGGGGCTTTCCCAGACCTCATGAAACACAGTAAACTGATACTTCTGTTCAAGTCAGGAGATAAGGGTGATCTTTCAAATTTCAGACCAATATCTGTTCTTCCAACACTAAGTAAATTATTTGAAAAGATTATACTCAATCAAATGCTCTAACATATCAACCGTACACAACAACTCAACGCCAAACAATACGGTTTCACTAGGGGTAACTCGACTACGGATGCAGATATTACCCTTGTATCTCATATTTATTCTGCATGGGAGGCCGCACAGGACGCTATCGGAGTTTTTTGCGACCTGTCGAAGGTGTTTGATTGTGTTGATCATAATACGCTATTAATTAAATTAAATCATGACGGAGTTAGAAATAAAGCGTTGGATCAACTAAGATCATACCTAAGCAATAGAATTCAAAAGGCAGAAGTTAACGGCTTTAAATCTGATGGATCGGGTGTAAAAATTGGCATTCCACAAGGTTCCATATTAGGCTCTTTCTTATTCCTGGTATATTTTAAAGATCTGCCCTTCATGGTGGAGAAATTGACTGACGTGTTGTTTGCTGATGATACTTCAATGGTCTTCAAAATTGAAAGACAAAAAGGAGATTTTGATGATGTTAATGGTGTATTGTCTTTAATATTGAATTGGTTCACAGTTAATAATTTATTGTTAAACGCGGGAAAAACCAAGTGTATCAAATTCTCACCAAATGTCAGGCAAGTTGAGACCAGTTTAGTGTTAGACAACAGCACGTTAGAATTAGAAAATGATACGAAGTTTCTTTCAATAACCATTGATATCAAATTGCAGTGGGGACCGCACATAGATAAGAATTTCTGTTAAATTAAGTTCTGCGGCTTACGCTGTAGGGACATCAGACAAAACACGGATGTGGCTACATCTAGGCTAGTATATTTTAGTTACTTTTATAGTGTCATGTCCTAAGGTATCTTGTTTTGGGGGAAAGCAGCGGATATTCAAACTATTTTTATTTTACAGAAAAGAGCTATTCGAGCAATTTATAATTTAAAACGCACAGACTCCTTAACAGCACTTTTTATAGAAATTGACATACTAACTGTAGCTAGTCAATTTATTTTCGAAAATATAATGTATGTACGCAAGAACCTTAAAAATTTTTCCAAACTTAGCGATAGCTTTAACGTTAACCTAAGCAATAATCACAGACTATATGCGCCCCGGTTTAGACTCGCGACGGTAAGCAATTCTTTCAAGCACTGAGCATTCTCTACTATAATAAGATACCTCTGGAGATTTTGAAATCGCCATTTGAGCAATTTAAAAAGCATGTTAAAGCAACTGTGTCGAAAAAGGGATATTACAATGTTCAAGATTACTTAAATGACAGGACTGTATGGGGTTAATTTAGCTCAACACAGATCTTGCTGTTAATAATTTTGTAATTATTTATTCCTCCTGATCATAATGATAAAAATTTTCACATTTGCATTAGTTAAGCACAATCTATTTTTAAAAGAGATCTAAAAATCAATCTGTGGGAGTTTCTACGCCCTTCTTCTCCCACAGTGGTCCAATATAGAGAAGAGGCAAAAAATAACGTTTGCTAAGTATCTACAGTAATAAAGTACTTTGACTTTGACTTTTGTTACTAATAGAACGAACATGTGTAAATAATGCGCATAGAAATGTTCGCCACTGTTCGGCATCGGTCGTATTTCCGAGCGTTCGGGAGACGATATCTACATTGCTTGCTTTTTTTTACACATGGCATTGACTCCTATTTCTTTCGAACAAGGTACAAATTGCAAGTGCAATGCTTAGGGCTCATAAGATTATATGATTCGAGTGTTTTCGGGAATACGACAACTGGCGATGATTACTATGCGCATTGTCAGATTTGGTGTATGGTAACCCACAGTACTCCAAAACTGATAATGCCTATTTACGCTTCCAATTTTGCAGTAACAAGCCAAATCCAACATGGAGCGACCGCAAAATCACGGAGGCCATCATCGCCGAAGGAGCTTCAATCCACCAAATATAAACCCATAAGTATAAGTCAAGATTTTCCCGGAGTGGTTGATCCGAAGATCTCGTTTTTTAACGAAATAGTAAAACAAAACTCAACTTTAACTGATCAAGTCATAAGTCAAGATTTTTCCGGAGTGGTTGATCCAAAGATCTCGTTATTTAACGAAATAGTAAAACAAAACTCAACTTTAACTGATCAAGAAAAAGAATTACAAGATTTGATGCAATCATACAACAAAACTGTGAAAGCAGCCAAGGAAATGCTATCTAAAATTAAAAATACTTTAAGCAATCTTTCATCACGCGTATCAGATCGACTGCAGAAATGGCTTCAAGATATATTTCCATCTTCTCATGAAAATGAGGTTAGGGCTTATCGAACGAATCCTAAAATAGTGGGCGGTGTGCTGCTGAATAGCAATGGCGATCTTGTCAAGTTCATGAGACCTGTAACGGATGGAAGTAAGAATAAAGAAGACAGTGAAGGAAGAGAAGGAGTCCGGTATCTGCACTTCAGCAATCCTGAGGCGTTGGAAGAATATCGGCTGAAGCATGTGGAGTAAGTAAATTAGGGGGCCCAAATAATGTACGTATTTAGAAGAATGTAAACTACATTTTATAAAAAAACGATTAAGTGTGACCCGGGCTTACAGACGAAGCGTTCCTTTTACCATCGTACAAGAAAAACACAAAAAATACGTATCTTGTAGGGGACCCCTTACAATTTTGATTTTGCGTCAGTTCAGTAATTGTTGCTGTAGCGCTAACAAATGGCTCAAAATCACCAAGGGGACACATTTTATTCGTAAGTTAATTTAACCTAAACAATGGCAGTATATTGTAATGAATGCTCAATACTTCTGACACTTCAATTTGTTATATTTTAAGTGTACCTAATTCGAATATTGACAATCAATAGTTTTATTACTTCTTTTTCAATTTTTTTAGTGCGACACGTCATTTCAGGAATGCGTTCCTCGGACGTAAATAGGTGTTAAAAAACAAAGTTTTTTTTATTACAGATGTTTCAGAAATCAATAATTTGTCAATCCATTACTTTAGTAATCCTATAAAATATCAAGAATTTAACAAGTACTAGTATTTGTGAATTATTTTCATTCATGAATGCTCAATACTTCTGACACTTCAATTGGTTATATTTTAAGTGTACCTAATTCGAATATTGACAATCAATAGTTTTGTTACTTCTTTTTCAATTTTTTTAGTGCGACACATCATTTCAGGAATGCGTTCCTCGGACGTAAATAGGTGTTAAAAAACAAAGTTTTTTTTATTACAGATGTTTCAGAAATCAATAATTTGTCAATCCATTACTTTAGTAATCCTATAAAATATCAAGAATTTAACAAGTACTAGTATTTGTACTAGTACTAGTATTCATGAATGCTCAATAATTCTGACACTTCAAATTGTTATATTTTAAGTGTACCTAATTCGAATATTGACAATCAATAGTTTTGTTACTTCTTTTTCAATTTTTTTTAGTGCGATACGTCATTTCAGGAATGCGTTCCTCAGGTGTTAAAAAACAAAGTTTTTTTATTACAGATGTTTCAGAAATCAATAATTTGTCAATCCTATAAAATATCAAGAATTTAACAAGTACTAGTATTTGTAAATATATATGTTCCGTTTAGATTTTTTCCAGTTATATTGGTGACTAGAAAAAAATCCGAACGAAACTCAAGTATCTGAGTAGCACATGGTAATGAAACATTGCGTTTTGTTGGGTTTTTTCCAAGATAAAACAAATGAATAAGAAACGTACTGTTTGGTTTTTAACTATAGGACCGTACAGTTTGAGTGGATCATTAGATGAACGCATTTTCTGAAATATAACATTGTGAGAGCTTGATCGATTAATATAACCTTTAAAGCTGATGAATTAAAGGTTATTTTAATCGATCAAGGTCAATATTGCGAAATGCACACTGATATGTTCATTTTGCATTATTGACCTTGGAATTTCATGGCTCATTTTAACCCTTAGCATGCGAACGAAAAAACACTCAAAATCTAATGTTTTATTGGTTTAGTTTAGGTATAGAGACATGAGGAAATGTGTTAAAAAATCTAACGTATGTATGTATATGTCCGTGACTACGACATTGCGAAGCCTCGGAAAAAAAAACATCAAGATAAATATGTCGTTTACAACCGAAATTGCACCTTTCAAAGAAATGTTCATTTCACTCACAACTTATAATTTAAAATTATGAGGGTGATTATTACTATATCATATGTGACCGATACTGTGAAACAATCGAAGAAATTTTTGTTGTTCATCTACGACATTCAGGTAATGTTAGTTTAGATTAAAGAAACATGCCACGAAACATGTGCCAAAAACACATTGTGTCGTTTTGGCACATGTTCCTTGTTTACCAGAGCCTGCATAGTCATCAGAAAATTTCTGGAGGTGATGTCCACATAAAGACTTCTAACATTTTTCAAGCTGTCTGGGCCTCTCCGTGAATGTCAACCCTTCCTGATAAAGATGCATGAAAAGGAATTCGATTAGGCTTGAGGTCAAACACCTGAGGCTAATATTTCATAGCATAATCACTCACGACAAAAGCTGTATTAACAGCTCATCCTAGCTGGTTATGACTACAAACCTCCATCTCCCACTTCTGCATTTTATTGTTTTAGGTCTCAAAGTACTAGTTTGCGGTGGCTGACCGTTACAAAATTCAAATTTCCCCTTTCGTCTCCCCTGCACCGCACCATTCTGCTTAGTACCGATAGCTTCGCACGCATACTTACCTACGTTTGTCTATAGTGTGTATAGTTACTGTTACTTTTATTTGTTGATTTTTGTATCTCATGAACTTACATTCGAACCCAGTTACCCCATGATTGCGAAACCGATAGCAAACTTATTGCGCCACCACAACCATCCACTTTTGTACACCAGTCTCCCTCTGGGGGCGAAGCTCGGGATCTACATTTGTACCAGCACTTGCTACGACGCGGCGCCGGTATGGTATGCCCTATGCTCGGAGACGAACAAACAGAGACTCCGAGCCCAAGAGAAACTCTTTCTGCGGACCATCGACTTCGCCCCCCACTACTTGTTGAAGGCCAGAGTCCAGATGGACCTAAGATGGAAATCAGGGGGCAAGTTTGACCAGAGGCTGGCGAAGGGCATGTTCGAGCGTGCGGATGCGTCAAACCACCCGCACATCCACGAACCGGTGCCGTACCACGCACGCCCACCTGACCGCCGCCGCCTACCTGCTGTACCTGAAGAAATTATATGAAAGTTGTTAGAATTTGAAAAACAATATCAATCGTTATCAAAATTGCGTTGTAGATCGTACCGTAGCATCTACTGGCGTGTCTGAACGTACTTTGAGAAATATAAAGCTCTAAACAAAAAAAATAACCAGCTTCACTTATTACTAGGGGTATACATATGTACATACATAGTGATACCTATTACACTAATTACTTTCGTCGTGAACAAAATGATGATTTTTATTAATTCATTAAACTAAAAAGCTCCATCACCTAGTACAACTTTTTTGACGCCCTTTGACTTTATTTTGTAACAATCAGCCATGGCAAACTAGTAATGAACGAGTAGTGGTATTAAACGTGATACTTAACTTAACCGAAGCATCTCTATCGTGTATAATAGTGATTTATTTACCGTCGTCGTTCCGCGCATGATTTATTATTATTATTAATCGTTTATTTTATAGAATTACATAACATTACACATTAAATTATAATATACATTAAATTACACATTAATTAGGTTATTATATAAAATTAATTATAAAAACATCTATTTGTTTCTCGAGGTAAGTTTGACCGTCCAATGTTGGAACATTGGACAGTCAAACCTCCCCGAGATCGCCCTGAGAATAGGGTTAGTACTGCCCCAGGCTCTGTCAACAATGGATGCAGTGCGCTTCCGCATTATTGCATAGAAGTCGTCTGTGCGCGCTTCTGCAAACATTGTTGATGCACTACAGAACCGGGGCATTCTGAAGATACACACGCAGGGCATTGTAAGTCTTCAGCTTATAACTGACCCATAGGCTGCATGTGTAAAATGTTTGACAGTAGGACTTAAACAAAGTAATTTTAACTTGTCTTGAACATTTTGCAAGCCTTCGAGCCAGCATATTACCTCTGACTGCCAACGCCCTGCGCTCTCTCTCAATATCTAGGTCGTCTTTGAGATCCTCGGATATAATGTGACCAAGATATCTAAACTGGTTAACCCTAATGAGATTAGCCCCCTTTATCGTAATAGGAGGTACGTGTTCGGGAGTCTTATTACCAGATCTAAAAACCATATATACACTTTTCTTCACATTATATCGAAGGCCGTGGCTGTCAGCGAAATTCTCGCACACACTTAACAACTTCCGCATTGCACTGATCGAGGGGGCGAGCAACGTCATGTCATCTGCATAACTTATGTTATTGATACGTTTACCACCAATGTTACAGCCGACATCCATGCTGCTCAACCCCTCGATCAGCTCATTCATGTACAAGTTGAAAAGTGTCGGCGAAGATAGACCACCTTGACGAACTCCACATTCTTGTTTGTACATTTCTGAGCAGGTATCCCCCCACTTAACACAATTAGTTTCCGTTGCGTACCAATATCTGAAGATAGCAGACATCTCGGCAGGCACGCCCAGTCCATCTAACTTCTCCCATAGTTTATCATAGGCTGTAAGGTCAAAAGCCTTAGAAAGGTCCAAAAAGCACGCATATACAGGCGTCTGTCTGCCCGTATAATATCTAACTACGTGCTTTAAACTTAGAATAGCGGTTTCAGTGGATAGACCTGGCCGGAAACCGAACTGAGCTTCATGAAGCTGGATGTGCCTGCCGAGCTCCCTGTTCAACAAACTATCGAGTACCTTCGCCAAGATAGTCGCCAGCGATATCGGCCTATAATTATTTTTATCAGCTATGTCACCGGTCCTGCATTTAACAATTGGCACTACAATGGTTTTTGTTAGGTCTCCTAGTAAATAGCTGTGACTAATGCACAATGTAAAAAACATTGAAACTACGCTAGGCAAATGATCTCCCGCGTACTGTAAATGCTCAATGCTTAGACTATCATGTCCTGGTGATTTACCTCGCGTCATATTTTTTATAACCTGAGCAACTTGTTTGGGTGTAAAACGCATAGTTAAATCACCAGTACATGAGTCGGAAATTCGAGTAGGTACATTTTGGGCTGGTCCGAGGGGAGACATAACCCTGAAATGATCCTTAAACACGTTAGCTATGTCCTTATGGTCACTCTTATTATCTACCATGTCAGATAGACTTAATCTCACATTAAGTTTGTTAGTAGATTGCCAAAATTTGCGAAAATTTTTGGCCGACCTGTGTTGCGAGATTATGTCCATCTTTATTTGTTCTTAATACGTGACTTAAATATCTTTTTACTTAGGCTCATTTGATCATAAGCTCTCCCTCCATGTGGGTTTGCCATACTGGATCCAGATACCTAAGTTATTTTTTGCATCTTGATGTAATTCTTTTATGTGTTTATTCCAACCTATAATTTTGTTATTATATTTTTTTGAAAGACGGTGACATTCAGTAGCTGAAGTTTGTAAAATATTAACAATATTGTGATACATTTGATCAAGTAATATTCTATGGGTTAAGTTATTACACAGTTTATCAACACACTGGCACAGATCAGTTGGCAAATCCACAGCCAGAAGTCTATCATTACATAACTTCGAGTATGCATCTATTATCATGAGATTTCCTCTCTCCCCATTTAATTTTATTACAATTGGTCTTAATACAGGATTGTTTTGACCTAATCGTATTTAATTCACACAATATTTCTAGTGGCAAGTGATCAGACCAGTAAACGTTATCATAATGTACCTTAATGTCCTGTATGGTGAGCTGAGCAGATGTAGTAACGACACAATGGTCTAGCCATCTCCTACTACCGTGGGCATCACTGATAAATGTATATGTATCCGAGTCTAGTCCAAGTCTCTCAATGTCGGCACAGATAAAGTCAAACTCAGAGCAGGACTCAAGGAGCTCATTACAAAACTGCTGATGTGGATGTGCGTTACAATCACCAAGCACAAATACTGATTCAACTGCATTGCTGGCTATAATTGCGTTAATTTCACTAAGACAATCAGTGAAGTCAGGAAGATTCTCTGTACAGTTTGTAGGTAAATAAGCACTGATAAACATCACTTCATTGTTATGCACAGAGGCTCTAATAGCAATAAGCCGCGCACTACTACATTCTACGACGGATACCGACTGGAAAACGCTTTTCCGCCACAATATCACAAGACCAATTGGTGGCGTCGGTACCAATTGGTCTTCCCGCAGTATTCCATCTGACGTATCCACCGCCGATTTCCCAGTGAAGCCAAACTCAGGGTCTATTTTTCCAAGTAACGGGACGTCGTGAGGAAGACGCCAATGCTCCTGTAGTGCTACAACATCAGCTGATGCACATAAAGATCTCACACACTCGATCGATCGCTTTATTGACTTGCAGTTATAACTGATGAGTTTGCATCTACGAGTTACACACATGTTGGCAGTGTTTGTATTTGTACTATCCATATTATGCTGTTTTAGTGAAACTATTCTTTTGGAGATTTTTCCCGTTACCTGCAGTATCGGACTGATTGGTGTACTTTTGAATGCGAATAAATTTTCTAAACTTGATGCCGTCTGGCCACATGTAATCGTCATCCAGGAATAGCTGTACTTTGTGAGTGGGTACCAGTACTTTATATGCATCGTATGTTTTTTCCTTTTTCATCTGGATTTTGTGAATGTGCTGTTGCATAATAACAAGTTCAGTTTTTCTGCATATGTACTCAGCTAAGTCGACCGCAGTCGCCTCTTTGATAACATTGGTAATAAACAGAGGCGTATATGACTCAGCAGCTCTAAATTTGTCGCTTATTTCAGTTTTTGCTTTTCCAACCTTTCCCGTAAACCTTGACTTGCGCCTCTGAACAACGGTCCATTAATCTTTACCTGCTTTCAGCACTTCCGCCATAGTCTGCCTCTTCTGAAGTTGGTGTATAGGGTTATCCATGGTACCAGCTGTTGGAGATATTTCCCGTTCACTACGTGCAAGGGACTGAGCAGAAACTTCGCAGTCAGTCTCAATACTTTGAGTTTGTTGTTGTGCGGGCGGCACCCGGTCCGGTGTAGCGTGTGAAAGGTGTGACATGTTCTCTCCGTCGCACACCTTCTGATCAGCTGAGCTGCCGCTCGTTGGTACGACGCCGCTGTTGCTATGTAGGTTTTCTTCTGTTAGCGAGAGATGGGGCAGACCGAAAGGCCCGCTGTCGCAGTAAACATCGCCATCGCCACCACCACGCTTTTTATTTACATAAATGTTACCACATTGATAATCCGCGTTCACAATCGATGCTAGCTGAAGATTTTTCACTTCATTTCTCAGTTCTTCCAGTTGTCACTCGTCGCAGAGCATTCTTTTAAGGTTTTTATCTCGATTTTAAGCACGAGGATGTCTTTTAACAATGCAGTTGCATCCAAGTGGTCAAAAGTAACGGGAGGTAGTTTATGTAACTGCCGAGCTACAAATATGGGTATTACGTCAGGCTCAGTCTGTTTCAAAAGACGAATCATGTCCTCCAGGTTACGATTCGATTTTCCGTCTCTCTTGCGGCTGATTTTCCTTTGTGTTGTTGCAATAGACTCGAACAGTAGGGATTTCGCTTCGCATATATCTTCAGGGGTAAATGATGTTGTGCAAATCCTGATCAACGACACATTGTCCATCACTTCAATTTTGCTTTGGATAAAAGCTAAGAGTTCGTTAATAACAATGTTACACGATACACATTTCACCACCGTAGTAGACTTTTTTTTTCTCAAGAGCGCACGCACCACGCTCGCTCGAGTGCCAAGCGACGACTGATTTATGATAGTGTTATAATTTAATTCAAATTATATAGAAAATGCCTTCGCATGCGTTTCACATATTTTTTTCCAGTTAAATAACGTATTATCTTCGAAATCTACCAAGGAGCTGTATAAAACAATTATTAGTATATATTTTTTTTATTTCGGATGTCGTGAAGCATCTTTGTCAAGAGTTGAAACGCACAGATTTATTCACAAAAATAATTTCGGGCTGATCATTACAGGAACATTCCTAAACGTGACGGTCCGTTCCCACAATGACAGCGACGTTCCCGAAATGATTTTGATTTGATTTTTTATTTACTTTTCTTAAACTTTGTTAATTGAATTTGCTTTTCTGTCCGAGTAATTGATGCAGGTATAAAGATGTTTGCAACAGTTTGTGTTATGGTAGCACATAGCAAAATTTCATTAAATTTACTTATATTTTATGAATTTGAAATTTGTTTTAAAATGTATTTTTATACCGTGAATAACTATCGAAATAACCTTTTCTTTAGAAATATCTATCGAATTACCTTTCTCTTTAGAAATATAGGAGTATGTATGTATTTATTAGTATATTTATTTAAAATTATATATATTTATATAGTATTTATGTTTAGCATGTACGAGTATATTATATGATATTTATGTAAGCCCTCGTATATTTAGTAAATATTGTTTTATATTAGTTATTTAGATATAACATATATCTAACCATATGTTAGTTATTTAGATATGTACTAAATTATATTGTTGTACACATTGTCACCCCTGCTCAGCAATCGTCCATTCCCATCCTAATTTGGTTTGCTGGAAGAGATCTCTTATTAGAGATAAGCTCGCCTTTGTACACTATTTTTATGTAAGTCTTGTTTTCCATATATTAGTTGTGTGCAATAAAGAAATTATTATGAAATTATGAAATAAAATATGCTTAATAATAATAAAACAGTATTCACAAATACTGTCTTAAGGATTCAGCAAATTTTGGAATTTATTATTCGTAAACGATTTCATCATAAATTATCTTTACTTGGAATTCGCCACTTTCGTGATCTTGAGCCAGAAAGAAGATATACGTACACATTCTGTGAAAATTTTAACTCTAAGTTACGGCTAAATGTATGGAAGAGGGAAAATAAAAGCTGTTCTGATCAATTGGTCTCTTAGTAAAATTTGTTCAAAATCATGTCCCTAACAACCCCATAGAACTATCTAAACAGGTTTTAACAGTCAAGTTTGGTCATAATATTTAAGGGGGACTGATGCTCCTAAGAATATGAGTGAGTTGCTCTGATCACACCGGTTTCAAGTTGTACAAAATGCTATGAAACCGATTTCATCGGAACAACTTTATTTTTCACTTCCCTGTACAAATCAGCTGACTGGAAATCTGTTCATAGTGGAAAAATACGAACAGATTTTTAATAATATAATAAATTAATGTAGCCCAATAATATAGTCACTGAGGGGCACAGGCTTTTACACGGATACGAGTAAGATTAAGCCCCACTCCACCACGCTGGCTCATTGTGGGTTGATGGAGGGGTTTTACGACCACTTCCACGTAGCGATAGTAGCCGGGACCTACAGCTTAACGTGTCATGCAAAACACTGAACGTCCGAAAATGTACTTGAGATCTATTAATTATCTCATTGGTACATGGTCAGGTTACGAACGAATATTTCCATAACAACTCCTCGACACAAATGTCGTGTCAAAACTACACCTTTTTGTTAATATTTGAGTGTGATAAGCCAAACAATTCTTCAGGATCGCCTAGAATCTACAGAACTTGGCACCCACTTAGACATCAATTATTTTGTCGGTAAAGTGATTTTCTTATTGACAATGAACAGTAATGGACTTATAATATTTTCGCTAATAAAATATGCAGGAATCAAAAAGAGGAGGAGGAGGAGGAGCCAGAGGAGTCGAGAAATCTTAGATGCAGCTGCAAGAACCGAAAACTAAGCCTGCAATCTTTACTGGAAGCTCTGAGATCGTCCCTGCAAGGAGAATCACTGGATAGGTAGGTAGGATTTAATTCTGAGTAAGTGGGTTACATGATCCAGTTTTACCATTATCATCATATTTTCAGATGTTTATTAAAGCTGCCGTGTCTATAGAAAAATCATAAATAACACAAAGATATTGAAAAAAATATATGCAACCAAATTAAAATAAATTTAAGTTCAATGTCAAGAGCCCACACAAAGCTTCCATTCCTTACAACGAAAATAATAATTAAATAACAACTTTAATAAATGAATTACTTGGTATTCTGTGTCTTGCTTCTGAGAGCCACATTTTTACTGAACGACTGCGACTGAACAGATCGACAGGTACAACAAACAACAAAACTTATTGTTACACTTTGTCCCATACGGATTAGCACAGGCACAGGACTATGACAGGTTCTCTCTTGAGTAACTGTTAATAGTGTTGACTTGTTGCCCATCATACCCGTGCCACACACGCGTCGAGCAGAGCGTGAGAATTAACAAGGAAAGGAGACAGACACCGCTCTGAGCCTGTTTCTGAATTGAGACATTTGCTAGTTGTAATAATATTTATTATATATTTAAGCTCTTTTTTGTGACATTTGAACGATAAAAATAAATAGTATAAGACAAAAGATCAAATCGAATTAGATTTATAGTAAGCTCAATAAGGCTTGTGTTATGGGTAGTTGACGACGATATATTTAATAGAGTTTAATACTTATGTTAATACATGGAAAAAATCCAAGACTAAGAATCAGATATTCATACTTATCCCACAAATATTTGCCCTTACCGGGGTTTGAACCCAGGACCGTCAGTTTCGTAGGCAGGGTCACTACCCGCTAGGCTATACCAGTCGCGCTCGATATTGAAATACTTGATTAATTAAATTCTCAATTCAGAAATCGGTGGAGACGTTGTGTGGCCTCTTTACTAACCACGCTCTCTTTTTGGCGCACGTCAAAGAAAGAGAGGGCAACATATAAGATAAGCAGCGCGAGGAGCCTAGTTCGGCAGGCAGGGGTATTGGTAGGATTCAAGTAGTCACTGCGGGCGGGCGTGAGCAGTTGCTCACGCCCGCCCGCAGTGACTACTTGAATCCCGGTTTGTTTACTTCCAGATCGCTGATTGACGACGACAGATGCGGCTGCAGTGCGTCTCTGGATGACTTAGCAAATTTACTCCGTAATACAGGTAGTGAGGGTCGGGGTAAATACACAGGTAACAAAAATAAGTAAAAATTTGAAGTTTAAAACACTCCGATACATTTATGAATCCTCTTTCCTTTCCTGTCCTGCCTAGGTTTGCTGATAGAAATCTCTCTTTAGAGATAAGCTCGCCTTTGCTCATAAATGTTTTGTTACTGTATGTAAATGGCGTAATAGTTTCTGAGAAACACTCAAGCGCCAACCATCCTGGCTGCTGCAGCGACCTGGTTGTCCACAACCGTAAAACATATGCAAAAAACCGTAGCGAAATCGGACATATGTTTAAAAATTAATTATTTTATTCTTACCTCGAATTAGGTAAACAATCACAATAACGCGCGTCGATTGACACATGACAGGACTGCAAAAAAGATCACTCTTAACTTTATTTATTTATTTACTTTATTTACAAGCAGTTGCAAAAGCAAAACAATAACCATCTCCTTTATACTCATAAGTTTGACCGCGAGCGAGAGAGACAGACAGACTATTCTTGAAACATGATTTGATCAAAAAGCTATGTTGCGTGTTGCGCTTTTTTTTTCTTTGGTAAGTAGTCAAAATAATAGATAAAATCGTAACAGATACATACATCATGTGTTAATATTAATTTTCATCAGATATCATTGTGAAACAACTTATCTTCTTCTTATGAATTAGTAAGAGGAACACTTAGAAATTAAAAATAAAGTTACTCTGATCAAATAGTTTCAGATCCGTACTTCGTAATTTCTTAAGACAACTACACACAATATGGGAAAAATCATGTACAAAGGCGAGCTTATGTCAAACAAGATTTTTCTTCCAGTAGAATACGGATGGATAGGCAAAACAAAACTAACTAGCAAAGCGTCACGGAATTTCTCATACTAGGCGGCCGAGGAACAGTTGCGTTTATTTCATATCTTTTCCCAGTTATTCAATACTCCATTTTGCGTGACAGGGGAATAGCCCATCGCTGCAGTAAAAATCATGTACTCCAAAACTGTTAATGCGCCTAGAAATCTTCGCCAGTTGTCGAATTCGCGCAAACACCCGAATCATATAGTCGTATGAACCCCAAACATTGCACTTGCAATTTGTACCTTGCTCGAAAGAAATAGGAGCAAATGTCACGTGTAAACAATCGAAACATCATGAGTAAATAATGTGCATAGAATCCTCGCCACTGTTCGGCAAGGGTTGTATTTTGGAGGTTCGGGAGACGATATCTACATTGCTTTCGGTCTTTCACACAAGACATTAACTCCTATTTCCTTGGAACAAGGTACAAATTGCAATGTTTAGGGGTCATACAATTAATACAACAACTGACAATGATTTATATGCGCATTATCCCTTTTGGACCTAATTACGCTTCCAATTTTGCAGTAACAAGCCAAATCCAACATGGAGCGATCTCAAACTCACAGCCTGAGGAGCTTCAATCCACCGATTATAAACTCATAAGTCAATTTTTTTCCGGTGTGGTTGATCCGAAGATCTCGTTGTTTAACGAAATAGTAAAACAAAACTCAACTTTAACTGATCAAGAAAAAGAATTAAAAGATTTGATGCAATCATACAACAAAACTGTGAAAGCAGCCAAGGAAATGCTATCTAAAATTAAAAATACTTTAAGCAATCTTACATCACGCGTATCAGATCAACTGCAGAAATGGCTTCAAGATATATTTCCATCTTCTCATGAAAATGAGGTTAGGTCTTATCGAAGGAATCCTAAAATTGTGGGCGGTGTGCTGCTGAATAGCAATGGCGATCTTGTCAAGTTCATGAGACCTGTAACGGATGGAAGTAAGAATAAAGAAGACAGTGAAGGAAGAGAAGGAGTCAGGTATCTACACTTCAGCAATCCTGAGGCGTTGGAAGAATATCGGCTGAAGCATGTGGAGTAAGTAAATTAGGGGGCCCAAATAATGTACGTATTTAGAAGAATGTAAACTACATTTTATAAAAAACGATTAAGTGTGACCCGGGCTTACAGACGAAGCGTTCCTTTTACCATCGTACAAGAAAAACACAAAAAATACGTATCTTGTAGGGGACCCCTTACAATTTTGATTTTGCGTCAGTTCAGTAATTGTTGCTGTAGCGCTAACAAATGGCTCAAAATCACCAAGGGGACACATTTTATTCGTAAGTTAATTTAACCTAAACAATGGCAGTATACTGTAATGAATGCTCAATACTTCTGACACTTCAATTTGTTATATTTTAAGTGTACCTAATTCGAATATTAACAATCAATAGTTTTGTTACTTCTTTTTCAATTTTTTTAGTGCGACACGTCATTTCAGGAATGCGTTCCTCAGGTATTAAAAAACAAAGTTTTTTTATTACAGATGTTTCAGAAATCAATTATTTGTCTATCTTACAAAATATCATGAATTTAACAAGTTCTAGTATTTGTAAATATACACAGTCAGGTCATAAGTTTTGTCACACAATAAAAACTTTTGAATTTAGAACGCTGGCCACAAAAAAGTTTATTGAATTCGAATTTCGAATTTTTCATGAAAATAAAAATGTGTCCTTTTTAGAACTTTCCTCATTTTTAAATATGGAGTGGACACTTAAAGAAGACCGTGTCGCAGTAATTGCGTTGCATCGTTGCGGTTACGCGCCAATTCAGATTTTCGACTTACTGAAAAATTTGAATATAAGCAAAAGATTCGTTTATCGTACCATAAAACGATACAATGAAGACTCTAGTGACAGGTCAAAAAGTGGTCGCCCTCGCTCTGTTAGGACTCCAGCAGTGATAAAAGCTGTGAAGGCGCGAATTCAAAGAAATCCCATACGTAAGCAGAAACTGTTGGCCCTTCAGATGGGGTTAAGCAGGACCACGGTGAAAAGGGTGTTAAATGAAGACTTAGGACTAAGAGCATATCGAAGAAAAATAGGACATCGTTTGGACGCTCGTTTAATGGACCTGAGACTGAAGAGATGCCGCGCTTTGTTGAAGCGGTACGCGGGAAATAAGCATCGGGAAATTCTTTTTTCGGATGAAAAAATTTTCACCGTGGAAGAGAGCTACAACAAACAAAATGATAAGGTGTACGCACACAGCAGTGAAGAAGCGAGCAACCGTATTCCGCGTGTCCAACGAGGTCATTTTCCATCCTCGCTCATGGTTTGGTTGGGAGTCTCTAATTGGGGCTTAATTGAGGTACATTTTTGTGAGAAAGGCGTAAAAACGAATGCAGTTGTGTATCAAAATACAGTCCTCAAGAACCTTGTGGAAC
Organism: Argyresthia goedartella; assembly: GCA_949825045.1. Taxonomy (NCBI): domain Eukaryota; kingdom Metazoa; phylum Arthropoda; class Insecta; order Lepidoptera; family Argyresthiidae; genus Argyresthia; species Argyresthia goedartella. Next base: position 8,157,130 of record OX463832.1, on the reverse strand, counting down.
CTGTTTCTCATACCATGTTTAATAACAGGCACTGGGTATTCCAACAAGATTCTGCGCCAGCTCATAGAGCGAAAAGCACATAAGACTGGCTGGCGGCGCGTGAAATCGACTTCATCGGGCACGAAGAATGCCCCTCCTCCAGTCCAGATTTGAGTCCGTTAGATTACAAGATATGGCAACACTTGGAGGAAAAGGCCTGCTCAAAGCCTCATCCTGATTTGGAGTCACTCAAGGCATCCTTGATTAAGGCACCCGCCGATATTGACATGGACCTCGTTCGTGCTGCGATAGACGACTGGCCGCGCAGAATAAAGGCCTGTATTCAAAATCGCGGGGGTCATTTTGAATAAACTTTATTACCATAAGAATCTATGTTTTATTAAGTTCATTTTGCTATATAAATGTTTACATAAATAATAAACATGTCTAAATTATTTCATATTGCACATGTGAGAGAACTTATGACCTGACTATGTATATGTTCCGTTTAGATTTTTTCCAGTTATATTGGTGACTAGAAAAAAATCCGAACGAAACTCAAGTATCTGATTAGCACATGGTAATGAAACATTGCGTTTTGTTGGTTTTTTTTCCAAGATAAAACAAATGAATAAGAAACGTACTGTTTGGTTTATAACTACAGGACCGTACAGTTTGAGTGGATCATTCGGTGAACGCATTTTATGAAATATAACATTGTGAGAGCTTGATCGATTAATATAACCTTTAATGTTGATGAATTAAAGGTTATTTTAATGGATCAAGGTCAATATTGCGAAATGCACACTGATATGTTCATTTTGTATTATTGACCTTGGAATTTCATGGCTCATTTTAACCCTTGGCAGGCGAACGAAACAACACTCAAAATCTAATGTTTTATTGGTTTAGTTTAGGTATAGAGACATGAAGAAATGTGTTAAAAAATCTAACGTATGTATGTATATGTCGGTGACTACGAAATTGCGAAGCCTCGGAAAAAGAACATATCGATACATATGTCGTTTACAACCGAAATTGCACCTTTCAAAGGAATGTTCATTTCACTCACAAGTTATAATTTAAAATTATGAGGGTGATTGTTACTATATCATATGTGACCCACACTGTGAAACAATCGAAGAAATTTTTGTTGTTCATCTACGACATTCAGGTAATGTTAGTTTAGATTAAAGAAACATGCCACGAAACATGTGCCAAAAACACATTGTGTCGTTTTGGCACATGTTCCTTGTTTACCAGAGCCTGCATAGTTATCAGAACATTTCTGGAGGTGATGTCCACATAAAGACTTCTAACATTTGTCAAGCTGTCTGGGCCTCTCCGTGAATGTCAACCCTTCCTGATAAAGATGCATGAAAAGGAAATCGATTAGGCTTGAGGTCAAACACCTGAGGCTAATATTTCATAGCATAATCACTCACGACAAAAGCTGTAATAACAGCTCATCCTAGCTGGTTATGACTACAAACCTCCATCTCCCACTTCTGCATTTTATTGTTATAGGTCTCAAAGTACTAGTTTGCGGTGGCTGACCGTTACAAAATTCAAATTTCCCCTTTCGTCTCCCCTGCACCGCACCATTCTGCTTAGTACCGATAGCTTCGCACGCATACTTACCTACGTTTGTCTATAGTGTGTATAGTTACTGTTACTTTTATTTGTTGATTTTTGTATCTGAACTTACATTCGAACCCAGTTACCCCATGATTGCGAAACCGATAGCAAACTTATTGCGCCACCACAACCATCCACTTTTGTACTCCAGTCTCCCTCTGGGGGCGAAGCTCGGGATCTACATTTGTACTAGCACTTGCTACGACGCGGCGCCGACATGGTATGCCCTATGCTTGGAGACGAACAAACAGAGACTCCGAGCCCAAGAGAAACTCTTTCTGCGGACCATCGTCTTCGCCCCCCGCTACTTGTTGAAGGCCAAAGTCCAGATTGACTTAAGATGGAAATCAGGGGGCAAGTTTGACCAGAGGCTGGCGAAGGGTATGTTCGAGCGTGCGGATGCGTCAAACCACCCGCATATCCACGAACCGGTGCCGTACCACGCACGCCCGCCTGACCGCCGCCGCCTACCTGCTGTACCTGAAGAAATTGAATGAAAGTTGTTAGAATTTGAAAAACAATATCAATCGTTATCAAAATTGCGTTGTAGATAGTACCGCAGCACCTACTGGCGTGTCTGAACGTACTTTGAGAAATATAAAGCTCTAAACAAAAAAAATAACCAGCTTCACTTATTACTAGGGGTATACATATGTACTATCGAACCATCTGAATCATGACCCACCATAAGCTTATTTTGCTAAACCCCTTAAATGCAAGTAGGTCGAAATTCGCTTGAAGGTTTATTTCCTTGGTAACGAACTTGTTATCATTTGATTAGACACTGACATTACGATAGATCTTACAAGTTTGAAAGTTTCAAACGAATTATCAGGCAAATGGGTCATGATTCAGTTGGTTCGATTGTACATACATAGTAATACCTATTACACTAATTACTTTCGTCGTGAACAAAATGATGATTTTTATTAATTCATTAAACTAAAAAGCTCCACCACCTAGTACAACTTTTTTGACGCCCTTTGAAATTATTTTGTAACGATCAGCCATGGCAAACTAGTAATGAACGAGTAGTGGTATTAAATGTGATACTTAACTTAACCGAAGCATCTCTATCGTGTATATTAGTGATTTATTTACCGTCGTCGTTCCGCGCATGATTTATTATTATTATTAATCGTTTATTTTCAAGCATCTAGGCCCATAAATATAATTACATAACATTACACATTCAATTAAAATATACATTAAATTACACATGAATTAGGTTATTACATAAAATTAATTATAAAAATATCTATTTGTTTCTCGAGGTAAGTTTGACCGTCCAATGTTGGAACATTGGACAGTCAAACCTCCCCGAGATCGCCCTGAGAATAGGGTTAGTACCTACTGCCCCAGGCTCTGTCAACAATGGATGCAGTGCGCTTCCGCATTATTGCATAGAAGTCGTCTGTGCGCGCTTCTGCAAACATTGTTGATGCACTACAGGACCGGGGCAGCCCCATGAACATTCTGAAAATGTTATTATACTGCACACGCAGGGCATTGTAAGTCTTCAGCTTATAACTGACCCATAGGCTGCATGTGTAAAATGTTTGACAACAGGACTTAAACAAAGTAATTTTAACTTGTCTTGAACATTTTGCAAACCTACGAGCCAGCATATTACCTCTGACTGCCAACGCCCTGCGCTCTCTCTCAATATCTAGGTCGTCTTTGAGATCCTCCGATATAATGTGACCAAGATATCTAAACTGGTTAACCCTAATGAGATTAGCCCCCTTTATCATAATAGGAGGTACGTGTTCGGGAGTCTTATTACCAGATCTAAAAACCATATATACACTTTTCTTCACATTATATCGAAGGCCGTGGCTGTCAGCGTAATTCTCGCACACACTTAACAACTTCCGCATTGCACTGATCGAGGGGGCGAGCAACGTCATGTCATCTGCATAACTTATGTTATTGATACGTTTACCACCAATGTTACAGCCGACATCCATGCTGCTCAACCCCTCGATCAGCTCATTCATGTACAAGTTGAAAAGTGTCGGCGAAGATAGACCACCTTGACGAACTCCACATTCTAGTTTGTACATTTCTGAACAGGTATCCCCCCACTTAACACAATTAGTTTCCGTTGCGTACCAATATCTGAAGATAGCAGACATCTGGGCAGGCACGCCCAGTCCATCTAACTTCTCCCATAGTTTATCATAGGCTGTAAGGTCAAAAGCCTTAGAAAGGTCCAAAAAGCACGCATATACAGGCGTCTGTCTGTCTGTATAATATCTAACTACGTGCTTTAAACTTAGAATAGCGGTTTCAGTGGATAGACCTGGCCGGAAACCGAACTGAGCTTCATGAAGCTGGATGTGCCTGCCGAGCTCCCTGTTCAACAAACTATCGAGTACCTTCGCCAAGATAGTCGCCAGCGATATCGGCCTATAATTATTTTTATCAGCTATGTCACCGGTCCTGCATTTAACAATTGGCACTACAATGGTTTTTGTTAGGTCTCCTGGTAAATAGCTGTGACTAATGTACAATGTAAAAAACATTGAAACTACGCTAGGCAAATGATCTCCCGCGTACTGTAAATGCTCAATGCTTAGACTATCATGTCCTGGTGATTTACCTCGCGTCATATTTTTTATAACCTGAGCAACTTGTTTGGGTGTAAAACGCATAGTTAAATCACCAGTACATGAGTCGGAAATTCGAGTAGGTACATTTTGGGCTGGTCCGAGGGGAGACATAACCCTGAAATGATCCTTAAATACGTTAGCTATGTCCTTATGGTCACTCTTATTATCTACCATGTCAGATAGACTTAATCTCACATTAAGTTTGTTAGTAGGTTGCCAAAATTTGCGAAAATTTTTGGCCGACCTGTGTTGCGAGATTATGTCCATCTTTATTTGTTCTTGGTGATTTTGGCACCACTTAAGTCTAGACTTAAATATCTTTTTACTTAGGCTCATTTGATCACAAACTCTCCCTGATGTGGGTTTGCCATACTGGATCCAGATACCTAAGTTATTTTTTGCATCTTGATGTAATTCTTTTATGTGTTTATTCCAACCTATAATTTTGTTATTATATTTTTTTGAAAGACGGTGACATTCAGTAGCTGAAGTTTGTAAAATATTAACAATATTGTGATACATTTGATCAAGTAATATTCTATGGGTTAAGTTATTACACAGTTTATCAACACACTGGCACAGATCAGTTGGCTAATCCACAGCCAGAAGTCTATCATTACATAACTTCGAGTATGCATCTATTATCATGAGATTTCCTCTCTCCCCATTTAATTTTATTACAATTGGTCTTAATACAGGATTTTTTTGACCTAATCGTATTTAATTCACACAATATTTCTAGTGGCAAGTGATCAGACCAGTAAACGTTATCATAATGTACCTTAATGTCCTGTATGGTGAGCTGAGCAGATGTAGTAACGACACAATGGTCTAGCCATCTCCTACTACCGTGGGCATCACTGATAAATGTATATGTATCCGAGTCTAGTCCAAGTCTCTCAATGTCGGCACAGATAAAGTCAAACTCAGAGCAGAACTCAAGGAGCTTATTACAAAACTGCTGATGTGGATGTGCGTTCCACCAAAAAATCACCAAGCACAAATACTGATTCAACTGCATTGCTGGCTATAATTGCGTTAATTTCACTAAGACAATCAGTGAAGTCAGGAAGATTCTCTGTACAGTCTGTAGGTAAATAAGCACTGATAAACATCACTTCATTGTTATGCACAGAGGCTCTAATAGCAATAAGCCGCGTACTACTACATTCTACGACGGATACCGACTGGAAAACGCTTTTCCGCCACAATATACCGACGCCACCATATGGTCTTCCCGTAGTATTCCATCTGACGTATCCACCGCCGATTTCCCAGTGAAGCCAAACTCAGGGTCTATTTTTCCAAGTAACGGGACGTCGTGAGGAAGAAGCCAATGCTCCTGTAGTGCTACAACATTAGCTGATGCACATAAAGATCTCACACACTCGATCGATCGCTTTATTGACTTGCAGTTATAACTGATGAGTTTGCATCTACGAGTTACACACATGTTGGCAGTGTTTGTATTTGTACTATCCATATTATGTTTTTGTTTTAATGAAACTATTCTTTAGGAGATTTTTCCCGTTACCTGCAGTATCGGACTGATTGGTATACTTTTGAATGCGAATAAATTTTCTAAACTTGATGCCGTCTGGCCACATGTAATCGTCATCCAGGAATAGCTGTACTTTGTGACTGGGTACCAGTACTTTATATGCATCGTATGTTTTTTCCTTTTTCATCTGGATTTTGTGAAGTGCTGTTGCATAATAACAAGTTCAGTTTTTCTGCATATGTACTCAGCTAAGTCGACCGCAGTCGCCTCTTTGATAACATTGGTAATAAACAGAGGCGTATATGACTCAGCAGCTCTAAATTTGTCGCTTATTTCAGTTTTTGCTTTTCCAACCTTTCCCGTAAACCTTGACTTGCGCCTCTGAACAACGGTCCATTAATCTTTACCTGCTTTCAGCACTTCCGCCATAGTCTGCCTCTTCTGAAGTTGGTGTATAGGGTTATCCATGGTACCAGCTGTTGGAGATATTTCCCGTTCACTACGTGCAAGGGACTGAGCAGAAACTTCGCAGTCAGTCTCAATACTTTGAGTTTGTTGTTGTGCGGGCGGCACCCGGTCCGGTGTAGCGTGTGAAAGGTGTGACATGTTCTCTCCGTCGCACACCTTCTGATCAGCTGAGCTGCTGCTCGTTGGTACGACGCCGCTGTTGCTATGTAGGTTTTCTTCTGTTAGCGAGAGATGGGGCAGACCGAAAGGCTCGCTGTCGCAGTAAACATCGCCACCGCCACCACCACGCTTTTTATTTACATAAATGTTACCACATTGATAATCCGCGTTCACAATCGATGCTAGCTGAAGATTTTTCACTTCATTTCTCAGTTCTTCCAGTTGTTCACTCGTCGCAGAGCATTCTTTTAAGGTTTTTATCTCGTTTTTAAGCACGAGGATGTCTTTTAACAATGCAGTTGCATCCAAGTGGTCAAAAGTAACGGGAGGTAGTTTATGTAACTGCCGAGCTACAAATATGGGTATTACGTCAGGCTCAGTCTGTTTCAAAAGACGAATCATGTCCTCCAGGTTACGATTCGATTTTCCGTCTCTCTTGCGGCTGATTTTCCTTTGTGTTGTTGCAATAGACTCGAACAGTAGGGATTTCGCTTCGCATATATCTTCAGGGGTAAATGATGTTGTGCAAATCCTGATCAACGACACATTGTCCATCACTTCAATTTTGCTTTGGATAAAAGCTAAGAGTTCGTTAATAACAATGTTACACGATACACATTTCAATGTGTATCGTGTAACACCGTAGTAGACTTTTTTTTTCTCAAGAGCGCACGCACCACGCTCGCTCGAGTGCCAAGCGACGACTGATTTATGATAGTGTTATAATTTAATTCAAATTATATAGAAAATGCCTTCGCATGCGTTTCACATATTTTTTTCCAGTTAAATAACGTATTATCTTCGAAATCTACCAAGGAGCTGTATAAAACAATTATTAGTAATTTTTTTATTTTATTTCGGATGTCGTGAAGCATCTTTGTCAAGAGTTGAAACGCACAGATTTATTCACAAAAATAATTTCGGGCTGATCATTACAGGAACGTTCCTAAACGTGACGGTCCGTTCCCACAATGACAGCGACGTTCCCGAAATGATTTTGATTTGATTTTTTATTTACTTTTCTTAAACTTTGTTAATTGAATTTGCTTTTCTGTCCGAGTAATTGATGCAGGTATAAAGATGTTTGCAACAGTTTGTGTTATGGTAGCACATAGCAAAATTTCATTAAATTTACTTATATTTTATGAATTTGAAATTTGTTTTAAAATGTATTTTTATACCGTGAATAACTAACGAAATAACCTTTTCTTTAGAAATATCTATCGAATTACCTTTCTCTTTAGAAATATAGGAGTATGTATGTATTTATTAGTATATTTATTTAAAATTATATATATTTATATAGTATTTATGTTTAGCATGTACGAGTATATTATATGATATTTATGTAAGCCCTCGTATATTTAGTAAATATTGTTTTATATTAGTTATTTAGATATAACATATATCTAACCATATGTTAGTTATTTCGATATGTACTAAATTATATTGTTGTACACATTGTCACCCCTGCTCAGCAATCGTCCATTCCCATCCTAATTTGGTTTGCTGGAAGAGATCTCTTATTAAAGATAAGCTCGCCTTTGTACACTATTTTTATGTAAGTCTTGTTGTCCATATATTAGTTGTGTGCAATAAAGAAATTATTATGAAATTATGAAATAAAATATGCTTAATAATAATAAAACAGTATTCACAAATACTGTCTTAAGGATTCAGCAAATTTTGGAATTTATTATTCGTAAACGATTTCATCATAAATTATCTTTACTTGGAATTCGCCACTTTCGTGATCTTGAGCCAGAAAGAAGATATACGTACACATTCTGTGAAAATTTTAACTCTAAGTTACGGCTAAATGTATGGAAGAGGGAAAATAAAAGCTGTTCTGATCAATTGGTCTCTTAGTAAAATTTGTTCAAAATCATGTCCCTAACAACCCCATAGAACTATCTAAACAGGTTTTGAACAGTCAAGTTTGGTCATAATATTTAAGGGGGACTGATGCTCCTAAGAATATGAGTGAGTTGCTCTGATCACACCGGTTTCAAGTTGTACAAAATGCTATGAAACCGATTTCATCGGAACAACTTTATTTTTCACTTCCCTGTACAAATCAGCTGACTGGAAATCTGTTCATAGTGGAAAAATACGAACAGATTTTTAATAATATAATAAATTAATGTAGCCCAATAATATAGTCACTGAGGGGCACAGGCTTTTACACGGATACGAGTAAGATTAAGCCCCACTCCACCACGCTGGCTCATTGTGGGTTGATGGAGGGGTTTTACGACCACTTCCACGTAGCGATAGTAGCCGGGACCTACAGCTTAACGTGTCATGCAAAACACTGAACGTCCGAAAATGTACTTGAGATCTATTAATTATCTCATTGGTACATGGTCAGGTTACGAACGAATATTTCCATAACAACTCCTCGACACAAATGTCGTGTCAAAACTACACCTTTTTGTTAATATTTGAGTGTGATAAGCCAAGCAATTCTTCAGGATCGCCTAGAATCTACAGAACTTGGCACCCACTTAGACATCAATTATTTTGTCGGTAAAGTGATTTTCTTATTGACAATGAACAGTAATGGACTTATAATATTTTCGCTAATAAAATATGCAGGAATCAAAAAGAGGAGGAGGAGGAGGAGCCAGAGGAGTCGAGAAATCTTAGATGCAGCTGCAAGAACCAAAAACTAAGCCTGCAATCTTTACTGGAAGCTCTGAGATCGTCCCTGCAAGGAGAATCACTGGATAGGTAGGTAGGATTTAATTCTGAGTAAGTGGGTTACATGATCCAGTTTTACCATTATCATCATATTTTCAGATGTTTATTAAAGCTGCCGTGTCTATAGAAAAATCAAAAATAACCCAAAGATATTGAAAAAAATATATGCAACCAAATTAAAATAAATTTAAGTTCAATGTCAAGAGCCCACACAAAGCTTCCATTCCTTACAACGAAAATAATAATTAAATAACAACTTTAATAAATGAATTACTTGGTATTCTGTGTCTTGCTTCTGAGAGCCACATTTTTACTGAACGACTGCGACTGAACAGATCGACAGGTACAACAAACAACAAAACTAATTGTTACACTTTGTCCCATACGGATTAGCACAGGCACAGGACTATGACAGGTTCTCTCTTGAGTAACTGAAAATAGTGTTGACTTGTTGCCCATCATACCCGTGCCACACACGCGTCGAGCAGAGCGTGAGAAGTAACAAGGAAAGGAGACAGACACCGCTCTGAGCCTGTTTCTGAATTGAGACATTTGCTAGTTGTAATAATATTTATTATATATTTAAGCCCTTTTTTGTGTCATTTGAACGATAAAATAAATGTTATAAGACAAAAGATCAAATCGAATTAGATCTATAGTAAGCTCAATAAGGCTTGTGTTATGGGTAGTTGACGACGATATATTTAATAGAGTTTAATACTTATGTTAATACATGGAAAAAATCCAAGACTAAGAATCAGATATTCATACTTATCCCACAAATATTTGCCCTTACCGGGGTTTGAACCCAGGACCGTCAGTTTCGTAGGCAGGGTCACTACCCGCTAGGCTATACCAGTCGCGCTCGATATTGAAATACTTGATTAATTAAATTCTCAATTCAGAAATCGGTGGAGACGTTGTGTGGCCTCTTTACTAACCACGCTCTCTTTTTGGCGCACGTCAAAGAAAGAGAGGGCAACATATAAGATAAGCAGCGCGAGGAGCCTAGTTCGGCAGGCAGGGGTATTGGTGGGATTCAAGTAGTCACTGCGGGCGGGCGTGAGCAGTTGCTCACGCCCGCCCGCAGTGACTACTTGAATCCCGGTTTGTTTACTTCCAGATCGCTGATTGACGACGACAGATGCGGCTGCAGTGCGTCTCTGGATGACTTAGCAAATTTACTCCGTAATACAGGTAGTGAGGGTCGGGGTAAATACACAGGTAACAAAAATAAGTAAAAATTTGAAGTTTAAAACACTCCGATACATTTATGAATCCTCTTTCCTTTCCTGCCTAGGTTTGCTGGTAGAAATCTCTCTTTAGAGATAAGCTCGCCTTTGCTCATAAATGTTTTGTTACTGTATGTAAATGGCGTAATAGTTTCTGAGAAACACTCAAGCGCCAACCATCCTGGCTGCTGCAGCGACCTGGTTGTCCACAACCGTAAAACATATGCAAAAAACCGTAGCGAAATCGGACATATGTTTAAAAATTAATTATTTTATTCTTACCTCGAATTAGGTAAAAAATCACAATAAGGCGCGTCGATTGACACATGACAGGAATGCAAAAAAGATCACTCTTAACTTTATTTATTTATTTACTTAATTTACAAGCAGTTGCAAAAGCAAAACAATAACCATCTGCTTCATACTCATTAGTTTGACCGCGAGCGAGAGAGACAGACAGACTATTCTTGAAACATGATTTGATCGAAAAGCTATGTTGCGTGTTGCGCTTTTTTTTTCTTTGGTAAGTAGTCAAAATAATAGATAAAATCGTAACAGATACATACATCATGTGTTAATATTAATTTTCATCAGATATCATTGTGAAACAACTTATCTTCTTCTTATGAATTAGTAAGAGAAACACTTAGAAATTAAAAATAAAGTTACTCTGATCAAATAGTTTCAGATCCGTACTTCGTAATTTCTTAAGACAACTACACACAATATGGGAAAAATCATGTACAAAGGCGAGCTTATGTCAAACAAGATTTTTCTTCCAGTAGAATACGGATGGATAGGCAAAACAAAACTAACTAGCAAAGCGTCACGGAATTTCTCATACTAGGTGGCCGAGGAACAGTTGCGTTTATTTCATATCTTTTCCCAGTTATTCAATACTCCATTTTGCGTGACAGGGGAATAGCCCATCGCTGCAGTAAAAATCATGAACTCCAAAACTGTTAATGCGCCTAGAAATCTTCGCCAGTTGTCGAATTCGCGCAAACACCCGAATCATATAGTCGTATGAACCCCAAACATTGCACTTGCAATTTGTACCTTGCTCGAAAGAAATAGGAGCAAATGTCACGTGTAAACAATCGAAACATCATGAGTAAATAATGTGCATAGAATCCTCGCCACTGTTCGGCAAGGGTTGTATTTTGGAGGTTCGGGAGACGATATCTACATTGCTTTCGGTCTTTCACACAAGACATTAACTCCTATTTCCTTGGAACAAGGTACAAATTGCAATGTTTAGGGGTCATACAATTAATACAACAACTGACAATGATTTATATGCGCATTATCCCTTTTGGACCTAATTACGCTTCCAATTTTGCAGTAACAAGCCAAATCCAACATGGAGCGATCTCAAACTCACAGCCTGAGGAGCTTCAATCCACCGATTATAAACTCATAAGTCAATTTTTTTCCGGTGTGGTTGATCCGAAGATCTCGTTGTTTAACGAAATAGTAAAACAAAACTCAACTTTAACTGATCAAGAAAAAGAATTAAAAGATTTGATGCAATCATACAACAAAACTGTGAAAGCAGCCAAGGAAATGCTATCTAAAATTAAAAATACTTTAAGCAATCTTACATCACGCGTATCAGATCAACTGCAGAAATGGCTTCAAGATATATTTCCATCTTCTCATGAAAATGAGGTTAGGTCTTATCGAAGGAATCCTAAAATTGTGGGCGGTGTGCTGCTGAATAGCAATGGCGATCTTGTCAAGTTCATGAGACCTGTAACGGATGGAAGTAAGAATAAAGAAGACAGTGAAGGAAGAGAAGGAGTCAGGTATCTACACTTCAGCAATCCTGAGGCGTTGGAAGAATATCGGCTGAAGCATGTGGAGTAAGTAAATTAGGGGGCCCAAATAATGTACGTATTTAGAAGAATGTAAACTACATTTTATAAAAAACGATTAAGTGTGACCCGGGCTTACAGACGAAGCGTTCCTTTTACCATCGTACAAGAAAAACACAAAAAATACGTATCTTGTAGGGGACCCCTTACAATTTTGATTTTGCGTCAGTTCAGTAATTGTTGCTGTAGCGCTAACAAATGGCTCAAAATCACCAAGGGGACACATTTTATTCGTAAGTTAATTTAACCTAAACAATGGCAGTATACTGTAATGAATGCTCAATACTTCTGACACTTTAATTTGTTATATTTTAAGTGTACCTAATTCGAATATTAACAATCAATAGTTTTGTTACTTCTTTTTCAATTTTTTTAGTGCGACACGTCATTTCAGGAATGCGTTCCTCAGGTATTAAAAAACAAAGTTTTTTTATTACAGATGTTTCAGAAATCAATTATTTGTCTATCTTACAAAATATCATGAATTTAACAAGTTCTAGTATTTGTAAATATACACAGTCAGGTCATAAGTTTTGTCACACAATAAAAACTTTTGAATTTAGAACGCTGGCCACAAAAAAGTTTATTGAATTCGAATTTCGAATTTTTCATGAAAATAAAAATGTGTCCTTTTTAGAACTTTCCTCATTTTTAAATATGGAGTGGACACTTAAAGAAGACCGTGTCGCAGTAATTGCGTTGCATCGTTGCGGTTACGCGCCAATTCAGATTTTCGACTTACTGAAAAATTTGAATATAAGCAAAAGATTCGTTTATCGTACCATAAAACGATACAATGAAGACTCTAGTGACAGGTCAAAAAGTGGTCGCCCTCGCTCTGTTAGGACTCCAGCAGTGATAAAAGCTGTGAAGGCGCGAATTCAAAGAAATCCCATACGTAAGCAGAAACTGTTGGCCCTTCAGATGGGGTTAAGCAGGACCACGGTGAAAAGGGTGTTAAATGAAGACTTAGGACTAAGAGCATATCGAAGAAAAACAGGACATCGTTTGGACGCTCGTTTAATGGACCTGAGACTGAAGAGATGCCGCGCTTTGTTGAAGCGGTACGCGGGAAATAAGCATCGGGAAATTCTTTTTTCGGATGAAAAAATTTTCACCGTGGAAGAGAGCTACAACAAACAAAATGATAAGGTGTACGCACACAGCAGTGAAGAAGCGAGCAACCGTATTCCGCGTGTCCAACGAGGTCATTTTCCATCCTCGCTCATGGTTTGGTTGGGAGTCTCTAATTGGGGCTTAATTGAGGTACATTTTTGTGAGAAAGGCGTAAAAACGAATGCAGTTGTGTATCAAAATACAGTCCTCAAGAACCTTGTGGAACCTGTTTCTCATACCATATTTAATAACAGGCACTGGGTATTCCAACAAGATTCTGCGCCAGCTCATAGAGCGAAAAGCACATAAGACTGGCTGGCGGCGCGTGAAATCGACTTCATCGGGCACGAAGAATGCCCCTCCTCCAGTCCAGATTTGAGTCCGTTAGATTACAAGATATGGCAACACTTGGAGGAAAAGGCCTGCTCAAAGCCTCATCCTGATTTGGAGTCACTCAAGGCATCCTTGATTAAGGCACCCGCCGATATTGACATGGACCTCGTTCGTGCTGCGATAGACGACTGGCCGCGCAGAATAAAGGCCTGTATTCAAAATCGTGGGGGTCATTTTGAATAAACTTTATTACCATAAGAATCTATGTTTTATTAAGTTCATTTTGCTATATAAATGTTTACATAAATAATAAACATGTCTAAATTATTTCATATTGCACATGTGAGAGAACTTATGACCTGACTATGTATATGTTCCGTTTAGATTTTTTCCAGTTATATTGGTGACTAGAAAAAAATCCGAACGAAACTCAAGTATCTGAGTAGCACATGGTAATGAAACATTGCGTTTTGTTGGGTTTTTTCCAAGATAAAACAAATGAATAAGAAACGTACTGTTTGGTTTATAACTACAGGACCGTACAGTTTGAGTGGATCATTCGGTGAACGCATTTTCTGAAATATAACATTGTGAGAGCTTGATCGATTAATATAACCTTTAATGCTGATGAATTAAAGGTTATTTTAATGGATCAAGGTCAATATTGCGAAATGCACACTGATATGTTCATTTTGTATTATTGACCTTGGAATTTCATGGCTCATTTTAACCCTTAGTAGGCGAACGAAACAACACTCAAAATCTAATGTTTTATTGGTTTAGTTTAGGTATAGAGACATGAAGAAATGTGTTAAAAAATCTAACGTATGTATGTATATGTCGGTGACTACGACATTGCGAAGCCTCGGAAAAAGAACATATCGATAAATATGTCGTTTACAACCGAAATTGCATCTTTCAAAGGAATGTTCATTTCACTCACAAGTTATAATTTAAAATTATGAGGGTGATTGTTACTATATCATATGTGACCCACACTGTGAAACAATCGAAGAAATTTTTGTTGTTCATCTACGACATTCAGGTAATGTTAGTTTAGATTAAAGAAACATGCCACGAAACATGTGCCAAAAACACATTGTGTCGTTTTGGCACATGTTCCTTGTTTACCAGAGCCTGCATAGTTATCAGAACATTTCTGGAGGTGATGTCCACATAAAGACTTCTAACATTTGTCAAGCTGTCTGGGCCTCTCCGTGAATGTCAACCCTTCCTGATAAAGATGCATGAAAAGGAAATCGATTAGGCTTGAGGTCAAACACCTGAGGCTAATATTTCATAGCATAATCACTCACGACAAAAGCTGTAATAACAGCTCATCCTAGCTGGTTATGACTACAAACCTCCATCTCCCACTTCTGCATTTTATTGTTTTAGGTCTCAAAGTACTAGTTTGCGGTGGCTGACCGTTACAAAATTCAAATTTCCCCTTTCGTCTCCCCTGCACCGCACCATTCTGCTTAGTACCGATAGCTTCGCACGCATACTTACCTACGTTTGTCTATAGTGTGTATAGTTACTGTTACTTTTATTTGTTGATTTTTGTATCTGAACTTACATTCGAACCCAGTTACCCCATGATTGCGAAACCGATAGCAAACTTATTGCGCCACCACAACCATCCACTTTTGTACTCCAGTCTCCCTCTGGGGGCGAAGCTCGGGATCTACATTTGTACCAGCACTTGCTACGACGCGGCGCCGGCATGGTATGCCCTATGCTCAGAGACGAACAAACAGAGACTCCGAGCCCAAGAGAAACTCTTTTTGCGGACCATCGTCTTCGCCCCCCGCTACTTGTTGAAGGCCAAAGTCCAGATTGACTTAAGATGGAAATCAGGGGGCAAGTTTGACCAGAGGCTGGCGAAGGGCATGTTCGAGCGTGCGGATGCGTCAAACCACCCGCACATCCACGAACCGGTGCCGTACCACGCACGCCCGCCTGACCGCCGCCGCCTACCTGCTGTACCTGAAGAAATTGAATGAAAGTTGTTAGAATTTGAAAAACAATATCAATCGTTATCAAAATTGCGTTGTAGATCGTACCGCAGCACCTACTGGCGTGTCTGAACGTACTTTGAGAAATATAAAGCTCTAAACAAAAAAAATAACCAGCTTCACTTATTACTAGGGGTATACATATGTACATACATAGTAATACCTATTACACTAATTACTTTCGTCGTGAACAAAATGATGATTTTTATTAATTCATTAAACTAAAAAGCTCCACCACCTAGTACAACTTTTTTGACGCACTTTGACTTTATTTTGTAACGATCAGCCATGGCAAACTAGTAATGAACGAGTAGTGGTATTAAACGTGATACTTAACTTAACCGAAGCATCTCTATCGTGTATAATAGTGATTTATTTACCGTCGTCGTTCCGCGCATGATTTATGATAGTGTTATAATTTAAGTCAAATTATATAGAAAATGCCTTTGCATACGTTTCACATATTTTTTTCCAGTTAAATAACGTATTATCTTCGAAATCTACCAAGGAGCTGTATAAAACAATTATTAGTAAAATATTGTTTTTGTTTCGGATGTAGTGAAGCATTATCGTTGTCAAGAGTTGAAACGCACAGATTTATTCACAAAAATAATTTCAGGATGATCATTACAGGAACGTTCCTAAACGTGACGGTCCGTTCCCACAGTGACAGCGACGTTCCCGAAATGATTTTGATTTGATTTTTTATTTACTTTTCTTAAACTTTGTTAATTAAATTTGCTTTTCTGTCCGAGTAATTGATGCAGGTATAAAAATGTCTGCAACAGTTTTGTTATTGTAGCAAATAGCAAAATTTCATTAAAATTACTTATATTTTATGAATTTGAAATTTGTTTTAAAATGTATTTTTATACCGTGAATAACTATCGAAATAAAATATGCTTAATAATAATAAAACAGTATTCACAAATTCTGTCTTGAGGATTCAGCAAATTTTGGAATTTATTATTCGTAAACGATTTCATCATAAATTATCTTTACTTGGAATTCGCCACTTTCGTGAGCCAGAAAGAAGATATACGTACACATTCTGTGAAAATTTTAACTCTAAGTTACGGCTAAATGTATGGAAGAGGGAAAATAAAAGCTGTTCCGATCATATTGGTCTCTTAGTAAAATTTGTTCAAAATCATGTCCCTAACAACCCCATAGAACTATCTATACAGGTTTTAACAGTCAAGTTTGGTCATAATATTTAAGGGGGACTGATGCTCCTAAGAATATGAGTGAGTTGCTCTGATCACATCGGTTTCAAGTTGTACAAAATGCTATGAAACCGATTTGATCGGAACAACTTTATTTTTCACTTCCCCGTACAAATCAGCTGACTGAAAATCTGTTCATAGTGGAAAAATACGAACAGATTTTTAATAATATAATAAATAAATGTAGCCCAATAATATCCTCACTGAGGGGCACAGGCTTTTACACGGATACGAGTAAGATTAAGCCCCACTCCACCACGCTGGCTCATTGTGGGTTGATGGAGGGGTTTTACGACCAATAACACGTAGCGATAGTAGCCGGGACCTACAGCTTAACGTGTCATGCAAAACACTGAATGTCCAAAAATTTACTTGAGATCTATTAATTATCTCATTGGTACATGGTCAGGTTACGAACGAATATTTCCATAACAACTCCTCGACACAAATGTCGAGTCAAAACTACACCTTTTTGTTAGGTACGCTCTATATTTGAGTGTAATAAGCCAAACAATTCTTCAGGATCGCCTAGAATCTACAGAACTTGGCACCCACTTAGA
This sequence comes from Argyresthia goedartella, assembly GCA_949825045.1. Lineage (NCBI taxonomy): Eukaryota > Metazoa > Arthropoda > Insecta > Lepidoptera > Argyresthiidae > Argyresthia > Argyresthia goedartella. The sequence continues at coordinate 8,139,705 of OX463832.1, read as the reverse complement.
CATCAATTATTTTGTCGGTAAAGTGATTTTCTTATTGGGAATGAACAGTAATGGACTTATAATATTTTCGCTAATAAAATATGCAGGAATCAAAAGGAGGAGGAGGAGGAGGAGCTAGAGGAGTCGAGAAATCTTAGATGCAGCTGCAAGAACCGAAAACTAAGCCTGCAATCTTTACTGGAAGCTCTGAGATCGTCCCTGCAAGGAGAATCACTGGATAGGTAGGTAGGATTTAATTCTAAGTAAGTGGGTTACATGATTCAGTTTTAACATTATCATCATATTTTCAGATGTTTATTAAAGCTGCCGTGTCTATATAAAAATCATAAATAACATAAAGATATTGAAAAAAATATATGCAACCAAATTAAAATAAATTTAAGTTCAATGTCAAGAGCCCACACAAAGCTTCCATTCCTTACAACGAAAATAATAATTAAATAACAACTTTAATAAATGAATTACTTGGTATTCTGTGACTTGCTTCTGAGAGCCACATTTTTACTTGCGACTGAACAGGTCGATTTACAATTTGTCCCATACGGATTAGCACAGGCACAGGACTATGATAGGTTCTCTCTTGAGTAACTGAAAATAGTGTTGACTTGTTGCCCATCATACCCGTACCACACACGCGTCGAGCAGAGCGTGAGAAGTAACGAGGAAAGGAGACAGACACCGCTCTGAGCCTGTTTCTGAATTGAGACATTTGCTAGTTGTTAGAATATTTATTATATATTTAAGCCCTTTTTTGTGTCATTTGAACGATAAAAATAAATAGTATAAGACAAAAGATCAAATCGAATTAGATCTATAGTAAGCTCAATAAGGCTTGTGTTATGGGTAGTTGACGACGATATATTTAATAGAGTTTAATACTTAAATACATACATACATACATAATACATGGAAAAAATCCAAGACTAAGAATCAGATATTCATACTTATCCCACAAATATTTGCCCTTACCGGGGTTTGAACCCAGGACCGTCAGTTTCGTAGGCAGGGTCACTACCCGCTAGGCTATACCGGTCATGCTCGATATTGAAGTACTTGATTAATTAAATTCTCAATTCAGAAATCGGTGGAGACGTTGTGTGGCCTCTTTACTAACCACGCTCTCTCTTTTTGGCGCACGTCAAAGAAAGAGAGGGCAACATATAAGATAAGCAGCGCAAGGAGCCTGGTTCGGAAGGCAGGGGTATTGGTGGGATTCAAGTAGTTACTGCGGGCGGGCGTGAGCAACTGTTCCCCGGTTTGTTTACTTCCAGATCGCTGATTGACGACGACAGATGTGGCTGCAGTGCGTCTCTGGATGACTTGGCAAATTTACTCCGTAATACAGGTAGTGAGGGTAGGGGTAAATACACAGGTAACAAAAATAAGTAAAAATTTGAAGTTTAAAACACTCCGATACATTTATGAATCCTCTTTCCTTTCCTATCCTGCCTAGGTTTGCTGGTAGAAATCTCTCTTTAGAGATAAGCTCGCCTTTGCTCATAAATGTTTTGTTACTGTATGTAAATGGCGTAATAGTTTCTGAGAAACACTCAAGCGCCAACCATCCTGGCTGCTGCAGCGACCTGGTTGTCTACAACCGTAAAACATAAGCAAAAAATCTTAGCGAAATCGGTCATAAGGTTTAAAAATTAATTATTTTATTCTTACCTCGAATTAGGTAAACAATCACAATAACGCGCGTCGATTGACACGTGACAGGAATGCAAAAAAGATCACTCTTAACTCTATTTATTTATTTACTTAATTTACAAGCAGTTGCAAAAGCAAAACAATAACCATCTCCTTTATACTCATAAGTTTGACCGCGAGCGAGAGAGACAGACAGACTATTCTTGAAACATGATTTGATCGAAAAGCTATGTTGCGTGTTGCGCTTTTTTTATTTGGTAAGTAGTCAAAATAATAGATAAAATCGTAACAGATACATACATCATGTGTTAATATTCATTTTCATCAGATATCATTGTGAAACAACTTATCTTCTTCTTATGAATTAGTAAGAGGAACACTTAGAAATTAAAAATAAAGTTACTCTGATCAAATAGTTTCAGATCCGTACTTCGTAATTTCTTTAGACAACTACACACAATATGGGAAAAATCATGTACAAAGGCGAGCTTATGTCAAACAAGATATTTATTCCAGTAGAATACGGATGGATAGGCAAAACAAAACTAACTAGCAAAGCGTCACGGCATTTTTCATACTAGGCGGCCGAGGAACAGTTGCGTTTATTTCATATCTTTTCCCAGTTATTCAATACTCCATTTTGCGTGACAGGGGAATAGCCCATCGCTGCAGTAAAAATCATGAACTCCAAAACTGTTAATACGCCTAGAAATCTTCGCCAGTTGTCGAATTCGCGCAAACACCCGAATGATATGGTCGTATGAACCCTAAACCCTAAATTGCAAGTGCAATGTTTAGGGTTCATAAGATTAATACAACAACTGATAATGATTTATATGGTCATTATCCGTTTTGGACCTAATTACGCTTCCAATTTTGCAGTAACAAGCCAAATCCAACATGGAGCGATCGCAAAATCACAGCCTGAGGAGCTTCAATCCACCGATTATAAACTCATAGGTCAAGATTTTTCCGGAGTGGTTGATCCGAAGATCTCGTTATTTAACGAAACAGTAAAACAAAACTCAAATTTAACTGTAGATCAAGAAAAGGAATTACAAGATTCGATGCAATCATTCAACAAAACTGTGAAAGTAGCCAAGGAAATGCTATCTAAAATAAAAATAACATTAGGCAATCTTAAATCACGCGTATCAGCTCAACTGCAGAAATGGCTTCAAAATATATTTCCAAGTTCTCACGAAAAGGAGGTTAGGTCTTATCGAGGGAATCGTGAAATTGCGGGCGGTGTGCTGCTCAATAGCAATGGACATCTTGTCAAGTTAATGAGACCTGTAACGGATGGAAGTAAGAATAAAGAAGACGGCAAAGGAAAAGAAGAAGTCCGGTATCAGCACATCAGCAATCCAGAAGCGTTGGAAGAATATCGGCTGAAGCATGCGGAGTAAGTAAATTAGGGGGCCAAAATAATGTACGTATTAAGAAGAATGTAAACTACATTTCTTAAAAAACGATTAAGTGTGAGCCGGGCTTACAGACCAAGGGTACTTTTCACCCTCATACAAGAAAACGACAAAGGGGACCCCTTACATTTTTGACTTTACGTAGTTCAGTAATTGATGCTGTATCGCGAACAAATGGCTCAAAATTACCAAGGGGACAAATTTGATTCGGAAGTTAATTTAACCTTAACAATGACGGTATATTGTAATGAATGCTCAATACTGCTGACAATTCAAATTGTTATATTTCAAGTGTACCTAATTCGAATATTGTCAATATTCGAATAAGCTGCTGAATAAATATATGTTGGTGACATACGACTTCGCGATACCTTCGAAAAAGAACATATCGATAAATATGTCGTTACAACCAAAATTACTCCTTGCATAAAAATGTTCATTTCACTCGCTCATTATAATTTAAAATTATGAGGTTATTGTTACTATGGCATATATGTGGCTAAAACTGTGAAACAAGCGAAGAAATAGTTTGGTGTTCATCTACGACATTTAGGTAACATTTGAATAGATGAAAGCAACATGCTACGGAACATATGCCAAAAAGACACTATGTTTACTAGAGCCTTCACAGTCATCAGAATATGTCTAAAGGTGATAACCACATAAAGACTTCTAACATTTTTCAAGCTGCCACACCCCTCTGTGTGTGTGTGGGGGTGTGCGGCTTGACACTCTTCCTGATGAAGATGCATGAAAAGGAATTCGATGTAGATTTGAGGTTACACACCTAAGGCCAATATTTTATAGCACAATCACTTACGACAAAAATCTGTAATACCAGCCCGTCCTAGCTGGTTATGACTACAAATCTCCATCTCCCACTTGAGACCTAAAACAATAAAAGGTATATTAAATTATTCTTATCAACCTTGGGTTTGCTGGAAGAGATCTCTATTTGCCTCTGTAGATGTCCTTTCTGTTTATTATATCTTACGTTGTTTTATGTGCAATAAATATATACGAAAAGGCAAAAGCCTTTTATTGTTTTAGGTCTCAAAGTACTAGTTTACGGTGGCTGACTGTTACAATTTTAAACCCCTTTCCTCTACCCCGCATCGCACCATTCTGTTTAGTACCGATAGCTTCGCTCACATACGTACGTTTGTCTTTAGTGTGTATAGTTACTGTTATTTGTTGAGTTTTTGTGTCCGAACGTGGATTCAAACCCAGGACCCTAAGATTGCGAAACTGATATCCACCACAACCATCCACTTTTGTACTCCAGCCTCCCTCTGAGGGCGAAGCTTGGGATCTAAAAGTGCTACGTGAGATCCCGTCTCATCGATGCGGTACCGGCATGGCCCTGTGCATGAACGACAAACAAACAGAGACTCCGAGCCCAAGAGAACCTCTTTCTGCGGACTATCGTCGGCGCCCCCCGCTACTTGTGAAGGCCAGAGTCCAGAAGGACCTAAGATGGGAATCTGTGGACCAGTTTGTCCAGAGCCTGGCGAAGGGTATGTTCGCGCGTGTGGATGCGTCAAACCACCTGCATTTCCGCAAATTGGTACCGTTCCAAGCACTCCCACCGCCACGTGACCTGGTTGCATAGGGATAGCCGGCGATCACCTAATGGTACCTCCAGTGATAAGAACACCACCGCCCTTGAGGGCCCCCAGATAACATGCCCACAGAAGTGGACAGAGGCGATTCCTTTGGAAGAGATCCGATGATCTGACCCTGACTCCCCAGCCCCAGAAGGGGTGCGTGAGAAGACCCTGTTGTTGTTGTGTTGTACAAGGCACAAGTCATGTTCCATTACGAGTAAAAAAGGAAAAGTTTAAACGCAATTGATTACTCAAATTAATGTATTTTTTTAATGAGGAGAGGGAATATAATCACGCCCTACGATGTTGAAGACGTCATTTCGATGAAAGGTATTGCCAACAAACACTACCTACCGCGCAGAAATTGAATTAAAGATGTTAGAAAATGAAAAACAATATCAATCGTTTTCAAAATCATATGATTATATTGTAGAAATCCCAACTAATTCCATTGCGGAATTGCATTCAAAATGTAGATATTCGTAAACTCTCCTTGAAAATCTTTTTGACAAAATAGCGTAGTTTATTTTAAAACATTTTTTATGTAGTTTGGCGCCATGTTATTATAACTGGAGTCGAGCGCATTGTTTGCGCTCTCTTTTATATCTTATGTGGAAGTAGTTAACGCTGTCACTTTCATTTTTTACATTAGAACCACTTCAATATATATTTTCTCGTATCACCTTAAGAGTTGAAACGCACGAATTTATTCACAAAAATACTTTCGGGACGATCATTACAGGAACGTTCCTAAACATGACAATCCGTTCCCGAAATGACAGCGACGTCCGCGAAATGATTTGGATTTGATTTTGAATTTACTTTTCTTAAACTTTGTTTATTTAAAGCTTTTCTGTCCGAGTAATTGATACAAATATAAAGATTTTTGCACTAGCTTTGGTGTTTTCGTAGAAAATTTCATTAAGTTTACTTATATTTTTATAAATTTTAAAATTGTTTTAAAATGTCTTTTTGTACCGTAAATAACTATCGAAAAAAACATGCTTATTAATAATAAAACAGTACTTACATATGCTATCTTGAGGTCTCAGCAAATTTTGCGATTTATTATTCGTAAACAATATCATCATAAATTATCTTTGCTTGGAATTCGCCACTTTTGAGATTTTGAGCCAGAAAGCAGATATACGTACAAATTCTGAGAAAAATTTACCTCTAAATTACGGCTAATGCCATAATTCTAAACAACTTTCACCGTGAAACCGATTTGATCAGAGCAACTTTACTTTTGACGTCTCCATAGGTAATTTTTGGGCCAAATCAAAATATATGGAGAAGGGAAAAATAAAACCGCTCTGATCAAATCGGTATGTTAGGAAAATTTGTTTAAAATTATGTCTATACTTACAGGATTTAACAGAAAGGTTTGGTCATAATATTCAAGGGGGACTGATGCTCCCAAGAATATGACATAAGTTGCTCTGATTAAATCGGTTTCATAGTAAGTTGTACAGATTTGATCAGAGCAACTTTATTTTTCACTTCCTCGTACAAATCAGCTGACTGAACTGAAATCTGTTCATATTGGAATCAATACGAACAGATTTTTAATAATATATTAAATAAATGTAGCCTATTAATATCCCCACTGAGGGGCAGAGGCCTTTACACGAATACGAGTAAGATTAAGCCGTACTCCACCACGCTGGCTCAGTGCGGGTTGATGGAGGGGTTTTACGACCAGTACCACGTAGCGATAGTAGCCGGGACCTACAGCTTAACGGGTCATCCGAAACACTGAACGTCCGAAAATAAATAAATTATCTCATTGGCACATGGTCAGGTTATGAACCTCGAACAGATTTTTGCTAAGATTTATTTCTATAACAACCCCTCAACATTTGAATTGATCTCTATGTTAGAAACACTCTGTATTTAAGTGTGATAAGCCAAGAAATACTTCAGGATCGCCTAGAAAATCCAAAATTCCAAAATGCCAAATGTCTTTATTACTTTCTGTCTGTCTTTATTTACATATCTACAGCAATCGTCATTTTTGCCACTTCTCTACATTGGACCACTGTGGGAGAAGAAGGGCGTAGAAACTCCCACTGATTGATTTTTAGATCTCTTTTTTAAAAATTGCTTATGCTTAACTATTACAAAATATAATATTTAGTCATTATCATAATCAATAAGCAGGAATAAATAATTACAAAATTATTAACAGCAAGGTCTGTGTTGGGCCAGATTAACCCCATACAGTCCCATCATTTAAGTAATCTTGAACATTGTAATATCCCTTTTTCGACAAAGTCGCTTTAACATGGCTTTTAAATTGCTCAAATGGCAATTTCAAGATCTCCAGAGGAGGTATCTTGTTGTAGTAGAGAATGCATTGACCCTTGAAAGAATTGCTAACCTGGGGCGCAAGTAGTCTGTGATTATTTCTTAGGTTAACATCACAGCTAGAATCTACAGAACTTGGCACCCACTTAGACATACATTATTTAGTCGGTTATGTGATTTTTTTATTGGGAATCAACAGTAATGGACTAATAATATTTTCGCTAATAAAATATGCAGGAATCAAGACGAGGTGCCAGAGGAGTCGAGAAATCTTAGATGCAACTGCAAGAACGGAAAGCTAAGTCTGCAATCTTTACTGGAAGCATTGAGATCGTCCCTGCAAGGAGAATCACTGGATAGGTTGGTAGGATTTCATTCTAAGTACATATATGGGTTACATAATTCAGTTTTATTGTATGGGCCCCATCATTATCATCATATTTTCAGATGTTTATTAAAGCTGCCGTGTCTCTAGAATAAATCATAAATAACACAAATATATTGAAGAAAATATATATATAATAATAATAAATATAAAATATATATATCAGTGCGAACGAAGAACAACTGAACAAACTCGACGACTTCAAAACCTCGGGATTCGGTTTGTCTTCGGGCTGCGCAAGTATGACCATGTCTCACAGTATCGCAAGGAGTTGGGGTGGCTTCCGATCCGCCTTCGTCGTGATAAGCACGTTCTCTCCTATCTGTTCAACATTTTGCGAAATCCACGCTACCCCTCATATCTTCGAGAACGTTTCGAGTTTATTTCCTCCAGGCATAGCAACCGGAGATCCCACACTATGTCTCTCCTTTCTACTCCTCGGCATAACTCTGCCGCTTACAAACAATTGTTTAGGTTAACGGCGATCCGACTGTGGAACGCACTTCCCTGCGCTATTAGAGATAGTCCCTCAATTTTCACTTTTAAGACAAGATTGAAATAGCATTTCCTTTCTCTTTCGTGATAGGTACTTTTATATATGTATATAGAAGTAGTATATGTTTGATATATATTTTATTTTTGTGCTTTTGTATTTTATTTAGTATATATCTTTTATTACATTATTATGTTTTAGTTGTAACCAATTAGATGTGTACAGTTTTATTGCGCACTAGGACTCTCCTGTTGCACAATTTTTCCTGTCCTGCCTAGGTTTGCTGGTAGAAATCACTCTTTAGAGATAAGCTCGCCTTTGCTCATAAAATGTTTTGTTACCTTACTATTAAGATTTCTGTGCAATAAAGAATATGAAATATGCAACCAAAAAAAAAAACAATGTCAACAGCCCACACAAAGCTTCCTCACAACTAAATAATAATTAAATAACAAATTTAATAAATTAATTACTTGGTATTCTGTGTCTTGCTTCTGAGAGCCACATTTTTACTTGCGACTGAACAGACCGATAGGTCCAACAAAAAAAAATACTTTTTGTCACGCTTTTTCCCATACGGGTAAGCGGAGGCACAGGACTATGACAGGTCCTCTCGAGAGAGGGAAACTGGAAATAGTGATGATTTGGTGTCCGTCAAACCCGTGCCGCCTTACACACGCGTCGAGCAGAGCGTGAGACGTAAGAATCGCTTGAAAGAGCACTTACTTTCTCTGTCATCATAGGTAATTGTAATTAATTGTTTATACAAGTATGTAATTGTATTTATCTGTTTATTATGATTATTTGTTTATTTTTATTTTATCTACTATTTCTTTTATTATATGTATTTTTATAGTATTTATATAGTATTATTATAGTATTTATATAGTATTATTATAGTATTTTTATATTTTATTAGTATTTAGTAATTTTATAATTGCACTAGACTACCCTTTTCAGTTTATAAGTATCCTATCCTGATAGGTTCGCTGGAAGAAATCTCTGTAGAGAGTAAGCTCGCCTTTGCATTTTAATTTCACGTTTAATGTGTTGTTGTAATGTTCTCGATATTGTTTGCAATAAAGAATTGTGAATTGTGAAGTAACGAGGAAAGGATACAGACAACGCTCTGAGCCTGAATTGAGACACTCACTAGTTAATACTTAAGAATCGTTCTGTCACGTTATTTTTCGTGACATCTCTAGAGACAGAACGATAAAAATAAACATTAGAGGACAAAAGATTATCTGTAAGAAGACAGATCGGACCAGTCTATTCGTGATAAGAATGCAACTACAGGGTAAAGGTGTATTCACCGTGGTGTTAAAATTCAAAAAAAATATATTTTTAATAATAAAGTTTTTATGGATTTAAAAATACACTCAACTATCTAAAATGAAAATAAAGTCATTCATCATTTAATCACTATCACTAGTATCTTCGTTAGTATTTATTATAAAAGTATTTTGTTCTGCGATTTCCATGTCATCTAAATCCCACTTGGTATTTTGGTCTTTTATGACATGGTCGCAGCATTTCTTCCATAGATCAGCATCTACTAACTGTACTGCATCATAAAGTAATTTCTTTACGTCAGTCATCTTAAATGTTGCGTTATTGGCAGCAATTTTTATTTTTATTTTTATTGCATAAGTACACAAAACAGAATACAGTTATTTGATACTCTTATACATCATTTTGACTTATCTGCACTGAACTGTAGTCCAAAATATGTATACATAACTATACTTGTTTATTTCTATTAACTATTAATTCTTAATATCGCTCTGACAATCAAATCGAGTGTGACACTATACTATTGGCTGATATTTTTGTGTTGGTTTTATACATATAACTGATCAAGTTACACAGATAAATTTATTTGGGCCCACACTAACTCAATGGGGTCAACACACTCACAGGACAGGACACAACCGTCGCGTTCGAAAATTTGCCTTCAACTGGTCACTGTGAACTTGGCTTGATAATTGGAAACGATTTTATTGGTTACGGGGCGTGGCTGGGCCGCCGGACAGTGACGACTTATAACACTGCATTCTTATCACGAATAGACTGTAGGCCCATAGAAAACTCAATAAGGCTTGTGTTATGGGTACTAGACGACGATATATTTAATAGAGATAAATACTTATGTAAATACATAGAAAACATGCAAGACTAAGAAACAGATGCACACAAATATTTGCCCTTACCGGGATCCGAACCCAGAACCGTCAGCTTCGTAGGCAGGGTCACTACCCGATAGGTGATTAGTGAAATTCTCAGTTCAGAAAACGGAGTAGACGTTGTGTGGCCTCGTTAATCGTCATGCCACACCTCAAGCTTTCTCTATTTGGCGCGATTCAAAGAAAGAGAGGGCAACATCGCGGCAGAGCGAGAAGCAGCGCGAGGAGCTTAGTGTGGCAGGGGGGCTATTGGTGGCGCAGTTGGTTGATTAAATCAGACACTTAACTAACACCCTATACCGTTAATTAAAGACCGACGTTTAACCAAGTCATAACTAGCATTTGATTTAAATAAAGCATCGTCGAAAACCTGTAACAATCTGTCTTAGCGAAAGCCGGCGAGTCCGATAAATAATGTAAAACAAGATGGCGTCACGATAACAGCTGATTACTTTCAGAGTCTATCTTTATACTACTGTTTGCACAGCTTATATCAGGGCAAAACATTGCGGTAGCTTAGGTGAAGAGTAAAGAGTGTGAGCGAAGCGAAGCCCTCGTTATTCTTCGTGTTAGGTTGAACATGTAAGAACAACAAAAATAATTAAAACATAAACTTGAGTACACATAACATATTCTTATGTGTACTAAGTGTATTTATATTGTAAATGTCATGTTGCCTAGGAACGTTGAGACTACTCGTTCAACGTTTCTTTCACTCACTTGTCTGACGGAGCTTTACTGACTTGGTCAAACGTCGGTCTTTAATTAACGGTCTAGGTTGTTAAATCAGACACTTAACTAAGTGTCTGGTTTAACAAACTAACTGCAACATTGGCACAGATTAAGATGGTATTGGTGGGATTCAAGTAAACCCTTCGGGCCCGTTCCTCGTTTTGTTTACTTCCAGGTCGCTGATTGTCGACGACAGATGCAACTGCGGAGTGTCGCTGGATGACTTGGCGAATGTACTCCGTAATAGACGGAATGAGGGGCGGGGTCAAAATATAGGTAACAAAAATGAGTATACATTTAAAATTGAAAACACCCCAATACATTACATTACATTACATAGCGTCACGGCTTTTCCCATACGGTGTGGCAGAGGCGCAAATGTGCCCACTTTGAGCCGGTTATTCAATACTCTATTTTGCGTGACAGGGGGCTAGCCCATCGCCGCAGCTATAGAGTAATGAAGGTTTCCTCACGATGTTTTCTATCACCGTTAGAACGTTCGAATAATGTACTTAAGATAAATTGATTATCTCATTGGTACATGGTCAGGAATCGAACCTGCATCTCCTGTGTGAGAAGCGAGCGTGAAACCCATTAGATCAGAACTCTTTTTACATCTATTATTTGAAAGGTATCGCGATGGTGACTTTATACTCAGAGCTCTTGTGTCAAATAATTGAGCTCTTCAGAGCAATTTCATTTATATACTAGCATATGTTTGTATAAAAATGACATTGCTACTGACCCCACACTAGGATATACCCTGTGTCGTGGGAACCAGAAACAGCGACATAACACACATATAAACATCCAAGACCTGGGCTTTTTTTTTCTTAATCCCCAGCCGGGGAACGATCCCGGGACCTCTCGCGTGACAACCGCAGTGCCACAGAGGTCGTCGTTGCAGTTGCGGCAAAGTAGTAAATCTGGTGGATGTTTATCTACACACGTATCATAAACCCTCTTTACTGCGTCCAGATCGGTTAACTAAAACGTGCCAGTTTTAGTTAACCGATCTGAAACATGCACTTCCCTGACATCCAGGAATTTCTATCTCGATTATTCTAATCGAACCGTCTTTTTATTGGCCGATTTGTCCCCTTGAAAGGTGTTTCGATAGAGTCGAAAGAGACCAGAGGCTCCCCCGACAAGATCAGTGGCGAGAAGGGCGACAACAAGAAACTGGACATAGACTTCATCAATACCAAGACCAAGAAAAAGAAGCCGGTGGTAGTTACAACTACAGTAAAATCAAGTAGGTGTTCAAAATAATCTTAATGTCGTCGCCAGATTTCGCCACTAAGCTCTTTTTCTTAGCTGTCTAGCGATTGTGTCGGTGGTCGGACTCTGATATTTAGGGGGTTCCCAAGGAGCCTATATGACCCTTACACTTAGGACAAATCGAAATAACCGCTAGGTGGCCCCTGAAAGAAATAAAGTGTCCCCTAAAAGATAGGGATCGTTGGTGAAATCGGCCATATGAATTCTAAAGTCGGTGTTTTTATACTCGAGTTGAGTGGTAAACAGAAACAATCCGAAAGAATCACGTAACTTTGATTACTGCAATAAGTTATAGACACTAGTTGGAACACTCCCGCACTGATTGCCACTCAAAGATTCTTTAAATCGTCCTATAAAATTTTTAGGCATTTTTAGGCAAAAACGTATTTTGACGAAATTCCTGCACACGGATAATAATACCTTGGACACTATTTACACACATTGATCTAGCCCCAAACTAGGATTACCTGAATCTTGGGTACTAGACAACGATGCACATACTTATATAGATACATATTATACTTAGATAGATAAACAACCATGACTAGGGTACAAGCATCCGTGACATCTCTAGAGACAGAACGATAAAAATAAACATTAGAGGACAAAAGATTATCTGTAAGAACACAGATCGGACCAGTCTATTCGTGATAAGAATGCAGTGAGTCATCAGTGCAACTACAGGGTAAAGGTGTATTCACCGTGGTGTTAAAATTCAAAAAAAATATATTTTTAATAATAAAGTTTTTATGGATTTAAAAATACACTCAAATATCTAAAATGAAAATAAAGTCATTCATCATTTAATCACTATCACTAGTATCTTCGTTAGTGTTTATTATAAAAGTATTTTGTTCTGCGATTTCCATGACGTCATCTAAATCCCACTTGGTATTTTGGTCTTTTATGACATGGTCGCAGCATTTCTTCCATAGATCAGCATCTACTAACTGTACTGCATCATAAAGTAATGTATGACTTGGCGAATGTACTCCGTAGTAGACGGAATGAGGGGCGGGGTCAAAATATAGGTAACAAAAATGAGTATACATTTAAAATTGAAAACACCCCAATACATTACATTACATTACATAGCGTCACGGCTTTTCCCATACGGTGTGGCAGAGGCGCAAATGTGCCCACTTTGAGCCGGTTATTCAATACTCTATTTTGCGTGACAGGGGGCTAGCCCATCGCCGCAGCTATAGAGTAATGAAGGTTTCCTCACGATGTTTTCTATCACCGTTAGAACGTTCGTATAATGTACTTAAGATAAATTGATTATCTCATTGGTACATGGTCAGGAATCGAACCTGCATCTCCTGTGTGAGAAGCGAGCGTGAAACCCATTAGATCAGAACTCTTTTTACATCTATTATTTGAAAGGTATCGCGATGGTGACTTTATACTCAGAGCTCTTGTGTCAAATAATTGAGCTCTTCAGAGCAATTTCATTTATATACTAGCATATGCTTGTATAAAAATGACATTGCTACTGACCCCACACTAGGATATACCCTGTGTCGTGGGAACCAGAAACAGCGACATAACACACATATAAACATCCAAGACCTGGGCTTTTTTTTTTCTTAATCCCCAGCCGGGGAACGATCCCGGGACCTCTCGCGTGACAACCGCAGTGCCACAGAGGTCGTCGTTGCAGTTGCGGCAAAGTAGTAAATCTGGTGGATGTTTATCTACACACGTATCATAAACCCTCTTTACTGCGTCCAGATCGGTTAACTAAAACGTGCCAGTTTTAGTTAACCGATCTGAAACATGCACTTCCCTGACATCCAGGAATCTCTATCTCGATTATTCTAATCGAACCGTCTTTTTATTGGCCGATTTGTCCCCTTGAAAGGTGTTTCGATAGAGTCGAAAGAGTCCAGAGGCTCCCCCGACAAGATCAGTGGCGAGAAGGGCGACAACAAAAAACTGGACATAGACTTCATCAATACCAAGACCAAGAAAAAGAAGCCGGTGGTAGTTACAACTACAGTAAAATCAAGTAGGTGTTCAAAATAATCTTAATGTCGTCGCGAGATTTCGCCGAGTGTCTATTGCCCGATTTCACCAAAAGTTAAAGGACACTTAGCTCTTTTTCTTAGCTGTCTAGCGATTGTGTCGGTGGTCGGACTCTCATATTTAGGGGGTTCCCAAGGAGCCTATATGACCCTTACATTTAGGACAAATCGAAATAACCGCTAGGTGGCCCCTGAAAGAAATAAAGTGTCCCCTAAAAGATAGGGATCGTTGGTGAATTCTAAAGTCGGTATTTTTATACTCGAGTTGAGTGGTAAACAAATACAATCCGAAAGAATCACGTAACGTTGATTACTGCAATAAGTTATAGACACTAGTTGGAACACTCCCGCACTGATTGCCACTCAAAGATTCTTTAAATCGTCCTATAAAATTTTTAGGCATTTTTAGGCAAAAACGTATTTTGACGAAATTCCTGCACACGGATAATAATACCTTGGACACTATTTACACACATTGATCTAGCCCCAAACTAGGATTCCCTGAATCTTGGGTACTAGTCAACGATACACATACTTATATAGATACATATTATACTTAGATAGATAAACAACCATGACTAGGGTACAAGCATCCGTGACATCTCTAGAGACAGAACGATAAAAATAAACATTAGAGGACAAAAGATTGTCTGTAAGAACACAGATCGGACCAGTCTATTCGTGATAAGAATGCAGTGAGTCATCAGTGCAACTACAGGGTAAAGGTGTATTCACCGTGGTGTTGAAATTCAAAAAAAATATATTTTTAATAATAAAGTTTTTATGGATTTAAAAATACACTCAACTATCTAAAATGAAAATAAAGTCATTCATCATTTAATCACTATCACTAGTATCTTCGTTAGTATTTATTATAAAAGTATTTTGTTCTGCGATTTCCATGACGTCATCTAAATCCCACTTGGTATTTTGGTCTTTTATGACATGGTCGCAGCATTTCTTCCATAGATCAGCATCTACTAACTGTACTGCATCATAAAGTAATGTATGACTTGGCGAATGTACTCCGTAATAGACGGAATGAGGGGCGGGGTCAAAATATAGGTAACAAAAATGAGTATACATTTAAAATTGAAAACACCCCAATACATTACATTACATTACATAGCGTCACGGCTTTTCCCATACGGTGTGGCAGAGGCGCAAATGTGCCCACTTTGAGCCGTTTATTCAATACTCTATTTTGCGTGACAGGGGGCTAGCCCATCGCCGCAGCTATGGAGTAATGAAGGTTTCCTCACGATGTTTTCTATCACCGTTAGAACGTTCGTATAATGTACTTAAGATAAATTGATTATCTCATTGGTACATGGTCAGGAATCGAACCTGCATCTCCTGTGTGAGAAGCGAGCGTGAAACCCATTAGATCAGAACTCTTTTTACATCTATTATTTGAAAGGTATCGCGATGGTGACTTTATACTCAGAGCTCTTGTGTCAAATAATTGAGCTCTTCAGAGCAATAGCAAAAAAGAGCTAAAACGTGCCAGTTTTAGCTAACCGATCTGAAACATGCACTTCCCTGACATCCAGGAATCTCTATCTCGATTATGCTAATCGAACCGTCTTTTTATTGGCCGATTTGTCCCCTTGAAAGGTGTTTCGATAGAGTCGAAAGAGACCAGAGGCTCCCCCGACAAGATCAGTGGCGAGAAGGGCGACAACAAAAAACTGGACATAGACTTCATCAATACCAAGACCAAGAAAAAGAAGCCGGTGGTAGTTACAACTACAGTAAAATCAAGTAGGTGTTCAAAATAATCTTAATGTCGTCGCCAGATTTCGCCGAGTGTCTATTGCCCGATTTCACCAAAAGTTAAAGGACACTTAGCTCTTTTTCTTAGCTGTCTAGCGATTGTGTCGGTGGTCGGACTCTCATATTTAGGGAGTTCCCAAGGAGCCTATATGACCCTTACACTTAGGACAAATCGAAATAACCGCTAGGTGGCCCCTGAAAGAAATAAAGTGTCCCCTAAAAGATAGGGATCGTTGGTGAATTCTAAAGTCGGTGTTTTTATACTCGAGTTGAGTGGTAAACAAATACAATCCGAAAGAATCACGTAACGTTGATTACTGCAATAAGTTATAGACACTAGTTGGAACACTCCCGCACTGATTGCCACTCAAAGATTCTTTAAATCGTCCTATAAAATTTTTAGGCATTTTTAGGCAAAAACGTATTTTGACGAAATTCCTGCACACGGATAATAATACCTTGGACACTATTTACACACATTGATCTAGCCCCAAACTAGGATTCCCTGAATCTTGGTTACTAGACAACCATACACATACTTATATAGATACATATTATACTTAGATAGATAAACAACCATGACTAGAGTACAAGCATCCGTTCTCATCAAACAAATATTTGCCCTCACCGGGACTCGAACCGGGACCCTTGGCTTCGTAGGCAGGGTCACTGCCGACTTGGCCATTCGGGTCGTCGTCAGATTGTCGGGGCGTCCGCCAAACTAATTCTGACATTGTTGTTTACCACTTAGCTCAAGTATACGAACACAGACCGTATGTATATGTCGTGGCCTTATAATTAAAATTGATCATTGCATGATTTGATCAACCATTTCATGAAATGGTCAGTAAAGGTAAAACAATCCTTTCTAAAAGGATTTTTGTTCAAACAAACAAACAAACAAAATATTTATTTACCAGATTGGGTTGAAATATACAAGTTGCTTGTGGACCCCACACTAGGTTTAACCTGTCACGAGGAGTCCTGGCCAAATTACAAGTTTACAAATACTTAATTAGTTGCTAACTACATAAGTTAGTTTATTCGTAAAGACGAAAATGATTTTATTTAAGTTTTAGTGAAAAAAAGGAAAATGATATAAAACTAAAAATTTAAGCTAAGTAAAACCAACAGTTATATAAATATGTATATATTACAAATAAGAGTGGTATTGTGTATGTATGCAGAGAATGTTAAGGATAAATAAAGATATTCATAATCAGTTTAATTTTATGAGGGATGTAATGTGGATATAGATAATGTAAATAATGTGTATGTGTGTTAAGATTAGTGATTATGTAGGAATATAAATAAATATGTATGTGTTATTATTACTTAGGTACAAACAGATAGGAGGGCTTCGGTTTTGTCATAATCTAGAGTCGACAGCCATTTCGTTATTGTAACCTTAGCCTCTGGGATGCTGGAGTGTTTAATGTCTGTGTTCTTACAGACTACGTTGTATGTAAAGGGGAAGGAGAAGGAACTGAATCTCTGAGCAAATGCCGTAACGACAGTGGGCGTTGTCACTTTGTATACTTTCCTAGCCATCATTGAGCTGTATTCGTCCGAGTTTATAATTAACTTATGTTTGTACAAGGCTGTTCTTAGAATATACAGTTGTCTAACGGACAGTACTTGGCATTCTCGTAAGACCTCTGCAGTGGGATAAATGAAAGGCTTTTTCATCATCACCTTGAGTATAGACCGCTGAGCTCTTTCCAGTGTGATCATAGCAGTTTTTGCTGCGCTGCCCCAGGCTGTGATGCAGTATAGCAGGAGAGATTGGCCCAGGGATGTGTTTACTAGTCTTAGCACTTCCTTAGCAGCACCCCGCCTAAGAAGCTTCATAACAGGTATGAGCCTTCTGACACATCCCGCCACGATGTTAATATGGGGTCGGAATGTAAGTTTTTCGTCGAGCGTGAGACCCAGATATTTTATTTTATCAGTTTTGGTGATTACAGGACAGCCACAGGGACTATCCTCAGAGTGGCATGTGTGCATCTGCAGTTCGTTGAAGTGGGTAGGTGGTTGGGACGCCGCAGTTTTGTGGAAGCAGACGAATTTTGTCTTATCCACATGAAGCGTCAGAAGGTTTTCATCAAGCCATGCTCCTACCATTGACATACACGACTCTGTGAGAGTTTTTGCCTGATCCCACTTGTCCTGGCTAATCACCAAGGCAGTATCGTCGGCATAACAGAACACCTTGACATTGTTTCCGTTTTCCACCGCGTTTCATATGTCGTTAATGTAAACGATAAAGAGGGTTGGGCCGAGGATACTGCCCTGGGGCACTCCAAAATGATTTGGCTCCTGAGAACTGATGTTTTTATCTATTTTCACGTGCTGTGATCTATTCAAGAGGTAGCTCTCAAACCAGTCAAGCGCCGTGCCACGGATGCCAATGGTTTCTAGTTTCGCTAGTAGTATCAGTGGGGAGACGGTGTCAAAAGCCTTCGCCAGGTCCAAGAAGACGCCTATAGATGCTCTGTTCTTGTCCATCTCTTCGCCAACAACTTTGAGCAGTGCAGTGACGACGTCCTCCGTGGATCTTCCGTGACGGAAGCCGAATTGACTGTCTGAGAGAAGCTTATGTGACTCTAAGTAGCCAACGAGACGAACACTAACAATTTTCTCTAAAATTTTGGAAAGAGTGCTTAGCAACGAAATCGGTCTGTAGTTTGCGGGCTCGGATTTGTCCCCGCCTTTATGTATTGGAACTACTGCAGCTCCTTTCCAGCATTGAGGAAAGAGGCCAGTTGAAAGGCTGATGTTAAAAATGTGTACTAGCGGTGAAAGTAGGGGTTTTGCGATTGATTTCAACAGCTTGCTATTGATGCCATCTGATCCCGGCGCACCATCGATTTTAAGTTGATTATTTTGTTTACTTCGATCGCATCTGTTGGTCGTAGAAAAAGCGAGTCAGCACTAGGCATGGCAGAGGGTTTGATTTTCTCTCTCAAGGTATACTGATCGACTTTGAGCTTATCCATGGTTGTATTTGCTAACTTTTGGCCTATGATGGAGAAATATTCGTTACAGTGGTTTAGGGATTCTTGTAATGTATTTTTGGCCTTAAGTAGGTCGGTGGAACCTTCTGATTTTTTATTCAGTTCACAAATATTCTTAATAACTTGCCACATCTTTTGAGGGTTATGACTACTTTCAACTAACTTGGAATTATTGTATTGGCTTTTCAATCTTTTCAAAAGATCGTTGCAATAATTTTTATACCTGTTATAAGATATTTTTAGTACCTCATTTTTAGGCTCTTTACGAGTACTCATATGCAGCATATCTCTGTGCTTCATGCAGCGGATGAGACCTGGTGTGATCCAGGGCTTCAGTATGCACTTTCTAAGGCTGAGGGTTATGGTTTTAGAGTGGGCGTTGATTACTCGTGTAAGAGTCTCCGAGAAGATCCTAGCACCCGACGAGGCATCATCACAATTCAGAACATACGCCCAGTCCACCCCATTTAGTTCTCCCGCTACTGCATTTGTGTCCGTTTTGGTATATGTTCTGTTACATTTTTTCTTTTTTATATCATATTTAAAGCCTCCCAACGTAAGGCTGTGGTCCGTTACTGAGGTTCTGCAGATAATTTCCGAAGCATCTAGTGTAGTTCCTATGAATATGTGGTGCAGACATGACCACCCTCTAGTAGCCTTAGTTATTACCGGCCTGAGGCCCGATTCTGCCAATAATGAAGTGTAGTCAGGGGTATCAGTTTCATCCAAGAGGTTAATATTTATATCGCCAGCTATTATTAAATTAGTGGTTGTGCGTGATTTTAAAAGATTATCTAACGATTTTATAAAATGTGTTTTGTCGGAGACTGAGGGTGACCTGTATACCGCTAGTACTGTGAACGACGACGACGGGAAATCTATGAGCAAGCTGTTGGCATCAACTATGTGCGGTTCAAGTACATCTACTGCCCAGATATCACGGACAAATACAACTACGCCACCTGCCTTATTAATATACTTGTAGGTGTTGAATGCAGAATATCCCTGTATTGACCTGATGAGTGAGGTTTCGGTGAGATGGCATTCTGTGAGGATAATGATGTCGAAAATAATATTAAAACGTTCTAAGGTTACATAAAATTGATCAAAGTTTTTTTGCATTCTTCTTATGTTGAAAGACAGTAATTTGAAGTTATGCTCTAGACTAAGTTTTCCTTTACACAACTCTGGTAGATCAACTACGTGGCACGGAGTGGCAAGTGAGGTGTCAATATCTGCTTCTAGACTTAGGCCCGCGACAGTAGTAAGACATTTTCCTGTGTTCGATTTTTGCACCACGAGACTACCTGCTCCTGTGGTTTACTGATGTCACGGGAAGGATAACTTACAGGTCCTGTTTCTATCACATGTGTTTTATTGGGTTTTGGTTGTGAGTGTAGTGTATAAATTACCGATATGTGTAAAATAATTATATGTGTGTAGGTTTATATTATTATATAAACCTACAGGGTTTATATAATAATATAAATATACAATATATAATAATATACATTATAGGGGATTGTGTTATTAAATAAATATATATTGCGATGTCAATATATATAAGTGTGAAGGTTGGTCGCACATAGATCTATAAATTCAATTAGATAAAACAATGCACTGAGTTTATGTCGTTTTAGTTGTGTAGTATTAATCAAGTTGCACGTTAGCTGGTCCGACAAGCTTATCAAGGTCTTCGTATGATCGAACAGGAATGGCCGGCTGTCCCTCGTTACTGATCCAGCGGTATCTGTGGGTCTTCTTGGTTCTAAGCCTTGTTGCACGAAATAACAACCGATTTGTTTTTGTCAGCCGTTCGTTGAAGAAGATGTCCTCAGGTGGGCCGCAGAATTCGAGATCGTTAGAAGTGAGACCCGCCGTTAGGGCCCGCTCGTGCCGACCAGTCAATGTCAGACTCTGCTAACTGGACTCCGAGCTTCGCAGCCGGAAGAAGTGCAATGTGGTGGGGGTTTTCGCTTTCGTGCTCCGGCACCCCGCAAACTTCGACTTCATTTGCCAACGACATCTGCTCCTGATTAGAGACTTGAGCCTGCAGTTCATTTATTTCTTTTTTGAGCATTACAACCTCTTCGTTGCGCTTTTCTAATGCTGCTATTTTCGTTTCAGCGGAGTCCATTCGGTCTAGACAGGCTGAGATTGATGACGAGACCATGTCTATGCGGTCCCCTAGAGAGAGGACATCCTCTCGAAGCTGCCGGATCTCAGAGAATAGTTTTTGCATATCTGACTGGGGGATTTTCAGTGTTTTTAATGTCATATTACTGACATCTGGAGAGCATGGCATATCCGTATTATCTCCTACTTTTCTCATATTGCACTTGCACTCCGGGCACTGCCAAGATGATTTATCTGTTGGATTTTTTCCGCCTATACAAGAACCGTTGAGGTGGAATCTTTTCTTGCACGGCACGTTACAACAAGTAATTATGAAATCATCCGACGAGAACTCGCTGAGGCAGGCACTGCACGACATGTCGAAGTAGGACTTAACGCCTTTTAATAAGGACGATGATCTGTTGGCACAGCTGTAGCGCTACGACTTAACTCGTAGTCGATGTGCGTAGCGTATCGTAGCAGCAGCTGTAGCGCTACGACTTAACTCGATGTGCGACTGTGCGTAGCGTACGTTGATTTCGCGCGCGCCGCTCCCGAACTCGATGGCTCAGCAGTTTAGAGCGCCGGACCGGATCTCTCGCCTGATGGAGCACTGGTTCGATCCTACGCCGGGCCACCTCGCCGCAAAATTGGTAGTGTAAAGGAATTCACTCACTAGCAGTGGAGGTCGACAAATTTGGGGCCGTGGTGAGCTCGCAGTCTATCCCTCTTGCACAGTTCGATGGGCGGAGCGACACGTAAGAACGCCACGAGAAGAAACGAGAATTTGAATTTGGGATTCCACCAATTGGGAATTTTAGTAAGCAATTTATAATGATTGTAAATAGGAGCCAGACACACGTCCGTCCACAACTAACACGCAACGCAGAAAAACAAGCACTGCATGGTACTTTTTGTGATATACATTTTCAACTAACACGAAGAATATTCGGGGGCTTTGCTGCGCTCGTCCCCTGTCTTAACCTAAGATACCGCAGTTTTTTGCCTCGAAATATTTTTTCATGCAATGGATATTCAAAATCAACCAAGAATTTTATGAAATGATAAATTCTATACTTTTAATAATTCACCAAGTTTAAAACTAAAAAAACTGCCTTCAAGTTGAAGCCCTATTTCTTCCACCCCGCTCGGGATGCAAATGAACTCTGTGTATATGAAAAGTCCTCATCAAAACTTTTGCTGCACGGAACCACAAACCAAAACATGTGTGTTTTTCTTGATTTTTTCAAAAAGCGCTGAATACATTTTAATAAAATGTATATGGGACTACCTCTAAAGTATGACCTACCAATCGAAACAAGAATCATCAAAATCGATTCATAATTGACGGAATAATCGCGTAACAAACAAACTTACAAAAAACAGTCGAATTAACAACCTCCTCCATTTTAAAGTCGTTTGATAAGACATGATTTCATTAAATGGTTGGTCAGATAATGAAAAATGGTTGGCCTTTTCAAGAAATGCTGTATTTGACAAGGTAGGCCAATAAATCTAGAAACGTGTCTCAAGCTGAACCTTTTTCAACATAAACGATTGACAATATCAGATTTGTAGATTTCCAGCAGTTATATTTTATCAACTCATTTTTTGATAAAAGGAGAGCATTTGCATGCTAGTATTTCATAGAACTGGTGAACAAAATTACCGTTTTGACAGTTCCTAAAAAGTATCTATTTTGTCAGCAGTCAAATACCGTATTATCAATTCTTTGATATGGCCACGACATGTACTATCGAACCATCTGAATCATGACCCACCATAAGCTTATTTTGCTAAACCCCTTAAATGCAAGTAGGTCGAAATTCGCTTGAAGGTTTATTTCCTTGGTAACGAACTTGTTATCATTTGATTAGACACTGGCATTTTGATAGATCTTACAAGTTTGAAAGTTTCAAACGAATTATCAGGCAAAAGGGTCATGATTCAGTTGGTTCGATAGTACATACAGAGACACTATGCGAAATTCCCGAGGCTTTCTAAACTATTATTAATAAATCTGATGGGACTACTAACTGTAACAAGACTAGAAATTAGACGGATTTTGTGCGGCCCAGTAATCATTCCATTTTCAAACTCACGTTTTAATTAGTTCAGTTCTTAATCCTACGGAATCCGCTGCCTGTCGACAATTTATTTGTTAGGTTCCAAAAAAACTGTTGCAGATAAAATAATTTAAATTTGATTGCAAGGCGACTGGGACTATGGACAGGCCCGGCAGAAAATAAAGAGAAAGCCGCAACGCCAGGACGATTGGGACACGAAGCCGAGAAACACGTGGAAGGCGCCGAAACCCAAGAAGGACGGCTGGGACTTCAAAAAGAATGACAACTACGGGTAAATGAATAGACATGTTTTGTAATTGACATCAATATGTTTGAAAAAGAGAACTATTTAAATGACCACCAAAATATTTTTTTCGCACCAAAATGGGTGAATGATCACCAAAAGTTGCAGAAAATATCAGGGCAAAATACTGCGGTAACGGTGAAGGGTAAAGGGGGTGAGCGAAGCGAAGCTTCGTGTAAGGTTGAACATGTAAGAACAACAAAAAATACTTAACACATAAACGTAAGTACACAAAACATGATAAGATTTTTGATGATCAAGAAATTTGGTGATCATTTACCCATTCTGGCAGTAATTTCGAATTTATTGGTAGTAAAATAGGTGCGTTTTTGGTAATCGTTTAAACATGCCTGAAAAATGCCTGTCGTTAGTTATAAAGTCGAGGAGTGCGGAATCGACAAAAATATACACACCTAGTTCAGTTCAGTTCAGTTCAAAGATTTTATTCATAATAGCACAAAAATTGAGACTTAATGAACGTCATAACATAATCAAGCAAGCAGAATATAACATTAAGTGGGTGCCTAATTATTACATACTTAGTACATAATATATAGGGTGCAATGAACTGGTTTAATGCTAGATGTCGGTGTCTTGAAAAAAGTCATTAATTTTGTAGTAGGCCTTTGTGCACAAAGTGTGCTTTATACATTTTTTGAATCGAGCTTCAGTTAAGTTTTGTATTTCTTGCGGAATTTTATTGTAGAAGCGTATACAGTGTCCCATAAAATAACTGCTGACTTTTGTGAGTCTGAACATTGGAAAAGAAAGTTTATGTTTATTTCTTGTTTGCACATTGTGGCGGCTATCAATGGTTTTAAAGCTACTGATATTTTTCCTCACATACATTATGTTTTCCAACACCCGCAGACTGAGCGCTTTTGTCGTCAAATGATTGTTAGAGAACCCTCAGGGCGGCGGACACAACTGTGCGGGCCGGGCCCATTTAGACAGTTAGAAACTCTGGCTCACCGCCGTGAGGTCTTTTACCCCTTACGGAACCCTTGTCTGTCTGATTAAAATATTTACAAGAGGCCTTTTCAAACCAATCAACTTCCGATCGCAGCCAAACAACCCGCTGGCAGCCGAAGAAGTCCTGGGGCGGCGACGGCGGCGACGGCGGCGACTCATACCAAGCCCCCAGGAAGAAGCCATCCGGCAATGGCGGCTGGGGCCAATACAAGAACCTGAAGATCGCGCCCAGGATCATCGACGACGTGCCGCGCCCCAAGAGAAACAGGGAGAGTCATCTGGACAATAATGTCCGCTCGAATTATAACCCCCCCGAATTTGGGCGCACGCCCATTCCTTATTTAGGGAAGAAGCGGATTTATGATGCTGACGTTATTCAATATTAATAAAGATCTAAAAAAATATAAAAAAAAATATATTCAATAAAGATCTGACGTTATTTGTAAAGTCTTAATTTACTTTATTTCAAACTGTCACGGAACTGCTTCTATAACTGCTATCCAACAGTCGTTTTCACTTCTATCTTGACACTTTGGGTGGTCCACTGCTAAACGTCAAAATCATGTACACCGAGCTTACTGAATACCAATTTATCGGAAGTCGATAAAGTCGATATCCTTCTGTGGTCATCGAACCAGCACAGTGATTAGCACTGAGCGGCACGCCATTTTCAAATTTAAAAGTTACGCACCGAAGTTGCGGTATACTAAATGTGTGGTTTGACAGTTGGAAGTTGGAACTATACTCGGTGATTATATATTTTTTTTAATGATAGTACCTTGGACACTATTTACACACATTGATCTAGCTCCAAACTAGGATTCCCTGTATCTGGGGTACTAGGCAACGATACACATACTTATATAGATACATATTATACTTAGATAGATAAATAGCCATGACTAGGGTACAAACATCCGTTGTCATCAAACAAATATTAGCCCCCACCGTAACTCGAACCCGGGACCCTTGACTTCGTAGGCAGGGTCACTGCCGACCCGGCCATTCGAGTCGGTTTAAACTGTCATTTGAGTTAGCGAATAAGCCCGCAGGACTTCACTCGCTATATAACTTGGCTTTGACAGCGGATCCGCCATTCCGGATTCACGCGGGATCATTCAGTCATACGGGTCTTGTCTAATTAAGATGGATTCCAACTCGTATCAAGCTGCAAGCGCACACACTCGCTTTTTCACATGGCGAGCACGTCAGTTATGAAAGTTTTCGTTACTAGCAAGGTGAGTAGTGAGCAGCTAAGTATTGGTTTGAGTGCTTGCGTAGGCCACGCCGGAATTTTCACAATGACTTTCACATCGAGTAGTGATTTACAAGACCTGTTACGTTACAGTAACGAGGAACTAACACAGTCTGTTATAGGGGCCGTGTTTTAAGATGGCTAACAGTTCGAGTAATAAGCAACGAATATACTCTGTTATAGGGGTGGAGCTACTCGCGCCGGAAATAGTACATAGATAGCAACCTCTGTAAGAAACTAAAATGAATAGATATTATTTCACATGGCTAGCATAGCATATGTCAAGTACCTAGTGAGCACTCGATGAGAACTAGAGGTTAAGAATCATGAAGCCGGTTACCCGGATATCCTGCTAACATTGAAGCCGGATATCCGTCATATATATATATATATATATATATATATATATATATATATATATATATATATGTAGAGTATGCGTAGGTTGCGCAGAATTAATTCGGGTCTCTTCTTCATATTCGAGGTAAGTAACATTTCACTTCATTGCAAGTATGATTACTTTTGTAGTTTGAGGATTGTAAAAGTATTCAGTCCCACAGTACTCCAATGCAGGCCAAGACAAAAACATGACGAAGACTAAGAAATTGTAAATATTTACAGAAATAAAGATATGTTGAATTTGAACTTTATTTCCATAAAGATTTAGTGACTCTTATATCGTGGTTAGCTAATTGTCCACCACAATTTGCCCCTAGTGCAGACGAGTAGTCAAGTACAGTACTCTAAAACTGATAATACGTAAAGAAATATTCGCCAGTTGTCGTATTCCCGAAAACAACCGACATATTATCGTATGAGCCAAAACATGACAATGATGACATGCTTTCAATTTTGCTGCTAACTCCTATGTCTTTCGAACAAGGTACAAATTGCAAGTGCAATGTTAAGGGCTCATACGATTATATGATTCAAGTGTTTTCGGGAACTGGCGAAGATTTCTATGCGCATTATCAGTTTTGGAGTACTGTGGTAATTGTTTTGTTGTAGGATGATGGTAAATGGTATCTTTATTTGTTACGTTGTTATAATAAAGTACATAATTTAGATATTTCGTAGATTATTATTACCCGTCATAAAATACATATAATATCAAAATTCAAGCCCTATTTACTATCCGGCCGACCGGATACCAGATAGAGACTTTTTATCCGGTATCCGGCCGGATAGAGAAATAAGGCCGGGTAGGCCGAATGCCGGAATATCCGTTTCATCTCTAATAAAAACTGATACCATATTGTGGTGCTAAGTTAGTTTTGTTTTTGAATTTTCAATAGGTAACGAAATAGAAAAACAGCTTTTCTCCCCATTTATAACAGGAACCCAAAGTTGGTGACAGGCATTTCGCTGGCGTAAGTCTGAGCCCTCATCAGCAGCGTGGCGGTCATCGGCTTATCTGTCGTCGTCGTGGGCTGGGTCTCCTGTGTCCACGGCACTCGGGTGGTGACGACGTCGCAGCCGCCCATGTTCTTTATCATCGAGTCCATTGCCAATCTGGGGTTAGAAACCGACAATAACAAAAACGGTCAATTGCGAGTCGAACTCGCGCACGAGGGGTTCCGTACCACCGTACAATGGTAGGGATGGTGTGGAGTGAATAGTTTGGATTTTACGTAGAAAAATGTTGTTTACAAAGTTATTGGTGCAGCTACTTTTACACTCTATGTACGTAACCAGGTGCACTCATAAGTTTGTATGTGGTATTGAAAGAAGGCTTGTGTTTAAACGATCACCAAAAACGCACCTATTTTATTACCAATAAATTCGAAACGACCGCCAGAATTAGTAAACGACCACCAAATTATGTTTGGATAAATAATCACCAAACATTTTTTTTTTTCAATTTTCTCAGACTTCAAGGTCCATAATAACAGTAGGTACATTAAAATATCAATTCACAGGTAAAATATATCAACACATTACATATCCATACTTAAGTTTATGTTTTAAGTAAGTATTTGTTGTTGTTCTGACATGATCAAACTAACACGAAGTATAAAGGGGCTTCGCTTCGCTCACCCCCTTTACCCTTCAACTAAGCTGCCGCAGTATTTTGCCCTGATATTTTCTGCAACTTTTAGTGATCCATTTTGGGTAGGAAACAATTATTTTGGTGATCATTATATTTGTTGCATTGAAAGAATTGTTGTATGGGAGCCTCCTTATTAATATTAATATTAATTTTATTCTGTTTTTTTTGTATTTGTTGTTATAGCGGCAACAGCAAACATCATTTGTGAAAATTTCATCTGTCTAAATACCACGCTTCATGAGACGGACGGACGGACAGCGGAGGCTTAGTAATAGGGTCCCGTTTGGCAGCCTTCGAGTACAGAACCCTAAAAAGTAAGAATGGAATACTAGAATAGAATGTAAGTTTATTCGCTGTACCAGAACAAACTCACACAGTAAAAATAGTAGTACCTATTAGTAACAAATTATTAGTAACAATTTAGTAAAAAAATCAGGTATAATGGCATTGTTGCCGTGCTCGCGTGCCGTGACAGCCTTGCGGGCCCAGCCCTTGCTTGATACGCAAGGCAAGAATTCAAGCTTGCTTTTCCGTCATTTGAACAGAACACAGTTACACTCTTTCGAGAAGAATGACATCTTCATACAAAAAACACTAAGGCTACCACTACTACCCACTAGGTGGCGCTAGTAAATCGTGCACAGACTCAGTAAAATGCCGCAGGAAATCCTACGCTGGTATTCTGTTCTCCCAAAACGCAGGTTTACAAAGTTTGAATGGTGTGTTAAATTACTTGCCTGAATAAATAGTATATAGAGGGTGACATTTAATTAGCTGACAATATTTTGGGAAATGTTAGTACCCATACGACCCGAATGGCCGAGTCGGCAGTGACCCTGCCTACGTAGCCAAGGGTCCCGGGTTCGAGTCCCGGTGGGGGCAAATATTTGTTTGATGAAAACGGATGTTTGTACCCTAGTCATGGTTGTTTATCTATCTAAGTATAATATTTATCTATATAAGTATGTGTACCGTTGTCTAGTACCCAAGATACAGGGAATCCTAGTTTGGGGCTAGATCAATGTGTGTAAATACTGTCCAAGGTATTATTATTATCATTAATATAAACAACTTTTCCAAAGAACTATATGAAAGAAATATCCCTGAGTACATTGACCCGATCAGCTGATAACAAGTTACTATGGGAGACCCATATTTTTTTTTATTTGCGACCATATGTTTCTTGGGGAAAGTTGGTCATAATTATGGGTACTATCATTCCCCAAAATATGGTCAGCTGCTTAAATGTCACTTTGTATATGGTAAGAATATGTAATAATAATTATATACCCAGTTTTACAGTTTATTAACAGTACTGACTCCCACCTTACAGATTGTAAATTGTACGGATTCCCAACTATACATATTCCTAACTGCACGGATTCCCAAGGCTTTAAACCTCTCAAAAGTCGAAGGCAGTTGGGACGGGTCGCAATTTTGAACCTTATGCCATGGTAATAACATTTAAAACCTATAACGGAAAAGTGGCGTTAGCTAACGCCGGTGGTATTCAAGAGGTTAAGGGCCAATTGTAGATACAGAAATCCATTGCAGTTCTCTATATCTTTTGCACTATATCCTTTTAGTTGGGAGCGATGGAAGTCACAATGACATATCTGTTGCCAGATGGGGTGATAGCCGTAGAAGTCCAAATAAGATGTCTTCACATAACACAAATAACCTTCCTACATTAAATGTTTTGAAATAGCTGACACTATTTTTGACAGTCGTCACTAATTTTGATAGCTGTCACAAATTTTGTAATCTTTCACTATTTTTGACAGGTCCCACTATTTTTACAGCATCTTGTCACAAACTGTAGGCAATACATTAATAGTACATTAATGTCGCGTCTGAAATGACTGCGTTGCTGGTCGCACTGTTTGTGGCCAAAAGCGCAGCACAGCGCAGCTCAAGGCCTACACAGCGCCATCAGCATTGCAGCCTTTGATGGACAAGCTGGAATAAAAGCCTAAACCGAAGGTCGAGGCTTTAATAGCGCGGACATCAAAGGCTGCAATGGTGACCAAGCATATAGGCCGAGAGCGTAGCTAAGCTAAGCTCGAAGCCTTCAAAGTGCAGTCATTCATTGCGGACCAAGGCTTGTATAGTACTTTACTCAAATAATGCGAGTAATTAAATAAAAGCAGCTTATTATACCTAGTAATCATTTATTTAATAAAAATGACAATTTGTAAATGTATAGTTACTAACATTTAAGACTACAATTGTTTTGGCGTACAACAAAATATTGGAAAGTAAATTGAGAGTGGCAAGAAGATCTCCCGCTCTTTTTTTTTGTCACACATAACAAATTCTGAATAAAGCCTTTTTGCACTACCTTTTTTACCATTTTTGAAACAAAGCTCGACAATCATGGATTTTCACAGGAAACTGCCGGTCGCTAAAACACGACAGTAATGGATTTTCACAGGAAATTGCCGGCACCTTTTCTGGCTCCTCCAAGTAGCGCAGTAATGTCGGCTTTGCTCAAAGAAGGTTGTAAAAATAATGAGCACGTTATTTGCTTTGTTTGAGTAAAATATTTTTATTTGTGACGCTTGACGAAAAATCATAATTAATGTCATCTCTCAAAATAGTGAATCCTGCCAAAAATCATGACATCTGTCAAAAATAGTGAAGCCAGTCAAAAATTATCACAGCTGTAAAAAACAGTGAAAGCTGTCAAAACATTCGGTAGCATGAACATTCGGTACCTCTACCACCCCATCTCAGAAAACACAAGTTATTACGAATTGAATAGTAATTTGAAATAGAAATAGAAATAGAAATAGAAATATTTATTTAAAAAATAAAAATAAGCAGGTTTCCAAAATAACATTAATAAAGAAATAAAAACCTTAAACGCTACAAGTATGATTAACTGTGGCCCCACACTAGGCAGAGCCTGTATCGTGGGTACCATAATTATGATTCACAGATAGGAGATGGGAGTTCAGCGTGGGTACAATTTAATTATTAAGGACACAAAAACAACAGGAAAGAGTGGGTATTATAACCGAAAATATAAACAAAAAGATAAAACACAGACTAACAAAACAAAGACAGTACATTATTTTAAAACTTAAGAGTACTACAGCATATAATCATGTGGCATATCGACAGTATTTGCATAATGACGAAAATTCTTATTGAAGGACTCCTAAGACCATTTCAGTGGTATCGTATGTGAGGGATAGAAGCCATTTTTGACACTTACGTTTGACTTCAAAACTACTACAATTTCTAAAGTTACAAAAACTGTTGGCCTTGTTGTACATGTAAGGATGAAGAAAATCAGGGAATCCTTGCGCAAAGGTAGTGTGGACAGCGTTGATAGGAACCTTGTAGGTCCGTTTCATTAGAAGTTTGTTGTATACAGGAGAGTTGGTTATATTTTTATGAACTAAAATAACAGACCTCAGAATAAACAGCCTACGGATACTAAGTATATCATTTTCACCATGTATTAGATCAGTGGGGTAGTTTTTTGGTTTTCTATACATAACTTTCAATACCGAACGTTGAGATCGCTCTGCGTCTATTAAGATTGTCTTACTACATCCACCCCATACCGAAATACAGTAGGTAAGAATCGACTCACATATAGCCGTATACACTCCCTTTAGGAGTCCATAGTCGGCACAGTTTCGCAATTGTTTCATGATGTAAATAATTTTACGGATTCTGGCTGTCAATGCTTTTATATGGTCTCTAAAGTTCAGATTTTTGTCAAGTATTATGCCTAGGTATTTAATCGATGTGGTATTTTGTATCTCAGGACATTGACATTGGGTAGAGATATTTCCGCATTTGTGAACTTTAATGTTGGGCAACGCTGGTGGCCCCGAGGCCTCGGTCTTATAAAAGCACAGGTACTTAGTTTTTGCAGTGTTCAGAGTAAGCAAGTTTTTTCGTAACCATGTTGCTACATTGGACATACCGTCTTCAGCTCTAGCAAAGACATTATTCCAGGAGGTATCGTTAAAAATTATGGCGGTGTCATCAGCATAGCAAAATAAGTCAGCTTTGGGTAGATTTATACTATATATGTCATTAATGTACATTAAGAAAAGAGTGGGGCCTAAGATACTGCCCTGTGGAACATCAAAGCTAACGGGTTCAAGTGGGCTAATATGTGTGCCCACTTTTAGACATTGGAGTCTATTTGTGAGGTAGCTTTTAAACCAAGCAAGAACAGTACCTCGTATCCCCATGTTATGTAGTTTGTTTAGCAGTATGGGTGTAGAGACCGTATCAAACGCCTTTGCCAGATCAAGGAAGACACCAATGCAGGGTCTACCTTCATCTAGCAAGGTACATACACGTCTCACTAGTGAACTTACTGCGTCCTCAGTCGAGATACCCTTCCTAAAACCGAATTGACGGTGGTAGAGCAACGTGTTTTGTTCCAAAAAACTAATTAGCCGTTTGTTAACTACCTTTTCCAGTAATTTGGAGAAAGTAGGAAGTAACGAGATCGGACGTTAATTAGAGGGTTCATCTTTTGGCCCTGCTTTATGGATTGGGCAAACCAAAGCTGTTTTCCAGACCTCTGGAAATTCACCCGTTGACATACTAAGTTTAATTATATGGGTCAGAGGTTTTATCACAAAGTATTTTAGTCTCTTGATGATGCTATTGCTAGTACCATCTATTCCTGGTGCACTACTAGAGGAGAGACGTTGAATCATGCATGTGAGTTCTACACTATCAGTAGGTTGTAAAAATATGGAGTGACCATTTGTTTGTTGATTTGACGTTTTTGATGCAAGACTTTCTTCGGATTCATTGGTATGTTGAAACGAAAATCTATGGAAATCTGAAGTCACGGGTATCAATACTCATGGGATTCTCTTGAAACGAAAATCTGTAGAAATGGGAATCTGTAGACACGGAAATCACTAACCTCTTGAATAACGCCACTTCTCCGTTATAGGTTTTAAATTTTATTACTATGGCATAAGGTTTAAAATCGCGACCCGTCTCAACTACCCTCGGTTTTGAGAGGTTAAACATGGGTTTCTGTTGAAACAACAATATGTAGAAATATCTAATCTGTACACATGTGTATAATCGGTATCTTGCTTTCGTTTTTCCAACAGGTGTGCTCGAATAAGTTTTTAAATGTTAATTTGTGTTTCACCTCTCGAAGCGGAGGTGGGATGTCATTCCTATATTTAGTGGAAAAATATATGAAACTGCCGCAAACCGCTGCAGTTCCATGGCGGGGGACAGAAATGATGCTAGTATTGATCCTGTTAGTGTGATGACGCGAGTGCCTCCAGGTCAACCTCTCAAAGAGCTATTCTGGTTGTCCTATTCGATGATATCAAACAAAAGAAGAAGAAGCAGAGGGGCGAAATATACGTCCTGCCTTGCCTTTATTTTTTGGATGTTAGGACCCTTCAGGATAGGTGTCACATGAGTACATGGATGGATATTGAATCAATATCGAGCATAACTCAGTACTCATTGGAGTAATCGTTTCGTTTCTGTCAATACGTTTATACGTTTAAGCATAATTAATTTTGGAAAGTAAGTTCTAAGGTTAAAAGAGACTCGCATTTTGACAATTAAAATTGTATTACCATGCCATATGGTTCAAAATCGCAACCCGTCCCAACTACCCTCGGTTTTTGAGAGGTTAAGTAAATTCTCAGCCTTTACAGATTTTGAAGGCGGTAGAAGCAGTTACTTACAGTTTCTAGAAATGCTTTTAAAATCTAAGTTCACTATCCATAAGCACGCCAAGATTACGTGCCTCGCTGAGTCGTTCCAAAGGTACTCCTAAAATATTGATATCCGGTTCAAGATCAGTCAGGGTTTGTATTTGTTGCTTTGAGCCGAGAATTAAATACTTTGACTTAGTGGGATTCAAGACCAAGGCGTTGTTAGTAGACCAGAGGGATACGTTACTCAGGTCATCATTTATATCCCTAACGGTCTCCTCGAAGTTATCCTTATTTGAACCTATAATTAGCTGGAGATCGTCAGCACAAATTGCACCTGCTTTGTTTGATGAAAGAAATAAAGATCAATGGGCCCAGGATTGAGCCCTGAGTAACACCTTTGCTTGATTTGGCGTTCCCTTTGGATGAGTGTCAGGATCCATATTTTTTGCTAGTACTTACATAAAAACATAAAAAATTATATACAGGCACATACATTGCTTTTACCCCACACTAGGATACCCTGTGTAGAACTTTCCACTGAACTCCTTTGTTGTGAAAGTTGGCAAACACCCGTACTCGTGTATCAAACTTGGCTCACAATGCTACATTCATGTTACAGTTTCAATAAGATATGAATTACCCCGCCTGCTCGAAGCCCAGCCGTCTCGCTTCGTTGATGTCCTCTACCTTGAGCAACTGTCGCGCGGCCGTGTATTCGTCTAGAATCTTCTCCGGCGTCTTCTCGGTCGACGAGTCATCCTGACGACGGTAGTAGCCGGGGAAACTGCAAGATGAATATGTAATTTTGGGAAATTTTCTATTTAAACACATGAGCGCAACAACTCGAATGGGAAAAAACGTCCGTACTATCGTAGAAGAAAAACAAAAACCGTTCCGTAACACCGTATAATGCTGTGGAGTGAATAGTTTGGATTTTACATAGCAAAATGTTGTTTACAAAGTTATTGGTGCGGCTACTTTCATACTCTATGTACGTAACCAGGTGCATTCATAAGGTTGTATGTGGTATTGAAATAATTTTTGTGTGGAAGCCCCCTTAAATATTTATTTTATTCTGTTTTTTAGTATTTATTGTGATAGCGGCAACAGAAATACATCGTCTGTGAAAAATTTATCTGTCTAACCACCACGGTTCATGAGATACATCCTGGTGACAGACGGACGGACGGACGGACAGCGGAGGCTTAGTAATACGGACCGAAGCCGGACCTTCGGGTCCCGTTTGGCACCCTTCGGGTACGGAACCCTAAAAAACTTCTCTTGTGCCCCAGTAATTTTTACACACTCACTGCAGCCTTTCACACATGGAGCTACGCGACTCATGCCATATAAAGCAGGTTTAAAAAAAAAAACATACAACTCAAATGAAACTCCAAAGGTGTCGCAGTCGCGTTCCTGCCGCTTAGTTTTTTTTTTGTTGGAGGGGAAAAAAATGGAATTCCCCATGCCCAGGAGTCAGACCTCCCTGCTATGTCCGGGTCCCCACATATTGAGCGGGCATCAGCTCGTGTGGTATACGGACTAAAAACAACCCCTTTGTTTCTACAGTTGTCTTAGTAAGAATTAACTGTGAGCCATGGCCCTGCCGCGTAGTTCCATGTGCGGAAGGCCTTTATAGTGGGCCCGCGCACCTAGCGATAGCGGTTGCGGTCATATATTTATACGTTCATTACTATTAGCGATCGGGAAATAAAAACTTCGTTCGTCAAACACTATTTTCCCGAACGTAATCACTGTTCAAGCCAAGTTCGACAAGCGGCAGTGAACTGCATACAGCGGAACGATTGGAAAATAATAAGTTTCCAACGTCGACACTGTGCACGAGAGGGACTTTTTCCCGATTGTCCACACCGTTAACGACAAGACGCAATGAACTGCATACAGCGGAACGAACGTGATTTTTTTCCCGTTCGTCAACAGTGTGGACGATGGAGTGTGGACGAGTGGGAATAATCGATTCTTTCGCTCGTTGCTCGGAGCTCTAACCTAGTTCTCTAACCTGGCTCATCCATCAGATACAGCCCG
The DNA here is from genome assembly GCA_949825045.1 of Argyresthia goedartella. Taxonomy (NCBI): domain Eukaryota; kingdom Metazoa; phylum Arthropoda; class Insecta; order Lepidoptera; family Argyresthiidae; genus Argyresthia; species Argyresthia goedartella. Next base: position 8,104,334 of record OX463832.1, on the reverse strand, counting down.
TTGTCAGGCGGACGGACTGACGGACGGACGGACGAGATTTGGTAGTAGAGCTCAGTTCGTCACCCTTCGGGTACGGAACCCTAGAAATGTACAAAGGTTACTCTGACAAGAGATTGTTACGTACTCATTACTAGCTCTGAAGACTAGCTCGTTGGCCCTAAAAGACTGCAAGGTCGTGGAACTTTCGAGAGGTTTCCCTTCATATACCGTCCGGACTTTCTTTTGTAATAAATCAGAGTGATACATGATAGTCTGTTGGCTGGTGTCGGATGTTCTGGACTTCAGTCTCTCAATCTGTCAATAGGAAAAACATATATATAAACATTAACTAAACTTACACTACATAATGCAAACCCGACATTACGACGACAACACCCGTGGTGTGGGTCCGCGCATTTTACTACTCAAAATAAATGTTTTTCTCGTAAAATACTAATTTGAAACAGTTGATAAATCATCAAAAAGAGTTCAGATAAACACAAACTAGTAGTGACACTCTTATCTACAAAAAACAATCAGTGCTTTCAAGCAAGCCGCAGACAATTTCAATCAAAAACTACCAAATCAAACAGTAAACTCACCGCTTACTTTCACCACATTCCTAAAGCATTTCTAATAAACCGTTGTTCAACAGTTCGCCCAAAAATTGAGAATTTAACCTCCTAAACACAATTCCTACATTATCGGTTACCAGTATTCATCATTTCAAATTCCAAACATAATCAATCAAAGTTCCCAAAATTACCACTGCATCACCGCACCTGTCGCACCTACAAAACTGTCCTAAAAGAAGGCAACACGATTAAAGTAGTTTCGCTACTTACCACTAGAGGGCGTTACGTGTATTTTATGAACAAATACGGAGAATTCTCTCCCACTTAAACAATAAATAAAAAAACAAACATGTCATAAAAGGGGGAAACTTTAACATAGATATTCTAGATAATAAAAACAAATGAACTCAAGAGCTCCTAAACATAATGCGCTCCTTTAATCTAACACAATTAATAAATGAACCAACACGTGTTAGACATACAAGCTCAACTTGTATTGACCTGATATTCACAAATTACAAATGCGCAAATGTGGTCTTTCTGGTCTTTAATATTTAAAGACCAGAAAAATAAAACCCTATACACTGAAAGGAGAATATTGTCAAACAGTAAAATTCAAGCATTTAAAAAATCTTTACAAGAAATAAATGGGACACTATTTTCCATAACACCAAAACCACAAATCTAAGTTATGAGCTATTTCATACAATAATATCCAAACATAGACAATCACATTACAAAACATGTAACAAAAATAAACAATGTACAGAAAAAAGAATGGCTAACAACAGGTTTAAAAAAAGGCGTGCATGCACAAGAGAATACTTTGGATTATTTTAAATGAAACCAAAAGCAAAGTATTAAAGACATATTACTAAAAATATAGTAATATCTTAAAACGCAGTGTGAAGTTGTCAAAAAGATTAGACTATAGAGGAAAGAAAAGAGGCAAAATAAAACCGTAACTATGTGGAAAATAATAAAAAATAAAACTGGTAAAACAAACAATACCAAGGTAAAAAATATAAACTTAAATATAAACAATGAAATCGAGAAATGTCGTAATAAAATAGCTAATAAATTCAACGAATATTTTTTGGAATATTGGACAAAATAACATAGCCCAAGGGCGTCCAGTAATAAATCCCCCATCTTCCTCAATGTACCTTAGTCCAGCTGACAGTTAAGAAATCCTAAATATAATAAAGACAATTAAAAATAAACACAGTCATGGTATAGATGAGATACCCCCAATTTTGATTAAAGTGTGTGTGTTTGTGCGCAGAAGAACTATGTGCACCACTAGCAACTCTAATAAACCAAAGCTTCAAAGAAGGAATATTTCCAGATCAATTAAAAAAAATCCTAGTTAAACCACTTCATAAAAATGATGACAAAATGACCTCTAACAACTACAGACCAATAGCCCTGTTACCTAGTTTTTCTAAAATATACGAAACAGCAATGTGCAACAAATTGTATAATTTCTTAGAAAAAAATTACATCCTTGATGAAAGCCAATTCGGGTTTCGAAAAAATAGATCCACAACTCTTGCTGTTTACAAATATATACAAATGGCACTGCAACACATGAACGATAAAAAATACACCCTATGCCTTCTCCTAGATATGACAAAAGCGTATAAAAAGTATTGTACAAAATCTTACTTGATAAAATCTATAATTCTGGCATACCACGACAAGCACGCCAATGTTTCCAATCTTACCTACAAAACAGAAAACAAACTGTGCAAATAGAATACCTAAGTAAAGAAAAAAATAACATAGAACTCATACGATCCGATGAAAAACAGCAAAATAATTCAATACCCCAAGGAAGTGTACTAGGATGTGTGCTCTTCCATATATATATAAATGGCTTGCCAAAGTTGCTTGCTTTAAAGTGACATAACTCAACCTTTATTATTTGCAGATGATGTATCCATACTCCTGAAATTAGATAAAAAATCAGACCCAACAAATGATATGGTAAATAGTATTTCGCTAGTATCAAATTAGCTTCGTGATCTTAATCTAGAAATCAACTTCAAAAAAACCAAAATAATAGAATTTAGACCACTTAATAAACCACCATTAAAGATTGCAATAAAATTTGAAAACAACACAGTAGAACAAGTAATTACACATATTTATTTAACTTATTAGGCATACAAATCGATGCAAACCTAAATTGGAAAGACCACGTAAACCACGTAAAAGCCAAATTATCCAAATTCATCTACGCTCTATTCCACTTAAAACAAAGCACAAATACTGAAACTGCATATACTGATACTGATACTGATACTCCTGGTTGAAGTATGGAGTAATTCTATGGGGGAACAGTGTGAATGCAATGCAGTGTATTCTAAAGAAAATTGGCAGAATACTTGCAATAATTAATAACAAACAAAGGTGTAAACCCTACTTAAAATATGTCAATTAATGACACTTCCTGACATATATATATTCGATATATGTTTATTCGTATTTAATAACTGCCGAATATTTCCCCAAGTAAAAGACACACATAATTTAAATACAAAACATAAAGAAAGATGAAATTTACCACAATCCCGAATAAAAATGCTCAATTGTAGCCTGTGCTACATGGCTGTCATGGTAGTCTAATTAGACTGTTTAACAAATTACTTATTGATATCAAAAATATAGGAAACCAGCTACTATTTACTAAAAGGCTTTAACAATACCTTATTAATATGTGTCCGTACACAATTGAGGATTATCTTCATTAAATCGTAAACCTTGATATACCTATAAGTATTTAAATAAATTGTTATTAGATAAGATTTAACAAATTCCATTAGATATGTGTTTTTGCATTACCCGATAAGGGTCCTTATTAGAGACTGATATTTAATTTTCAGAACTTATTTCTACATTATGGTGCAATAAAGTTTTGGTTTGATTTGATATGATTTGACAGCGGCAGCGATCTGGGCTAATTAGCTTACCTAAATTAAAACCTAGTTCAAACCTATGAAATAAATTGAGAGCCTTATAATTTTAAAATGTACATAATGTAAACACGACTAAATAAATACTTAATAGTAGTTTATGTGACTGCTATGTAGCAGACACATAAACTACTATTAAGTATTAAGGTATTATGGATATATTATATAATGGAGGGTATTAATGCCCTCCATTATGTAATGGAGGGCATTAATACTCGAGAGTTCTAATGCCTAATTATGTACAGTTACATAGACTAGTTTATCTACACACATATCATAAGCTCTCTTTGATGTGTTCAGGAACCGCATGTTTGACCGGCATTATGGCATTGAGTTGTTTAGCTTGTTCTGTAGTACCAACTTCACAGACAAAGTACCCCTACTTGGCACGCAGGCGGGCGTCGGCGTTCGAAATTTGAATGTCATAATTTGTAGAAAATTTACACATTATGGTCATAATGTTCAATAGTCAGATAAGAAATGAGTTTTTACAAAGTAGTTTAACATTATGGTGATCGTAACGTGCGGTTTTTGGACGCAGTAAAGAGGGTTTATGATACGTGTGTAGATAAAAATGTATATACAGACAGGAACATTGCGTCTGTTTCCACACTATGATACCCTGGGGGGTCATGGGAACCAGACACAGCGATACAACTAACGTAATAACCATCCAGGGTTTCTTATTTGGTATCAGGGGTATCAATTTTTACTGTTTAGCCGGGATTCGAACCCGACTCCTCCCGCTGGGGGGCAAAGCCTCAAACGCAATTCCACAACTTATAAACAGAAGTAGTGACCGACCGAAACTTGATTTTGAGCCGAAACTGAAACCAAAACCGAACCTTCGGCTTCTTTCCTAGTTTCGGCCGAAACAGAAACCAAAACTTTTCTAACTTGAGACAATGTATAAACTTAAATTATGTTTTTTCAAAAATCTCAAAATCTCGACTTTAACAGAGGTATCAGTTTACTGTGTTTCATGAGGTCTGGGAAAGCTCCATCGTCAACACATTTATTAAATATATAAGCTAGGTGTGGGGCAATAACTAGTATTATTGAACCAATGACTTTGACTGATATACCCCACAGGTCTTCAGTATTTTTAAAGTTAAGTAATCTATACGTATTGACAATATCCTGGGGATATACATGATGAAATTTAAAATCTACATTACTGATGCTAGTGCTGTTTTTTAACAAAGTCTCTGCTTCATATTGAGATGAATTTAAACGCTCCGTTGTGAGTGGGTACATTGGTGAAGGATTTTTCAAAAGCTTAAGCTACCTCAGCGTTGGATTTAATAACATTATCACCCATCCTTAAGCAGAAATCATTGTCCCTTGGTATAAACTTTGCCAGTTTTACGGTTTATGATTTGGCAAACCGTTTTCTTTCTATTATTTGAATTTTTTATTTTTCTATTAATGTGTAAAGTTTTTGCAGTTCTACAAACCAACTTGAAAGTTTTCGAATATTTTTTAATATAGTCATGAAATTTTATATCAAAGTTATAGGTTTTTTGTTCATAAAGGTCATACAAGATAGCACTACTTTTACGAATTCCAAATGTGTCCCAGTCATTAAATTTAGATTTACCGTTATTGGCCGACTTTCTTTAGTTTATAAATTTTTCTCCGACAGTGGTAATTCTCAATTTTACAGATTTTCATTAAAGATACGCAATGCAACAGATCCCAATTCTACAGATTTCCAGTTTTACAGATCCCAATTTTACAGATTTCCAGTTGTGATTAGGGAACATTCCGCGCTGTTACTAATGGTCATTTCATTATCCTATTACTATCTCTTTCTAGCATATTTAAAAATGTACAGGAATGACCAGGATAGCTAATGAATGAATGATAAAATCAGGTACAATTGAGGGTACTGCAGATTGAATAAAACATTTGAGCTGGAATCTAATAATAATATCGGTACGATTGGAAGAATATGGAAAAGTATTTTAATAAGAATATTATTCTAATACGAAATAAGGCTGATTCAGATTAGAATTGGAGAAATTCAGTAAAAATAATGCATTGGCGCACTGAAACCCATATGAGCCGGCGCCGGCACTCAACGGCCATCTTTAAAAAATGACTGACTGCAGAAGGGTAAGGACATCATTCTAATTTAATCGGGGTAACTTTGCCAGGTAAACTAGAAATGGGAATCTGTAAACATGGGAATCCGTAGAACTGGGAATCTGTAGAATTGGGCATCGGTAAACAAGGGATTCTGTAGAACTGGGAATCTGTACAAATGTGTGCAATCAGTCCGACGTAGAGAAGACGCCAATTTTAGTATCATGTAATATAGCATAACTGACTTTAACTTTGACTTTGACTCACTCGATCCTTCAGTATTTTCGAGTAATCAGGGGTCCGTCGGAAGCGCAGCAACACCGATTTAAGGCTCTCGCCGTACTGCTTGAGACATTCAGCCTCGATGTCATATTTCTTGCAATAGACGCTTGATATTGTTACTAAAAAAAGCATTGCGTTATTTCTTTTCCCGAACGGTGCAGCAGAAGCACAGTTATGCACTAGCTGCGGCGATCGGCTAGCCCCCGGTCACGCAAAATAGAAAACTGCTCGTTCCTAGTCATGGTTGTTTATCTAGCTAAGTATAATATTTATCTTTATAAGTATGTCTATCGTTGTCTAGTACCCAAGATACAGGGAATCCTAGTTTGGGGCTAAATCAATGTGTGTGTTGAAAGTATTATTATTATTATCTTATTATTAATAGTATGGGATTTCTTGTGTGTAAAGTAAGTAAAACATAAACATTTAAATACAGGCACATTGCTTCTGGCCCCACACTAGGATATCCTGTGTCATGATATACACATATAGGTAACTATCTATCCAAGAACTTGGGATTTTTTTTCTATATCCCCAGCCGGGGATCGAACCCGGGACCTCTCACACGGTAGGCAGAGCCACAACCGCTGCGATACATAGGTCGTCAGCCCTGCATGCACAAATGAAGCACATTTATGTCCCCAATGAGAGGCACAGGCCTTTACCCGGATTCGAGAAAGATTGAGCCATTCTCCACTACGCTGGCTCGGCGCGGGATTTTCGATATAATAGGTGGCGACTTGTATGTATTTATTTTATATATGCATTTTATACACATGTATAATTTACTGTGAAACAGGAAATGCGTGGACTTATTCAACTGTACCTTGCAAAATATATAATGTCACGAATAAAAATGTTGAGCACATCTCACAAGTTGCAATAATGTATTTTTTCATGCATATAATACCTAGATACTGGGTAACTGGGTAAAATAGGTGCATACGTATTATGTGTGAAATTTATGCGGGCGTTAAAAATAAATTGATATAAGTTTTATGCATTTTGGTACAGTTAGCCACCTACATAATAAAATAAAGCAAGAATTAGGTTTAACCTTTTACCAAATTTTGTAAAAATTAAATCCAAAAAATACATTTTCATCCCAAATGAAGTAATGTTCACCAAAATTTTACTCCCTATTTTATATAAGACTACAGGGGTCCCATCGCTCCGCTTCGCTTCGTTTCGGCTCCAGGTTGTATAATAAAGTTGTGACCTAAGAAACCTAACTTTAGTAGGTATTCGGACTGGCTGGCGGTTAGGAAAATAGAAAGCTCTATTTTAAACCAACAATCATGGATAAACAAAATGCTGGAATCTAGGATGATCTCCTTGTCCATCAGCGATAAAATCAAATGAAAAGCAGCAAAGGGCTGTCCTCAGGGGGGAGTACTATCCCCACTCTTGTGGGTAATAGTAGCCAACGACCTCATAGTCCGATTAAGCACGAAAGGCTTTTACACGATAGCTTACGCTGACGACGTAACGATACTTGTAAATGGCCTATCTATAAACTCCCTATTTGAACGCATGCAAATAGCATTGCGTAACAAAGAGACATGCTGTGACAAAGACATACATGGTGATAGAGCCAAACACAAACTCTCAGTAAACCCAAAAACAACTGAGTTGGTACTATTCACAAATAAATATAGTTTAAAAAAACTAAAAAACACGCTTTTAAAGCATTTAGAACTAAAAAGTTAAAAATAATTTTTAATATAACCTTAAAACAATAATGAATAAAAAATACTATTATTATTGTGAAACAAAAAGCGTCGGGCGCTCGATGTACGAAAGATATGCAACAAAGCGCCCGACGCTTTTTTTCTTTTTATTTTCAACTTCTTAGTTCGAAATGCTTTAAAAGCGTGTTTTTTAGTTTTTTTTAACTATATTTATTTTTTAATTTTTTAGTTCGAGTGCGCGAGCCGGAAAGTAAGTGTGTGAGAAATTAATTAATCCTGGCGATCCTAATCAGGATAATGAGATAAACTTATGAAATTATTACATTGTCGCTGATTCTTGATGATTATACAAAGTTTGAATTTAATCTGTCCGTTTAAAGTGGGTCAAAATCGAGTCCAAAGGAGTCTGTTACATACAAACAAACAAACAAACATACAGGTGAAGCTAATAAAAGCGTGATAAAAAGATCAAACTCGGCAACTTCAAGCTGCCTTAGCTCTTCAATAAAACACTTAGGTTAAATACTTAGGCGTATGGCTTGATAGCAAACTACGCTGGAACAAACAATTAACGCAACTCTGAAGAAAGCCACCATATCACTTTTCCAATGCAGACATGGTGGGCGATAAATGGGGATTAAAATATGTCGATGGATGTATACGGTAGTAGTCAGACCAATAGTCACATACGCCTGCTTAGTATGGTGGCAACGCACAATGCAAAGCGCAACCGAAGCACAACTACAACAATTCCAGAGGATGGCCTGTGTAGCCACCGCAGGCTACGTGAGGACAAAACTATCAGCAGCCCTGAAAATTTACTGGGAATACCACCATTAAACCTCTTTGTGCATCAGGAAGCAAAATCTGCATTCCTAAGACTGTACAATACGGGACAATGGAAAGGTCAACCAGGAGACAACGGTTACTGCACCATTTTGGCAAAGGCACTCGAAGTCCCTGAAGCCACTATGGGGACAGACCGCATTAAAAAGCCTTTCTTTTTAACAAAAAATATTAAGTCAGGGTAGATATAGAAGAGTTGTCTCAGAACGTAGAGAACAACGTTTTTCAAAAAAAGGATATCACACTAGACATCAAACTTTCACTAAGCTTCGGAGGGGACACAACAGTGTTTCAGGCAGGTAGTCTCTTACATGGGGCATTACAAGTAGTAGGAAGCGTAGAGGAGATAGACATTGTCTTCAAAACGGCTCTGCGCACTAACAAAACCCAAACTTATAGGTACTGTAGTGTCACGATATGACTGGGTGAGAACAACAAAGTTAAATTGCAGTGGGTAACAGGTCACCACCAAGACCAAGGAAACTGCGAAGCGGAGAATCTAGCCAAAGCAGGGGCAAGAAGGACAGTGATTGGTCCTCCACCTTTCGCACAGCTGTCGGCTGAGGAAATAAGAATACAACTCAAAGCAGGACAGACAGCTCTCTATGCAGGGGATGCATGGAAGTGGATGAGACCGTGAAGCACATGCTGCTTGCACGGTCATCCACCATTGAAACCAGGATGGCAATCCTGGGTGAAACGACAACATCATCAGAGAGAATTAGAAAAGTGGGTGCAGGGGACATGCACAAAGGCCCCGCTCAAGTGGGCCAGGTGCAGGCACTTTCACCCCTTGGAGAGATAAAGAAGAAGAAGGTATCCGGACAGAATGTGACCTATAGCAACCAATACGGTTATGTGGGGGCTCTAAATTAATAATAATAATACCTTGGACACCATTTACACACTTGATCTAGCCCCAAACTAGGATTCCCTGTATCTTGGGTACTAGACAACGATACACATAAATAATATAGATAAATATTAATACTTAGATAGTTAAACAATCATGACTAGGGTACAAACATCCGTTCTCATCAAACAAATATTTGCCCCCACCGGAACTCGAACCCGGGACCCTTGGTTTCGTAGGCAGCGTCACTGCCGATTCGGCCATTCGGGTCGTCAATAGGTGATAATTAGGTGATCATTTAACATATTTGGGAGTCAAAACTTATATTGGTACAACTGTCACCAATTTTCTAGTCCCCTGAATGCAGCCTAGTGGTTGCATGCATATAGGTAGTATCGCACACGAACTTGTTATCCCTACAAATAATGATTTATGAGAGGAAAGAATGTTTGACGATATCTGTCCGTGAGGTAGGTGATACCTCACGGTATGTTCTATGCATGCAATAATTATAACTATTAGTTATTATTATTATTATTATTATAACGCTTGTTATTTATTAAATATCTTGACCGATATTCAGGGCCTAATTAAAAACATGAGAAGACATCCTTGATTTTCAGTGCTAAACTAGTGACGTATATCCGGTCCGTCCGTTCCCGCCCGGATGTTCGGTTAAGCCGTGTGGTACCTTGTTTGCGCGCGCGCCCCACCACACCACCGAGGCAGTTCGGATTGTTGAATTCGAATTTAGCTTCATTGGCGTCTTGATTTTCGCACGGCACAGTCGCTGCTCAGCTCCTGAGTACGGCCCGCCAAAAATCTATACATCGTGACGTGAGAACTTCTTTTGCATATTATAACCAACTGTTCGTTAAAGAATTTCTTAGAATTTTCTGATTTATAGCAGGCAAATAAAAGATTACCAACGGTGTGACCGTTCGTTTGTGTAAAATGGAGCAAGAAACCCCGGAGGTTCCGTCCAGTGTGGAGCACGTGGCGGCGCGTAAGGATAGAGGCAAGAAAAGGCGGAAACCGGTGAGCTCTTCGGACTCACAATTCTAGTTCGTCCTCGTCGAGTTTCTCGGAAAGCGACGATCGCAGGAAGCGGTACCGACGGCGCAAACGCATCAAGGAACGTAAGTTCGATCTTCTTTTTAACGAGATTAAAGATCTTAAAAGCCAACTTGCTGCTACACAGGAATTTCACGAATATGATTGTGAACCACGGCATGACTTGATTAACCCTAATGTTAGTGGAGACCTCTACGAAGGTTATGTTGAGGAGTCCGAGCCCGCCAACATTGACTCGGCTTTCGAGGTCGATCTTAACATTTTTACTGGTACAAAAACCAAGGAGCCCGCTGTACCGCAGGCGTCTCCCGAACTAACACAACAATTAAAAGATTTGCAGCGATTCAATAGCCAGGACTGGATTAACGTCCGATATGCCGACGTCCAAAAATACTATTTAATTGCGCCGGGTTTCACTAATCTTGAAGCTAATGACGAGATAAAGAGGTACGATACATCTAAAACTACCTTAAACATGGAAAAAACTTTTGCCGGCATTTCCTATGCATTGCTCAAACAGCGCGACGCGCTTTTGAGTGAATTACAAGCCTTTCTAGCCTGGGCGCATTAGGTCGAAAACCTACGATTCGGCGATATCCATACAAAGCTCAAAGAAATGTTGGCCAATGGTGAGTATAGCAAGATTTCAAACGACGCTCTCCAGCTCGTCTGTGGACACCGGTCTGAACTTATTCAATATCGCAGAGAAGGCATACTCTCATCAGTAAAAGACCAGTACCACAAAAATACATTACGCAAAATTGCGCCGTCAGGTTCTGATCAATTTGAAGCCGACAAATTTAATGCTTTATTGGAAAAAGCGGGTGGAGTTAAAAATGTGTTTTGGGTGGAAGGAAAGTCTCGCTACAATACTGCGCCACAGTACGAGCCTTCCACTTCTACCCGCAGTCAGACGCAGAAACAGGCCGCAACTTATAACAATCGCGCGCAATATCATAATCAAAGCCAGTATCATAGTTCGGCCCGAGGCAGGATAAATAATAATTCGATTCGCGGGCGAGGCGCGCGGGGTTCACGCGGCCGTGGTCTCCCCGACAGGTCAGGAAGGGATTATCAACCCAGACGTTCTCCCTCATCCCACCGGGATAGGAGACACCAAACCCATAAACGAAAATATTGACTATGCCATGCACATGCATGCAAAATTTCACGCCGGACAACTCCGCATGTACTACGATCGTTGGAAATAGTTGGGAGGTCCCACATACATTCTAAAGAGCCCCAAGAGCGACGGCACATGGAGGCCCATATTCAACTTAAAAAATCTGAACCAATACGTCATCACTCGACTTTTCAGACTAATAAATGTACATCGGGTAACGGATTTTCTACAACCCAAGGATTGGTTGGCCAAAGTGGACATTCACCAGGCATACTTCCATGTCCCTGTATTCGAAGGCCACAGAAGGTTTCTCCGCCTTCTGTACGGCGACAAAAACCCACAAATACTGGAAATGACGTGCCTACCCTTCGGCCTTTGTTCAGCACCGAGAATATTCGCCTCAATTACCAACTGGATAGCACAATACCTCCGCGATCACGGTATCCGGATCATCGTGTATCTCGACGATTTTATGCTGGCTCATCAAAACAAAGCCACTCTCATAAATCAAGTGTCGTTGACACTGAACACGCTCGCCCACCTAGGCTGGCAAGTGAACACAGACAAGTCTGTTTGCAACCCGTGGAATACCTGGGCATTGTGTGGAACACATGGCAGAACGCGAAATACATTCCTCAGAGGTTAGTAGCAAAAATACATTGCACGGTATCCAAAATCTTGACAACACGGACAACGTCCGTCAAACAGTTACAAGGTCTCATTGGCCTGCTGAACTTTGCCAGTTTTGCTGTACCGAGGGGTCGTCTAAATTACCGGTATTTACAGTTACAGGCCAACAAGGCCTTGAAACTAAAGATGACAAAAACCTTTCCTCTAGTTGCGAAAGCCCTAGTCGAGTTAGAATGATGGCAGTTGAATTGTCAGAAGAGTACTCTACTTCATGTCCCACTATCGTCTCATTACCTAACAACAGATGCCAGCGACATCGGCTGGGGGGCCAAATTAAACGAAATCTCAATAACAGGCTCATGGAAACCCTCACAGCAGAACCTTCATTGCAACTACAAGGAGATGTTGGCCATATTAAATGTTTTACGCCCTCATTATCAGCTCCTGAGCTCACAGTCGCTGCTAATACAGTGCGACAACAAAACTGTCGTCTCTTATCTAAGAAAAGAGGGAGGGGCGAAATCTATAGCCCTTACGGAGCTGGCAATGAAAGTGCTACAAGTACTGGACCAAAACAACATTCACATGTCCATCTATCACATAGCAGGGAACTACAACTGCGAAGCAGACCATTTATCACGTCTCAAAGACCCACCAGAATGGCATCTCCTGTCAAACATAACAAATGTCGTGTTTGCCAAGTGGGGAACCCCCGTAATCGATCTTTTTGCTTCCAGGAGAGCTCACGTGGTTCCAACGTACTGTACATTGGACAGAACCGACAACCAGGTGAGCATGTACGATGCTCAAGGCAGCAAGTGGGATTTCAAGTTGGCATGGCTGTTCCCGCCGCCTTATCTCATTCCCAGAGTATTGACGCACTTAAACAATGCACTGGGTGTGTACCTGATCGTAGCCCCGAGATGGCACAAAGTTTACTGGAGACCAGACCTGAAGAGCCGCGCATTGTCATCCCCATTCACGATAAGGAACCTGTCTGTTTGTTCATAAATCTGTAGTGTCTACTCTTTGTGATCCCAGTGAAAGTAATAAGCTAAGCTCACATACACTTGTAAAACAAGTCCTAAAGTCCATTGGGTTAGATAAGCCTAAACCTATCAAAGCCCCCATCTGGGATATAGACTCCCTTGTAAACCATCTTTCTAAAAGAACCTGCAATTCATCAAGTTTATTTGCCACCTCTCAAAGAGCGGCTGCTTTACTCCTACTATGCCCGAGTAGACGTGTACAGATGTAGTGAATAATCCTTTCCTTTCGTATTTTCTCGGAAATGTTCGTTTTTGTCTTACTACTTCACGGGAAATTTGACATTTGACATTGATAAATAAAGTATGCGATTTATTTGATACCTACACGTAATTTAATAATACAGTAATTCATAGACACATCGGCACCATTCGGGTGTTATCGTTGTTCCGAGTTTTGCCGATAGGAAAGGATTATTCACTACATCTGTACACGATTTAACTTTACTTACCGTTACTCAGGAACACTGTATTATTTCAGATGACAGCATAATCTTATGGCCATCTTTTGGCTCCAAAACTGACTCCATTATCAATCAACAATCGGGATGGAAGCTAAATAAGAATAAGGACAAGTCACTGGATCCTATCTACTGGATACGCCGCCTCATTGAGTTGGGTAAACCCAGGCGAATTGCTGCTAAGTGTGATAATCTGTTTGTGAGTACTACAGGCGACCCCAAAGCTGCTACACGTACAATCATAGGGGGCTGGCTGAAGAAACTACTTCAAGATGCAAACATCAATGCTATGCCTGGCAGTTTAAGATCAGCTGTTGCATCCAAAAAATCTGGAGATAGAAGAGAGTCATTGATTACGAACCTATTCTCCCCTGTCGAGTAATTAAGACAATTATGTATTGTTCAATACTTTATTCCAAAGTTTGATTTATATTTGCTGATTTTAGTAATACATACCTACCTAATTTATTTACTGGTTTGGTACCATTTCTACGCAGGTTCTATCAAGATGAATAATAATACCTGTTTATAAGTTACAAGTTAATTTTATTTCCTTAAACCACACTAATCACCTCATCTTAACAGAAAGCAATACAGAACAGATACAATAATGTCATAAGTCATAGTACCTTACCTACATACAGTACATGTAAACTTTAGGTTTCTTCCTAAGGGATCATCGATCAGTCCGAATAAATTATAGATAGTTACTTACTTGTTTATCAAAATACCTGAATCATTCATAATTTCTGTATGTCACAACATAAACATACCTACTTTTATTTAAATATGTATGTTTACGAATCACATTAGCGTCCACCAATACCAGGCGATATCAAACACGTCTCTCATGTTTTTAATTAGGCCCTGAATATCGGTCAAGATATTTAATAGAGACGTTTTACCTGAAAATAAAACGTTTATTAAATACTTACCATATTCAGGGCCTAATATTTTTTAAATCTGCCTGGTGGACATGAGAGATCCAATGAAGCTAAATTCGAACTCAACAATCCGAACTGCCTCGGTGGTGTGGTGGGGCGCGCGCGCAAACAAGGTACCACGCGGCTTAACCGAACATCCGGGCGGGAACGGACGGACCGGATATACGTCACTAGTTTAGCACTGAAAATCAAGGATGTCTTCTCATGTTTTTAATTAGGCCCTGAATATGGTAAGTATTTAATAAACGTTTTATTTTCAGGTAAAATGTCTCTATTATGACAAGCTTTTTTGACACATACTCCAGTCTCCCTAAGTTAATCATGATTAATCTGACAATGGTAATACGCCTACCATTAAATCTCTGACTTTAAAAAAGACTGTCATAATAAATAACAAGCGATATCAAACGTTGTATGCGTAAACGCCAATGCTCACGAAATGCTTGCAGCCAGCCGCAGCCCATGCGCAGCCCCCCGCGCGGCCCGCACATCACCTCCCCTCACCTGATGCGCCTCTCTGGGTAAGGCACAGACCAGATATCGAGATAGACGCAGCAAACACGGCCGAATGTATGAGAACCAACCGTGTAACTTTTTCACTACCTACTGTGACGTCACGAGCGCCTTTTAGTGATGGGTTGTTAATCGTGAAACAGAGTCAAAGGCGCGCCGCCAAATCGATTCAAAATGAGCGCTGCTGCGGGAATCCCCTACCTACCACGACCACGTACCTACCGCGTTGCCTTTTTGTCAGTAAGCCGGCAGTGTTTCGAGCGGGAGATCGTATCGTAGCATCGCACCCAGATATCACATCATAGAGTGTTAAAGTATGTATTTTTCTGTAGAACCTATTTACCTTTTATTATTCATTTGTAAATCCGTCCAGCCCCCTTATTCAGTAACTCGAATCGATCTTAAACTGTGGAATAGTATCAGATTTCCCATAGTTATGTACAATCAATTGACACTGCGTTGCATTTGACCTGGCTCAAGCAGGAATAATAACCAGAGCAAAAAAGTTTTCGAATTCAGAAAACATGAACCTTATGTCATTGTACATAAGAGTCACTGACAGTTCGATTCGCATACCTTTTCGACGCGTAATTATTCCTGCTTCCTACACTGGATTAAAGTTATTAATTAAGGGGGCTGACTAGAATAATGTAGTTAAGGTAAAACGGGGTGTATGGATAACCAAGGGTAAATAGAAATAACTCTTAGGCCCACTACTTCGTAAAGTATTAGAGAAGAGAGATTGGGAGCTATCTCTATTCTCCCCTGGGTATCAAAATACACTCAGTTTTACTACATTATTACCTACTTACTAGTTCAGTCTTGTTCTACCTACCTACTTATCTTTTTTTAAATCATTCCTCTGTCTCCTACTCATTCCTCTCTCGAAGTGAATCGATGTTGTATCGACAGAGGAATGAATTACTAATCGAATTTCTATGTAATGCTGAGTTACACGAAAAAAGCTTAAATTTTAAGTCATGATTAAACTAATTTGAATCCATCCAGCGGGTTGGGCTGTGCTTTGATTTGTCAGTCAGTCAGTCAGGCAGTCAGTCACTCAGTCTTCTTTTATATATTAACATAAAATGAATACATAACAATCTCACATGTACGTTATTCTACTAATAAAATATAGATTGCAATGAAAATGCAACTCAGAATTATCATTCTTCCGTCAACAAAATCGAATCGTCCAGCGATTTTGCAAGAATCGTCGCATTGTACAACACTATCTGATTAAATCGACAGAAAAATGAGCAAATCGACTGTACCATGCAACTGTAAGGTTAACGAAAGTATAGTTTACTTCACTGTTCATTGAGGGCTACGAAAGAGATATCCATGAATTGTGTAAAGTGGAAGCAGCAGTGGATGACGTCCATGGGAAATATACGCTATGGTTCAACCTATCTCAGTAAAAACGGGAGACGCTACTCTAAATTAAAAATAATTGATTATTTAATAAAATAGGTGAATTTCAGAAATAAAATTACTTACGTATGAAAGGTAACGCCGTTGTTTTCTTTGGAAACAACATTGTTTGAGTTTTTGCAATTCACAACGGCACAGTAAGACATTTTTATGTTTATTAGTACACGGCTTACATTCGAACAGCCAGAGAGCGACTGAGCCGGGATGAGCGGAATCCGCCTATTAAAAACACGCGAAGTAGGTAGACTTTCGCTGTCTATCTCGATATCTGGTCTTTGGGGTAAGGGGACTACAAACCTGGTAATACCTACAAACAATATGCTTATTTGTTGCCATAAAATAATGCTCAGCTGAAAGGTTCCTGTGGTAGAGTTTCGGTTACTGTTGTCCGTCAGTGTTGTTTCGGGGTCTGGGAGGAGTGACTCGCATGACACGCTACGCCGCCACCGCCGCCGCCGCTGCGGTCTCCGCACTGAAGTCTTGCGTCATACAGTCAGAGGACGTCACAAAATATCACCAAAATATAGTACTCCACTAAGCCCACTAGGCACCTTTCAGGTATCTTCCATCTCAATCACACACACATACCAGTGAAACAAAAGATGGGTGTGACTTTTTATTTTTTTTATATATTTTTATATTGAGAAGAATACACAAATCGAACTAGGCCCATAGTAAGCTCAATAAGGCTTGTGTTATGGGTACTAGACGACGATATATTTAATAGAGATAAATACTTATGTAAATACATAGAAAACGTCCAAGGCTAAGAAACAAATACTCAAGCTCATCACAAAAATATTGCCCTTAACGGGATTCGAACCCAGGACCGACAGCGGTCGTAGGCAGGGTCACTACCCGCAATGGGTTGAAAAAAAACCATTTACCTATGTATTGTTAGGTTAGGTATTTAACTACCTACCATAAAATGCCGCTGGAATGAATAGCGAGTGTAAGTCTCCCGGCACACCTTTTAATACTTATGTGATAAAATGTTGCGGCAAATCGAATAAATAATCCTAATAAATTATTCTGAGGAATACCAACAAATAGTTCCGGGCGAAACAGCCCGGTAGGACAGTTAAAGGTTGATCTCTTGTTGTAGATAAGCCTACCTTTGTACACGTTTTATTTAACCTTTCTGTACGAAGAAGTGGTGAAATTATGAGAGAGAACTTAAGAATTCCACAAACAGATATGATATTCATATCAGTTCGAATGCGTAAAATATGGTAGAGTTTAGTTAGCGTAACTTTATTTTTTAGTTCTCCATACGTTTCGGGACGGGCCGTCTGGTATTCCGTTTGCAATTCAAGTTTAAACCAGTATACTATTTAACGGTTTGAACCGTTAGTTTACCAACTAACGCGTCATATAGTAAGCAGTACGCTACAGTTTACTATCTGTCGATAGTTGACCAACTAACGAGAAAAAAAACGTTACTTTATGAACTAACATTTTTGACAATCTTACGGTGACATATATAAAGACAGATATTTAGATCTCTCAATATTTAATTAAATTATTCATATTATATATGTCACCGTAAGAATGTCGAAACCGTTAGTTGATCAACTAACGTGTTTTTTCTCGATTTTTTTCGAGATTTCTTCCAGCAAACCTAGGCAGGACAGGAAAGTGCACAATAAATTAAATAACTACCTACTAACTAATACAATATTATATAAGTATAACAAAAGTCATATGATACATCATAGTACATACTTGTAAGTTACAAGTTTCAATCTTTTCTTGAAAAATAAAAATGGATGGAGTATCCCTAATAGCGCAGGGAAGTGCGTTCCACAGTCGGATTGCCCTTAATTTAAACGAGTGTTCGTAAGCAACAGTGTTGTGCTGAAGAGTTGAGAGAAGAGACACCGTGTGAGATCTGCGATTCCTGTCCTTGGAGAAAAGGAACTCAAAACGTTCACGAAGATAGGTGGGGTAGCGTGGATTTCTCAAGATATTAAAAAGGTACGAGAGAATGTGCATATTACGGTGAAGACGAATCGGAAGCCACCCTAGCTCTTTGCGATATTGGGAGACATGGTCATACTTGCGCAGCCCGAAGATTACCCGAATCCCGAGATTCTCAAGTCGTTCGAGTTTATTCAGTCGTTCTTCGTTCGCACTGACCCAGAAAACATCCGCGTAGTCGATTAATGGCAGTAGAAAGGACTGAGCTAGGGTGATTTTAGTCTGCCGTGGCAGGAAGTACTGCAATCTCCGGAGGGAGTGAGATGACGCAAAGACACGTCTGCTAACCTCACAGACATGGGGCGACCGACAGCAGGTTATCGAAAATAACCCCAAGGTTCTTGGCTTTCTTGCCGTACGATGTTATGGTACCATCATACATATATATACCTATATACCTATACCTATCTACACTGATGATAAATTAAATAAAAAGACTTAGGAGTGTTTTTTTGCTCAAGACGCGGCCTTTAGCAAACAGGCGGAAATATTTTTCAAATTCAATAACAAATAAGCAAATAAAACCAAAATGGCGGATATAATGCACACGAAAAACACCTGAAAAAACAAAGTTTTCCTTTACCTTATATATGCTTTCCATATCGTTTTTCCGATGCTGTTTTCAAGTTTTGGCAGTACTGAGCCCGCAATTTCTCAAAATACAATCTAAGTTACACTCTACCGGCCCAATACCCCCGACTCGGTGTAACCCAAACCCAACGTATGTGCCACTGTCGCGATTTGAATTTCGTCTTTTCGTTAGAGGGGTGTTTTTGCGTGACTCGGACATTATTTTTAATAATATCGAAACCAAGAAAGATAAGGCAAAGTCGGAAACTTGTGACCGTTCACCAAAACAATACAATTTAACAGATCACCAACTATTCGCGCGCACATATATGTCACCGGTCAAAACCGTTAGTTGATAAACTAACGCGTTACTTATAAACATAAACATTTACATACAGACACATACATTGCTTTTGACCCCACACTAGGATACCCTGTGTCGTGGGAACCAGAATCGCACACACGTCGTCACACACGTAAAAACATCCAAGACCTTGTTTTTTTTACCCTCAGCCGGGGATCGAACCCGGGACCTCTCGCGTGGTAGGCAGAGCCACAACCATTGCGCTAAGAGGTCGTCTAAATTATTAGTGGGCATGCGACCCCATTCAAATAACGAGAGTAGAGATACTTTCAATCCTAGGCATAGCAACAAGTTGAGCATCCGCCTCTCGCATTTGAAAAGATGATGATTAGGGTTATGGTAAGGACTGGAACTCACTCGAACGAAACCCTTGAGGAGCGTGAAAGGGTTTACCAAGAATGTCGGACTGCCGGCCACCACCGCCACCTGCGAAGAAGGTTTTTTTTGTTTGTTTGTTTTTTTTTTATTTATTTTTTATTATTATTATTTATTGTACGGACGGACAGACAGCCGGACGGAACGGACGGGCAACCGGACGGTGCGAACGGATCTTGTATGTTCGTATTTGGATTCACTTTGCTGTTTCTTCATTTCTTTTTTGTTTGTGCTGCCCACCCACGTCTCATCTATTATTTGTTATCTTGTATAATGTATTTCCTTCCATATGTACTATACTTTTGTAAACCCAGGGTTTGGCTGGGTTCGGGCCTTTCTGTTTTTTTGGATTTGACTTTTTTATTTTTTTGTGTTTTTAGTAGGTTTTATTGTATTTATTTTATTATATATCTATTTATTATATTATAATTACTTACCTTCTTATTTAGTGATAGTTACTTCTCCTACTCCGAAAGTGAAGCTTCCGATAGCGTAGGAAGTGGATTGTCGTCCACGGACGACGTTTTGCCTATTGCCTTTAAACGTGTGTTTTCCAACCTCAGTAGGAACTTCAACGTCGTTCACATAAATGCTCAGAGCATTAATTCCAGTCATGTCGACCTTCTCGACTCCTTCAGCGATCAGAGCATTCATGGTATTCTGATCTCCGAATCATTTCTCAAACCCTCTCTTCCTTCTACCTTGTATGCTCTGCCGGGGTACAGGCTCTATCGGAATGATAGGACGGGCAAGGCTGGTGGCGGTGTTGCTATTTATCTTCGTTCCGACATTTCTTGCAAAGTCATCAGCCACTCACCTAGTCTGTACTCTGGATCCGCTGAACACCTCTTTCTTGAGCTATGCCTCCATCACACTAAGGTCCTTCTGGGTGTCTTCTATAGCCCCTCTCTCCTCATCGACTACTTTGACTCTTTTGAAAGCATCCTTAATGATCTGTCTCCCCTATACAGTGACACACTTATCCTAGGTGATTTCAATACCTGTTTACTTAAAAATGATGTTCGCTCTGCCAAACTCCAGTCTATCGTAAGCTCCCTAAATTTAAATATTCTTCCCCTGAGTGCAACTCACTTCCAGCCCCACTGCACCCCCTCTCTCTTGGATCTTATGATTGTTTCTAACATATCCAAGGTTGCAACGCATGGCCAACTTAACGCCCCCTTCTCCTTTCATGATCTGATTTATCTGTCGTTCAAGTTAAGGCCTCCCAAGCGCGCAGGGAAATTCCTGGATATTCGCAGTTTCAAGGGTATGGATCTCAGCTCCCTTGAGTCTGATGCCGCCTCTATAGACTGGTCCCCTGTCGTCTGTAGTGAGCCCGTTGATGAAAAAGTCCAGCATTTCCAATCGATTGTCCTGAGTTTGTTCGACAAACATGCTCCTGTCAAAAAGGTTAGGGTCAAACATCTCCCTGCGCCCTGGCTTACTGATACCATCAAGGGTCTGATGGCCCAGAGAAACCGTGCACAATGTAGATATAAGAAGGATCCGACGGACGATAATCTCCTTATATACAAACGTCTCCGTAATCGTTGCACCCGTCTTTGTCGAGATGCCAAACGCCGCCATATCTACGAGAGTATTGAGAGTTACACTCCTGCACAGGTTTGGAAGTTCCTGAATACCCTCGGTGTTGGTAAGTCCCAGGACGCAGTAACCGGTAGTGTCGACCTCAACGGTCTCAACAAATTCTTTGCTGTCTCCCCTGTCGTGATGGACCCCCCTGTCAAGGATGCTACCATTCGTTACTTGCGCACCAGAAAGACATCCAGTAGCTTACCTTTCAACCTCAGGTCTGTCGGAGTTGGCGCAGTAAAGAAGGCTTTTCTAGCAATATCGTCAAAGGCTATAGGTGATGACAAGATCTGCTTTCAGATGCTTTTCAGTGTACTTGATCATTTGTTACAACCCATAACGCATATAATCAATGCGTCGCTGAGCGAGTACTGCTTCCCGAGCCAGTGGAAAAGAGCATTAGTGTTACCCCTACCTAAAACGTCTAACCCGTCCTCCTTCAAAGAGTTCCGTCCCATTTCCATCCTACCAATCCTTTCCAAAATCCTTGAATCAATTGTCCACTCCCAGCTGTCCTCGTACCTTTCCTCCATGAATTTACTGAACCCTTTTCAGTCTGGTTTTAGACCGGGGCATAGCACCACCACAGCACTACTCAAGGTAACTGACGATATCCAACTGGCAATGGATAAGAAGCAGCTGACAGTCCTGACTCTCCTAGACTTTAGCAGCGCCTTCAACTGCGTCGACTTCGATATACTTGTTGAAATCTTAAAATCGCTTAACGTCTCTTCACACTCGGCTCGCTGGTTTGACTCTTACTTGAGAGACCGCCAGCAGCGCATCAAGTCTGAAGAGGTCACTACAGAATGGTGCAAGCTCTCTACAGGTGTTCCGCAGGGTGGCATCCTTTCCCCTCTTCTCTTCTCAGTTTTCATCCATTCCATCTCGGATGTATTGTCTTCCTCGTATCATCTTTATGCAGATGACCTTCAAATTTATCGGCATTTTCCCCTGTGTGATCTGACTTCGACTGTTGAGGCTTTGAATGCTGACCTCGACAACATCAGGAAATGGTCTCTTTCGTATGGGCTATTAGTCAACCCGGACAAGTCTCAGGTGATGATACTAGGTACACGGCACTTACTTGATTTGTTGCAGAATAAGTCCGTTGATCCCGTTCTATTTGACGGTACCATTGTCAAGTATAGCGAGAAAGCCAAAAATCTTGGCGTTGTTTTTGACAATCTATTATCCTGGTCGCCCCATGTTTGTGAGGTCAGCAGACGAGTCTTTGCATCCTTTCATTCTCTTCAGCGTTTGCAGTTCTTCCTGCCTAGGCAGACTAAAATCATGCTAGCTCAGACCCTTCTTCTGCCTTTAATAGACTACGCCGATGTTTGCTGGGCCAGTGCGAACGAAGATCTACTGAACAAACTCGAGCGACTCCAAAATCTCGGGATTCGGTTTATTTTCGGACTTCGTAAGTACGACCACGTGTCCCAATATCGTAGGGAATTAGGCTGGCTCCCGATCCGACTTCGTCGTGATATGCACATTCTCTCCTTCCTCTTCAATATTTTGAGAAATCCGTGCTACCCTGCATATCTTCGTGAACGTTTTGAGTATCTTTTCTCAGGGGATAGACTTCGGAGATCTCACACGGTGTCACTTTTGTCAATTCCTCAGCACAACACTGTTGCTTACGAGCACTCGTTTAGGTTAAGGGCAATACGTTTGTGGAATGCACTTCCTTGCGCTATAAGGGATTGCAAATCCTTGGTCACTTTCAAGAAAAAATTGAAACAGCATCTCCTCTCTTCCGAATAGTGGGTATCTCATAGTATTTATGTATATCTATTTATTTATTGTATTCTATTTATTTATTTTATAGTAATTACGTAGGGTGTATTGTGATTTATTTGATAGTATATTTATTTTATTTATTTCTTTTAACTCTTAATTGTACACTAGGACTACCTCTCTATATTTCATTTTTCTCTTTTCTTCACAGGTTAGCTGTAAGAAATTTCTTTTTAGAAATAAGCTCACCTTTGCATACTGTTTCTGTTATAATTTCCACTGTGTTTTCTGTGCAATAAAGGATTATTATTAAGAAGACCAGCGGAGATTAACAAACTATTAAAAAATCGTGATTGAAAAAAATCAAAGTTGCTGATCTGTTTGTTGTACTGGTTGCTCAGAAAGTCTCCCTAACACCAAAGGCCGATAGCAATTTTAAACAACAACAACAACAAAATTATTTATTTAGCATAACGCTTGGACAATATACAGAGAGTTTTAACATCATACAGTAACAAAACTATTAGTGAGGGTAGTTATCCGGCCGCGGCGGCGGCGGCGGCTTGCTTGCGAAGCGCGCACTAGGAGAACCTGTATCGCGCGTTATACCGGTTGCCATACAGAGCAGCACACAGCAGATCCTCGATCGCGATTTTAGAGTTTTATTTGTGTGTTAAAATTTTAAGTTAGGTTAAAGTTAATGCTTTAATTTTATAGATAATATATAAATTATATTATTTAAGTATTTTTTATCAATCAATAACTTTCGGAAATATTATTATAAATACACACAAATATTATTTAAATTATATTTCCGAAAATTATTGATTGATAAAAAATACTTAAATAATATAATTTATATATTATCTATAAAATTAAAGCATTAACTTTAACTTAACTTAAAATTTTAACACACAAATAAAACTCTAAAATCGCGATCGTGGATTCTATACAACTATTATATAATGAAATGTATTAATTATTAAAATATATAAAATGTTATATTATAATACATTTAATTTTGATTCAAAGCATTTCGGTATTACCCTGACTTAAGCAACAAAGATGAGAAATCATTTGAATTCAAGCTGATCAAGTCATTGGATTTAGCGACAGTTGCTCAGAATTTGATCACACATTCTGTTCCTTACTTCATCGAAAGTGACCTAAACTGTAGAAGTGCCGTAGTGTGTATAATACAGGTGACATTTAAATAGCAGAACATATTTTGGGGAATGATAGTACCCATCAATATGAACAACTTTTCCCAAGAAACATATGGTCACAAATGAAAAAAAACGTCCCTCAGTGCATTGACCCGATCAGCTGATTACAAGTTACTATGGTAGAACCAATTTTTTTTTTCGCTTGCGACCTTCATTATTATGGGTACTATTACCAATGCCCAAAATATGGTCAGATAATTAAATATCACTGCGTATATGTATATAAAGACAGATATTTAGATCTCTCAATATTTAATTAAATTATTCATCTTATACCTATATGTCACCGTAAGATAGTCAAAACCGTTAGTTGATCAACTAACGTTTTTTCTCTCGTCAGTTGGTCAGCTATCGACAGATAGTAAACTGTAGCGCACTGCTTACTATATGACGTGGTAGTTGATCAACTAACGGTTTAAACAGTTTAATAGTAAACTGGTTTAAACTTGAATTTCAAACGAAATACCAAGACAAACACTGCGCTAGCTTAGGTGAAGACTAGAGTCTTCGTCCGAATAGTCTTCGTGTTAGGTTGACATGTAAGAACAAAAGAAACATAAATTTTAAACCCTGTCGGTCTGGTTTAGTATCTGTCGATAGTTGATCAACTACCGCGTTAGTTTATCAACTAACAGTTTTGACTATCTTCCCGTGTCATATACAATAATCTTGCAATGCCACCGCACACCATGAGAACCGACTATAATGTGACGGAAAGACAGGATCTGCAATGCCCCCTTACCAAGATTAATTTTCACAAACTTTGTATAACTTGTTTAACAAGTTTGAATATATTTATTTATTCGCATATGCCTCATGAACAATACAAATAGTCACTTATTACTGTTTACTGTCAACTCGATCAAGTTTCTGGAACTAGGTATATTTCCTTGGCCTGTTCAAATTACCTTTTATACTAACAGCCTTTTCACCCTATCTTGTTTCCGATTTATAATATATTTAAATATTTTTATTGAATATATATGTACAGGGTTACAGGAAAAGTCGACCTAGATCCGTTAAGGGCGTGTAGTACACATCATTTCTAAATGATTTCACTATGGATTCCCCCATCCTAAACTTAACCGTTTTCGAGATATTCGAGATTTTTTTTTTTATGAAAATGCCCAATTTTTCGGCTATTGAATTGAATATTTATTTTTTTTGACTCTAATGATTATTTTTTTGGTTTTTTACATGAAGAATGAGATGCTTAATGACCTCAATGACTAAAATTGCAAGTAAGTTAACTAAATAGGTCATTGTAGACGATCGAAACTTAAGAAAATAAGTACAAATTATAAAAAAAAAAAAACTTTTCTGGATATCTCAAAAAAATATTTTGGCACTTGCTCTGCAGATGTGCTTAAAAACATCTACATTTTATCAGCTATCCAACGAGGTATAGCACTCTAGGGTATTTATTAACCTCAAAGGTGAAACTTAATTTCTAAGACTACATGGCAGTCAGAATAAATAGCGCTTATTTAATTTAATTAATTTGACTTAAGTTTAGCATCATCATTTTAGCCTACTGGCTTCCATTACTGAACATAGGCCTCCCTCGGCTAGGTACAACCTTCACCATCCATCGATGTCCCGCTATCCTGACCTAGAGATCATTCAGTTTTTATAGCATTTTTTGTTTGTTCAGATCGTCGATCGCTCCACTAGTCCACTTTTCACTACACCAGTGGTTAATGTTCTTCTTATGTCGTTAGCAGCATTAATTATCCTTTCTTTGAGAACTTCCACTGACGATATGGGGTTGGGCTCACTGTAAACGAGGCTCTTCATGTGCCCCCATACATAAACATCCATGGGAGTCAGGTCGGGACTTCTTGCTGGCCAGGGTAAAGGCCCACCTCGTCCAATCCATTTGTTAGGATAGTTAGTGTCCAACCATTCCCTAACGCTTCTTCTGAAATGAGCAGGGCAGCCATCATGTTGAAACCACATGTCCCGCAGTAATTGTAATGGGAGATCATCTAGTAGGTCACCTTAGTCACCTCTTAAGAAATTTTCATAAGTTTCACCATTGAGATTGTCTGGAAGAAAGTAAGGCCCAATCAAATGGTTGGAAATGATGCCCATCCACACATTTACACTAAATCGTCGTTGTGACCCCTTTACTCTTTTCTTATTTGGATTGCCTAGTTCTTTAGGAGCCCAAAAGTGTGCATTATGATAATTAGTAATACCGTCCTTATCGAATTTGGATTCATCCGTCCACAATATTAATTTTAGGAAATTCGGGTCCTCGATATCTGCATTGAGCATAAATCTGCAGAAGTCCATACGTCTCGCGGGATCTCCTTCTTCAATTTCATGTACCGGCGTGTAGTGGTATGGCCTGCCGTATGAACCGTAAACCACACTTTCCACTGAGTTAGGCCCAGTTCACGGGCAACAATATTGGTCGAAGTGGTTGGGTCTCTTCTGAACCGTTCTACGATTTCGTTGTCTTGTTCCTCGTCGTCATCAATGACACGTGGTCTTCCTAAGTCCGTACGTCGTCGCGAAACAGAGCCAGTTTCACGAAGTCGTCGGTAAACTCCGTCGAAAACGCTCACATCAGGTACTCGACGGTCGGGATAGCGTCGTATGGACTCAGTCCGAGCTCGTGCGGACACGCAATTGCAGTATCCGTAGCAGATAAGCATATCCGCATATTCTTCGTTCGAGTATGTTGCCATTTTCAACAATCCAGTATCACAAGCACAAATCAGAGTCCAGTAAACAAGAACAGTAGTCACAGTTAGAAAAATCAGTCCAGAAACAAAGCCAAGTCGGGTGGGAATCCGAAAGCACAATAATTCGCATCTACCATGGACGAATCGCATGAGCAGACTAAAATGGATGGCAAGCAAACAAACAACCAAATACAAAACAATGGGCATGTTAGATCCCCAAACTTGTTTTTGCACATTATTTTTCTCACTCTCAACTGCATAAATCGTAAGTTGTCTCGCTCACACGCACCGGATTAACTTGAAGGACAATAGCCGAGGGACCCGTTAGACCTACTACCTGAACCTTTTCAACTATGTTTTTTTCTATGAGTTTAAATACAACCCTAAGTTATTATACCTCGTTGGATAGCTGATAAAATGCAGATGTTTTAAAGCACATCTGCAGAGCAAATGCCATAATATTTTTTTGAGAAATCCAGAAAAAGAAAAATATTTTTTTATAATTTGTACTTATTTTCTTAAGTTTCGATCGTCTACAATGACCTATTTAATTAACTTACGTGCAATTTTAGTCATTGAGGTCATTAAGCATCTCATTCTTCATGTAAAAAACCACAAAAATAATCATAAGAGTAAAAAAAAATCAAAATATTCAATTAAATAGCCGAAAAATTGAGCATTTTCATAAAAAAAAAAAAAATCTCGAATATCTCGAAAACGGTTAAGTTTAGGATGGGGGTTCCATAGTGAAATCATTTAGAAATGATGTGTACTACACGCCCTTAACGGATCTAGGTCGACATTTCCTGTAACCCTGTATACATATTTACAAACATGCCAAACACGTAAGTTTCCACTTTTTCGCTTTCCTGCAGTCGGCCAAAAAGGCGATGTCGGTAGTCTGAAATAGGTTAAATACGATATGCCTGCGTCATATATGATGATGATAAATTGAATAAATAAACTTCAGAAAAAAAAACATGAGTGTTTTTCTGCTCAAGACGAGGCCTTTAGCAAACAGGCGTTAATACTTTTCAAATTCAACAGCAAATAAGTAAATTAAACCAAAATGGCGGATATAATGCACACGAAAAACACCTGCAAAAATAAAGATTTCCTTATACATTTAATTACCTACTTAATATTAATTAACCAGCTGCATTACGTAAGCAACAATTAGGAAAACACTTGTAGACATGGCTTTCCTGAAAGATGTTCTTAATTTTATGTCCATATTGGTACGTAACTAACCTGTAGCTCAGCTAAAAATGCGTTTCATATAACTTGTCCCATTGCCGTTAAGTTGGCAGTAGTGCAAAACTGTCAAACAATGAGGAAATACAATATCCGGTTGCTAGAACTCCCCACTTGAAAAAAATAAATTAGCAGGTTTATGGGTAATTTGATATGTCAGAAATAAAAACCGGCCTAGTGCGTGTCGGATTCGCACATGTAGGGTGCCATAATAAATGTAGAATATAAATCAAAAATATTATATTAGGAAGGTATTCACTTCACATACGATACAACTAGCCAAAATAACTGTATCATTCTTCACCAGCAAATAATAACTTTGTTTTTTCATAGTGTTTGTATCAATGACAAAGTTGCATTTGCGGTTATTATTTCTTAAAAACTGGTTATGTTATTTTATTCAAACAGTTTTTTGTTGAAAATATGTATTAAGATATAAAACATATTTTTTTTAGGTTTTACTCTCCTACTTTAAAAGTTAGGGGGGGGACTCACAATTTTTTCTACTTTGAAAGGGTCTGTCTCTTTAACGATTTGCTTTGAGGAAAAATTGTTTCAGAGACCTCTACGTCATTTTCAAAGACCTATCCATAGACACCTCACATATATAGGATTGATGAAAAAAATATTGTTGGTTTCAGTTCTTTGTATGGGGAGCCCCCCTTATTATTAATTTTTTAATTTATGTATAAAAATCGTAATGCGGTTCACAGAATACATCTACATACCATGTTTTGACTGTGTAGTCCTGATAATTTCAGAATAAAATTGCTGGGACACACGGACGAACGGACGGAGAGACGCACTGATAGACTTGACGAAACTATATACCTTATGGGTTTCTTGTTTCTCAACGGAAACCTTTAAAATTGTCGAGTGGTAAGAAAAAATTGGTTAACATAACAATATTTTTACCTTGAAACTTTAAACACAATTTAGACCTTAGAAACTAATGGCGGCCATTTTGAATTTTTAGCAGACAGGCCAACAGGAGGCCTACTATAACCTCTTAAATCTATTCAGCTCAAGGCGTAAACTGGACTGCATTGCTGATTCGTAACATGACCTTTAAAAAGCAAGGCAGTATAAGCCCTTAAATACGTCCAGCGTTTTCATGCAGTTCACCTTTCTTTTCCTCATAAAATCGTACCATGACGTGCCACAGAGGTCGCGCATAGGCTGCTTGCTGTGATTTTCTATATTCTTAGGACCATACCGAAAGCCACACCAAATTTCAAAGACTTGACACAAAGTTATATTATGAGTTTCGAATAATTCCTTCTTAGCTAAGGTAGCTACCGATAAAATCGGTTCCATTGTGAAAAGAATACTTATATATTTAATTAAAATATTCAGAACAACAATTAAAAAGGCCTAAGCCAATAAGTAAATCAGGCAGAACCGTACAAAAAATATTATTGAAATTAAACTGAGAATCGAAACTCGCAAATTGAATTGAAACAATGAAAAGGACACCTGTGCCAACATAAATTTAAATTTCCCAAATTTCTATTGTTTTAATCGGTATATAAGGGGTAGCTGGTAACAGATAAGTACTACTTAGTCAGATACGGTAGAAGTCGACACTATGGTTAGCTTAAAGGTCGTAGTTTTGGTGGCTTTGGTAAGTCTTCTTTATATTTCATCAAGCATTTAATAATACATCTAATGAATTGTTAATATTTCAATGTTTTTGTATCTTACTTAAATCTGTTACCATTACCGGGAAATACATATATTTCGTTGGTATGTAGGGCGTTTCTATTAAATAAATGGCAGAATCTTTTGCTACAGTTTATATATGTCACCGTTAGGTTGTCAAAACCGTTAGTTGATAAACTAACCTTATATTTCTCGATAGTTGGTCAACTATCGACAGATAGTAAACTGTAGCGTAATGCTTACTATATGACGCGTTAGTTGATAAACTAACGGTTAAAACAGTTAAATAGTAAACTGGTTTAAACTTGAATTGCAAACGAAATACCAGGGCAAACACTGCGGTAGCTTAGGTGAGTCCCCTGAGTGAAGCCCCTGAATAGTCTTCATGTTAGGTTGACATGTAAGAACAAAAGAAACGTAAATTCTAAACCCTGTCAGTCTGGTTTACTATCTGTCGATATTTGATCAACTAAAGCGTTAGTTTCTGAACTAACGGTTTTGACTATCTTATGGTGACATTTAATTATCTGACCATTTTTGGGCAATGGTACTTACTACCTACCCATAATAATGAAGGTCGCAAACAAAAAAAAAGATTTGGTTCTACCATAGTAACTTGTAATCAGCTGATCAGATCAATGTGATGAGGGAAGTATATATTTTTTTCATTTGTACCATATGTTTCTTGGGAAAAGTTTTTCATATAGATGGGTACTATAATTTCCCAAAATATGGTCAGCTTATTAAATTTTACCTGTATTATACACTCTATGACACTTGTATAGTTTAGGTCACTTTCAATGAAGTAAGGAACAGAAGGTGTGATCAAATATTAATAGCGTAATCATTCTGAGCAATTGTCGCTAAATGCAATGACTTGATTAGCTTGAAATAAAATGATGACTCATCTTTAGTTGCTTACATCAGGGTAATACCGAAATACTTTAAATCAAAATTACTATCGGCCTTTGGTATTAGGGAGACTTTCTGAGCAACAAGGGCAACAAACAGATCAACAACTTTGATTTTTCGTTATCACGATTTTTTTTATAGTTTGTCAATCTCCTCTGGTCTTCTTCGCAGGTGGCGGTGGTGGCCGGCAGTCCGGTCTTGGTAAACCCTTTCACGCTCCTCAAGGGCTTCGTTGGCGTGAGTTCCAGTCCTTACTATAATTATTATCATCAAAGCTGACGACCCGAATAGCCGAGTCGGCAGTGACCCTGCCTACGAAGTCAAGGGTCCCGGGTTTGAATCCCAAAAAATATTTGTATGATGAGAACGGATGTTATAACCTAGCCATGGTTGTTTATCTATCTAAGTATAATATTTATCTATAGGAGTATGTGTGTCGTAGTCTAGTACCCAAGATACAGGGAATCCTAGTTTGGGGCTAGATCAATGTGTGTAAATAGTGTCCAAGGTATTCTTATTAATAACCCAATCATCATCTTTTCAACTTGTTGCTATGCTTGAGATTAATTAAATTAATTAATGATTGAGAGTATCTCTATCGCTCGCACACTACTTAACTACTTCCAGCAAAGACGCGGCAGACCCTACACTAATGTAGGAACCTACAATTAGAGATGCAACGATACGCCTTTATGCCGATACGATACCGATACCGATACGCTTATAAAATATCGGCGATATCGATACCGATACCTTATTGAATAAAAAATGAAGGTTAAATAGATAAAAAACAAGTCAGGTTCATTTTTTATTAGGTAATATAAAAATATAGACTGGTTGATACAGTTTTAGTTATTAAAATTAACATTAATCAGATTTTTGTTTAAAAATAGAGCACGGGGTTCCCCCAGGCATAGTTTCGCGTTGTCTCGTTTGCAACGAATTAGACGAGACAACTCGCGTGTTTACATTACATTTTTAAAGCGAGAAATTTGTAAAGTATCGTTGTATCATCATCATCATCATCAAAAGTAAAGTATCATCGGGCATAAAAATATCGCCGATGCCGATATATCTGCAAACCTGAAATATCGCCGATATATTGGTATGGGAATCGTATCGGTTGCATCCCTCCTTACCTATAATGCCTTATGCTCTATGTCCGGCTCAGCTTATACCATTTGTTACAATACTTATGTCTTAATACCTAACTGACCTGAATCGCTCACTTACTCCCCTCGCCTTTCTCACTTCCTTTTTTTTTCAGCTCACATCCAAAACCGAAACATCCGAACTGAGTGTTTACGGTAAGTGCCAACTTACCTTCATGATATTTAAACACCTAATTGAAATTAAGTGCAAATAATTAAGAGCGCTGGGCGACGTTGGCGGGAATTACTGTGCATATGTACAGGTATTTAAAAGTGACTACTGCGCATTCAAGGCCACCGCTCATAACGTGTGGCGCGACGTATAATGAGATTATTTTATTTTAATTAGGCATAAACTATATAAATCTTCGTTGAAACAAATGCCGTGTTACTACAAAAAATATTAAATAGCGTTTTACCTCAAAACAAACGTCAAATCCGATAAGTTTTTGTTTTTAAACAACTGTTAAACTGTAGTTTATTTTTTGTGGTAAGGCCCATGTTGTTCTTTGTTTTTAAGACAAGTTTCAAGATAATTTTAATAAACCCTGTTTCATTCTATTTTTCAGCTGATTTTGCGGTTGGAGTGACAAGTAAGTTGAAATCTTTCTATTACTGCATTGCCCCTCGGCGGGGATGTTGTGAAGCTGCTGATGAATTTCGATCTTTACCACCCCATAAGGGAAAAAAGCGTGAATATGTAGCTCTTCTTCGACCAGTGCCTCTCCACTAGTGGAGGTTGGCAGTCAGCTCCAAAAATAATACACATTTATTAATGGGATTTCGACGCTCGACAGACTTAGTTTAGGTTATATACAAGGTGACATTTAGTTAGCTGACCATATTTTAGGGAATGATAGTACCCGTTATTATGTACAACTTTCCGCAAGAAACATTAGGTCGCAAATGTATTTATTCTTTTAGTAACCAAAATATGGTCAGCTAATTAAATGTCACCTTGTATAGATAATCTATGTATATGTAAATAAAAATATTAAGAATTTACAAACTCACTACTAGAGAAGCTAAACAGTTGCTTACAAAATGGCTAAGAAGTCTGGACTATGATGAGGTTGAATCTTTGTTCAAAGGTTCCATATAAATAGTGTCTTTGTATAAAAATGTAACTTAAATATAACAGTAACTTAAACTTTTAACTGTAACTAAAATAATAATGTAGATGATAACTTGCTCAAAATTAATTAATTACCTTAAAACTATGATAAAATAACTTAAACCTTACAATCTCTAAAACAACTTGTCACTTTTATTACAATAAACTCTGTTTAACTAAGTAAGGTAACTATCAGACTGATAATAATCAAGTAGATTGTAAATGTGTGATAGTGTTTATTTCAAAAGATATATGTTAATGTGGAGGGCAGGATTCTCCTGATACAGGTATTATAATACTTAAAAAGAGATCCCATGTCTGTTAAACCCTAATTCTTACTATGAAATAAACAATTTTGTATTTTGTAAATGTAATATTACTTGTGTTGTACTGATTGTATAAATATCCTTTGAATAAAAATAGTTACCTAAAATTATTGTATTTAATTATTTTAGGTAACGCAGGAGACGCAAAGAGCTACTTCAACTACATCGGAACGATTGGTAAGACAACCATAATCTTAGGAATAGTTACAAGAAATGTATAACTCGATAATTATATTTTTTTACTTTAACTATTATTTTAACCGAAATAAATTTATCTAATTGCCAATCAAACTGGAGGGAATATGTTCTTGTATGTTATTTTACTCGTTGCTTGAAGTTCTTATAGCTACTGCACAAAACAATGAAAAAAATAAAGTGGGAAATACACAGGCGATCTGTCACTTGACCGACGGTTTATTTGTGTGTTATTTACTTTTCAGGTAAAAGCTCGTCTATTGATGTCGGATTCGGAGTTGGTCTTGGCGGTAAGTTCTTATGGTATAATTACATATATATGTCACCGTAAGATTGTCAAAACCGTTACTTGATAATCTAACGTTTTTTTTTCTCGTCAGTTGACAAACTATCGATAAATTGTAAAGTGTGCCGTGCTGCTTATGATATGACGCGTTAGTTTATAATAAAACTGTTAAATAATTTATTTAGTGAACTGGTTAATACTTACATTGCAAAGGAAATACCAGGGCAAACGCTGCAGTATAAGAGGGGTTGAGCGCAGCAAAGCCCCTGAATAGTCTTCGTGTTAGGTTGACATGTAAGATCAAAAGAAACGTAAAACCTAAACCCTGTCAGTCTGGTTTACAATTTATCGATAGATTACAAACTAACGGTTTTGGCCATCTTACTATAATATGGAGCGGGCAGGCTTAAAAAAAAACTTGAAAAATAAAAAACTTAAAAACTGAAAACAATAAATTGTACTGGAATTTATTGTTTTCAGTTTTTAAGCTTTTTTAAACCACGCATTCTGATAAGACATTTAGATTGACGCTAGGCTCAATGACAATTCTTGGAATGACAAATAAACATAATATTTGAATACTTAATTTTTTTCGATTGCAAATCAAATTATTTTTAATTTTTATTTAGTATTTTTATTTATTTTTTTAGCTGACCTCAATTTGATAAAGCTTTTATATCGTGGCTTCTTTTGTGTCTCACTTAATACCTAAGTGTAATTTCACGTCAAAAATTAAAAATAAATAATAAATTAAATTCTATATAACTTTTAAATATATATATTTTTTTCATTTTTCAGTTTCCAGAGGATGCGGTCTTATTGTGGACAGCCTTATCCCCGGTCGTGAGTATAATCGCTGTATTATGTATGCTTGGAAAATGTTTTAAGAAAATAATGTTGTTATTACCGTTTAAATTTGTTGATATTAATGATGATTATCAAATACTTTTACGACTGTCAAACTTTCTTAATAGATAATAATTTAATAAATAATAATGAATGAAAGTAGCTCATTTATGTCGCCACCGAGGAGCACAGGCCTAAGAATAAGGCATAAACAATAAAAATAAGAATCATCATATAATACCATACATTATTTCCTTATTTTTTATCTTAAAAAAATACAAAGTTTATTATATTAACCGGAAACTAATCATCTTTTATTTTTATTTTCAGTGGGCGCTCTTTTGTCTAATAGTAAGTATCCTATTATTATCTCTGTAATTCTCTCTTTTATTTATACTGATGCTATAAATGTGGTATTTCTGTGCAGTTGCCGTCTCAAACTTCAAGATCACAGCCTGCATTCTCGGAGTCGGCGAGACCACATCAATCAAATTGCGTAAGTAATAAAGCTTGAAATGGTCCCTCTAATATAATAGCTCACCTAAAATAGGTAAGATAAGATATATAAGATCTTATCTTATATGTGCGTGATTTTCAGTCGAATTTATTCTGCCGTTTTAGCTCAATGTAGGCAAGTGTGCCTCTAATAAGTGCCACCCTAATAAGAAACACCAAGAAGACATGTTTAGACCAGTTGAGTTGTAGACAAGATGCCATTGAGTATCAATCTATCTATACTACGCTAGTATTGGTAGCTCTATGGTTTGTTGCCAATTGAATTGTGGTCGATATTTCTTCATCCCACTACCGGGCAAAGGCTTCCTTTAGTTTTAATACCACGATAAGTGTTGAGCGAGATGGTGCTAACCCGCTTGTTTGTTCCAGTCCCCTTCCTGCCGAAATTGACATCGGATGTGTGCACCTCCAAGTTCGGTCCTCAATTCGGACTGAAGGGCTACGACGGTGCCTACACCAGCGCCGATGACATCATCAGTTTCTACGGAGTGGGAGGAGCTGAGAAGCAGTGCCTGAGTTTTATCGACACGTACACTAAAGGACTGGGAATTAACTCTGTTACTGGTTAGTATAATTCTGTGATGTTGTAAGCAGCAGCCGGTTAGGGAACCCATTGATAATCGCAAAGCACTTTTCAGCGGTTTTGTCCGGAACCGAGCCTTACATTTAAACACTCATATTGTAGAGACTTAATACAATTACGTAGTAAGTACGCACTTTCAAAGTTATACTTTTGGCTATATACACACGAAGGTAGATATTAGAAAAGATAGTGATCAGTGACTCGAATAACTAACTCATTTACTTCAAGTTTCTTCCGGTATTGACGCTAATAACGGCGCTACTGGTAGAAAAGTGATTTGTGATTCAGATCTGATATCTGTCAGAAATCTGAGTTACCAACCGGTTTAGTTTCTTTTTAGTAGTTCCACATGAATAAGGGCGTAAGGGGTGGTTTGAAAATTTAGAGTTTTAAGGACGCATCACAGATATTTTGGTTACAATCCTGAATTCATAACTAATTTCAAAAAGGCGATGCAAGTTAGGTTGAATGAATTTCTAAAAAAATACAAAATACTCCGTCCTGAACAATATGGTTTCCGAAAAGGTTTAACACAAGCTTTTTTTGACTTAGTGCTCATACTAACACTAACAATAGCTTTGATTCTCGAAATGAGCAAAGCTTTTGATTTTGTTAACCATTCCTTACTTTTAGTAAAGCTAAATTCTTTCTAAATTCGAGGCGTAGCATTGAACTGTCTAAGAAGTTTTCTTGCAGATAGAACAACAATGCACTAAAATAAGCAAAATCCATGAAAAAAGCAGCATCGTCACGGAGCAAATTTATGGATCCCATTTTGGCATAAATAACTCAGGTGTACCATGAAAAAGCCATATAGAATCGGTGTGTAGCAAAAAATCGCCTTGTATACAGTTTATACAAACCGAGACAAACTTTTTATATTGAAGCCGCTCTAACGGCCTACCGGACCAGATAGGTATGCTCAGTACTTAGCTATGGTCTGATTCTGTGGGAAAATCTGGTGGAGGTTGAGGGCTTTCAAAAAAAAAAAATGCATAGGAGGAATTTGTAAGGCTAAAATTGATGAAAACTGTAAACTACTTAAAAAAATACCCGTCCCATGTGCCTACATTAGAGATGCTTATTTTTGTGTTATTTCTTATCATAAAATCTGGAGAACCAGAGATGAAGGGCGGCAAAGACAAGCAAGATCAAAATATATGAACTTACCTTATCAACCTCCTCGATTTAAGTACATTTATAGGAAGAATATATTTAACAGGTGGATTCTTTTATATAATTAGCTGCCTGAATACTTTAAATTAACGAATAGCGAGTCATTGAAAAATAGTCTGACAAAGTGGCTACAATAACACTGTTTTATAGCATTTAAGAATATTTAGATTATAAGAAATAATATAAAAAATAAATAATTGGAATCTCATAGTTATTATTATTTTGCCTGCTTTTACATAAGCTGATAACACTGCACATATTTTGAGGGTAACATCCTATATTCTACTGTTTCTTTCAAATTAATTTAATATAATTTAATTTCATATGATCTAGTACACAATCTACATGCAATGTAATTTTATTTTCAGGATCAGAACGCGTGGTGTTGGACTCTATTTTGAAAATTGCTCTGCTATCTGACAGTAAGTGACATTACATTACATTACATTTAAGGTTTCATCTGCACAATGCCTATGCGC
Source organism: Argyresthia goedartella (assembly GCA_949825045.1). Lineage (NCBI taxonomy): Eukaryota > Metazoa > Arthropoda > Insecta > Lepidoptera > Argyresthiidae > Argyresthia > Argyresthia goedartella. The sequence goes on along the minus strand of OX463832.1, from coordinate 8,066,770 downwards.
AATGACGCTAACGTGAAATGCCCAAAGAAAAAAAAGATAAATGATCAATAAAAAAACCGTCTCATCGAATTATCATGATCGTGGATATTTCTGATTCTTATTCATAATATTTATTGCACAGAAAATACAAAGGCTACAAAAATGTTATAAGCAAAGGCGATGCATATGGCGAACTGTTTCAAAACTAAGTATAACAAGTTTTTCATTGATCTAAGTTATCCAAACAAAACCCGGTACCTGCTTAATTTTTTTTTTCAATAAAGTCATATCAATTATTCATAATGTTTTGATTATCTACAACATCACTTTTAAACCTAATATGTACTGTAAAAAAGCGTATATAATATAAATAAATAAATAAATCTCAAGGTCACTTCCCGAAAAAAGTGACTTCTATAAATGTATCCAATATTCTAAAGTCCACTAATATGTTTTACTTAATATATATATATATGTACTTATATACCTAAGCAAGCTTATCTTGATCACAAATGACTCACAGCGTATTTTTTGCAGAGAAAGCCAGCACCTGGACGGCTGAAGACAAAGTCTCTACTATCGTCGAAAGTAAGTTATGTTTTTCTAGTTATTGTTTCCTTCATTGCTCCACAGTTGCACACACACAAAATCGACTGTTGAAGGACACAACTGAGCTTTTGCCACCCCTTATGGGAAAAATTTGTGTGTGTTGATTAATATGAACTTTCTAAAAACATGGCTGATGTATGTTTGCTGTTGATACGTTTTTAAAATTACATACTTACCTTCCTACTTTTTCTTTTCTAGTCGCATCAATTGTCGGTGCTCTTGGTAACGGCTACAAAGTTGAGCGTAAGTTCACAAAACTCACATATTGCTACATTTACAAACTTGACATTCACAATACAAAATTAAATTTCACAAGTTTGTTTTGTAATATTGATCGTCATTTGACCTTTAATTCCCATTTTTTTAGGAATAATGACCCTTATTGTTCCTTCCAATCCAATGATATGATCTTCAACCACCCATGCGTGGATGCTCATTACTTGGTCTGATCCACGCATGATTCATTCATTCAGCTTTTTATATCTTTTCACATTTTAACCGTATTATTTTTCTTTTCAGTCGGAATCGACCTAAGTACATGTAAGTATTGACTTTCGGTAATGAAAAATCTGATGAATAGGTGTCTTATATCTCAATAAATTTTTCGACTAAGAGAAACAGACAAAGAAGCTCTGACCACAGCGCTCGGAGAAAAATTTAATTGTCAGATGAGGTTTTGATTAAAACAAGATCTTGAGTTTTATTAAACCGCATGAATTCGTGCTTTTCAGGGTTCCGTACCCAAACGGTGCCAATCGGGAACCTTTAATTAATAATTTATGTCTGTCCGTCAGCTGTATCTCATGCAAGAGCCGTAAGTAGGTAGAGAGATGAAATTTTCACAGAATTTGTAATACTTTTAAAGCTACGCTATAAATAATTAACTACATGAGTTTAAAGAAAGGGGTTCTAAATCGCACTTGACAGATTTTTTAATTCAGTTTTTTTAACAACTTTCTTTTTTTTCAGCTCTGCTCAAATTCTGGGACAAAGTATTTGTACAATACGGCTTCAAAGGTGGGTATTTTTTCAATAAACAACACTAAATACCTATTAGATTAAAATACTAATGTCTTTTTTGTGAGATCTGCAACTCACTGTTTGTAAGACTAATTTTGAATAATTAACAGTATTCACGGGTGTGTATTATTAAAAACTTACTAATCTATTGATATTATTCCACAGCTTGCACCGGCTACCAATCAACGATCACTAAGAAGATAAAGGACGTAATTTTCAACGCATTCAACGGCGCTATCGTAGCTCGTTCCAACTCTAGCAGCACTTCAAGCAATTCCTCAAGCAGCAATAACAACAGCGCTTCAGGCACTGGCTCAAGCTCTGGCAACAACAACAGTGGCTCAATCTCTGGCAACAACAACAGCGGTTCAGGCAGCAGCAACAACAACACAACAAGTTCCAGCAACAACAGTGGCTCAAGCACTGGCAACAACAACAGTGGCTCAAGCTCTGGCAACAACAACAGTGGCTCAAGCACTGGAAACAACAACAGTGGCTCAAGCTCTGGCAACAACAGCAGTGGCTCAAGCACTGGAAACAACAACAGTGGCTCAAGCACTGGCAACAACAACAGTGGCTCAAGCTCTGGCAACAACAACAGTGGCTCAAGCACTGGAAACAACAACAGTGGCTCAAGCTCTGGCAACAACAACAGTGGCTCAAGCTCCGGCAACAACAGTGGCTCAAGCTCTGGCAACAACAACAGTGGCTCAAACTCTGGCAACAACAGTGGTTCAAGCTCTGGCAACAACAACACTGGTTCAAGCTCTGGCAATAACAGCGGTTCAAGCACTGGCAATAGCAACGGTTCAAGCTCTGGCAACAACAACAGTGGCTCAAGCTCTGGCAACAACAACGGTTCCAGCTCTGGCAACAACAGTGGCTCAAGCTCTGGAAACAACAGTGGTTCAAGCTCTGGCAATAACAGAGGTTCAAGCTCTGGCAACAACAGCGGTTCAAGCTCTGGCAACACCAGCGGTTCAAGCTCTGGTAACAACAGCGGTTCAAGCTCTGGCAACACCAGCGGTTCAAGCTCTGGTAACAACAGCGGTTCAAGCTCTGGTAACAACAACAGCGGTTCAGGCAGCAGCAACAATAACACAACAAGCTCCAGCAACAACAGTAGCAGTGGGGAACTGAGTATTTTCGGTAAGTGCCAACTTACCTTAGATATTTAAACACCTAATTGAAATTAAGTGCAACTATAAGTATACATCGCACCACGAATTAAGAGCGCTGGGCGACGTTGGCGGGAATTACTACTGCGCATTCAAGGCGACCGCTCATAACGAGTGGCGCGACGTATAATTAGATTATTTTATTTTAATTCGGTATAAACTATATAAATCTTCGTAGAAACAAATGCCGTGTTACTACAAAAAATATTAAACAGCGTTTTACCTCAAAACAAACATCCATCAAACAAACAAACAAAATCCCATATTTTTTTGTTTTTAAACTACTGTTAAACTGTAGTTTATTTTTTGTGGGATGTTATTTGTTTTTAAGACAAGTTTCAAGATAATTTTAATAAACCCTTTGTTTCATTCCATTTTTCAGCTGAATTTGCGGTAGGAGTGACGAGTAAGTTGAAATCTTTCTATTACTGCTTTGCCCCTCGGCGGGGATGTTGTGGAGCTGATGACGAATTTCGCCCTTTACCACCCCTTAAGGGAAAAAGCGTGTATATATAGCTCTTCTTCGACCAGTGCCTCTCCACTAGAATTTCGACGCTCGACAGACTTAGTTAGTTTAGGTTATTTAAACAAGGTGACATTTAATTAGCTGACCATATTTTAGGGAATGATAGTACCCTTCATTATGTACAACTTTCCCCAAGAAACATATAGTCGCAAACGATAACAATTTTTGGGTCCCCGATAGTAATTTGTAGTCAGCTGATCGGGTCACTGAGGGATGATTATTTTCTTCCATTCGCGACCATATGTTTCTAGGGGAAAGTTGTTCATAATGATGGGTACTTTAATTTACCAAAATATGGTCAGCTAATTAAATGTCACCTTGTATAGATAATGTATGTATATGTAAATGTAATATTACTTGTATTGTACCGATTGTATAAATATCCTTTGAATAAAAATAATTACCTAAAATTATTATAATTAATTCTTTTAGGTGATGCAGGAGAAGCGCAGAGCTACTTCAACTACATTGCAACGATTGGTAAGACTTTCACAATCTTGAGAATAGTTACAAAAAATGTAACTCGATGATCAAGAATTTTTACTTTAACTATTACTTTAACTGAAATAAAATTTAACGAATTTCTGGCCAATCAAACTGGAGGGCATGGGTTTTCGTATGTTATTTTACTCGTTGCTTGAAGTTCTTATAGCTACTGCACAAAACAATGAAAAAAAAAAAGTGGGAAATACAAAGGCGATCTGTCACTTGACCGACGGTTTATTTGTGTGTTATTTACTTTTCAGGTAAAAGCTCGTCTATTGATGTCGGATTCGGAGTTGGTCTTGGCGGTAAGTTCTAGTGTTATCATAAGATATAATATATACGTCACTGTAAGATTGTCAAAACCGTAACCTTATAATTTAAGGTTTTTTTATCGTTAGTTAACAAACTATCGATAAATTGTAAACTGTTCCGTTCTGTTTACGATATGACGCGTTAGTTTATAATAAAACCGTTAAATTGTGAACTAGTTAAAACTTGCATTGCAAAGGAAATACCAGGGCAAATATTGCGGTACTAGAGGGGTTGAGCGCACCAAAGTCCCCGAATAGTCTTCGTGTTAGGTTGACATATAAGCTAAAAAAAACATTAATTGTAAACCATTTCAGTATGGTTTACGATTTGTCGATAGTTTACAAACTAAAGCGTTAGTTTATAAACTAACGGTTTTGACAATCTTACGGTGACATATACATACACGCTACCCATAATATGTATAGGGGTTGATTGATTTATTGTTTTCAGTTTTTAAGATTTTTTATGGTAAACTACGCATTCTGATAAGCTATTTTTGATTGACGCTAGGCTCAATGATAACTCGCAGAATGACAAATAAACATAATATCCGAATACTTAATTTCTGTCGATTGTAAAACAAAGTCTATTTCATTTTTAATTAAAGTCTTTTTATTTTTTATTTTTGACTGACCTCAATTTGATAAAGCTTTTATATCGTGGCTTCTTTTGTGTCTCACTTAATACCTAAGTGTAATTTCACGTGAAAAATCAAAAATATAAATTAAATTCTATATAACTTTTAAATATATATTTTTTGTCATATTTCAGTTTCCAGAGGATGCGGTCTTATTGTGGACAGCCTTATCCCCGGTCGTGAGTATAATCGCTGTATTATGTATGCTTGGAAAATCTTTTAACAAAATAATGTTGTTATTACCGTTTAAATTTGTTGATATTAATGATGATTATCAAATACTCTTATGACTGTCAAACTTTCTTAATAGATAATCATTTAATAAATAATAATGAATAAAAGTAGCTCATTAATGTCATAATATCATAACATCAGTGCCACCGAGGGGCACAGGCCTTTACCCGGATATGAGTAACAATAAGGCATAATCATTGAGAATAAGAATCATCTTATAATACCATATATTATATCCTTATATTTTTATTTTTTTTAAATACAAAGTTAATTAAATTAACCGGAAACTAATCATCTTTTATTTTTATTTTCAGTGGGCGCTCTATTGTCTAATAGTAAGTATCCTATTATTATCTCTGTAATTCTCTCTTTTATTTATACTGAAGCTATAAATGTGTGTATTTCTGTGCAGTTGCCGTCTCAAACTTCAAGATCACAGCCTGCATTCTCGGAGTCGGCGAGACCACATCAATCAAATTGCGTAAGTGATATAGCTTGAAATGGTTCCTGTAGTAACTCAATAGTGGTGCATCGCCATCTGCTCACCTTTAACATAGGATAAGATAGATAAGATAAGATATATAAGATAACTCCTCTATTTACCATATTCCCAATCAAATTACATCTAAGTCAAAGATCTTTCATATATTGTTTCCTGCGTGATTTTCATTCGAATTCATTCTGCCGTTTTTAGCTCAATGTAGGCACAAGTGTGTCTCTGCCACCCTAATAGGAAACACCAAGAAGAGATTTTCAGACCAGTTGAGTTGTAGACAAGATGACATTGAGTAATAATCTATCTATACTACGCTAGTATTAGTAGCTCAATGGTTTGAGGCCAATTGAATTGTAGTCGACATTTCTCCGTCCCATTACTGGGCAAAGGCTCCTTTTAGTTTTAATACCACGATAAGTGTTAAGCGAGATGGTGCTAACCCGCTTGTTTGTTCCAGTCCCCTTCCTGCCGAAATTGACATCGGATGTGTGCACCTCCAAGTTCGGTCCTCAATTCGGACTGAAGGGCTACGACGGTGCCTACACCAGCGCCGATGACATCATCAGTTTCTACGGAGTGGGAGGAGCTGAGAAGCAGTGCCTGAGTTTAATCGACACGTACACTAAAGGCCTGGGAATTAAATCTGTTACTGGTTAGTATATCTTTGTGATGTTGTAAGCAGCAGCCGGTTAGGGAACCCATTGTTAATCGCAAAGAACTTTTCAGCGGTTTTGTCCGGAACCGAGCCTTACATTAAAACACTTATATTGTAGAGACATAATACAATTACGTACTAAGTACGCACTTAGTTTCAAAGTTATACTTTTGGCTAAGTTATACTTTTGGCTATATACACACACACGAAGGTAGATATTAGAAAAGATAGTGATCAGTGACTCGAATAACTAACTCGTTTACTTCAAGTTTCTTCCGGTATTGACGCTAATAACGGCGCTACTGGTAGAAAAGTGATTTGTGATTCAGATCTGATAATCTGAGTTACAACCCGTTTAGTTTCTTTTTAGTAGTTCCACATGAATAAGGGCGTAAGGCGTGGTTTGAAAATTTAGAGTTTTAAGGACGCATCACAGATATTTTGGTTACACTCCTGAATTCATAACTAATTTCAAAAAGGCGATGCAAGTTAGGTTGAATGAATTTCTGGAAAAATACAAAATACTCCGTCCTGAAAAATATGGTTTCCGAAAAGGTTTAACAATAACACAGGCTTTTTTGACTTAGTGCTCATACTAACACTAACAATAGCTTTGATTCTCGAAATGAGCAAAGCTTTTGATTTTGTTAACCATTCCTTACTTTTAGTAAAGCTAAATTCTTTCTAAATTCGAGGCGTAGCATTGAACTGTCTAAGAAGTTTTCTTGCAGATAGAACAACAATGCACTAAAATAAGCAAAATCCATGAAAAAAGCAGCATCGTCACGGAGCAAATTTATGGATCCCATTTTGGCATAAATAACTCAGGTGTACCATGAAAAAGCCATATAGAATCGGTGTGTAGCAAAAAATCGCCTTGTATACAGTTTATACAAACCGAGACAAACTTTTTATATTGAAGCCGCTCTAACGGCCTACCGGACCAGATAGGTATGCTCAGTACTTAGCTATGGTCTGATTCTGTGGGAAAATCTGGTGGAGGTTGAGGGCTTTCAAAAAAAAAAAAATGCATAGGAGGAATTTGTAAGGCTAAAATTGATGAAAACTGTAAACCACTTAAAAAAATACCCGTCCCATGTGCCTACATTAGAGATGCTTATTTTTGTGTTATTTCTTATCATAAAATCTGGAGAACCAGAGATGAAGGGCGGCAAAGACAAGCAAGATCAAAATATATGAACTTACCTTATCAACCTCCTCGATTTAAGTACATTTATAGGAAGAATATATTTAACAGGTGGATTCTTTTATATAATTAGCTGCCTGAATACTTTAAATTAACGAATAGCGAGTCATTGAAAATTAGTCTGACAAAGTGGCTACAATAACACTGTTTTATAGCATTTAAGAATATTTAGATTATAAGAAATAATATAAAAAATAAATAATTGGAATCTCATAGTTATTATTATTTTGCCTGCTTTTACATAAGCTGATAACACTGCACATATTTTGAGGGTAACATCCTATATTCTACTGTTTCTTTCAAATTAATTTAATATAATTTAATTTCATATGATCTAGTACACAATCTACATGCAATGTAATTTTATTTTCAGGATCAGAACGCGTGGTGTTGGACTCTATTTTGAAAATTGCTCTGCTATCTGACAGTAAGTGACATTACATTACATTACATTTAAGGTTTCATCTGCACAATGCCTATGCGCAATGACGCTAACGTGAAATGCCCAAAGAAAAAAAAGATAAATGATCAATAAAAAAACCGTCTCATCGAATTATCATGATCGTGGATATTTCTGATTCATATTCATAATATTTATTGCACAGAAAATACAAAGGCTACAAAAATGTTATAAGCAAAGGCGATGCATATGGCGAACTTTTTCAAAACTAAGTATAACAAGTTTTTCATTGATCTAAGTTATCCAAACAAAACCCGGTACCTGCTTGATTTATTTTTTTTCAATAAAGTCATATCAATTATTTATAATGTTTTGATTATCTACAACTTCACTTTTAAACATAATATGTACTGTAGAAAAGCGTATTTAATATAAATAAATAAATAAATCTCAAGGTCACTTCCTGAAAAAAGTGACTTCTATAAATGTATCCCATATTCTAAAGTCCACTAAGATGTGTTACTTAAAATATATATATGTACTTATATACATAAGCAAGCTTATCTTGATCACAAATGACTCACAGCGTATTTTTTGCAGAGAAAGCCACCACATGGACGGCTGAAGACAAAGTCTCTACTATCGTCGAAAGTAAGTTATGTTTTTCTAGTTATTGTTTCCTTCATTGCTCCACAGTTGCGGCGATGGGCTATCCCCTGTCACGCAAAATCGACTGTTGAAGGACACAACTGTGTTTCTGCCACCCCTTATGGGAAAAATCTGGTGTGTTGATTAATATGAACTTTCTTCAACATGGCCCTGATGTATGTTTGCTGTTGATGCGTTTTTCAAATTACATACTTACCTTCCTACTTTTTCTTTTCTAGTCGCATCAATTGTCGGTGCTCTTGGTAACGGCTACAAGGTTGAGCGTAAGTTCACAAAACTCACATATTGCTACATTTACAAACTTGACATTCACAATACAAAATTAAATTTCACAATTTTGTTTTGTAATCTTCATCGTCATTTGACCTTTAATTCCCATTTTTTTTAGGGATAATGACCCTTATTGTTCCTTCCAATCCAATGATAGGATCTTTATCCACCCATGCGTGGATGCTCATTACTTGGTCTGATCCACGCATGATTCATTCATTCAGCCTTTTCTATCTTTTCACATTTTAACCGTATTATTTTTCTTTTCAGTCGGAATCGACCTAAGTACATGTAAGTATTGACTTTCGGTAATGAAAAATCTGATGAATAGGTGTCTAATATCTAAGGAGGACTTATATCATAAATTTTTCGACTAAGAGAAACAGACAAAGAAGCTCTGACCACACCGCTCGGAGAAAAATTTAATTGTCAGATAAGGATTTGATTGAAACAAGATCTTGAGTTTTATTAAACCTCATGAATTCGTGCTTTTCAGGGTTCCGTACCCAAACGGGAACCTTTAATTAATAATTTATGTCTGTCCGTCAGCTGTATCTCATGCAAGAGTCGTAAGTAGGTAGGGAGATGAAATTTTCACAGAATTTGTAATACTTTTGAAGCTACGCTATAAATAATTAACTACATGAGTTTAAAAAAGGGGTTCTAAATCGCACTTGACAGATTTTTTAACAACTTTCTTTTTTTTCAGCTCTGCTCAAATTCTGGGACAAAGTATTTGTACAATACGGCTTCAAATGTGGGTATTTTTTCAATAAACAACACTAAATACCTATTAGATTAAAATACTAATGTCTTTTTTGTGAGATCTGCAACTCACTGTTTTTAAGACTAGTTTTGAAAATATTCTCCCCCCGAGTCGTAAAATGTCTAATTAACAGTATTCACGGGTGTGTATTATTAGAATCAATTAGAACTAATCTATTGATATTATTCTACAGCTTGCTTCAGCTACCAATCAGCGATCACTAAGAAGATAAAGGACGTAATTTTCAACGCATTCAACGGCGCTATCGTAGCTAGTTCCAACTCTAGCAGCACTTCAATCAATTCCTCAAGCAGCAATAACAACAGCGCTTCAGGCAGTGGCTCAAGCTCTGGCAACAACAACAGTGGCTCAAGCACTGGAAACAACAACAGTGGCTCAAGCTCTGGCAACAACAACAGTGGCTCAAGCTCCAGCAACAACAGTGGCTCAACCTCTGGCAACAACAACAGTGGCTCAAACTCTGGCAACAACAGTGGTTCAAGCTCTGGCAACAACAGTGGTTCAAGCTCTGGCAACAACAACACTGGTTCAAGCTCTGGCAACAACAACACTGGTTCAAGCTCTGGCAACAACAACACTGGTTCAAGCTCTGGCAACAACAACACTGGTTCAAGCTCTGGCAACAACAACAGTGGCTCAAGCTCTGGAAACAACAACAGTGGTTCAAGCTCTGACAACAACACTGGTTCAAGCTCTGGCAACAACACTGGTTCAAGCTCTGGCAATAACAACGGTTCAAGCTCCGGCAACAACAGCGGTTCAAGCTCTGGCAACAACAGCGGTTCAAGCTCTGGCAACAATAGCGGTTCAAGCTCTGGCAACAACAGCGGTTCAAGTTCTGGCACCAACAGCGGTTCAAGCTCTGGCAACAACAGCGGTTCAAGCTCTGGCAACAACAGCGGTTCAAGCTCTGGCAACAACAGCGGTTCAAGCTCTGGCAACAACAACAGTGGTTCAAGCTCTGACAACAACACTGGTTCAAGCTCTGGCAACAACACTGGTTCAAGCTCTGGCAATAACAACGGTTCAAGCTCCGGCAACAACAGCGGTTCAAGCTCTGGCAACAACAGCGGTTCAAGCTCTGGCAACAATAGCGGTTCAAGCTCTGGCAACAACAGCGGTTCAAGTTCTGGCACCAACAGCGGTTCAAGCTCTGGCAACAACAGCGGTTCAAGCTCTGGCAACAACAGCGGTTCAAGCTCTGGCAACAATAGCGGTTCAAGCTCTGGCAACAACAACAGCGGTTCAGGCAGCAGCAACAACAACACAACAAGCTCCAGCAACAACAGTAGCAGTGGCGAACTGAGTATTTTCGGTAAGTGCCAACTTATGATATTTAACATGATATAAAAACCTAATTGAAATTAAGTGTAATTATGAGTATACCTCACGCCACGAATTTAGAGCGCTGGGCGACGTTAGCGGGAATTACTACTGCGCATTCAAGGCGACCGCTCATAACATGTGGCGCGACGTATAATTAGATTATTTTATTTTAATAATGTATAAACTATATAACTCCTCGTTGAAACAACTGCCGTGTTACTACAAAAAAATTTAAACAGCGTTTTACCTAAAAACAAACGTCCATCAAACAAACAAACAAAATCCCATAAGTTTTTGTTTTTAAACTACTGATAAACTGTAGTTTATTTTTTGTGTTAAGGCCCATGATGTTATTTGTGTTTAAGACAAGTTTCAAGATAATTTTAAAAAACCCTATGTTTCATTCCATTTTTCAGCTGATTTTGCGGTAGGAGTGACGAGTAAGTTGAAATCTTTCTATTACTGCTTTGCCCCTCGGCGGGGATGTTGTGGAGCTGCTGAAGAATGTCGGCCTTTACCACCCCTTAAGGGAAAAAGCGTGAATGTATCGCTCTTCTTCGACCAGTGCCTCTCCACTTTTGTTTAAGAATTTTGACGCTAGGACTAAACTAGGAAGAAACCGGATTGTATAAAACGAATGATTGGGAATAATAAGGAATGTGATCAAATGCAAATGTGTGGAATCCATATTGTGCAAAATTACGAATAGGAAGAAACATTAATGGCATAAGCGTCGAATAATCCGACAGACTTAGTTTGTTTAGGTTATATACAAGGTGACATTTAATTAGTTGACCAAATTTTAGGGAATGTTAGTACCCGTCATTATGTACAACTTTCCCCAAGAAAAATATGGTCGCAAACGATAACAATTTTTGGGTCCCCGTTAGTAATTTGTAGTCAGCTGATCGGGTCATTGTACTGAGGGATGAATATTTTCTTCCATTTGCGACCAAATGTTTCTTGGGGAAAGTTCTTCATAATGATGGGTACTTTAATTTACCAATAATGGTCAGCTAATTAAATGTCACCTTGTATAGATAATGTATGTATATGTGAATGTAATATTACTTGTATTGCACCGATTGTATAAATATCCTTTGAATAAAAATAATTAACTAAAATTATTATAATTAATTCTTTTAGGTGACGCAGGAGAAGCGCAGAGCTACTTCAACTACATTGCAACGATTGGTAAGACTTTCACAATCTTGAGAATAGTTACAAAAAATGTATAACTCATTAATCATTATTTTTTTACTTTTACTTTTACTGAAATAAATTTATCAATTGCCAATCAAACTTGAGGGCATGTGTTATTGTATGCTATTTTACTCATTTCTTGAAGTTCTTATAGCTAATGCACAAAACAATGCAAAAAAAAAAGTGGGAAATACAAAGGCGATTTGTCACTTGACCGACGGTTTATTTGTGTGTTATTTATTTTTCAGGTAAAAGCTCGTCTATTGATGTCGGATTCGGAGTTGGTCTTGGCGGTAAGTTCTAGTGTTATCATAAGATATATATGTATATGTCACCGTAAGATTGTCAAAACCGTTACTTTATTATCTAACGTTTTTTTCTCGTTTGTTAACAAACTATCCATAAATTGTAAACTGTACCGTGATGGTTACGATATGACGCGTTATTGTAAAACCAAATTGTGAACAGGTTAAAACTTGCATTTCAAAGGAAATACCAGAGCAAACATTGCGGTACAAGAGGGTTTAAGCACAGCGAAGGACCCGAATAGTCTTTGTGTAAGGTTGACATGTAATATCAAAAGAAATGTAAATTCTAAACCCTATCAGTCTGGTTTACAATTTGTCGCTAGTTTACAAACTTTACAAATCAAATTCTTTTTCATTTTTTTTTAGCTGACCTCAATTTGATAAAGCTTCTATATCGTAGCTTCTGTTGTGTCTTACTTAATACCTATATTATAAATCAACAATAAATTATGATTTCTTTTCTATATAACTTTAAATACTTACATCTTTTTGTTATTTTTCAGTTTCTAGAGGATGCGGTCTTATTGTGGACAGCCTTATCCCCGGTCGTGAGTATAAACGCTGTACTATGATGCTTGGACCATGTTTTATAAAATAATGTTGTTATTAACGTTTAAATTTGTTGATATTAATGATGATTAAACTTTCTTAATATATAACCATTAATTAATTTATGTAGCCCATTAACGTCCCCACCGAGGGACACAGGCCTTTACCCGGATATAAGTAAGAATAAGCCATACTTAATAAGAATTAGAATAATCAATTAATACCATACATTATTCCTTATTATTTTTTTTAAATACAAAGTTTATTATATTAACCGGAAACTAATCATCTTTTATTTTAATTTTCAGTGGGCGCTCTATTGTCTAATAGTAAGTATCCTATTATTATCTCTATAATTCTCTCTTTTATTTATACTGATGCTATAAATGTGGTATTTCTGTGCAGTTGCCGTCTCAAACTTCAAGATCACAGCCTGCGTTCTCGGAGTCGGCGAGACCACATCAATCAAATTGCGTAAGTAATATAGCTTGAAATGGTTCCTGTAATATAAGAACTCACGGGTGGTGCGTAGCCATCTGCTCACCTTAAACATACGATAAGATAGATAAGATAAGATATATAAGATCTTATCTTATATGTGCGTGATTTTCATTCGAATTCGTTCAGCCGTTTTAGCTCAAAGTAGGCAAGTGTGCCTCTACCACCCTAATAAGAAACACTAAGAAGACATTTTCAGACCAGTTGAGTTGTAGACAAGATGCCATTGAGTGATAATCTATCTATACTACGCTATGCCAAATGGTTTGAGGCCAATTGAATTGTAGTCGACATTTCTTCGTCCCATTGCTGGGCAAATTCTCCCTTTAGTATTAATACCACGATAAGTGTTAAGCGAGATGGTGCTGACCCGCTTGTTTGTTCCAGTCCCCTTCCTGCCGAAATTGACATCGGATGTGTGCACCTCCAAGTTCGGTCCTCAATTCGGACTGAAGGGCTACGACGGTGCCTACACCAGCGCCGATGACATCATCAGTTTCTACGGAGTGGGAGGAGCTGAGAAGCAGTGCCTGAGTTTTATCGACACGTTCACTAAAGGACTGGGAATTAACTCTGTTACTGGTTAGTATAATTCTGTGATGTTGTAAGCAGCAGCCGGTTAGGTAACCCATTGATAATCGCAAAGCACTTTTCAGCGGTTTTGTCTGGAACCGAGCCTTACATTAAAACAATCATATTGTAGAGACTTAATACAATTACGTAGTAAGTACGCACTTTCAAAGTTATACTTTTGGCTATATACACACGAAGGTAGATATTAGAAAAGATAGTGATCAGTGACTCGAATAACTAACTCGTTTACTTCAAGTTAACGGCGCTACTGGTAGAAAACTGGTTTGTGATTCAGATCTGATATCTGTCAGAAATCTGAGTTACCAACCGGTTTAGTTTCTTTGTAGTAGTTCCACATGAATAAGAGCGTATGTGGTGGTTTGAAATTTAGAGTTTTAAGGACGCGTCACAGATACATCATTTTGGTTACACTCCCGAATTCTTAACTAATTTCAAAAAGGCGATTTATTTATTTATTTATTTATTTATTTATTTATTTGTTTAGCAAGATGACAGTTAGGTTGAATGAATTTCTAGAAAAATACAAAATACTCCGTAATATGGTTTCCAAAAAGGTTCAACAATAACACATGCTTGTTTTGACTTAGTGCTTTGATTCTCGATATAAGCAAAGCTTTTGATTGTGTTAACCATTCCTTACTTTGACTAAAGCTAAATTCTTTCGAAATTCGAGGCGTAGCATTGAACTGTCTAAGAAGTTTTCTTGCAGATAGAACAACAATGCACTAAAATAAGCAAAATCCATGAAAAAAACAGCATCGTCACGGAGCAAATTTATGGATCCCATTTCGGGATAAATAACTCAGGTATACCATGGAAAAGCCATATAGAATCGGTTTGTAGTACAACAAACTTTTTATATTGAAGCCGCTCTAACGGCCTACCGGACCAGATAGGTATGTTCAGTACTCAGCTATGGTCTGATTCTGTGGGAAAATTAGGTGGAGGTTGAGGGCTTTCAAGGAATTCTCTTCTGAATTTGTAAGGCTAATATTGATGAAAACTGTAAACCACTTAAAAAAATACCCGTCCCATGTGCCTACATTAGAGATGCTTATGTTTTTGTTGCTTCTTATCTTAAAATCTGGAGAACCAGAGATGAAGGGCGGCAAAGATAAGCAAGATCAAAATATTTGAACTTACCTTATCAATCTCCTTGACTTAAGTACATTTATAGGAAGAATATATTTTACAGGTGGATTCTTTTGTATAATAAGCTGCCTGAATACTTTAAATTAACGAATAGCGAGTCATTGAAAAATAGTCTGACAAAGTGGCTACAATAACACTGTTTTAGCATTTAAGAATATTTAGATTATAAGAAATAATATAAAAAATAAATAATTGGAATCTCATAGTTATTATTATTTTGCCTGCTTTTACATAAGCTGATAACACTGCACATATTTTGAGAGTAACATCCTATATTCTACTGTTTCTTTCAAATTAATTTAATATAATTTAATTTCATATGATCTAGTACACAATCTACATGCAATGTAATTTTATTTTCAGGATCAGAACGCGTGGTGTTGGACTCTATTTTGAAAATTGCTCTGCTATCTGACAGTAAGTGACATTACATTACATTACATTTAAGGTTTCATCTGCACAATGCCTATGCGCAATGACGCTAACGTGAAATGCCCAAAGAAAAAAAAGATAAATGATCAATAAAAAAACCGTCTCATCGAATTATCATGATCGTGGATATTTCTGATTCTTATTCATAATATTTATTGCACAGAAAATACAAAGGCTACAACAATGTTATAAGCAAAGGCGATGCATATGGCGAACTGTTTCAAAACTAAGTATAACAAGTTTTTCATTGATCTAAGTTATCCAAACAAAACCCGGTACCTGCTTGATTTAATTTTTATCAATAAAGTCATATCAATTATTCATAATGTTTTGATTATCTACAACTTCACTTTTAAATATAATATGTACTGTAGAAAAGCGTATTTAATATAAATAAATAAATAAATCTCAAGGTCACTTCCTGAAAAAAGTTACTTCTATAAATGTATCCCATATTCTAAAGTCCACTAAGATGTTTTACTTAAAATATATATATGTACTTATATACATAAGCAAGCTTATCTTGATCACAAATGACTCACAGCGTATTTTTTGCAGAGAAAGCCACCACATGGACGGCTGAAGACAAAGTCTCTACTATCGTCGAAAGTAAGTTATGTTTTTCTAGTTATTGTTTCCTTCATTGTTCCACAGTTGCGGCGGTGGGCTATCCCCTGTCACGCAAAATCGACTGTTGAAGGACACAACTGTGCTTCTGCCACCCCTTATGGGATAAATCTGTGTGTGTTGATTAATATGAACTTTCTTAAAATACGTTTTTCAAATTACATACTTACCTTCCTACTTTTTCTTTTCTAGTCGCATCAATTGTCGGTGCTCTTGGTAACGGCTACAAGGTTGAGCGTAAGTTCACAAAACTCACATATTGCTACATTTACAAACTTGACATTCACTATACAAAATTGAATTTCACAAGTTTGTTTTGTAATCTTGATCGTCATTTGACCTTAGATTCACATTTTTTAGGGATAATGACCCTTATTGTTCCTTCCAATCCAATGATAGGATCTTCATCCACCCATGCGTGGATGCTCATTACTTGGTCTGATCCACGCATGATTCATTCATTCAGCCTTTTCTATCTTTTCAAATTTTAACCGTATTATTTTTCTTTTCAGTCGGAATCGACCTAAGTACATGTAAGTATTGACTTTCGGTAATGAAAAATCTGATTAATAGGTGTCCAATATCTCAGGAGGACTTATCTCGTAAATTTTTCGACTAAGAGTAACAGACGAAGAAGAATTGTCACATTAGGATTTGATTAAAAAAAGATCTTGAGTTTTTATAAACCTCATGAATTCGTGCTTTTCAGGGTTTCGTACCCAAACGGTGCCAAATCGGGAACCTTTAATTAATAATTTATGTCTGTCCGTCAGCTGTATCTCATGCAAGAGCCGTAAGTAGGTAGAGAGATGAAATTTTCACAGAATTTGTAATACTTTTAAAGCTACGCTATAAATAATTAACTATATGAGTTTAAAAAAGGGGTTCTAAATCACACTTGACAGATTTTTTAATTCAGAAATTTTAACAAGTTTCGTTTTTTTCAGCTCTGCTCAAATTCTGGGACAAAGTATTTGTACAATACGGCTTCAAAGGTGGGTATTTTTTCAATAAACAACACTAAATACCTATTAGATTAAAATACTAATGTCTTGTTTGTGAGATCTGCAACTCACTGTTTGTAAGACTAATTTTGAATAATTCCCCCCCCCCCCCCCCCCCCCCCCCCCCCCCCCGATTGGTTAAATGCCTAATTAACAGTATTCACGGGTGTGAATTATTATAATCTTACTAATCTATTGATATTATTCTACAGCTTGCACCGGCTACCAATCAGCGATCACTAAGAAGATAAAGGACGTAATTTTCAACGCATTCAACGGCGCTATCGTAGCTAGTTCCAACTCTAGCAGCACTTCCAGCAATTCCTCAAGCAGCAATAACAACAGCGCTTCAGGCAGTGGCTCAAGCTCTGGCAACAACAACAGTGGCTCAAGCTCTGGCAACAACAACAGCGGTTCAGGCAGCAGCAACAACAACACAACAAGCTCCAGCAACAACAGTGGCTCAAGCACTGGCAACAACAATAGTGGCTCAAGCTCTGGCAACAACAACAGTGGCTCAAGCTCCAACAACAACAGTGGCTCAAGCTCTGGCAACAACAACAGTGGCTCAAGCTCTGGCAACAACAACAGTGGTTCAAGCTCCAGCAACAACAGTGGCTCGAGCTCTGGCAACAACAACAATGGTTCAAGCTCTGGTAATAACAGCGGTTCAAGCTCTGGCAATAGCAACGGTTCAAGCTCTGGCAACAACAACAGTGGCTCAAGCTCTAGCAACAACAACGGTTCCAGCTCTGGCAACAACAGTGGCTCAAGCTCTGGAAACAACAACAGTGGTTCAAGCTCTGGCAACAACACTGGTTCAAGCTCTGGCAACAACACTGGTTCAAGCTCTGGCAACAACACCGGTTCAAGCTCTGGCAACAACAGCGGTTCAAGCTCTGGCAACAACAGCGGCTCGAGCTCTGGCAACAACAGTGGTTCAAGCTCTGGCAACAATAGCGGTTCAAGCTCTGGCAACAACAGCGGTTCAAGTTCTGGCACCAACAGCGGTTCAAGCTCTGGCAACAACACCGGTTCAAGCTCTGGCAACAACAGCGGTTCAAGCTCTGGCAACAACAGCGGTTCAAGCTCTGGCAACAACAACAGCGGTTCAGGCAGCAGCAACAACAACACAACAAGCTCCAGCAACAACAGTAGCAGTGGGGAACTGAGTATTTTTGGTAAGTGCCAACTTATGATATTTAACATGATATAAAAACCTAATTGAAATTAAGTGTAATTATGAGTATACCTCACGCCACGAATTTAGAGCGCTGGGCGACGTTAGCGGGAATTACTACTGCGCATTCAAGGCGACCGCTCATAACATGTGGCGCGACGTATAATTAGATTATTTTATTTTAATAATGTATAAACTATATAACTCTTCGTTGAAACAACTGCCGTGTTACTACAAAAAAATTTAAACAGCGTTTTACCTAAAAACAAACGTCCATCAAACAAACAAACAAAATCCCATAAGTTTTTGTTTTTAAACTACTGATAAACTGTAGTTTATTTTTTGTGTTAAGGCCCATGATGTTATTTGTGTTTAAGACAAGTTTCAAGATAATTTTAAAAAACCCTATGTTTCATTCCATTTTTCAGCTGATTTTGCGGTAGGAGTGACGAGTAAGTTGAAATCTTTCTATTACTGCTTTGCCCCTCGGCGGGGATGTTGTGGAGCTGCTGAAGAATGTCGGCCTTTACCACCCCTTAAGGGAAAAAGCGTGAATGTATCGCTCTTCTTCGACCAGTGCCTCTCCACTAGTGGAGGTTGGCAGTCAGCTCCAAAAGTTATACATATTTGTTTAAGAATTTTGACGCTAGGACTAAACTAGGAAGAAACCGGGTTGTATAAAACGAAAGATTGCGAATAATAAGGAATGTGATCAAATGCAAATGTGTGGAATCCATATTGTGCAGAATTACGAATAGGAAGAAACAATAATGGCATAAGCGTCGAATAATCCGACAGACTTAGTTTGTTTAGGTTATATACAAGGTGACATTTAATTATTTGACCAAATTTTAGGGAATGTTAGTACCCGTCATTATGTACAACTTTCCCCAAGAAACATTAGGTCGCAAACGATAACAATTTTTGGGTCCCCGTTAGTAATTTGGAGTCAGCTGATCGGGTCATTGTACTGAGAGATAAATATTTTCTTCCATTTGCGACCATATGTTTCTTGGGGAAAGTTGTTCATAATGATGGGTACTTTTATTTACCAAAATATGATCAGCTAATTAAATGTCACCTTGTATAGATAATGTATGTATATGTAAATGTAATATTACTTGTATTGCACCGATTGTATAAATATCCTTTGAATAAAAATAATTACCTAAAATTATTATAATTAATTATTTTAGGTGATGCAGGAGAAGCGCAGAGCTACTTCAACTACATTGCAACGATTGGTAAGACATTCACAATCTTGAGAATAGTTACAAAAAATGTATAACTCGATAATCATTATTTTTTTAGTTTAATTTTACTTTAACTGAAATAAATTTATCGAATTGCCAATCAAACTTGAGGGTATTTGTTATTGTATGTTATTTTACTCATTGCTTGAAGTTCTTATAGCTACTGCACAAAACAATGCAAAAAAAAATAAAATGGGAAATACAAAGGCGATCTGTCACTTGACCGACGGTTTATTTGTGTGTTATTTACTTTTCAGGTAAAAGCTCGTCTATTGATGTCGGATTCGGAGTTGGTCTTGGCGGTAAGTTCTAGTGTTATCATAAGATATATATGTCACCGTAAGATTGTCAAAACCGTTACTTTATAATCTAACGTTTTTTCTCGTTTGTTAACAAACTATCGATACATTGTAAACTGTACCGTGCTGCTTACGATATGACGCGTAATTTTATAGTAAAACCAAATTGTGAATAGGTTAAAACTTGCATTTCAAAGGAAATACCAGAGCAAACATTGCGGTACAAGAGGGGTTGAGCGCAGCGAAGGCCCCGAATAGTCTTTGATTTAGGTTGACATGTAATATCAAAAGAAACGTAAATTCTAAACCCTATCAATCTGGTTTACAATTTGTCGATAGTTTACAAAATTTACAAATCAAATTCTTTTTCATTTTTAACTTCTCTTGAGAAGTTATTATATTAACTTCTCTTGAGAAGTTATTATAATAGGTCTGAAAATTGAAATAGGTAATTTTGTGTTTTCTTTACGTTTTAAGACCTGGAGAATCATTTGCAATCATTTTTAGAGTGATGTCTGTGTGTGTGTGTGTGTGTGTGTGTGTGTGTACGTACGTATGTACGTGATCAAAATTATGGAATTCGTTTTCTCAATAACTACTGGACCGAATCGCTTTGATGACCATATCAATCGATACGCCACGTCATGACTTAGATCTGAAAGGAGTCTAGAAAAAATCGGTCCAGCGGTTCGTTTTTTATTTGTAAAAAACTGACTTTTTTGAACACGCAACGTTAATTTTGTATGTAATTCCAAGTATTGAGGGGTAGATGTGGGTTTTTGAGGGTGCTGGTTTCGAATCTTTCATCAGTTTTTTAAAATTCAAAATGGCGGACCCACTATGACGTCATCTTTTTCGTGAAAATTCTTTAAATTCGATAAAATTTATTAATCAAGAGAAGTTGCTTGTACGGTACTTGCTGCCGAACCGATTTTTATTTTAAGTCTTTTTATTTTTATTTTTAGCTGACTTCAATTTGATAAAGCTTTTATATCGTAGCCTCTTTAATGTCTTACTTAATACCTATATCAAATTAATTAATACCTAAATCAACAATAAATAATTATTCCTTTTCTATATAACTTTTAAATATTTACATCTTTTTGTTTTTTTTTTTCAGTTTCCAGAGGATGCGGTCTTATTGTGGACAGCCTTATCCCCGGTCGTGAGTATAATCGCTGTACTATGATGCTTGGACCATGTTTTATAAAATTATGTTGTTATTAAAGTTTAAATTTGTTGATATTAATGATGATTAAACTTTCTTAATATATAACCATTATTAATTTATGTAGCCCATTAACGTCCCCACCGAGGGACACAGGCCTTTACCCGGATATAAGTAAGAATAAGCCATACTTAATAAGAATTATAATAATCAATTAATACCATACATTATTCCTTATTTTTTTTTAAATACAAAGTTTATTATATTAACCGGAAACTAATCATCTTTTATTTTTATTTTCAGTGGGCGCTCTTTTGTCTAATAGTAAGTATCCTATTATTATCTCTGTAATTCTCTCTTTAATTTATACTGATGCTATAAATGTGGTATTTCTGTGCAGTTGCCGTCTCAAACTTCAAGATCACAGCCTGCATTCTCGGAGTCGGCGAGACCACATCAATCAAATTGCGTAAGTAATATAGCTTGAAATGGTTCCTGTGATATAAGAACTCACGGGTGGTGCGTCGTTATCTGCCCACCTTTAACATACGATAAGATAGATAAGATAAGATATTTAAGATAACTCCTCCATTTACCGGTATAAAAAGCATCGTATAATTCCCAATCAAATTACATCTACATCAAGTCAAAGATCCTTAATATATTTTTTCCTGCGTGAATTTTATTCGAATTCATTGTGCCGTTTTTAGCTCTACGCAGGCACAAGTGTGCCTCTGCCACCCTAATAGGAAACACCAAGAAGACATTTTCAGACCAGTTGAGTTGTAGACAAGATGACATTGAGTAATAATCTATATATACTACGCTAGTATTAGTAGCTCAATGGTTTGAGGCCAGTTGAATTGTAGTCGACATTTCTTCGTCCCACTACTGGGCAAAGGCTCCCTTTTGTTTATACACCACGATAAGTGTTGAGCGAGATGGTGCTAACCCGCTTGTTTGTTCCAGTCCCCTTCCTGCCGAAATTGACATCGGATGTGTGCACCTCCAAGTTCGGTCCTCAATTCGGACTGAAGGGCTACGACGGTGCCTACACCAGCGCCGATGACATCATCAGTTTCTACGGAGTAGGAGGAGCTGAGAAGCAGTGCCTGAGTTTTATCGACACTTACACTAAAGGCCTGGGAATTAACTCTGTTACTGGTTAGTATATCTCTATCATGTTGTCAGCAGCAACTGGTTAGGGAACCTATTGATAAACGCAAAGCACTTTTCATCGGTTTTGTCCGGAGTTGAGACTTACATTAAAACACTTATATTGTAGAGACTTAATACAATTACGTACTAAGTACGCACTATATTTCAAAGTTATACTTTTGGCTATATGCAGGTAGGTATTAGGAAAGAAAGTGATCAGTGAATCGAATAACTAACTCGTTTACTTCAAGTTACTTCCGGTATAGACGCTAATAACGGCGCTACTGGTAGAAAAGTGGTTTGTGATTCAGATCTGATATCTGTCAGAAATCTGAGTTACCAACCGGTTTAGTTCCTTTTAGTAGTTCCACATGAATAAGGGCGTCAGGGGTGGTTTGAAAATTTAAAGTTTTTAAGGACGCGTCATAGATACATCATTTTGGTTACACTCCCGAATTCATAACTAATTTAAAAAAGGCGATGCAAGTTAGGTTGAATGAATTTCTAGAAAAATACAAAATACTCCGTCCTGAACAATATGGTTTCCGAAAAGGTTCAACAATAATACATGCTTGTTTTGACATAGTGCCTAACCATTAGACCAACACCAACAATAGCTTTGATTCTCGATATGAGCAAAGCTTTTGATTTTGTTAACCATTCCTTACTTTTAGTAAAGCTAAATTCTTTCGGGATTCGGGGCGTAGCATTGAACTGGCTAGGAAGTGTTCTTGCAAATAGAACAAAAATGCACTAAAATGAGCAAAATTAATGAAAAAAACAGCATCGTCACGGAGCAAATTTACGGATCCCATTTTAGGATAAATAACTCAGGTGTACCATGAAAAAGCCATATAGAATCGGTTTGTAGCAAAAACATCTCTTTTTATATACGCATAATAAAAACTGAGGCAAACTATTTCTATCGAAGCCGCTCTAACGGCCTACCGAACCAGATAGGTATGATCAGTACTCAGCTATGGTCTGATTCTGTGGGAAAATTTGGTGAAGGTTGAGGGCCTTTAAAAAATAAAAATAAATGCATAGGAGGAATTTGTAAGGCCAAAATTGATGAAAAGTGTAAACCACTTAAAAAATACCCGTCCCATGTGCCTACATTTGAGATGCTTATGTTTTTGTTGCTTCTTATCATGAAATCTGGAGAACCAGAGATGTAGGGCGGCAACGAAAAGCAAGAGCAAAATATATGAACTTACTATATCAACCTCCTCGATTTAAGGACATTTCAAGTTCAAGTTCTATTTCAAAGATTACTATTTATAATAGCACAAAAATTGAGACTTAATGAACATCATAACATAATCAAGCAAGCATAATAAAACATTAAGTAGGTGCCTAATTAATGGTTTAATGCCAGATTTCGATGTCTTTTAAAAAGTCATTATTTTGTAGTAGGCCTTTGTGCACAAAGTGAGCTTTATACATTTTTTGAATTTTTGAAGCTTATGCAGAGTCCCATAAAAGAACTACTAATAATGTGAGTCTGAACATTGGAAAAGAAAGCTTATGTTTATTTCTAGTTTATAGGAAGAATATAATGAATAGGTGAATTATTTTGTATAATAAGTTGCCTGAATACTTTAAATTAACGAATAGCGAGTCATTGAAAAATAGTCTGACAAAGTGGCTGCTACACTGTTTTATATATTTATATAAATATTTAGAATATAAAAAATAACATTCATACAAAAATTAACATTTTACATTGAAATGGTAAAATTTATTTTGAAAAATAATTACATTAAAATTGCGCTATTTTGTTAATTGAAATCTAATAAGTAACTTTATTGTTTTACCTGTTTATACATAAGTTGAAAACACTGCACATTTTTTTTTATTATTTATGTTTATAGCAAATTAATTTAAACTGTATTTAATTTCATATGACACAATCTACATAAGCAATGTAATTTTATTTTCAGGATCGGAACGCGTGGTGTTGGACTCTATTTTGAAAATTGCTCTGCTTTCTGACAGTAAGTTTCCTATATCATTATACATGAGGCCGCATCTTTATGTACACGCATGTACACGCAATGACGCTAACGTGAAATGCCCAAGGAAAAAAATTATAAATGATCAATAAAAAATTCCGTCGCATCGAATCATCATGATCGTGGATATTTCTGATTCATATGCATAATATTTATTGCACAGAAAATACAAAGGTACAGGCAGTTACAACAAATGTTATAAGATTCATATGGCGAACTGTTACAAAACTAAAACTAGGTATAACAAGTTTTTCATTAATCTAAGTTATCCAAACAAAACCCGGTACTTGCTTGATTTTATTTTTTTCAATAAGGTCATATCAATTATTCATAATGTTTTGATTATTTACAACTAGCAGCGTATTTAAAATAAATAAATCTCAAGGTCGCATCCTGAAAAAAATGACTATAAATTTATCCCATATTCTAAAGTCCACTAAGATGTTTTACTTAAAATATATACTTATATTCATTCATACATACATAAGCGAGCTTATCTTTATCACAAATGACTCACAGCGTATTTTTTACAGAGAAAGCCAGCACCTGGACAGCTGAAGACAAAGTCTCTACTATCGTCGAAAGTAAGTTATGTTTTTCTAGTTATTGTTTCCTTCATTGCTCCACAGTTGCGGCGATGGGCTGTCCCCTGTCACGCAAAATCGACTGTTGATGGACACAACTGTGCTTCTGCCACCCCTTATGGGAAAAATCTGTGTGTATTGATTAATATGAACTTTCTAAAAACATGGCCCTGATGTATGTTTTCTGTTGATACGTTTTTCAAATTACATACTTACCTTCCTACTTTTTCTTTTCTAGTCGCATCAATTGTCGGTGCTCTTGGTAACGGCTACAAGGTTGAGCGTAAGTTCACAAAACTCACATATTGCTACATTTACAAGTCAAACACAACATTCACAGGTCAAATTTAACTATTTCAAATCAAACTTGACATTCACAATACAAAATTAAATTTCACAAGTTTGTTTTGTAATCTTGATCGTCATTTGACTTTTAGTTCCCATTTTTTTTAGGGATAATGACCCTTATTGTTCCTTCCAATCCAATGATAGGATCTTCATCCACCCATGCGTGGATGCTCATTACTTGGTCTGATCCACGCATGATTCATTCATTCAGCCTTTTCTATCTTTTCACATTTTAACCGTATTATTTTTCTTTTCAGTCGGAATCGACCTAAGTACATGTAAGTATTGACTTTCTATAATGAAAAATAAGATTAATAGGTGTCTAATATCTCAGGAGGACTTATCTCATAAATTTTTCGACTAAGAGAAACAGACAAAGAAGCTCTGACCACACCGCTCGGAGAAAAATTTAATTGTCAGATGAGGATTTGATTGAAACAAGATCTTGAGTTATATTGAACCTCATAAATTTGTACTTTTCAGGGTTCCGTTCCCAAACGGTGCCAAACAGGACCCTTTAATTAATAATTTATGTCTGTCCGTCAGCTGTTTCTCATGCGAGAGCCATAAGTAGGTAGAGAGATGAAATTTTCACAGAATTTTGTAATACTTTTGAAGCTACGTTATAAAAAATTAACTAGAAGTGCTTAAAAATTAAGGTGTTCTAACTCGCATATGACAGATTTTATATTCAGTTTTTTTAACAAGTATCTTTTTTTTTCAGCTCTGCTCAAATTCTGGGACAAAGTATTTGTACAATACGGCTTCAAAGGTGGGTATTTTTTTAATTAAACACCACAAAATACGTATAAGATTAAAATAATCCCCCCCCCCCCCATTTGTAAAATGCCTAACTAACCGTATTCACGGGTGTGTATTAATATAATCTTACTAAGCTATCGACATTATTCTACAGCTTGCACCGGCTACCTATCAGCGATCACTAAGAAGATAAAGGACGTAATTTTCAACGCATTCAACGGCGCTATCGTAGCTAAATCCAACTCTAGCAGCACTTCAATCAATTTCTCAAGCAGCAATAACAACAGCGCTTCAGGCAGTGGCTCAAGCTCTGGCAACAACAGTGGCTCAAGCCCTGGCAACAACAGCGGTTCAAGCTCTGGCAACAACAGTGGCTCAAGCTCTGGCAACAACAGCGGTTCCAGCTATAAATAAAATGGATTGAATTTTCAATCCTCTAGTACCCACTTGTTCTGAGGTTTAATAATTATTTTTAATTATGTGTCGTAAACGTAATATCAACTATCTTTGTATCCATGTCATTACTGCATGTATTGCTACTTAAGTAATTAAATTGAATTAAATCTTGTTGCATGAGAAAAGCTATATTATTGTAGATATTTTAAGTAGATATCTTAATTCAAAAATAGAAAGTTGAGGAATAACCGCCGCACTCAAGTTAGTTCCATAAATTTAGTGTTAAATGACTGTTTAGCTAATGTAAAATGATAGCCTTATAATAATAACTCTCATACATAATTAGGCGAACGAGTCAACACACAACACTTATAGGGTCAACCTTTGACGTAGTGATTTAAGTCCGTATTTATTTTCCAAGAATCTCATTGAACTCATTTAATGGACAGACCTTTCGCGCGCCCTTACAAAGCTGCACTTTTTGCTTCTAATTATAGGCTCTATGTAGATAACAATTCAAGGTCACACTATTATTATCAGAGACAATGAGGACTACCGTTTTACCGTGAGCGCCACGCGTGTAAGGGCCTGAAGTACGAAGAAGCTGTGAAAATTTAACCCACTTCGAAAAAGGCTGAGGTTGTGGGCTCGTATCGGGATACAGATGTTCTATTTCACGATGAAGGTTTGACTTTGGTTGTTGTTAGCCATGCACATTGTATGTGTGTGCTTGCACTGGACAAAATGTGCATGTGAACGGCTAACTACAACCAAAGTCAAACAAACCTTCATCGTGAAATAGAACATCTGTTCCTCCCGCTGCACTAGTGTCCCTAGCGGCAAATGGGGAAGCAAACTGTCAAGTTACTTCCACGTCCTCTACGTGGTGGTGCTTAAAGTTTGTAGAAAATAAACATACAGTAAGTAAAAACAAATTAAGAGTTTCTTTGATTTAAAGGCTAAAGGTTGCACAGAAAGTGGGTGTCGTGGCGTAAGGCCAGCAGCCTCCTTGGCTCGCTGGATGGCGAGGCTAGAGGTCTTTGACGGAAAAAGAAAAAGAAAGGAAGCCAGGACAGACCTATAAGACGTGAAAATATAAAGGGTGACGAAAAAGCTGTAGCAAATCTTTTATTGCTAAAACTTTGCTAGACCAAACAAAGTGGTCCTTCGAAGACAACTGACCAGCACTGCTGATCCAGTGTACCGAAAAAAGGTATGCCGCTGACCCGCTCCCAGGCAAAAAATATGGAGGCCAGCAGGTCAGACGAGCCGACGACGACGTCGCCCGCTGATGAGACGCCCGCTGACGAGGTACCCGCGGGTGGCCGTGATGACGACGCGGTTTCCCTCAGGTCGATGATGTCCGCCGTATCGGTAGCCTCGACCACTAGACGCAGACAGCTTCTCGAACTTGAGCTGGAGGCTGCGGAAGCAAAGGCTGCCATTGAGCTGGAGGAAGCGAAGGCCGAGCAGCAACGACGAGCCTCGGACGTGAAGAGGCGGCTGCTTACCACAAGACAAGCCCTGCAAACGGCCGCTTTGGAAGACGAGGGAAGGCGCAGCCGTGCGTCCTCTCGAGCGTCGTCGGTCGCCGACATGCGACCGACGATGAAGACTATTCTCCAAACGCCCACAGTGAAATCAGCGGCTTGCGACGCAGCCCGACCCAAAGATCACCGAGACCACCCCGAAATGACGAAAACCGGTGATATGGCGAAGTTTCTAGCAAGACAGACGTCGATCAAGGAGCTACCACAATTCTGCGGAGACCCCGAAGAGTGGCCCTTATTCTACGCACAGTTCGTGACAACGACCCGACTGTGCGGATACAGCGACGACGAAAACATCGCCCGGCTAGCAAAATGCCTTAAGGGGCACCCCCGCGAAGCTGTATCAGCCCTGCTCGTCACTGCAACAAACCTAGAAATCATCATAAAAACATTACGGCTGCGATTCGGACGACCGGAACTGTTGATTGAGGTAATGTTCACAGACTATATAGGGATACTATGGTAATGTTATTGAAAATTCATAACATTCGTGACATACGTCAAGACGACGTCAATCTACTCATAGAGTACGCGACGATAATGCAAAACATTGTCGCGACCATGAAAATCACAAATGATCGGTGAAGATGGTCGGTCATCTGACAAACCCAACCTTGGTTCGAGAAATAATCGGCAAGTTACCGATGACGCTGAAGTACCAGTGGAGTTTCTCTATAGCGAGTAGAGGTGAGAGCAAATTAATCTCAACGACGTGTCAGAGTGGTTGATGATGGTAGCAAATGCCGCGACGACTATTGCACTGCTGCCTACTGCTGACCGACAACACCATCAACACACAAAGCAGGAGAAGAAGTTCGTACATGCCACCATACCCACGGTCACCGCCACCTCAATGACGACAGCCCCAACGCGTAACACCTCCTACGCACTGTGTCAACACGAACACGCCCTAAACAACTGATCTAAATTTTAACGCCTTTCCATAGACGATCGCTGGAAATTGGTGGTCTCTCGCTGAGTCACCAGCTTAAGAGCTGCAGGAGGAAGACCAAGTGTTCCGAAGGGCAATGTACCAGACTACATCACCCGCTGCTATACGCTACGCCACGCAACGAGACTAACGAGCGGGCGCAGACTGCGGCGACGGTGAACCATTACGGCGATGCGACATCCACTATTCTCCTGAAGGTGGCACCAGTGGTCATCTCTGCACCGAGCGGGGACGTGGAGGCTCTAGCGCTACTAGACGAGGGAGCGTAGGTGTCACTGATTGACGGCTCTCTACTGAAGCGGGCCGGTATCACGGGACCAACCGCGACGCTGCAATTACGAGGGGCCACCGGAATGAGGACGAGCGAGCCGAACTCCAAGAGGGTCAACATCACCGTT
Organism: Argyresthia goedartella; assembly: GCA_949825045.1. Classification (NCBI taxonomy): domain Eukaryota; kingdom Metazoa; phylum Arthropoda; class Insecta; order Lepidoptera; family Argyresthiidae; genus Argyresthia; species Argyresthia goedartella. The sequence goes on along the minus strand of OX463832.1, from coordinate 8,037,549 downwards.
CGTGGCCGTGCTAAAGAAGAGAGCTAATTGTATAATATGAGATCTGTAAATAATTTATACTTTCCTGTACATAATGTAAATATTAATGAACGACTTCCCACACCTGACTGACCTCCTACAACACATCGACAGACTGACCTACAACGAGCGACCGCAAATACTTATAGGATCTGACAACATTGACCTAATCGCGACCAGACGTGCTCATGTAGGACCGACCCTACCGATTGTGTCGGAGACAAGCTTGGGGAACATCGTGCAAATTAAACTGTCGCCATTGACACCGACGGACGCGACTATATACCACCTGTGCCCGTGCGACGCTCTGAATGACATGGTGAGGCGATCGTTCTCGACTGACGGTTTCGGGACGAAACCATTCCCTGACACTCCTCGGTCGCGGGAGGATCTGAAGGCTCTCGCCATCATGGAAAAGACGACGAAACTAGTAGGTGACAGGTGGGAGACTGGCCTTCTGTGGAGGGACGACGCAGCAGTGCTGCCAGACAGCCGCGCTGTCGCCCAAAAGCGGCTGGCGGGTGTCACCAAGAAGATGGACTGCATGCCTGAGTTCGCAGCACGCTACAGAGAGAAGGTGGTGCTGTGTGTTCGCCGTCATCTGCACAGTACGTGAAGAATTTGAACGCGTCCAGATTCAAGACCACGCACCCCAAGACAGGAGGTGGGTGCCGACAGAAATGAACCCCGCTGATGATGCCACGCGGCACGTCGTCCTTCTGAGACTTCGCTGACACGATGCGCTACAAAAGGCTTGAAACGTCCGGTCTCGGACCTAAGCCAGCTTAGGACAGTCTTCGAGTCCGTCCAAAATGTTGTTTTATTAATTGGTAGTCCTATGTATCTCTTCAAAGCCTGGGAGAGTCGTGCTTCCATCACGGCTGCCTGTAACTCTAGCCGAGGTATGCTCAGGACCTTTAGAGGCGCAACCCTCGCTCGCGCCATTACCTTTGTTACATGCCATACTCCGTCGGCTAGATATACACTCACTCACTTAAATCTGCCTAAATACTTAACATCCAAAGAATTACAGAACGCTGCAAATGTTTGTATCAAATTGTCACAAGCAGATTTCATTGAAAATTAAATTGACCTATTGTTAAAAAATAAACCTCTGCCTAGCTCCAGTAAATTGCACACATTAAACACTCACCTTGATGAATATGATATGTCGAGAGTATCTGGCCGACTTGCAAATGCAAAACTTCCTCGAGACATGAAGTCACCCATTGTTCTCATGAAAGATTGTCCATTAGCTAAATTGATTGTTGAGAATCCCACAGAAGAACTTTGCATGGCGGACACCAACTCACTCTTAATTTGATAAGAAACAAGTACTGGATTATTGGGGAAAAACAGCTTGTAAATAATAATAATAATAATAATAATAATAATCGTTTATTTCAGGCATAAAAGCCCATAGAATAAATTACACATTATGTCAACAATAAAATAAAATTAAAATTCAAATAAACATTACAAGTAAAGAAGGTTGTGAATCGATGTATTCCATGTTTTAAACACAGGGCTGCTCCAACAGCTCCATTTATGGGCAATCTGCCTGAGTTCAGAATTCGACCAGGTCGTCCATTTTCTACCAGTGGGGTAGATTTTGCAGGACCCTTTACTTCCAAACTGTATCCAGGTCGTTGTAACAGAACAACAAAGGTATATATTTGTCTATTTGTATGCACTGTCACAAAGGCCATCCACCTAGAGTTAGTGAGCGATTTAAGCACATCCGCATTTCTTGCGGCTTTTAAAAGATTTATATCACGGCGCGGACATTGTAAAGACTTATGGAGCGACTGTGATTCCAACTTTGTAGGGGCTTCACGGGAACTCGACTTAGCCTTTAAAAATGCAAAATCCTCACTTGTAGCTGAAATATCAGAACTTCTGGCCAATGAAAATACCACATGGCATTTTATTCAACCAAGAGCGCCTCACTTTGGGGGGTTATGGGAATCCGGCGTAAAGTCAAACCTCGCTTACTTTCGAAGAGTTCTATACTCTGCTGACCCAAGTGGAAGCTTGCGTCAATTCACGTCCGCTTACCTTAGTAAGCTCGTCTTTAGATGAACCTCCATTGACCCCAGGTCATTTTATTGTTGGTGAACCACTTGTATCTGTGCCAGAAGAGGACTATACCGATGTAAAAGTAATGCCTTTAGAACGCTGGCGTAACGTGCAGCGTTTAGTTCAAAATTTGTGGCGGCGATGGCAGAGTGAATATCTCACCAATTTACAAACCGTTATAAATGGTCAAAACACCAACATGATATAGACATCGGTTGTATAGTCTTAGTAAAAGACGACCGACTTCCTCCAGGAAAATGGCTTTTGGGTCGTGTTGTGGAAAAACACCCAGGGGCGGACGGCATAACAAGAGTTGTCACGTTACAGTGTAAAGATATTTTTTTCAAGAGAGCAGTGACAAAACTATGCCCTCTACCCTTAGATGATGCCTAATAATGAGGCTTTTAGTTAAGTTATTGATAAGGTGCCACACTTTTTTATTGTTTTTAAGGACATTAATTGTCCTTGGGCCGCGATATGTTTAAAGATTTAGTTCCAAGTGTTGTTATCCATAGATGGCGCTTAGTAATTTGTACATCGCGGTATGGTTTTCTCTAAGCTCAACCATAAATTGTGTGATTTCACATGACGTGTATGGTTCAAAAATAAATATCGTGAAGTTACAATTAAAACATCTTTAATTAACTACCATGAGAGTCCATGAACGGTGTAAGTGATATAAGACGATTTTTATTGCGTAGTATTTTTTCAGTTGTGTTAGGGCCGATTGTTCCAGCCCTAGATAAAGAGTCGGATAACTATCAAGCGAATATTTTTACCTCGCTGTTTATGAGTCTGATAGTAAGCCGCCCATTTTTCAATGGTCATTTATTCCTTAGTTAGCTATCTGACCTTTTTATTTCAATACTGGCAATCCATACTCGGAGAGATGAAACAAATATATAGAATATACTAGTAGTGGAGCAGGACAGACTATCGTCTTATTTTTCCCGTCATTTGTAAGATGGCGTCAAGCAACAGCTGATTTCAATCAACGTGGTTGTTTGATATGCTAACGTTTGGTTTAGATCATCGATATTGTGATTTTATTTAGTGAAATTCGCAATGGCATCTCAAAAAATTGTATTAAAAGAGAGCGCTCGGCCAACTTCAATACTGCCGAGGTTCAGTTGTTCGTCGATGGTCGACCCGAATGGCCGAGTCGGCGGAGTCCCTGCCTGCGAAGCCAAGGGTCAAGCAAATATTTGTTTGATGAGAACGGATGTTTGTACCCTGGACATGGTTGTTTATCTATTTAAGTATAATATGTATCTATATAAGTATGTGTATCGTTGTCTAGTACCCAGATACAGGGAATCCTAGTATGGGGCTAGATCAATGTGCAGGGCTGGAAACTGACTCCATGGCCAAAAATACTGATTTTACTGACTAAAACCCTCTAAAATACTGACCAAATTTCTAGAATACTGACCCTTGGACTGTCAATATAATATCGAGATACGAATGTTAGTTGCTGTTAATTAAGTACTTATGTTTAAAAATATTATGGAGAATGTTGTGCTACAGTACGTTATCAGTTAGCTTTTAATTTATTAAAATAAAAAGCCCCTCAGAAATGAGATATCACATTGTTCTCAATCATTCATAGCTCGGGCCCACTTGCTTGTTCTAGTGTACATATCCAAAAAGGGATTAAGAGTACAAACTCTTTAAAAAAAGGTATGTTTAGGGACCTACCGAAAAGAAAAACATGAGTTAAAAGATTTTTAAGTGACTCTCTTACAGAAACCAGACCACTTTTGTGGGAACATACCCCTGATCCTAGAAATACTGACTTTACTGACCATTTTTCAAAAAAAATTACTTTTACTGACCATAGTCGAAAATACTGACTCTTATTGACTTTACTGAACATTTTCCACCCCTGAATGTGTGTAAATAGTGTCCAAGGTGCGATGAAAATCTGCGATGAAATTCTTTTTCATCCCACATGGTGAAATGGTCAGTCCTCAGTCAGACAATCCTTTCTTTATGCTCAGGTGGATTTATGTATTAATTTATCATGGCCTCTTCTTCAATTGCCAAGTCATCAATTGTATGAAAAACATCCATAGCTATTTGCCAAATCCGTAGGAACGAGGTATAATAATCAGTAAAAGAATGCTAGAAATCACAGAGAAAGTAATCACTAAGTTTTACTAGAAATAACCAATGTAAATAACCTCAAACTCCTCAAACCTAACCAAATGACATTTGGCGTTATGAAACATCAAACTATTTATTCTAAAGAATAAGCAGATATCCGTTGAAGAGGCGGTTAGATTTATTCCTCTGGTAGCAAAATTATTTCACTGACAAGCCCTATCCGACGATTGAAAAAATATTTTCTTTGTTATCTGTCGAATAAACAGACAGATAGACTATCTGCCTGTTTATCTGGGGATGGAACAATCGCCCCTTATTAATTAAGTGTTCTTCAGGAAACATTTCTTGTTGGGTTAATTTTACTATAATATTTTGAGATGACTGAAGTTCTGATAAATTTAACTGATCTATTGTTTTGGCTTTTGCCTCGCCTTTGCCTTTTAATTTCGTGTATAATTTTATTGTTGTAATATTCTGTGCAATAAAGAATTGTGAATTGTGAAATTTTGGATTTCTTGTTTTTACAATTATGGATGAATCTTGTTATGTATGCTTTAGTTCTGATTAGTTTTTTGTAGTCAGATGATTTGTGTATTTGTTTTAGTATTACGTTTTTGTTTGTTGTGTTTGTGTTTTTAAGTGTATGTAATGATATTTCTGGTAGATCAGTGAAGTAATTGTTTGGGTTTTTTGGTAATTGAATTTCCTTTTGATGTAAAAATGTAGGGCCGTTCCACCATAAGGTGGACGTGCAGAGAACATTTTCTTTACACCTCGTGATACCAGATCAGCGGGTTTTTCCTTGGTATGTACATAACTCCACATGTCTACCTCCGTGGTATCCTGTATTTCACCAACTCTATTACCGACAAACTGTTTTAATTGACTTGGTGATTTTCTACGCCAGCCCAAGACGATAGTAGAGTCTGACCAGTAATAGCGCCGATTGAATGAAACAGTCAATGAAGATAGTACCTTGTTACAGTCTTGTGCCAAGTTATGCGCCGCAGAGTTCTAGCCGGGGTATTGTGGTTTGTTTGGCGAAACTTTATTTTTGGATGCAATAAGACGAACGCAATCAGTGCCGTCGTGTCCAATTGTCCTCACGTAGACACAGGTGCCATAGGCTCTTTCAGAAGTATCAGTAATTACGTGAAGTTCCGCAAGTTCAAACCGATCACCAAAGACCCATCGAGGTATGCGAAGTGTATTGAGTGAATGAAGAGGGTGAATAAAATCCAAAAATTTACTCCGTATGTTTGTAGGAACTTCGCCATCCCACTAACCTTTATTTAGGCATAACGTTTGCAGAATAAAAAAAGGGGCCCACGAGACCCGTGGGATCAAAGATTTGGCTCACCAGTGATAGAATTATGCGTTTTGTTATTTTGTTACCTATTGTAAGGTTTATGGAAAATAATAATGTATCTGGTAAGGAATCCCAATGAAGATCTAAAGTTTTGGATGGTGATTCATCATTAAGATTTAAAGGTTTTTCCGAGTTTTCTTTGTCGCTGCATATTGATGCTAATATCTCAGGAGAGTTAGATTTTTTTTATTTTTTTTTTTATTTTATTGGTTCAGGTCCGCCAACGGACAATACATATTTACTTAATTATTACATTTTTTTACTTTTTAGATGCTTGTCCACTTATAGGCAAACACAGCTTGCATTAAAATACAGTTCAAAGCATTAGTTCATTAGTATATAACAAGTTCTGAGTGATATAATTATTACAATTAATTAATTACATTACAAATATTATTTAATTATTTAAGTTAAGTTTAAATTAATTTAATATAGGTGCCTACCTAAATACATTTCTGTTTGATTTTTATAATAAATCAATTCAATTTAATTTAGTTTAGTTCGAAGTTAGGTGGGATCAAGCTTAGATCGGAAAGTATGAAACTTATCATGGTATACATCGATGTCTGTGGTTTGACTTTTATGCAGTGTATTGTACAGGCGTATCATTCTGGTGGAGGGCGAGTTTATGCCAAGGTTTGTTTTCCATGGACGCTCTCTGAACAGTTTGTAGGTACCGCGGCGTGGAAGTCTACTCGGCACCGAGATACTGAACGAATCCAGTATCTGCTGACAGTCTATTTGTCCGTTTAGCACCTTGTGCATGAATTTCAGATCAAGAACTTTCTTTCTTACGGTAAGAGGTGTAATTTTGAAGTGATTCAGTCGTTCTGTGTAGGACCGAAGTTCTAAGTGACTAAGAGTGGTATTTGCTAGGTAGCAAAGAAATCTCTTTTGGACTCTTTCCAAATTATCTTTGTGAACCTGATAGAATGGACTCCACACCTGACAGCAATACTCCAGATTAGATCTAACTAACGTGTTGAATAGCAGTATTTTTGTGCTGGTATTCCTGAAGGGCTTGGAGGCTCTCATGATAAATCCCATTCATCAGCATTTTTAATGATTTTTTTACAACATTGCATATGTGAGGAGTAAAGTTGAGCTTGCTGTCCATCAACACACCGAGGTCGCGAATGGCATTAACCCGTTCGAGGCAAGTACCGTTAATATTGTACTGCGCCAGGATGATTCTGATGTTACGGGTAAAAGATATGTGGTAACACTTATTGGGATTGAGCTCCATCCTGTTGCTCCTACACCACTGGCACAGTCTGTCAATGTCTTGCTGTAACCGATCTATATCTGCATTACTAGAAATGGTTTTAATTATTTTTAAGTCATCAGCAAACAAGTATGGCTCTGCGTCCTCGAAGCAGTCTACAATATCGTTAATAAACACGACGAACAGCAAAGGACCGAGATGCGACCCCTGCGGAACACCTGATTTTGCGCTAAACAATGCAGATTTCGCGCCGTTGACCACCACGTAGGAACTTCGTCCTATTAAATACGATCGTATCCATTCCAACATTGGGTCCAGGATACCGTAACTTTTAAGTTTGTGAATGAGTATGTCAAAGTCGACCTTGTCGAACGCTTTACTAAAGTCAGTATACACTGCATCCACCTATATGCGCTTACCCACAAAACTAACGAGACAATCGGTGAACGCGACCAGGTTTGAGTTAGTAGATCTGCCCTGCAAGAAACCGTGTTGTCTGTCGGAAAGCTGGTGGAAGACATGCTTGTTCAGACATGGGTATATAAGAGCTTCAAATAGTTTTGCGAAGACGGGAAGTATCGTGATAGGTCTGTACATCTTGACGTCCATGCTGATACCTTCTTTAGGTATCGGTACAATTTTCCCTATCTTCCACTAGGAGGGGAAAATCCCTGATTTTAACGAGGTATTGTATATGATAGTCAATGGCCATGATAGCACATCAGCACAACGCTTCACAAATAAGGGTGGTATATTGTCTGAGCCAGCGCCCTTGGCAGGGTCGAGTTTTTTCAAGTTTCTTCGAACACTAAACTCGTTAATTGATATAGCTGACAGAGGGGTATAGACTGTAGAATCTGCAGGTTTACAAATTAAGGCTGGCGGCTCCGAGTCAACCACACATATAGAAGTGAAGTTTTTAGCAAAAAGTTCACTGATCTCCTTGCTACCATGACCTTCTTCGGAGTTTAGTTTCATAGTCGAGGGAAGTTCGCTTCTGTTCTTCTTCCTCTGCTTTATTATGCCCAGAAGTATTTAGGGTTGTCTCTAATGCTTTGTTCAATATTTTTCATATATTCAGTGTAGCTAACAGTTATTTGTCGATCACATCTTTTCTTTAACATATCCAATGTAAGTTTGTCTATGTGATTATGGAATTTCTTTACTTTTAATCTGATTTTATTTTTTTCGTTGAGTAGCCTGATTAGACCTGATGTGAACCAAGGTGGGAAGTTATATTTCCGCGGTTTAGTTAGAGGGACATACTTTTTAATAGCTATGTTTAGCTTTTCGTACAGCGTATCCAACATCTCGTTCACATCGCGACAATTGTGGAAGACCTCATCCCAATTGACCATGTTGAGATCGTTGATAATTTCTGTGTAGTCAGCTTTGTGGAAATTTAGTCTAGGTGTTGAGTTTGTCGGCAAGGTAGTATTGCTAGACAGTTTCAATACAAACTCTAAAGGTGGGTGATGAGGGTCGACTGTGCTGAGTCCGTCCGGAAAGTGAGAACATTTGTTTTATTGACATCGGACAATATCAAATCGAGTATTCTGTCATTACTGTTTTTTACTGCATTAAATTGATCAAGGTTATGCAAGGACATGAATTCAGAAATAGTGTTAAAAAGGGCACCGTTACCCACAGGAGACTGACGTTCAGGTTTATCTGGAATTGGTTGCCATTGTATGTCTTTTAGATTGAGATCACCCATAATCACAATCCCAGATAGGTCCGCCCTCTCCGTGAGTATGTTATTTGCATGTTCAATAAACTGCTCAAAGTCACCACGTTTCAGTGGCGAAGGAATATATGTCACACATATGCCGATCTTTTTCACCTGTTTATCGTGCCTGTGTTCAATTATTATCCATATGGCTTCAAAATTACTATTATTTTGACATTGTATTAAATCAGATTTAATGTTGTTTTTTATTGCGATCATTACGCCACCCCCACCCAACTTAGCTCCAGGACGGTCAAGATTTCTATCGCATCTATAGACTTTATTTCCACTTGCGTAGATTAAAATTTGATGTTTGAAGGATGTCGACAATTTGTTTACAAAGTTGTGTCACTGAATTTATGCAATTCCCACCACTTAACAGAGCGTCTACGTAAAAATCTCTGCTGATGGCTCGTTTAACATCTTCGTTGGGTGCTTGCTTGCAAGAGATACCAAACATTTGGTCGCTAAATATGGTGCAGATGCGGTAACGTATGTTACAGTATTTGATGTAATGGTTTTAAGATGACCTGAAGAATTGAATCGATGTATTATTTGTTGCAGAGGGCGCTGTGAAAGTTCGGCTAAGATTGCCCTATACATTTTTTCAATGTCGCCTGATACGACAAACTTGTGTTGCCTGAAGCGTAGCAATATCGACAAAAGGTCGTCCTGAATGGTAGGCCCGACCATTTGTAACTCATTAAAAAATTTACCCGATGTAGTAGTTGCTGATGCGTCAAATACCACTCTAAGCTTCGTAGTGGTACTGGATTCGCGCAGCACATAATGATGTGGTAAATAAATGTTGACATTGTTCTTTTTATGTGAGTGTTTGTTTTCAGTCATGTGACCCATTGCTAAGAATTCTTTGATGAATTTGTTGTATCTTTGTTTGAGTGTTATGTCAACATTAAGCTTGCGCTCTATGGATAAGAACCTACTCTTTGCCATGCCATAGGAATCACCAAGGGTGTCGGGTGAGCCTTTTAATGGTATGGTTATTATAAATTGCCCATTTTCGTCACGACGCGTTGTTTCCTTGAAAATTTGACATGCAGTAATTATGAGGTACTGTGTTAATAAGTTCCCAGAAGCGAGTAAGATGTGAATCATCATTTATAGTTTGTACAAAATGACACGTATATTGTTTTTTAAGATTTTGATGAATAATACTGCCAGATATAAGCTAGCCTAGTTTCGTTTCATGTAATTTTGGTTTATTGTATCCACAATTTATGAATTCAGGTTTTAAGACTTCCCAAAATATATCCGCGCCTACTAAAATGTCAATATTTGCAGGTATATTAAAGTACGGGTCTGCTAATTGTATACCTTCTGGTATTGGTATTGTTATGTCTATCTAAATACGAGACACACGGTGCGTTCGTGATTTTTGGTAAAATGTAACAAGATATAATTGTCTTGTAGTTACCAAAACATGATTCAATTGATAGGTCACAAGACTCTGTAGCATTAGATATTTGACTGTTGATATCTGAGAGAGTAGAGCCAGCGGTACGCTTTACTATACCGAGTTTATACCTTAGATTTTAGGTCACAAAATTGGCCGAGCTGCCGTTGTCGAGCAGCAGTGTGTACGACTTCTGTTGACAACGATAAATAATTATCTGCGTCATGAGCTTCCTTATGCAACAGAGTGCTATGTCTTCCTGGGCAATACTTGCAATGAGAAAGAACACAATGGCTATCTGTATGTCCAGGCCGAAGGCAATTCATGCAGACATTGCTTTGTGTCGCTTTTTTAATGCGAGAGTCTATGTCTAAAGCTCTAAACGATGGACATGCGAATAAATAATGATTTTGTGATCACATAGGCTATGATACTGTTTTAGTGTAGACATTGTGTTGGGTTTGGGGGTTTTTTGATGATATTTTGGCTTTGTTTGATGTAGTTTCATTTACATAAATGTGTTAAGGGGTTGGTGTGGATGTTCTAAGAATTTGTTTATCTTGTAAGGTTTCCATTTACTGCCAAGAAAGTCTATGAAAGAAAGAAATAAAGAAAGAAAGAAAGAAAGAAAGAAAGAAAGAAAGAAAGAAAGAAAGAAAGAAAGAAAGAAAGAAAGAAAGAAACAAAGAAAGAAAGAAACAAAGAAAGAAAGAAAGAAAGAAAGAAAGAAATCAAGAAAGAAAGAAATCAAGAAAAAAAGAAAGAAAGAAAGAAAGAAAGAAAGAAATAAAGAAAGAAAGAAAGAAAGAAAGAAAGAAAGAAAGAAAGAAAGAAAGAAAGAAAGAAAGAAAGAAAGAAAGAAAGAAAGAAAGAAAGAAAGAAAGAAAGAAAGAAAGAAAGAAAGAAAGAAAGAAAGAAAGAAAGAAAGAAACATTTATTATAAAGACAGTGAACACACTACAATTACAACAAAGAAACAAAACACAGAGATGAAAAATATAAATGACACATGAAATAAAATGAAATGACAGTCGTAGTGTGCCACTGTCATTATTAATGGCGTCTGACTTAGCATTATGTTGAAGGCCAGGCCTTCAACGCTGATTTTCAGTCAGTGCCAAGTGTTACCTCACGAGCGTCCAAGAGCGCGGCGTGGTACAATCCATAAATACATAAATATAAAGAATATATAAAAAATAGGTGACAATAATGGTAAATATAGATGTGGCTGTTATATATGATACGTACAAAAAGTTAAATAAATAAACATGGCCCATTAATTGCGTTAGTGTAGGGGAGTCACATGACAGTGTATTTTTGTGTTCCTCCCAGTCCCGGTTAGTAATTATATCAGGTTTATTGGTCATCGTAAATACATAGGGCGCACTGTAAGTTTCCGGAACTGGCCACTTACATAAACAATATTTAAAAATTTATTGCAACATTTGAAAATAGAACTCTTTGGCTGTAGAATGCAGTTTGTTTCATCTGACTGCCTTTTGTTTTTACCTTGTGGCGCCATTTAAAAAATTGTGTGTCTGCATCAACATGGATTTAACTCGGGAAAATTTTCGTAGTATGATTTTCTACGATTTTAAGTGTAATTTGACAGCTCAACAGAGCATCGCTCGGCTTGAAACAGCTTTTGGCAATGAAGCACTATGCAAGACAACTGTTTATAGCTGGTTTGCAGAATTCAAGCGTGGTCGTATCAATCTCAGTGACGAATCTCGCGATGGTCGGCCGTCCACCGCTGTGACCAACAAAAACATCGATGCTGTGCGCCGTATGATTGAAACAGACAGGCATGTGACCTACCATGAAATTCGCGCATCCTTAGAAATAGGCATGAGTCAAATACAATTAATCCTACACAAACATTTGGGTGTGAGAAAGCTGTGCTCGCGGTGGATCCCACACAACTTGACCGAGGCTCAAAAAACGGACCGCGTCACTTGGTGCAGTGCCATGCTTACCAGATTCAACGAAGGTGCGTCAAATTTGGTGTGGGACATAGTAACAGGTGACGAAACATGGATTTATTGCTACGATCCCAAAACAAAGCAGCAATCGAGCGTATGGGTCTTTCAAGATGAGCCGAAACCAACCAAAGTGGCGCGCGTGAAAAGTGCATCTAAGCGGATGATTGCTTCTTTTTTTAATAAAACTGGACACGTGGCTACTGTTGCTTCAGAGAATCGTCGTACAGTGAATAGTGACTGGTACACGACCATTTATTTGCCGGAAGTTATTGACGAACTCCGTAAAAATAACCGTAAACGCCGTATCATCCTGCACCACGACAATGCTAGTTCTCACACGGCCAGACAGACAAACGACTTTTTGAAGGCAAAAAATGTAGAACTCATGAGTCATCCTGCATACAGTCCCGACCTGGCACCTGGTGACTTTTTTCTGTTCCCAAAAATTAAGAACCAATTACGCGGTCAACGATTTTCATCACCAGAAGAGGCTGTCGAGGAGTATGAAAAACACGTTTCAGAGGTCACCACAGAGGAGTGGCACAAACGTTTTCAAAACTGGTTTCATCGAATGAAAAAGTGCATAGACGCCAAGGGAGATTATTTTGAAAAACAATAAATTAATTTTGTACCTTTAATAGTATTTTTTCATATTCATTCCGGAAACTTACAGTGCGCCCCACGTATGATGACGGTGTCCCAGTATTGTGTGGGTTCACCCAAGGTAGCAAGGGATCTTAGGTTTTTTACTGTAAGGTATATTAAGTTACGCAAGGCAGTGCATAATTCTTTTTGAATTGATTCTAGGTTGAATATCATTTTTATGTAGTTATCGATAAGCATTCTCTTATTGTCGTATCTTTTCACTAATAACTGCCATGCCATTGTGTAATGAGATGATGTGAAGTCTATACCCTGTATCACTTCGGCTGCGGAGCCCTTTAAGGCTGCGCGCAGGTAGGGGAATTTGTGTATGTCTTTTATTTCAGTGTTGTTGTGAAGAAGGGAAGAATACGTATCTCTGAACTCGAGCCAGTGCTGATAGTCTCCGTCGAAGTGAGGCAGATCGATCTTCGGCAACTTCACAAAGTTGGTATTGTGGCCTGGACCAGTCTTGCCTGACTCGGAATCAGAGCGGTTCTCCAAGTCCTCACGAGCGGCGCCTAAACTAGTACGCGCCACTGATAGGTGTTTATAGTACAAGGATTCCCACTGTTCCCGATCCTGGTACATCTCATCAGGTGTCTCCGACAACCGCTCGATTTCACTCTGTAATTCATCAAATGAACCATATAATAAATCCATTTTTGTAAGGCGCGATTCTAACTCGGTAGCATGCACTTCACTTAACGGTAAATTGGCACTTTCGATGTTTTCTAAGTAATTGATAAATTGTGTAAACTTTGCTTTTATTGTTCGTAGTTTTTTAATGAGGTCTTTATTTCGGACATGATGATTTTAGGCTAGATTTAAGGTTTGTAATTAACGTGTTAATATTGAATATGTACAAGTATATCATCTTAATTCAAGAGATGTTCAGGATTTTATGTAAGTAAGCACAATACACTTGAGCAATTAGCACAACAATAACTGAGCAATTTGTAAGCCGCTGGAGTCTTGTTTACTTCATTGATAAGTCGACACAAGCTAAACCGTATATACATGAATGTGTGATGCGGATGGGTATTAACGTTAAGTTGAATCATTTTGCCTATCTTGCTCAAATAGTGCGATAAACACTGATAGGTAAGGTTGAAGATATGAATGAGGAGATGGAGATTGATTGATAAGGTTTATAGGATATGGAACGGACTCACTCAGTATCGGATGTATTTGGTATTTCTCCTTTCTATGTATGTATGTCCCACACGGGGCGCGCAGCAAATTAAAACGCAGCGCGTGGCATGAAGGTCCAAAGGTCGATGTTTAGTGAATCGTATGCAAGTTGCACGAAGACTGATTTTTGAGTTCAATTCCTGTTTGTCTGCTCGTTCTTTGTTAATGCTTTAAGCTTCAAGTGTTTTAAGGTAATGTCTATTGAATGCGTTGAAGTAGAATTTGCGGCACAATGGATGACAGGCCGAAAACACACGCTGCAGCAACTGTATCCCAAGTCCTTTTTCACTCGAAGGACCATGAAAGATCCTCTCCTTATCCTTGTTCAGGGTCTTGAGGTCGGGAATCAAACTGCAGCTAGGTTTATGCTGATACAATAGCTTTATAATAATTAAACGGACTAAGTAATACAATAACAGACATGAGTTGCATTAAAGCGACGATCAGAATGACTGTGATTGGTTGGGCGAGGAACCCCCCTCGCCCCCCGTAGATCAGGTCTTGGCTATGGTGGCAACAGGTAGTGACCGCGGCCAAAAAGTCAATAACAAGAGGATGTACAAAACAATTCATACCAGGCTGGAATGCAACACCCTAACGAAGGTACTGGAAGAGTCAGAAGACTCCGAAATTGCGAACCAGCTCATCGATGACCTTAACCAAGCTAGGTTGGACCGCTGGAAGGCAACGACTGACACCTACTAGACTACTAGACTGACTTTAAAAGGTCCAGTCGTCAAGCGTGGTCAACAATATGCAGACTCGGCTCAGCTTAACAACCCGCTAAGACCAAGTCGGCGGTACTTCCTAACAGATAACATACTAAAAGGCAACAGCTCTCCACGCATAAACCCCAAAACGAAGGCGGCCACTAAATTGGAACCAAAAGAGCTGAAAGCACTATGCCAAAGAAAATCCTCCTACATGAGAGCGGTCAGCACCGTAACCGCGGCGCTTAGAGACACGAAGAAAAGCAAATTCCCGAGTGTAGACGGAACACTTCCTGAGTTCTTATTGACCCCCGGACGATAGCATGGCTTTGCTGCTGCTCTGTAGTTTTATTTCAATTAAACTAGTCAAAATAGCCTTTCTGCACGAGTAAACTTAATTTAAGTAGTAATCAGTGATTAAATAATTTTTGGATAAGAAACAACTGTGCAAACAAGTTGCAACAATACACCAAACCCCGAAGCAACCATTGTCACGCTACACGAACAAAACTTTGCTGCCGACCCTGAGTGGGCTCTAGCTAAGCTGCAGAAAAATATGAAGCTGATCTTTAAGCGCTGGAGGAGCGGCCGCTCATGTTCTACATGCGTGTTCGAGTGCTCACCGGCTCTTTGCGTAAATCTAGTCACTCGTGGACGCGTCTACATAGGTTGGCAGGTGATCATGTGATATTGAAGATCACATAAACGTGACGTGCTGCTCCAAATGCTAACAATATGGCCACCCTGAGCGATACTGTTATGCTAAGGAAACCACGTGCGGTAAATGTGGTAAAGAAGGGCATCGCCGTGACACCTGCAAGGAGGAACAAAAACGTTGTGCGACCTGCACTCGATTTGGCCGCAAAGAGGCGACAGACCACAGCACCGCCGCGCGTAAGTGCCCCGCACGTCGTCATGCTGAGCAGCGGCTACTAGGAAACACCAATTATGGCAGATAAGATCTACATCAGGGTGCAAGCTAAATCTGCAAATAACAACATCACGTAATTTCATTAATATGTTGTAAATGACTTTATATGAAGTTTCATCGTAGTGATGAACTTTGGTAAGTAAAAAATAATACTTTTTATTAGTAGAATGAGCGGCCAGCACAGTCTCGGGCTCGCGCTCTGCTGATAGCAAGTCAGCAGAATTGTCTACTGTAGACAATAATTGTTCGCAACTCAGCATAGAGTAGTCGAAATCTAGAGAAGTCGGGCAAGCGACTAATTTGTGTTTAGACAGATGTAATGGCTCATTGTGTTCCTGAATTTGAGTATCATTTGATACTGATTTTGTATATTTTTCTTTAAGTAGATCTCATAAGAGCATTTGTTTAAGTTAGAATGAGAGATGGCGTTGACAGGGTTTCGGGAAAGAGCATCTGCATTCGCATTTACTCTGCCGGGTTTATAAACGATTTCATAATCGTACTCCTCTAGTTTTAATCGCCAACGTAGAAGACGAACGACCTCCAGGGTCTTTAGCATTAAATAGCCAGACTAAGGGACGATGGTCAGTTACAATTTTGAACCTATATCCATACAGATAAGGGCGGAAGGTGTTAATTCCGAAAAGAATAGCTAGAAGTTCTTTCTCTGTAGTAGAGTTGTTTCCTTTGGCTTTGTTCAAAGTTCGGGACGCATAGGCGATAGGCTTGTCGCTGCCGATCTCGCCTTGAGAGAGAATTGCTCCAACGGCGTTATTAGAAGCGTCAGTAGTGAGCACAAAAGGTTTTGAAAAATCAGGATATTGTAGTAAAGGAGCCGAAAAAAATTTTCTTTCAGAGAATTGAATGCAAATTCTGAGGACCATATGAAAGGAATATCCTTTTTAAGAAAACAGGTCAGTTGCTTTGTGATTTTAGAGTTTAAGTTCTCTATGAAACGACGGTAATAGCCAGTTAAACCAAGAAAAGATTTTATGTCTCTCATTTTGGGGAACAGGGAATTCTGAGATGGCCTTGATTTTGTCAGGATTAGGAGACACACCTTTATCGGTAATAATGTGATCTAAATAAGAGACTTCGCGTCTCAAAAACTCGTATTTGTCGGGTTGCATTTTTAGGTTAAATTCCCGAAATTTCTCGAAAACGAGTTTCAGCTTTTGGATGTGCGAATCAAGGTCATGGGAATAGACAATACAGTCGTCTAGGTTAACATAACAATGTAGTCCCTGTTAACCGGATAGAACGGTATTCATCAACCTTTGAAAGGTAGAAGGAGCATTCTTGAGTCCGAATGGCATCCTAACGAATTCGTAGTGGCCTGAAGTGCCATTTGAGTTAGTTACGGTAAATCCTGTGTTTAATGAGTCAGCAGGATTAAGACAGATCTGATGGAAACCTGATACAAGGTCAAGGGTTGAAAAGTACTTCGAATGACCCAACTGATCGAGAATGTCTTTAATTAGAGGAATAGGGTAAACCTCGTTAAAGGCAACGTCATTAAGACGACGATAGTCAATGACAACGCGCCACTTTTGTTTGCCAGAGGCGTCCATTTTTTTGGGAACCACCCAAACTGGTGCACTCCAAGGTGAAATAGAAGGTCTGATAATGTTCTGAGCAAGCATCTTCTGCATTTGGTTTTCAACCTCTTGCTTATGAACCTCGGGGTATGATTTTACATGTATCGGATTGCCCGTATTGATAGAATGCTGAATTGCATTTGTGCACGTGAGAGGATCGCCTTCAAGATAGAATATAACTGTGTACTGTGTACAACAGTCTAAAAGAACCTTTTTCTCTTCTGAATTTAAATGATCGTGACGATTTTGATTGAGAACGCGTTGCTGTCTATCTGAGGAAACTTCATGAGAAGTAGAGAAGACATTCTGAGAAGAACTCTGAGAAAAGTCGACAGGTAAATCCATAGGAGTAAGTCGAACTGACTCTATATGACGAATTAACTCTATAGTTTGGCTTAACTGTAACAATACAATTTGCAAGGTAAACACCTTCGCAGAATGTGTGATCGAGTATCAACGCGTCGCGCAAAGAGTCTAATTCCGAAATGTCGTTAGCCAAAACATATTCAATAACTGCCTCAGATCGAGCAGGTATAACAAATCAAGGGTTGCTAAGCGAAAATGGAATAGAAAACTTTTGCATTTGCAAAGTTTTAATTGAGTATTTGATATCCATTTTATAGTTGTCAAGGAAATCGCTACCGAGAATGCCATCGAATGGCAAGTGCACTGAGTCGCTAATCGCATGTACATTGGAGTTCAGCGCTACTGTACTCTGTTGAGAAAACCGTTAGGATAAGTCATGTTCAATGGACCCGAGAGATTCTACATGGGAATCGTCATCATTTAGACCTTTAATTTTAATAGTTCGAGGTCCCAAATCGGAATGCTTTTGTAAACTTGAAAATTTCACAATGGAAATTGAAGCACCCGAATCGATTAAAATACAGAGAGGTTTCTTTGAACAGCTCGTCTGTAAGAACACGTGAGGAAGCGAAACCCTAGGGTTGAGATTAAAAACAGTATAAACTGTGCTTTTTTCACATCTAGAATCTATAGGGGTAGATCCCGAAAAACTCAAGTTATCTTGAGGGGAGAGATTCGTAGACTCATTGAGAGTATTAGAACTAGCCTACTAGCCTGAGGGGTAAACTCTTTTTTGAGTGGAGGCTTAGCAGAACTGGCCTTGGGTAGAAACTCAGGGAGTAGAACTAGAAGGCGCAGATTTTTTTGTCAACGTGTCTTTCACAATAGGAGTACTAGGCTCCGCCAGACACGGAACCGATTTTAGTTTAAATCAGTTTCGATTTCAACTGAGTGTTCAAGCGCAGTGTGGATACTGGCTTGAGGAGACGTGATGCCTCACCGTTTTTGCGTTTAAGTTTAAAACACTCGGTGATAAGATGCTCTACCTTTTTGCAATAGGCACAACTTTTATTTTTGTTAAATTTAGGTGAAGAAGGTCGACTTTGAGAGGGAGGAGAATTAATCGTGTGGACACGATAACCTTCAGTGGACTGTCTTCTTTTTTTTAAACAATCGGAAGCGGAATGTCCGCTTTGCTGACAGAAAGAGCATTGTAAAGATGCTCGTTGAAACACCCGAGAAAGATTGAAGATTTCTTCTTCTTGGGGTCTTGGGGTTCCGGCACCTAACAATATGCGCAAATTTGGTGTTCATCCCTAACATAAAAGTGTTGAGGGCAAAATCCTCCATCGCAGCTAGCCTTCCTACGAGCTCGCTCTCATCCACACAGCTATAATGGACGTCGGACTGAAGTCGAGTTAAACACGACTCTATTCGCAAATGAACGCGTCACGCTCTCGTCGGCTTTCTGGCGGCAATTTTGTAAGTCTACTAATAGATGCGTGGAGTGTTTCTTTTCGCCGAAAGTAGTTTTCAGGAAAGTCTTGATATCACTCCAGCTTTCAAACTTTTTCAAACAACAGGCTAATTGAGCCTTGCCTTCGAGCTGTGAGACAATATATTTTATAAGCACGTTCTGTTGTTCTGTCATAGCTAAACTAATTGCATTTTCGCAATTAGTGAGAAAAGCCGGGAGGGTTTCTCGGTCACCATTATAGGGCCGAATGAATTTAGTGAGGACCGACAATGTAATGGAAAAAGCAATTTTTTTCTTAGGCGTTTTTACTTTTGGTTCTGATTCTGCCGCACTTCCAGAGCTATCGGAAGTCACGAGGGCAGATTCTTCGTCAACAAACTCCTCCTTTTTAGGTAGAACCATGAATACAAATTAAAATCCAGAACAACAGAGTATGCGACACACAAAACTAAAATGTTGTAAATAAACTTGTAAAAGTAAACGTGTAAAATTTTATAAAATCAACCTTGTAAAATGTTCACGTAAAAATCTTCATGTAAAAATAACGTAGACGCACTGTAAATTCACAAACAAAAAACACAATCCATAGAAAGTCATAAGATGAGACAACTCACAGGAGAACCAGGAACATCTCGGATAACCCGGGGATGTAGGAAGAAGTGACCCGAAGTACCAAAACTGGCGTAGTCACGCTGTAGTAGTGACGTCGGTACAGGCGAGGTAGGTAGCGTCGGTGACCGGCGACACAGAAGTGTCGTATTTTTATGGAATTCTTCGAAGGCTAAGTTTGAAGTTGGAGTCACGACGTAGTGCTATAATTATTGCGAAACTGGTTTTGATGAATATAGTTAGAAGAAGAGTGTAAAGAATACGAAGATTATAGATGAAATTTAAGTCAACCCGATGAACCGATGATGATGATGATCTGTCTTCTTCTGATGCGGGCTCGCACAGCAGGATGTGTGGAGACTGACCGTCGATCAGGGGAAAGTTAGTGCAGGCTCAAGCTCGAGAGCTGAGGCTTACTGTCGACCAACCGGTGGCCAGTGATGCTGCGGGCTACACGCGACTCAACGCGAGGGCGGAGACTTACCGTCGGGCAACACGATACTGAATTTACAGACCTTTCTTGATGCGACAGGGACCGCGAGTTCTTTTAGATGCCAGATCTTACGCGAAGTAAGGTTTTCCTTCTGGCATCCCACTTCTGACACCACTTGTTTTGGGGTCCGTGCCGCAGGTCTTTTTAAAAAAACTATTTAATTATACACAGGAGTTTATTAGTTTTTACAAATTAAAAGACAAGTTCACAGTATCGCGGCTAGTGATTGACTCCGATATTTAGGTATAGAACAGTATATAAATTAGGTATAAATTGTATGCGTCTGCACTATTCACGTAATAAAGTAGTTCATAACAGTACGAGCTACCGACAAAAGATAGTGGCGGCGGAAAGCAGATCTAATGGAGATGGCTGAAACCGGCAACGAAGACCCATGGGGACGAGCATATCGACTGGCCAGTGGGCGCCGGCGCCCACCGACCGACATTATTAGTGGCACTGAGTGGACGCGCGGTCGGCTATGCAACAAATGCTCCGAGCACTTTGTCCTGATGACGATGAGCGCAACGACTCTGTACACCACCGACAGATCCTAAGGCCTACAGGCCGATCATCTTGCTCCCAGTCCTCGGTAAGATTCTTGAGCGAATTATACTGGCCTGTGCCCCGCAAATATCGAGGGGCATTTCAGAATTCCAGCACGGCTTCTCTCCGGGTCGGTCGACTGTCACAGCCTTGAATACCATTATTTACGTTGCCAGGGACTCGAAAGCCAAGTACGTACAGGCGATCTTTCTGGATATCTCGGGGGCCTTTGATAACGCCTGGTGGCCGATGATTTTGCTGAAAGCGAAACGTGGAGGCCTGCCCCCTAACATCTATAAGATGTTAGTGGATTACTTCACTAACCGCCGCGTAGGGCTATTCATCGGTCCGCTGGTGGAATGGAAGGTCTCCACTATGGGGTATCCTCAGGGATCCGTGGTGGGACCGATGCTCTGGAATGTGCTGATGGACGACCTGCTGCGATTGCCATTGCCTGCATGCACTATGCTCGTAGGCTACGCAGACGACGAGACTATCCTGAGAGAGTCACTCTCGATCATCAATCGAACGCTCGGCCTCTAGGTGCTTAACGGCGTCTCAGATTGGGGCTCCAGAAACCACCTGAGCTTTTCTCCGGCAAAATCTCGACGGCGGACTGTCGTTCGATGCACATGCGTCATACATAGGCGAGCGCGCGGCAAATTGCTTTGGAAAAGTGTCGCGTGTATCCGCATCTAGTTGGGGTATACGTTATCGTGCTCTGCGCATACTGTACACTGGTACCTATATCTCCACCGTGACGTATGCCGCGGCATGCTGGTACAGGCGTGCGTCCTTCCACACGGTGCGTGCCTCACTTCTGAGGACACAGCGACCAATAGTCAATAGTCAATAGTCAAAGTACTTTATTACTGTAGATATTTACACATACTTAGCAAACGTCATTTTGGACCACTGTGGGAGAAGAAGGGCGTAGAAACTCCCACAGATTTATTTTTAGATCTCTTTTAAAAATAGGTTGTGCTTAACTAATACAAATATGAAAAATTTAATTGTTATGATTAATAAGCAGGAATAAATAATTACAAAATTATTAACAGCAAGGTCTGTGTTGAGCCAGATTAACCCCATACAGTCCTGTCATTTAAATAATCTTGAACATTGTAATATCCCTTTTTCGACAAAGTCGCTTTAACATGCTTTTTAAATTGCTCAAATGGCAATTTCAAAATCTCCAGAGGTATCTTATTGTAGTAGAGAATTCACTGACCCTTGAAAGAATTGCTAACCTTCGCGAGTCTAAAACGGGGCGCACATAGTCTGTGATTATTTCTTAGGTTAACATTACAGCTGTCGCTAAGTTTGGAAAATGTTGTAAGGTTCTTGCGTACATACATTATATTTTCGAAAATAAATTGACTAGCTACTGTTAGTATGTCAATTTCTTTAAAAAGCTCTCTTAAGGAGTCTGTTCGTTTTAAATTATAAATTGCTCGACTAGCTCTTTTCTGTAAAATAAAAATAGTTTGAATATCCGCTGCTTTCTCCCACAACAAGATACCATAGGACATCACACTATGAAAGTAACTAAAATATACTAGCCTAGATGTAGCCATCCGTGCTTTGTCTGATGTTCCTAACAGCGTAAGCCGCAGAACTTAATTTACCAGCCAATTTATCTATGTGGGGTCCCCACTGCAATTTGCTATCAATGGTTATTCCAAGAAACTTCGTATTCTTTACCAATTCTAACGTGCTGTTGTCTAACACCAAACTGGTCTCAACTTGCCTGACATTTGGAAGTGAGAATTTGATACACTTGGTTTTACCAGCGTTTAACAATAAATTATTAACTGTGAACCAATTCAAGGTTAAAGACAATACACCATTAACATCATCAAAATCTCCTTTTTGTCTTTCCGACCTTTATGACATGCAGTCGGAATGAGGTTGGGTGGAGGTGGGATATGTTTAACTTAGGCTACCAATTCATATAGCTAGCTAGTTAAACTCAATAATACACAAGGTAATACAATCAGCAATGTATTCCCATCAATCAATCAATCAATCAATCAATCAATATATTTATTGCCATAAATGTCATGTTATAAAGGTCTTAATAATAGGTATAGTAATTGTTCATGTTATTTTACCCTAAGGTGTAGCAATGTACTTATACAAATTTATGCACAATAATTCATATTAGGTAACTAAGATTTCACTCAATGTCTTAGGTAAGTAGACTTATTAATCATTATTATCATTTATAATACAATAATACAATTTACTTAATGTCATAAGGTACACAATTATAATAATTCAGTTATTAAGATAGCAATATTATCTCACTATTATTACACACTATACATTATGTTCAAACTTAAAATTAAAGAATTCATTTAAGTCATATGGACAAGCATTTGTCAGAATACGTCTAAGGTTATTTATGAAACTAAAGTTAGGGAGTGTCTTCTTTATGTCGTCGGGAAGTTTATTGAACACTCTAATGGCAACCATCCTCGTGCAACTCGAATATGCTGTCGTCCGACAGGCTGGCACCTCTAGATCATATTTACACCGCTCATTGAGACGACTGCTTGTACCCTGTGGCCTTACAGGGAACCTCGATGGATGTCGTTTTATCACTTTACACAGTTCAATGATATACAAGGCAGTAATTGAAGGTATTTTCAATTTAACAAATGAGTCTCTACATGAGTCTCTGCTAGATTTGTGCCCGTCCATTATTCTTACACATCTTTTTTGTAGAAGAAATATGTTTTTAATTTCTGCGCAATTCCCCCATATTGCCAGCCCATAGAGCACCCTGGACTGGAAAAAAGCGTAGTACGCTTGGGTGGTAGCTCTTAAGGTTGACATTTTCGATAGAGACCTCAAGGCGTAACAGAAGCTACTTAGTTTACTCTCCAGGTACTGTATGTGTTTTTTCCAGTTCATGTGTTCGTCGCAGTAGATTCCTAAGAATTTTGCATCTGATACAGTGGAGCAAATCTGACCACTGAAGTCTACCTCTAAGTCTAAGTCAGGGGTATTGTAATTTCTAAAATATAAAATATTTGTCTTACTTAGATTTGCATTAAGGTGATGTTGTTTGAGCCAGTTCAAAACATTAACAATGGATTGCGATATCTGGGTTTCCAAGCTATTTCCTTCATTTCGCTTAAACTTAAAAAAGACAGAGACATCATCCGCAAACATTATTATCTTCTCATCTATAATTCGCGCCGTCAACGCGAGCGAACGGTTGTGTTTTTGGTTGTGAGTGCGTTACATTATTAATTCGTACGTACATTATTAATGGGTACGAAGTGCAATGGCTGTGACAAGGCCATATGTGATTTGTCGTTCATGGAATGTTCCATTGTGGAGTGCAAGAAGTTGTACCATAGTAGCTGTATGGGATTGACAAATGGTCAATATGTGGAGCTGAGTGAGGAATACAAAGAGTCGTGGGAATGCCCTTCATGCGTATGCAGTAAACCGAAGAGGGGCAACGTGGATACTCCAATAAGCGAAAAACTGATGAACAAGACATTTACCCCAAAGAGTTTTGTGAACATGCAACCGCGGGGATCTCGAAAAAATAATGAGGATCTGGCGGTAGCGGACAGTGAGTTGGATATTTTGCACAATATTAAGGAGCTCCGACAAGAAATTAGGTCTCAACAGGATGAACAGATGAGGAACTTTAATCGGCTTCAAGTGCAGCTAAATAACATTCAACTGGAAATGGATGACCTCCGCAAAAATATGGCGGTAGTTGTAGAAAATGCTAAGAAATTGGATGTAATTGAAAGTCTCCTAAGAAAGAAGGTCTATACGGAAATGCCGGAAGATAGCTTGGTAGAGTTAAATTTGCAGGTACCAGGTAAGCCTACTACTTATGCAAACATTGCAAAAGAAATAACTTCTAAAGGTCAGGCCACGAAAAACGCGAAACAGCAACGGGCAGAAACTTCCAAAGAGCAGCAAGCTAACAAAGAAGATATGGGAAGGACACAGAAAGATGAGTGGCAGACAGTCACCAGGAAGAAAACCAGGTACCCGAGTTCTGAGGTAAAAAAGGGAAAATGTACAAATTCAAAATAAATCCAAGGAACAGAGAGACTAAAGTACTTACATGTCTGGCAAGTAAAAAAGGAAGTATCAGTTGAGAAGATGGAGGCTTTTGTGAGGAAGATATGTGGAGAAAGTGATCAGATAAAGGTGGATACAATCAAGCATAAAAAGCAAAGGAATTATGCGTCGTTTATTGTGACGGTACCGGAAAGCAAGTACATGATACTAAATGAACCAGAACACTGGGACGAAAAAATTGAATACTGTGAGTGGGTGTGGTTTCGGAGAGAAGATCGTAGACCACCAGATCAGAAATGAAGTCACCGTGTACTATCAAAATGTAAGAGGGCTGAGGACGAAGCTTAAAGATGTATATGTCAGCATTCACTCTTCGACGGCAGACATATTTGCATTTACGGAGACAAGCTGTACTGAATCCATACAGGATGCAGAGATAGTTCCGCCAGGATTCGTAATTTTGCGCTGCGACAGAGCGGACGGCCGAAAGCAAGGCGGCACGTGTCTCGTGGCCACACCGCGGTTCGAACTTCGCAGAGTCGCTGTGCCGGGGAATGTGAATGTCGACAATCATTCATTTAAACTAGTTGCTGGGGCGGTGTACCTACAAAACAGATTGTTATGGATATTGTGCTGTATCTACATACCTCCGAACACTACTGAATTGAATGAGTATATGATAATGTTTAGAATAATAGAGCAATTTTGTGATAGGTATAGTAGTGTAATAGTTATAGGTGATTTTAATTTATTTTCTAGTACTGTGGAAATACGAAATTGTTACGAAAATTTCGCGACATTCTGTGGGTTCAGACAGGGTAACGCCGTGAATAATTGCAACAATCGTCAATTAGATTTAGTTCTGAGTAAGTTTGAGAATGATTGTGGTTCGTGCGTGAGGGTGCGTGCGGCGGACACGGCTTTATTACCAGTGGATAAGTACCACCCGCCGCTAGATGTAATAGTGGAGATGAGAGGTCGATCGCGGGCGCCTCTCCGATATCCCACTGATAACGCGAACGGTGACTCATCGCGTAGTGAACCGACAGGTTGGAATTTTAGTAAAGCTGAGTTTTACTCGCTGTACACGGCAATAGCGCAAATTGACTGGGCACCATTGTACAACTGTACTAACGTGGAAGTATGTATAGATATTTTTTACACCACCTTAAATAGTATTTTTGATGAGTATGTTCCAAAGAAAAGATGTCGTACTTTAAATGACAAGTATGTATATCCTAAGTGGTACACTAAGGAACTGATTCAGGAAATTAAACTAAAGGGTTATTTACATAGGAAATATAAAGGTAGTAAGTCAGACACGGATTACGAAATATTTTCGAGGTGCAGAGCGAGGGTAAAATCTTTGATTATGCTAGCCAGGGAACAGTACAGTGACCTTGTAGAAAAACACATGTGTGAAGACCCAAAGGCTTTTTGGGAATATATAAAATCTATGAGAGTTAACAGGTGCCCCCAAAACATTATTAAGGATGGCATAGTGTTATCTACTGAAGAGATCGCTCGGGAGTTTGCACATTACTTCCAATCAGTATACAGTGTGGACCGAGCCAAACTGGACGTCAATGAAGCCATGGCTGAGTCGCATGCGAACGCGGCACGCATGCAAGTAGACCGGCTACACCTGGGGCAGGTGAGAGATGCTCTCAGGCGACTCAAGCCGAAGAGGTCAGCGGGCCCGGATGGCATTCCGTGCTATGTTATTAGGGACTGTCGTGAAGCGTTAGCAGAGCCACTGACATATCTTTACAATAGGTGTCTTGATCAAGCGATTTTTCCAGAGCGATGGAAGGTGACCAGGGTAGTACCGGTACCGAAGGGCAAGGCAAGCCCAAACGTGGAAGGATACAGACCAGTAGCTATTCTTTGCACGCCTGCAAAAGTACTAGAATCGGCGATTCAGAAATCATTATTAGCGCAAGTGGACCCACAGTTATCAGAGGCCCAGCACGGGTTCAGGAAAGTTCGTAGTACCTGTAGTAATCTGCTAAATCTTATGAGCCAAGTTATACCAGTAGTAGACGGCGGAGGACAGGTAGATGCTGCATACTTCGATTATAAAAAGGCATTTGATTTAGTAGATAACGATGTCCTACTGAAAAAACTTGCGGAAGTAGGTTGTACTCCACAATTACTTAAGTTTTCCAGAAGTTATATGAGTGACAGAAAACAATATGTGGATTACGAGGGATACCGGTCAGATCCATACTTTACTAGGTCAGGGGTTAGTCAGGGAAGTACTTTAGGGCCGTTAAAATTCACGATAATGATAAACGACTTACCTCGACAGGTAAAAAGCGCACGTTGTTTATTGTTTGCGGATGACCTTAAGCTGTCCTTGGCGGTGGGTTGTGACGATGACTGCGACAAACTACAGGAAGATATAGACCGGGTAGTGAGGTGGAATGACAAGAATAGGTTAGAATTTAATGTCTCCAAATGCGCATTAATATCGTTCACAAGAAAAAAACATCCCGTCCAGCGTGAGTACAAAGTAAATGACAAACAAATGCGGAGAGTAAACGACGTCAAGGACCTGGGAGTAAGGTTGACTGCAGACCTGAATTATAGATGGCACATTGAGGGTATTTGTAAGAAGGCATATCGGAATTTTGGTTCCATTTTGCGTACGGGACGTACTTTTAAAGGGACATCTGCTTTAAAAACATTATATAATACACTGGTTAGGTCACAGTTAGAATCAAATGCAATGATATGGGCACCACATGAAACAAAATATCGTCTCATGTTGGAGCGGATACAGAATAAGTTTTTAAGATATTTGTACCTGCGGCAGTACGGAGTATATCCATTCTACCCGTTAAATTATCCCACACTTTTTATATTGGGTATGGTAAGCTACAACGAGCTCAGAGTTAGAAGGGATGTAGCCCTTGTATCATATGTTTATAAGGTGCTGGTAGGGAGAACTTGTAATCCCGTATTGCTAGGCGAGGTAAGCCTGTGTGTCCCAGACGGGTACGTGACGCGCCGCCGCCGGCCGCCGCTGCTGCTGGAGCGATGCGCGCGCACTAACTTGCTGACGCACGCGCCGCTCACGCGGGCTATCCGGATTCTGAACTTTATATCTGAGTCTGTTGATATTTTCGGGGTTGCCCTGTCTGAGTTTACAAGAACAGCACTATTTGTTATTTGTTATATGGAAGATAGGATAAGGTAATATAGGTACTTAGGTAGATTATAAGTAGTCGTGTAGTATTAGTATTTACCGCATTAGGTCTAAGCCTGTAATGGTAGATATTTATGATAAATAAATAAATAAATAAATAAAATAAATTCTTGGGAGATGATTTACGTAGAGAAGGAATAGAATAGGCCCTAATATGCTCCCCTGTGGAACTCCCTTTTGAATTTTTGACTCTGTATTTATCAGAGTTCTTCCATGATTCAGTATTGGCAACAGGACACTCTGTTCTCTTTCTTCCAGATATGACCTGAACCAATCACCAACAACTCCCCTGATACCATATCTATACATGATCTCCAGTAAGATTCTGTGATTGACATGGTCGAAGGCTTTGGAGAGATCGAGTAGAACGGTCATGACATTTTCTTTTCCATTAAGAGCCTCTGCGACAAAGTCCGTCATGTCAAACACAGCATCCACTGTTGACACATCACGTTGGAATCCGAACTGCTCTTTAGCTAAGACTTTATTAAATGTGAGAAAGGTACGTAGCCTATTCGCCATTGTCTTTTCAAACACTTTAGATAGAATTGGCAGTAGCGATATAGGTCGGTAGTTATTAACCTTTAGTTTAGCATCCTTTTTATAAATCGGCCTTATATGAGCTTTTTTAAGTTTTTGGGGAAAGATTCCCTGCGTGAATGATTTATTTACTAAGAATAATAGTGGTTCAGCAATTGCTTGGAAAATGTGCTTAACAACACTTGAAGGGATGCCATCATACCCGCATGACTTCTTGTTTTTTAAGGATTGAACTACCCTGAACAACTCTTCCAGAGTAATTGGTCTTACAAACATTGAATTTGGGCTCAAGTTTGGTAGGCTAATTCGAGTTCCAAGATGGTCACTAGATATATCAGTACCTTCGCTGTTAGTAAAAAAGTCATTAAATAAGTCAGGAGCCTCGCAGTCTACATTTACAACGTCTATACCGTTTGTCAGTCCAACGTAGGTATTGGCTTCGTTATTTTTATGGCCCTTAATAATGTCATTTATTAGCTTCCAAGTAGACTTTACCTTGTCATGTGAATTAATAATCAATTGCTCATTATAAGCTCTTTTTGCAAATGTGATGACTTTACTCAAAATAGAGCAGTACAATTTATAGCGTCTTTTAAGGATTGTACATTTTGAGCCCTTAAGGCTAACAAACATGTCCCTTTTTGTTTCACATGACTTTTTTATACCTGGTGTGAGCCATCCAATGTTATTATTTCTATCATAATTACACTTAACTCTTATTTCAGGACAATAACTATCAAAAGCTCTGGTCAAGCACTGGATCAAGGGATGATCAAGACAGTGTCACATTGACATAAAACACTAAAAGGCAATAGACAATAATGTGATGTGCCAGCCAGTACCATCACTCCTCCTAACAACACATTGGTTGACTCCGAGGCCGCTCCGCAATTTGCAGAGTCGTGGTCCAGCTACCGCCGTTGTTAATAAGTCTGCGCCCATGTCTTCTGTTGGACAGTACTGGACCTCCAAGATTTTGCCTTGAATGCAATCTCTTATGAAGTGTAATTTCAGATCGATGTGTTTTGACTTTGACGTTACCATAGAATTCTTGCTTAGCTTCAGCGCAGCTTGATTGTCATTTTGAATAACTATTCTTTGGTAGTTCGTCCCCAAGTCTTTGTATAACCTTTTTAGGTGTATGGCCTCTTTTGCTGCTTCAGTCAAAGCAATGTATTCTGCCTCCGCTGTCGATAAAGCGACGCTTCTCTGCTTCCTTGCCACCCAGCTTACTGTTGTTCCTGCATATTTGAAACAGTAGCCAGAAAATGACTTTGTGTCTAGCTTGCATGCGCCCCAATCCGTGTCAGCCATTCCATACAATTCACATCCAGTTTTCTTGCAAGTTAAGCCAACACTCCTTGTTCCTTTTAGGTAACGCAGTACTCGCTTTGTGCACTTGAAGTGTTCTTCACTATAACAGTCATTGAACTGAGACAGGTAGCTAACGGCAAACGTTATATCCGGTCTAGTTGCCACAGCCAAGTACATCAGCTGACAATTATGCTTTTGTAGGGGATGTTATCTTTTCTCTCCCGAGCTTCGCTTTGCTGTAGCGTAAGACCTGGCTCCATGGGTGTTGATGTAGACTTGCAGTCTTCCATGTTGAACTTTTTGAGGGTGTCTCCAATGAACTTAACTTGGTTCAATTTGATTCTATCCTCTGTATAAGCCACATATATTCCAATCAGACGTTTTGGTCTTCCCAGATCTTTCAGTTCGAACTTCTTGTTTAGCAGGTCCTTAATCTCCTTAAGTTTCTTAGGACACGAGTAGGCAATCAACAAGTCGTCGACATAGATGGCGAGGATTATCTTTACTCCTCCTTTCGCCAGAATGTAAATACATGGATCATAGCTTAAAGCCACAAATCCTAGAGTTTTCAGTTCTGTGTCGAGATTCTTGTACCACTGCCTTCCTGCCTGCTTGAGTCCGTATAAAGCCCTTTTCAGTAGGCATATTTTCTCATTTTTTATACTTTTTATATCTTCTAGCATACTTGATGTCTTGTTGTACATGGTCAGATCGTCTTTTTCACTTTATTCAATTAGTAGTTCTGTCAAATAGTCTTCTAGGTAGTTTGGGTATTTCATTGTTATATTTTCTTCTAGTTCCCCATTAAGGTAGGCCATAGTCACGTCCATTTGGTTTAGATCTAGGCCTTCTTCTACAGCTATTTCAAAAACAGATCTCATTGAGCTTAGTTAAGCCACGGGAGCATACGTTTCGTTATAGTCTACGCCTGATCTCTGCGTAAAACCCCGTGCTACTAGTCTGGCTTTCTTCGTAATACTGTTGTCTGGTCCCGTTTTGTTTTTCAGAACCATCTTGTAGTCTATTACTTTCATATTTTTGTCCTTTTGGACTATTTTCCATGTGCCGTTCTTGACATGTGCTCGTATTTCGGCTTTTATAGCATCATGCCATTATTCGTCACTTTTGTTTTCGAACAGATAAGATTCTTCAATAGTCTCTGATAGGTCTGTATGATTGAGCACCTAATCCTTGGTTCATACAGGTGGGTGGATGTCTCTTTTTGGCCTCCCATTCTCTTGTGAACTTGAGTTCTCGGACATGTCTACAACTGAAATTTCATCGTTGTTCGTATCATTATCACCGAAATCATCAGGATTTGTAGTTGTATCAACATTTTTGTTTTTATTAAATTCAACTTCTATCTGTTGTACATTTTCCTTCTTCCTTCTGTTCTTTTTTGTTTTTGTTTTCTTGTTGTTGTTTTCTTCCGATATGAATACTCTAAAAGCTTTGGCTGTCATCGAGTATCCAACGAATATTCCCTCCTTTGTCTTTTTCGTCAGATTTCCTCGTCTGTTTTTTTTAAGATGAAGGTTTTTCTGCCAAAAACATGAAGGTGTTTTTCAGATGGTGTGCGGTCGAGGTATTTTTTGAAAGGTATTTCTTCTTTTAGTGGTTTTGACGGTCTTCTATATATCAGGTAATTTGCAGTACTCACTGCTCGGCCCATAGTTTTTTGGGTGCTTTTGCTTATATCAGCAAGCATCTGGCTTTATCCAGCAAGGATCTATTTATGCCATTTTGCTGCAGCGTGTATGTTGCCGTAATCCTTCTGTGGATTCCGTCTTGAGGAAATCATCGAACTCTTTGTTTTGGTACTCTGTTCCGTTGTCCGATTGAAAAGCTTTTATCTTCCTATTGTGCAATGTTTCCACTTCTGATTTATATTCCTTGAACTTGTCAAATACCTCGCTCTTTTTCTTTAGGAAATATACATGGCAGTAACGTGTATGATCGTCGATAAATGTCATGTAATATCTTGACTCCGCTAACGTCTCGCATTCGAAAGGTCCACACATATCACTATGTATTATTTCAAGCGGTACCTCTGCGTACGTATTTTCGTGCGTTGGAAATGGTGATCGGCTCATTTTGTTTTTGATGCATGTTTCACAGGTTTCCATTTTACCGTGTAAATCCAGACCGTACATAGGCTCCTCTTTCGCCAGCTTCATTAAGCCCTTTTCATTATGTGGCCGAGTTTTCG
The DNA here is from genome assembly GCA_949825045.1 of Argyresthia goedartella. Classification (NCBI taxonomy): domain Eukaryota; kingdom Metazoa; phylum Arthropoda; class Insecta; order Lepidoptera; family Argyresthiidae; genus Argyresthia; species Argyresthia goedartella. The sequence goes on along the minus strand of OX463832.1, from coordinate 8,005,788 downwards.
ATGCCACTCCATGATATCTTTGTTTTTATTTTTCACGATATTCGCAGCGTTGTTGTTAACTTCATTGTCACTGTCAAAATCCAGGAAGTAGAGCCCATTTTGTCTTTGTGATGTCAATGTCATGTCACCTTCTTTGTCCACGATGTAGGCCTTGTCTTTTTTGAATATGACCTTTTTCCTTTATCGGTTATTTTTCCGACTAACAGGAGGTTCGTTGACAGATCCGGAACAAACAAGCTGTCCTTGATGTCGATGGATGCATGATTTTTGATGATGCGCACATTCCCTCTTCCTTCGATTTAGCTTGTGTGATGATTTGACGCCAACTTTAGGGTGCCTCTCTCAGGTTTCAGATTTGAGAACATTGTTTTATCTCCACACATATGCTATGAACAGCTGCTATCTAGACACCAAACTTTTTCTGATTTAAGCGATGCCGCGCTGCTCTGGCAGACGTTGAAGTTGTTCTTCTCACTTGGTTTTCCTTGGCTTTTCTTCTTACCCCAGCATGCCTCGGTCGTATGGCCTGGCTTTTTGCAGTTCTTGCAGTATTTACGCTTGTTATTTTTAGCGTAATACGCTTCAGAGCTTTCAGGTTGATTGTTTTCGTTCCTGGCCTGATATTCCTCCAGTATTTTTACTTTCAGGTCTTCAGGTTTTGGTAAACTATCTCTCCACTCTATGGCTATGCGGAAGTTTTCGAATGATGTTGGCAGACTGTAGAATAACATGATGCTGAGTAGTTCTGCAGGTATTTAGATGTCCATGTTAGCTAGCTTGTCCACGATGTCCATGAAATTGTTAATATGGTCACGAATGTCTTCATTTGAGGTCAATCGTTTCAGTATTAACTGTTTCAGCAACGTGGCTTTCTTCGCTGGTCCGGAGCTCTGGTATGTACTTTTGAGTTTATCCCAAACAGCTTTAGAGGTGATGTAGCTCTTCACTTGTTTTGACAGTAGAAGAAAAATTTCAGCTCTTGCCTTTGAGTCCTCCTTGAGCATCAGCTTTTGGGTCCAATACTTTTGTACCGTTTACTATTTCCCATAAATCCTGCCGCCTGCAGGCACCAAGTGTCGTAATTGGTTTTGGTTAGCACCTCTATGTGTCGGTAGGTGGAACCCATCCTTATTTTTTGTAGGATAACCACGCTCTGCTACCAATTTGTTAGGCTATCAAATCATATAGCTAGCTAGTTAAACTCAATAATACACAAGGTAATACAATCAGCAATGTATTCCCATCAAGGGATGATCAAGACAGTGTCACATTGAGATAAAACACTGAAAGGCAATAGACAATAATGTGATGTGCCAGCCAGTACCATCAATCCCATTGCCGTTAACTTGGCAATAGTGCAAAACCGTCAAACAATGAGGAAATGCAATATCCGGTTGCTAAACGCAGATCACAATTCCCCACTTGAAAAAAAAAATAGCAGGTTTATAGGTTATTCTCGAAATAAAAACCGGCCAAGTGCGTGTCGGACTTCGCACATTTAGGGTTCCGTAATAAATGTAGACTATAAGCCAAAAAAATAAATTAGGTAGGTATTCACTTCACATAGGATAAACTAGCCAAAATATCACTATTATTCTTCACCAGCAAATAATGACTTTGTTTTTCATAGTTTTTTTATGAATAACAAAGTAATTTTTGCGGTTTTTATTAAATGTTTTATTTTTTTAAAACTGCTTATTTGATTTTGAGCAAACATTTTTTTTGCCAAAGTGTCTATTGAGATACACAATATATTTTTTTTTTTTAGATTTTTCACTCACTTACTTTAAAAGTTAGAGGGGAGATACAAAATTTTTCCACTTTCAAAGGGTCTGTCTCTTCAACTATTTATTTTGAGGGAAAATGGTTAGAGAAACCTCTGTCATTTTTAAAGACCTATCTATAAACTAGGAGTGGGTCGTCTTCGTTTTTTTCAAAGACGAGACGAAACCGGTTTTCCTGTTTCAAAAACAGGTTTTTAAAACGGTTTCGTTGGCGACTGGATTTATTTGATGCAATGTTCAACGTTTCGTGAGATGTAGAGCATTGATTCGAAGCCCTCGACTATATGCTTTTGAATAATCGCGAGTCACTTCATTTCACGAGGAGGCGAGTTTAGGCGAAGAACGTCTCTTTGCGATTCGCCTACTTAACCTAGCCCGTTTTTCTACGTTCAGTGGCACCCTTAGTTATGGGCGCGACTTCGTAAGCCATGTTAGTGTATTTCGCAATGAATGATCAAAAACATGGAATGCACTTTCCTTCATCATACTTTTCCAGGCTTAGGACTGGCTGCTGGGTGACAAATATGCCTCCAAGCTACAGGCGTATTTAAAAGTGATTCCATGTACATTAAATTATAATCAGATGTATTTTTTTTATATTTTCTTTTGTTTTTTTTTGTTTTTGTTTTTGTTTTTTTTTTGTTTTAGCATTTTTTATTCTTTTAACGATTAATTACAAGTGTGTACAGTACAGTAAGTACAGTGTGTACATTATTTACATAAATCTATCATCTGGCATATTTACATTTAGAAACATAATTTTTTCGACTTTTGAGGTTGTCAGCCTTGTTCTTCTCTGATTTATTAATAGTCCAGTCTTCGAAAACATCCGCTCGCATGGCACGGACGTTGCGACAATATTACAGTGCCGAATAAATAATTTCGTTAAATTTGGGTAAACGGCACGGTAGCTCTTCCACCACTTCAGAGGGCAGTTCCAAGCTCCGGCTTGGTTTTTCCTTGGCAGCCGGTCAGCTGCCAAATACATATCCACTTCTTTGATTGCCTTGCTCGTTGGCGTGCCTTGGTGGCCTGTTGTTTGACCGACCAATTTGTCAAAAATAGACCATGGATTCAGCTCATTTTCCGCCTCCATTTTCTCCACCATAGGTACTGCCGGCTGTTGAGTTATTTCCTCTTCGGCGATAATATTTGCCACGAGCCGGCGAACACGCTCTTTCGTTTTCTGCGCTTCTTCTGGGTTCGAAAACGCCTGCATCTTAAAACGGGGATCCAAGAAAGTACAAAGCGAAAATGTACCGCTCTGCTCTATTCCTTTGAGTCGCTCAGAGATCCCCATTTTTAAAGACAGTGCCACCTCATTGACTGTCGGCTGGTCGGTCTTCTCCATCATCGTTTTGCAAGCCTCATGTAGACATCGTGTCATAACAATGACGGAGCTTGCTGTGACATATTTTTCGCCGCTCATACAGCTCGTGAGATCCTCAAACGGACGGAGAACCTGGACCAGTTCTTTGAACACTTTCCAGTCCTCCATGGATATTCGTGGTAAGTCTCTGTCCACCAAGGCCATTGTCGACCGCAGCGCTTCTTGTAGTTCGACGAATCTCCTCAACATATAATAGGTCGAGTTCCATCGGGTCTCAACATCCTGTATTAGTCGTAACGGTTGGCAGCTTTGGTCTTGTTGTAGTTGGTATTTGGCCAACCGCTCCGAAGACACCGTGCTTTTTTTATAGTGACCTACAACTCGTTTTACTTTGTCAATTACGTCTCTGCATGGTTTTATGGCATCTTCGACAATAAGATTTAACGTGTGAGCAAAACAGCCGAAATGCTTCCACCCTGAGTCTTTTACGGCTTTCACCACGTTCGCCGCATTGTCACTGACGACGAAATTCACCTTCCCTGTTAGGCCCCAAATCTCAACTAGACCACGTAACTCAGATGCAATGTTAGCCGCAGTGTGGTTACCAGAAAAATGGCAACATCCCAGTAAAACAGTTTTGAACTGCAGATCCTCTGTGAGATAATGCCCAGTGACAGCAATGTAACTCTCCGTTATCCGAGATGTCCACAAGTCCGTCGTGATGCAAATAGTTTGCACATCTCTATCAATCTGCAATTTCATATCTTCTTTGACTTTATTGTAAGTCATGTCGAGTAATGAGTTTGATAGAGTCTTTCTACTGGGAGGACCGTATCCGGGTATCCACCGGCAAAACTTCCTAAATCCTCTTTCTTCCACAATACTAAATGGATGAAATCCATCAACGCATAAGTCCAGCAAGTCCAGGTCAATTTGTTTTTTTTGTTCCGCACTAATTTTCTTATGTACGTATGTATCTATTATTTTTTGACGTTTGGGTGGTGGTGGATTGGTAGGTGTTGGGACAGGTTGATTCTGGTAAATGCCAGAGCCAGATGCTTGGGGAACAGATGATGATAGGAGAACAGATGATGCTTGGGAAACAGATTCTTCATTCTCGATCCGCTGAGTCCGAGATTCGCTCACAATCTGTTCAGCCCGAGCTGGCTGTGGCTGGACCTGACGTTCTTCTTCAATTAATAAAGTGTATGTTCCAATGTGTCTACTTTTTAGATGGTTTCTTAAGCTTGCTGTTGTTGATTTATAACTTATTAAGTCTCGACACGCATTGCACTTCGCTTTTTTTGTTACATTATCTGGCTCATAATAACGCCACAAAAGACTGGCGTTTTTCCGTGGCACCATTTTTATTTTATTGTCAATCACTATATCTACCTAACCTACACAAAAATATTTACAGTTATTTACACAATTTTATACGAATTCTGAATTATAATTACATATAAGCACTATCACACAGTTCACACACTCTATTGTCAGTCACTTAGTAGTTATTTAATACACTCAACTCAACTCAGGAATTAACAAGCTTATTTTGAAGCAATTTAGTTGCAAACGCGCCAATATAATTTTGCGTAATGAAATGCATCAACAATAAAATAAAACAAACAAACCGATGGCACGCGTCGCGCTCACATCACATAGGGAAAGAGACAGTTTGATCGTAACCGCAAATCACCTTTAACTCCTTAGCAATTAAGGTAATTTTCGATGCAAACGCAATAAATATTGTCTTTTGTCTCTAGATAAAGACGATTATTTTTTCATTGCATTACTACCTTTATTAATATGTGATAAAGTTCGTATTTCTATGACGGACGGCTAGGATTCTAGGAATGCGGAAACACATTTGCTAATCTATTACAGCACGACCACGACGGATTTTTACGTTTTCATTGCACATGATCATGACCGCATGAATTGCATGATCAAGTACTAAAGCTACATAAATATAAATAGTCATGTTCGATCTAAGAGCATTATGTTTTATGTAGTTAAATACACTGTTTTATTAAGTCTCAATATCTTTTAATTTTATGTGCTTTCTTTCCGGCAAACACGACCAATAAGTTTTATTAAATCTCATTATCGTTTTAGCACAATATTACAATATAAGATGTCAAGAACTCAAGAGAGGAGTATAACAAAGTTTTGTTTTATTGAATTTGTACTTCAATAAAAAAGTGAAAATCAGCCGTAGTCGTGCTGTAATGCATAGTATCACACAACGCAGAGAGTGCGTGTGAAATAGATGAGTTTGCGTGTGTGAGTGTATGCCCGCGCCCCGCTCTATCAGTACACGGCTATTGCATTACCGCCTTTATGATTTTCTAATAAAGCTTGTATTTCTATTCACTTATGTAACAATGTAATGGAAAATGATAAAGGATAAAAGCTTATGTGATGAAAAACATCGTGAGGAATAGGAAACCATCATTACTTACTCCATAGCTGCTGTGATGAGCTAGTCCCCTATCACGCAAAATGGAGTATTGAATAACAGGCTAAAAGTGGGCACGATACAGTTGTGCCTCGGCCACGCCATATGGGAAAAGGCGTGACGCGATGTTGTTGTTTGTAATAAATAAGGTATAGTAAAGTAAGTGTAGTATCACATAAACGCGGAGAGAGAAGTGAAATATGTATGTGTGAGTGAGGTGAGTGTGTGTTAGGAGTGGGTCGTCTTCGTTTTTTTCAAAGACGAGACGAAACCGGTTTTCCTGTTTCAAAAACAGGTTTTTAAAACGGTTTCGTTGGCGACTGGATTTATTTGATGCAATGTTCAACGTTTCGTGAGATGTAGAGCATTGATTCGAAGCCCTCGACTATATGCTTTTGAATAATCGCGAGTCACTTCATTTCACGAGGAGGCGAGTTTAGGCGAAGAACGTCTCTTTGCGATTCGCCTACTTAACCTAGCCCGTTTTTCTACGTTCAGTGGCACCCTTAGTTATGGGCGCGACTTCGTAAGCCATGTTAGTGTATTTCGCAATGAATGATCAAAAACATGGAATGCACTTTCCTTCATCATACTTTTCCAGGCTTAGGACTGGCTGCTGGGTGACAAATATGCCTCCAAGCTACAGGCGTATTTAAAAGTGATTCCATGTACATTAAATTATAATCAGATGTATTTTTTTTATATTTTCTTTTGTTTTTTTTTGTTTTTGTTTTTGTTTTTTTTTTGTTTTAGCATTTTTTATTCTTTTAACGATTAATTACAAGTGTGTACAGTACAGTAAGTACAGTGTGTACATTATTTACATAAATCTATCATCTGGCATATTTACATTTAGAAACATAATTTTTTCGACTTTTGAGGTTGTCAGCCTTGTTCTTCTCTGATTTATTAATAGTCCAGTCTTCGAAAACATCCGCTCGCATGGCACGGACGTTGCGACAATATTACAGTGCCGAATAAATAATTTCGTTAAATTTGGGTAAACGGCACGGTAGCTCTTCCACCACTTCAGAGGGCAGTTCCAAGCTCCGGCTTGGTTTTTCCTTGGCAGCCGGTCAGCTGCCAAATACATATCCACTTCTTTGATTGCCTTGCTCGTTGGCGTGCCTTGGTGGCCTGTTGTTTGACCGACCAATTTGTCAAAAATAGACCATGGATTCAGCTCATTTTCCGCCTCCATTTTCTCCACCATAGGTACTGCCGGCTGTTGAGTTATTTCCTCTTCGGCGATAATATTTGCCACGAGCCGGCGAACACGCTCTTTCGTTTTCTGCGCTTCTTCTGGGTTCGAAAACGCCTGCATCTTAAAACGGGGATCCAAGAAAGTACAAAGCGAAAATGTACCGCTCTGCTCTATTCCTTTGAGTCGCTCAGAGATCCCCATTTTTAAAGACAGTGCCACCTCATTGACTGTCGGCTGGTCGGTCTTCTCCATCATCGTTTTGCAAGCCTCATGTAGACTTCGTGTCATAACAATGACGGAGCTTGCTGTGACATATTTTTCGCCGCTCATACAGCTCGTGAGATCCTCAAACGGACGGAGAACCTGGACCAGTTCTTTGAACACTTTCCAGTCCTCCATGGATATTCGTGGTAAGTCTCTGTCCACCAAGGCCATTGTCGACCGCAGCGCTTCTTGTAGTTCGACGAATCTCCTCAACATATAATAGGTCGAGTTCCATCGGGTCTCAACATCCTGTATTAGTCGTAACGGTTGGCAGCTTTGGTCTTGTTGTAGTTGGTATTTGGCCAACCGCTCCGAAGACACCGTGCTTTTTTTATAGTGACCTACAACTCGTTTTACTTTGTCAATTACGTCTCTGCATGGTTTTATGGCATCTTCGACAATAAGATTTAACGTGTGAGCAAAACAGCCGAAATGCTTCCACCCTGAGTCTTTTACGGCTTTCACCACGTTCGCCGCATTGTCACTGACGACGAAATTCACCTTCCCTGTTAGGCCCCAAATCTCAACTAGACCACGTAACTCAGATGCAATGTTAGCCGCAGTGTGGTTACCAGAAAAATGGCAACATCCCAGTAAAACAGTTTTGAACTGCAGATCCTCTGTGAGATAATGCCCAGTGACAGCAATGTAACTCTCCGTTATCCGAGATGTCCACAAGTCCGTCGTGATGCAAATAGTTTGCACATCTCTATCAATCTGCAATTTCATATCTTCTTTGACTTTATTGTAAGTCATGTCGAGTAATGAGTTTGATAGAGTCTTTCTACTGGGAGGACCGTATCCGGGTATCCACCGGCAAAACTTCCTAAATCCTCTTTCTTCCACAATACTAAATGGATGAAATCCATCAACGCATAAGTCCAGCAAGTCCAGGTCAATTTGTTTTTTTTGTTCCGCACTAATTTTCTTATGTACGTATGTATCTATTATTTTTTGACGTTTGGGTGGTGGTGGATTGGTAGGTGTTGGGACAGGTTGATTCTGGTAAATGCCAGAGCCAGATGCTTGGGGAACAGATGATGATAGGAGAACAGATGATGCTTGGGAAACAGATTCTTCATTCTCGATCCGCTGAGTCCGAGATTCGCTCACAATCTGTTCAGCCCGAGCTGGCTGTGGCTGGACCTGACGTTCTTCTTCAATTAATAAAGTGTATGTTCCAATGTGTCTACTTTTTAGATGGTTTCTTAAGCTTGCTGTTGTTGATTTATAACTTATTAAGTCTCGACACGCATTGCACTTCGCTTTTTTTGTTACATTATCTGGCTCATAATAACGCCACAAAAGACTGGCGTTTTTCCGTGGCACCATTTTTATTTTATTGTCAATCACTATATCTACCTAACCTACACAAAAATATTTACAGTTATTTACACAATTTTATACGAATTCTGAATTATAATTACATATAAGCACTATCACACAGTTCACACACTCTATTGTCAGTCACTTAGTAGTTATTTAATACACTCAACTCAACTCAGGAATTAACAAGCTTATTTTGAAGCAATTTAGTTGCAAACGCGCCAATATAATTTTGCGTAATGAAATGCATCAACAATAAAATAAAACAAACAAACCGATGGCACGCGTCGCGCTCACATCACATAGGGAAAGAGACAGTTTGATCGTAACCGCAAATCACCTTTAACTCCTTAGCAATTAAGGTAATTTTCGATGCAAACGCAATAAATATTGTCTTTTGTCTCTAGATAAAGACGATTATTTTTTCATTGCATTACTACCTTTATTAATATGTGATAAAGTTCGTATTTCTATGACGGACGGCTAGGATTCTAGGAATGCGGAAACACATTTGCTAATCTATTACAGCACGACCACGACGGATTTTTACGTTTTCATTGCACATGATCATGACCGCATGAATTGCATGATCAAGTACTAAAGCTACATAAATATAAATAGTCATGTTCGATCTAAGAGCATTATGTTTTATGTAGTTAAATACACTGTTTTATTAAGTCTCAATATCTTTTAATTTTATGTGCTTTCTTTCCGGCAAACACGACCAATAAGTTTTATTAAATCTCATTATCGTTTTAGCACAATATTACAATATAAGATGTCAAGAACTCAAGAGAGGAGTATAACAAAGTTTTGTTTTATTGAATTTGTACTTCAATAAAAAAGTGAAAATCAGCCGTAGTCGTGCTGTAATGCATAGTATCACACAACGCAGAGAGTGCGTGTGAAATAGATGAGTTTGCGTGTGTGAGTGTATGCCCGCGCCCCGCTCTATCAGTACACGGCTATTGCATTACCGCCTTTATGATTTTCTAATAAAGCTTGTATTTCTATTCACTTATGTAACAATGTAATGGAAAATGATAAAGGATAAAAGCTTATGTGATGAAAAACATCGTGAGGAATAGGAAACCATCATTACTTACTCCATAGCTGCTGTGATGAGCTAGTCCCCTATCACGCAAAATGGAGTATTGAATAACAGGCTAAAAGTGGGCACGATACAGTTGTGCCTCGGCCACGCCATATGGGAAAAGGCGTGACGCGATGTTGTTGTTTGTAATAAATAAGGTATAGTAAAGTAAGTGTAGTATCACATAAACGCGGAGAGAGAAGTGAAATATGTATGTGTGAGTGAGGTGAGTGTGTGTGTGTGTGGTGGTGGGGAACTGCTTGTGTTGTGACAAATACGAACTAAAACCGGTCGGTGCCGACTGCCAGCCGACGAGAAGAACGAACTCAAAGCGGTCGGCCTAAACCGGTCGGAGGGAAAACAGTCGGTGTGCGGACGAGACGAAAGTAGTCGGCGTTAAACCTGTTGGTGCCAAAAGGGTCGGCGCGGAAATAGTCGGCGTGCGGACGAGCGAGACGAATGAATTCAAAGCAGTCGGCGTTAAACCAGTCGGTGCTCCCGACCGGTTTAGAAGAGTACTGCTTTTCCTGAGAACGAAAAACGAGTCTGTCGTTCCTGGCACCTAAACGGTATTTTTAAACGGTGCGTCTTAGAAACGCTCACTCCTAGTGTGTGTGTGTGTGGTGGTGGGGAACTGCTTGTGTTGTGACAAATACGAACTAAAACCGGTCGGTGCCGACTGCCAGCCGACGAGAAGAACGAACTCAAAGCGGTCGGCCTAAACCGGTCGGAGGGAAAACAGTCGGTGTGCGGACGAGACGAAAGTAGTCGGCGTTAAACCTGTTGGTGCCAAAAGGGTCGGCGCGGAAATAGTCGGCGTGCGGACGAGCGAGACGAATGAATTCAAAGCAGTCGGCGTTAAACCAGTCGGTGCTCCCGACCGGTTTAGAAGAGTACTGCTTTTCCTGAGAACGAAAAACGAGTCTGTCGTTCCTGGCACCTAAACGGTATTTTTAAACGGTGCGTCTTAGAAACGCTCACTCCTACTATAAACACCCCACACATATAAGTTTGATGAAAACAATATATTTGGTTTCAGTTCCATGTATGGGAAGCCCCCCTTAATGTTTTATAAAAATCGTAAAGCGGTTCACAGAATACATCTACATACCAAGTTTCAACTGTGTAGTCCTGATAGGTTCGGAATAAAGTTGCTGGGACACACGGACTAACGGACGGAGAGACGGACTGACAGACTTAACGAAACTATATACCTTATGGGTTTCTTGTTTCTCAACGGAAACCTTTAAAATTGTCGAGTGGTTAGAAAAAATAGGCTGTGTAGTCAGCGCTCCTGGGATGAGGTCGTGTGCATTCGTGATGATCTCCTCGCTCATAGTTCGGGGCCGGAATTGGCGCGCCTGCGTGCCGTTTGTCAGTCTGACTCGGGGTTGTGGCTGCACGCAATGCCTTCTCCCCAGCTGGGAACTTTCCTGGACGACGACACTTTGCGCGTGGCAGTCGCTTTGCGTCTGGGCTGCACTATCTGCCAGCCGCATCGATGCATTTGTGGGGCATGGGTCAATGAGTTGGGTCGCCATGGCCTACATTGTACCAGGAGCGCTGGCAGGTTTTCGCGGCACCACGCAATAAACGACATCGTTCGTAGGGCTTTGGTATCGGCCAACGTTCCTAGTGTGTTGGAGTCGCCAGGTTTGCGCCGGTCGGATGGGAAGCGTCCGGACGGCTTGACCCTGGTACCTTGGGAGAGAGGACGTTCCCTGCTATGGGATGCGACCTGCGTCTGCACCTTTTCAGCCTCCCATGTCGGGTCAACGGCGGCCCGCGCTGGTGCAGCCGCCGAGTCTGCCGCAAGACAGAAGTGCCTTAAGTATGCCGAACTCACGGGAAGCTACATCTTTGTGCCTCTTGCGCTCGAGACGACTGGGGTTTGGGGGACACAAGGGAAAATATTTATTAAGGATCTGGGGCGCCGTCTAAGGGATAGAGGTTTTGACTACCGCTCTGGGGCATTTCTGATGCAAAGGATCTCCCTGGCTGTGCAGCGGGGTATGCTGCCAGCGTCATGGGAACCTTAGCCTCGGCTATGTCCCGGGGTGGTTTATTCGCGTAGTTGTTTCTTTTTGTGTTTCTATTTTATTTTTAATTCATATATTAACTGATAAGTGACAAATATGATTACTTTGAGAAAAAAAATGGGTAACATAACAATATTTTGACCTTGAAACTTTAAACACAACTTAGACCTTAGAAACAAATGGCGGCCATTTTGAATTTTAAGCAGACAGGCCAACAGGAGGCCTACTGTGACCTCTTAAATCTATTCAGTTCAAGGCGTAAACTGGACTGCATTGCTTATTCGCAACATGACCTTTAAAAAGCAAGGCAGTATAAGCCCTTAAATACGTCCAGCGTTTTCATGCAGTTCACCTTTTTTTTCCTCATAAAATCGTACCACGACGTGGCACAGAATTGTTCAAGGTTATGGAAATGAAGCTGAGAATCGAAACTCGAATTGAATTGAAACAATGAAAAGGACACCTGTGACAACATAAATTTAAATTTCCCAAATTTCTATTGTTTTAATCGGTATATAAGGGGTAGCTGGTAACAGATAAGTACTACTTAGTCAGATACGGTAGAAGTCGACACTATGGTTAGCTTAAAGGTCGTAGTTTTGGTGGCTTTGGTAAGTCTTCTTTATATTTTATTAAGCATTTAATAATACATCTAATGAATTGTTAATATTTCAATGTTTTTGTATCTTACTTAAATCTGTTACCATTACCGGGAAATAAATATATTTTGTTGGTATGCAGGGCTATATTTTTATTAAATAAATGGCAGAATCTTTTGCTATAGTTTATATATGTCACCGTAAGATTTTCAAAACCGTTATTTTATAAACTAACCCTATATTTCTCGTTAGTTGGTCAACTATCGACAGATAGTAAACTGTAGCATACTTCTTACTATATGACGCGTTAGTTGATAAACTAATGGTTAAAACTGTTAAATATTAAACTGGTTTAAACTTGAATTGCAAACGAAATACCAAGACAAACACTGTGGCAGCTTAGGTGAATGTAAGTTCGTGTTAGGTTGACATGTAAGAACAAAAGAAACGTAAATTCTAAACCCTGTCAGTCTGGTTTACTATCTGTCGATATTTGATCAACTAAAGCGTTAGTTTCTGAACTAACGGTTTTGACTATCTTATGGTGACATTTAATTATCAGACCATTTTTGGGCAATGGTACTTACTACCTACCCATAATAATGAAGGTCGCAAACAAAAAAAAGATTTGGTTCTACCATAGTAACTTGTAATCAGCTGATCGGGTCAATGTGATGAGGGACGTATATATTTTTTTCATTTGTACCATATGTTTCTTGGGAAAAGTTTTTCATATAGATGGGTACTATCATTTTCCAAAATATGGCCAGCTTATTAAATTTCACCTGTATTATACACTCTACGACACTTGTATTGTTTAGGTCACTTTCAATGAAGTAAGGAACAGAAGGTGTGATCAAATATTAATAGCGTAATCATTCTGAGCAATTGTCGCTAAATCCAATGACTTGATCAGCTGGAAATAAAATGATGACTCATCTTAGTTGCTTACATCAGGGTAATACCGAAATACTTTAAATCAAAGTTACTATCGGCCTTTGGTATTAGGGAGACTTTCTGAGCAACAAGGGCAACAAACAGATCAACAACTTTGATTTTTCGTTATCACGATTTTTTTTATAGTTTGTCAATCTCCTCTGGTCTTCTTCGCAGGTGGCGGTGGTGGCCGGCAGTCCGGTCTTGGTAAACCCTTTCACGCTCCTCAAGGGTTTCGTTGGAGTGAGTTCCAGTCATTACCATAATCATTATCATTAATAGGCTGACAACCCGAATGGCCCAGTCGGCAGTGACCCTGCCTACGAAGCCAAGGGTCCCGGGTTCGAGTCCCGGTGGGGGCAAAGTCAAAGTCAAAGTACTTTATTACTGTAGATATTTACATATACTTAGAAAACGTCATTTTTTGCCTCTTCTCTACATTGGACCACTGTGGGAGAAGAGGGCGTAGAAACTCCCACAGATTGATTTTTAGATCTCTTTTAAAAATAGGTTGTGCTTAACTAATACAAATATGATTTTTTTTATTGTTATGATTAATAAACAGGAATAAATAATTACAAAATTATTAACAGCAAGGTCTGTGTTGAGCCAGATTAACCCCATACAGTCCTGTCATTTAAGTAATCTTGAACATTGTAATATCTCTTTTTCGACAAAGTCGCTTTAACATGCTTTTTAAATTGCTCAAATGGCAATTTCAAAACCTCCAGAGGTATCCTATTGTAATAGAGTATGCACTGACCCTTGAAATAATTGATAACCTTCGCGAGTCTAAAACGGGGCGCATATAGTCTGTGAATATTTCTTAGGTTAACATTACTGTTTGGAGAATGTTGTAAGGTTCTTGCGTACTTTCGAAAATAAATTGACTAGCTACTGTTAGTATGTCAATTTCTTTAAAAAGCTCTCTTAAGGAGTCTGTTCGTTTTAAATTATAAATTGCTCGAATAGCTCTTTTCTGTAAAATAAAAATAGTTTGAATATCCGCTAAATATTTGTATGATGAGTACTGATGTTAGCAACCTAGCCATGGTTTTTTATCTATCTACGTACAATATTTATATATTAGAGTATGTGTATCGTTGTCTAGTACCCAAGATACAGGGAATCCTAGTTTGGGGCTAGATCAATGTGTGTAAATAGTGTCCAAGGTATTCTTATTAATACCCCAATCATCATCTTTTCAAATGCGAGAGGCGGATGCTCAACTACTACAACTATGCCTACTATGATTGAGAGTATCTCTACTCTAGTTATCTGAACGGGGTCGCTCGCACACTACTAAACTACTTCCAGCAAAGATGGCAGACCCTACACTACTGTAGGAACCTACAATTAGGGATGCAACGATGCCCTTTTTGCCGATACGATATCGATACCGATACGCTTATAAAAATATCGGCCATACCGATACCGATACCGATACCGATACGCTTATTGAATTAAAAATGAAGTTTAAATAGATAAAATACAAGGCAGGTTATTTTTTTATTAGGTAATATAAAAATATAGACAGGTTGATACAGATTTAGTTATTAAAATTAACATTAATCAGATTTTTGTTTAAAAATAGAGCACGGGGTTTCCCCCAGGCATAGTTTTGCATTGTCTCGTTTGCAACGAATTAGACGAGACAACTCGAGCGTTTACATTACATTTTTAAAGCGAGAAATTTGTAAAGTATCGTTGTATCATCATCATCAAAAGTAAAGTATCATCGGGCGTATAAATATCGCCGATGCCGATATATCTGCAAACCTGAAATATCGCCGATATATTAGTATGGGAATCGTATCGGTTGCATCCCTCCCTACCTATAATGCCTTATGCTCTATGTCCGGCTCAGCTTATACCATTTGTTACTGTACTTACAATACTTATGTCTTAATACCTAACTGACCTGAATCGCTCACTTACTCCCCTCGCCTTTCTCACTTCCTTTTTTTTTCAGCTCACATCCAAAACCGAAACATCCGAACTGAGTGTTTACGGTAAGTGCCAACTTGCCTTCATGATATTTAAACACCTAATTGAAATTAAGTACAAATATAAGTATACCTCTCGCTACGAATTAAGAGCGCTGGGTGACATTGGCGGGAATTACCGCGCATATGTACAGTCTGCAACAGAGACATATGACCCCCCATAAAAGTGCTACAAAAGCGCCCTCTCTCGTGGTTAAATCCTTCATGACCTTCATTACCATCAATGCCATCTATTCGATATTCGATAAACCACCAGGTCAGGCACCACAGGGTCGAAGCGTAGGATACGCTTATTTCGTCACAAATCATGAGTGTTACGTGGCGCAAATAGCTACATGTCAAGATAAGTTAGAGGTAGCATGTTCGAATCCACAAAGGCTCAGTTTTTGCTAAGCAAAATATTGGTAATGTTGGTGTAATAATTTTGGAATATAATATGGTGATTCATAGAAACGATGGGTTGTTATATTGTTAGATAACTTACCTAGCTTATTTTATAACTTATTGTTATTATAAATAAAATAAAAATAATTTTGAAAGTTATTTATTTAATTTCAATTTTTCAACAAAGAAATGTGTATCTTAGACAAACATTTAAACTCAAACTATGATTAATCTTCCGTAGAGGGAATTATCATGCTACTATGTAAGTATATTTGTAACAATTTACATCTCTCAACTTTCATAATCATAGCATGA
This sequence comes from Argyresthia goedartella, assembly GCA_949825045.1. Taxonomy (NCBI): domain Eukaryota; kingdom Metazoa; phylum Arthropoda; class Insecta; order Lepidoptera; family Argyresthiidae; genus Argyresthia; species Argyresthia goedartella. Next base: position 7,990,047 of record OX463832.1, on the reverse strand, counting down.
TATTTAAATAACATGTAGGGTCAAATAGTGCTACCTGGATAGCAATTTATAGAAACTTTGCTTCGATATCAATATTTAAGACTTTTTCAACAAAGAAACGAAATAAAGATATAAACTCAAACTATGATAAATCTTCCGTAGGGAGAATCAACATGCTACTAAGTCTAAGTAACAATTTACATCTCTCAACTTTCTTTATCATAGCATGATATTTAAATAGCATATAGGGTCGAATAGTGCTATACCTGGATAGCAATTTATTGAAACATTGCTTCGATATAAGTAGTGGCAGCAAATTATTTTTAATATCGGAGAGGGTGCCCCTCATTTTGAAGCACTTGTTCAAGCCTGGACTTCATTCCTGTAACCATGTTGGAACACATATTACTAAGGCGGAAAAGGTCCCAAGATCTCATCACCTCTTGGTCTAAATAACTTTTTGTTCTAACATCACTCGTATCCCAGTTAAGAACCATTTGACCCCACAAGTTTTCAATTAAGTTCAAATCTGGGCTTTTAGATGGCCACTCAATGACAGTTATATCATTACGAGCGGCAAACCACTCTCTAACCAAACACGAACGGTGCACGGAACAATTATCTTGTATAAAGTTTATTTGCCCCTCTGGATACACGTTGCGCACTGTTGGAATCATCACATCTTGTAAAATTTCCAAGTATTTATCTTTGTTCATTCGGCCGCCGAATTCGATCAACTCCCCTGGGCCCATGGAGGACATCCAACCCCAATAGCCTGCAAAACAATAATTTGGTTAAATAACAAATAATCCACACTGCGTAATACAATTTAAAATAATAATATTTCGAATCCCGGCTGGGCACGAAGACAAAAGGTGTTAGAAGTTGCATGTTTCTGATGTTGCCGTGTTTGGTTCTATGACACAGGCTATTTAACCTCTCAAGATACGTCCTATAAAAATATAAGCAAAAATACATCGCGATTTTCAACTTAACGCCATAGACTTATAGAGTTCCAATCCTATGAAAATTTCGGCCGACCGGATATCGCGACGACGACGGGACGTGAAAGGTTAAGTGTGGGGCCAGAAGTAAAAACAATGTATGTGCCTGTCTGTATGATGTTAATGTTGTTTATAAACACAACATATAACATATATGTTTATAAATATTCTTACCTAAAGTTATTCTGCCACTTGTTCTCAAAGGCAAAATATTTTGATGGTTATAACGCTCGCCAGCTCTTCTCCATAATATTTTTCTGCCATCATCATCGGACTTAAAACTTTTTTCGTCGGTAAAAATTACGATTTCGTTCTCCCAATCAAAGTTTAGATATTCAGATGCGAATCTCATTCTTGCTTGGCGATGGGCTTCGGTTAATTTATTTTTTTTGGCCGGCTTGTAGTTATGGATACCCCCTGCATGTAAATGTCTCCTTACTGTTTGCAGTGAAATATTATAATCTATGGCAGTTGATCGTGTTGTCTTAAATGGGTCTTCTGTGTGGAGATTAACGATTTCACGATGTCGGTTTGATGCATCTGTGTAGGTCATTGCTTGCGGGCCGGGGCGGTTACGCTTTACGTCACCACTATCTTGGTATCTCCGAATCCAAAGACGAACCGTGTTTCTCTGTAAGAGAATATAGGCATCTTATATTAGTAATTTTAACACTAAACCTATGTTACACGAAACAAAAAATTGTTACAAATTAGTATAATATATAATTATTTTTTACTTACCGCGATACCTAATTCTCTAGATATACTTTTAATACTGTGGTTGTCTTCCCAATACACTATTATTTTGGCTTTAACAAAATCAGTTAAAAAATGAGACATGATGACTAGTCCAAACTTTCAAAATCACAAGATCCGCAGTAACTTATGTGATATTGTGACACGAACTGAACGTATTCTTGTTCTGTGGTTATAATTCTGATATCCTACCTTCAATTTATTTGTAAATGCATTGCGTGCGGTTGACGATGAAGTTAGAGCGCTGCGTCATAGAAGTAGAACATATGATATTAATTTTCGCCATGATATACAGATCGTTGGTTAGTGCAATGGGACGAGCGCTTGCTTCATAAATCGAAGGGCCATGGTTCGAACCCCGCTCTGTAAAGCAATTGTTTTTGTTTCTTCCTGGTTATTATTGATGTAGCCGGTTTCCTTCAATTTGAAATAGAAATACAAAATCTGCGGCTGCACACTTTCCAGAAACAAGTTTAGGTGCCAAGAATCGTGGTAGGTGGCGCTTCTCAGCAGTTTGAATGGAATTACGTTTTAAAAGTTGGGGGGTCAGATGTCTCTGTTGCAGACTGTACAGGTATTGAAAAGTGACTACTCATTCAAGGCCACCGCTCATAACGTGTGGCGCGACGTATAATTTGATTATTTTATTTTAATTAGGCATAAACTATATAAATCTTCGTTGAAACAAATGCCGTGTTACTACAAACAATATTAAATAGCGTTTAACCTCAAAACAAACGTCAAATCCCATAAGTTTTTGTTTTAAAACAACTGTTAAACTGTAGTTTATTTTTTGTGGTAAGGCCCATGTTGTTCTTTGTTTTTAAGACAACTTTCAAGATAATTTTAATAAACCCTGTTTCATTCCATTTTTCAGCTGATTTTGCGGTTGGAGTGACAAGTAAGTTGAAATATTTTTATTACTGCATTGCCCCTCGGCGGGGATGTTGTGAAGCTGCTGATGAATTTCGACCTTTACCACCCCTTAAGGGAAAAAAGCGTGAATATATAGCTCTTCTTCGACCAGTGCCTCTCCACTAGTGGAGGTTGGCAGTCAGCTCCAAAAATAATACACATTTATTAATGGAATTTCGACGCTTGACAGATTTAGTTAGTTTAGGTTATTTAAACAAGGTGACATTTAATTAGCCGATCATATTTTAGGGAATGATAGTACCCGTCATTATGTACAACTTTCCGCAAGAAACATTAGGTTGCAAATGTATTTCTTCTTTTATTAACCAAAATATGGTCAGCTAATTAAATGTCACCTTGTATAGATAATGTATGTATATGTAAATAAAAATATTAAGAATTTACAAACTCACTACTAAAGAAGCTAAACAGTTGCTTACAAAATGGCTAAGAAGTCTGGACTATGATGAGGTTGAATCTTTGTTCAAAGGTTCCATATAAATAGTGTCTTTGTATAAAAATGTAACTTAAATACAACAGTAACTTAAACTTTTAACTGTAACTAAAATAATAATGTAGATGATAACTTGCTCAAAATTAATTAATTACCTTAAAACTATGATAAAATAACTTAAACCTTACAATCTCTAAAACAACTTGTCACTTTTATTACAATAAACTCTGTTTAACTAAGTAAGGTAACTATCAGACTGATAATAATCAAGTAGATTGTAAATGTGTGATAGTATTTATTTCAAAAGATATATGTTATTGTGGAAGGCAGGATTCTCCTGATACAGGTATTATAATACTTAAAAAGAGATCCCATGTCTGTTAAACCCTAATTCTTACTATGAAATAAACAATTTTGTATTTTGTAAATGTAATATTACTTGTGTTGTACTGATTGTATAAATATCCTTTGAATAAAAATAGTTACCTAAAATTATTGTATTTAATTATTTTAGGTAACGCAGGAGACGCAAAGAGCTACTTCAACTACATCGGAACGATTGGTAAGACAACCATAATCTTAGGAATAGTTACAAGAAATGTATAACTCGATAATTATATTTTTTTACTTTAACTATTATTTTAACCGAAATAAATTTATCTAATTGCCAATCAAACTGGAGGGAATATGTTCTTGTATGTTATTTTACTCGTTGCTTGAAGTTCTTATAGCACAAAATAATGAAAAAATAAAGTGGGAAATACAAAGGCGATCTGTCACTTGACCGACGGTTTATTTGTGTGTTATTTACTTTTCAGGTAAAAGCTCGTCTATTGATGTCGGATTCGGAGTTGGTCTTGGCGGTAAGTTCTTATGGTATAATTACATATATATGTCACCGTAAGATTGTCAAAACCGTTACTTGATAATCTAACGTTTTTTTTTCTCGTCAGTTGACAAACTATCGATAAATTGTAAAGTGTGCCGTGCTGCTTATGATATGACGCGTTAGTTTATAATAAAACCGTTAAATAATTTATTTATTATTATACAATTATTGTGAACTGGTTAATACTTGCATTGCAAAGGAAATACCAGGGCAAATGCTGCGGTATAAGAGGGATTGAGCGCAGCGAAGCCTCTGAATAGTCTTCGTGTTAGGTTGACATGTAAGATCAAAAGAAACGTAAAGTCTAAACCCTGTCAGTCTGGTTTACAATTTATCGATAGATTACAAACTAACGGTTTTGGCCATCTTACAATAATATGGAGCGGGCAGGCTTAAAAAAAACTTAAAAACTTAAAAAGCTTCAAAACTGAAAACAATAAATTATTCTGTAATTTATTGTTTTCAGTTTTTAAGCTTTTTTATAAACCACGCATTCTGATAAGACATTTAGATTGACGCTAGGCTCAATGACAATTCTTGGAATGACAAATAAACATAACATCTGCATACTTAATTTTTTTCGATTGCAAATCAAATTATTTTTAATTTTTATTTAGTCTTTTTTTTTTTTTAGCTGACCTTAATTTGACAAAGCTTTTATATCGTGGCTTCTTTTGTGTCTCACTTAATATCTAAGTGTAATTTCACGTGAAAAATTAAAAATACATAATAAATTCAATTCTATATAACTTTTAAATATATTTTTTTTTGTCATTTTTCAGTTTCCAGAGGATGCGGTCTTATTGTGGACAGCCTTATTCCCGGTCGTGAGTATATTCGCTGTATTATGTATGCTTTGAAAATGTTTTAAGAAAATAATGTTGTTATTACCGTTAAAATTTGTTGATATTAATGATGATTATCAAATACTCTTACGACTGTAAAACGTTCTTAACAGATAATCATTTAATAAATAATAATGAATAAAAGTAGCTCATTAATGTCGCCACGGGCACAGGCCTTAACCCGGATATGAGTAAGAATAAGGCATAAATCAATAAGAATGAGAATCATCATATAATACCATACATTATTTCCTTATTTTTTATCTTAAAAAATACAACGTTTATTATATTAACCGGAAACTAATCATCTTTTATTTTTATTTTCAGTGGGCGCTCTTTTGTCTAATAGTAAGTATCCAATTATTATCTTTGTAATTCTCTCTTTTATTTATACTGATGCTATAAATGTGGTATTTCTGTGCAGTTGCCGTCTCAAACTTCAAGATCACAGCCTGCATTCTCGGAGTCGGCGAGACTACATCAATCAAATTGCGTAAGTAATATAGCTTGAAATGGTCCCTCTAATGTAATAGCTCACCTAAGATAGGTAAGATAAGATATATAAGATCTCATCTTGATGTGCGTGATTTTCATTCGAATTTATTCTGCCGTTTAGCTCAATGTAGGCAAGTGTGCCTCTGCCACCCTAATAAGACACACCAAGAAGACATTTTTAGACCAGCTGAGTTGTAGACAAGATGCCATTGAGTAACAATCTATCTATACTACGCTAGTATTAGTAGCTCTATGGTTTGAGGCCAATTGAATTGTAGTCAACATTTCTTCATCCCACTACCGGGCGAAGGCTTCCTTTAGTTTTAAAACCACGATAAGTGTTGAGCGAGATGGTGCTAACCCGCTTGTTTGTTCCAGTCCCCTTCCTGCCGAAATTGACATCGGATGTGTGCACCTCCAAGTTCGGTCCTCAATTCGGACTGAAGGGCTACGACGGTGCCTACACCAGCGCCGATGACATCATCAGTTTCTACGGAGTGGGAGGAGCTGAGAAGCAGTGCCTGAGTTTTATCGACACGTACACTAAAGGACTGGGAATTAACTCTGTTACTGGTTAGTATATTTCTGTGATGTTGTAAGCAGTAGCCGGTTAGGGAACCCATTGATAATCGCAAAGCACTTTTCAGCGGTTTTGTCCGGAACCGAGCTTCACATTAAAACACTCATATTGTAGAGACTTAATACAATTACGTACTAAGTACGCACTAAGTTTCAAAGTTATACTTTTGGCTAAGTTATACTTTTGGCTATATATACACGGAGGTAGGTATTAGAAAAGAAAGTGATCAGAGACTCGAATAACTAACTCGTTTACTTCAAGTTTCTTCCGGTATTGACGCTAATAACGGCGCTACTGGTAGAAAAGTGGTATGTGATTCAGATCTGATATCTGTCAGAAATCTGAGTTACCAACCGGTTTAGTTTCTTTGTAGTAGATCCACACGAGTAAAGGCGTAAGGGGTGATTTGAAAATTTAAATTTTTAAGGACGCGTCACAGATACATCATTTTGGTTACACTGCCGAATTCATAACTAATTTCAAAAAGGCGATGCAAGTTAGGTTGAATGAATTTCTATAAAAATACAAAATACTCCGTCCTGAAAAATATGGTTTCCGAAAAGGTTCAACAAAAGCACATGCATGTTTTGACTTAGTGCTCATACTAACACTAACAATAGCTTTGATTCTCGATATGAGCAAAGCTTTTGATTTTTTTAACCATTTCTTACTTTATGTAAAGCTAAATTCTTTCGGAATTCGAGGCGTAGCATTGAACTTTCTAAGAAGTTTTCTTGCAGATAGAACAACAATGCACTAAAATAAGCAAAATCGATGAAAAAAACAGCTTCGTCACGTAGAAAATTGATTGATTCCATTTTGGGATAAATAACTTAGGTGTACCATGGAAAAGCCATATAGAATCGGTGTGTGGCATAAAAATCGCCTTGTATACGCTTTATACAAACCGAGAAAAACTTTTTATATTGAAGCCGCTCTAACGGCCTACCGGACCAGATAGGTATGCTCAGTACTCAGCTATGGTCTGATTCTGTGGGAAAATTTGGTGGAGGTTGAGGGCTTTAAAAATAAAAATAAAATGGATAAGAGGAATTCGTAAGGCCAAAATTGATGAAAACTGTTAACCATTTAAAAAAATACCCGTCCCATGTACCTACATTAGAGATGCTTATGTTTATGTTGCTTCTTATCGTAAAATCTGGAGAACCAGAGATGAAGCGTGGCAAAGACAAGCAAGATCAAAATATGTGAACTTACCTTATCAACCTCCTCGATTTAAGTATAATAATAATAATAATAAAAATAGCTTGGACACTATTTACACACATTGATCTAGCCCCAAACTAGGATTCCCTGTATCTTGGGTACTAGACAACGATACACATACTTATATAGATAAATATTATACATAGATAGATAAACAACCATGACTAGGGTACAAATATCCGCTCTCATCAAACAAATATTTTCCCCACCGGGACTCGAACCCGGAACCCTTGGCTTCCTAGGCAGAGTCACTGCCGACTCGGTCATGCGGGTCGCCTATAGGAAGTACATTATAGGAAGAATATATTTAACAGGTGGATTCTTTTGTATAATAAGCTGCCTGAATACTTTAAATTAACGAAAAGCGAGTCATTGAAAAAAGGTCTGACAAAGTGACTACAATAACACTGTTTTATTATAAAGAATATTTAGATTACATGAAATAATAGAAAAAAATATTAATTTGAATCTTATAACTATTATTATTTTGCCTGCTTTTACATAAGCTGATAACTCTGCACATATTTTGAGGGTAACAAATTAATTTAATATGATGATGAATTTCATATGGTCTAGTACACAATCTACATAAGCAATGTAATTTTATTTTCAGGATCGGAACGCGTGGTGTTGGACTCTATTTTGAAAATTTCTCTGCTATCTGACAGTAAGTTACATTACATTACATATAAGGTCTCATCTGCACAATGCCTATGCGCAATGACGCTAACATGAAATGCCCAAAGAAAAAAAAAGATAAATGATCAATAAAAAAATCCGTCTCATCGAATTATCATGATCTGATTCATATTCATAATATTTATTGCACAGAAAATACAAAGGTTACAACAATATTATAAACAAAGGCGATTCATATGGCGAACTGTTTCAAAACTAAGTATAACATTTTTACACTGATCTAAGTTATCCAAACAAAACCCGGTACCTGCTTGATTTGATTTTTTTCAATAAAGTCATATCAATTATTCATAATGTTTTGATTATCTACAACTTCACTTTGAAACATAATAGTTACTGTAAAAAAATAATAAAAAATCTCAAGGTCACTTCCTGAAAAAAGCGACTTCTATAAATGTATCCCATATTCTAAAGTCCACTAAGATGTTTTACTTAAAATATATATATATATGTACTTATATACATGAGCAAGCTTATCTTGATCACAAATGACTCACAGCGTATTTTTTTCAGAGAAAGCCAGCACCTGGACAGCTGAAGACAAAGTCTCTACTATCGTCGAAAGTAAGTTATGTTTTTCTAGTTATTGTTTCCTTCATTGCTCCACAGTTGCGGCGATGGGTTATCCCCTTTCACGCAAAATCGAATGTTGAAGGACACAACTATGCTTCTGCCAGCCCTTATGGGAAAAATCTGTGTGTGTTGATTAATATGAACTTTCTAAAAACATGGCCCTGATGTATGTTTGCTGTTAAGACGTTTTTCAAATTACATACTTACATTCCTTCTTTTTCTTTTCTAGTCGCATCAATTGTCGGTGCTCTTGGTAACGGCTACAAGGTTGAGCGTAAGTTCACAAAACTCACATATTGCTACATTTACAAACTTGACATTCAGAATACAAAATTAAATTTCACAAGTTTGTTTTGTAATCTTGATCGTCATTTGACCTTTAATTCCCATTTTTTTAGGGATAATGACCCTTATTGTTCCTTCCAATCCAATGATAGGATCTTCATCCACCCAGGCGTGGATGCTCATTACTTGGTCTGATCTACGCATGATTCATTCATTCAGCCTTTTCTATCTTTTCACGTTTTAACCGCATTATTTTTCTTTTCAGTCGGAACCGACCTAAGTACATGTAAGTATTGACTTTCGGTAATGAAAAATCTGATGAATAGTCTTACATCTCAGGAGGACTTATCTCATAAATTTTTCGATTAAGAGAAACAGACAAAAAAGCTCTGACCACACCGCTCGAAGAAAAATTTAATTGTTAGATGAGGATTTGATTGAAACAAGATCTTGAGTTTTATTAAACCTCATTAATTCGTGCTTTTCAGGGTTCCGTACCCAAACGGTGCCAAACGGGAACCTTTAATTAATAATTTATGTCCGTCCGTCAGCTGTATCTCATGCAAGAGCCGTAAGTAGGTAGAGAGATGAAATTTTCACAAAATTTGTAATACTTTTGAAGCTACGCTATTAATAATTATCTGAGTTAAAAAAAAGTTCTAACTCACACTTGACAGATTTTTTAATTCAGAAATTTTAACAAGTTTTTTTATTTTCAGCTCTGCTCAAATTCTGGGACAAAGTATTTGTACAATACGGCTTCAAAGGTGGATATTTTTTCAATAAACAACACTAAATACCTATTAGATTAAAATATTAATGTCTTTTTTGTGAGATCTGCAACTCACTGTTTGTAAGACTAATTTTGAATAATTTCCCCCCCTCCCCCACGAGTGGTAAAATGCCTAATTAACAGTATTTACGGGTGTGTATTATTAGAATCTTACTAATCTATTGAAATTATTCTACAGCTTGCACCGGCTACCAATCAGCGATCACTAAGAAGATAAAGGACGTAATTTTCAACGCATTCAACGGCGCTATCGTAGCTAGTTCCAACTCTGGCAGCACTTCAAGCAATTCCTCAAGCGGCAATAATAGCAGCGCTTCAGGCAGTGGCTCAAGCTCTGGCAACAACAGTGGCTCAAGCTCTGGCAACAACAACAGTGGCTCAAGCTCTGGCAACAACACCGGTTCAAGCCCTGGTAATAACACCGGTTCCAGCTCTGGCAACAACGGCGGTTCAAGCTCAAGCAACAACACCAGTTCAAGCTCTGGCAACAACAGCGGTTCAAGCTCTGGCAACAACAGCGGATCAAGCTCTGGCAACAACAATAGTGGCTCAAGCTCTGGCAACAACAACGCTGGTTCAAGCTCTGGCAATAACAGCGGTTCAAGCTCTGGCAACAACACCAGTTCAAGCTCTGGCAACAACGGCGGTTCAAGCTCAAGCAACAACACCAGTTCAAGCTCTGGCAATAACAGCAATTCAAGCTCTGGCAACAACAACAGTGGCTCAAGCACTGGTAACAACAGCGGTTCAAGCTCTGGCAACAACAACAGTGGCTCAAGCTCTGGTAACAACAACAGTGGCTCAAGCTCTGGCAACAACACCAGTTCAAGCTCTGGCAACAACACTGGTTCAAGCTCTGGCAACAACAGCGGTTCAAGCTCTGGCAACAGCACCGGTTCCAGCTTTGGCAACAACACCGGTACCAGCTCTGGCAACAGCGGCGGTTCAAGCTCTGGCAACAACAGCGGTTCCAGCTCTGGCAATAACACCGGTTCCAGCTCTGGCAACAACACCAGTTCCAGCTCTGGCAACAACAGCGGTTCAAGCTCTGGCAACAACAGCGGTTCAAGCACTAGCAATAACAGCGGTTCAAGCTCTGGCAACAACAATAGTGGCTCAAGCTCTGGAAACAACACTGGTTCAAGCTCTGGCAATAACAGCGGTTCAAGCTCTGGCAACAACAGCGGTTCAAGCTCTGGCAACAACAGCGGTTCAAGCTCTGGCAATAACAGCGGTTCAAGCTCTGGGAACAACAACAGTGGCTCAAGCTCTGGCAACAATACTGGTTCCAGCTCTGGCAACAACACCAGCTCAAGCTCTGGCAACAACAGCGGTTCAAGCTCTGGCAACAACAACAGCGGTTCAGGCAGCAGTAACAACAGTAGCAGTGGCGAACTGAGTATTTTCGGTAAGTGCCAACACCTACATGATATTTAAACACCTAATTGAAATAAAGTGCAATTATAAATATACCTCGAGCCACGAATTAAGAGCGCTGGGCGACGTTGGCGGGAATTACTACTGCGCATTCAAGGCCACCGCTCATAACGTGTGGCGCGACGTATAATTAGATTATTTTATTTTAATTAGGTATAAAAATCTATATAAAAGTATATAAATCTTCGTTGAAACAAATGCCGTGTTACTACAAAAAATAATAAACAGCGTTTTACCTCAAAACAAACGTCCATCAAACAAACAAACAAAATCCCATAAGTTTTTGTTTTTAAACTACTGTTAAACTGTAGTTTATTTTTTGTAGGATGTTATTTGTTTTTAAGACAAGTTTCAAGATAATTTTAATAAACCCTATGTTTCATTCCATTTTTCAGCTGAATTTGCGGTAGGAGTGACGAGTAAGTTGAAAACTTTCTATTACTGCTTTGCCCCTCGGCGGGGATGTTGTGGAGCTGCTGATGAATTTCGACCTTTACCACCCCTTAAAGGAAAAAGCGTGTTTATATAGCTCTTCTTCGACGAGTGCCTCTCCACTAGAATTTCGACGCTCGACAGACTTAGTTAGTTTAGGTTATATACAAGGTGACATTTAATTAGCCGACCATATTTTAGGGAATGTTAGTACCCTTCATTATGTACAACTTTCCCCAAGAAACATATAGTCGCAAACGATAACAATTTTTGGGTCCCCGATAGTAATTTGTAGTCAGCTGATCGGGTCATTGTACTGAGGGATGAATATTTTCTTCCATTCGCGACCATATGTTTCTTGGGGAAAGTTGTTCATAATGATGGGTACTTTAATTTACCAAAATATGGTCAGCTAATTAAATGTTACCTTGTATAGATAATGTTTGTATATGTAAATGTAATATTACTCGTATTGTCCCGATTGTATAAATATCCTTTGAATAAAAATAATTACCTAAAATTGTTATAATTAATTCTTTTAGGTGACGCAGGAGAAGCGCAGAGCTACTTCAACTACATCGCAACGATTGGTAAGGCTTTCACAATCTTGAGAATAGTTACAAAAAATGTAAAAATGATCAAGAATTTTTTACTTTAACTATTACTTTAACTGAAATAAATTTAACGAAATTCTGGCCAATCAAACTGGAGGGCATGTGTTTTTGTATGTTATTTTACTCGTTGCTTGAAGTTCTTATAGCTACTGCACAAAACAATAAAAAAAAAGTGGGAAATACCAAGGCGATCTGTCACTTGACCGGCGGTTTATTTGTGTGTTATTTACTTTTCAGGTAAAAGCTTGTCTATTGATGTCGGATTCGGAGTTGGTCTTGGCGGTAAGTTCTATTGTTATCATAAGATATATATGTCAAAACCGTAGCCTTATAATTTAAGGTTTTTTTATCGTTAGTTAACAAACTATCGATAAATTGTAAACTGTTCCATTCTGTTTACGATATGACGCGTTAGTTTATAATAAAACCGTTAAATTGTGAACTGGTTAAAACTTGCATTGCAAAGGAAATACCAGGGCAAATATTGCGGTACTAGAGGGGTTGAGCGCAGCAAAGTCCCCGAATAGTCGTCGTGTTAGGTCAACCTAAGCTCAAAAAAAAACATAAATTGTAAACCCTTTCAGTATGGTTTACGATTTGACGATAGTTTACAAACTAAAGCGTTAGTTTATAAACTAACGGTTTTGACAATCTTACGTGACATATACATACACGCTACGCATAATATGTATAGGGGTTGATTAATTTATTGTTTTAATTTTTTAAGATTTTTTATGGTAAACTACGCATTCTGATAAGCTATTTTTGATTGACGCTACAATGACAATTTGCAGAATGACAAATAAACATAATATCCGAATACTTAATTTCTGTCGATTGCAAATAAAAGTCTTTTTCATTTTTAATTAAAGTCTTTTTATTTTTTATTTTTGGCTGACCTCAATTTGATAAAGCTTTTATATCGTGGCTTCTTTTGTGTCTCACTTAATACCTAAGTGTAATTTCACGTGAAAAATCAAAAATACATAATAAATTAAATTCTATATAACTTTTAAATATATATTTTTTGTCATTTTTCAGTTTCCAGAGGATGCGGTCTTATTGTGGACAGCCTTATCCCCGGTCGTGAGTATAATCGCTGTATTATGTATGCTTGGAAAATGTTTTAAGAAAATAATGTTGTTATTACCGTTTAAATTTGTTGATATTAATGATGATTATCAAATACTCTTATGACTGTAAAACGTTCTTAATAGATAATCATTTAATAAATAATAATGAATAAAAGTAGCTCATTAATGTCGCCACGGGCACAGGTCTTAACCCGGATATGAGTAAGAATAAGGCATAAATCAATAAGAATGAGAATCATCATATAATACCATACTTCCTTATTTTTTATCTTAAAAATACAATGTTTATTATATTAACCGGAAACTAATCATCTTTTATTTTTATTTTCAGTGGGCGCTCTTTTGTCTAATAGTAAGTATCCTATTATTATCTCTGTAATTCTCTCTTTTATTTATACTGATGCTATAAATGTGGTATTTCTGTGCAGTTGCCGTCTCAAACTTCAAGATCACAGCCTGCATTCTCGGAGTCGGCGAGACCACATCAATCAAATTGCGTAAGTAATATAGCTTGAAATGGTTCCTGTAATATAAGAACTCACGGGTGGTGCATCGCCATCTGCTCACCTTTAACATACGATAAGATAGATAAGATAAGATATATAAGATCTTTTCTTATATGTGCGTGATTTTCATTCGAATTCATTCTGCCGTTTTAGCTCAATGTAGGCAAGTGTGCCTCTGCCACCCTAATAAAAAACAGCAAGAAGATATTTTTAGACCAGTTGAGTTGTAGACAAGATGCCATTGAGTAATAATCTATCTATACTACGCTAGTATTAGTATATATAGTATAGTATATATCAAGGAAGTGGCTAAATTTGTTGAACTTAACACTAATCTATTTGCCAAAGCAAGTGATGTATATCCCAGAAATACCAGAAATCCTGATAGGCTTGTCTTAAAACACTGTCCCAGAACATCACTGTACAAAAATAATTGTAACGCAATGTGTGTACAATGGGATAACTCAAGATATTAAAAACCTTCCTGTTAACTTATTTACATCTAAACTACGAAAATGGCTCTTAGATAATTGTTTTTATTCACTGTAGGAGTTTTTAGATTTAAAAAATGATTGATACCAGTCAAATAAATATTTGCATGCTATTGACTAGCTGTATAAGGAGTTCAATTAATGTACTCAAACTAATAACTGTACAATACCCTTGACATAGCAAATAAATTTCTTATTATTATTATTATATTATAGCTTAATGGTTTTTTTGGTAAATTGTAGTCGACATTTCTTCATCCCGCTACTGGGCAAATGCTCCCTTAAGTTTTAATACCACGATAAGTGTTGAGCGAGATGGTGCTAACCCGCTTGTTTGTTCCAGTCCCCTTCCTGCCGAAATTGACATCGGATGTGTGCACCTCCAAGTTCGGTCCTGAATTCGGACTGAAGGGCTACGACGGTGCCTACACCAGCGCCGATGACATCATCAGTTTCTACGGAGTGGGAGGAGCTGAGAAGCAGTGCCTGAGTTTTATCGACACGTACACTAAAGGACTGGGAATTAACTCTGTTACTGGTTAGTATATTTCTGTGATGTCGTAAGCAGCAGCCGGTTAGGGAACCCATTGATAATCGCAAAGCACTTTTCAGCGGTTTTGTCCGGAACCGAGCCTTACATTAAAACACTCATATTGTAGAGACTTAATTCAATTACGTACTAAGTACGCACTAAGTTTCAAAATTATACTTTTGACTAAGTTATACTTTTGGCTATATACACACGGAGGTAGGTATTAGAAAAGAAATTGATGAGTGACTTGAATAGCTAACTCGTTTACTTCAAGTTTCTTCCGGTATTGACGCTAATAACGGCGGTACTGGTAGAAAAGTGGTATGTGATTCAGATCTGATATCTGTCAGAAATCTGAGTTACCAACCGGTTTAGTTTCTTTGTAGTAGTTCTACATGAATAAGGGCCTAAGGGTGGTTTGAAAATTTAGAGTTTTAAGGACACAGATACATCATTTTGGTTACACTCCTGAATTCATAACTAATCTCAAAAAGGCGATGCAAGATAGGTTGAATTAATTTCTAGAAAAAATACAAAATACTCCGTCCTGAACAATATGGTTTCCGAAAAGGTTCAACAATAACACAGGCTTGTTTTGACTTAGCGCTCATACTAACACTAACAATATTTTTGATTCTCGATATGAGCAAAGCTTTTGATTTTGTTAACCATTCCTTACTTTAAAAGTAAGCTAAATTCTTTCGGTATTCGAGGCGTAGCATTGAACTGTCTAAGAAGTTTTCTTGCAGATAGAACAACAATGCACTAAAATAAGCAAAATCCATGAAAGAAACAGCATCGTCACGGAGCAAATTTATGGATCCCATTTTGGGATAAATAACTCAGGTGTGCCATGGAAAAGCCATATAGAATCAGTGTGTAGCTAAAAAATCGCCTTGTATACGCTTTATACAAACCAAGAGAAACCTTTTATATTGAAGCCACTCTAAAGGCCTACCGGACCAGATAGGTATGCTCAGTACTTAGCTATGGTCTGATTCTGTGGGCAAATTTGGTGGAGGTTGAGGGCTTTTAAAAATAAAAATAAAATGCATAGGAGTAATTTGTAAGGCTAAAATATTGATGAATACTGTAAACCACTTAAAAAAATACCCGTACCATGTGCCTACATTAGAGATGCTTATGTTTGTGTTGTTTCTTATCGTAAAATCTGGAGAACCTGAGATTAGGGGTGGCAAAGACAAGCAAGATCAAAATATATGAACTTACCTTATCAACCTCCTCGATTTAAGTACATTTATAGGAAGAATATATTTAACAGGTGAATAATTTTGTATAATAAGCTGCCTGAATACTTTAAATTAACGAATAGCGTGTCATTGAAAAATAGTCTGACAAAGTGGCTACAAGAACACTGTTTTATAGCATTAATATAAAAATATATATATATAATTATAATATAAAAAATAAATAATTTGAATCTAATAAATGTTTTTATTTTGACTGCTTTTACATAAGCTGATGACACTGCATATATTTTGATGGTAACATACTTTATTCTACTGTTTCTTTCAAATTAATTTAATATAATTTAATTTCAAATGATCTGGTCCACAATCTACATAAGCAATGTAATTTTATTTTCAGGATCGGTACGCGTGGTGTTGGACTCTATTTTGAAAATTGCTCTGCTATCTGACAGTAAGTTTCCTACAACATTACATATAAGGTCTCATCTGCACAATGCCTATGCGCCATGACGCCAACGTGATGTGCCCAAAGAAAAAAAAAGATAAATGATCAATAAAAAAATCCGTCTTATCGAATTATCATGATCGTGGATATTTCTGATTTATATTCATAATATTTATTGCACAGAAAATACAAAGGTTACAACAATGTTATAAGCAAAGGCGATTCATATGGCGAACTGTTTCAAAACTAAGTATAACATTTTTTTCATTGATCTAAGTTATCCAAACAAAACCCGGTACCTGCTTGATTTTATTTTTTTCAATAAAGTCATATCAACTATTCATAACGTTTTGATTATCTACAACTTCACTTTAAAACATAATATGTACTATAAAAAAATAATAAAAAATCTCAAGGTCACTTCCTGAAAAAAGCGTCTTCTATAAATGTATCCCATATTCTAAAGTCCACTAAGATGTTTCACTTAAAATATATATATGTACTTATATACATAAGCAAGCTTATCTTGATCACAAATGACTCACAGCTTTTTTTTTTCAGAGAAAGCCAGCACCTGGACAGCTGAAGACAAAGTCTCTACTATCGTCGAAAGTAAGTTATGTTTTTCTAGTTATTGTTTCCTTCATTGCTCCACAGTTGCGGCGATGGGTTATCCCCTGTCATGCAAAATCTACTGTTGAAGGACACAACTATGCTTCTGCCAGCCCTTATGGGAAAAATCTGTGTGTGTTGATTAATATGAACTTTCTAAAAACATGGCCCTGATGTATGTTTGCTGTTGAGACGTTTTTCAAATTACATACTTACATTCCTTCTTTTTCTTTTCTAGTCGCATCAATTGTCGGTGCTCTTGGTAACGGCTACAAGGTTGAGCGTAAGTTCACAAAACTCACATATTGCTAAATTTACAAACTTGACATTCAGAATACAAAATTAAATTTCACAAGTTTGTTTTGTAATCTTGATCGTCATTTGACCTTTAATTCCCATTTTTTTTTTTGGGATAATGACCCTTATTGTTCCTTCCAATCCAATGATAGGATCTTCATCCACCCATGCGTGGATGCTCATTACATGGTCTGATCCACGCATGATTCATTCATTCAGCCTTTTCTATCTTTTCACGTTTTAACCGCATTATTTTTCTTTTCAGTCGGAACCGACCTAAGTACATGTAAGTATTGACTTTCGGTAATGAAAAATCTGATGAATAGTCTTATATCTCAGAAGGACTTATCTCATAAATTTTTCGATTAAGAGAAACAGACAAAGAAGCTCTGACCACACCGCTCGAAGAAAAATTTAATTGTTAGATGAGGATTTGATTGAAACAAGATCTTGAGTTTTATTAAACCTCATTAATTCGTGCTTTTCAGGGTTCCGTACCCAAACGGTGCCAAACGGGAACCTTTAATTAATAATTTATGTCCGTCCGTCAGCTGTATCTCATGCAAGAGCCGTAAGTAGGTAGAGAGATGAAATTTTCACAAAATTTGTAATACTTTTGAAGCTACGCTATTAATAATTATCTGAGTTAAAAAAAAGTTCTAACTCACACTTGACAGATTTTTTAATTCAGAAATTTTAACAAGTTTTTTTATTTTCAGCTCTGCTCAAATTCTGGGACAAAGTATTTGTACAATACGGCTTCAAAGGTGGATAATTTTTCAATAAACAACACTAAATACCTATTAGATTAAAATATTAATGTCTTTTTTGTGAGATCTGCAACTCACTGTTTGTAAGACTAATTTTGAATAATTTCCCCCCCTCCCCCACGAGTGGTAAAATGCCTAATTAACAGTATTTACGGGTGTGTATTATTAGAATCTTACTAATCTATTGAAATTATTCTACAGCTTGCACCGGCTACCAATCAGCGATCACTAAGAAGATAAAGGACGTAATTTTCAACGCATTCAACGGCGCTATCGTAGCTAGTTCCAACTCTGGCAGCACTTCAAGCAATTCCTCAAGCGGCAATAACAACAGCGCTTCAGGCAGTGGCTCAAGCTCTGGCAACAACAGTGGCTCAAGCTCTGGCAACAACACCGGTTCAAGCTCTGGTAATAACACCGATTCCAGCTCTGGCAACAACGGCGGTTCAAGCTCAAGCAACAACACCAGTTCAAGCTCTGGCAACAACAGCGGTTCAAGCTCTGGCAACAACAGCGGTTCAAGCTCTGGCAACAACAATAGTGGCTCAAGCTCTGGCAACAACAACACTGGTTCAAGCTCTGGCAATAACAGCGGTTCAAGCTCTGGCAACAACACTAGTTCAAGCTCTGGCAACAACGGCGGATCAAGCTCTGGCAACAACAGCGGTTCAAGCTCTGGCAACAACGGCGGTTCTAGCTCTGGCAACAACACTGGTTCAAGCTCTGGCAATAACAGCGGTTCAAGCTCTGGCAACAACGGCGGTTCAAGCTCTAGCAACAACAGCGGTTCAAGCTCTGGCAACAACAGCGGTTCTAGCTCTGGCAATAACAGCGGTTCAAGCTCTGGCAACAACACCGGTTCCAGCTCTGGCAACAACACCGGTTCCAGCTCTGGCAACAACGGCGGTTCAAGCTCTGGCAACAACAACAATGGCTCAAGCTCTGGCAACAATACTGGTTCAAGCTCTGGTAGTAACTCCGGTTCCAGCTCTGGCAACAACGGCGGTTCAAGCTCAAGCAATAACACCAGTTCAAGCTCTGGCAACAATAGCGGTTCAAGCTCTGGCAACAACAACAGTGGCTCAAGCTCTGGCAACAACAACACTGGTTCAAGCTCTGGCAATAACAGCGGTTCAAGCTCTGGCAACAACACCAGTTCAACTTCTGGCAACAACACTGGTTCAAGCTCTGGCAACAACAGCGGTTCAAGCTCTGGCAACAACACCGGTTCCAGCTCTGGCAACAACACCGGTTCCAGCTCTGGCAACAACGGCGGTTCAAGCTCTGGCAACAACAGCGGTTCTAGCTCTGGCAATAACAGCGGTTCAAGCTCTGGGAACAACAACAGTGGCTCAAGTTCTGGCAACAACACTGGTTCCAGCTCTGGCAACAACACTGGTTCCAGCTCTGGCAACAACACCAGTTCAAGCTCTGGCAACAACAGCGGTTCAAGCTCTGGCAACAACAGCGGTTCAAGCTCTGGCAATAACAGCGGTTCAAGCTCTGGGAACAACAACAGTGGCTCAAGCTCTGGCAACAACACTGGTTCCAGCTTTGGCAACAACACCAGTTCAAGCTCTGGCAACAACACCGGT
Source organism: Argyresthia goedartella (assembly GCA_949825045.1). Taxonomy (NCBI): domain Eukaryota; kingdom Metazoa; phylum Arthropoda; class Insecta; order Lepidoptera; family Argyresthiidae; genus Argyresthia; species Argyresthia goedartella. The sequence continues at coordinate 7,970,517 of OX463832.1, read as the reverse complement.
TCCAGCTCTGGCAACAACGGCGGTTCAAGCTCTGGCAACAACAGCGGTTCTAGCTCTGGCAATAACAGCGGTTCAAGCTCTGGGAACAACAACAGTGGCTCAAGTTCTGGCAACAACACTGGTTCCAGCTCTGGCAACAACACTGGTTCCAGCTCTGGCAACAACACCAGTTCAAGCTCTGGCAACAACAGCGGTTCAAGCTCTGGCAACAACAGCGGTTCAAGCTCTGGCAATAACAGCGGTTCAAGCTCTGGGAACAACAACAGTGGCTCAAGCTCTGGCAACAACACTGGTTCCAGCTTTGGCAACAACACCAGTTCAAGCTCTGGCAACAACAGCGGTTCAAGCTCTGGCAACAACAACAGCGGTTCAGGCAGCAGCAACAACAACACAACTAGCTCCAGCAACAATAGTAGCAGTGGCGAACTGAGTATTTTCGGTAAGAGCCAACACCTACATGATATTTAAACACCTAATTGAAATAAAGTGCAATTATAAGTATACCTCGCGCCACGAATTAAGAGCGCTGGGCGACGTTGGCGGGAATTACTAATGCGCATTCAAGGCGACCCCTCATAACGTGTGGCGGGACGTATAATTAGATTATTTTATTTTAATTAGGTATAAACTATATAAATCTTCGTTGAAACAAATGCCGTGTTACTACAAAAAATATTAAACAGCGTTTTACCTCAAAACAAACATCCATCAAACAAACAAACAAACAAACAAAATACCTTAAGTTTTTGTTTTTAAACTACTGTTAAACTGTAGTTTATTTTTTGTGGGATGTTATTTGTTTTTAAGACAAGTTTCAAGATTGTTTTAATAAACCCTATGTTTCATTCCATTTTTCAGCTGAATTTGCGGTAGGAGTGACGAGTAAGTTGAAAACTTTCTATTACTGCTTTGCCCCTCAGCGGGGATGTTGTGGAGCTGCTGACGAATTTCGACCTTTACCACCCCTTAAGGGAAAAAGCGTGTATATTTAATAAGCGTAAATTTCGACGCTCGACAGACTTAGTTAGTTTAGGTTATATAGATAATGTATGTATATGTAAATGTAATATTACTCGTATTGTCCCGATTGTATAAATATCCTTTGAATAAAAATAATTACCTAAAATTCTTATAATTAATTCTTTTAGGTGACGCAGGAGAAGCGCAGAGCTACTTCAACTACATCGCAACGATTGGTAAGGCTTTCACAATCTTGAGAATAGTTACAATAAATGTAACTCGATGATCAAGATTTTTTTACTTTAACTATTACTTTAACTGAAATAAATTTAACGAATTTCTGGCCAATCAAACTGGAGGGCATGGGTTTTTTTGTATGTTATTTTACTCGTTGCTTGAAGTTCTTATAGCTACTGCACAAAACAATAAAAAAAGGGGGAAATACAAAGGCGATCTGTCACTTGACCGACGGTTTATTTGTGTGTTATTTACTTTTCAGGTAAAAGCTTGTCTATTGATGTCGGATTCGGAGTTGGTCTTGGCGGTAAGTTCTATTGTTATCATAAGATATGTATGTCACTGTAAGATTGTCAAAACCGTAATCTTACAATTTTTTTTTTTTTATCGTTAGTGTTAACTAATCGATAGTTTGTTAAACCTATCGATAAATTGTAAACTGTTCCGTTCTGTTTACGATATGACGCGTTAGTTTATAATAAAACCGTTAAATTGTGAACTGCTTAAATACCAGGGCAAACACTGCGGTACTAGAGGGGTTGAGCGCGGCATAGTCCCCGAATAGTCTTCGTGTTAGGTTGACATATAAGCTCAAAAAAAATATATAAATTGCAAACCCTTTCATATAAATTGTAAACCAAAGAGTTCGTTTATAAACTAACGGTTTTGACAATCTTACGGTGACATATACATACACGCTACGCATAATATGTATAGGGGTTGATTAATTTATTGTTTTCAGTTTTTAAGATTTTTTATGGTAAACTACGCATTCTGATAAGCTATTTTTGATTGACGCTAGGCTCAATGACATTTCGCAGAATGACAAATAAACATAATATCCGAATACTTAATTTCTGTCGATTGCAAATCAAAGTCTTTTTCATTTTTAATTAAAGTCTTTTTTTTTTATTTTTGGCTGACCTCAATTTGATAAAGCTTTTATATCGTGGCTTCTTTTGTGTCTCACTTAATATCTAAGTGTAATTTCACGTGAAAATACAAAAATACATAAAAAATTAAATTCTATATTACTTTTAAATATATATTTTTTGTCATTTTTCAGTTTCCAGAGGATGCGGTCTTATTGTGGACAGCCTTATCCCCGGTCGTGAGTATAATCGCTGTATTATGTATGCTTGGAAAATGTTTTAAGAAAATAATGTTGTTATTACCGTTTAAATTTGTTGATATTAATGATTTATTTTATTTATTTATTTTATTTTTAAATAATAATGAATAAAAGTAGCTCATTAATGTCGCCACCGAGGGGCCCAGGCCTTTACCCGGATATGAGTAAGAATAAGGCATAATCATTAAGAATAAGAATCATCATATAATACCATATATTATATCCTTATTTTTTATCTTAAAAAATACAAAGTTTATTATATTAACCGGAAACTAATCATCTTTTATTTTTATTTTCAGTGGGCGCTCTTTTGTCTAATAGTAAGTATCCTATTATTATCTCTGTAATTCTCTCTTTTATTTATACTGATGCTAAAAATGTGGTATTTCTGTGCAGTTGCCGTCTCAAACTTCAAGATCACAGCCTGCATTCTCGGAGTCGGCGAGACCACATCAATCAAATTGCGTAAGTAATATAGCTTGAAATGGTTCCTGTAATATAAGAACTCACGGGTGGTGCATCGCCATCTGCTCACCTTTAACATACGATAAGATAGATAAGATAAGATATATAAGATCTTTTCTTATATATGCGTGATTTTCATTCGAATTCATTCTACCGTTTTAGCTCAATGTAGGCAAGTGTGCCTCTGCCACCCTAATAAGAAACAGCAAGAAGATATTTTTAGACCAGTTGAGTTGTAGACAAGATGCCATTGAGTAATAATCTATCTATACTACGCAAGTATTAGTATATATAGTATAGTATATATCATGGAAGTGGCTAAATTTGTTAAACTTAACACTAATCTATTTGCCAAAGCAAGTTACCTATATCCCAGAAATACCAGAAATCCTGATAGGCTTGTCTTAAAACACTGTCCCAGAACATCACTGTACAAAAATAACGCAATGTGTTTAACGATGTACAATGGGATACCTCAAGATATTAAAAACCTTCTTGTTAACTTATTTACATCTAAACTACGAAAATGGCTCTTAGATAATTGTTTTTATTCACTGCAGGAGTTTTTAAATTTAAAAAATGATTAATACCAGTCAACTAAATATTTGCATGCTATTGACTAGCTGTATAAGGAGTTCAATTAATGTACTCAAACTAATAACTGCACAATACCCTTGACATAGCAAATAAATTTCTTATTATTATTATTATATTATAGCTCAATGGTTTGAGGCCAATTAAATTGTAGTCGACATTTCTTCATCCCGCTACTGGGAAAATGCTCCCTTAAGTTTTAATACCACGATAAGTGTTGAGCGAGATGGTGCTAACCCGCTTGTTTGTTCCAGTCCCCTTCCTGCCGAAATTGACATCGGATGTGTGCACCTCCAAGTTCGGTCCTGAATTCGGACTGAAGGGCTACGACGGTGCCTACAGCAGCGCCGATGACATCATCAGTTTCTACGGAGTGGGAGGAGCTGAGAAGCAGTGCCTGAGTTTTATCGACACGTACACTAAAGGACTGGGAATTAACTCTGTTACTGGTTAGTATATTTCTGTTGTAAGCAGCAGTCGGTTAGGGAACCCATTGATAATCGCAAAGCACTTTTCAGCGGTTTTGTCCGGAACCGAGCCTTACATTAAAACACTCATATTGTAGAGACTTAATACAATTACGTACTAAGTACGCATTAAGTTTCAAAGTTATACTTTTGGCTAAGTTATACTTTTGGCTATATACACACGGAGGTAGGTATTAGAAAAGAAAGTGATCAGTAACTCGAATAACTAATTCGTTTACTTCAAGTTTCTTCCGGTATTGACGCTAATAACGGCGGTACTGGTAGAAAAGTGGTATGTGATTCAGATCTGATGTCTGTCAATAATCTGAGTTACCAACCGGTTTAGTTTCTTTGTAGTAGTTCCACATGAATAAGGGCCTAAGGGTGGTTTGAAAATATAGAGTTTTAAGGTCACAGATACATCATTTTGGTTACACTCCTGAATTAATAACTAATTTCAAAAAGGCGATGCAAGATAGGTTGATTGAATTTCTAGAAAAAATACAAAATACTTCGTCCTGAACAATATGGTTTCCGAAAAGGTTCAACAATAACACAGGCTTGTTTCGACTTAGCGCTCATACTAACACTAACAATAGCTTTGATTCTCGATATGAGCTAAGCTTTTGATTTTGTTAACCATTCCTTACTTTAAAAGTAAGCTAAATTCTTTCGGAATTCGAGGCGTAGCATTGAACTGTCTAAGAAGTTTTCTTGCATATAGAACAACAATGCACTAAAATAAGAAAAATCCATGAAAGAAACAGCATCGTCACGGAGCAAATTTATGGATCCCATTTTGGGATAAATAACTCAGGTGTGCCATGGAAAAGCCATATAGAATCAGTGTGTGGCTAAAAAATCGCCTTGTATACGCTTTATACAAACCAAGAGAAACCTTTTATATTGAAGCCACTCTAAAGGCCTACCGGACCAGATAGGTATGCTCAGTACTCAGCTATGGTCTGATTCTGTGGGCAAATTTGGTGGAGGTTGAGGGCTTTTAAAAATAAAAATAAAATGCATAGGAGTAATTTGTAAGGCTAAAATATTGATGAATACTGTAAACCACTTAAAAAAATACCCGTACCATGTGCCTACATTAGAGATGCTTATGTTTGTGTTGTTTCTTATCGTAAAATCTGGAGAACCTGAGATGAGGGGCGGCAAAGACAAGCAAGATCAAAATATATGAACTTACCTTATCAACCTCCTCGATTTAAGTACATTTATAGGAAGAATATTATAAAATATTTAACAGGTGGATTATTTGGATAATAAGCTGCCTGAATACTTTAAATTAACGAATAGCGTGTCATTGAAAAATAGTCTGACAAAGTGGCTACAAGAACACTGTTTTATAGCATTAAATAATATTTAGATTATAGGAAATAATATAAAAAATAAATAATTTTAATCTAATTACCATTTTTATTTTGACTGCTTTTACATAAGCTGATAACACTGCACATATTTTGATGGTAACATCCTTTATTCTACTGTTTCTTTCAAATTAATTTAATATAATTTAATTTCATATGATCTGGTCCACAATCTACTTATGCAATGTAATTTTATTTTCAGGATCGGTACGCGTGGTGTTGGACTCTATTTTGAAAATTGCTCTGCTATCTGACAGTAAGTTTCCTACAACATTACATATAAGGTCTCATCTGCACAATGCCTATGCGCCATGACGCCAACGTGATGTGCCCAAAGAAAAAGAAAATGATCAATAAAAAAATCCGTCTTATCGAATTATCATGATCGTGGATATTTCTGATTGATATTCATAATATTTATTGCACAGAAAATACAAAGGTTACAACAATGTTATAAGCAAAGGCGATTCATATGGCGAACTGTTTCAAAACTAAGTATAACATTTTTTTCATTGATCTAAGTTATCCAAACAAAACCCGGTACCTGCTTGATTTTATTTTTTTCAATAAAGTCATATCAACTATTCATAACGTTTTGATTATCTACAACTTCACTTTAAAACATAATATGTACTATAAAAAAATAATAAAAAATCTCAAGGTCACTTCCTGAAAAAAGCGTCTTCTATAAATGTATCCCATATTCTAAAGTCCACTAATATGTTTTACTTAAAATATATATATGTACTTATATACATAAGCAAGCTTATCTTGATTACAAATGACTCACAGCGCATTTTTTACAGAGAAAGCCAGCACATGGACGGCTGAAGACAAAGTCTCTACTATCGTCGAAAGTAAGTTATGTTTTTCTAGTTAGTGTTTCCTTCATTGCTCCACAGTTGCGGTGATGAGCTATCCCCTGTCACGCAAAATCGACTGTTGAAGGACACAACTGTGCTTCTGCCACCCCTTATAGGAAAAATCTGTGTATGTAGATTAATATGAACTTTCTAAAAACATGGCCCTGATGTATGTTTGCTGTTGATACGTTTTTCAAATTACATACTTACCTTCCTTCTTTTTCTTTTCTAGTCGCATCAATTGTCGGTGCTCTTGGTAACGGCTACAAGGCTGAGCGTAAGTTCACAAAACTCACATATTGCTATATTTACAAACTTGACATTCACAATACAAAATTAAATTTCACAAGTTTGTTTTGTAATCTTGATCGTCATTTGACCTTTAATTCCCATTTTTTTTTTTGGGATAATGACCCTTATTGTTCCTTCCAATCCAATGATAGGATCTTCATCCACCCATGCGTGGATGCTCATTACATGGTCTGATCCACGCATGATTCATTCATTCAGCCTTTTCTATCTTTTCACGTTTTAACCGCATTATTTTTCTTTTCAGTCGGAACCGACCTAAGTACATGTAAGTATTGACTTTCGGTAATGAAAAATCTGATGAATAGGTGCCTAATATCTTAAGAGGACTTATCTCATAAATTTTTCGACTAAGAGAAACAGACGAAGAAGCTCTGACCACACCGCTCGGAGAAAAATTTAATTGTCATATGAAGATTTGATTAAAACAAGATCTTGAGTTTTATTAAACCTCATGAATTCGTGCTTTTCAGGGTTTTGTACCCAAACGGTGCCAAACAGGAACCTTTAATTAATAATTTATGTCTATCCGTCAGCTGTATCTCATGCAAGAGCCGTAAGTAGGTAGAGAGATGAAATTATCATAGAATTTGCAATACTTTTGAAGCTACGCTATAAATAATTAACTGAGTTTTAAAAAAAAAGTGCTAACTCGCACTTGTTAGATTTTTTAGTTCAGAAATTTTAACAAGTTCCTTTTTTTTCAGCTCTGCTCAAATTCTGGGACAAAGTATTTGTACAATACGGCTTCAAAGGTGGGTATTTTTTCAATAAACAAAACTAAATACCTACCTATAATATAAAAATACTAATGTCTTTTTTGTGAGATCTGCAACTCACTGTTTGTAAGACTAATTTTGATTATATTTCCCCCCCCCCCCCCCGAGTGGTAAAATGCCCAATGAACAGTATTCACGGGTGGGTATTATTAGAATCTTACTAATCTATTGATATTATTCTACAGCTTGCACCGGCTACCAATCAGCGATCACTAAGAAGATAAAGGACGTAATTTTCAACGCATTCAACGGCGCTATCGTAGCTATTTCCAACTCTGGCAGCACTTCAAGCAATTCCTCGAGCAGCAATAACAACAGCGCTTCAGGCAATGGCTCAAGCTCTGGCAACAACAGTGGCTCAAGCTCTGAAAACAACAACAGTGGCTCAAGCACTGGCAACAACAACAGTGGCTCAAGCTCTGGCAACAACAACACTGGATCAAGCTCTGGCAATAACAGTGGTTCAAGCTCTGGCAACAACAACACTGGTTCAAGCTCTGGCAATAACAGTGGTTCGAGCTCTGGCAACAACAACACTGGTTCAAGCTCTGGCAACAACAGTGGCTCAAGCTCTGGCAACAACAACAGTGGCTCAAGCTCTGGGAACAACAATAGCGGTTCAGGCAGCAGCAACAACAACACAACGAGCTCCAGCAACAACAGTGGCTCAAGCTCTGGAAACAACAATAGTGGCTCCAGCTCTGGCAACAACAACAGTAGCTCAAGCTCTGGCAACAACACTGGTTCAAGCTCTGGCAACAACACCAGTGGCTCAAGCTCTGGCAACAACAGCGGTTCCAGCTCTGGCAACAACAGCGGTTCAAGCTCTGGCAACAACACCGGTTCCAGTGCTGGCAACAACAGTGGCTCAAGCTCTGGCAATAACAACGGTTCAAGCTCTGGCAACAACAACAGTGGTTCAAGCTCTGGCAACAACACCAGTGGCTCAAGCTCTGGCAACAACAGCGGTTCCAGCTCTGGCAACAACAGCGGTTCAAGCTCTGGCAACAACACCGGTTCCAGCTCTGGCAACAACAGTGGCTCAAGCTCTGACAATAACAGCGGTTCCAGCTCTGGAAACAACAATAGCGGTTCAAGCTCTGGCAACAACACCAGTGGCTCAAGCTCTGGCAACAACAGCGGTTCCAGCTCTGGCAACAACAGCGGTTCAAGCTCTGGCAACAACAGCGGTTTCAGCTCTGGCAACAACACCAGTGGCTCAAGCTCTGGCAATAACAGTGGCTCAAGCACTGGCAACAACAACAGTGGCTCAAGCTCTGGCAACAACAACAGTGGCTCAACCTCTGGCAACAACAGCGGTTCCAGCTCTGGCAATAACACTGGCTCAAGCTCTGGCAACAACAACAGTGGCTCAAGCTCTGGCAACAACACTGGTTCAAGCTCTGGTAATAACAGCGGTTCGAGCTCTGGCAATAACACTGGTTCAAGCTCTGGCAACAACACTGGTTCAAGCTCTGGCAACAACAGCGGATCAAGCTCAGATAACAACACCGGTTCCAGCTCTGGCAACAACAGTGGTTCAAGCTCTGGCAACAACGGCGGTTCAAGCTCTGGCAACAACGGCGGTTCAAGCTCTGGCAACAACAACAGCGGTTCAAGCACTAGCAATAACAGCGGTTCAAGCTCTGGGAACAGCAACAGTGGCTCGAGCTCTGGTAACAACACTAGTTCAAGTTCTGGCAATAACAGCGGTTCCAGCTCTGGCAACATCACCAGTTCAAGCTCTGGCAACAACAGCGGTTCAAGCTCTGGCAACAACAACAGCGGTTCAGGCAGCAGCAACAACAACACAACAAGCTCCAGCAACAACAGTAGCAGTGGGGAACTGAGTATTTTCGGTAAGTGCCAACACCTACATGATATTTAAACACCTAATTGAAATAAAGTGCAATTATAAGTATACCTCGCGCCACGAATTCAGAGCGCTGGGCGACGTTGGCGGGAATGACTACTGCGCATTCAAGGCGACCGCTCATAAAGTGTGGCGCGACCTATAATTAGATTATTTTATTTTAATTAGGTATAAACTTTATAAATCTTCGTTGAAACAAATACTACAAAAAATATTAAACAGCGTTTTACCTCAAAACAAACGTCCATCAAACAAACAAACAAAATCCCATAAGTTTAAAACTCCTGTTACACTGTAGTTTATTTTTTGTGCTAAGGCCCATGATGATATTTGTTTTTAAGACAAGTTTCATGATAATTTTAATAAACCCTATGTTTCATTCCATTTTTCAGCTGAATTTGCGGTAGGAGTGACGAGTAAGTTGAAATCTTTCTATTACTGCTTTGCCCCTCAGCGGGGATGTTGTGGAGCTGCTGACGAATTTCGGCCTTTACCACCCCTTAAGGGAAAAAGCGTGAATGTACAACTCCAAAAGTAATACATATTTGTTTAAGATTTTCGACGCTCGACAGACTTAGTTTAGGTTATATACAAGGTGACATTTAGTTAGCTGACCATATTTTAGGGAATGATAGTACCCTTCATTATGTACAACTTTTCCCAAGAAACATATAGTCGCAAACGATAACAATATTTGGGTCCCCGATAGTAATTTGTAGTCAGCTGATCGGGTCATTGTACTGAGGGATGAATATTTTCTTCCATTCGCGACCATATGTTTCTTGGGGAAAGTTGTTCATAATGATGGGTACTTTAATTTACCAAAATATGGTCAGCTAATTAAATTTCACCTTGTATAGATAACGTATGTATATGTTAATGTAATACTACTTGTATTGTACCGATTGTATAAATATCCTTTGAATAAAAATAATTACCAAAAAATTATTATAATTAATTATTTTAGGTGACGCAGGAGAAGCGCAGAGCTACTTCAACTACATCGCAACGATTGGTAAGACTTTCACAATCTTGAGTGTAGTTAAAAAAAATGTATAACTCGATAATCATTAATTTTATCTTTTAACTTATACTTTAACTGAAATAAATTTATCGAATTGCCAATCAAACTTGAAGGCATGTGTTCCTGTATGTTATTTTACTCATTGCTAGAAGTTCTTATAGCTACTGCACAAAACAATGAAAAAAATGTTAAAGTGGGAAATACAAAGGCGATCTGTCACTTGACCGACGGTTTATTCGTGTGTTATTTACTTTTCAGGTAAAAGCTTGTCTATTGATGTCGGATTCGGAGTTGGTCTTGGCGGTAAGTTCTAGTTTTATCATAAGATATATAATATCACCGTAAGATTGTCAAAACCGTTACTTTATAATCTAACGTTTTTTTTCTCGTTTGTTAACACACTATCGATAAATTGTAAATTGTACTGTGCTGCTTACGATATGACGCGTTTGTTTATAGTAAAACCGTTAAATTGTGAACAGGGTAAAACTTGCATTTCAAAGAAAATACCAGAGCAAACATTGCAGTACAAGAGGGGTTGAGCGCAGCGAAGGCCCCGAATAGTCTTTGTGTAAGGTTGACATGTAATATCAAAAGAAACATAAATTCTAAACCCTGTCAGTCTGGTTTACAATTTGTTGATAGTTTACAAATTTTAGAAATCAAATTCTTTTTCATTTTTATTTAAAGGATTTTTATTGTTATTTTTAGCTGACCTCAATTTAATAAAGCTTTTATATCGTAGCTTCTTTTGTGTCTTACTTAATACCTATATCAACAATAAATAATGATTCCTTTTCTATATAACTTTTAAATACTTACATCTTTTTGTCATTTTTCAGTTTCCAGAGGATGCGGTCTTATTGTGGACAACCTTATCCCCGGTCGTGAGTATTATCGTTGTATTATGATGCTTGGACCATGTTTTATAAAATAATGTTGTTATTAACGTTTAAATTTGTTGATATTAATGATGATTAAACTTTCTTAATATATAACCATTAATTTATTTATGTAGCCCATTAACGTCCCCACCGGGGGACACAGGCCTTTACCCGGCCTGAGTAAGAATAAGTCATACTTAATAAGAATTATAATAATCAAATAATACCATACATTATTCCTTATTTTTTTTAAAATACAAAGTTTATTATATTAACCGGAAACTAATCATCTTTTATTTTTATTTTCAGTGGGCGCTCTATTGTCTAATAGTAAGTATCCTATTAGTATCTCTGTAATTCTCTCTTTAATTAATACTGATGCTATAAATGTGGTATTTCTGTGCAGTTGCCGTCTCAAACTTCAAGATCACAGCCTGCATTCTCGGAGTCGGCGAGACCACATCAATCAAATTGCGTAAGTAATATAGCTTGAAATGGTTCCTGTGATATAATAACTCACGGGTGGTACGTCGCCATCTGCCCACCTTTAACATACGATAAGATAGATAAGATAAGATATATAAGATAACTCCTCCATTTACCGGTATAAAAAGCATCGTATAATTCCCAATCAAATTACATCTACATCAAGTCAAAGATCCTTAATATATTTTTTCCTGCGTGATTTTTATTCGAATTCATTGTGCCGTTTTTAGCTCTACGCAGGCACAAATGTGCCTCTGCCACCCTAACAGGAAACACCAAGAAGACATTTTCAGACCAGTTGAGTTGTAGACAAGATGACATTGAGTAATAATCTATATATACTACGCTAGTATTAGTAGCTCAATGGTTTGAGGCCAATTGAATTGTAGTCGACATTTCTTCGTCCCACTACTGGGCAAAGGCTCCCTTTTGTTTATACACCACGATAAGTGTTGAGCGAGATGGTGCTAACTCGCTTGTTTGTTCCAGTCCCCTTCCTGCCGAAATTGACATCGGATGTGTGCACCTCCAAGTTCGGTCCTCAATTCGGACTGAAGGGCTACGATGGTGCCTACACCAGCGCCGATGACATCATCAGTTTCTACGGAGTAGGAGGAGCTGAAAAGCAGTGCCTGAGTTTTATCGACACTTACACTAAAGGCCTGGGAATTAACTCTGTTACTGGTTAGTATATCTCTATCATGTTGTCAGCAGCAACTGGTTAGGGAACCTATTGATAAACGCAAAGCACTTTTCATCGGTTTTGTCCGGAGCTGAGACCTACATTAAAACACTTATATTGTAGAGACTTAATACAATTACGTACTAAGTACGCACTATATTTCAAAGTTATACTTTTGGCTATATGCAGGTAGGTATTAGGAAAGAAAGTGATCAGTGAATCGAATAACTAACTCGTTTACTTCAAGTTACTTCCGGTATAGGCGCTAATAACGGCGCTACTGGTAGAAAAGTGGTTTGTGATTCAGATCTGATATCTGTCAGAAATCTGAGTTACCAACCGGTTTAGTTCCTTTTAGTAGTTCCACATGAATAAGGGCGTCAGGGGTGGTTTGAAAATTTAAAGTTTTTAAGGACGCGTCATAGATACATCATTTTGGTTACACTCCCGAATTCATAACTAATTTAAAAAAGGCGATGCAAGTTAGGTTGAATGAATTTCTAGAAAAATACAAAATACTCCGTCCTGAACAATATGGTTTCCGAAAAGGTTCAACAATAATACATGCTTGTTTTGACATAGTGCCTAACCCTTAGACTAACACCAACAATAGCTTTGATTCTCGATATGAGCAAAGCTTTTGATTTTGTTAACCATTCCTTACTTTTAGTAAAGCTAAATTCTTTCGGAATTCGGGGCGTAGCATTGAACTGGCTAGGAAGTGTTCTTGCAAATAGAACAAAAATGCACTAAAATGAGCAAAATACATGAAAAAAACAGCATCGTCACGGAGCAAATTTACGGATCCCATTTTAGGATAAATAACTCAGGTGTACCATGGAAAAGCCATATAGAATCGGTTTGTAGCAAAAACATTTCTTTGTATATACGCATAATAAAAACTGAGGCAAACTATTTCTATCGAAGCCGCTCCAACGGCCTACCGAACCAGATAGGTATGATCAGTACTCAGCTATGGTCTGATTCTGTGGTAAAATTTGGTGAAGGTTGAGGGCCTTTAAAAAATAAAAATAAAATGCATAGGAGGAATTTGTAAGGCCAAAATTGATGAAAAGTGTAAACCACTTAAAAAAATACCCGTCCCATGTGCCTACATTTGAGATGCTTATGTTTTTATTGCTTCTTATCATGAAATCTGGAGAACCAGAGATGTAGGGCGGCAACGACAAGCAAGGACAAAATATATGAACTTACTATATCAACCTCCTCGATTTTAGGACATTTCAAGTTCAAGTTCTATTTCAAAGATTTCTATTTATAATAGCACAAAAATTGAGACTTAATGAACATCGTAACATAATCAAGCAAGCATAATAAAACATTAAGTAGGTGCCTAATTATTAGTACATAATATATAGGGTGCAATGAACTGGTTTAATGCCAGATTTCGATGTCTTTTAAAAAGTCATTATTTTGTAGTAGGCCTTTGTGCACAAAGTGAGCTTTATACATTTTTTGAATTTTTGAAGCTTATGCAGAGTCCCATAAAAGAACTACTAATAATGTGAGTCTGAACATTGGAAAAGAAAGCTTATGTTTATTTCTAGTTTATAGGAAGAATATAATGAATAGGTGAATTATTTTGTATAATAAGTTGCCTGAATACTTTAAATTAACGAATAGCGAGTCATTGAAAAATAGTCTGACAAAGTGGCTGCTACACTGTTTTATATATTTATATAAATATTTAGATTATAAAAAATAACATTCATACAAAAATTAACATTTTACATTGAAATGGTAAAATTTATTTTGAAAAATAATAACATTAAAATTGCGCTATTTTGTTAATTGAAATCTAATAAGTAACTTTATTGTTTTACCTGTTTATACATAAGCTGAAAACACTGCACATTTTTTTTTTATTATTTATGTTTATTGCAAATTAATTTGAATTTTATTTAATTTCATATGACACAATCTACATAAGCAATGTAATTTTATTTTCAGGATCGGAACGCGTGGTGTTGGACTCTATTTTGAAAATTGCTCTGCTTTCTGACAGTAAGTTTCCTATATCATTATACATGAGGCCGCATCTTTATGTACACGCATGTACACGCAATGACGCTAACGTGAAATGCCCAAGGAAAAAAATTATAAATGATCAATAAAAAATTCCGTCGCATCGAATCATCATGATCGTGGATATTTCTGATTCATATGCATAATATTTATTGCACAGAAAATACAAAGATACAGGCAGTTACAACAAATGTTATAAGATTCATATGGCGAACTGTTACTAAACTAAAACTAGGTATAACAAGTTTTTCATTGATCTAAGTTATCCAAACAAAACCCGGTACTTGCTTGATTTTATTTTTTTCAATAAGGTCATATCAATTATTCATAATGTTTTGATTATTTACAACTAGCAGCGTATTTAAAATAAATAAATCTCAAGGTCGCATCCTGAAAAAAAATGACTATAAATTTATCCCATATTCTAAAGTCCACTAAGATGTTTTACTTAAAATATATACTTATATTCATTCATACATACATAAGCGAGCTTATCTTTATCACAAATGACTCACAGCGTATTTTTTACAGAGAAAGCCAGCACCTGGACAGCTGAAGACAAAGTCTCTACTATCGTCGAAAGTAAGTTATGTTTTTCTAGTTATTGTTTCCTTCATTGCTCCACAGTTGCGGCGATGGGTTATCCCCTGTCATGCAAAATCGAATGTTGAAGGACACAACTATGCTTCTGCCAGCCCTTATGGGAAAAATCTGTGTGTGTTGATTAATATGAACTTTCTAAAAACATTGCCCTGATGTATGTTTGCTGTTGAGACGTTTTTCAAATTACATACTTACCTTCCTACTTTTTCTTTTCTAGTCGCATCAATTGTCGGTGCTCTTGGTAACGGCTACAAGGCTGAGCGTAAGTTCACAAAACTCACATATTGCTACATTTACAAACTTGACATTCAGAATACAAAATTAAATTTCACAAGTTTGTTTTGTAATCTTGATCGTCATTTGACTTTTAGTTCCCATTTTTTTTAGGGATAATGACCCTTATTGTTCCTTCCAATCCAATGATAGGATCTTCATCCACCCAGGCTTAGATGCTCATTACTTGGTCTGATCCACGCATGATTCATTCATTCAGCCTTTTCTATCTTTTCACATTTTAACCGCATTATTTTTCTTTTCAGTCGGAACCGACCTAAGTACATGTAAGTATTGACTTTCTATAATGAAAAATCAGATTAATAGGTGTCTAATATCTCAGGAGGACTTATCTCATAAATTTTTCGACTAAGAGAAACAGACAAAGAAGCTCTGACCAAACCGCTCGGAGAAAAATTTAATTGTCAGATGAGGATTTGATTGAAACAAGATCTTGAGTTATATTGAACCTCATAAATTCGTACTTTTCAGGGATCCGTACCCAAACGGTGCCAACAGGACCCTTAAATTAATAATTTATGTCTTTCCGTCAGCTGTTTCTCATGCGAGAGCCATAAGTAGGTAGAGAGATGAAATTTTCACAGAATTTTGTAACACTTTTTAAGCTACGTTATAAAAAATTAACTAGATGTGCTTAAAAATTAAGGGGTTCTAACCCGCATTTGACAGATTTTTTATTCAGTTTTTTTAACAAGTTTCTTTTTTTTTCAGCTCTGCTCAAATTCTGGGACAAAGTATTTGTACAATACGGCTTCAAAGGTGGGTATTTTTTTAATTAAACACCACAAAATACGTGTAGGATTAAAATAATCCCCCCCCCCATTTGTAAAATGCCTAATTAACCGTATTCACAGGTGTGTATTAATATAATCTTACTAAGCTATCAACATTATTCTACAGCTTGCACCGGCTACCTATCAGCGATCACTAAGAAGATAAAGGACGTAATTTTCAACGCATTCAACGGCGCTATCGTAGCTATTTCCAACTCTGGCAGCACTTCAATCAATTTCTCAAGCAGCAATAACAACAGCGCTTCAGGCAGTGGCTCAAGCTCTGGCAACAACAGTGGCTCAAGCTCTGGCAACAACAGCGGTTCAAGCTCTGGCAACAACAGTGGCTCAAGCTCTGGCAACAACAGCGGTTCCAGCTATAAATAAAATGGATTGAATTTTCAATCCTCTATTACCTGCTTGTTCTGAGATTTAATAATTATTTTTAATTATGTGTCGTAAACGTAATATCAACTATCTCTGTCTCCATGTCATTACTGCATGTATTGCTACTTAAGTAATTAAATTGAATTAAATCTTGTTGCATGAGAAAAGCTATATTATTGTAGATATTTTAAGTAGATATCTTAATTCAAAAATAGAGAGTTGAGGAATAACCGCTGCACTCAAGTTAGTTCCATAAATTTAGTGTTAAATGACTGTTTAGCTAATGAAAAATGATAGCCTTATAATAATAACTCTCATACATAATTAGGCGAATGAGTCAACACACAACACTTATAGGTTCAACCTTTGACGTAGTGATTTAAGTCCGTATTTTGTTTCCAAGAATATCATTGAACTCATTTCATGGACAGACCTTTCGCGCGCCCTTACAAAGCTGCACTTTCTGCTACTAATTATAGGCTCTATGTAGATAACAATCCAAGGTCACACTATTATCATCAGAGACAATGAGGACTACCGTTTTACCGTGAGCGCCACGCTTGTAAGGGCCTGAAGTACGAAGAAGCTGTGAAAATTTAACCCACTTCGAAAAAGGCTGAGGTTGTGGGCTCGTATCGGGATACAGATGTTCTATTTTACGATGAAGGTTTGACTTTGGTTGTTGTTAGCCATGCACATTGTGTGTGTGTGCTTGCACTGGACAAAATGTGCATGTGAACGGCTAACTACAACCAAAGTCAAACAAACCTTCATCGTGAAATAGAACATCTGTTCCTCCCGCTACACTAGTGTCCCTAGCGGCAAATGGGGAAGCAAACTGTCGAGTTACTTCCACGTCCTGTACGTGGTGGTGCTTAAAGTTTGTAGAAAATAAACACACAGTAAGTAAAAACAAATTAAGAGTTTCTTTGATTTAAAGGCTAAAGGTTGCACAGAAAGTGGGTGTCGTGGCGTAAGGCCGCAGCCTCCTTGGCTCGCTGGCTGGTGAGGCTAGAGGTCTTTGATGGAAAAAGAAAAAGAAAGGAAGCCAGGACAGACCTATAAGACGTGAAAATATAAAGGGTGACGAAAAAGCTGTAGCAAATCTTTTATTGCTAGAACTTTGCTAGACCAAACAAAGTGGTCCTTCGAAGACAACTGACCAGCACTGCTGATCCAGTGTAACGAAAAAAGGTATGCCGCTGATCCGCTCCCAGCCAAAAAATATGGAGGCCAGCAGGTCAGACGAGCCGACGACGACGTCGCCCGCTGATGAGACGCCCGCTGACGAGGTACCCGCGGGTGGCCGTGATGACGACGCGGTTTCCCTCAGGTCGATGACGTCCGCCGTATCGGTAGCCTCGACCACTAGACGCAGACAGCTTCTCGAACTTGAGCTGGAGGCTGCGGAAGCAAAGGCTGCCATTGAGCTGGAGGAAGCGAAGGCCGAGCAGCAACGACGAGCCTCGGACGTGAAGAGGCGGCTGCTTACCACAAGACTAGCCCTGCAAACGGCCGCTTTGGAAGATGAGGGAAGGCGCAGCCGTGCGTCCTCTCGAGCGTCGTCGGTCACCGACATGCGACCGACGATGAAGACTATTCTCCAAACGCCCACAGTGAAATCAGCGGCTTGCGACGCAGCCCGACCCAAAGACCACCGAGACCACCCCGAAATGACGAAAACCGGTGATATGGCGAAGTTTCTAGCAAGACAGACGTCGATCAAGGAGCTACCACAATTCTGCGGAGACCCCGAAGAGTGGCCCTTATTCTACGCACAGTTCGTGACAACGATCCGACTGTGCGGATACAGCGACGACGAAAACATCGCCCGGCTAGCAAAATGCCTTAAGGGGCACCCCCGCGAAGCTGTATCAGCCCTGCTCGTCACTGCAACAAACCTATAAATCATCATAAAAACATTACGGCTGCGATTCGGACGACCGGAACTGTTGATTGAGGTAATGTTCACAGACTATATAGGGATACTATGGTAATGTTATTGAAAATTCATAACATTCGTGACATACGTCAAGACGACGTCAATCTACTCATAGAGTACGCGACGATAATGCAAAACATTGTCGCGACCATGAAAATCACAAATGATCGGTGAAGATGGTCGGTCATCTGACAAACCCAACCTTGGTTCGAGAAATAATCGGCAAGTTACCGATGACGCTGAAGTACCAGTGGAGTTTCTCTATAGCGAGTAGAGGTGAGAGCAAATTAATCGCAACGACGTGTCAGAGTGGTTGATGATGGTAGCAAATGCCGCGACGACTATTGCACTGCTGCCTACTGCTGACCGACAACACCATCAACACACAAAGCAGGAGAAGAAGTTCGTACATGCCACCATACCCACGGTCACCGCCACCTCGATGACGACAGCCCCAACGCGTAACCCCTCCTACGCACTGTGTCAACACGAACACGCCCTAAACAACTGATCTAAATTTAAACGCCTTTCCATAGAAGATCGCTGGAAATTGGTGATCGAAAGAAAGCTGTGCTTCTGCTGTCTCTCGCTGAGTCACCAGCTTAAGAGCTGCAGGAGGAAGACCAAGTGTTCCGAAGGGCAATGTACCAGACTACATCACCCGCTGCTATACGCCACGCCACGCAACGAGACTAACGAGCGGGCGCAGACTGCGGCGACGGTGAACCATTGCGGCGATGCGACATCCACTATTCTCCTGAAGGTGGCACCAGTGGTCATCTCTGCACCGAGCGGGGACGTGGAGGCTCTAGCGCTACTAGACGAGGGAGCGTAGGTGTCACTGATTGACGGCTCTCTACTGAAGCGGGCCGGTATCACGGGCCCAACCGCGACGCTGCAATTACGAGGGGCCACCGGAATGAGGACGAGCGAGCCGAACTCCAAGAGGGTCAACATCACCGTTCGTGGCCGTGCTAAAGAAGAGAGCTAATTGTATAATATGAGATCTGTAAATAATTTATACTTTCCCGTACATAATGTAAATATTAATGGACTACTGAACGACTTCCCACACCTGACTGACCTCCTACAACACATCGACAGACTGAACTACAACGAGCGACCGCAAATACTTATAGGATCTGACAACATTGACCTAATCGCGACCAGACGTGCTCATGTAGGACCGACCCTACCGATTGTGTCGGAGACAAGCTTGGGGAACATCGTGCAAATTAAACTGTCGCCATTGACACCGACGGACGCGACTATATACCACCTGTGCCCGTGCGACGCTCTGAATGACATGGTGAGGCGATCGTTCTCGACTGACGGTTTCGGGACGAAACCATTCCCTGACACTCCTCGGTCGCGGGAGGATCTGAAGGCTCTCGCCATCATAGAAAAGACGACGAAACTAGTAGGTGACAGGTGGGAGACTGGCCTTCTGTGGAGGAACGACGCAGCAGTGCTGCCAGACAGCCGCGCTGTCGCCCAGAAGCGGCTGGCGGGTGTCACCAAGAAGATGGACTGCATGCCTGAGTTCGCAGCACGCTACAGAGAGAAGGTGGTGCTGTGTATTCGCCGTCATCTGCACAGTACGTGAAGAATTTGAACGCGTCCAGATTCAAGACCACGCACCCCAAGAAGGAGGTGGGTGCCGACAGAAATGAACCCCGCTGATGATGCCACGCGGCACGTCGTCCTTCTGAGACTTCGCTGACACGATGCGCTACAAAAGGCTTGAAACGTCCGGTCTCGGACTTAAGCCAGCTTAGGACAGTCTTCGAGTCCGTCCAAAATGTTATTTTATTAATTGGTAGTCCTATGTATCTCTTCAAAGCCTGGGAGAGTCGTGCTTCCATCACGGCTGCCTGTAACTCTAGCCGAGGTATGCTCAGGACCTTTAGAGGCGCAACCCTCGCTCGCGCCATTACCTTTGTTACATGCCATACTCCGTCGGCTAGATATACACTCACTCACTTAAATCTGCCTAAATACTTAACATCCAAAGAATTACAGAACGCTGCAAATGTTTGTATCAAATTGTCACAAGCAGATTTCTTTGAAAATGAAATTGACCTATTGTTAAAAAATAAACCTCTGCCTAGCTCCAGTAAATTGCACACATTAAACACTCACCTTGATGAACATGATATGTCGAGAGTATCTGGCCGACTTGCAAATGCAAAACTTCCTCGAGACATGAAGTCACCCATTGTTCTCATGAAAGATTGTCCATTAGCTAAATTGATTGTTGAGAATGCCCACAGAAGAACTTTGCATGGCGGACACCAACTCACTCTTAATTTGATAAGAAACATTATGGGCAATCTGCCTGAGTTCAGAATTCGACCAGGTCGTCCATTTTCTACCAGTGGGGTAGATTTTGCAGGACCCTTTACTTCCAAACTGTATCCAGGTCGTTGTAACAGAACAACAAAGGTATATATTTGTCTATTTGTATGCACTGTCACAAAGGCCATCCACCTAGAGTTAGTGAGCGATTTAAGCACATCCGCATTTCTTGCGGCTTTCAAAAGATTTATATCACAGCGCGGACATTGTAAAGACTTATGGAGCGACTGTGATTCCAACTTTGTAGGGGCTTCACGGGAACTCGACTTAGCCTTTAAAAATGCAAAATCCTCACTTGTAGCTGAAATATCAGAACTTCTGGCCAATGAAAATACCACATGGCATTTTATTCCACCAAGAGCGCCTCACTTTGGGGGGTTATGGGAATATTGCGTAAAGTCAAACCTCGCTTACTTTCGAAGAGTTCTATACTCTGCTGACCCAAGTGGAAGCTTGCGTCAATTCACGTCCGCTTACCTTAGTAAGCTCGTCTTTAGATGAACCTCCATTGACCCCAGGTCATTTTATTGTTGGTGAACCACTTGTATCTGTGCCAGAAGAGGACTATACCGATGTAAAAGTAATGCCTTTAGAACGCTGGCGTAACGTGCAGCGTTTAGTTCAAAATTTGTGGCGGCGATGGCAGAGTGAATATCTCACCAATTTATAAACCGTTATAAATGGTCAAAACACCAACATGATATAGACATCGGTTGTATAGTCTTAGTAAAAGACGACCGACTTCCTCCAGGAAAATGGCTTTTGGGTCGTGTTGTGGAAAAACACCCAGGGGCAGACGGCATAACAAGAGTTGTCACGTTACAGTGTAAAGATATATTATATAAAGATAGATATATAGATTTTTCAAGAGAGCAGTGACAAAACTATGCCCTCTACCCTTAGATGATGCCTAATAATGAGGCTTTTAGTTAAGTTATTGATAAGGTGCCACACTTTTTTATTGTTTTTAAGGACATTAATTGTCCTTGGGCCGCAATATGTTTATAGATTTAGTTCCAAGTGTTGTTATCCATAGATGGCGCTTAGTAATTTCATATTCATATTCTTTATTGCACAGAAATCTTAATAGTAAGGTAACAAAACATTTTATGAGCAAAGGCGAGCTTATCTCTAAAGAGAGATTTCTACCAGCAAACCTAGGTAGGACAGGAAAAATTGTGCAACAGGAGAGTCCTAGTGCGCAAAAAAACTGTACACATCTAATTGTTTACAACTAAAACATAATAATTTAATAAATTATATATACTAAATAAAATACAAAAGCAAAAAAATTTATATATATCAAACATATACTACTTATATATACATATATAAAAGTACCTACCACGAAAGAGAAAGGAAATGCTCTTTCAATCTTGTCTTAAAAGTGAAAATTGAGGGACTATCTCTAATAGCGCAGGGAAGTGCGTTCCACAGTCGGATCGCCGTTAACCTAAACGAGTGTTTGTAAGCGGCAGTGTTATGCCGAGGAGTAGAGAGAAGAGACATCGTGTGGGATCTCCGGTTGCTATGCCTGGAGGAAATAAACTCGAAACATTCTCGAAGATATAAGGGGTAGCGGGGATTTCGCAAAATGTTGAACAGATAGGAGAGAACGTGCATATCACGACGAAGGCGGATCGGAAGCCACCCCAACTCCTTGCGATACTGTGAGACATGGTCATACTTGCGCAGCCCGAAGACAAACCGAATCCCGAGGTTTTGAAGTCGTTCGAGTTTGTTCAGTTGTTCTTCATTCGCACCGATCCAGCAAACATCTGCATAGTCGATTAAAGGTAGTAGGAGGGACTGGGCAAGGGTGATTTTAGTCTGCTGTGGCAGGAAGTGCTGCAATCTCCGTAGGGAGTGAAATGACGCAAAGACTCGTCTGCTGACCTCACAAACATGGGGCGACCAGGACAACAATTTATCAAATACAACCCCAAGATTCTTGGCCTTCTCGCTGTATGAAATTATGTTACCATCATACACTATAGGGTCGACGGGCATTTTCTGAACTAGGTTATGAGAGTGACGAGTACCCAAAATCATGGCCTGCGATTTGCCCGGGTTGACAAGCAGACCATAAGAGGTAGCCCATTTCCTGATGTTATCGAGATCAGCATTCAACGCCTCTACTGTCAGATTCACATCACACGGAGAGAAGTGCCGATATATTTGAAGGTCATCTGCGTACAGATGATAAGAAGAGGTAAGAACGTCAGAGATGGAGTTAATGAATACCGAGAAGAGGAGAGGAGAAAGGATGCCTCCCTGCGGAACACCTGCGGAGAGATCACACCAGTCCGTTGAGATCTCCTCAGACTTAATGCGTTGCTGGCGGTCTCTCAGGTAGGAGTCAAACCAGCGAGCAGAGTGCGAGGAGACATTAAGTGACTTTAAAATTTCGACTAGTATATCGAAATCGACGCAGTTAAAGGCGCTACTGAAATCAAGCAGTGTAAGGACCGTAAGCTGCTTTTGATCCATAGCTAATTGAATGTCGTCAGTGACTTTGAGCAGTGCTGTGGTAGTGCTGTGACCCGGCCTGAAACCTGATTGGTGGGGATTCAGTAACATTTTTGAGGAAAGGTAGGAGGAGAGTTGGGAGTGGACAATTGATTCCAGGACTTTGGAGAGGATAGGCAGAATAGAAATGGGACGGAAATCTTTAAAGAAGGCGGGATTAGACGTTTTGGGGAGGGGAATCACAAGTGCCAATTTCCACTGGCTGGGGTAGCAACATTGGTCAAGCGACACATTAATTATGTGGGTGATGAGAGGTAACAGTACATCAATGATAGTTGTTATCATCTGCGAACATATCTTGTCCTAATTTGTACATCGCGGTATGGTTTTCTCTAAGCTCAACCATAAATTGTGTGATTTCACATGACGTGTATGGTTCAAAAATAAATATCGTGAAGTTACAATTAAAACATCTTTAATTAACTACCATGAGAGTCCATGAACGGTGTAAGTGATATAAGACGATTTTTAATGCGTAGTGTTTTTTCAGTTGTGTTAGGGCCGATTGTTCCAGCCCCAGATAAAGAGTCGGATAACTATCAAGCGAATATTTTTACCTCGCTGTTTATGAGTCTGATAGTAAGCCGCCCATTTTTCAATGGTCATTTATTCCTTAGTTAGCTATCTGACCTTTTTATTTCAATGCTGGCAATCTAAACTCGGAGAGATGAAACAAATATATAAAATATACTAGTAGTGGAGCAGGACAGACTATCGTCTTATTTTTCCCGTCATTTGTAAGATGGCGTCAAGCAACAGCTGATTTCAATCAACGTGGTTGTTTGCTATGCTAACGTTTGGTTTGGATCATCGATATTGTGATTTTATTTAGTGAAATTCGCAATGGCATCTCAAAAAATTGTATTAAAAGAGAGCGCTCGGCCAACTTCAATACTGCCGAGGTTCAGTTGTTCGTCGATGGTCGACCCGAATGGCCGAGTCGGCGGAGTCCCTGCCTGCGAAGCCAAGGGTCAAGCAAATATTTGTTTGATGAGAACGGATGTTTGTACCCTGGACATGGTTGTTTATCTATTTAAGTATAATATGTATCTATATAAGTATGTGTATCGTTGTCTAGTACCCAGATACAGGGAATCCTAGTTTGGGGCTAGATCAATGTGCAGGGCTGGAAACTGATTCCATGGCCAAAAATACTGATTTTACTGACTAAAACCCTCTAAAATACTGACCAAATTTCTAGAATACTGACCCTTGGACGGTCAATATAATATCGAAATACGAATGTTAGTTGCTGTTAATTAAGTACTTATGTTTAAAAATATTATGGAGAATGTTGTTCTACAGTACGTTATCAGTTAGCTTTTAATTTATTAAAATAAAAAGCCCCTCAGAAATGAGATATCACATTGTTCTCAATCATTCATAGCTCGGGCCCACTTGCTTGTTCTAGTGTACATATCCAAAAAGGGATTAAGAGTACAAACTCTTTAAAAAAAGGTATGTTTAGGGACCTACCGAAAAGAAAAACATGAGTTAAAAGATTTTTAAGTGACTCTCTTACAGAAACCAGACCACTTTTGTGGGAACATAGCCCCTGATCCTAGAAATACTGACTTTACTGACCATTTTTCGAAAAAACTGACTTTTACTGACCATAGTCGAAAATACTGACTCTTATTGACTTTACTGAACATTTTCCACCCCTGAATGTCTGTAAATAGTGTCCAAGGTGCGATGAAAATCTGCGATGAAATTCTTTTTCATCCCACATGGTGAAATGGTCAGTCCTCAGTCAGACAATCCTTTCTTTATGCTCAGGTGGATTTATGTATTAATTTATCATGGCCTCTTCTTCAATTGCCAAGTCATCAAGTGTATGAAAAACATCCATAGCTATTTGCCAAATCCGTAGGAACGAGGTATAATAATCAGTAAAAGAATGCTAGAAATCACAGAGAAAGTAATCACTAAGTTTTACTAGAAATAACCAATGTAAATAACCTCAAACTCCTCAAAACTAACCAAATGACATTTGGCGTTATGAAACATCAAACTATTTATTCTAAAGAATAAGCAGATATCTGGCCGTTGAAGAGGCGGTTAGATATATTCCTCTAGTAGCAAAATTATTTCACTGACAAGTCCAATCCGACGATTGAAAAATTTATTTCTTTGTTATCTGTCGAATAAACAGACAGATAGACTATCTGCCTGTTTATCTGGGGATGGAACAATCGCCCCTTAATTAAGTGTTCTTCAGGAAACATTTCTTGTTGGGTTAATTTTACTATAATATTTTGAGATGACTGAAGTTCTGATAAATTTAACTGATCTATTGTTTTGGCCTTTGCCTTTTAATTTCGTGTATAATTTTATTGTTGTAATATTCTGTGCAATAAAGAATTGTGAATTGTGAAATTTTGGATTTCTTGTTTTTACAATTATGGATGAATCTTGTTATGTATGCTTTAGTTCTAATTAGTTTTTTGTAGTCAGATGATTTGTGTATTTTTTTTAGTATTACGTTTTTGTTTGTTGTGTTTGTGTTTTTAAGTGTATGTAATGATATTTCTGGTAGATCAGTGAAGTAATTGTTTGGGTTTTTTGGTAATTGAATTTCCTTTTGATGTAAAAATGTAGGGCCGTTCCACCATAAGGTGGACGTGCAGAGAACATTTTCCTTTACACCTCGTGATACCAGATCAGCGGGTTTTTCCTTGGTATGTACATAACTCCACATTTCTACCTCGGTATCCTGTATTTCACCAACTCTATTACCGACAAACTGTTTTAATTGAATTGGTGATTTTCTACGCCAGCCCAAGACGATAGTAGAGTCTGAACAGTAATAGCGCCGATTGAATGAAACAGTCAATGAAGATAGTACCTTGTTACAGAGTCTTGTGCCAAGTTATGCGCCGCAGAGTTCTAGCCGGGGTATTGTGGTTTGTTTGGCGAAACTTTATTTTTGGATGCAATAAGACGAACGCAATCAGTGCCGTCGTTTCCAATTGTCCTCATGTAGACACAGGTGCCATAGGCTCTTTCAGAAGCATCAGTAATTACGTGAAGTTCCGCAAGTTCAAACCGATCACCAAAGACCCATCGAGGTATGCGAAGTGTATTGAGTGAATGAAGAGGGTGAATAAAATCCAAAAATTTACTCCGTATGTTTGTAGGAACTTCGCCATCCCACTAACATTTATTTAGGCATAACGTTTGCAGAATAAAAAAAGGGGCCCACGAGACCCGTGGGATCAAAGATTTGGCTCACCAGTGATAGAATTATGCGTTTTGTTATTTTGTTACCTATTGTAAGGTTTATGGAAAATAATAATGTATCTGGTAAGGAACCCCAATGAAGATCTAAAGTTTTGGATGGTGATTCATCATTAAGATTTAAAGGTTTTTCCGAGTTTTCTTTGTCGCTGCATATTGATGCTAATATCTCAGGAGAGTTAGATTTTTTTTTTTTTTATTGGTTCAGGTCCGCCAACGGACAATACATATTTACTTAATTATTACATTTTTTTACTTTTTAGATGCTTGTCCACTTATAGGCAAACACAGCTTGCATTAAAATACAGTTCAAAGCATTAGTTCATTAGTATATAACAAGTTCTGAGTGATATAATTATTACAATTAATTAATTACATTACAAATATTATTTTATTATTTAAGTTAAGTTTAAATTAATTTAATATAGGTGCCTATCTAAATACATTTCTGTTTGATTTTTATAATAAATCAATTCAATTTAATTTAGTTTAGTTCGAAGTTAGGTGGGAATCAAGCTTAGATCGGAAAGTATGAAACTTATCATGGTATACATCGATGTCTGTGGTTTGACTTTTATGCAGTGTATTGTACAGGCGTATCATTCTGGTGGAGGGCGAGTTTATGCCAAGGTTTGTTTTCCATGGACGCTCTCTGAACAGTTTGTAGGTACCGCGGCATGGAAGTCTACTCGGCACCGAGATACTGAACGAGTCCAGTATCTGCTGAAAGTCTATTTGTCCGTTTAGCACCTTGTGCATGAATTTCAGATCAAGAACTTTCCTTCTAACGGTAAGAGGTGTAATTTTGAAGTGATTCAGTCGTTCTGTGTAGGGCCGAAGTTCTAAGTGACTAAGAGTGGTATTTGCTAGGTAGCAAAGAAATCTCTTTTGGACTCTTTCCAAATTATCTTTGTGAACCTGATAGAACGGACTCCACACCTGACAGCAATACTCCAGATTAGATCTAACTAACGTGTTGAATAGCAGTATTTTTGTGCTGGTATTCCTGAAAGGCTTGGAGGCTCTCATGATAAATCCCAGCATTTTTAATGATTTTTTTACAACATTGCATATGTGAGGAGTAAAGTTGAGCTTGCTGTCCATCAACACACCGAGGTCGCGAATGGCATTAACCCGTTCGAGGCAAGTACCGTTAATATTGTACTGCGCCAGGATGATTCTGATGTTACGGGTAAAAGATATGTGGTAACTCTTATTGGGATTGAGCTCCATCCTGTTGCTCCTACACCACTGGCACAGTCTGTCAATGTCTTGCTGTTACCGATCTATATCTGCGTTACTAGAAATGTTTTTAATTATTTTTAAGTCATCAGCAAACAAGTATGGCTCTGCGTCCTCGAAGCAGTCTACAATATCGTTAATAAACACGACGAACAGCAAAGGACCGAGATGCGACCCCTGCGGAACACCTGATTTTGCGCTAAACAATGCAGATTTCGCGCCGTTGACCACCACGTAGGAACTTCGTCCTATTAAATACGATCGTATCCATTCCAACATTGGGTCCAGGATACCGTAACTTTTAAGTTTGTGAATGAGTATGTCAAAGTCGACCTTGTCGAACGCTTTACTAAAGTCAGTATACACTGCATCCACCTGTATGCGCATACCCATAAAACTAACGAGACGATCGGTGAACGCGACCAGGTTTGAGTTAGTAGATCTGCCCTACAAGAAACTGTTTGTAAATAAAAAAGTATCATCAGTAGAAGTAGAGGGGCGCGGCTCAGGGCAAAACTTCTTCAATTGTGGCTCCAAATTTATTGTTTGATTTATTTTGGCACTTATATGTGCTTTGTTCTGGATGGAATCTTCTACATAAGATTCTGCTACTGCGTTAGAACGCCACCCGCCATGCCGCTTTAAAGTCAATATATCAGCTCCCGAATCAGCAAGTAATGTAGCTGACGTTCTTCTGAAACTGTGCCCTGTATAACAATCAGCATCCGGCAATCCTAAAAACTTGGCGACTTCCTTTGGCATGGCACCGAATTTATTTATGCCAATAGGTTGCGCAGTACATTTACCTTTTTGGTAATTCTGAAAGAAATGATTATTTTTTGTCTTAGTCGTACGCAGAGCTACATATTTTTTGACCACGTCATAAAATGGGCCGTCGATAATAAAAGATCGGGGTATTTTGTTTTTAGTGTTTGGGATTTTAACTAAAAGCATTTTGCCTTGATTTTCAATGTCTTTTGTGGTAATATTGTGAAGCTCTTGCCGTCTACATGCACCATGAATACCAAATATTAACGCAATCTGAAAAGAAATAAAAATGTGTTAGATAAGGTATAGGTACTTAGCTTACAGACGGTCGTTAAAAAATATGTAAAAGAGTATGTACAGTAGGTAGATAAATACATAAAATAAGGAGGCAAACTGACCTTTGTTGCCAGGTACTGGCTATCTGGAGCATCTTTTAGAAACTTTTCGACGTCATTTGATGACAGTACCTTAGATTTTTTCTTTATAAAACCAGAGCGTCTCTTTAAAAATGCAATGAGATTTGTATATAAATTAATATCGACACCATTTTTCATCTTGAGGGTACTTTTCAGCATAGAATATATTGTCCACAACAAATTAGGCTTATATTTACTAGCTAGTTCATTAAAATACGCCAAAACTACATTTTCGGAAAATGACTTGGCATTTTTCATGTTTTTCCACTTCAAGAAATTTTCATACGTGGTTATGTATCTGTCCTTGGATATTGACGGCAGCAAGCTATCGCATGCGGTTCGCGCTTCTGTTAGTATATCCGGTGGAGTTGAAGTAATATATTGCTCATCTTCATTATTGAAAGTTGTCATTTTTAGATATTCACAATACAAGTACAAAAAAAAAATGAGAAAAATGGCGCGAGGATTATTTTCTGCCGTGGCTGCGTGAAAATGTTGGCAAAGACGCTAGAGTATGCAGCCAAGGTTTTAAATTACCGAAGAAACTGTTTTATTTTATTTTAAATAAACTCAATCTGTGAATGCACACTGTCTACTGACTGGCGCCGCGCGGCGATTAGTTCGAAATTTGAATAGCAACAACGCGCTGCTCATTAGCTGGAGTCGTGCGGCGGCGATCAGTTCCATATTTGAAATGGCAAATAATACTGTTATGGAATTTGTATGGACTATAACTTAACTATTTGCTTTGGTAATACACGCGTTTTTTATGACCCGCTTTACATATTTAAAAACGGTGGAATTACATCAGCTTTACGAGCAAGGGTGTTAAAAATTACTTTGAATGTTTAGTATCTCTCCGGGCAAAGAAAATTATTTTGTGTGGTTTTCCTTATTCCAAAGCTCCGGATTTCTAGACTCAACCGGCTTATGTATAACTTGTACTTTGGTCATCGGGACCGAGTATTATATTTTTAATACGAATAAGTTTATTCGAAATTTTATACTGACTCCCTAGTCAGTATAAAATTTCATACAATGTATGTACCTGCGTCATCTAAGCGACAGATTGCCATTTTGGCATTATTGGCATTTAATATTTATGACCCTGTCATTGTCGAGAATATAACTAGGTTGCCAGTAGAAAATGACAGTAGAAAATAACAAAATAAACGTAAATTCTAAACCTTGTCGGTCTGGTTTACTATTTGTCGATAGTTGATCAACTACTGCATTAGTTTATCAACTTACGGTTTTGACGATCTTCCGGTGACATATACAATAATCTTACAATACCACCTTACACCATGAGATCCGACTATAGTGCGACGTAGAGAGAGGATCTGCAATGTTAATTTACCAAGATTAATTTTCACAACAATTAATTTAACAAGTTTGGGTATATTTATTATTCCTTCTGCCTCATGAATGTAAAAATTCAAAATTCAAAAAGAGTTTATTTCCATAAGAAACACATAGTTTGGAGAATGTCAAATCTTAAACTAACACATGTATAAGGTACAGGGAAATATAGAACTCAATTTGAATTCCGTCACCTCAATGTTTTTGATGCTGGAGGCAAAGAGGCGACTAGAAACCTCCAGCTTTATACGTTATTTTTTTACAGAATTGGAGCAAACACCTTCCCAAGCTTTCTTGTCTTCTACATAATCTGATATTTTGTAGTAAGCTTTTTTACATAAGTGATTTTTAACAACATTTTTAAATTTATTTACAGACAATTCTTGTAACTCAGTCGGTATTTTGTTGTAAAATCGAATACATTGCCCTTTAAAAGATACATTAACCTTATGGAGTCTAATAGTAGGTATAGCTAGTTTATTCCTATTTCTAGTGTTGACATTGTGCCTGTCGCTATTCTTAGGAAATTTATCAATATTTTTGTGGACGTACATTAGGTTTTCATAGATATACTGACACGGCACTGTCTTAATGTTAATTTCCTTAAATTTACAACCAATGACTCTCTGGGACCCACATTGTAGATTGCACGAACAGCCCTCTTTTGCAGCATAAATAATATGTTAATGTCTGTAGCGTTCCCCCACAGCAGTATGCCGTAAGACATAATGCTTGGAAGTAGCTGAAGTAAACTAGTCTAGCTGTTTCCATGTCCGTAAATAGACGGATTTTTTTAACTGCATAAACTGCGGAACTGAGTTTTTTGATAGCTTATCTATGTGTGGGCCCCACTGAAGCTTATTATCTAAGGTGATTCCTAGGAATCACCGTGACTATCCTAGACCGTGCTATCTACAATTTCTAAATATTCACCTTTAACATTAACATTTACCGAGACGTGTTTAACATTGGTATAAACCGAATACATTTTGTCTACGCATGACAGCAGCAGACCCCAGCGGGGAAGGCAAGGGACGAAGTGCCTTGTGAAGTCGTAGCATAGCATAACCTCTCTCTCGTACAGCGCTTCACGCCATGAGCACACAGCTCCTTTGTATATTAATATCTTTAGTCAATAAAACCATATTTGTGAAGAAATAGCTGTACATTATCATTGGCAAACTATATCCAATTATCCTGCTGCTAAAACTCCGCTTCATTTGGCCCATTCGAGACGGATTTACCACAAAAATAAGGAGCACATGGAAAGGACGAGCAGCGGTCAAGCGAACGTGCGACGTAGTTCAAGGCATCAAATAAAGGATCAATCATCAAATCAATAAATCAATCAACAATCAAAGTAAGCGGTGGTCAAGAAAGGACATAATATCCAGGACTTTCGTCTTTTGAACTCATCTACGCAGTCCACGTCACCGTGCGCCGCGATCATCGCAATCACGGCATGAGGATTCGGATAACAACAAACCGACTGTTAAGTGAAGAGGAACATGAGAACACATACCTGCTAATCAAGGATCCAGCATTCCAGAACAAGAGAGGAATGCATCCCTGTGAGTTCGTTCCGTTACGCTTCCTTGTCATTTCCTTATCACAACACCTATCCATCAACTATCAATCAGTAAGAATCACAATTTGTTGTTGTCACTGTATACATTATTTCCGATTGATTCTCATTATTTGCGAAATAAAACAGTTGCGAGTCATAATTTTAGGCTGAGACCTAACCTCGCTTCTAGTTCATTCACAATCAATATAAATTAGCAATCAAAATCAAAACAAATCAATGTCAACAATCCATATAAACTATATTTATTTTTTCACTAAATATTTACCTGCTTGCACCTATAATCAAGCAGTCTTCATATCAGTTTCGTACAATCTGAACTGTTTGCACCTATAATCAAACATTCAGCCATAACAATATTCCATAAAGCGGTACTAAATAGACAATAGTTCATGCCAGATCCATAGCTTGCACCTATCATCAAGCACATTCATCATATCCCAAACAGATTGAATTGTTTGCACCTATAATCAAACATTCATGAACAGCTATATAGCATCTATATCAATATTCCAGTATCTATATCTATAAAAATATTCTAAGTCTAAATCATACAAAATCAAACCACTCAGCCGCTTATTGCATAAATAGCTAGTGCGCTTCTAGGGTTTCAACAACAACAACAAACATTCATTAGCGTAGGTACAAACTTACCCGATTCCGTCGTGATTGCAATGAATTAGCGATGTGAAAGTATCGTGAAATTCCATCCAGTCCTGATAGCGACCCGAAAAGGAAGGCAACTGTATGACAGGTAGTCTGAGCTGACTCGGGCCACCTGTGACCTGAGCGACCTGACCATCACCAGTCTCATTCGAACCTGTGACGGAGGAGGGCGCGCGCTGCTCTGCAGAGCGGAACCTGTCAATGACCTCCCGAGCTGCCGCGATAGCCGCGAAGTACTCGCTTTCAAAGTTTTCACGATCCTTGAACTGCTCATCTGGAATTTCGGAAAGATTTTCGATGTCAGATTGAGTGGAGTCATATTCAGCATAAAGGTCTTCCATTTTGGACAGCCTAGCTCCGAGTTCTGTTATTTGTAACCGGCTGAGCGGTTCATTGCTTTGGATCAATTGTAAATGTGTTTTGAAAATTGTTAATTTTGCTTTATGTGTGGCTCTTGTCTTAGTAAAGGTTTTTAGTTCAGCCATGATTATATGTAAGTAGGTAGGTTGCCTGTGTACAATACTCGCTACTCACTATATTAATTTACGTTTGAATATGGAATAAATATTGAACGATACTAAAGCTGATGCGAGGTGAATGACCGATAACGGTACCTGTCGCTCGCCACTAATTAGGCGAGGAAGGTATGCGAAGCTATAGCGAATCGAAGGATGCGTATGGAGTTGCTTGATAGCTGTTTATGATAATGTGATGTGGGCCTCTGACTTACGGAGACACCACGGGATACTGGATAGCGGTAAACAAACCAATTATGAATATGTGAACGCCAAAATGGGTAAGTTTGTACCTACGCTAATGAATGTTTGTTGTTGTTGTTGAAACCCTAGAAGCGCACTAGCTATTTATGCAATAAGCGGCTGAGTGGTTTGATTTTGTATGATTTAGACTTAGAATATTTTTATAGATATAGATACTGGAATATTGATATAGATGCTATATAGCTGTTCATGAATATTTGATTATAGGTGCAAACAATTCAATCTGTTTGGGATATGATGAATGTGCTTGATGATAGGTGCAAGCTATGGATCTGGCATGAACTATTGTCTATTTAGTACCGCTTTATGGAATATTGTTATGGCTGAATGTTTGATTATAGGTGCAAACAGTTCAGATTGTACGAAACTGATATGAAGACTGCTTGATTATAGGTGCAAGCAGGTAAATATTTAGTGAAAAAATAAATATAGTTTATATGGATTGTTGACATTGATTTGTTTTGATTTTGATTGCTAATTTATATTGATTGTGAATGAACTAGAAGCGAGGTTAGGTCTCAGCCTAAAATTATGACTCGCAACTGTTTTATTTCGCAAATAATGAGAATCAATCGGAAATAATGTATACAGTGACAACAACAAATTGTGATTCTTACTGATTGATAGTTGATGGATAGGTGTTGTGATAAGGAAATGACAAGGAAGCGTAACGGAACGAACTCACAGGGATGCATTCCTCTCTTGTTCTGGAATGCTGGATCCTTGATTAGCAGGTATGTGTTCTCATGTTCCTCTTCACTTAACAGTCGGTTTGTTGTTATCCGAATCCTCATGCCGTGATTGCGATGATCGCGGCGCACGGTGACGTGGACTGCGTAGATGAGTTCAAAAGACGAAAGTCCTGGATATTATGTCCTTTCTTGACCACCGCTTACTTTGATTGTTGATTGATTTATTGATTTGATGATTGATCCTTTATTTGATGCCTTGAACTACGTCGCACGTTCGCTTGACCGCTGCTCGTCCTTTCCATGTGCTCCTTATTTTTGTGGTAAATCCGTCTCAAATGGGCCAAATGAAGCGGAGTTTTAGCAGCAGGATAATTGGATATAGTTTGCCAATGATAATGTACAGCTATTTCTTCACAAATATGGTTTTATTGACTAAAGATATTAATATACAAAGGAGCTGTGTGCTCATGGCGTGAAGCGCTGTACGAGAGAGAGGTTATGCTATGCTACGACTTCACAAGGCACTTCGTCCCTTGCCTTCCCCGCTGGGGTCTGCTGCTGTCATACGTAGACAAAATGTATTCGGTTTATACCAATGTTAAACACGTCTCGGTAAATGTTAATGTTAAAGGTGAATATTTAGAAATTGTAGATAGCACGGTCTAGGATAGTCACGGTGATTCCTAGGAATCACCTTAGATAATAAGCTTCAGTGGGGCCCACACATAGATAAGCTATCAAAAAAACTCAGTTCCGCAGTTTATGCAGTTAAAAAAATCCGTCTATTTACGGACTTGGAAACAGCTAGACTAGTTTACTTCAGCTACTTCCAAGCATTATGTCTTACGGCATACTGCTGTGGGGGAACGCTACAGACATTAACATATTATTTATGCTGCAAAAGAGGGCTGTTCGTGCAATCTACAATGTGGGTCCCAGAGAGTCATTGGTTGTAAATTTAAGGAAATTAACATTAAGACAGTGCCGTGTCAGTATATCTATGAAAACCTAATGTACGTCCACAAAAATATTGATAAATTTCCTAAGAATAGCGACAGGCACAATGTCAACACTAGAAATAGGAATAAACTAGCTATACCTACTATTAGACTCCATAAGGTTAATGTATCTTTTAAAGGGCAATGTATTCGATTTTACAACAAAATACCGACTGAGTTACAAGAATTGTCTGTAAATAAATTTAAAAATGTTGTTAAAAATCACTTATGTAAAAAAGCTTACTACAAAATATCAGATTATGTAGAAGACAAGAAAGCTTGGGAAGGTGTTTGCTCCAATTCTGTAAAAAAATAACGTATAAAGCTGGAGGTTTCTAGTCGCCTCTTTGCCTCCAGCATCAAAAACATTGAGGTGACGGAATTCAAATTGAGTTCTATATTTCCCTGTACCTTATACATGTGTTAGTTTAAGATTTGACATTCTCCAAACTATGTGTTTCTTATGGAAATAAACTCTTTTTGAATTTTGAATTTTTACATTCATGAGG
The DNA here is from genome assembly GCA_949825045.1 of Argyresthia goedartella. Classification (NCBI taxonomy): domain Eukaryota; kingdom Metazoa; phylum Arthropoda; class Insecta; order Lepidoptera; family Argyresthiidae; genus Argyresthia; species Argyresthia goedartella. The sequence goes on along the minus strand of OX463832.1, from coordinate 7,935,191 downwards.
CAGAAGGAATAATAAATATACCCAAACTTGTTAAATTAATTGTTGTGAAAATTAATCTTGGTAAATTAACATTGCAGATCCTCTCTCTACGTCGCACTATAGTCGGTTCTCATGGTGTAAGGTGGTATTGTAAGATTATTGTATATGTCACCGGAAGATAGTCAAAACCGTAAGTTCGTGATCCGTCGTGTCCGTTCGAATCACCACCGTGTTTCCAGGTTCTGACGGCGTAGCACGCGTTGCTGACATCCTCACCACATCCGGGACTGTGAGACATGCGTTCAACCGGCTGTGTCTATTACCAAGGTTGGAACAGGATGTTCCAAGGCCGGGAACATGTCTACGCATGACAGCAGCAGACCCCAGCGGGGAAGGCAAGGGACGAAGTGCCTTGTGAAGTCGTAGCATAGCATAACCTCTCTCTCGTACAGCGCTTCACGCCATGAGCACACAGCTCCTTTGTGTTTTAATATTTTAAGTCAATAAAACCATATTTGTGAAGAAATAGCTGTACATTATCGTTGGCAAACTATATCCAATCATGTTGCTGCTAAAACTCCGCTTCACATTTAGTTTTGTTATTGTTCAGTAAATTATTAGCACTAAACCAATTGACTACCTTTGAGATTGCATTGTTCACATCGTCAAAGTTCAAACTGCGGCGTTTCATTTTAAACAAAAGTGAAGTGTCATCTGCAAACAGTACCATCTCATGATTATCTCTGACAAGATATGACAGGTCATTATTATAAACCAAAAACAGGAATGCCCCGAGTATGGAACCCTGCGGTACACCCATAGTAACAACAGACCCTGGAGATCGTTTTACATTTATGTCATTTCTCTGTATCCTGTTATTTAGATAATAAGAGAGAAGATCTAAAGAGTTATCCCTAATTCCATAGTGATGTAATTTCTTGATCAATGTCCCATGGTCAACGCAATCAAAAGCCTTAGACAAATCGCAAAATACTCCTAGAGCATCATGCGACTCCTCCCAGGAATCATATATATGTGATATTAACTCAATACTGGCATCAGTAGTTGATTTGCCTTGTGTAAAACCAAATTGTTTACAGTGGAGCATGTTGTTGGTGATGAAATGTGTAAGAAGTTGATTTAAAATTACTTTTTCAAATACTTTACTAAATGTAGGCAATACCGATATTGGTCTGAAGTTAGAAGGGTCAGATGTACTACCCGATTTAAACAAAGGTACTATTTTACTGTGTTTCATTAAATCAGGAAAGACGCCAGATTCAATAGATGCATTAAATATGAAAGCTAAATCAAGTGCAATAACATTTATTAGGGGCTTCACAACATGAACAGAAATATCCCAGAGGTCTGCAGTTTTCTTAACATTTATTGCTTTAAAGGCTTTAATAATATCTTTATCATCTACATAATTAAACAAGAATTGATTTTCACATCTAGGTACATAGTCTTTTACCAAAGATTCAGCGACTACTTTGGAAGAGTCTAGAGACATTGTAGTAGAGATTGGGATGTCAGTAAAAAAAAACAAACGCTTTAGCTACATAAATATCATTTTTGAAAGTAATATCATTAATTTTTAATTCATATCCATTGTTTTTAATACTGACCTTACCAGTTTCACTTTTAATTATATCCCAAGTTGATTTTATTTTGTTATCACTTTTTCTTATTTTAGATCTGATATGATTTGATTTTGCAATTTGACAAACTTTTCTATAGATTTTTGAGTACTTTTTTACTTTATCCATGAACTCGTCACAATGATTCCATTATTTTTCACTATATAATTCATACAAATTTTGTCTAATTTTAAGTATACCTACTGTGGCCCATTTACTAAAGTTAAGTTTGTCTGAGACCACAATTGATCTGGTAGTAAATACTGCATTGAACTCATTGCTGCATTTGTAAAAAAAAAATACAATATGACTCATTAGGGTTATTATTAGAGTATTTGATAGGTAGTTTGCTATCCCAATTCAATTTAAACCTTTCAAACCGATGTGCAGTCACAGGTATGTATTGTATCTTTCTTGTAGAACTATTTTTAAGTTGAATTTCTAGTCTAATGTATTGCCCTAAATGGTCTGACTTTAAATTACTTATAATTTTTTGAAGTACAATTTTTTCATTTGGATAAGCAAATATAGTGTCTATACAATTTGCTGAGGTTTCAGTTATAATAATAATAATTCTTTATTGCAGAGAAAACACAATGGAAAAAATATAACGAACAATATGCAAAGGTGAGCTTATTTCTAAAAAGAAATTTCTCACAGCTAACCTGTGAGAAATTTGAAAAAAAAATAGTGTACAATTAAGAGTTAAAAGAAAGAAATAAAGTCATTATACATCAGTTAAATCACAATACATCCTACACATACTATAAAATAAATTAATAGAATACAATAAATACATAGATACTCACACATACATACAATAAGATACCCACTATGCGGAAGAGAGGAGATGTTGTTTCAACTTTTTCTTAAAAGAGAACAAGGATGTGCAATCCCTAATAGCGCAAGGAAGTGCATTCCACAAACGTATTGCCCTTAACCTAAACGAGTGCTTGTAAGCAACAGTGTTGTGCTGAGGAATTGACAAAAGTGACACCGTGTGAGATCTCCGAAGTCTATCCCCAGAGAAAAGAAACTCAAAATGTTCACGAAGATATGCGGGATAGCGCGGATTTCTCAAAATATTGAAGAGGAAGGAGAGAATGCGCATATCACGACGAAGTCGGTTATTCGAGTAGGTTCCATGAAAAGTGGCTTTAAGTTGTAAGAATTAAATAAGTTAGTTAGTCTCATACTAAGGGAGTAAGTTTCTAATAAATTTACATTGAAGTCTCCACATATCATAAGAGTTTTATTAGATTTTGATACTTTAAATAATATCTCATCCATGACTTTTTCAAAAACATCAAATGAACCTGATGGTGGGCTATAAACGCTTATTACAATTATGCGCTCCAATTCAACACATGCTACTTCAATGTGGCTTTCAACTGATAAACATACTATTTCATTACGATTTTTGAACTTTATGTGGTTATTTAGAAATATTAGAGGGCCTCCACGAACAGCATGTGATCTGCAAAAAGAACTACCAACCTGGTGGTTACTGAAATTGAACATGAGCTCATGGCTTTTTAGCCAATGTTCTGTTAGACAAAAAAATATCAATATTAAAAGAGTCCATGTACAATTCCAACTCTAATAATTTACTGCTTACCTTGAATATTTTGGTGGACCAGATTACTAAACTTTGCATTTATTTTAAAATATTGAATTTTTCTGTTTTTATTATGTACTTTATTAATATTATTTGACGGGCTAGAGACTTCCTCTATTGTCGTTGTATCTAATTTAAATGACTTGGAAAAGCTTCCAAGTTTTGTTTGAAACATCAGTATAATGCTCAATAGAGGCATTATATGTAGCCAAATTTTTGGCTGTTATATTAAAATAATAGGACAGCGAATTTGCTAGTTGTCTTTTGTAATAACTAGGAAGGTAATATTTACCTTTAGTCAAATAATATTTATTTCTAATAACAAAATTGTTAGTATCCATTACATGTATATTATTATTACATGATATAGTATGCAAGGTCATATTCAGCTTATATCTAAGGTTGTTTTCTGATTGTGGCAGGCTGTCGCTGTTGATTAAAATCAGCGATAAAAACAATTTTTTTATAATTTGTGGTGATTTTAATGTTAATCTGTTAGAGGATAATAATATTTGTACTAGATTAAAATCTTTATTTTTATGTCACAACATGAACTATCTGTTTTTGGAGCCTACTAGAATTACTGCAACATCTGCTACCTGCATTGACAATATATTTACTAACATTACGCCCATTTTCAAATCGGTCATCAATAAATTAACCTCTGATCACTCTGGTCAGATAGGTATATTCAATATTAAAATAAAAAAGGACCAAAAAGAGGATATTACATGTGTGCCCGTTAGTGACACTCGGCTTGAACACTACAGGAATAATATTTTAGATAAACTATGGGAAATACCATACAGTGACGATCCAAATTTGTTGTACAACTCAGTATTTAACCTTGTCAAAAATGAATATGATACGGTATTTAAATCAAAAACTATAAAAGTTAATAACAAAGCTTTGTTTAGTGATTGGGCGACAGTTGGAATTCATAGGAGCAGACGAAGATTATATGAACTCTATGAAGAGAAATCATGTAACAAAAATACGGCCTTTCTAGATTATGTTCGTAGTTATTCAAAAATGTTTAAACGCGTTTGTGCCGTAGCTAAATCTAATTTCATTAAAAACAAAATTGAATCTAGTAGCAATGTAATGACAACGACTTGGCAAATTATAAACAGAGAGACTGGAAAGGCCAAAGCTACACATAATAACTTCAAGCTTAAGATAGATAATCAATTGCTAAGTACAGACCTAGAAGTAGCAAAAGCTTTCGAAAATTTCTTTACGGACATTCCAGTTTCAACAACCAAGTCTTTAAATTCATCTCCCGCTGCTGCTGAATCTATACTTAAACAAAACTTTGAGGAATGTAAAACAGATTTTAAATTTAGGCACGTAAATAATGAAGACATTGTAAAAGCGTTGAAATCCCTGGAAATGAAAAAGACAGCTGACGCCCATGGTCTATCAGTAAAAATTATTAGTTCTATTGTAGATTGTATTGCACCTCACCTTTGTTGTATATTTAATCAATGTATAGATAGTGGTGTGTTTCCTGACTTGATGAAACTAAGTAAAGTTATACCTTTATTCAAAGCTGGTAGTACATCAGACCCCACCAATTTTAGACCCATATCGATACTACCAACGCTTAGCAAAATATTTGAAAAACTCATACTTAATCAATTGCAAAGTCATTTTTATCTCAATAATTTAATTCATATTGCTCAGTTTGGTTTCACAAAGGGTCGTTCAACAGCCGATGCTGGTGTTGAAATAATCGACAATATTTTTGATGCCTGGGAAGACGCAATGGATGCAATAGGTGTCTTCTGCGATCTATCCAAGGCTTTTGATTGCGTCCATCATGACACTCTTGTCAGGAAGTTACGCCATTATGGTGTAAAAGATCAGGCACTTGGCCTTCTGGAGTCATATCTAACAGATAGGGTTCAGATGGTCGATGTTAATGGGAAAAGATCACCTGGGTCTTCAATAAGTATGGGCGTACCGCAAGGTTCAATTCTTGGTCCTTTCTTGTTTTTAGTATATATTAATGATTTACCTTACCTTGTTAAAGCAAAACATGGGTTAGTATTGTTTGCCGATGATACTTCTTTGATATTTAAAGTTAAAAGACAGCAATCAAATTATGACGAGGTAAACAATGCTATCTCTAGTATAGTGAACTGGTTTACTGTTAACAATTTATTTTATTATTTACTTAATGAAAAGAAAACTAAATGTATTAAATTCGTGTTACCCTATGTGAACCCGGTAACTACAGACATATTTATAAAAGGACAGAGATTGGACCTTGTGCAGTCGACTGTCTTTTTGGGCATTACTTTAGACGCCAAACTACAATGGGATCCTCATATAAATAAATTGTCGAACAGACTGAGTTCGGCAGCGTTCGCAGTTAAAAAAATTAGAGCTCTTACCGATGTAGACACCGCTAGACTAGTCTACTTTAGTTACTTTCATAGTCTAATGACCTATGATATTTTATTGTGGGGTCACGCTGCGAATGCTAATAGTATATTTATTCTGCAGAAACGGGCTGTTCGTGCAATTTATAGATTAGGGCCTAGAGTGTCACTGAGGGAAAAGTTTAAAGAAATCAATATTCTGACATTTGTGTCTCAATATATCTATGACAATCTTGTGTATGTAAAAAGAAATATAACTAATTTTCAGAAGTACAGTGATATACACAATTTTAATACTAGAAATAAAGACAAGTTGGTTGCTTATGTAAGCCGACTACATAAAATTAGTAATTCTTTTAAAGGCAATTGTATACGCTATTACAATAAGGTCCCTACTGATATTAAAAACTTACCTTTAGACAAGTTTAAAATAATAATAAAACAGAAATTGTATAAAAAAGGTTACTACAGGATATCTGATTACTTAGAGGACAGATGTCCATGGGAATAGATTGTTTGAGTAACAGGCTGTTTCGATATATAATTAGCATTCATTTTGTAATTTGACAATATTTTATTTAAAAAAGGAAACGCAAAAGATGCGACGACTGTAGAGTTTCTTCGGTGAGCTCTTCTCCACAGATTCCGCCATTGGGTTAGTGAACTCACCCAAAAAAATGTAATGACGGATCTAAGTGATGTAACAACATCCTATGGAAATAAATGATTTTTGATTTTGATTTTGATTTTAAGGGAATGTGAATATAACAACTAAATATTTAATTAAGTCAGACTTGTTCACATTACCGCTATTACCGAGGCATATGATTAAATAACAGTCATCACTATATGTAGCGTTATCTACTTTTTGCATAATATCATGCAGATTACAGTTGGGTAAACAATTATTTATTACCGTATGCTCCATATACATATTTAATAATTGGCCCATATTTTTTCCAAGTTCATCGCTGTACATAATTGTTTTTATACCTGGATATGAAGTGCTAAAATCCAGAAGGGAAGTAGCTGACGGAGCCCAGTCCGGCACACAACAGCAGATAGATAAACAAATAGTCACTTATTACTTTTTACTGTAGACTCGATCAAGTTTCGGGAACTAAGTATATTTCCTTTGCCTGTTCAAATTACCTTCTTTTTATAGTAACTAGCCTTTTCACACTACGTTTTTTCCGATTTATAATGTATATCAATGTTTTTATTGAAATAGGGATACATATATATTTACATATTTACAAACAGGCCAAACACAAAAGCCTCCACTTTTTCGCTTTCCTGCAGTCGGCCAAAAAGGCGACGTCGGCAGTCTGAAATATGTTAAATACGATATGCCTGCGACATGTATTATGATGATAAATCATGTAGCTCAGCTAAAATTGCGTTTCACGTCTTGTCCCATCGGCAAATAAAATCGAACTCATTCAGTTAGTCCACGCAGCTTTAGAAACGATTACGACAACAGCTAATAGCAGCAGACTGAACAAGGCTGATATCGCTAATATAGGCATTCTCGGCCAGCGCATCATAGCAGCAGTGGCAACACTAGACCTGCGTCTGTCGGAAGCGGAAATGGAAAGAACGCAGGCAGAGGCGAGATGCGCCACTATGAACTGTGCTCTAATGGAGAAATGTGCACCTGGTGCCGCACCACCTGCACATTATGCCACAGTGCCATTAGGGAATCACATTTCCTTTGCCCACGCAGTGAAAACTGGCCGCACCACATCACAGGCACTCTCGGTTGACAAAGGACCCGTGATGGCAATATACTCCGCTGCAGGCCACGAAGATGCCTTAAAATCTGCGGACGATACAAAGAATGCCCTTAAAAGCTTCATCGACACGGCCAAAATAAATGTGCAGATTCAAGCAGTGCGAAAAGTGGGAAACGCCGGGGTGGTCATTCAAATGACCAACAAAGACTCAGCAGCGCGACTTAAAGAAGCACTACCACTAAGTCTCCGCGCAACTGAGCCACAGCAGAGGACTCCCCAGATGGAAATTTTCATACGTGGTTATGTATCTGTCCTTGGATATTAACGGCAGCAAGCTATCGCATGCGGTTCGCGCTTCTGTTAGTATATCCGGTGGAGTTGAAGTAATATATTGCTCATCTTCATTATTGAAAGTTGTCATTTTTAGATATTCACAATACAAGTACAAAAAAAAATGAGAAAAATGGCGCGAGGATTATTTTCTGCCGTGGCTGCGTGAAAATGTTGGCAAAGATGCTAGAGCATGCAGCCAAGTTTTTAAATTACCGAATAAACTGTTTTATTTTATTTTAAATAAACTCAATCTGTGAAAGCACACTGTCTACTGACTGGCGCCGCGCGGCGATTAGTTCGAAATTTGAATAGCAACAACGCGCTGCTCATTAGCTGGAGTCGTGCGGCGGCGATCAGTTCCATATTTGAAATGGCAAATAATACTGTTATGGAATTTGTATGGACTATAACTTAACTATTTGCTTTGGTAATACACGCGTTTTTTATGACCCGCTTTACATATTTAAAAACGGTGGAATTACATCAGCTTTACGAGCAAGGGTGTTAAAAATTACTTTGAATGTTTAGTATCTCTCCGGGCAAAGAAAATTATTTTGTGTGGTTTTCCTTATTCCAAAGCTCCGGATTTCTAGACTCAACCGGCTTATGTATAACTTGTACTTTGGTCATCGGGACCGAGTATTATATTTTTAATACGAATAAGTTTATTCGAAATTTTATACTGACTCCCTAGTCAGTATAAAATTTCATACAATGTATGTACCTGCGTCATCTATGCGGCAGATTGCCATTTTGGCATTATTGGCATTTAATATTTATGACCCTGTCATTGTCGAGAATATAACTAGGTTGCCAGTAGAAAATGACAGTAGAAAATAACAAAATAAACGTAAATTCTAAACCTTGTCGGTCTGGTTTACTATTTGTCGATAGTTGATCAACTACCGCGTTAGTTTATCAACTTACGGTTTTGACTATCTTCCGGTGACATATACAATAATCTTACAATACCACCTTACACCATGAGAACCGACTATATTGCGACGTAGAGAGAGGATCTGCAATGTTAATTTACCAAGATTAATTTTCACAACAATTAATTTAACAAGTTTGGGTATATTTATTATTCGCTTCTGCCTCATGAATGTAAAAATTCAAAATTCAAAAAGAGTTTATTTCCATAAGAAACACATAGTTTGGAGAATGTCAAATCTTAAACTAACACATGTATAAGGTACAGGGAAATATAGAACTCAATTTGAATTCCGTCACCTCAATGTTTTTGATGCTGGAGGCAAAGAGGCGACTAGAAACCTCCAGCTTTATACGTTATTTTTTTACAGAATTGGAGCATACACCTTCCCAAGCTTTCTTGTCTTCTACATAATCTGATATTTTGTAGTAAGCTTTTTTACATAAGTGATTTTTAACAACATTTTTAAATTTATTTACAGACAATTCTTGTAACTCAGTCGGTATTTTGTTGTAAAAGCGAATACATTGCCCTTTAAAAGATACATTAACCTTATGGAGTCTAATAGTAGGTATAGCTAGTTTATTCCTATTTCTAGTGTTGACATTGTGCCTGTCGCTATTCTTAGGAAATTTATCAATATTTTTGTGGACGTACATTAGGTTTTCATAAATATACTGACACGGCACTGTCTTAATGTTAATTTCCTTAAATTTACAACCAATGACTCTCTGGGACCCACATTATAGATTGCACGAACAGCCCTCTTTTGCAGCATAAATAATATGTTAATGTCTGCAGCGTTCCCCCACAGCAGTATGCCGTAAGACATAATGCTTGGAAGTAGCTGAAGTAAACTAGTCTAGCTGTTTCCAAGTCCGTAAAAAGACGGATTTTTTTAACTGCATAAACTGCGGAACTGAGTTTTTTTGATAGCTTATCTATGTGTGGGCCCCACTGAAGCTTATTATCTAAGGTGATTCCTAGGAATCACCGTGACTATCCTAGACCGTGCTATCTACAATTTCTAAATATTCACCTTTAACATTAACATTTACCGAGACGTGTTAAACATTGGTATAAACCGAATACATTTTGTCTACGCATGACAGCAGCAGACCCCAGCGGGGAAGGCAAGGGACGAAGTGCCTTGTGAAGTCGTAGCATAGCATAACCTCTCTCTCGTACAGCGCTTCACGCCATGAGCACACAGCTCCTTTGTATATTAATATTTTTAGTCAATAAAACCATATTTGTGAAGAAATAGCTGTACATTATCATTGGCAAACTATATCCAATTATCCTGCTGCTAAAACTCCGCTTCATTTGGCCCATTCGAGACGGATTTACCACAAAAATAAGGAGCACATGGAAAGGACGAGCAGCGGTCAAGCGAACGTGCGACGTAGTTCAAGGCATCAAATAAAGGATCAATCATCAAATCAATAAATCAATCAACAATCAACGTAAGCGGTGGTCAAGAAAGGACATAATATCCAGTACTTTCGTCTTTTGAACTCATCTACGCAGTCCACGTCACCGTGCGCCGCGATCATCGCAATCACGGCATGAGGATTCGGATAACAACAAACCGACTGTTAAGTGAAGAGGAACATGAGAACACATACCTGCTAATCAAGGATCCAGCATTCCAGAACAAGAGAGGAATGCATCCCTGTGAGTTCGTTCCGTTACGCTTCCTTGTCATTTCCTTATCACAACACCTATCCATCAACTATCAATCAGTAAGAATCACAATTTGTTGTTGTCACTGTATACATTATTTCCGATTGATTCTCATTATTTGCGAAATAAAACAGTTGCGAGTCATAATTTTAGGCTGAGACCTAACCTCGCTTCTAGTTCATTCACAATCAATATAAATTAGCAATCAAAATCAAAACAAATCAATGTCAACAATCCATATAAACTATATTTCTTTTTTCACTAAATATTTACCTGCTTGCACCTATAATCAAGCAGTCTTCATATCAGTTTCGTACAATCTGAACTGTTTGCACCTATAATCAAACATTCAGCCATAACAATATTCCATAAAGCGGTACTAAATAGACAATAGTTCATGCCAGATCCATAGCTTGCACCTATCATCAAGCACATTCATCATATCCCAAACAGATTGAATTGTTTGCACCTATAATCAAACATTCATGAACAGCTATATAGCATCTATATCAATATTCCAGTATCTATATCTATAAAAATATTCTAAGTCTAAATCATACAAAATCAAACCACTCAGCCGCTTATTGCATAAATAGCTAGTGCGCTTCTAGGGTTTCAACAACAACAACAAACATTCATTAGCGTAGGTACAAACTTACCCATTTTGGCGTTCACATATTCATAATTGGTTTGTTTACCGCTATCCAGTATCCCGTGGTGTCTCCGTAAGTCAGAGGCCCACATCACATTATCATAAACAGCTATCAAGCAACTCCATACGCATCCTTCGATTCGCTATAGCTTCGCATACCTTCCTCGCCTAATTAGTGGCGAGCGACAGGTACCGTTATCGTTCATTCACCTCGCATCAGCTTTAGTATCGTTCAATATTTGTTCCATATTCAAACGTAAATTAATATAGTGAGTAGCGAGTATTGTACACAGGCAACCTACCTACTTACATATAATCATGGCTGAACTAAAAACCTTTACTAAGACAAGAGCCACACATAAAGCAAAATTAACAATTTTCAAAACACATTTACAATTGATCCAAAGCAATGAACCGCTCAGCCGGTTACAATTAACAGAACTCGGAGCTAGGCTGTCCAAAATGGAAGACCTTTATGCTGAATATGACTCCACTCAATCTGACATCGAAAATCTTTCCGAAATTCCAGATGAGCAGTTCAAGGATCGTGAAAACTTTGAAAGCGAGTACTTCGCGGCTATCGCGGCAGCTCGGGAGGTCATTGACAGGTTCCGCTCTGCAGAGCAGCGCGCGCCCTCCTCCGTCACAGGTTCGAATGAGACTGGTGATGGTCAGGTCGCTCAGGTCACAGGTGGCCCGAGTCAGCTCAGACTACCTGTCATACAGTTGCCTTCCTTTTCGGGTCGCTATCAGGACTGGATGGAATTTCACGATACTTTCACATCGCTAATTCATTGCAATCAGTCAATTCCAAAAATCAACAAGTTTCATTACTTACGTGCCGCCCTCAAGGAGGGTGCCGCACTTGTTATTCGATCATTAGAGTTTTCAGAGGGAAACTACACCGTAGCTTGGCAGTTACTTTGTGACCGCTACAACAAAACTAGGCTCTTAGTCAACAACCACCTACAGTCACTATTTGATATTGAACCGATAACGCATGAATCCGCACAACACATCAGAAACTTATTGGACACAATGAACAAAAATCTTCGCGCACTGTAATCTCTCAAACTACCCTCGGAACATTGGGATATTTTGATTGTTTACATGGTTGCCAGTAAATTGGACAAAATAACCAACCGTGAATGGGAGGAGTTCCGAAGCACACTTAAGGAACTCCCAACACTTCTCGATTTCAATAATTTTCTCAAAAATCGAGGCGATTTACTAGAAACCATTGTAGAAAAGAGTCACCATGGTAGACGAGAAAGCTTTCCCGTCGTCACACAGATCAAACTAATTCACTCAAACAATGATCGCAGATACAGTAAAGGTTCACACACACGGGCAACGAAATCATTCATTGTTCACAACAACAGTTCAAATGCTGGTTTCTCATGTCCAGTTTGCAAAAATCAAAAGAATTCGATTTATCAGTGCTATAAGTTTAAATCAATGCCTACAGAAGCACGAATCGCTAAGGTTAAACAATTAAATCTCTGTCCCAATTGTCTTCGTTCACACGGGGTAATTAAAGGTAAATCAGGACCGTGTAAATTATGCACTCAACCAACATCACACATCAATGTTGCATCTCAATGCAAATGCGCAACCAAATCATTTTGTACAACCTGTAACCAGTAGCAGCGTTGACCTATTAGCTGCTCACAATGAGCACGAAAACATTACCACACCACATGAACAATCGAACGAAAACAATTTACAGGTAGCACTATCAGCTACAAATCACCTTTCAACAGCAGTTGTTAAAGTCACTGATCACACAGTTCAAATTCACACAGTACGCGCATTGCTAGACAATGGAAGCACTTCATGCTTTATCACCGAAGGCTTATGCAATAAACTAAAACTTCCCACATCTGTATCTATCACTACAGTCGAAGGCATTAATGGTCAATTTTCAAAGGTGTCCAAACGATGCAACGTGAAAATTGCATCAAACATAGGCGAATATTCAAAACTTGTGCAATTTTTAGTGATACCGCGCATAACTCAAGTACTACCAGCCTTCCATATTGATGTGTCTGCACTCACCATCCCCATACATGTACAGCTAGCGGATCCAGCGTTCCATATACCAGCTACTGTTGATATGCTGTTGGGTGCAGACATATTTTGGGAAATTTTAGGCAGTACACACATCACTCTAGGAAAAGGTAAACCTGAAACCATGAAACTAAGCTGGGTTGGCTTCTTTCAGGAGTGATATGCACAAAGAATAAAGAAACAAAATCAAATCATACAGTCCATTGCAATCACGTTTCAGAAATTCATTTACAAAATCAACTCACAAAGTTTTTTGAAATTGAGACAGTAGAAACAACACACTCTTTCTTAAAGGAAGAGCGTGATTGTGAACAATATTACGCCAACAATACAAAACGACAATCAGACGGTCGTTTTATGGTATCCATACCTCTGAAGGAATCTCCTCAAAGGCTGGGAAATTCTTATCAGCAAGCATTATCTCGATTTCACTCACTGGAAAGAAAATTCATTCGGGATCCAATATTCAAACAATCAAACACTAATTTCATGCAAGAGATAACCTAGGTCACATGTCAGAAAACACTGACTTCAACGAATCCAATATTCACTATATTCTTCCGCATCACGGCGTGTGTCGCGAAGAAAGTCTTACTACAAAGCTTCGCGTAGTATTCGATGCGTCTGCGAAGACCACAACAGGTGTTCCATTCAATAATTTACAAATAATCGGACCAACTGTCCAAGACGACCTTGTCTCAATTTTATTAAGGTTCCGCCAGCATAAGTATGTCGTTACCTCAGACATCGAAAAGATGTATCGACAATCCTAGTTAACGACAGTCAACAAGACTTGCAACAAATCCTTTGGCGCTTTGAACCGAGTGAACCAATCAAGGTTTACAAACTACATACAGTTACTTATGGAACTGCCTCCGCACCTTATCTTGCAACCAGATGCGTGGCTCAACTTGGTCATGATTGTGTGAACAAGGTGGTGGAGGAGGCAATTTCATGAGATTTGTATGTAGACGATTGGCTTTTAGGGGCAGACTCTGAAGAAGACCTTATACATATTTGTAAGGGCGTTATTAATCAACTTGAAGGTGCCAAGTTCCATCTGAGGAACTGGCGTTCAAATCATTCTACAATATTAAACAAAATTCATGAGAAACACAACACACAATCAGATAACTTACTAAATCGAGATAAAGATCAATATTCAAAAACCCTAGGGTTACTCTGGGATTCTAAAGAAGACATATTACTATACTCTGTGAAAATTCTCACACCTACACATATCAACAAACGGACGATTCTCTCAGCAATCGCACAAATAGTCGACCCATTAGGCCTTTTAAGCCCTTGTATCCTGCAAGTTAAAATCATTTTACAAAAGCTATGGTCTCTCAAGTTGTCGTGGGACGAAACAATTCCCTTGGAAATGCAAGCAGCTTGGTTGAATATTTTAAACAATCTGCAAATTATCAATAACTTCAAAATATCTCGTCACGTTGTCAGTAATTCACCCACAGTAGTACAACTACACGTTTTCAGTGATGCATCAGTCCATGCCTATAGTGCAAGCATTTACTTACGATGTGTCTCAGAAACCACATCATCAGTCCAACTTTTAATTGGAAAAACCAAGGTTGCACCACTAAAACCTCTTACAATTCCGCGCCTAGAATTATGCGGTGCACTTTTAGCGACCAAACTTTCAAAAAAGGTGCTAAATTCATTACGCATGAACAATATGAACATATAAATATGCATATTTTGGTGCGACTCAACAATAGTTCTTGGTTGCCTTAGAACTAGTACATCTAAGCTTATTACCATTCGTACACAATAGGGTTTGTGAAATCTAAGAACAAACGAGTTCTTTTACATGGCGATACGTTCCAACACACTCCAATTCTGCTGATATAGGTTCTAGGGGCCTCAATGGTGCCCAATTAAAACATTGTAGCATTTGGTGGACAGGACCTCCGTTCTTAAAACAAGATGAAGCCGAATGGCCTGTGCATCCCATTCAAACCACAGAAGCAGATTTGCCAGAGTTAAAGATTCAGTGTAACCACATTTCTCAATCATCGTCTATCACAGATCTCATTCACAACACATCGTCATTCATGAAATTGACTCACATAACAGCATATATACAACGATTCATTAACAATTGTCGTAATCCTAATCAGAAAGTTATATCTCATCTAAAGGTCCACGAATTGAATTCTGCCTTAAATCTCATATCTATCTTTTCGGAAGAAATTGCCATTTTATCTCAAAAGAAACATCTTTCACCAAAAAATAAACTCATAACGCTCAACCCATTTATAGATAACAATGGTTTATTGCATGTCGGTGATCGACTCTCAAACTCTGATTATGGTTATGACACCAAACATTCCATTATTCTACATGCTTCACATCATATTTCAAAACTTATATTCGTGTATTATCACAAAGTTTTGTTGCACTCAGGACCTCAAATGTTATTGTCTTCGGTAAGACAAAAATTCTGGACCATTAATGGTCGTAATTTAGCTCGATCTGTAATGCGCAATTGTGTGAAATGTTGTAGATTTTCGGGTCGCATTGTCCAACCAATAATGGAAAATATTCCTGCTGAACGTATTACAGCAAATGTTCCATTCTCAAACACAGCAGTCGATTATGCAGGACCCATCCTGATAGAAAATAGAAAGGGCAGGGGCTGCAGTTTGATAAAATCATACATCTGCGTCTTTGTATGCCTATCCATAAAAGCTGTCCATCTCGAACTTGTGACAGATCTAACCAAAGAAGGGTTTATCGCTTCGCTGTCCCGTTTTATAGCTCACAAAGGGAAACCTGTCAATATTTTCTCTGATAACGAGACCTGTTTCGTTGTGGCTTGCAACGAATTAGCGAGATTTCTCAAACGTAACATTGATGACATAAGTGCAAATTGTTCAGATTTATCCATAAATTTCAAATTTTCTCCAGCTTATAGTCCTTATTTCAATGGATTAGTTGAAGGTTCAGTAAAATCTGTTAAACATCATTTAAAAAAAGTATTATCCGCTCATTTAACTTTCGAAGGAATGTATACAGCGCTAATTCAAATTGAATCCATACTGAACTCACGACCTATAACCCCCCTTTCATCTGATCCATATGACCTTGTTTCTATAACGTCTGCACACTTCCTTATCGGACGAAAACTCACCATGCTGCCTCATTCTCAGATTCCTGATAAAGAAAGCTCAGAATTGAGCAAATGAAATCACATTTCTGGAATAGATACTACAAAGAATATCTTTCAGAACTACAGGCCAGACAGAAGTGGCGCAAAGATGGCAATCAACTACGGATCAACGACATGGTGTTAGTCAAGAACGACAGACTTCCTCCAAACCGATGGCTCCTTGGTCGAATCACCACCGTGTTTCCAGGTTCTGACGGCGTAGCACGCGTTGCTGACATCCTCACCACATCCGGGACTGTGAGACATGCGTTCAACCGGCTGTGTCTATTACCAAGGTTGGAACAGGATGTTCCAAGGCCGGGAACATGTCTACGCATGACAGCAGCAGACCCCAGCGGGGAAGGCAAGGGACGAAGTGCCTTGTGAAGTCGTAGCATAGCATAACCTCTCTCTCGTACAGCGCTTCACGCCATGAGCACACAGCTCCTTTGTGTTTTAATATTTTAAGTCAATAAAACCATATTTGTGAAGAAATAGCTGTACATTATCGTTGGCAAACTATATCCAATCATCTTGCTGCTAAAACTCCGCTTCACATTTAGTTTTGTTATTGTTCAGTAAATTATTAGCACTAAACCAATTGACTACCTTTGAGATTGCATTGTTCACATCGTCAAAGTTCAAACTGCGGCGTTTCATTTTAAACAAAAGTGAAGTGTCATCTGCAAACAGTACCATCTCATGATTATCTCTGACAAGATATGACAGGTCATTATTATAAACCAAAAACAGGAATGCCCCGAGTATGGAACCCTGCGGTACACCCATAGTAACAACAGACCCTGGAGATCGTTTTACATTAATGTCAACTCTCTGTATCCTGTTATTTAGATAATAAGAGAGAAGATCTAAAGAGTTATCCCTAATTCCATAGTGATGTAATTTCCTGATCAATGTCCCATGGTCAACGCAATCAAAAGCCTTAGACAAATCGCAAAATACTCCTAGAGCATCATGCGACTCCTCCCAGGAATCATATATATGTGATATTAACTCAATACCGGCATCAGTAGTTGATTTGCCTTGTGTAAAACCAAATTGTTTACAGTGGAGCATGTTGTTGGTGATGAAATGTGTAAGAAGTTGATTTAAAATTACTTTTTCAAATACTTTACTAAATGTAGGCAATACCGATATCGGTCTGAAGTTAGAAGGGTCAGATGTACTACCCGATTTAAACAAAGGTACTATTTTACTGTGTTTCATTAAATCAGGAAAGACGCCAGATTCAATAGATGCATTAAATATGAAAGCTAAATCAAGTGCAATAACATTTATTAGGGGCTTCACAACATGAACAGAAATATCCCAGAGGTCTGCAGTTTTCTTAACATTTATTGATTTAAAGGCTTTAATAATATCTTTATCATCTACATAATTAAACAAGAATTGATTTTCACATCTAGGTACATAGTCTTTTACCAAAGATTCAGCGACTACTTTGGAAGAGTCTAGAGACATTGTAGTAGAGATTGGGATGTCAGTAAAAAAAAACAAACGCTTTAGCTACATAAATATCATTTTTGAAAGTAATATCATTAATTTTTAATTCATATCCATTGTTTTTAATACTGACCTTACCAGTTTCACTTTTAATTATATCCCAAGTTGATTTTATTTTGTTATCACTTTTTCTTATTTTAGATCTGATATAATTTGATTTTGCAATTTGACAAACTTTTCTATAGATTTTTGAGTACTTTTTTACTTTATCCATGAACTCGTCACAATGATTCCATTATTTTTCACTATATAATTCATACAAATTTTGTCTAATTTTAAGTATACCTACTGTGGCCCATTTACTAAAGTTAAGTTTGTCTGAGACCACAATTGATCTGGTAGTAAATACTGCATTGAACTCATTGCTGCATTTGTAAAAAAAAAATACAATATGACTCATTAGGGTTATCATTAGAGTAATTGATAGGTAGTTTGCTATCCCAATTCAATTTAAACCTTTCAAACCGATGTGCAGTCACAGGTATGTATTTTATCTTTCTTGTAGAACTATTTTTAAGTTGAATTTCTAGTCTAATGTATTGACCTAAATGGTCTGACTTTAAATTACTTATAATTTTTTGAAGTACAATTTTTTCATTTGGATAAGCAAATATATTGTCTATACAATTTGCTGAGGTTTCAGTTATAATAATAATAATTCTTTATTGCAGAGAAAACACAATGGAAAAAATATAACGAACAATATGCAAAGGTGAGCTTATTTCTAAAAAGAAATTTCTCACAGCTAACCTGTGAGGAAAGGAAAAAATATTTATAGAGAGGTAGTCCTAGTGTACAATTAAGAGTTAAAAGAAAGAAATAAAGTCATTATACATCAGATAAATCACAATACATCCTACACATACTATAAAATAAATTAATAGAATACAATAAATACATAGATACACACACATACATACAATAAGATACCCACTATGCGGAAGAGAGGAGATGTTGTTTCAACTTTTTCTTAAAAGAGAACAAGGATGTGCAATCCCTAATAGCGCAAGGAAGTGCATTCCACAAACGTATTGCCCTTAACCTAAACGAGTGCTCGTAAGCAACAGTGTTGTGCTGAGGAATTGACAAAAGTGACACCGTGTGAGATCTCCGAAGTCTATCCCCAGAGAAAAGAAACTCAAAATGTTCACGAAGATATGCGGGATAGCGCGGATTTCTCAAAATATTGAAGAGGAAGGAGAGAATGTGCATATCACGACGAAGTCGGTTATTCGAGTAGGTTCCATGAAAAGTGGCTTTAAGTTGTAAGAATTAAATAAGTTAGTTAGTCTCATACTAAGGGAGTAAGTTTCTAATAAATTTACATTGAAGTCTCCACATATCATAAGAGTTTTATTAGATTTTGATACTTTAAATAATATGTCATCCATGACTTTTTCAAAAACATCAAATGAACCTGATGGTGGGCTATAAACGCTTATTACAATTATGCGCTCCAATTCAACACATGCTACTTCAATGTGGCTTTCAACTGATAAACATACTATTTCATTACGATTTTTGAACTTTATGTGTTTATTTAGAAATATTAGAGAGCCTCCACGAACAGCATGTGATCTGCAAAAAGAACTACCAACCTGGTGGTTACTGAAATTGAACATGAGCTCATGGCTTTTTAGCCAATGTTCTGTTAGACATAAAATATCAATATTAAAAGAGTCCATGTACAATTCCAACTCTAATAATTTACTGCTTACCTTGAATATTTTGGTGGACCAGATTAGTAAACTTTGCATTTATTTTAAAATATTGAATTTTTCTGTTTTTATTATGTACTTTATTAATATTATTTGACGGGCTAGAGACTTCCTCTATTGTCGTTGTATCTAATTTAAATGACTTGGAAAAGCTTCCAAGTTTTGTTTGAAACATCAGTATAATGCTCAATAGAGGCATTATATGTAGCCAAATTTTTGGCTGTTATATTAAAATAATAGGACAGCGAATTTGCTAGTTGTCTTTTGTAATAACTAGGAAGGTAATATTTACCTTTAGTCAAATAATATTTATTTCTAATAACAAAATTGTTAGTATCCATTACATGTATATTATTATTACATGATATAGTATGCAAGGTCATATTCAGCTTATATCTAAGGTTGTTTTCTGAATGTGGCAGCCTTCGCTGTAAGGGAATGTGAATATAACAACTAAATATTTAATTAAGTCAGACTTGTTCACATTACCGCTATTACCGAGGCATATGATTAAATAACAGTCATCACTATATGTAGCGTTATCTACTTTTTGCATAATATCATGCAGATTACAGTTGGGTAAACAATTATTTATTACCGTATGCTCCATATACATATTTAATAATTGGCCCATATTTTTTCCAAGTTCATCGCTGTACATAATTGTTTTTATACCTGGATATGAAGTGCTAAAATCCAGAAGGGAAGTAGCTGACGGAGCCCAGTCCGGCACACAACAGCAGATAGATAAACAAATAGTCACTTATTACTTTTTACTGTAGACTCGATCAAGTTTCGGGAACTAAGTATATTTCCTTTGCCTGTTCAAATTACCTTCTTTTTATAGTAACTAGCCTTTTCACACTACGTTTTTTCCGATTTATAATGTATATCAATGTTTTTATTGAAATAGGGATACATATATATTTACATATTTACAAACAGGCCAAACACAAAAGCCTCCACTTTTTCGCTATCCTGCAGTCGGCCAAAAAGGCGACGTCGGCAGTCTGAAATATGTTAAATACGATATGCCTGCGACATGTATTATGATGATAAATCATGTAGCTCAGCTAAAATTGCGTTTCACGTCTTGTCCCATCGGCAAATAAAATCGAACTCATTCAGTTAGTCCACGCAGCTTTAGAAACGATTACGACAACAGCTAATAGCAGCAGACTGAACAAGGCTGATATCGCTAATATAGGCATTCTCGGCCAGCGCATCATAGCAGCAGTGGCAACACTAGACCTGCGTCTGTCGGAAGCGGAAATGGAAAGAACGCAGGCAGAGGCGAGATGCGCCACTATGAACTGTGCTCTAATGGAGAAATGTGCACCTGGTGCCGCACCACCTGGACATTATGCCACAGTGCCATTAGGGAATCACATTTCCTTTGCCCACGCAGTGAAAACTGGCCGCACCACATCACAGGCACTCTCGGTTGACAAAGGACCCGTGATGGCAATATACCCCGCTGCAGGCCACGAAGATGCCTTAAAATCTGCGGACGATACAAAGAATGCCCTTAAAAGCTTCATCGACACGGCCAAAATAAATGTGCAGATTCAAGCAGTGCGAAAAGTGGGAAACGCCGGGGTGGTCATTCAAATGACCAACAAAGACTCAGCAGCGCGACTTAACGAAGCACTACCACTAAGTCTCCGCGCAACTGAGCCACAGCAGAGGACTCCCCAGATGGAAATTTTCATACGTGGTTATGTATCTGTCCTTGGATATTAACGGCAGCAAGCTATCGCATGCGGTTCGCGCTTCTGTTAGTATATCCGGTGGAGTTGAAGTAATATATTGCTCATCTTCATTATTGAAAGTTGTCATTTTTAGATATTCACAATACAAGTACAAAAAAAAATGAGAAAAATGGCGCGAGGATTATTTTCTGCCGTGGCTGCGTGAAAATGTTGGCAAAGACGCTAGAGCATGCAGCCAAGTTTTTAAATTACCGAATAAACTGTTTTATTTTATTTTAAATAAACTCAATCTGTGAATGCACACTGTCTACTGACTGGCGCCGCGCGGCGATTAGTTCGAAATTTGAATAGCAACAACGCGCTGCTCATTAGCTGGAGTCGTGCGGCGGCGATCAGTTCCATATTTGAAATGGCAAATAATACTGTTATGGAATTTGTATGGACTATAACTTAACTATTTGCTTTGGTAATACACGCGTTTTTTATGACCCGCTTTACATATTTAAGAACGGTGGAATTACATCAGCTTTACGAGTAAGGGTGTTAAAAATTACTTTGAATGTTTAGTATCTCTCCGGGCAAAGAAAATTATTTTGTGTGGTTTTCCTTATTCCAAAGCTCCGGATTTCTAGACTCAACCGGCTTATGTATAACTTGTACTTTGGTCATCGGGACCGAGTATTATATTTTTAATACGAATAAGTTTATTCGAAATTTTATACTTACTCCCTAGTCAGTATAAAATTTCATACAATGTATGTACCTGCGTCATCTAAGCGACAGATTGCCATTTTGGCATTATTGGCATTTAATATTTATGACCCTGTCATTGTCGAGAATATAACTAGGTTGCCAGTAGAAAATGACAGTAGAAAATAACAAAATAAACGTAAATTCTAAACCTTGTCGGTCTGGTTTACTATTTGTCGATAGTTGATCAACTACCGCGTTAGTTTATCAACTTACGGTTTTGACTATCTTCCGGTGACATATACAATAATCTTACAATACCACCTTACACCATGAGAACCGACTATAGTGCGACGTAGAGAGAGGATCTGCAATGTTAATTTACCAAGATTAATTTTCACAACAATTAATTTAACAAGTTTGGGTATATTTATTATTCGCTTCTGCCTCATGAATGTAAAAATTCAAAATTCAAAAAGAGTTTATTTCCATAAGAAACACATAGTTTGGAGAATGTCAAATCTTAAACTAACACATGTATAAGGTACAGGGAAATATAGAACTCAATTTGAATTCCGTCACCTCAATGTTTTTGATGCTGGAGGCAAAGAGGCGAGTAGAAACCTCCAGCTTTATACGTTATTTTTTTACAGAATTGGAGCAAACACCTTCCCAAGCTTTCTTGTCTTCTACATAATCTGATATTTTGTAGTAAGCTTTTTTACATAAGTGATTTTTAACAACATTTTTAAATTTATTTACAGACAATTCTTGTAACTCAGTCGGTATTTTGTTGTAAAAGCGAATACATTGCCCTTTAAAAGATACATTAACCTTATGGAGTCTAATAGTAGGTATAGCTAGTTTATTCCTATTTCTAGTGTTGACATTGTGCCTGTCGCTATTCTTAGGAAATTTATCAATATTTTTGTGGACGTACATTAGGTTTTCATAAATATACTGACACGGCACTGTCTTAATGTTAATTTCCTTAAATTTACAACCAATGACTCTCTGGGACCCACATTGTAGATTGCACGAACAGCCCTCTTTTGCAGCATAAATAATATGTTAATTTCTGCAGCGTTCCCCCACAGCAGTATGCCGTAAGACATAATGCTTGGAAGTAGCTGAAGTAAACTAGTCTAGCTGTTTCCAAGTCCGTAAAAAGACGGATTTTTTTAACTGCATAAACTGCGGAACTGAGTTTTTTTGATAGCTTATCTATGTGTGGGCCCCACTGAAGCTTATTATCTAAGGTGATTCCTAGGAATCACCGTGACTATCCTAGACCGTGCTATCTACAATTTCTAAATATTCACCTTTAACATTAACATTTACCGAGACGTGTTTAACATTGGTATAAACCGAATACATTTTGTCTACGCATGACAGCAGCAGACCCCAGCGGGGAAGGCAAGGGACGAAGTGCCTTGTGAAGTCGTAGCATAGCATAACCTCTCTCTCGTACAGCGCTTCACGCCATGAGCACACAGCTCCTTTGTATATTAATATTTTTAGTCAATAAAACCATATTTGTGAAGAAATAGCTGTACATTATCATTGGCAAACTATATCCAATTATCCTGCTGCTAAAACTCCGCTTCATTTGGCCCATTCGAGACGGATTTACCACAAAAATAAGGAGCACATGGAAAGGACGAGCAGCGGTCAAGCGAACGTGCGACGTAGTTCAAGGCATCAAATAAAGGATCAATCATCAAATCAATAAATCAATCAACAATCAACGTAAGCGGTGGTCAAGAAAGGACATAATATCCAGGACTTTCGTCTTTTGAACTCATCTACGCAGTCCACGTCACCGTGCGCCGCGATCATCGCAATCACGGCATGAGGATTCAGATAACAACAAACCGACTGTTAAGTGAAGAGGAACATGAGAACACATACCTGCTAATCAAGGATCCAGCATTCCAGAACAAGAGAGGAATGCATCCCTGTGAGTTCGTTCCGTTACGCTTCCTTGTCATTTCCTTATCACAACACCTATCCATCAACTATCAATCAGTAAGAATCACAATTTGTTGTTGTCACTGTATACATTATTTCCGATTGATTCTCATTATTTGCGAAATAAAACAGTTGCGAGTCATAATTTTAGGCTGAGACCTAACCTCGCTTCTAGTTCATTCACAATCAATATAAATTAGCAATCAAAATCAAAACAAATCAATGTCAACAATCCATATAAACTATATTTCTTTTTTCACTAAATATTTACCTGCTTGCACCTATAATCAAGCAGTCTTCATATCAGTTTCGTACAATCTGAACTGTTTGCACCTATAATCAAACATTCAGCCATAACAATATTCCATAAAGCGGTACTAAATAGACAATAGTTCATGCCAGATCCATAGCTTGCACCTATCATCAAGCACATTCATCATATCCCAAACAGATTGAATTGTTTGCACCTATAATCAAACATTCATGAACAGCTATATAGCATCTATATCAATATTCCAGTATCTATATCTATAAAAATATTCTAAGTCTAAATCATACAAAATCAAACCACTCAGCCGCTTATTGCATAAATAGCTAGTGCGCTTCTAGGGTTTCAACAACAACAACAAACATTCATTAGCGTAGGTACAAACTTACCCATTTTGGCGTTCACATATTCATAATTGGTTTGTTTACCGCTATCCAGTATCCCGTGGTGTCTCCGTAAGTCAGAGGCCCACATCACATTATCATAAACAGCTATCAAGCAACTCCATACGCATCCTTCGATTCGCTATAGCTTCGCATACCTTCCTCGCCTAATTAGTGGCGAGCGACAGGTACCGTTATCGGTCATTCACCTCGCATCAGCTTTAGTATCGTTCAATATTTATTCCATATTCAAACGTAAATTAATATAGTGAGTAGCGAGTATTGTACACAGGCAACCTACCTACTTACATATAATCATGGCTGAACTAAAAACCTTTACTAAGACAAGAGCCACACATAAAGCAAAATTAACAATTTTCAAAACACATTTACAATTGATCCAAAGCAATGAACCGCTCAGCCGGTTACAATTAACAGAACTCGGAGCTAGGCTGTCCAAAATGGAAGACCTTTATGCTGAATATGACTCCACTCAATCTGACATCGAAAATCTTTCCGAAATTCCAGATGAGCAGTTCAAGGATCGTGAAAACTTTGAAAGCGAGTACTTCGCGGCTATCGCGGCAGCTCGGGAGGTCATTGACAGGTTCCGCTCTGCAGAGCAGCGCGCGCCCTCCTCCGTCACAGGTTCGAATGAGACTGGTGATGGTCAGGTCGCTCAGGTCACAGGTGGCCCGAGTCAGCTCAGACTACCTGTCATACAGTTGCCTTCCTTTTCGGGTCGCTATCAGGACTGGATGGAATTTCACGATACTTTCACATCGCTAATTCATTGCAATCAGTCAATTCCAAAAATCAACAAGTTTCATTACTTACGTGCCGCCCTCAAGGAGGGTGCCGCACTTGTTATTCGATCATTAGAGTTTTCAGAGGGAAACTACACCGTAGCTTGGCAGTTACTTTGTGACCGCTACAACAAAACTAGGCTCTTAGTCAACAACCACCTACAGTCACTATTCGATATTGAACCGATAACGCATGAATCCGCACAACACATCAGAAACATATTGGACACAATGAACAAAAATCTTCGCGCACTGTAATCTCTCAAACTACCCTCGGAACATTGGGATATTTTGATTATTTACATGGTTGCCAGTAAATTGGACAAAATAACCAACCGTGAATGGGAGGAGTTCCGAAGCACACTTAACCTTACAATCCCCCAAGCCTCATATGACGCTCGCCTCGAGTACCGTCCGTCCCCCAAGCGTCATATGACGCTCTCGCTCCCGCGCTTTTTTAAACCGGTATATTTTGGCCAATTTTTGTCATGTTGGTACTGTTAAAGATTTTCCAGACGCTCAATAAGACAAAGTCTATAATCCGATACAATTGTCTATGGTCATTCATAGAAAAAAATATTCCAAACGTGCCTCAAAAAAAACACTTTTTCGATTTCCGTATTTTTGGAAAATTTCAAACGCTGAAATATTGAACAGTTTATATAAGAACACACTAATGTTTTTATTGTTTTGAAAGGGTTATGTTATTTAGATTACGTAGGTATCAAATAACATGTATATGTTGTTGATGTTTTTCTCATGTCTGCTAGATTTGTCGAGAAGGACCATTTTCATAGATGTCTGTGATTCTCCTGTCGGTACAATAATAAAGGAAGGTCACTGTGACATTAGTTTTGCATTGACTAAGAGAGGGTTTCATTAGCTACTCATATTTAGCACTCTCATAGTTCTAAGAGTTACCATTTCAACATAATCACTTGATACGTCAGTCAAGTGTCGCGCGCCGCGCGGGCTTAAGTGTGCCTGGGGGACGAGCTGTGTCGGCGCCAAGTGGCTGGGGGTGCGAGGGGTTAAGGAACTCCCAACATTTCTCGATTTCAATAATTTTCTCAAAAATCGAGGCGATTTACTAGAAACCATTGTAGAAAAGAGTCACCATGGTAGCCGAGAAAGCTTTCCCGTCGTCACACAGATCAAACTAATTCACTCAAACAATGATCGCAGATACAGTAAAGGTTCACACACACGGGCAACGAAATCATTCATTGTTCACAACAACAGTTCAAATGCTGGTTTCTCATGTCCAGTTTGCAAAAATCAAACGAATTCGATTTATCAGTGCTATAAGTTTAAATCAATGCCTACAGAAGCACGAATCGCTAAGGTTAAACAATTAAATCTCTGTCCCAATTGTCTTCGTTCACACGGGGTAATTAAAGGTAAATCAGGACCGTGTAAATTATGCACTCAACCAACATCACACATCAATGTTGCATCTCAATGCAAATGCGCAACCAAATCATTTTGTACAACCTGTAACCAGTAGCAGCGTTGACCTATTAGCTGCTCACAATGAGCACGAAAACATTACCACTCCACATGAACAATCGAACGAAAACAATTTACAGGTAGCACTATCAGCTACAAATCACCTTTCAACAGCAGTTGTTAAAGTCACTGATCACACAGTTCAAATTCACACAGTACGCGCATTGCTAGACAATGGAAGCACTTCATGCTTTATCACCGAAGGCTTATGCAATAAACTAAAACTTCCCACATCTGTATCTATCACTACAGTCGAAGGCATTAATGGTCAATTTTCAAAGGTGTCCAAACGATGCAACGTGAAAATTGCATCAAACATAGGCGAATATTCAAAACTTGTGCAATTTTTAGTGATACCGCGCATAACTCAAGTACTACCAGCCTTCCATATTGATGTGTCTGCACTCACCATCCCCACACATGTACAGCTAGCGGATCCAGCGTTCCATATACCAGCTACTGTTGATATGCTGTTGGGTGCAGACATATTTTGGGAAATTTTAGGCAGTACACACATCACTCTAGGAAAAGGTAAACCTGAAACCATGAAACTAAGCTGGGTTGGCTTCTTTCAGGAGTGATATGCACAAAGAATAAAGAAACAAAATCAAATCATACAGTCCATTGCAATCACGTTTCAGAAATTCATTTACAAATTCAACTCACAAAGTTTTTTGAAATTGAGACAGTAGAAACAACACACTCTTTCTTAAAGGAAGAGCGTGATTGTGAACAATATTACGCCAACAATACAAAACGACAATCAGACGGTCGTTTTATGGTATCCATACCTCTGAAGGAATCTCCTCAAAGGCTGGGAAATTCTTATCAGCAAGCATTATCTCGATTTCACTCACTGGAAAGAAAATTCATTCGGGATCCAATATTCAAACAATCATACACTAATTTCATGCAAGAGATAACCTAGGTCACATGTCAGAAAACACTGACTTCAACGAATCCAATATTCACTATATTCTTCCGCATCACGGCGTGTGTCGCGAAGAAAGTCTTACTACAAAGCTTCGCGTAGTATTCGATGCGTCCGCGAAGACCACAACAGGTGTTTCATTCAATAATTTACAAATAATCGGACCAACTGTCCAAGACGACCTTGTCTCAATTTTATTAAGGTTCCGCCAGCATAAGTATGTCGTTACCTCAGACATCGAAAAGATGTATCGACAATCCTAGTTAACGACAGTCAACAAGACTTGCAACAAATCCTTTGGCGCTTTGAACCGAGTGAACCAATCAAGGTTTACAAACTACATACAGTTACTTATGGAACTGCCTCCGCACCTTATCTTGCAACCAGATGCGTGGCTCAACTTGGTCATGATTGTGTGAACAAGGTGGTGGAGGAGGCAATTTCATGAGATTTGTATGTAGACGATTGGCTTTTAGGGGCAGACTCTGAAGAAGACCTTATACATATTTGTAAGGGCGTTATTAATCAACTTGAAGGTGCCAAGTTCCATCTGAGGAACTGGCGTTCAAATCATTCTACAATATTAAACAAAATTCATGAGAAACACAACACACAATCAGATAACTTACTAAATCGAGATAAAGATCAATATTCAAAAACCCTAGGGTTACTCTGGGATTCTAAAGAAGACATATTACTATACTCTGTGAAAATTCTCACACCTACACATATCAACAAACGGACGATTCTCTCAGCAATCGCACAAATAGTCGACCCATTAGGCCTTTTAAGCCCTTGTATCCTGCAAGTTAAAATCATTTTACAAAAGCTATGGTCTCTCAAGTTGTCGTGGGACGAAACAATTCCCTTGGAAATGCAAGCAGCTTGGTTGAATATTTTAAACAATCTGCAAATTATCAATAACTTCAAAATATCTCGTCACGTTGTCAGTAATTCACCCACAGTAGTACAACTACACGTTTTCAGTGATGCATCAGTTCATGCCTATAGTGCAAGCATTTACTTACGATGTGTCTCAGAAACCACATCATCAGTCCAACTTTTAATTGGAAAAACCAAGGTTGCACCACTAAAACCTCTTACAATTCCGCGCCTAGAATTATGCGGTGCACTTTTAGCGACCAAACTTTCAAAAAAGGTGCTAAATTCATTACACATGAACAATATGAACATATAAATATGCATATTTTGGTGCGACTCAACAATAGTTCTTGGTTGCCTTAGAACTAGTACATCTAAGCTTATTACCATTCGTACACAATAGGGTTTGTGAAATCCAAGAACAAACGAGTTCTTTTACATGGCGATACGTTCCAACACACTCCAATTCTGCTGATATAGGTTCTAGGGGCCTCAATGGTGCCCAATTAAAACATTGTAGCATTTGGTGGACAGGACCTCCGTTCTTAAAACAAGATGAAGCCGAATGGCCTGTGCATCCCATTCAAACCACAGAAGCAGATTTGCCAGAGTTAAAGATTCAGTGTAACCACATTTCTCAATCATCGTCTATCACAGATCTCATTCACAACACATCGTCATTCATGAAATTGACTCACATAACAGCATATATACAACGATTCATTAACAATTGTCGTAATCCTAATCAGAAAGTTATATGTCATCTAAAGGTCCACGAATTGAATTCTGCCTTAAATCTCATATCTATCTTTTCGGAAGAAATTGCCATTTTATCTCAAAAGAAACATCTTTCACCAAAAAATAAACTCATAACGCTCAACCCATTTATAGATAACAATGGTTTATTGCATGTCGGTGATCGACTCTCAAACTCTGATTATGGTTATGACACCAAACATTCCATTATTCTACATGCTTCACATCATATTTCAAAACTTATATTCGTGTATTATCACAAAGTTTTGTTGCACTCAGGACCTCAAATGTTATTGTCTTCGGTAAGACAAAAATTCTGGACCATTAATGGTCGTAATTTAGCTCGATCTGTAATGCGCAATTGTGTGAAATGTTGTAGATTTTCGGGTCGCATTGTCCAACCAATAATGGAAAATATTCCTGCTGAACGTATTACAGCAAATGTTCCATTCTCAAACACAGCAGTCGATTATGCAGGACCCATCCTGATAGAAAATAGAAAGGGCAGGGGCTGCAGTTTGATAAAATCATACATCTGCGTCTTTGTATGCCTATCCATAAAAGCTGTCCATCTCGAACTTGTGACAGATCTAACCAAAGAAGGGTTTATCGCTTCGCTGTCCCGTTTTATAGCTCACAAAGGGAAACCTGTCAATATTTTCTCTGATAACGAGACCTGTTTCGTTGGGGCTTGCAACGAATTAGCGAGATTTCTCAAACGTAACAATGATGACATAAGTGCAAATTGTTCAGATTTATCCATAAATTTCAAATTTTCTCCAGCTTATAGTCCTCATTTCAATGGATTAGTTGAAGGTTCAGTAAAATCTGTTAAACATCATTTAAAAAAAGTATTATCCGCTCATTTAACTTTCGAAGGAATGTATACAGCGCTAATTCAAATTGAATCCATACTGAACTCACGACCTATAACCCCCCTTTCATCTGATCCATCTGACCTTGTTTCTATAACGCCTGCACACTTCCTTATCGGACGAAAACTCACCATGCTGCCTCATTCTCAGATTCCTGATAAAGAAAGCTCAGAATTGAGCAAATGAAATCACATTTCTGGAATAGATACTACAAAGAATATCTTTCAGAACTACAGGCCAGACAGAAGTGGCGCAAAGATGGCAATCAACTACGGATCAACGACATGGTGTTAGTCAAGAACGACAGACTTCCTCCAAACCGATGGCTCCTTGGTCGAATCACCACCGTGTTTCCAGGTTCTGACGGCGTAGCACGCGTTGCTGACATCCTCACCACATCCGGGACTGTGAGACATGCGTTCAACCGGCTGTGTCTATTACCAAGGTTGGAACAGGATGTTCCAAGGCCGGGAACATGTCTACGCATGACAGCAGCAGACCCCAGCGGGGAAGGCAAGGGACGAAGTGCCTTGTGAAGTCGTAGCATAGCATAACCTCTCTCTCGTACAGCGCTTCACGCCATGAGCACACAGCTCCTTTGTGTTTTAATATTTTAAGTCAATAAAACCATATTTGTAAAGAAATAGCTGTACATTATCGTTGGCAAACTATATCCAATCATCTTGCTGCTAAAACTCCGCTTCACATTTAGTTTCGTTATTGTTCAGTAAATTATTAGCACTAAACCAATTGACTACCTTTGAGATTGCATTGTTCACATCGTCAAAGTTCAAACTGCGCGTTTCATTTTAAACAAAAGTGAAGTGTCATCTGCAAACAGTACCATCTCATGATTATCTCTGACAAGATATGACAGGTCATTATTATAAACCAAAAACAGGAATGCCCCGAGTATGGAACCCTGCGGTACACCCATAGTAACAACAGACCCTGGAGATCGTTTTACATTAATGTCAACTCTCTGTATCCTGTTATTTAGATAATAAGAGAGAAGATCTAAAGAGTTATCCCTAATTCCATAGTGATGTAATTTCCTGATCAATGTCCCATGGTCAACGCAATCAAAAGCCTTAGACAAATCGCAAAATACTCCTAGAGCATCATGCGACTCCTCCCAGGAATCATATATATGTGATATTAACTCAATACCGGCATCAGTAGTTGATTTGCCTTGTGTAAAACCAAATTGTTTACAGTGGAGCATGTTGTTGGTGATGAAATGTGTAAGAAGTTGATTTAAAATTACTTTTTCAAATACTTTACTAAATGTAGGCAATACCGATATCGGTCTAAAGTTAGAAGGGTCAGATGTACTACCCGATTTAAACAAAGGTACTATTTTACTGTGTTTCATTAAATCAGGAAAGACGCCAGATTCAATAGATGCATTAAATATGAAAGCTAAATCAAGTGCAATAACATTTATTAGGGGCTTCACAACATGAACAGAAATATCCCAGAGGTCTGCAGTTTTCTTAACATTTATTGATTTAAAGGCTTTAATAATATCTTTATCATCTACATAATTAAACAAGAATTGATTTTCACATCTAGGTACATAGTCTTTTACCAAAGATTCAGCGACTACTTTGGAAGAGTCTAGAGACATTGTAGTAGAGATTGGGATGTCAGTAAAAAAAAACAAACGCTTTAGCTACATAAATATCATTTTTGAAAGTAATATCATTAATTTTTAATTCATATCCATTGTTTTTAATACTGACCTTACCAGTTTCACTTTTAATTATATCCCAAGTTGATTTTATTTTGTTATCACTTTTTCTTATTTTAGATCTGATATAATTTGATTTTGCAATTTGACAAACTTTTCTATAGATTTTTGAGTACTTTTTTACTTTATCCATGAACTCGTCACAATGATTCCATTATTTTTCACTATATAATTCATATAAATTTTGTCTAATTTTAAGTATACCTACTGTGGCCCATTTACTAAAGTTAAGTTTGTCTGAGACCACAATTGATCTGGTAGTAAATACTGCATTGAACTCATTGCTGCATTTGTAAAAAAAAAATACAATATGACTCATTAGGGTTATTATTAGAGTAATTGATAGGTAGTTTGCTATCCCAATTCAATTTAAACCTTTCAAACCGATGTGCAGTCACAGGTATGTATTGTATCTTTCTTGTAGAACTATTTTTAAGTTGAATTTCTAGTCTAATGTATTGACCTAAATGGTCTGACTTTAAATTACTTATAATTTTTTGAAGTACAATTTTTTCATTTGGATAAGCAAATATATTGTCTATACAATTTGCTGAGGTTTCAGTTATAATAATAATAATTCTTTATTGCAGAGAAAACACAATGGAAAAAATATAACGAACAATATGCAAAGGTGAGCTTATTTCTAAAAAGAAATTTCTCACAGCTAACCTGTGAGGAAAGGAAAAAATATTTATAGAGAGGTAGTCCTAGTGTACAATTAAGAGTTAAAAGAAAGAAATAAAGTCATTATACATCAGATAAATCACAATACATCCTACACATACTATAAAATAAATTAATAGAATACAATAAATACATAGATACACACACATACATACAATAAGATACCCACTATGCGGAAGAGAGGAGATGTTGTTTCAACTTTTTCTTAAAAGAGAACAAGGATGTGCAATCCCTAATAGCGCAAGGAAGTGCATTCCACAAACGTATTGCCCTTAACCTAAACGAGTGCTCGTAAGCAACAGTGTTGTGCTGAGGAATTGACAAAAGTGACACCGTGTGAGATCTCCGAAGTCTATCCCCAGAGAAAAGAAACTCAAAATGTTCACGAAGATATGCGGGATAGCGCGGATTTCTCAAAATATTGAAGAGGAAGGAGAGAATGTGCATATCACGACGAAGTCGGTTATTCGAGTAGGTTCCATGAAAAGTGGCTTTAAGTTGTAAGAATTAAATAAGTTAGTTAGTCTCATACTAAGGGAGTAAGT
Source organism: Argyresthia goedartella (assembly GCA_949825045.1). NCBI lineage: Eukaryota > Metazoa > Arthropoda > Insecta > Lepidoptera > Argyresthiidae > Argyresthia > Argyresthia goedartella. Next base: position 7,901,977 of record OX463832.1, on the reverse strand, counting down.
TTCTAATAAATTTACATTGAAGTCTCCACATATCATAAGAGTTTTATTAGATTTTGATACTTTAAATAATATGTCATCCATGACTTTTTCAAAAACATCAAATGAACCTGATGGTGGGCTATAAACGCTTATTACAATTATGCGCTCCAATTCAACACATGCTACTTCAATGTGGCTTTCAACTGATAAACATACTATTTCATTACGATTTTTGAACTTTATGTGTTTATTTAGAAATATTAGAGAGCCTCCACGAACAGCATGTGATCTGCAAAAAGAACTACCAACCTGGTGGTTACTGAAATTGAACAAGAGCTCATGGCTTTTTAGCCAATGTTCTGTTAGACATAAAATATCAATATTAAAAGAGTCCATGTACAATTCCAACTCTAATAATTTACTGCTAATACCTTGAATATTTTGGTAGACCAGATTAGTAAACTTTGCATTTATTTTACAATATTGAATTTTTCTGTTTTTATTATGTACTTTATTAATATTATTTGACGGGCTAGAGACTTCCTCTATTGTCGTTGTATCTAATTTAAATGACTTGGAAAAGCTTCCAAGTTTTGTTTGAAACATCAGTATAATGCTCAATAGAGGCATTATATGTAGCCAAATTTTTGGCTGTTATATTAAAATAATAGGACAGCGAATTTGCTAGTTGTCTTTTGTAATAACTAGGAAGGTAATATTTACCTTTAGTCAAATAATATTTATTTCTAATAACAAAATTGTTAGTATCCATTACATGTATATTATTATTACATGATATAGTATGCAATGTCATATTCAGCTTATATCTAAGGTTGTTTTCTGATTGTGGCAGGCTGTCGCTGTAAGGGAATGTGAATATAACAACTAAATATTTAATTAAGTCAGACTTGTTCACATTACCGCTATTACCGAGGCATATGATTAAATAACAGTCATCACTATATGTAGCGTTATCTACTTTTTGCATAATATCATGCAGATTACAGTTGGGTAAACAATTATTTATTACCGTATGCTCCATATACATATTTAATAATTGGCCCATATTTTTTCCAAGTTCATCGCTGTACATAATTGTTTTTATACCTGGATATGAAGTGCTAAAATCCAGAAGGGAAGTAGCTGACGGAGCCCAGTCCGGCACACAACAGCAGATAGATAAACAAATAGTCACTTATTACTTTTTACTGTAGACTCGATCAAGTTTCGGGAACTAAGTATATTTCCTTTGCCTGTTCAAATTACCTTCTTTTTATAGTAACTAGCCTTTTCACACTACGTTTTTTCCGATTTATAATGTATATCAATGTTTTTATTGAAATAGGGATACATATATATTTACATATTTACAAACAGGCCAAACACAAAAGCCTCCACTTTTTCGCTATCCTGCAGTCGGCCAAAAAGGCGACGTCGGCAGTCTGAAATATGTTAAATACGATATGCCTGCGACATGTATTATGATGATAAATCATGTAGCTCAGCTAAAATTGCGTTTCACGTCTTGTCCCATCGGCAAATAAAATCGAACTCTTTCAGTTAGTCCACGCAGCTTTAGAAACGATTACGACAACAGCTAATAGCAGCAGACTGAACAAGGCTGATATCGCTAATATAGGCATTCTCGGCCAGCGCATCATAGCAGCAGTGGCAACACTAGACCTGCGTCTGTCGGAAGCGGAAATGGAAAGAACGCAGGCAGAGGCGAGATGCGCCACTATGAACTGTGCTCTAATGGAGAAATGTGCACCTGGTGCCGCACCACCTGCACATTATGCCACAGTGCCATTAGGGAATCACATTTCCTTTGCCCACGCAGTGAAAACTGGCCGCACCACATCACAGGCACTCTCGGTTGACAAAGGACCCGTGATGGCAATATACCCCGCTGCAGGCCACGAAGATGCCTTAAAATCTGCGGACGATACAAAGAATGCCCTTAAAAGCTTCATCGACACGGCCAAAATAAATGTGCAGATTCAAGCAGTGCGAAAAGTGGGAAACGCCGGGGTGGTCATTCAAATGACCAACAAAGACTCAGCAGCGCGACTTAAAGAAGCACTAACACCAAGTCTCCGCGCAACTGAGCCACAGCAGAGGACTCCCCAGATGGCTTTTCTTAATATGGAAGGGGACCCAAACCCCGAAGCAACCATTGTCACGCTACACGAACAAAACTTTGCTGCCGACCCTGAGTGGCCTCTAGCTAAGCTGCAGAAAAATATAAAGCTGATCTTTAAGCGCTGGAGGAGCGGCCGCTCATGTTCTACATGCGTGTTCGAGTGCTCACCGGCCCTTCGCGTAAATCTAGACACTCGTGGACGCGTCTACATAGGTTGGCAGGTGATCATGTGATATTGAAGATCACATAAACGTGACGTGCTGCTCCAAATGCCAACAATATGGCCACCCTGAGCGATAGTGTTATGCTAAGGAAACCACGTGCGATAAATGTGGTAAAGAAGGGCATCGCCGTAACACCTGCAAGGAGGAACAAAAACGTTGTGCGACCTGCACTCGATTTGGCCGCAAAGAGGCGACAGACCACAGCACCGCCGCGCGTAAGTGCCCCGCACGTCGTCATGCTGAGCAGCGGCTACTAGGAAACACCAATTATGGCAGATAAATATACATCAGGGTGCAAGCTAAATCTGCAAACAACAACATCACGTAATTTCATTAATATGTTGTAAATGACTTTATATGAAGTTTCATCGTAGTGATGAACTTTGGTAAGTAAAAAGTAATACTTTTTATTAGTAGAATGAGCGGCCAGCACAGTCTCGGGCTCGCGCTCTGCTGATAGCAAGTCAGCAGAATTGTCTACTGTGGACAATTGTTCGCAACTCAGCATAGAGTAGTCGAAATCTAGAGAAGTCGGGCAAGCGACTAATTTGTGTTTAGACAGATGTAATGGCTCATTGTGTTCCTGAACTTGAGTATCATTTGATACTGATTTTGTATATATTTTTTTTAAGTAGATCTCATAAGAGCATTTGTTTAAGTTAGAATGAGAGATAGCGTTGACAGGGTTTCGGGAAAGAGCATCTGCATTCGCATTTACTCTGCCGGGTTTATAAACGATTTCATAATCGTACTCCTCTAGTTTTAATCGCCAACGTAGAAGACGAACGACCTCCAGGGTCTTTAGCATTAAATAGCCAGACTAAGGGACGATGGTCAGTTACAATTTTGAACCTATATCCATACAGATAAGGGCGGAAGGTGTTAATTCCGAAAAGAATAGCTAGAAGTTATTTCTCTGTAGTAGAGTAGTTTCCTTCGGCTTTGTTCAAAGTTCGGGACGCAAAGGCGATAGGCTTGTCGCTGCCAATCTCGCCTTGAGAGAGAATTGCTCCAACGGCGTTATTAGAAGCGTCAGTAGTGACCACAAAAAGTTTTGAAAAATCAGGATATTGTAGTAAAGGAGCCGAAACAAATTTTTCTTTCAGAGAATTGAATGCAAATTCTTATTCTGAGGACCATATGAAAGGAATATCCTTTTTAAGAAGACAGGTCAATTGCTTTGTGATTTTAGAGTTTAAGTTCTCTATGAAACGACGGTAATAGCCAGTTAAACCAAGAAAAGATTTTATGTCTTTGGCATTTTGGGGAACAGGGAATTCTGAGATGGCCTTGATTTTGTCAGGATTAGGAGACACACCTTTATCGGTAATAATGTGATCTAAATAAGAGACTTCGCGTCTCAAAAACTCGCATTTGTCGGGTTGCATTTTTAGGTTAAATTCCCGAAATTTGTCGAAAACGAGTTTCAGCTTTTGGATGTGCGAATCAAGGTCATGGGAATAGACAATACAGTCGTCTAGGTTAACATAACAATGTAGTCCATGTAAACCGGATAGAACGGTATTCATCAACCTTTGAAAGGTAGAAGGAGCATTCTTGAGTCCGAATGGCATCCTAACGAATTCGTAGTGGCCTGAAGTGCCATTTGAGTTAGTTACGGTAAATCCTGTGTTTAATGAGTCAGCAGGATTAAGACAGATCTAATGGAAACCTGATACAAGGTCAAGGGTTGAAAAGTACTTCGAATGACCCAACTGATCGAGAATGTCTGTAATTAGAGGAATAGGGTAAACCTCGTTAACGGCAACGTCATTAAGACGCCGATAGTCAATGACAACGCGCCACTTTTGTTTGCCAGAGGCGTCCATTTTTTTGGGAACCACCCAAACTGGTGCACTCCAAGGTGAAATAGAAGGTCTGATAATGTTCTGAGCAAGCATCTTCTGCATTTGGTTTTCAACCTCTTGCTTATGAACCTCGGGGAAACGGTATGATTTTACATGTATCGGATTGCCCGTATTGATAGAATGCTGAATTGCATTTGTGCACGTGAGAGGATCGCCTTCAAGATAGAATATAACTGTGTACTGTGTACAACAGTCTAAAATAACCTTTCTCTCTTCTGAATTTAAATGATCGTGACGAATTTGATTGAGAACGCGTTGTTGTCTATCTGAGGAAACTTCATGAGAAGTAGAGAAGACGTTCTGAGAAGAACTCTGAGAAAAGTCGACAGGTAAATCCATAGGAGTAAGTCGAACTGAGAAATCTTTGATTTCGATTGGTTTTTCCAGTGTATTTAAAATAGAGACATTAACTCTATAGTTTGGCTTAACTGTAACAATACAATTTGCAAGGTAAACACCTTCGCAGAATGTGTGATCGAGTATCAACGCGTCGCGCAAAGAGTCTAATTCCGAATCGCGGCTAGTGATTGACTCCGATATTTAGGTATAGAACAGTATATAAATTAGGTATAAATTGTATGCGTCTGCACTATTCACGTAATAAAGTAGTTCATAACAGTACGAGCTACCGACAAAAGATAGTGGCGGCGGAAAGCAGATCTAATGGAGATGGCTGAAACCGGCAACGAAGACCCATGGGGACGAGCATATCGACTGGCCAGTGGGCGCCGGCGCCCACCGACCGACATTATTAGTGGCACTGAGTGGACGCGCGGTCGGCTATGCAAAAAATGCTCCGAGCACTTTGTCCTGATGACGATGAGCGCAACGACTCTGTACACCACCGACAGATCCTAAGGCCTACAGGCCGATCATCTTGCTCCCAGTCCTCGGTAAGATTCTTGAGCGAATTATACTGGCCTGTGCCCCGCAAATATCGAGGGGCATTTCAGAATTCCAGCACGGCTTCTCTCCGGGTCGGTCGACTGTCACAGCCTTGAATACCATTATTTACGTTGCTAGGGACTCGAAAGCCAAGTACGTACAGGCGTTCTTTCTGGATATCTCGGGGGCCTTTGATAACGCCTGGTGGCCGATGATTTTGCTGAAAGCGAAACGTGGAGGCCTGCCCCCTAACATCTATAAGATGTTAGTGGATTACTTCACTAACCGCCGCGTAGGGCTATTCATCGTTCCGCTGGTGGAATGGAAGGTCTCCACTATGGGGTATCCTCAGGGATCCGTGGTGGGACCGATGCTCTGGAATGTGCTGATGGACGACCTGCTGCGATTGCCATTGCCTGCATGCACTATGCTCGTAGGCTACGCAGACGACGAGACTATCCTGAGAGAGTCAAACTCTCGATCCTCAATCGAACGCTCGGCCTCTAGGTGCTTAACGGCGTCTCAGATTGGGGCTCCAGAAACCACCTGAGCTTTTCTCCGGCAAAATCTCGACGGCGGACTGTCGTTCGATGCACATGAGTCATACATAGGCGAGCGCGCGGCAAATTGCTTTGGAAAAGTGTCGCGTGTATCCGCATTTAGTTGGGGTATACGTTATCGTGCTCTGCGCATACTGTACACTGGTACCTATATCTCCACCGTGACGTATGCCGCGGCATGCTGGTACAGGCGTGCGTCCTTCCACACGGTGCGTGCCTCACTTCTGAGGACACAGCGACCGTGCTCTTGACCAAAGCTTATCGTTCATGCAGTACAGCGGCCCTACCGGTACTAACAGTCGTGCTGCCGGCTGACCTGGAGCTCATCCGCGCCGGCCGTAGTGATGAGGCGCGGGAAGGTTAAAAGGCCAAACTCTGGGGGAGGTCGTTGCACAATGGCAAGGACGCAGGATGAATGAGACGCAAGGTCGAGAGCTATACCGTTTCTTTCGGGACGTGGCGGCTTGCCTCAAGGCCTCTTGGGTTGAGCCGGACTACCAAACTTCGCAGATATTGTCGGGACACGGGTGCTTCAGGAAGAGACTGCATGATATGACGTTATGCCCGATGAGTGTATGTGAGTGCGGCATAGAAGATGAAGATATGCATCATGCTCTTTGGGAATGTCCACTATACGACGACGAACGGAAGGGAATGTTAGACGGAATCACTCGAGCGGATGAAGGACCAGTCTACTACGAGGTCCTCGTCTTGTCAAAAGCGAACATCCAACGGCTACACCAGTTTGCGCACGCGTGGCATAAAAAGAGATGTGGCTGGGAATTTGGCTAAAATGTTAAATGACATGCGGAATAGGCACCGAGCTCACACCGTTTGTGTGTGTCACAACACCAGAAGGGTGCGACGCTTCTAAATTTTCCCCCGCGCCCCTGAATGGGGAGAGGCGGGAAGAGGACAGGCGGAGGGCAAAGAAGGCCGGTCTAGCCATATGGGGGCGCACAGAAATAGCTGCGGGTTACAAGAGCTCCATGCAAATCTAACCCATTTGCTTGCTCCCCTGCGTTTGCCTCATTATGACATGCAGTCGGAATGAGGTTGGGTGGAGGTGGGATATGTTTAACTTAGGCTACCAAATCATATAGCTAGCTAGTTAAACTCAATAATACACAATCAAGACAGTGTCACATTGAGATGAAACAGTAAAAGGCAATAGACAATAATGTGATGTGCCAGCCAGTACCATCACTCCTCCTAACAACACATTAGTTGACTCCGAGGCCGCTCCGCAATTTGCAGAGTCGTGGTCCAGCTACCGCCGTTGTTAATAAGTCTGCGCCCATGTCTTCTGTTGGACAGTACTGGACCTCCAAGATTTTGCCTTGAATGCAATCTCTTATGAAGTGTAATTTCAGATCGATGTGTTTTGACTTTGACGTTACCATAGAATTCTTGCTTAGCTTCAACGCAGCTTGATTGTCGTTTTGGATTACTATTCTTTGGTAGTTCGTCCCTAAGACTTTGTATAACCTTTTTAGGTGTATGGCCTCTTTTGCTGCTTCAGTCAAAGCAATGTATTCTGCCTCCGCTGTCGATAAAGCGATGCTTCTCTGCTTCCTTGCCACCCAGCTTACTGTTGTTCCTGCATATTTGAAACAGTAGCCAGAAAATTACTTTCTGTCTAGCTTGCATGCGCCCCAATCCGCGTCAGCCATTCCATACAATTCACATCCAGTTTTCTTGCAAGTTAATCCAACACTCCTTGTTCCTTTTAGGTAACGCAGTACTCGCTTTGCGCACTTGAAGTGTTCTTCACTATAACAGTCAAGTACATCAGCGAACCAATTATGCTTTTGTAGGGGATGTTATCTTTTCTCTCCCGAGCTTCGCTTTTCTGTAGCGTAAGACCTGGCTCCATGGGTGTTGATGTAGACTTGCAGTCTTCCATGTTGAACTTTTTGAGGGTGTCTCCAATGAACTTAACTTGGTTCAATTTGATTCTATCCTCTGTATAAGCCACATATATTCCAATCAGACGTTTTGGTCTTCCTAGATCTTTCAGTTCGAACTTCTTGTTTAGCAGGTCCTTAATCTCCTTAAGTTTCTTAGGACACGAGTAGGCAATCAACAAGTCGTCGACATAGATGGCGAGGATTATCTTTACTCCTCCTTTCGCCAGAATTTAAATACATGGATCATAGCTTAAAGCCACAAATCCTAGAGTTTTCAGTTCTGTGTCGAGATTCTTGTACCACTGCCTTCCTGCCTGCTTGAGTCCGTATAAAGCCCTTTTCAGTAGGCATATTTTCTCATTTTTTTATACTTTTTATATCTTCTAGCATACTTGATGTCTTGTTGTACATGGTCAGATCGTCTTTTTCACTTTCTTCAATTAGTAGTTCTGTCAAATAGTCTTCTAGGTAGTTTGGGTATTTCATTGTTATATTTTCTTCTAGTTCCCCATTAAGGTAGGCCGTAGTCACGTCCATTTGGTTTAGATCTAGGCCTTCTTCTACAGCTATTTCAAAAACAGATCTCATTGAGCTTAGTTAAGCCACGGGAGCATACGTTTCGTTATAGTCTACGCCTGATCTCTGCGTAAAACCCCGTGCTACTAGTCTGGCTTTCTTCGTAATACTGTTGTCTGGTCCCGTTTTGTTTTTCAGAACCATCTTGTAGTCTATTACTTTCATATTTTTGTCTTTTTGGACTATTTTCCATGTGCCGTTCTTGACATGTGCTCGTATTTCGGCTTTTATAGCATCATGCCAATATTCGTCACTTTCGTTTTCGAACAGATAAGATTCTTCAATAGTCTCTGCTAGGTCTGTATGATTGAGCACATAATCCTTGGTCCATACAGGTGGGTTGATGTCTCTTTTTGGCCTCCCATTCTCTTGTGAACTTGAGTTCTCGGGCATGTCTACAACTGAAATTTCATCGTTGTTCGTATCATTATCACCTGAATCATCAGGATTTGTAGTTGTATCAACATTTTTGTTTTTATTAAATTCAACTTCTATCTGTTGTACCTTTTTCTTCTTCCTTCTGTTCTTTTTTGTTGTGTTTATGTTCTTTTCTTTTTCAGAACTCTGCTGGTGTACCTGTTTTTGCCCACCTATCAGGCTTTTATACTCGTCTTTGTTGTCTTCAAAGTACATTTTTTCTATTACTTTTTTATCCCTGCTAATAACCACATTGTTTTCTTCCAGTATGAATACTCTAAAAGCTTTGGCCGTCATCGAGTATCCAACGAATATTCCCTCCTTTGTCTTTTTCGTCAGATTTCCTCGTCTGTTTTTTTTTTAAGATGAAGGTTTTTCTGCCAAAAACAGATGGTGTGCGGTCGAGGTATTTTTTGAAAGGTATTTCTCCTTTTAGTGGTTTTGACGGTCTTCTATTTATCAGGTAAGTTGCAGTACTCACTGCTTCGGCCCATAGTTTTTTGGGTGCATTTGCTTATATCAGCAAGCATCTGGCTTTATCCAGCAAGGATCTATTTATGCCATTTTGCTGCAGCGTGTATGTTGCCGTCATCCTTCTGTGGATTCCATGCGTCTTGAGGAAATCATCGAACTCTTTGTTTTGGTACTCTGTTCCGTTGTCCGATTGAAAAGCTTTTATCTTCCTATTGTGCAATGTTTCCACTTCTGATTTATATTCCTTGAACTTGTCAAGTACCTCGCTCTTTTTCTTTAGGAAATATACATGGCAATAACGTGTATGATCATTGATAAATGTCACGTAATACCTTGACTCCGCTAACGTCTCGCATTTGAAAGGTCCACACACATCACTATGTATTATTTCAAGCGGTACCTCTGCGTACGTATTTTCGTGCGTTGGAAATGGTGATCGGCTCATTTTGTTTTTGATGCATGTTTCACAGGTTTCCATTTTACCGTGTAAATCCAGACCGTACATAAGCTCCTTTTTCGCCAGCTACATTAAGTCCTTTTCATTTATGTGGCCGAGTTTTCGATGCCACTCCATGATATCTTTGTTTTTATTTTTCACGATATTCGCAGCGTTGTTGTTGACTTCATTGTCACTGTCAAAATCCAGGAAGTAGAGCCCATTTTGTCTTTGTGATGTCAATGTCATGTCACCTTCTTTGTCCACGATGTAGGCCTTGTCTTTTTTGAATATGACCTTATTTCCTTTATCGGTTATTTTTCCGACTGACAGGAGGTTCGTTGACAGGTCCGGAACAAACAAGCTGTCCTTGATGTCGATGGATGCATGATTTTTGATGATGCGCACCAAAGAAAATTAATACTCACAAGGAGGCACATTCCCTCTTCCTTCGATTTAGCTTGTGTGATGATTTGACACCAACTTTAGGGTGCCTTTCTCAGGTTTCAAATTTGAGAACAATGTTTTATCTCCACACATATGCTATGAACAGCCGCTATCTAGACACCAAACTTTTTCTGATTTAGGCGATGCCGCGCTGCTCTGGCAGACGTTGAAGTTGTTCTTCTCACTTTTGCATTACTTGGCGGTGATAGTCGGCAGGAGTATGAAGACTTATATTATTCAAATTAAGCTTTATTAAAACCACAAAAGATCAAAACAGATTTAGTATACAAACATTGCGAAATTTTAAATTTTCACTGACACAGAACAACATAGGCTTGTTGCAACTAGCAACCAAACTTTTACTTCAATGGGGTTGGCCGGTGAAAGCTAAATCCAGATGGCGCTAGCACGTCTTGTACCTCTTCCTTCAAAAGTGACAAACACGTAGGGATGCCATTATTTTCATTCGAATCGAATCATTCGAGATTTAATTTATCTGGCGCAAGGATCGAAAGAATATGTTTGTATTAAAAAAGATGGGATTACTTCAGAGAAATGCAATTCTAGTTCATACGTCCATGGGTTAAGCTCGTTTAAGCTTCAAACAATACAAAAAGTTCGAAAATAGGACATCCCAAACCGATCTTTGATTAAATCGATTCGAATGTAATCCCTATAGTACAGTGTCAACTGTCAGTCAATGTTGGTCTGCTCTGGTCAATGTCTCTTTTGTTGTTGTTGACTGTGCTCGTTTCTTTTTCGCTATTATTTCGGTTCTTCCTTCATCTCTTTCGACTTCTGCTAAACGCCCTGGACTCAGATTGACGCTTCACGGAACGGATTGATTGCATTGGAGATCTAATCTTGAAACGACCTTAGCTTGCGAATACCGGACACCGAACTCAGCATTATGTATTCGGCTTGGAAAATAGCTGAGTTGAAAGAAGAACTAAAAAAAGGGGTGCTTCTTTACGTGGCAGGAAAGCCGATTTGGTGGAGAGGTTTGTTGTGTTTGTGTACTAGCTACTAACCTATTATTATTAAAAGTTTCAGATTCACAGGGACATCAAATCATGTACCTAACACTGTTCCATTTCTTTGCAGATTAGATGCATATGATCAATATTTTAATGGTCAACCCAACACACCATGTGCCATAAATGAAGACCCAGCTATGCAACTGCCATCTCCTGAAATGTACCGCGACATCAATAGCAATACAAATGTCGCACCAATAAATAAAACTCAAATAAGGCATTATCTAAACTTGTAAGTAGTCCATATGCAGTTACTTATCTATTTTTTTTTGTTTATCATTGTTTAACTGTGGTAACAGTACAACACTTTTTACAGCACCAGCAAGAAAATGCAGAAGGCTGTTGACTTGTATGAATCAAGACATTTGGTTGCTGTTCGCTCATACAACTTAAATGGAGACACCTACATAAAATAAATATGTCGAAAAACTATGAAACAGCTGTATTATGAATCAAACATCAAGATCGATCAATTTGGTACTGTTGATGAAGCTACCTGTGAATGCCCCGCAGGAAGTGGGACAAAAGCCACATGTAAACATGTGGCAATTGTAGCAGTTATGCACAAGGAAAAATATCCTGCTCTATCAAACTTGCACACAGAAGCTGCAACAATTTCATGTACCAAAAAAATCATATGCAGGTACACCAGTGCGAGCTGAGAAAATGGCCAGAAGATCAAAAACTGCAAGTATTTTGTTTGAGCCATACACCGTACAAAATATTGACAGAAACACGCAAATGCTTATGCATTAGTGGCTGATCACACCTACTGTAGAACACATGCACCAGAAGAAACACTGAGAAAACTACATATATCTCAGATTGATGATGAGGTAATTTCCCATATTGAAGGATCAACAAGACTCCAAGCAGATAGCCCGGTATGGCATCAAGAAAGAAAAAAAAGAATAACTGCGAGCAAATACCACACAATTTGCCATCTCAAAGAAACTACTAAAAAGAGTTATGCCAGCCAAATGATGAACCAAAGAGAATTTACCTCTAGAGCGACGACTCATGGCAAAATTAATGAAAAAATTGCCATAAACACATATGTTGCAACATATGAACTAGATGTGCAATTATGTGGGCTGTTTGTGAGCGCAGAGCGGCCATATTTAGCAGTTTCTCCAGATGACCTTTTAGGTTCGGAAACAGTTATAGAAGTGAAATGCCCATATGCAAGCCGAATGAAGCTAATATCTAACGAAACAGTACCTTACTTATACGAGAAGGATGGTAATCTTCATTTAAAAGAAACATCGCCATATTATTACCAAATACAAGGTCAGATGTATTGCACAGGAAGAAAATATGCAAACCTGATAGTATATACATTTATGGATATGAAAATAATATATGTCACTCGAGACAACAAATTTATTACTTATATGCTCCTGAAGTTAGATGAATTTTATGAAAATTATTTCAAATGTAAATTATTAGAAAAACATCTATATTACAGCTATGAAAATTATAAAAAATAAAACTATAAAATTGAGCGTTTCTCATTTTATTTAGGTACTATACCTTCCTTAAAATTACAAAGCATAATACATATAAAGAAGATTTTCGATGCCATAGGTACATAAAATGGTTCAGTTCACTTGTTAGTACTTTGTATGTTTTAGTTAGTCCTATAAGTCTTTCTATGTGTACTCTTTCCCTGGCGAATTCTTGGTCCTTTTTTAATAAGAGACCAGGTATTTGTGACTTTCCTTTCAAAAATGTGGGTATGTTTACTCCAATACCCTTACTTATGAATAGGTCTTGCACATTAAATCCCCTATCTGCCATGATGCTATCTATTAGGGACCACATGTCGTGAACAAAATTTACCCATGTGACAAATATATTTGAGACTTCAGTCTTACTTATGCCGAACATTTTACTAATTTCGTAGTCAGGTCTGTTACATCTTAATTTGATTAACAGAATTAAAAATTGGTCCTCAACAGATAATGATAAAACTCTACTCCATCTATATTTTAAGTTGTTGGCCATAGGCATTAATGTTTGCAGTACTAAATTGAATTTTTGATAGGATTCTAAGCCTGTGTAGTACATAACAGCCTGTTCATCTGATTGCAATAATTCTGTAGAAAAAAATCGTAATATGTTTGATGTTTGTGTTGCTAAAATGGATGATTGTGGTTCTTCGGTTTGTGTTGCTGCGACAGAAAATTGAGGCTTGAAGGTTGGTTCTTTGGTTTGCAAAACTGTGACAGAAGGTTGATGCTCAGCGATAGATACTTCCACTTCATTTATATCCAAATTATCTGTGCTAGGTGCAGCCACTTGAACTTTTTGAAGAAGTTCTCTACTTAGTCCTGGAATGGCTGAATTTTCATTTGCAAACAATTTTTTCCGGCAATCTCGAGATCGTTGTCGTTCTCCTCTGGCAGTCACATCCTCAGTTTTGGTGGTCCATGGAAATATGGACGGTACGGCACCCTTACGTAAAAACTTCTTTTCGAGTTCCAAACCTGTAATAGAATATCAAGTAAGTAGGTATCACGCTTATCGCTTTTATAATAAATAGATTCGACTTAATCAATCAACTAGGTACATGGAATATCATAACTTAGTAACTCACCCGAGTATTTTCCCTGCTTTACGTAGTCTGATTCCACGAAATGATTCCGACATAACCTTGTTCCATTGCTTATCACTAATTTTTTACGACGTATCGCCTTCAGCCACTGTTTTGACAACTTTAGGTCTTTGGGAAAACTATGTATTCCAACTTCTGAGCAACTTATTACACTACAACACGGCATTATTGCTTTTTTTGATAAAAATTATAAAATGTTCATACAAAATCTGTTTTTTATGAGTACAAGTGATGCTAGCGCCACTTTGACAGTTGCCAACCCCATACACAGACTTGAATAGTAGGGACAGGGCACGGAGCGCTTGAAAGTGTCGCTACAAAAACAGTACAAAATCGGAAAAATTGGACTGTTTGCAATCAGTCGCGCTTGGACGGTGACAGCCGATTGACATATCGGCAGCAAAAACAAAAATGGTGACCTGCGACGTAAAAAGGTTTAAATCATACCCAAATCGCAAAACACAAAAACAGGGATTGTCGTATCACAAGTATTATATTTTCAATTACTATTGGCTTTAAATTGATTATCTATAAAATATTGTTCTCGAAAAAATCCTCAAACGAAAATAAACCATTCGACTGACGTAACTTTGTAGCGACGCGCGACGCACAGTGAAACTCCATTTTGCGTGAAATAGTGCTAGCCCGTCGCCGCAACAGAATAATATAAGGATAAATAATCTAACCGGATGTCCTAACGGTGATGGAAAACATCGTGAGGAAATCTTCATTACTCCGGCTTCATTACATTAGCTGCGGCGATGGGCTTGCCCCCTGACACGCAAGATGGAGTATTAAATCACTAGCTAAGTGGGCACAGACCGGCACAGTTGTGCCTCTGCCAGCCCGTATGGGAAAAGGCGTGACGCTATGTTACGCGTGTAATGTATTGCTAAATACTCTATTTTATACACGATGACTTAATCAGTGATATCAGGTACCAATTTTCATAACTTTTTCTATGATAAATCAAAATCAAGATCTTAAATTCCAAGTCACGCTACTAATATGTATCTGTGAGCTTACATCCTCTTTCATAATTTAACGGCAAAGACAAAAATTAATATGCCTATTTAATTATGTTTCAACTTTTTATTAATTAAACATGTGGTAATTGCGTGAGACCTCGCCCCTTAAGTAAAATTTTATTTCCTAATCACCGATTAAAAGTCACCGGGTATTTGAGAGTTATCCGTAGATCAACTTACCTAATATTGTGTCTATACACCACAAATTGTGACGCCGTTACAATTTTTCATACTGTCTTGGTTCCGACGAATTCCGAAAGGGCGCTATTTTTCTTAGCCTCAAAATGGTAAGAAATTTAGTACGGGAAGGCCTATCCTTAGTATTTATATCGATGCTTCAATATCTCCTCTCAACAAAGACCTATGCGTTCTGAGATCTTTCTAATCCGGGGTCTTGGGAGTGGCTTTGTGAAAATGTCAGCCAGCTGGTCCTCACTGGATACCTTGTTGACAAGTATCTCACCATTGGTCACCAGCTCTCTTATAAAAAAGTGTCGGACCCGTATATGTTTAGTCCGCAGGTGAAATTCAGGGTTTTTGGCCAGCCTTATTGCGGCTTCGTTGTCTACTCTCAAGCATGGTGTCTCCTTGAGAGCCCCTAGATCGCTCAAAAGTCGAGACAGCCATATGGCTTCCCTGGCTCCTTCACTGGCAGCTACGATCTCTGCCTCCGTGGTCGATATCGCCACACTTGCCTGTCTTTGGCTAAGCCATGTCCTTGCACCACCCGCGTACATGCATAACACCCCACTCGTGGATCTCCCCGTGCTAGGGTCCCCTGCATGATCAGCATCACTAAAGCATTCTAGAGTTCCTTTCTTGTAGTCCTTTTTATACATGATGCCTAAATCTGGTGTGTACTGTAGATAGCGCATTATGCGTTTCAAGCGAATGCAGTCTACCTCTTCTGGTTTCTCCAGACTTCTTGAAACAATACTTACTGCGTATGCAATATCTGGGCTGGTGCATACCATCAGGTAGGCCAAAGCCCCAACAATTTGCCTGTAGTTATTTTTCATATAACTAATATCTACTTTTTCACTATATGTACAATCTTTCACAATCGGCGTCGAGACTGGTTTGCAACTATCCATTCCGAATTTCTTCAGGATTTTCTGTACATAAGATGTTTGGAAAATCTTAATTCCGTCTCCTCTGCTTTCTATCTCTATCCCTAAAAAATATGAGACAGGCTTTATGGTGACTTTGTAATGCCTCTTGAGCTCCTCAATCATTTCTTGAATTAGCTCTTGAGTGGAACCTGCCACAAGGCCATCGTCTACATACAACGCCAGTATTACTTTTCTCATGTGGTGACTTGTCCTCTATGGTGGTAGGTCCTGTCCTGTTAATTACATAAACAGCAGAATTTACCACTTCGGCCCATAACTTCTGAGGCATCTCTTCATGTGCATGCATCATGGCTCTTGCAGATTCAACGATTGTGCGATTTTCCCTTTCGCTACACCCATTTTGTTCTGGTGTGTACGGCATGACGAGCCTTTGTTTTATACCGTTCTCTTCGAGTAGATCTCGTACACTTTTGTTATCAAACTCACCGACGTTGTCACTTAAAAAATCCTTAATGATGTTTCCAGCGTTCCTGGCTTCAGACAACATAAGTTTCAAATTTTTATAGACGTCGGATTTTTGTTTGAGGAAATATACATATCTGTATCTTGTATGTTCGTCCTTGAACAACACGAAATATCGATATCCACAGTTGCTAGACGGGAAGGGCCCACAGACATCTGAGTGAATTCGCTCACCGGGCTCCGTAGCCTTTTCTCGAGTGTCAAATGGCCTTCTGTGCGCCTTGGCAAAGATGCATCCTTCGCACAGCTCTCCACTGTTTGACGTCTTAACTCCTAGCTCCTTCTCTATCAATCGTTTGACATGTCTTTTGTCTTGATGTCCCATACGCTCATGATATAGTTGCAGCGTATCTTTATGCTCAATAAGGTTGACTGAAACAACAGGGCATATGGTTTTCTAGTCTATCTTGTACAAACTACCAAACCTCTGTCTTTTTCCTGTTAAGACAATCTTGCCGTTGACCTTTAAGGAACACGTCGTAACCCGTGATTCAAATATGCTCATGGGATTTTTATCTTGTGCGCCCAGCACGGAAAACAGGTTCTTGCTAATCTGAGGAACATACAACACATTTCCTAGGGTGAGGATCTCAATTTGTCCGCCAACATTGGCTTCTAACTGGACTGTGCTTTGCCCAACAGCTTTTATCACATTCCCGTCTGCCGTAGTTACTGTGTGACTTCCTCCAAAGAATTCAAAATCTTGAAATAGATCTCCTCGCATCGTAACATGATGTGTAGCCCCGTTATCTACATACCATTCATCACGATCAGTGACAGAATCCGTCGAGTTCACTGTCAGTAACACCATATTGGAACTTTGAGCTCTTTCCTCCCAATTTTTGCCAGCCTTCGGGCAATCCCTTTTCAAATGACCTGGTTCCTTACAAATGAAACATTTAAACTTATACTTTGTTCCCTTAACAGCTTGTTTATTTGTCCTTGCATAAAGCGCAGCCTCACTAGACTCAGATACTGCCATCTTAGTGTTCAGCGCCTTCTCATGTGCACATAGCTGACCCGTGATATTGCCTACTGTTCTATCGTTCTTCGACATTAGAAGCCAACTCGACTTAAATGAAAAATATGTTTCTGGTAGAGTGTCCAGTATCTAACATATTAGTAGAACCTCGGGCAGCTCCACGTTTTCTTCTTTTAGTAACTCTTCCTTAAGACAGTGCCATAAGTTTTTAACTTTTGAGATGTGAGTTGCAATGTCATCTGATAACTCCCTATTCAGTTTGAAGAAATCCAAGCTAAGATCGTAGAGTCGGCCTTCATTCGGACCCTCGTACAGTCTATGGAATTCATCCCAAACTTCCTTAGGCGTAGATAGTCTGATCACTTTGTCCAGTGTTTCGTCCGTTACGTTTCCAGTTATCAAGAGCAAGGCTGTACTCTCTAACTTCGTAAACTCTCGCAGACTCTTGTTATACCTCTCCGTTTCTGCGTCACCGCTTCCTTCTGCGGGTTTCGCCGGCTTTTGTGTTTTTCCCTCCACAATATTCATGAGTTCCTCTGTACCTCTTAATAAGGCCAGCATCCGGTACTTCCATGACACCCAATTGTGGCCATCAAGTTTCGGAATTTGAATTTTGTGAAGCTCCATTTTTATTTAACTTCTGGGTACTGGGCCCATAACCACTTGGCGGTGATAGTCGGCAGAAGTATGAAGACTTATATTATTCAAATTAAGCTTTATTAAAACCACAAAAGATCAAAACAGATTTAGTAAACAAACATTGCGAAATTTTCAATTTTCACTGACACAGAATAACATAGGCTTGTTGCCACTAGCAACCAAACTTTTACTTCAATAGTTTTTCCTTGGCTTTTCTTCTTACTCCAGCATGCCTCGGTCGTATGGCCTGGCTTTTTGCAGTTCTTGCAGTATTTACGCTTGTTATTTTTAGCGTAATACGCTTCAGATTTTTCAGGTTGATTGTTTTCGTTCCTGGCCTGATATTCCTCCAGTATTTTTATTTTCAGGTCTTCAGGTTTTGGTAAACTATCTCTCGACTCTATGGCTATGCGGAAGTTTTCAAATGATGGTGGCAGACTGTAGAGTTACATGATGCTGAGTAGTTCTGCAGGTATTTGGATGTCCATGTTAGCTAGCTTGTCCACGATGTCCATGAAATTGTTAATATGGTAACGAATGTCTTCATTTGAGGTCAATCGTTTCAGTATTAACTGTTTCAGCAACGTGACTTTCCTCGCTGGTCCGGAGCTCTGGTATGTACTTTTGAGTTTATCCCAAACAGCTTTAGAGGTGATGCAGCTCTTCACTTGTTTTAGTTCAAACGGTGACAGTAGAAGAAAAATTTCAGCTCTTGCCTTTGAGTCCTCCTTGAGCATCAGCTTTTGGGTCCAATACTTTTGTGCCGTTTACTATTTCCCATAAATCCTGCCGCCTGCAGGCACCAAGTGTCATAATTGGTTTTGGTTAGCACCTCTATGTGTCGGTAGGTGGAACCCATCCTTATTTTTTGTAGGATAACCACGCTCTGCTACCAATTTGATAGGCTACCAAATCATATAGTTAAACTCAATAATACACAAGGTAATACAATCAGCAATGTATTCCCATCAAGGAATGATCAAGACAGTGTCACATTGAGATGAAACACTAAAAGGCAATAGACAATAACGTGATGTGCCAGCCAGTACTGTCAATCCCATTGCCGTTAACTTGGCAATAGTGCAAAACCGTCAAACAATGAGGAAATGCAATATCCGGTTGCTAAACGCAGATCACAATTCCCCACTTGAAAAAAAAAATAGCAGGTTTATAGGTTCTTCGATACGTCAGAAATAAAAACCGGCCAAGTGCGTGTCGGACTTCGCACATTTAGGGTTCCGTAATAAATGTAGACTATAAACCAAAAAAATAAATTAGGTAGGTATTCACTTCACATAGGATAAACTAGCCAAAATATTCTTCACCAGCAAATAATGACTTTGTTTTTCATAGTTTTTTTATGAATAACAAAGTATTTTTTGCGGTTTTTAAATGTTTTATTTTTTTAAAACTGCTTATTTTATTTTGAGCAAACATTTTTTTTGCCAAAGTATCTATTGAGATACACAATATATATTTTTTTTAGATTTTTCACTCACTTACTTTAAAAGTTAGAGGGGAGATACACAATTTTTCCACTTTCAAAGGGTCTGTCTCTTCAACTATTTATTTTGAGGGAATATGGTTATAGAAACCTCTATGTCATTTTTAAAGACCTATCTATAAACACCCCACACATATAAGTTTGATGAAAACAATATATGTGGTTTCAGTTCCATGTATGGGAAGCCCCCCTTAATGTTTTATACAAATCGTAAAGCGGTTCACAGAATACATCTACATACCAAGTTTCAACTGTGTAGTCCTGATAGGTTCGGAATAAAGTTGCTGGGACACACGGACTAACGGACGGAGAGACGGACTGACAGACTTAACGAAACTATATACCTTATGGGTTTCTTGTTTCTCAACGGAAACCTTTAAAATTGTCGAGTGGTTAGAAAAAATAGGCTGTGTAGTCAGCGCTCCTGGGATGAGGTCGTGTGCATTCGTGATGATCTCCTCGCTCATAGTTCGGGGCCGGAATTGGCGCGCCTGCGTGCCGTTTGTCAGTCCGACTCGGGGTTGTGGCTGCACGCAATGCCTTCTCCCCAGCTGGGAACTTTCCTGGACGACGACACTTTGCGCGTGGCAGTCGCTTTGCGTCTGGGCTGCACTATCTGCCAGCCGCATCGATGCGTTTGTGGGGCATGGGTCAATGAGTTGGGTCACCATGGCCTACATTGTACCAGGAGCGCTGGCAGGTTTTCGCGGCACCACGCAATAAACGACATCGTTCGTAGGGCTTTGGTATCGGCCAACGTTCCTAGTGTGTTGGAGCCGCCAGGTTTGCGCCGGTCGGATGGGAAGCGTCCAGACGGCTTGACCCTGGTACCTTGGGAGAGAGGACGTTCCCTGCTATGGGATGCGACCTGCGTCTGCACCTTTGCAGCCTCCCATGTCGGGTCAACGGCGGCCCGCGCTGGTGCAGCCGCCGAGTCTGCCGCAAGACAGAAGTGCCTTAAGTATGCCGAACTCACGGGAAGCTACATCTTTGTGCCTCTTGCGCTCGAGACGACTGGGGTTTGGGGGACACAAGGGAAAATATTTATTAAGGATCTGGGGCGCCGTCTAAGGGATAGAGGTTTTGACTACCGCTCTGGGGCATTTCTGATGCAAAGGATCTCCCTGGCTGTGCAGCGGGGTATGCTGCCAGCGTCATGGGAACCTTAGCCTCGGCTATGTCCCGGGGTGGTTTATTCGCGTAGTTGTTTCTTTTTGTGTTTCTATTTTATTTTTAATTCATATATTAACTGATAAGTGACAAATATGATTACTTTGAGAAAAAATTGGGTAACATAACAATATATTGACCTTGAAACTTTAAACACAACTTAGACCTTAGAAACAAATGGCGGCCATTTTGAATTTTAAGCAGACAGGCCAACAGGAGGCCTACTGTGACCTCTTAAATCTATTCAGTTCAAGGCGTAAACTGGACTGCATTGCTAATTCGCAACATGACCTTTAAAAAGCAAGGCAGTATAAGCCCTTAAATACGTCCAGCGTTTTCATGCAGTTCACCTTTTTTTTCCTCATAAAATCGTACCACGACGTGGCACAGAAGTCATTATTCAAGGTTATGGAAATGAAGCTGAGAATCGAAACTCGAATTGAATTGAAACAATAAACAGGACACCTGTGCCAACATAAATTTAAATTTCCCAAATTTCTATTGTTTTAATCGGTATATAAGGGGTAGCTGGTAACAGATAAGTACTACTTAGTCAGATACGGTAGAAGTCGACACTATGGTTAGCTTAAAGGTCATAGTTTTGGTGGCTTTGGTAAGTCTTCTTTATATTTTATTAAGCATTTAATAATACTTCTAATTTATATGAGGAATTGTTAATATCGAAATGTTTTTGTGTTTAAGTTAAATCTGTTACCATTACCGGGAAATAAATATATTTTGTTGGTATGCAGGGCTATATTTTTATTAAATAAATGGCAGAATCTTTTGCTATAGTTTATATATGTCACCGTAAGATTTTCAAAACCGTTATTTTATAAACTAACCTTATATTTCTCGTTAGTTGGTCAACTATCGACAGATAGTAAACTGTAGCGTACTTCTTACTATATGACGCGTTAGTTGATAAACTAATGGTTAAAACTGTTAAATAGTAAACTGGTTTAAACTTGAATTGCAAACGAAATACCAAGACAAACACTGTGGCAGCTTAGGTGAATGTAAGTTCGTGTTAGGTTGACATGTAAGAACAAAAGAAACGTAAATTCTAAACCCTGTCAGTCTGGTTTAATATCTGTCGATAGTTGATTAACTAACGCGTTAGTGTATCAACTAACGGTTTTGAGTATCTTACGCTAACATATAATTAGTTGACCATATTTTGGGCAATGGTAATAGTACCCATAATAATGAAGGTCGTAAACGAAAAAAATAATTGGTTCTAACATAGTAACTTGTAATCAGCTGATCGGGACAATGTACGATTATTTTTTTCATTTGCGACCATATGTTTCTTGGGAAAAGTTGTTCACATAGATGGGTACTATAATTTCCCAAAATATGGTCATCTTATTAAATTTTACCTGTATTATACACTCTACGACACTTGTATAGTTTAGGTCACTTTCAATGAAGTAAGGAACAGAAGGTGTGATCAAATATTAATAGCGTAATCATTCTCAGCAATTGTCGCTAAATCCAATGACTTGATCAGCTGGAAATAAAATAATGACTCATCTTAGTTGCTTACATCAGGGTAATACCGAAATAATTTAAATCAAAATTACAATCGGCCTTTGGTATTAGGGACACTTTCTGAGCAACAAGGGCAACAAACAGATCAGCAACTTTGATTTTTTGCAATCACGATTTTTTAAATAGTTTGTTAATCTCCGCTGGTCTTCTTCGCAGGTGGCGGTGGTGGCCGGCAGTCCGACGTTCTTGGTAAACCCTTTCACGCTCCTCAAGGGTTTCGTTGGCGTGAGTTCCAGTCCTTACCATAATTATTATCATCAAAGCTGACGACCCGAATAGCCGAGTCGGCAGTGACCCTGCCTACGAACCCAAGGGTCCCGGGTTTGAATCCCGGTGGGGGCAAATATTTGTATGATGAGAACGGATGTTATAGCCTAGTCATGGTTTTTTATCTATCTAAGTATGATATTTATCTATAGGAGTATGTGTGTCGTAGTCTAGTACCCAAGATACAGGGAATCCTAGTTTGGGGCTAGATCAATGTGTGTAAATAGTGTCCAAGGTATTCTTATTAATACCCCAATCATCATCTTTTCAACTTGTTGCTATGCTTGAGATTAATTAAATTAATTAATGATTGAGAGTATCTCTATCGCTCGCACACTACTTAAGTACTTCCAGCAAAGACGCGGCAGACCCTACACTAATGTAGGAACCTACAATTAGAGATGCAACGATACGCCTTTATGCCGATACGATACCGATACCGATACGCTTATAAAATATCGGCGATATCGATACCGATACCTTATTGAATAAAAAATGAAGGTTAAATAGATAAAAAACAAGTCAGGTTAATTTTTTATTAGGTAATATAAAAATATAGACAGGTTGATACAGTTTTAGTTATTAAAATTAACATTAATCAGATTTTTGTTTAAAAATAGAGCACGGGGTTTCCCCCAGGCATAGTTTTGCGTTGTCTCGTTTGCAACGAATTAGACGAAACAACTCGCGCGTTTACATTACATTTTTAAAGCGAGAAATTTGTAAAGTATCGTTGTATCATCATCATCATCATCAAAATTAAAGGGCATCAATCATCGGGCATATAAATATCGCCGATGCCGATATATCTGCAAACCTGAAATATCGCCGATATATTGATATGGGAATCGTATCGGTTGCATCCCTCCTTACCTATAATGCCTTATGCTCTATGTCCGGCTCAGCTTATACCATTTGTTACAATACTTATGTCTTAATACCTAACTGACCTGAATCGCTCACTTACTCCCCTCGCCTTTCTCACTTCCTTTTTTTTTTCAGCTCACATCCAAAACCGAAACATCCGAACTAAGTACTTTCGGTAAGTGCCAACTTGCCTACATGATATTAAACACCTAATTGAAATTAAGTGCAATTATAAGTATACCTCGCGCCACGAATTAAGAGCGCTGGGCGACGTTGGCGGGAATTACTACTGCGCATTCAAGGCGACCGCTCATAACGTGTGGCGCGACGTATAATTAGATTATTTTATTTTAATTAGGTATAAACTATATAAATCAACAAATGCCGTGTTACTACAAAAAATATTAAACAGCGTTTTACCTAAAAACAAACGTCAAATAAGTTTTGTTTTTAAACAACTGTTAAAGTGT
Source organism: Argyresthia goedartella (assembly GCA_949825045.1). Lineage (NCBI taxonomy): Eukaryota > Metazoa > Arthropoda > Insecta > Lepidoptera > Argyresthiidae > Argyresthia > Argyresthia goedartella. The sequence goes on along the minus strand of OX463832.1, from coordinate 7,878,328 downwards.
AGTTTATTTTTTGTGGTAAGGCCCATGATGTTCTTTGTTTTTAAGACAAGTTTCAAGATAATTTTAATTAAATCTATGTTTCATTTCATTTTTCAGCTGATTTTGCGGTTGGAGTGACGAGTAAGTTGAAATTTTCTATTACTGCTTTGCCCCTCGGCGGGGATGTTGTGGAGCTGCTGACGAATTACCGCCTTTACCACCCTTTAAGGGAAAAAAGCGTGAATATGTAGCTCTTCTTCGACCAGTGCCTCTCCACTAGTGGAGGTTGGCAGTCAGCTCCAAAAATAATACATATTTATTTATGGGATTTCGACGCTCGACAGACTTAGTTAGTTTGGGTTATTTAAACAAGGTTAAAACATTTTGGGTCATTGTACTCAAGTATAAATATTTATTTCCATTGACCAAATGTTTCTTGGGGAAATTTGTTCATAATGATGGGTACTTTTACTTACCAAAATATGGTCAGCTAATTAAATGTCACCTTGTAGAGATAATGTATTTATATGTAAATAAAAATGTTAAGAATTTACCATCTCACTACTAAAGAAGCTAAACAGTTGCTTACAAAATGGCTTACAAGTCTGGACTATGATGAGGTTGAATCTTTGTTCAAAAGTTCCATATAAATAGTGTCTTTGTATAAAAATTTAATATAACCGTAATTTAATGTAATTTAATTACTGTAATTTAAATATAACCGTAACTTAAACATATAACTGTAACTAAAATAATCATGTGGAACATAACTTGCTAAAAATTTATTAATTACCTTAAAACTATGATAAAATAACTTAAACCTTACAATCTCTAAAACAACTTGTCACTCTTATTACAATAAACTTTGTTTAACTAAGTAAGGTAACTATCAATCTGATAATAATCAAGTAGATTGTAAATGTGTGATAGTGTTTATTTCAAAAGATATATTAGGTCCTTACATATGAAATTGGCGTTTTGTATGGAGAAATTGAAGTTAACTCAATTTTCAGTGCAAACATTTTTGTATTTTTTTTAGGAATGACAGATCCTAATTTTATAAACTTTGTGTTTAAGAATGAGACAATTTTTAGCTAACAGAAAATTTTATATAATTTTTGAAAAGTGAAGCTGTAAAAAAATATTACGAATATTATCATAAATATGGATGACATTTAGGAGGCACTGATTTTAAAGATAACATTTTAGTTATCAAACTGAAAATTAAAAGAAAATTGAATAAGTAGATGTAAAATATTGAAATTAATTTTAAAACAATAAAAAAAAACTGGAAATAGCTATTGAATTACTCGAATTATGAACTCCAGAATCTGTAAGAAAAATTCACCAGTTTCATAGGTAGGCACCTAATATGTCATTGTGGAAGGTAGGAATCTCCTGATACAGGTATTATAATACTTAAAAGGAGATCCTATTTCTGTTAAACCTTAATTCTTACTATGAAATAAACAATTTTGTATTTTGTAAATGTAATATTACTTGTATTGTACCGATTGTATAAATATTCTTTGAATAAAAATAGTAACCTAAAATTATTATATTTAATTATTTTAGGAAACGCAGAAGAAGCAAAGAGCTTCTTCAATAACATCGCAACGATTGGTAAGACTTTCACATTCTTGAGAATAGTTACAAGAAATGTATAACTCGATAATTATATATTTTTAACTTTAACTGAAATAAATTTATCGAATTGCCAATCAAACTGGAGGGCATATGTTCTTGTATGTTATTTTACTCGTTGCTTGAAGTTCTTATAGCTACTGCACAAAACAATGAATAAAAATAAGAGTGGGAAATACACAGGCGATCTGTCTCTTGAACGACGGTTTATTTGTGTGTAATTTACTTTTCAGGTAAAAGCTCGTCTATTGATGTCGCATTCGGAGTTGGTCTTGGCGGTAAGTTCTAATGTTATCATAAGATATATATGTCACCGTAAGATTGTCAAAACCGTTACTTTATAATGTAACGTTTTTTTTTCTCGTTAGTTAACAAACTATCGATAAATTGTAAAGTATACCGTGCTGCTTACGATATGACGCGTTAGTTTATAATAAGACCGTTAGATTATTTATTTATTATCATACAATTATTGTGATCTGGTTAAAACTTGCTTTGCAAAGGAAATACCAGGGCAAACACTGCGGTAAAAGAGGGGTTGAGCGTAGCGAAGCCCCCGAATAGTTTTCGTGTTAGGTTGACATGTAAGATCAAAAGAAACGTAAATTCTAAACCCTGTCAGTCTGGTTTATAATTTATCGATATATTACAAACTAACGGTTTTGGCCATCTAACTATAATATGTATAGGTGGAGCGGGCAGGCTAAAAAAAAACAAAAAGCGTAAAAGCTTGAAAACAATAAATTATTCAGGAATTTATTGTTTTCAGTTATTAAGCTTTTGTATAGAAAATTCTGATAAGAGATTTAGATTGACGCTTGGCTCAATGATAATTCGTGGAATGACAAATAAACATAATATCCGAATACTTAATTTCTGTCAATTGCAAATCAAATTATTTTTAATTTTTATTAAGTCTTTTTATTTTTAATTTTAGCTGACCTCAATTTGATAAAGCTTTTATATCGTGGCTTCTTTTGTCTTACTTAACACTTAAATGTAATTTCACGTGAAAAATCAACAATAAATAATGATTTCATTTCTATATAATTTTTAAATACTTACATCTTTTTGTCATTTTTCAGTTTCCAGAGGATGCGGTCTTATTGTGAACAGCCTTATCCCCGGTCGTGAGTATAATCGCCGTATTATGTGTGCTTGGACAATGTTTTAAGAAAATAATGTTGTTATTACCGTTTTTTTTTTTTGATATTAATAATGATTATTAAATACTCTTACGACTGTCAAACTTTCTTAATTGATAATCATTTAATGAATAATAATGAATAAAAGTAGCTCATTAATGTCGCCACTGAGGAGCACAGGCCTATGAATAAGGCATAATCAATAAAAATAAGAATCATCATATAATACCATACATTATTTCCTTATTTTTTATCTTAAAAAAATACTAAGTTTATTATATTAACCGGAAACTAATCATCTTTTATTTTTATTTTCAGTGGGCGCTCTTTTGTCTAATAGTAAGTATCCTATTATTATCTCTGTAATTCTCTCTTTTATTTATACTGATGCTATAAATGTGGTTTTTCTGTGCAGTTGCCGTCTCAAACTTCAAGATCACAGCCTGCATTCTCGGAGTCGGCGAGACCACATCAATCAAATTGCGTAAGTAATATAGCTTGAAATGGTTCCTGTAATATAAGAACTCACGGGTGGTGCGTCGCCATCTGCTCATCTTTAACATACGATAAGATAGATAAGATAAGATATATAAGATCTCTTCTTATATGTGCGTGATTTTCATTCGAATTCATTCTGCCATTTTAGCTCAATGTAGGCAAGTGTGCCTCTGCCACCCCGATAAGAAACACCAAGAAGACATTTTCAGACCTGTTGATTTGTATACAAGATGCCATTGAGTAATAATCTATCTATACTACGCTAGTATTAGTAGCTCTATGGTTTGAGGCCAATTGAATTGTAGTCGACATTTCTTCATCCCGCTACTGGGCAAAGGCTCCCTTTAGTTTTTACACCACGACAACGGTGCGACACCACACGAACACTCGGGTGTTGAGCGAGATGGTGCTAACCCGCTTGTTTTTTCCAGTCCCCTTCCTGCCGAAATTGACATCGGATGTGTGCACCTCCAAGTTCGGTCCTCAATTCGGACTGAAGGGCTACGATGGTGCCTACACCAGCGCCGATGACATCATCAGTTTCTACGGAGTGGGAGGAGCTGAGAAGCAGTGCCTGAGTTTTATCGACACGTACACCAAAGGACTGGGAATTAACTCTGTTACTGGTTAGTATAATTCTGTGATGTTGTAAGCAGTAGCCGGTTAGGGAACCCATTGATAATCGCAAAGCACTTTTCAGCGGTTTTGTCCGGAACCGAGCGTCACATTAAAACACTCATATTGTAGAGACTTAATACAATTACGTACCTACCCGCTTGATTGTTCTGGCCGCGGCAAGAAAACTCGTCGATATGCCTTTGCGCGCCAACAAAATGGTACCTATTTTGCCACCATCGACGGACCGCTCCCATCGCGTTGGGCCGCCTCACATAAACATTATTTCTGACTCCAGTTCTCGAGTTATCCTTGAGAGTTATTTATTGTCAACAGCTGATAAAATAGGCATTTTACTGGAATAAGTGTTGATTGTATTAACGACTTTCGTAGCTGTAAACATATACTTCAGGCGTAAAATGTACCAGGGTCAATATAAAAATTCTTATCTGAAAAAGTAAATCGTGAACCTACTAATTATATGTATATAACAGAATTCTATATTAATATTACATATGAAAAAAAAAAACTCACTTATCTCAAACAAAAATATATTTTTTATTTATATTTAAACTTTCGCTCACATTTGCTAGCGCGCCGTAATTAATATGACAGATAAAAAAATAACTGTTGCTCATACAATTTCTCTAATATTTTTACTGATAACTCGTGTAAGATAATTGTTTTTCAAGATAATAACTTCATATTGACATAAAACCCTTTATTTTACTCTAAAATAAAGCAAAACATTTCCAACTTACCTGTTGGCAACATGGAATAAAAACTGCAAGAGAACAACAACAAGCAAAAGAAATATGGCATAAAATCGGGTTTTTAGCTAAATCCTTTTCATCAAGCATTAGTGGAAGGAACTAATCTCTACGAAAATAATTAGTCCAGAACAATTATCAGCTAAAACTTCACATTTTATAGTATTTATCCCAGCACAATAAACAAACACAAATCACTGACGCGGCTGTTGAACGGCGGAATGAAATTGCATTCAAACTAGATCTAGCGCTATGATTGGTTGGTGGTATTGTATGTCTAAATGTTGGTAATCCCACTGGGAAGGAGTGAGTGAGAACACCTTACGAAGTATTTCATTGGTGTAATAGAGATAAAAGGTTTCTGGCAGAAAGTCGTTGCATTTGCCTCTGGATACTAAAGTATCCAGAGGCAATCTACGGAGAAAAAAGTCGTGGATACAAAAGTATCCTGAGACAATCTACTGCAGAAAATATTTGGATACTTTTGTATCCCAATGCAATCAAGCGGCTACTAAGTACGCACTAAGTTTTAAAGTTATACTTTTGGCTAAGTTATACATTTGGCTATATACGCACGGAGGTAGGTATTAGAAAAGAAAGTGATCAGTGACTCGAATAACTAACTCGTTTACTTCAAGTTTCTTCCGGTATTGACGCTAATAAAGGCGCTACTGGTAGAAAAGTGGTTTGTGATTCAGATCTGATATCTGTCAGAAATCTGAGTTACCAACCGGTTTAGTTTCTTTGTAGTAGTTCCACATGAGTAAAGGCGTAAGGAGAATGAGAATTTCTAGAAAAATACAAAATACTCCGTCCTGAACAATATGGTTACCGAAAAGGTTTAACAAAAGCACATGCTTGTTTTGACTTAGTGCTCATACTAACACTAACAATAGCTTTGGTTCTCGATATGAGCAAAGCTTTTGATTTTGTTAACCATTCCTTACTTTTAGTAAAGCTAAATTCTTTCGGAATTCGAGGCGTAGCATTGAACTGGCTAAGAAGTTTTCTTGCAAATAGACAACAATGCATAAAAATAAGAAAAATTCATGAAAAAACAGCATCGGCACGTTGCAAATTTACGAATTTATGATAAATAACTCAGGTGTACCATTGAAAAGCCATATAGAATCGGTGTGTAGCAAAAACATCGCTTTGTATACGCTAAATACATACTCAGAAAAACTTTTTCTATTGAAGCTGCTCTAACGGCCTACCGGACCAGATAGGTACCTATGCTCAGTACTCAGCCATTGTCTGATTCTGTGGGAAAATTTGGTGGAGGTTGAGAGGGCTTTAAAAAAAATGCATAGGAGGAATGTGTAAGGCTACTACTAAAAAAATGCCCGTCCCATGTGTCTACATAAGAGATGCTTATGTTTTTCTTGCTTCTTATCATGAAATCTGGAGAACCAGAGATGTAGGGCAGCAACGACAAGCAAGAGCAAAATATATGAACTTACTATATCAACCTCCTCGATTTAAGTACATTTATATAGGAAGAATATGTTTAACAGGTGGATTCTTTTGTATAACAAGCTGCCTGAATACTTTAAATTAACGAATAGCTAGTCATTGAAAAATAGTCTGACAGAGTGGCTACTACAACACTGTTTTTTAGCATTCAAGAATATTTAGATTATTAGAAATAATATTAAAAAAAAAAAAAAATTGCCTGCTTTTACATAAGCTGATAACACTGCACATATTTTGATGTTAACATCCTATATTCTACTTGTTAGATCTTAGAGGCACTGAGATAGGCGGGGACAGACAAGTGAAACACACACGAGCTGATTACGCACTGAGCCTTTATTCCGAGAAAGAGCGGCAGGGTACGCGGGCGCAGCAGCTTTAATACCTAACAATTTTTCCCCTTTTATTGACAAAAGTATAAAGAAATAAAACTAAAACATTCAAGCTAGAAAAAGATCTTATAATTAACTTTGGGGCGGCTACGAGTTATTCTAGTTGCCTCGGGCGGATAGTCGGATTTGACGGGTTCGTTGGGCGGAGTGGAGAACCCTGGACTAGCTTGTTCCTCCATGGGGGAGGCTCCTGTTGGCGGCGCGGAGATCAATGAGGTGGCTGACGCGCCATTCGGTGAGGACGTTACGGCACTACAAACATCAACGCTCATCATCGTAGCTGGTGGGGGGGGACGTGCGAGGGCGTCGTGCGCGGTGATGGTGGCTCATTGTCATTACTATAACTCGCTTCCTCTCCACGATGGGAGTCGTTGGTCAATTGGTCATCGTTTGAGCAGCTGTCGACTTCACCTTCATCTGATAATCCGGCTGCACCCCATTTATCTGAGGTAGTGGGTTTTCAGGATTTACATACAGTTGGTTGATGTGCCTGGTAACTTCGCACCTCATTTCTGGAACATATACTATATAAACTACGTTGCCGACTTTCTTGATAATAAATCCTTTTGCCCATGTAAACTTATTGTTACTGAATTTTTTTAACCATACACAGGCATTTGTTTTGAATTCTCGGCGTGATGAGCCGCGATAGTTTTTAACCTGTGAACACTGATTGCATTCCACCGTTTAATAGAGGTATTTTGAAGACGAAAGAGGTGACGAATATTTTTTTACTCGGCATAATAAGTCCAGTCTTGATCTCAAAGTTTGGCCAAACAGTATTTCGGCTGGTGACTTTTGAGTGGTACTATTCTTAGAGTTCCGGTAATCAAAAAGGAATTTTAAAATTCTTTTGTGTGTTAATTTATTGTTGTCATTTGATAAAATTATTGTTTTAAGGCCTCTTTTAATTATCTTGACAAAACTCTCCGCCTGTCCGTTGCTAGCGGGGTGGTAAACTGGTGATAATATAAGTTTTATACCATTTCTGTTGCAGAAATCTTCGAATTCTTGTGATGTGAAAGAGGTCCCATTGTCACTCACTAAGGTGTTCATTATTCCAAATCTCGAAATGACATCATACAATTTCTCAATGACAGCCTTTGTGCTGTAATTTGTGGTCATGTGGTAACATTCCACCCATTTCGAATATGCATCACCCACAATTAAATACACTTGTCCCTTAAATGGGCCAAGAAAATCAACGTGTACTCTGTGGAATGGTCGCGGTGGAAAAGGCCATGGGGCGAGCGGGGAGCGGGCCGGGGAGGGTCTAAGCTGTGCGCATACGTCACACGCCGCGGCCAACTGTTCCAAAGAAGCATCGATACCGGGAAACCAAAAACGTGAGCGAGCCTCCGCTTTCATTTTAACGATGCCAAAATGAGAACTATGTAGTTCTTGGCATAGTCTTTCGCGTAAGGAGCTGGGTAGCACCACTTTAAACCCGCGCACAATGCAACCGTTTTCGAACGCTAGCTGAATCCTGCAATTGAAATAAGGTTTTAGCTCCGGGTCGGTAATTTTCCTAGGCCAGCTATTCACAACATGGTGAAAAACTTTTTTTAAGGACTGCATCATTAATAGTATCGCTCTTCAGCTCGTCCAAAGTAACGGGAAAACTGCCATCAATAACAAAATTAATATATGAGGCACGCTCCTCAATATGACATTCCTCCGTGCGAGCGATCTCTTCTGCCTCGGGCTGAGGGAAAGGGATGGTTGCCCGCGATAGAAAGTCGGCGCTGTTTTCTGCACTACTTACAAATTCGATTTCGTAGTTATACAATGACAAAAACATTGCGTAACGCTGAAGTCTATTAGCGGATACTTCTGGGATTCCCTTGTATGGGCCAAAAATTGATATTAAGGGCTTGTGGTCTGTCCGCAGCGTGAAGGGCTCAGACCTTCCATATAGGTACTGATGGTACCTACGAACTCCGAAAATAATGGCAGTGGCCTATTTTTGTATTTGTGAGTACTTCCGCTCGGCCACAGTTAGAGTTCTGGACGCATAGAACACGGGTCTTTCGCTGCCATCATTACATATCTGTGATAGAATTGCACCCAATCCCGCTTGTGACGCATCCACTGTTAAAATCAGTTTAGCGCATGGGTCAAAATGTGCCAAAACTTTGTCAGAAGCCAAATAACGTTTTATTTTATTAAATGTTCCATCGTCGTCGGTCGTCCATTCCCACTTTGCGCATTTCGCTGACTTCTTGCAATAGTGCACAGCAGCTGGCGCTAATTCTAAATCAAACATTTGAATAAAATCTCTGCCTAACAATGGAGGGCCGCCGCGACGGACTACATAGAAGTCAAGCGTCTGAGTTTTGTCAAGATAAGAGATGGACAATTGAACATAACCCGTTGTTTCGACCTGTATAACTTAATATTTTTTTATCTGACTGTAGCAAAGAGGCGTCTCTAAAGTAACTAGAATAAGTTTGCTCCGAGATGGCACTGATAGCTGATCAACTGTCTATCTGAAATTCTAAACATAGCCCGCCAATGTTCACGTGCTCTGTCATCGGTTTCCCTTGATAATACTGAATGTTAAATACAAACTCACCATCATCTCCCACATCCTCAAAACCCTCCTTAATATAGTTTACTTTTTTGTCACAAATTTTACGCAAATGCCCCTTGATGCCACACTTACGGCACTTATATTTGACATATGGCACTTGTCTTCACTGTGATTAGTGCAACCACAAACACTACATTTTGCACCCTTCTTGATGCTGAACAAAGCACCATCCTGATGAGTGGTGGCCAGGGTCATAGACCCCGCTGCCTGACGTGCACACTGCACGTTCTGCGCCAACTCCATGGCCTTGGTCAGAGTAAGATCCTTCAGGTCCTGGGATAACAGCTTCTCCCGTTCGCGACGTTAGCGTTAGCGGCTAAACTTCTAATTCTGGCCGCCCATTGTGCGAAACCCTCACCTGGCCATTGTGATGCAGAATGAAAATGGTATCTTTCTGCAAAGACGGAACGTTTTGGAGTGAAGTGATCGTCCAGCAGTTTGGTTATAACTTCAAATCCGATGTCTTCAATTTTTTGCGGCAATGCTAAGTCGCCGGCCAGTTTGTGGGTTGTCTCGCTGAGTGCGCTCAAAAGTATGGCTCTTCGTTTGATGCCTGCCTTGTCTGTCTCGATATTTATATCGTTGGCAATAAACCATTGTAATATCTGTTTGTAGCTATCCCACTGTTGGATGGAATGGTCAAAAGTGGATAAAATGCCGAAGGTCGTGCCCGCCATTATCGCGAGTGCGATTTGTCGCCACGTGTTAGATCTTAGAGGCACTGAGATAGGCGGGGATAGATAATTGAAACACACACGAGCTGATTACGCACTGAGCTTTTATTCCGAGAAAGAGCGGCAGGATACGCGGGCGCAGCCGCTTTACACTACTGTTTCTTTCAAATTCATTTAATATAATTTAATTTCATATCTAGTACACAACCTACATAAGCAATGTAATTTTATTTTCAGGATCGGAACGCGTGGTGTTGGACTCTATTTTGAAAATTGCTCTGCTTTCTGACAGTAAGTTTCCTACATCATTATACATGCAATGACGCTAACGTGAAATGCCCAAAGAAAAAAATTATAAATGATCATTAAAAATTTCCGTCGCATCGAATCATCAAGATCGGGGATATTTCTGATTCATATGCATAATATTTACTGCACAGAAAATACAAAGGTACAGGCAGTTACAACAAATGTTATACGCAAAGGCGATTCATATGGCGAACTGTTTCAAAACTAGGTATAACAAGATTTTCATTGATCTCCCGGTACCTGCTTGATTTTATTTTTTTCAATAAAGTCATATCAATTATTCATAATGTTTTGATTATTTACAACTTCATTTTTATACTTACTATAAAAAAGCGTATTTAAAATAAATAAATCTCTAGGTCACATCCTGAAAAAAAATGACTTCTATAAATTTATCCCATATTTTAAAGTCCACTAAGATGGTTTACTTAAAATATATACTTATATTCATTCATACATACATAAGCAAGCTTATCTTGATCACAAATGACTCACAGCGTATTTTTTACAGAGAAATCCAGCACCTGGACGGCTGAAGACAAAGTCTCTACTATCGTCGAAAGTAAGTTATGTTTTTCTAGTTATTGTTTCCTTCATCGCTCCACAGTTGCGGTGATGGGCTATCCCCTGTCACGCAAAATCGACTGTTGAAGGATACAACTGTGCTTCTGCCACCCCTTATGGGAAAAATGTGTGTGTGTGTATGTTGATTAATATGAACTTTCTAAAAACATGGCCCTCATGTATGTTTGCTGTTGATACGTTTTTCAAATTACATACTTACCTTCCTACTTTTTCTTTTCTAGTCGCATCAATTGTCGGTGCTCTTGGTAACGGCTACAAGGTTGAGCGTAAGTTCACAAAACTCACATATTGCTACATTTAGAAGTCAAACACAACATTCACAGGTCAAATTTAATTATTTCAAATCAAACTTGACATTCAGAATACAAAATAAAATTTCACAAGTTTGTTTTGTAATCTTGTTCGTCATTTATCCATTAATTCTATTATTTTAATAATAGCATCTTCATCCACCCATCCGTGGATGCACCAATATTGCACGCGATTTTGAACCTTATTACTTGGTCTGATCCACGAATGATTCATTCATTCAGCCTTTTCTATCTTTTCACATTTTAACCGTATTATTTTTCTTTTCAGTCGGAACCGACCTCAGTACATGTAAGTATTAATTTTCAGGAGACAAAAGACAAAGAAGCTCTGACCAAACCGCTCGGAGAAAAATTGAATTGTCAGATGAGGATTTGATTAATACAAGATCTTGAGTTTTATTGAACCTCATAAATTCCTGCTTTTCACGGTTCTGTATCCAACGGGTGCCAAACGGGACCCTTTAATTAATAATTTATGTCTGTTCGTCAGCTGTATCTCATGCAAGAGCTACCTAGTCGGTCCATAAGTTCTGTCACAAATATTTTGCCGCATAGTAAATAATACCAAGTTTTATTTTATTTAATACTATGGTTTGATAGCTCATTAAATACTGATAAATTAGAACGATTATTGGATTTAAATGCTTAAAGCCATATTACACAAATGCTAGTTTCTTCAGAGATTTTGCACATTTTTACCCAATCAAAAAACACTTTATCTTTTTTCCATGACTCTTAAAACCTTTCAAACTTACGTGAGATTTTAGTCAGAACCCTCCCTGAACCCGTTACCTTCATTTTGAAGCATAAGATAACTAAGTCTGGGTAAAACTAATTTTCATATTCACATTTACGTAGTGTACTTGTTGCCCACAAAATCATTTTTATACATTTTTCTGAAAACGTAAAAAGTACGTAAAGTTCTCTTTGGGAGCAGTTGGAACTGAAAGCTTACAGAAAATCAAATGCTAGTTGTTAAGCATGGTCTAAAATCGAGGTTTCAGAATAAATAAATAAAACCTTGTTGGTTATCTGGAACACTGTTTTTTTATTAAATTTGTGGTAAGTGGTATTTTTGTCAGTTGCGGCGTGTTTTGGGTTCGCGATTGTCTCAAGTTATAAGGTTTTTTGTCATATTGCGATAATCGTACAAAATGTATTGTATTGCAATTTGATTCGTATAAAATAAGCTTTTGAATCATGTATAATACGAACAAGAAAAAGTTTATTGCTGAGTTTTATCTATATAAACCTTGTGACAGAACTTAAGGACCGACTTATTTTCATGAATCTTTTGCTTAATAAATTTCTTATCGTTTTGTCACTTAAGGACCGACTAGTTATAAGTAAGTAGAGAGATGAAATTTTCACAGAATTTGTAATACTTTTGAAGCTACGCTATAAATAATTAACTACATGTGTTTAAAAAAATAAGGGGTTCTAACTCGCACTTGACAGATTTTTTTATTCAGCTTTTTTAACAAGTTTATTATTTTTCAGCTCTGCTCAAATTCTGGGACAAAGTATTTGTACAATACGGCTTCAAAGGTGGGTATTTTTTAATTAAACAACACGAAATTCCTATAAGATTAAAATAATCCCCCCCCCCCCCCCCCCAGAGTGGTAAAATGCCTCATTAACAGTATTCATGGGTGTTTATTAATAGAATCTTACTAATCTATTGACATTATTCTACAGCTTGCACCGGCTACCAATCAGCGATCACTAAGAAGATAAAGGACCTAATTTTCAACGCATTCAACGGCGCTATCGTAGCCAGTTCCCACTCTAGCAGCACTTCAAGCAATTCCTCAAGCAGCAATAACAACAGCGCTTCAGGCAGTGGCTCAAGCTCTGGCAACAACAGTGGCTCAAGCTCTGGCAACAACAACAGTGGCTCAAGCTCTGGCAACAACAGTGGCTCAAGCTCTGGCAACAACAACAGCGGTTCAAGCTCTGGCAACAACAACAGTGGCTCAAGCTCTGGTAACAACAACAGTGGTTCAGGCAGCAGTAACAACAACACAACAAGCTCCAGCAACAACAGTGGCTCAAGCTCTGGAAACAACAACAGTGGCTCAAGCTCTGGAAACAACAACAGTGGCTCAAGCTCTGGCAACAATAACAGTGGCTCAAGCTCTGGCATCAACAACAGTGGCTCAAGCTCTGGGAACAACAACGAATCCAGCTCTGGCAACAACAGCGTTTCAAGCTCAGGCAACAACAACGGTTCAAGCTCAGGCAACAACAACAGTGGCTCAAGCTCTGGCAACAACAACAGTGGCTCAAGCTCTGGCAACAACAACAGTGGCTTAAGCTCTGGCAACAACAGCAGTGGATCAAACTCTGGTAACAACACTGGTTCAAGCTCTGGCAACAACAGCGGTTCCAGCTCTGGCAACAACAGCGGTTCAAGCTCTGGCATCAACAACAGTGGCTCAAGCTCTGGCAACAACAGCAGTGGCTCAAGCTCTGGCAACAACACCGGTTCAAGCTCTGGCAACAACAACAGTGGCTCAAGCTCTGGCAAAAACAGTGGCTCAAGCTCTGGCAACAACAACAGTGGCTCAAGCTCTGGCAATAACAACAGTGGCTCAAGCTCTGGCAACAACAACAGTGGCTCAAACTCTGGCAACAACACCGGTTCAAGCTCTGGCATCAACAACAACGTTTCAAGCAGCAGCAACAACAGTGGCTCAAGCTCTGGCACCAACAACAGTGGCTCAAGCTCTGGCAACAACAGCGGTTCAAGCTCTGGCAACAACAACAGTGGCTCAAGCTCTGGCAACAACAGCAGTGGCTCAAGCTCTGGCAACAACACCGGTTCAAGCTCTGGCAACAACAACAGTGGCTCAAGCTCTGGCAACAACAGTGGCTCAAACTCTGGTAACAACAACAGTGGCTCAAGTTCTGGCAACAACAACAGTGGCTCAAGCTCTGGCAACAACAAAAGTGGCTCAAACTCTGACAACAACACCGGTTCAAGCTCTGGCAACAACAACAGTGGCTCAAGCTCTGGCAACAACAGTGGCTCAAGCACTGGCAACAACAACAGTGGCTCAAGCTCTGGCAACAACAACAACGGTTCAAGCAGCAGCAACAACAGTGGCTCAAGCTCTGGCACCAACAACAGTGGTTCAAGCTCTGGCAACAACAACAACGGTTCAAGCTCTGGCAACAACAACAGTGGATCAAACTCTGGCAGCAACACCGGTTCAAGCTCCGGCAACAACAACAGTGGATCAAACTCTGGCAGCAACACCGGTTCAAGCTCCGGCAACAACAACAGTGGATCAAACTCTGGCAACAACACCGGTTCAAGCTCTGGCAACAACAGCGGTTCCAGCTCTGGTAACAACAGCGGTTCCAGCTCTGGCAACCACAGCGGTTCAACCTCTGGCAACAACAGTGGCTCAAGCTCTGGCAACAACAACGGTTCCAGCTCTGACAATAACAGTGGCTCAAGCACTGGCAACAACAACAGTGGCTCAAGCTCTGGCAACAACAACAACGGTACAAGCAGTAGCAACAACAGTGGCTCAAGCTCTGGCACCAACAACAGTGGCTCAAGCTCTGGCAACAACAACAGCGGTTCAAGCTCTGGCAACAACAACAACGGTTCAAGCTCTGGCAACAACAACAGTGGATCAAACTCTGGCAGCAACACCGGTTCAAGCTCCGGCAACAACAACAGTGGATCAAACTCTGGCAACAACACCGGTTCAAGCTCTAGCAACAACAGCGGTTCCAGCTCTGGTAACAACAGCGGTTCCAGCTCTGGCAACAACAGTGGCTCAAGCTCTGGCAACAAAAACGGTTCCAGCTCTGGCAACAATAGCGGTTCAAGCTCTGGCAACAACAACGGTTCCAGCTCTGGCAACAACAGTGGCTCAAGTTCTGGCAACAACAACGGTTCAAGCTCTGGAAACAACAACAGTGGCTCAAGCTCTGGCAACAACAGCCGTTCAAGCTCTGGCAACAACAGTGGCTCAAGCTCTGGCAACAACAACGGTTCCAGCTCTGGCAACAACAGCGGTTCAAGCTCTGGCAACAACAACGGTTCCAGCTCTGGCAACAACAGTGGCTCAAGTTCTGGCAACAACAACGGTTCAAGCTCTGGAAACAACAACAGTGGCTCAAGCTCTGGCAACAACAGCGGTTCAAGCTCAGGCAACAACAGCGGTTCAAGCTCAGGCAACAACAGCGGTTCCAGCTCTGGCAAAAACAGCGGTTCAAGCACTGACAACAACAACAGTGGCTCAAGCTCTAACAACAACAGTGGCACAAGCTCCGGCAACAACAACGGTTCAAGCTCTGCCAACAACAGCGGTTCCAGCTCTGGCAACACTAGCGGTTCAAGCACTGGCAACAACAACAGTGGCTCAAGCTCTAACAACAACAGTGGCACAAGCTCCGGCAACAACAATAGTGGTCCAAGCACTGGCAACAACAGCGGTTTCAGCTCTGGCAACAACAGCGGTTCAAGCTCTGGCAACAACAGTGGCTCAAGCACTGGTAACAACAACAGTGGCTCAAGCTCTGGCAACAACAACAGCGGTTCAAACAGCAGCAACAACAGTGGCTCAAGCTCTGGCAACAACAACAGTGGCTCAAACTCTGGCAACAACAACAGCGGTTCAAGCTCTGGCAACAACAACAGCGGTTCCAGCTCTGGCAACAACAACAGTGGCTCAAGCTCTGGCAACAACAACAGCGGTTCAAGCTCTGGCAACAACACCGGTGCAAGCTCTGGCAACAACACTGGTTCAAGCTCTAGCAACAACACCGGTGCAAGCTCTGGAAACAACAGCGGTTCCAGCTCTGGCAACAACAGCGGTTTGAGCTGTGGCAAAAACAACAGCGGTTCAGGCCACAGCATTGGAAACTGCGATTTAGGAAGTATCAACAACCACAGTGGTTCAAGCAGTACCAACAACAACGGTTCTAGCCCTGGCAACAACAGTGGATCAAGCTCTAACAACAACGATGGTACAAGCTCCGGCAACAACAACAACGCTTCAAGCTCCAGCAATAACAGTGGTTCAAGCTCTGGCAACAACAACAGTGGATCAGCCAGCAGCAACAACAGTAGTTCAAGCTCTGGCAACAACAGCAGTGGTTCAGCCAGCAGCAACAACAATGGTTCAAGCTCCGGCAACAACGACAGTGGTTCAGCCAGTAGCAACAACAGTGGTTCAAGCTCTGGCAACAACAACAGTGGCTCAAGCTCTGGCAACAACAGTAACACCTCAAGTTCTAGCAACAACAGTGGCTCAAGCTCTGGCAGCAACAATAGCGGTTCAAGCTCTGGCAACAATAACAGCGGTTCAGGCAGCAGCCACAACAACAGTGGCTCAAGCTCAACCAACAACAACAGCGGTTCAAGCAGCAACAACAACAATGGCTCAAGCTCTAGCAACAATAACGCTTCAAGCTCTGCCAACAATAATGGATCAAGCTCTGATAACAACAACAGTGGTTCAGGCAGCAGCAACGACAGTGGTTCAAGCTCCGGCAACAATAGCAATGCCTCAAGCTCCAGCAACAATAGTGGATCAAGCTCTGGCAATAACAACAGCGGTTCAAGCAGCAACAATAACAGTGACTCAAGCTCTAGCAACAACAACGCTTCAAGCTCTGCCAACAATAATGGATCAAGCTCTGGCACCAATAACAGTGGATCAGGCAGCAGCAACAACAGTGGCTCAAGCTCGGGCAACAACTCTTCAAGCTCTGGCAACAACAGTCATTGCTAAAGTTTCATTAAAGTTTCATGGTAAATTGTCGTAGGAAACTGCATTCTGCTTGCCATCCGGTAATAACAACAAAGCTTCAAGCTCTGCCAATAATATTGGCTCAAGCTCCAGCAACAACAACTATGCTTTGAGTTGCATTAGCGACAACAGCTCTAGCAACAACAACAACAACAACTTTTCAAAAACTGGTAGCAACAATTTAAGAATGCTTCGAGCACCAGCAACAAAAATAATTCTTCAAGCAGCAAGAACAAATCTTCATCTGCTTTTAAGTATATCTCTGTATTAATGAAACCATCGACTGCTAAATAAAAAAATACTCTTGGTACACCTAAATACTATGTTTTTTTCCATATCAAAGGATCGAAAGATCCTTTAAAAAGCGTTGGTCTATAGGCAATATTTGTCGACGAACATTTATATACTGATTATGATTCTCAAATACTTGGATGATGATAGTTATTCTGGTAAGATAGTTCACCTATAAAAATAAAATGGATTGAATTTTCAATCCTCTAGTACTTGTACTGATGTTTAATAATTATTTTCAATTATGTGTCGTAAACGTAATATCAACTATCTTTGTCTCCATGTAATAACTGAATGTATTGTTACTTAAGTATTTAAATTGAATTAAATCTTGTTGCATGAAAAAAGCAATTTTATTGTAGATATGTTGCAATATAGAAAGTTGAGGAATAACCGCGTCACTCAGGGTCGTCCTATTAATTTAGTGTTAATAATGACAGTTTAGCTAATGGAAATTAACTATCCTTATTCTCGGTTCTACCTATAGAGCTGTTCAAAATTATTTATAATAATAACTCTCATACATAATGGCGAACAAGCCAACACACAACACTTCTAGGATTAACCTTTGACGTAGTGATTTAAGTCCGTATTTAGTTTCCACGAATATCATTGAACTAATTTCATAGATATACCTTTCGCGCGCTTTCTACTACTAATTATAGGCTCTATATAGATAACAATCCAAGTAGGTACACTCTATTATCATCAGAGACAATGAGGATTACCGTTTCACCTAGAGCACCACTGGCGTGTAAAGACCTGAAGTATGCAGTAGCTGTGAAAATTTTAACAACTTCGAAAAAGGATGAGGCTGTGGGCTCGTATCAAGATACAGATGTTAGCCGTGCACATTGTGTCAGTTCGCTTACACTGAATACAATGTGCATGTGAACGGCTAGCTACAAACCTTCATCGTGAAATAGAAAATCTGTACCTCCCGCTACACTAGTGCCCCTAGCGGCAAATGGGGAAGCAAACTGTCAAATTAGTTCCACGTAGAGAGTGCTAAAAGTTTGTAGATAATAAACACATTAGGGTTTCTTTGATTTAAAGGCTACACAGAAAGTGTTTCTTACAAAGTAATCCAAAGTGAAGGAAAGTTATTGTTGAATATACCTACACAAAGCACTAAAATACGATTAGATTAAGGAATCTCTTTGCTTAAAACTACTCTTTGAAAATACTAGACGATTTTTGGATTGACGATGAGTTGTGATTTTTGCTATTGATGCTACCAGTGCGGAAGTAGGTAATTTCCAATGGCACGAGCGAGCGAAGCGAGCAAGTGTAAAATTCGACAGGAGTCGGAAATCATCGTATGCACGTGTGTCATACAACGTTTTAGTAAATAAAATTATATATCAACTAAACAAGAAATTAGTATAATGGCGGGCTTATCTTAAATATATGCACGCTAAACATATCTACTAATGCGCATAAGCAAATAGCCTCCACGTCGTACCGCAAAAGGCACGGGCAAAATATAAGTACAGCCAAAACTCTTTGCGTCTATAGATAAAAGTAAACATAAACTCATCATCATCATTATTAATCAGCCCACATTCACCCACTGCTGGGTATAGGCCGCTTCTTCACCACGCCATCCACTCCGGTGCTGAGCCTCCCGCATCCACTGCCTACCCGCTATGGCGATGATATCGCCCGTCCATGTGGCTGGTGGTCTGTCGACTGTTCGTCTTGCGGTTCTGGCTAACCACTCCGTAACCGCTTTGGTCCACCTTCCGTCATCATTCCTTGCCAAGTGTCCTGCCCACCCCAACTTCAGTCTCGAGATTCGCTTGCCGACATCGACGATCTTAGAACGACGTCTTATTTCGAATACCATCCCGAAGTCTAATGCCTAGCATGGAACGCTCCAAGGCCCTTTGTGCGACTTTAATTTAGTGCATATTAGCCTTTGTTAGCGTCCATGTTTCGGTACCATATGTAAGTGTGGGCAGGACACATTGGTCTTCAGGTCCTGCGGGATTTTGGACTTGAAGGTGTCTTTAAGCTTTCCAAATGCCGCCCAATCCAACTGAATCCGTCTGGTAATCTCATTTACTTGAGAGTCTCGGCCAAAAGACAAACAATGTCCAAGATAAACGTCCACCGCCTCTATTGTGCTGTTACCGACAGTTATTGTCGGTACCGATGAGTGATTCATTATTATTTACGTCTTGGACATGTTCATCCTAAGGCCGACCTGCAAAGATGTTGCGTGCAGTAACGTCAAGCATGTTTTGTAGATTACCGACGTGTTCAGCAATGAGTACTAGATCGTCTGCAAACCTCTGGTGCGTCAGCTTGGCGCCGTTATTGTTGACGCCTTTTTCATCCCACGATAGAGTCTTCAGTACGCTTTCAAGGACATTCGTGGGAGAAATAGTGTCACCTTGGCGCACACCCCGGTCTAAACCTGTGGGGTTGGTTAGCTCATGAATTCTGCATCGAACATAGACTAAAAAAAAACACGAAATAGTGCAAACAAATCCTGTTGTCCCCGGTCCCCTGTCTTCTGAATCTAAATGATTAGGTGACTGAAGGAATATACTATCTCCTAAATGACAGAATACAGCCGAACATTAGCAACTACGACCAATTCACAAAACTGGTAGTGACCGCGGTCAAAAAGTCAGTACCAAGAGTATGTACAAAAGAATTCATGCCGGGCTGGGACAAGGAATAGGACACCCTAATGAAAAGACCCCGAAATTGTGAACCAGCTCATCGATCACCTTAACCAAGCTAGGCTGGACCGCTGAAAGGAAACTACTGACACCATAGACTTTAAAAGGTCCAGTCGTCAAGCGTGGTCAAAAATACGCAGGTTCGGCGCAGCTGAACAACCCGCTAAGGCGGTACCCCCTATCAGCATAGCTAACATACTAAAATGCAACAGCTCTCCACGCATAAACCCCGAAACGAAAGCGGCCATTTAATCGGAACCAAAAGAGCTTAAAACACTACTTATGCTAAACAAAATCCTCCTGCATGAGAGCGGTCAGCACCGGAGAAATAATCGCGATGCTAGATACGAAGAAAAGCAAATCCCCGAGAGAAGACGGAATACTTCCTGAGTTCTTACAACACCTTGGCCCCCGGGCATTATCATGGCTTTGCTGCTGCTCTGTAGTTTTATTTCAATTAAACTAGTCAAAATAGTTTTTCTGCACGAGTAAACTTAATTTAAGTAGTAATTAGTGATTCAATAATGTGTGGATAAGAAACAGCTGTGTAAACATATAAGTTTTGGAAAAAACAAGACCGATTGTACCGGCCCATTGAACTGTCAAAATCTGTTCAAATAGCAACGACGAAATGGGTAAATTATCGTTTTATTTATGTATTATACCAATAATTTCACCTTTCACACCCGTAACTAACTGAACAAACCTTCACGTAAGTAAAACGCTTGCCGAACACTCACTCAGGTACCGTTTTGTCTCTCTTTACTTGGCAAAAGCGGAAGCAAAGTTGAAGACGGAATATTCAGCCATATTCAACAAAAACACACATTTAACAACTTCATTGTGCTACAACACCAAGTCGACTCATTTTACAAGGTGGTTCTGGAGGATCTTAGAAGACTGATACTGGGGTTCGGCAAATTAGGGCTTAAGTTGAATACCCAGAAGTGTGAAGTATTTTCTTGTTCAGGACAATTACCTCAAGAGGTGAGCGACGAAATCCAATCAGTCGTTCCCGGAATCATTCTTAGGAATAAGGTGGATTTCACACTTCTGGGTGCTCCTATTTTCCCGGAGGGCATTCCCGGAGTATTGCAATCAAAAATTGATATCCTTAAGGCGTCGAAACCACATTTAAAGCAGCTTTCCGCCCATGTTGCCTTGACGATTTTAAAAAGTTGTCTTTCTTCACCAAGGCTAACTTATTCCATACGGACTGCCCCGATTTGGTTGCACAGGGAGATAACTTCTAGATACGATGCAGTTTTGAAGGATTTGTTGGAGTGCATCATCAACGTAGAGATGTCCTCGTCTCAGTGGGTGCAAGCCACGTTGCCCATCAGGTACGGGGGTTTAGGTGTTCGACGCTTGCAGGACACCGAGCTCCCTGGCTTTCTGGCTTCTTCGCATGGTGTTGTGGACCTGGTTACTCACATCTTGGGTATACATGGTGACGGGTTCCGCATTCCTTTTGCGGGGGAGGCGGAGAGCTTATGGCGTGCCCGGTGTCCTAGAAGCGACCTGCCGGAAAGGCTATGTAGTCAGCGCTCCTGGGATGAGGCCCTGTGCGAAGTCATTCGTGATGATCTCCTCGCTCATAGTTCGGGGCCGGAATTGGCGCGCCTGCGTGCCGTTTGTCAGTCCGACTCGGGGTTGTGGCTGCACGCAATGCCTTCTCCCCAGCTGGGAACTTTCCTGGACGACGACACTTTGCGCGTGGCAGTCGCTTTGCGTTTGGGCTGCACTATCTGCCAGCCGCATCGATGCGTTTGTGGGGCATGGGTCAATGAGTTGGGTCGCCATGGCCTACATTGTACCAGGAGCGCTGGCAGGTTTTCGCGGCACCACGCAATAAACGACATCGTTCGTAGGGCTTTGGTATCGGCCAACGTTCCTAGTGTGTTGGAGCCGCCAGGTTTGTGCCGGTCGGATGGGAAGCGTCCGGACGGCTTGACCCTGGTACCTTGGGAGAGAGGACGTTCCCTGCTATGGGATGCGACCTGCGTCTGCACCTTTGCAGCCTCCCATGTCGGGTCAACGGCGGCCCGCGCTGGTGCAGCCGCCGAGTCTGCCGCAAGACAGAAGTGCCTTAAGTATGCCGCACTCACGGGAAGCTACATCTTTGTGCCTCTTGCGCTCGAGACGACTGGGGTTTGGGGGACACAAGGGAAAATATTTATCAAGGATCTGGGGCGCCGTCTAAGGGATAGAGGATTTGACAACCGCTCTGGGGCATTTCTGATGCAAAGGATCTCCCTGGCGGTGCAGCGGGGAAATGCGGCAAGCGTCATGGGAACCTTAGCCTCGGCAATGTCCCGGGGTGGTTTATTCGCGTAGTTGTTTCTTTTAGTGTTTCTATTTTATTTTTAATTCATATATTTTGGTTACTTTCATTGTTAATAAAAAATAAAATTTTACAAGTGTCATGATGTCCACCACATAGCCTTGCAACGCATACAATCACTTGAACAACAGCTTGCAGAGGCACACCACGAGCTTAAACTTTTTAGCGAGTGGGAGGATCAGCGAGACAGTGCTACAACCAGGGCTCTATATAAAGAGGTCATGAGCCAAACTGGCATACCAATTATTGACCTGCTTGTGATACCTCCTGCACCATAAAGAATTCAAGTGCCGTGAAAGTTAACAGTGCAAATAAGATAAGCAAATATGTTAAAACTAGAAAATATAAAGTACACAGTACAAAACAGAAAGTACAAAGACTTGTGAAAAAAAGCCATAAGAGCATGGAAAGTACAACAGTGCACAGACAAAAAAATCAATTAGTTGCTGAAGTGTCTGAGTATCAGAAGGAACTACTTACCAGCAAAATAGAACATGAGCTAGCCATGGTTGAGCTACAATCTCAGTTGGAAAATCTGCAGTATGAGTTAGTGGACATCACAGGCATGTACTCAACAATTCAAACTCAGTAAGATGAATGCATCTCATCAATGAATGAGTTGATTGAACTCAGCAAAAACAATCTTGGGGGCTTTGAGTTCTTGTGTCAGACAAACATGGGAGACTCAACAAAGATTCTCTTCCACCCCCGCCACTACTACAAGACCTACCGGCTGAACCCCAGCAGCGGAAGGGAACTGAAACAGCCAGCGGGCAGGCTTGATTGTATTCACCGTGCAGCGTGCACGTCACACCGGCCTCTATACTGCAGGATCCAGCACAGCCGCATGGAGTCAAGGAAGGTGGTCCATCGATAGCATCAAATGAAACAACGGGCCGTAGCAACACGTGAACCTGTGATGCCTTAGTTGGACATAGGCAATCAACACCCACCAGCAATTCAGTTCCTGAAAATGGTGCCTTCAAGTCCATAGTGTACTCAGATAAATTAGGAGTAAGTTTAGGCATTTCGCTGCAGAATAACTTACGGCATCATGTAGAAAACATTTGTTTGCCTGATGCATCTTACATGCAGATAGTAAACTGCATGCTTAATAGGGAGTATGACAGTAATACGACTATTGTATTACAAATGGGAACAGCACAGGATTTCAACACAACACGATTTGATAAATTACTTTGAATCTATAGTATAGGCAAGGAAAATTATTCTGTGTGGTTTTCCCTATTCCAAAGCTCTATCAGAGGTACAAAATGATCGGATTTCTACATAGCTACATACAAGCTGACATTAATAGGTTCTCAGGTGAAGATGGGAGTCCCACATGGATTTATTCTGGGTCCGTTCCTTTTTCTCGTGTATGTAAATAATTTGCAATTCATGGTACAAAACATGTCAGAGATAGTACTATTTGCAGATGACGCGTCACATTTTTTTTAAATTAGAAGACTAGAAAATTACTTGCAGGAAACAAATAATGCTCTCTCGCGAGTACTAGACTGGTTTACTGCCAATAACTTGTTTCTGAATTTAAAAAGGCAAAGTGCATAAAATTCACTTGACCTGATGTAAGGCAAGTTGAGAGTAACATTGTATTGCGGAAAGACAAACTAAAACGATTAGATGAAACTGTATTTCTCGGCATCACTATTGATGCCAAATTACAGTGGGGTCCCCATATTGTAAAATTAGCACACAGACTTAGCTCCGCAGCATAGGCATTTAAAAGAATCAGGGAATTGACTGACGTTGCAACTGCTTGTATATTTTAGTTATTTCCATAGCATTATATCCTACGGCATACTACTATGGGGACTGGCTGCTGACATTGAGACCATCTTCATTTTGCAGAAGGGAGCGATCCGATTTATTTATAAGCTAGGTTATAGAGAGTCTCTGAGAGATTTATTCAAAGAAACCAACATCCTTACAGTTGCTAGTCAATATATCTATGAAAACATAATGTATGTGTGGAAAAATATCAGTAGCTTTATAACCCTTGATAGCTGTCACAACGTGCAAACTAGAAATAAACATAAAGTTTATTTTTCAATGTTCAGACTCACAAAAGTTAGCCGTTCTTTTATGGGACACGGTATACGCGTCTACAATAATATTCCGCAAGAAATACATAGCTTAATTGAAGCTGGATTAAAAAAATGTATAAAGCACACTTTGTGCACAAAGGCCTACTACAAAATTAATGACTTTTTACAAGACACCGACATCTTGCATTAAACCAGTTTATTGCACCCTGTACATTATGTACTAATAATTAGGCAACTACCTAATATTTTATTATGCTTTATTCAGTTCAGATCAGTTTTAAGATTTTTTATTCATTATAGCACAAAAATTTAGACTTAATGAACGTCATAACATAATCTGTTATGACGTTCATTAAGTCAAAATTTTTGTGCTATTATGAATAAAAAATCTTTAAACAGATCTGAACTGAACTGTTGCATTTTTACACACGTAATTGATCAGTGTAAATTACCATACACGTGGAAAAAGCAAATGTGACAGCCCAACCCAAACCTGGTAAACAAACTGATGATCCTAAAAGCTACCACCCGATCTCCCTGCTCCGCACATAGTACAAACTCTTCGAGAGAGTCCTATTTATGCGTATCACCCCAGACATTGAGGAGGCGCTCCCAATTTAACAGACGGGATTCCGGTAGAACCGTTGCTATTGCGACCAAGTCCTCTTCTAACAAGAAAGGATTTCAAAAGCAAGAAAAAACTGTTGCTGTCTTCGTCGATTTAAGTTCAGCATTCGATACCGTCTGGATTCAAGGCCTTCTCCCCAAACTAACCAGAATACTCCGCTGCCTGCATCTCTATCGCCTCTTCGACGCCCTCCTGTCAAACCGGTATTTCAGGTGAGCCTGAACGGGGTAAAGAGCTAATCAAAGACTCTCACCAACGGCGTCCCATAAGGCTCTGTACTGGCCCCAACTCTCTTCAACATATACCTAAGCGATATCCCGAAAACAAGTGGCAGGTTCTTTATGTACGCCGATGACATCGCCGTAACAGCCCAGGCGCAAACTCTTGGTCAGACCGAGGAAAAGCTGCAGGGAGACGTAGCCATACTCGAGGACTACTTCAAGTAGTGGGGCCTCAAACCAAATCCCAGTAAGACGGTCTCCAGCACATTCCACCTCAACAACAAGCAGACTAATGACACCATCTCCATACGCTTCTGCAGACCGTCAAACATCTACCTCGGCATCACCCTAGACCACACCCTCACGTACAAAAGACACCTGTTTAAACCAAAGAAGAAGCTCTCGAGTAGAAACAACCTACTGCACAAGCTCGCTTCAACGACACGGGGGTGCCGTGCGCCAACCCTCCCAACATCTGCACTGGCGCTGGTGTACAGCACCGCTGATAACTGTACACCAATACACATCAATAGATCACACCTAACAGTAATTTACAGCCTTCCTCTGCGGTTAGGCCTATAGCATTAATGTCGTGCCCTTGTAAAAAAACATTCCGTAATTAATAACAGAATTGAGTGTTACGTGAAAAAGGAAAGGTCTCCTCTCCGAACACATTGTATTACACAGGCAGAGTTGGGCACAGCATTTATATTTGCCGGTAGGCGATTGTACACTATTGGACCCATGTCGTGAGCCATCTTCGATGACTTGGCCAGGATGTGTGGCACTGTCCTGAGAATGTGACCTTTGCGGGTCGCGTGAATTTCGTCTATGTTCTTTTACATGTACATGTCCACCTGGTATTACGACGGACGGGATAACACGGGGAGTGTTAGAATTTGCAGCGCTTTGAAGTGGAATCTGGACTATCGCTCTCACGGCTCGCTTTTGCATCCTAAATGCTCGTCCCCAATTTACCTCACAGCTCGGCTCCGTACTGCAGCATCGAATGAACGCCACGTCGCGCTGCACTGTGAGCACCAGCCGCCGCAGCAAGAAGCACGTGAGTACGCGACGTGAGCCCGCGCTCCAGCTCGAAGCCAAGGAACGTTCTGAACGGAATAATTGTTTTACCCGATTCCTTAATATCAACAAGCAGACCAAGAATGGTGTAAACAATGTGTGCCCCTCGGAATTTGGAGCAGCATTTGCCAATGTATTGCAGATCACTCCTTGAGTCTGTTAATATTACAAATTTATCGCCATGACAACTATTTATATACGACAACGCTTCTGCAATAGCGATTAGCTCTATGAACATTATAGAAAAATTGTTAGCAATTTTAAAAAGTTTATAGAGGCCAGAAAGTCTATTAAAAATGTACAGGCATTTACCGGCAAAATGTAATTGTAAAACTAAAAGATCATAACAGCGAACTAGTCGATAGCTTTAAATATTTGGCTCCTCTTCAACTCAGAGGCGAGGTTGCAGATTTGGTATTCCTTCTCAAAATTGACAATTCTGCTAAATTTCACCTTTTCAAACTTAACGAAATTCGAAATTAAGCTACATATGCGTGTTATTGGTGTATTTATAAAATCTACTGCCATCTATTCTATGAAAAGCGTGCTTTGTCTTCAACCACTTAGTCTTGGAAGACATTTTCTAGCTAGAAAATTTTGGCTGCGGTCCAAATAAATAATAATAATAATAAATCTTTATTTACCAAAAAGTTCATACAAATTTCAAATAAAGAGTGCACTACTCCCCAAAAAAGGGCTAATGCCCTGTAGATTTAGGTTAAGTAGGTCTCAACCCTATATGTCATTTTAGGTGACCACTGGTGAACTATTGTTAATGATTTTAATTGTTTAACGCAATCGTTTGTACCTGTTTAGTTTCCTAATAAATACTTAACTGATTTTAGAACATAATTGGTTTTTATTTAACTTCAGTATCACAGTACAGTATATAGCTAGCCATCGCCGCCGGCAGAATATAAACACATCTCACCAGTGGGTCAAGCGAAGGCTCAAACACCTAAATAGAACCGTTTTCCCCCGAAGGGCAGAAAATGAATATTTAGGTTTTAGCCGAAGCTTGACCCACCTTTTCCGTCCTTGCCGGCGGATAGTGAGAGTACTGATTTCAAAATGGCCGACCGGCAGCGATGACGCATCTGTGACTAACTCCATACTGGATCAAGAACGACGATACATCGATACTGAAGGTAGGTATACACTGCAAATAAGTGAAAATCAAAGGGGTAATCTCACCAGTGGGTCAAGCTTCGGCTAAAACCTAAATATTCGTTTTCTGCCCTTCGGGGGGAAAACGGTTCTATTAAAGTTATCACAGAGCAAGGAATACATGACAGGCCATTGAGAGAGGTCAAGCCGAAGAAAAAAGGGAAAACGGAACTGTCAAAAATGTCATAGACATATATAGACGGGTTACCATAGACTATAGAAGGATGGTTAGAGGAGATTATATTTCTAACAATTTCCATGCCATAATATCTAAACCTAATGTCTAGATATACTTTAATCACAATTTAAATCAGTAGGAATCTATGATTCGCATCGTGATCTGTTTCATTACTTATGCAAAAGATGTTGCCGGAGTTATAATATTCTGTGAGAATTTTAAATACATACAGATAAGCGTATTCAGCTTCTACAATAATGGTTTAGTATTTTTTTATTTATTTTTTAACAATTCTTGGACATCTTTTGCAGCATATTTAAGGCCACCTCTTGTGTTTAGCCAAACAAAGGCTGGCAATATTTTTCTCCCCTGGCAACGTACTAAGCATTTGTAGCATTTAAGTGACCGAGGCAGCTTCATTGTCCCGATATATACGGACACAATGCTCTCGGAATATTCATCGAGGCTAGCTCCTAATTATTCAACTTAGGACTTGTATGAAACGCTATGGTCCTCGTCAATCTCGACTAAACCGTTTTTTTTCGTGAAATCTTTATTTCTTCAACGCTTGTTTCTTGTGAAATCTGAAAAAAAAAACAAAGTAGGTACTTAAATGAATTACATATAGGAATTCTATTCGTATCCCATTAAATAGTATTATTTATAATTTATTGAAATGACAAAGGAAATCTCCTTATTAAGTATATTTTTTGAAATAGTTATATGTTTTGTTCTGTTTTGACTGTACTTTGATAATAATAATAATGACTTGTCTAAATAGCGTTCTTGTCATCATGTTATATTACTGCCCAAACAATTTATCGACATAGCACATCACTATCACAACATGCAATTTGGAAAAGCAAAGCCAAGCAAAAGAAGGAATGTCGCGTTCCGAGTCACGTCTACAAAGACATCATCGCACACGTGACGTCACGACCATCATGCCGTTCTGAGTAGGAAATGACGATCATCAATTCATCATAGAAATCCATTAGGAACGCTTTGAACGTGACGGTGGACGTTGAAACTGACAGATGACAGTATTATTACCCAACTTTAGTTAGTTCTTGACATTTCGAGTCGTAGACAGTCGTAGTAGTTATATTAGCTTTGTTTTTGGTGAAAAAGTAAGAAAATAAAAAATATGGAGCATCAGGAGCCACTGCTGATTGCTGTTCTAAGTTTGATTGTCATCGTGACAGCTGTCACTTTTGATGGCTCGCT
Organism: Argyresthia goedartella; assembly: GCA_949825045.1. NCBI lineage: Eukaryota > Metazoa > Arthropoda > Insecta > Lepidoptera > Argyresthiidae > Argyresthia > Argyresthia goedartella. The sequence continues at coordinate 7,849,662 of OX463832.1, read as the reverse complement.
CACAATGCTGACGCTCAGAAGTATGGGCGATGACAACACAACATGGCGGAGTTAATTATGTTATTTATGACGTCATATCAACCATTTTGAGCAATCGTTGCCACGCTAAAGCTCATTCGGAACGACCTCGTAGACGCTATAATCGATTCCAACTATTTCCAACATAGCGACATGATCGACGTCTTCCATGATGCATCCACTAAAATAAAGACCTTGATCCCGAAGAAGAAATCAAGTTCTTGTTACTGGTACTCGTTTCATTCATATTTTATTAGTTTAACTTTCCATATAATTTATGTTCCCTATATTAAATAGTATACTAGTGAATCTTATAATAGCACTTATAGCATAGTTTATTTAAGTACTTTGTTTCCCAATTGTATGTTGTGTTTTCTTTTAAGTAGCTTGTGTACTAGCATTGTTTTATTAAGCATATACCTATATGCACTTAGTTGTTTATCTCGTGCACAAACTGTTAGTAAAGCTAATGAATAAAATAAAATAAAATATATAAAAAAAAAATGTTGCGACTCGGAATGCGCTGAAATGACAGCTGTCACCGCTATTATTGCTGTATTTTACTAACGATTTGTCCGGGCCTCAGTGTTGTTATTCATACGGCAATTGCCGTAATATACGGTATTCCATGACTTTTCTTGAGATTATACGGCAGGGTTTTCACCACCGTTATTATGAAATACGGCAATTAATAAAGTAAACATTTCTTAAATCATTATAATTATACGGCAATGTTGTGTTTTTTTCCCACAGATACGGCAATTTGAACCTTTAGATACGGCAATTCAAATTTTTGCGATAACAACACTGCCGGGCCTTTTGATAGAGAAAGATCTCAACTTAAAGGAAGATTCACCGAAAACTGTGCAACGTGATCCCCTTCGTGTCATCTTCAATACGTGATATTGGCGGAATTACCGTACGGATCCATAGTACAAGCCTTAAGACCAAAAATTGAATTGAGTTTTAGAGGGCCTTCAATTCACACCCTCCTGTTCATATCCACCAGTTTTCTTTGAAAATGAAAGAACATCATACAACAGATGAAGTCAAAGAGGAAATGATAGTTTTTGAGTTTGTAGAAGTTGATCAAGATGTGCATCAACTCTGCACGGCTTGTTTGTGTGCGACACGCACTACACACATACTTGATGACGACACACTGAAGCAGTACTACATGAACATCCTCACTGAGACGCAGGTGAGGGATGTAGTGTAGATAAGGGGACACCAAGTAAAAAATAACAGTAGGGGCTTCCGCCCCCTTATTGACACTCTGACCGGAGTAAAGACTAGGCTAGCAATTGTTATGTCCACCAAGATTAGTTAGGCACTAGCCACCCTTGATTGAACACATGGTTATCAACTTATCAGCGAACCGATTGGCCGAGTCGGCAGTGTCCCTGCCTACGAAGCCCAGGGGCCCGGGATCGAGTCCCAATGGGGGCAAATATTTGTTGATGAGAATGGATGTTTGTACCCTAGTCATGGTTGTTTATCTATCTAAGTATAATATTTATCTATATAAGTATGTGTATCGTTGTCTAGTACCCAAGATACAGGGAATCCTAGTTTGGGGCTAGATCAAGTGTGTAAATAGTGTCCAAGGTATTATTATTATTATTATAAAAACTAATAAGAGGGGTAAGCCGCTCCTGAAAATTGTCATAATATCCAATTAAAGTGAAGAGAATTCTATTTCAAAAAGACCGGCACCCCAACCTACAATTTTCTACATCATGAACTAATTAATTTTAATATATCCAGGATATTAATAAGTCCAAGTGATTTTTTTTAGATTGTTTAAATAGTAGCCATTACCCATTTGGGCACCTTGAGAAATACTGGCCTTTTTTGTACTGCTAGGTGGAGATAGACATGCATGTTGTGTCACTGAGAGTTTGCTGGGAGTGTCTCTCAACACTGAAGAAATCTATGCGCTTTAGAGAGCAAGCGAGACACTGTTATAACTTACTGCACTCCGCTAGCTATGCTTGTCAGACAGAGGTATGTATTACTCATATATTAGTGTGTGTGGTGTAGTGTAGTGGTTACAAGCTTGCCTGTCATGCAAGAGAGGTAAGAATCCTGTTCCTGTCCATGTACCAATGAGATAAGTCATTTATGACCTGACGACAGTGAAGCCTAAAGGAGAAGGATATGTTTGATCAGTTTGTAGGTATGTTGCATGTTACTTTGCTTGCATTTAGGCGAATTGTTAAAAGCATTCTGACTGCCTGGTGGCTACAGGTTTCATAACCTTAAGAGTGTGATATTTTAGCAGATTTTTAGTTTTTGTGCATACTGTCTGGTTTTACATATGTTACCGGCAACATATGAAATCCAGGCATTCTATGCGATACAGAATTTTCAGTCCTTGGTATCAAAAAACCAAATTACTGTGTGTAGGCATTGTAAGAAGGCTAGTATTTAATCGCACATCAAAAATTCTGATTTGCACAGCAAAAAAGGATCAACAAAAACAGTTTTTATGTTTATGCATTGTATTATGTATATGTATATTATGTATAAGTTTATGTTTTAAGTATTTTTTGTTGTTCTTACTTAAATTCAACCTAACACAAAGGATAAAGGGGGCTCGCTTCACTCACCCCCTTTACCCTTCACCTACGCTACCGCAGCATTTTGCCCTGATATTTGCTGTGCAAATCAGTATTTTTGATATGCAGTTTAATATTTCCCTTGTAAGAATACCTGATTAAAGTGTGAAATAAAAAATATTTCGTAAATTGACTGCCCATTTTGGGCATTCTATACATTGCCTAGGTATTGTATACCTACCCAAGCAGCATGGAAGTGTTGTCAACACCCATAAATCAACCTATCTAGAGTTTTTTATATATTTTCAGAACCTAGAGTTCTATATGAGTCTTACAAGAGTGTCAGGAAAAGCTTTTAGCTGTATAAAATATTTTGTCAGTTACTATACAGTTCAATCTGTATAAAGTCATTATAATTGAATGCACATAGGCTTAAGGTGCTATAACAGAGTAATCCAACTCTTCTATAAAACTAAGTGTTGTATGATACCTTAAGCCTACTTTTATCCTTAAAGCAGGGCTGTGCTGGCAATCACTTACTCATTACAGCACTAATAGTATCACTGGACACCTGTTGCTGTACAATGGCATATACATACATACGCCGTTTTAAATCTATTCTTATGGCGTTATTCTAAACTCTTAGAAAGCTGAGTGAAAGCCAAAATCTGTATAATTCACTTCATTTATTATGTTGACTCCATTTACTACTAAGACTATAATTTGTCTCCAAATTTCGTTAAGGCTGTTAAACAAATTTACGCTATTTTCGAAAGAATGAAACCTTTTGAATACTTGACCTTATTTGTTTTTTTTTTTAAGTTGTATCATAATTACCGACTCAAGAAATAATGGTTTTGCCCTGATAGCAATTATTTAAAATCATTTATTGTTTTTAGTTTTAAATTGATCTGATATCCAGCTTCTATACAGCTTCGTTGCAGCTTGGGGAGTGATGGTTTGATTTTATACCCAATGCTTTAAGCCTAATTTGATTTCGTTTGATTTTATACCAAATGCTATAAGCCCAATAAGCCTAATGGTTTCATTTACACCAAATAACAGCTCCAATAGAGCTAATGGTTTCCTTTTACACCGAATAACAGCCCCTATAACGCCAAAGGCTGTAAAATTTGGGGCCTTTTTGCACTTCTAAGGGCTGCATACGAGCATTCTTACCCTTTATACAGCCTAAATGACAGCTCACATACAGCTTTTAGTTTCAAAAATATCTAATACAGCTTCTTTGCGGCTTGGGTATACAATGATGATACTTTGCCGTTGTATGCCCATTTTAGGCATTCTATACATTGCCTAGGCATTGTATACCTATAAAATGATGATACTTTGTCGTTCACATACATGGATTTTGTAATGGAAATTAATTATTATTCATCACATACATCACAATGTTTTGTTTGTAATTTTTTTATTTTTTTTTATTTTTTAAATTAACTAATATATATAAAACGTAGTGGTAACAGTAGCTCGGCCACCCCAGTTGGGAAAAGGGGTTATGTTATATTAGTTTGTAAATGAAAAACAAATGATTTCTTATATGAATATGTAAGAATAAAGTAATTGGGCATAGTGCCAATATGACTGTTGTTATGTACATCTCTAAATATCTATCTATCTATCTACACTTCGCGCCAAATTTTTATGGTCTCCTCTACTTTCTCTCTAGGGTGAGAGTTCACAGCTTGCTAAGAGCCTGTACTTAAATTATTTTATCTACACACGTATCATAAACCCTCTTTACTGCGTACAAAAACCGCACGTTACGATCAGCGTAATGTTAAACTACTTTGTAAAAACTCATTTCTTATCTGAAAAATTACACATTATGACCATAATGTGTAATTTTTCTACACATTATGACATTCAAATTTCGAACGCCGACGCCCGCCTCGTGCCGCCCCTAGTTTGTCTGTGAAGTTGGTACTGACATTCAAATATCGAACGCCGACGCCCGAAGTTGGTGCTACAGAACAAGCTAAACAACTGCAGAGCCACAATGCCGGTCAAACATGCGGTTCCTGAACACATCAAAGAGAGCTTATGATATGTGTGTAGATAAACTAGTGTATGTAACTGTACATAATTAGGCATTATGTAGCAGTCACATAAACTACTATAAATAATTTATATAATCCGCACTGAGTCAGCGTGGTGGAGTGTGACTTAATCTTACTTGTATCTGGGTAAAGGCCTTTGCCCCTCGGTGGGGACGCTAATGGGCTACATTTATATTATATGTCTCAGCCAACTAGCTTAACCTGCCCTTCAATTAATAGCCCGGGCATTAACTGAATGGTTTAGCCAACGCTTATTGAATGAAAGCCTGCCTGGGCGAAGTTTATCCTCCGTGTTAGGTTGAACTTGTAAGAACATCAAAACCCAAGGCTATGCAGCCTATTAGGCTAGTTGGCTGTGACATATATAAGTTGTATCTACTTATAGGAGTTGGACAGCTGCCTGACAACTAAGCTCAGTCGTCCGGGACGGTTGAAGGCATGCGTCAGACACATAGTGGACATATCTCCGGAGGAAGATAATGTTGATGATGCAGGAGTCACCTTCGAAGGTGCTGAGGGTGAGAGATCAGAACAGCTGGCGACTGTCAATATGGAGGAGGCATGCGATACAGGTGATTTGAAATATACATAAACAACAAGAGACCAAATCTTAGGCTTATTCGATTCACCTAAGGCAGGACAATTTCTGGTGACGCTGTTTACTTCCCAGACTTTGGGACATCCTGTATGTAATGTAGATATGTATTTATACGCGAAGGGCCTTACCACAAAAAAAATAATCTGATCAACACTTGTTTAAAATCAAAAGTGTGTGGATTTGACGTTTCTTTTGAGGTAAAACATTGTTTAATATTTTTTTATGGTAACACGGGCATTATTAATCTCATAGCTTAAAGTTAAGCAGTGGCCAGAACTAAACATTTGCCTTTGACTTTCTTATAGTATTTTTTGTATTGGCCGTTTATTACCTTTATGTTAAAGTAATTTAAGTTGACGTAATTTCTTCACAGCACACAATAAAAGATTAATTAATAAGGTATTTTTTTTAAACGAAATGCTTAATTCTAGTTGTAAAATTAGTCATCAGATAAGTAGTTGTGTGCTAGTCCCATGCAGATTATAATTAGTAACAGGGTACTAGTCCCATGCAGATTATAATTAGTAACCCTTCGTAATGCAGAGATGGCGCTGGGAGTAACAATTGTAATTAAAACGCCATGGTTTCAGTCAAAATACTTCTAGATCGCGTCACATGGTGCTCTTCCATTTAAACCCCCATATGTCCGCCATTTTTAATAGTGACCTCCTCACAAAAAATAACGAGTATCAGTTGACACAGCATTTTTTCCCAATCCTGAAACGGAGACGCTTCACTCACTCGGTCAATTAGTAATCCAGAGGTGGCGTTAGGAAAAAAAGCCACAGAGTAAATAAGTAAAGCAAAGAGTTTCATTCATCTGAGTACTAAGCTCTCTTTCCATAAACTAACGTTCAAAGTTAATGGATTTGTCACCTTGACGACAAGTAAAATTGATACATTAACACAAATAAAGGTGTAACTATTTTGAAATTGACTTAGTCACCATCAAAATGAATAAATATTCAAGAAATACCATAGAAATACGCATTAAAAGGGTATGAGTATCATTTAATTTTGCTTTGATGACATTTGTACTTAGTACTACAAGGTAATATACAGCAATCATTTGTTCCACTTTATTGTTGGTTGTTTTCAGAGAATGGTATACTTATTGATGTACATGCTGTTTTGCGGCGCCAGTAGGACATGCTTAATTAAACGAGATGCTTACAAGGTTTCACATGAAGTGCATGAGTTTCACGTCCTTCCCGATGACGGCGACCAACCTCAAAAACTTAAGGACACACGCACACGAACAAAATGTCTCGAAGAATCTCCTCATTGAGGATAATTCTGCGAAGTATAATATCATTGGTATGCAGCAGATGCAGTGGAAATAATAACACGGCGAATCCTCAGAACAATTGGTTTTAGAAATGAAAATATATCATAAATATGTCGTAGTTTAAGAATTAAGTGATAGAGATAGGCAGTGGTGATAAGTACGGTGACACAAGCGATTTGTGCACTCGCGTAGGTTGGGCCACTATTGGGGAGGTTAGGTGCGCGTGCTATAACAAGGCCTGCGCGCCAGTCAGCGTTTCAGTCCAACGAGAGGTTACCAGATGCATTCGAGAGATCAGAGGCAGTCGCATGAATGACTTTGTCTCCAGCATAGCCCCTAGACACACTGCCATTTTTTAATTCAGTAAATATCTCAAATCTGATGAGATTGTTCCCACGCCCCCCTAAAACGGGTTGACCAACCCGCAGCCTTTGATGACAACGAAAAGGCCGAATGTCTTGTCGATAGCCTAGAAGCGCAATGCACTTCCTCCTCACAACCAATAGACCCTGAACACCTTGATATGGTCAACTCTGAAGTTAACAACAAGAGCTCCCCCCCCCCCATATTGACTCCCTTCCCGTGGTGACCCTTGAGGAAGTGCAAAAAGTAACAAGGAAACTCAAACCTAAGAAAGCCCCGGGCTTGATAAGATCACTAACACGGCAATAAAACATTTCCCTCTCACCACCCTTAAGGTAATTTTCAATGCCTCCCTCCGTCTCTGTACCTTTCCAACCGCTTGGAAAGAACTAACCCCGGAAAGAACGAACCAACCCCACTAGCTATCGCCCCATTAGTTTACTGGCTTCCAAAGGGAAAGTCTACAAACGGCTTATTCTCAACAAGATCAAAGACATTTGCATACATAAAAAGCTCATACCCAACGAGCAGTTTAGTTTAGTTTTCGAGCACGAGTGTTTGGACCTTTAGATCCAAACACTCGTGCATTCATTCAGGTGCACCGCATAACGGAGCACATTTACAAAGGGTTCCACACAACGGCCAAGTCCAAAGATACCGGTGCCATATTCTTTGACGTAGCTAAAGCTTTTGACAAAGGTTGGCACAATGGTCTTATTTATAAACTTTACCAACTCAACTTCCCCGATAGGCTAGCACTCATTATCAAACACTGCCTCACTGAGCGTAGTTTTTGCTATCGAGTAGAAGAATCGCGCTCTAAGCCCCACCCTTGCCGCTGTCTTGATCCGCCGGTTACACAGCCCCCCCATGGGAATATAAATATATGAATAGGAATATGTACTCGTACAAAAGACTGTCGTTTTACATTTTTCCGCGTACAATGGTATGGAACCATTCATGTGCGGGTCCGATGTCCTACTCGCACTTGACCGGGTCACCGCGATGTGTAGCTCTGTCCCCTCTCGCGGGACACAATTTATGTTTTGCAATATGTTATGATTTTTAAGATGTTTTAGTTAGCTAATATTGAATTTAGGGTCCATTTCGCATTCCAAGATGGCGTCCGTGCCAAATTACTTCTTGCAATATGGGTAAATCTGCTTTATAATTACTACTTAGTTACTAGAATCCTAAAGGCAAGGTCTTTTACCCCCTTAACCTTCTTTTACCTCTTTAGCCCCATAGGTATTTAAATAGTAAAAAGGAAAGTGCGTAAAGGACCCTCAAAGTGCAAAAGCAACCTAAAATACCTTGGAAATGCAAAATGGACCCTAAATTCGTTCAACCTCCCATTTTTTTAGCAAATAATTCCAAACATTATTTAATTAATCCCTTCGAACCTGCGCTATACTTTTTCATATTAAAAAGGTTAATTATTTAACGTGTAATTAAGGAATAGTCCATGAAAAACTAAAATACATTGAACCTCCTTGGCATACCTAAAATTGCAAGGTACCTATTTTGGTGGACACCTATAAAACATACGCCAATCGACAGAGAAGATAATTACAAGCAACAAATTACATACGCTTTAACATTATGTCGTTAATATATTAAACTACTACTTTCTGAAATATTTCTGTTTGGAGATCTTTTATTTAACTGAAATATGTCGGTCGTCCCGTTTTCAGCATTGTAAGTGTTTGTCCCATTTTTATATATTTAGATAAATACTCTTTTGGTGCAAGAGGGCATTAACATTCAGATTCTAATGGAGGTGACCATATTAATTGTGGTGACTCAAACTGCAGATGCTTCCGCCATACTTTTTTTTTTTAGGTTTGCCCCTCAAGGATTCAGGCAAATGTCTATTGACCATGCAGCCAATTCTTAAGTCTCTAAGTCTCTTCCACCATACTATACGGACTTAGGTCCGTTTGTATTTTTTTTAGTTTCAGGTCTTCTTAGAGAAATACTCTTTTGGCGCAAGAGGGCATTGAAATTCAGATACTAATGGGGGTGACCATGTAAATTGTGGTGAATAAAACTGCAGATGCTTCCGCCACTCAGACTTAGGTCCCTTTGTATTTTTTGTGGTTTCAGGTCTTCTTAGAGAAATACTCGTTTGGTGCAAGAGGGCATTGAAATTCAGATACTAATGGGGTGACCATGTAAATTGTGGTGATAAAACTGCAGATGCTTCCGTCACTCAGACTTAGGTCCGTTTGTATTTTTTGTAGTTTCAGGTCTTCTTAGAGAAATACTCTTTTGGCGCAAGAGGGCATTGAAATTCAGATACTAATGGGGTTGACCATGTAAATTGTGGTGAATAAAACTGCAGATGCTTCCGCCACTCAGACTTAGGTCCGTTTGTATTTTTTGTAGTTTCAGGTCTTCTTAGAGAAATACTCTTTTGGCGCAAGAGGGCATTGAAATTCAGATACTAATGGAATTGACCATGTAAATTGTGGTGAATAAAACTGCAGATGCTTCCGTCACTCAGACTTAGGTCCGTTTGTATTTTTTGTAGTTTCAGGTCTTCTTAGAGAAATACTCTTTTGGCGCAAGAGGGCATTGAAATTCAGATACTAATGGGGGTGACCATGTAAATTGTGGTGAATAAAACTGCAGATGCTTCCGTCACTCAGACTTAGGTCCGTTTGTATTTTTTGTAGTTTCAGGTCTTCTTAGAGAAATACTCTTTTGGCGCAAGAGGGCATTGAAATTCAGATACTAATGGGGGTGACCATGTAAATTGTGGTGAATAAAACTGCAGATGCTTCCGTCACTCAGACTTAGGTCCGTTTGTATTTTTTGTAGTTTCAGGTCTTCTTAGAGAAATACTCTTTTGGCGCAAGAGGGCATTGAAATTCAGATACTAATGGGGGTGACCATGTAAATTGTGGTGAATAAAACTGCAGATGCTTCCGCCATACTACATCAGACTTAAGTCTGTTTGTATTTTTTGTAGTTTCAGGTCTTCTCTTGACCTTAAGGTCTTGCTCATGTTCGGAATGATTGTCAATGACCACCAGTCAATTAATCAATCAATCAAATCTCTTTATTACTGTAGATGTTTACATATACTTAGCAATCGTCATTTTTTGCCACTTCTCTACATTGGACCACTGTAGGACAAGAAGGACGTAACAAATCCCACAGATTGATTATTAGATCTCTTTTAAAAATTGCTTGCGCTTAACTTAACTTAACAAATATTTCGATATGAATTATTATAATTAATAAGCAGGAATAAATAATTAAAAAATTATTAACAGCAAGGTCTGTGTTGAGCCAGATTATACAGAGATACAGTCCCGTCATTTAAGTAATCTGGAACATTGTAATATCCCTTTTTCGACAAAGTCGCTTTAACATGGTTTTTTAATTGCTCAAAAGGCAATTTCAAGATCTCCAGAGGTGTCTTGTGGTAGTAGAGAATGCACTGACCCTTGAAAGAATTGCTAACCTTCGCGAGTCTAAGCCGGGGCGCAAGTAGTCGGTACTTATTCTTAGGGTAACATTAACATTACAGCTATAGCTAAGTTTGGAAAATGTTGTAAGGTTCTTGCGTACATACATTATTTTTTCGAAAATAAATTGACTAGCTATAGTTCATAAAGTTCATACAAGATAGCTCTACTTTTACGAACTCCAAATGTTGCCCAGTCATTAAATTTAGATTTACCGTTGTTGGCACTGATTTTTTTTTATTTAAAATTTTTACCGAATTCTGTTTGAATAATGTTGAAGAAGTCAGAATATATATATGTCATCAAAATCTGGTACTGGCAAATTTATGTTTAAGTTTTTCATATACATTTCTAGTCTATGGGATGTAATCGGCCTATAAAATGATGGATCAGTCTTATTTTTACTAGCAATTGGGAATGAAATTGTTTGACCGCTGTGATCGGAGGTAAGCAGTTAATTAAATTTTTACTTGTGAATGCAAACAAACAAAAAACAATAAACGTTATCTAAGCAAGATTGGCTGGTAAGTGTAATTCTAGTCGGCTCTAGAAATAAATGACATAAATGAAATGATTTGAACAGAGTTATTAATCGTTGTTTCATTGTTGTTTCTGCAAGCAAATCTACATTAAGAACGCCACAAATAATTAAATTTTTTCTGTTATTACAAAGTTTAATGAGGGCTTCTTCCATAATTTTCTCAAATATTTCAAAATTGCCATGGCCTTTTTCATCTCTCGGAGGTCTGTAGACACAAACAATAATATGGCTATCCAACTCAACACAAGATACCTCTATTTCTTTTTCTACAGTAAGTGCATGAATATCTTTCCGTTGTTTAACCTTAATATTATTTTTACTACGATTAAAGAACCACCTCTATCAGTAGTCTTTCTATTGTAACAACTGACAATTCTGTAATTATTTATGTTAAAAGACATCATATTTTCCTTTAACCAGTGTTCTGTAATACAAATAACAAGTTCTTTGCCAGGTAGCCCCTGCATGTTTTGATGGGTAAAATTTAAGTGGGGCTTACCCTTAATTACACTCTTTGACTTTTTTAATTCGGGCAAGATATTACACATTTTTGATCTCCTATGCTTGCTTGATATATTTAGTGGCTTATGTATGCTAGAGATTACCTCTATTGTCTTATAAACTAATTTAAATTACTTGGTATGTCTTCCAATACCAAGTAATTTAAATTAGTTTTAGTTACAGACAAGGGCTGTGCTCAATCGAAGCAGTCAGGTTAGCCAAATTCTTTGCTCGAATACTTAAAAAATAAGATAGCTATATAGCTACCTGTCTTTTGTAAAAATTTGAAATGTAGTAACTACCTTTGGTCAAATAAACATTATCACTAACATAATTATGAGAGTGAATTAGATGAATCAAACTATTATTATATGACATTGTATGTAATGTCGTATTTAGCTTATATCTAATTTACCTCACCCCTATTTCCAAACATGAGTATTAAGTTATTTCAGTCTTTGTTATTTTTTGTATAACATCATGAAAACTGGAGTTTGGTAAACAGTTATTTACGACTGAGTCTCCCAATTTATTCAATAATTTATGCCTAATGCGGGTTCCTAGTACGCCCCGCCGCCCGCTCTCTTCTTCCCCGCCCTCGCAGCCCCCGCATCTTTCGTGCCCCGTCGTCCGTAGACCATGGGAGTGCTACGTACGAATTTGACAAGCTATAATAGTCGTGATCTTACATTCAAACCGTGCAACAATACTTACGGAGTATTGTTTATCTTATACATTTTGATCATACTATCTTCTATCTTTTACAAGGGGGTTGTAATGCCTGCACCTGGCCAACTTGAGCGGGGCCTTTGTGCATGTCCTCTTCGCCTGCACATCTACTTCAGCCATCCCAACTCCTGCAACAGCTGGAGAAGGAGGCCTGGGTGTTCTAGGAGCTCGTGGGTGTTTGTTGTGTCTCCTAGGATAGCCATCCTGGTTTCTGTTGTGGATGGACATGCCAGTAGCATATGCTCTACTGTTTCATCCACTTCCATGCACCCCCTGCACAGGGGGCTTGATTATACTATGTTTAATGCGCTTTATTTCAAGCGAGTTTAGCCGCGACGCATTGAAATGCGCAGCGGGACGGGGCGAGATGCGCGGGTGAAATCTGTTTTTCTTCTTGCGGGATAGCCGAAACGTATGACGACCCGAATGGCCGAGTCGGCAGTGACGCTGCCTACGAAACCAAGGGTCCCGGGTTCGAGTCCCGGTGGGGGCAAATATTTGTTTGATGAGAACGGATGTTTGTACCCTAGTCATGGTTGTTTATCTATCTAAGTATAATATTTATCTATTTAAGTATGTGTATCGTTGTCTAGTACCCATGATACAGGGAATCCTAGTTTGGGGCTAGATCAATGTGTGTAAATGGTGTCCAAGGTATTATTACTATTATTACATCCTTATAAGAAACATAAAGTTTGTTTTATGTTCATTCATTAAATAAATAGAAAACAATACAAATGGTGCAAGCAATACGAACCCGACATGCGTTGTTTAGGAGTAAAATACGATATAAGTAAACGTGTTCAGCCGATTTTGGTACTAGTCACTGTTAAAGCAAAATCATACATATATAAATGTCCTCGACTGGAAATTGATAAAATTTGCTGCGCGCACAGGGTTCGTAAACCATGGCAATCAAAACTGTTAATTATACGATCTATCAGCGACAGCTCAATACTTGAATTTGAGGTTTCGGTAAAGAAGAATGATGCGGAAAGAAGACAATGCTATGCGGCTTTTAGTGATGTCTCTATCCATCTTAAAGCCCAAAGCATGGCGCGGTTTGTATCAAAGCTAAAGGCATCATCCGTTGTTTGAGGCTTCGATGACATTTGTTAATTGAATTCTCATTACTTTGAACTAAATATCCATGGTGCGTGCGGCACCCTGCGTGCTGGCGTGCTGGCGTGCTCCGCACACGATCCATGGTGCGTGCGGCACCCTGCGTGCTGGCGTGCTCCGCACACGCCACGGCCTTGCACCCTGCTAGACTAGGGATTAAAGGCTCAAGGTGTTCACCTTGGTATGCGCACGCCTGCACGCCTGCAGGAGGTGTTAGTCCACATTAGTTGTCCATGTGCCTGGATCCCTAGCCGTGGACAAAACTGAATCTATCGTACGAGTACCTATAATTGGTAATAGTAAAAAACAATAATAATGAAGGATATAGGATGCGCCGATCTGGAACCTCCTGCCACACTCTATCTGTGATAGTTTATCGCCTAGCTCATTCGGATCAAGACTGAAAGAATACTACCTATCTCAATTATCGTAGGTTTTATTTATTTAAGTATTAAGTGTTTATGTAGTATAATTATCTTCATAATGATATATATGTTATAAAGTATTTTTGTAATATTTGTGTTTTTGTGTACCTAATGATCTATTTATAAATTTAGTTCTTGTTTGCATAAATATTTTGTTATTATCTGAACCCGCATTGTTTCACTGCACATAATTACTGGGTTGGCTGGAAGAGATTTCTTTTAGGAATAAGCCCGCCTTTGTACATCTTATTTCCCACTGTGTTAATTGTTTTTACTGTTGTTCTATGCAATAAAGGATATAATAATAATAATAGGAAGGATACACTAAAATGACTAGTAAACATAGGTTTATAAGTACCATTGAGTGAGTATCGTTCAAAATTACTCGAATACAGGGTCCCAAGCACAGATATCGAGAGATAGGCCCTTGGCGCTAAGCTTGTGTCGGAACCAGTGTCGCCGTAAACTAAGAACACGCACACATCTACACCACCCGTACATCAATCCCTCCGCTTTTATTGGTCAGTGCAATGTCATGCACCTATCGTCCGAACACACCCACACTACCGCAGGTATACTAACTAGCCGAGCTAGTGTTGGGACAATGACAGGACAAGGACAGCGTGTATCATCGATCGATTATAATTTATAGACACTGGTATAGACAGTCGTATACAATGCCGGGTTCTATAAATAAAATAGTAAATTGTTTGTGCGACATATTTATACGACATACGAGACCCCTTTGCCTCTTCTTTTTTCAACAGAATCCTTACAGCTAGAAAGAGAGGCAAAGAGGTTTCTGAAGGTAGAATAACTGTGAACGGAGTGCATTCTGATTCGGACTTAGCCGAGAAATTATCTTCGGACCTGACTGAAAGCATCGGAATTTCCGATCAATACTTATAACACCCCATTATCCTTCGTCGGGCGAGGTTTTAAACAAATTTAAAATCTAAACTGCCTGTTTGGCAATAATTGGAATAACTAACACTAAACTTACGTATTATGAGAAATAAAATAAGTGTATTATTACATTAACTATATTCATCATTCCGCAATTACTAATAATTGCGGAATGATAAAATCTATCAATTCAAAAACATAATTCTCCTATCACTATCCCCATCACTATATGTCGTCTCTGTGTGCGTGTAACAGTTCGCCTCCGTATCACGATGCATCTTTGCTTTCGTACTTAGATAAGAGTGAAATATTCATTGCGTGTTAGCTTGGCAATAAGTAGTGAAATTAAAATACAAAACAAGCAATGTATAGTAAACTTAGCGAGAACAATATGACATTGTCACTTTAATGTCAATTCGTGACGAATTTCCCGCGAATGATTTATTTTCGTAATAATGTTTATTTCTTGTGTTTTAAGAAGAAATAATAGTTGGAATGAGACTTACAAGTGATATGTGACACCGGCGTTCTTGGAGTTCACAATCTCGCTTCTATTTTTGCACGTGAGTATTGCACAGGTCGGCTTTTTCGAAAACCAAAGGAAATGAATTCATCTACTATTATATACTATACTATATTGACTACCGAGAATTTTTAATATCAAACCTGTCGGAGCTACATTTGTTCGCACGTGCAACGCCCCTCAACCTATCTCTCGATATCTGTGGTCCCAAGGCATACAAGTCATACAAAGCGTTATTTAATGGTCACAAGCAGGCAGTATTAATAAGTTTCTCTATGCAAGCAGGCAAGGAACTAAGCTGCACTAGCGCCACCTGTAATTAGCTTTTTAACTGGACAATCTATCGTCTTAAAAGCGCCATCACGTGGCGACCGAATTATTTAAATTTCCTAGCGCCATCTCGTGGTATTTGCAATATTGCAATAGTTCTGCAATAAGCGATATATAGGCCTCGAAATAAAGATGATTTCGAAGCATCTCTGTTGAAACCGGTGATATATTTTGTTCTACGTAGTCTATCTGTACTGTATAGTATAAGGGAGACACATTCGTTTTTTTACATTGATTCATTCAGTTTTTTCTAATTTACAGAATTGTCTGCTAGTGTTGAAGAATGCCTCCAGAGTCGGACCTTCCCACAAAGTGAAGTAGACACCTTCGAAAATGAACAAAGTAACTACCTGAGACACGAGAAACCCTTCCAGTGTTATGTGTGTACAAAAACATTTAAGAAAAAGAGTGTATTACTCAAGCACATGAAAACCCATTTTAGTGAAAACCGCTTTGAGTGCGAGGAATGTTTGAAACGCTTCTCAGTAAAAGCTCACTTGATGAGGCACAAGCTCGTACATATTGGTGAAATGCCCTTTCAGTGTGATAAATGTAAAAAATATTTTAAACAAAAAGTAGATTTGTTGAGACATACGAGAATACACACTGGCGAAAAGCCGTTCCGATGTAAGGATTGTTCAAAAGCATTCTCGGATAGACGGACTTTTCTAAGCCATATTAAAACTCATACAGGCGATCGGCCCTTTCAATGTCAAGATTGTTTGAAA
Source organism: Argyresthia goedartella (assembly GCA_949825045.1). Classification (NCBI taxonomy): domain Eukaryota; kingdom Metazoa; phylum Arthropoda; class Insecta; order Lepidoptera; family Argyresthiidae; genus Argyresthia; species Argyresthia goedartella. The sequence goes on along the minus strand of OX463832.1, from coordinate 7,833,475 downwards.
GCATTTTCGCTTAAAAGTCAACTGACGAAGCACAGAAGTTTACATACCCGCAAGAAAGTTTTTCAGTGTGATGTGTGTACGAAAGAATTTAAACATAGGGGTAGTTTGCGCGTACATAAGCGATGGCACAGTAGTGAGAAACTTTATCAGTGCGATGTGTGTGCAAAGTTATGTTCACGCAAGAGTGATCTGTTAGTACATTTGAGGGTTCATAGTGGTGAAAAGCCTTTTAATTGTTCATTTTGTGGCAAATCTTACCCTCGTAAAGGTACTTTGCGTATTCACATGAGATCACACACAGGCGAGCATCCATTTCAGTGCGAAGTGTGTGCAAAGTCATGCTCACTCAAAAGCACTTTGTTACGCCACATGAGGATCCATACTGGCGAGAAGCCTTTTCGGTGTGAGGTGTGTAAAAAGGCATTTGCGCAAAAAGAAAATTTATTACTCCACGCTAGGTCACATAGTGGGGAAAGGCCATTTCGCTGTTTAGATTGTACTAAAGCTTTTTCCGAAAAACGCAGTTTGTTGCTGCACATGAGGTCACATAGTGGTGAGAAACCGTTTCCTTGTAAGGAATGTCTTAAAGCATTCTCGAATAAAAAAAGCTTGTCTCTCCATACGCGAACACACACGGGAGAAAAGCCCTTTCAATGTCAAGAATGTTCTAAAGCATTTTCAGCACAAAGTAGCTTAATAACGCACTTAAAGACACATAGTGGCGAAAAGCCTTTTCAGTGTAAGGATTGTACGAAAGCATTCTCAAGTAAAAGAAATTTGATTCTCCACGTGACAAAATATACTAATGATTCCGGCTTCCACATGATAACACAAGAAACCGTGAAACAGTTTAAGTGCGTGGATTGTTCAAAAGCATTCTCAAGTAAAAGTCTTTTGCTTCGCCACACGAAAACACATTCTGGCGAGAAGCCCTATCAGTGCGCGGACTGTGCGAAAGCATTTTCAATTAAAAGCTACTTGAAAACGCATATGAAAACGCATACAGGCGAAAAGCCATTCCAGTGCGTGAAATGCTCAAAAGCATTCTCGAGTAAAAGGAACTTGCTGTTTCATATGATAACTCATGCGGGGGAGAAATAAAGCAAATGCGTCTTCGTATGTCGGGACATAGTCTATAGTCTCAGCTCATTAAACGAAAAAAAAAAACAACAAAAAAACGGTCAAGTGCGAGTCTAACTCGCGCACGATGGGTTCCGTACCACCGTATAATTATTGGGATGGTGTGGAGTGAATAGTTTGGATTTTACATAGCAAAATGTTGTTTACAAAGTTATTGGTGTGGCTACTTTCACACTCCATGCACGTAACGCACGGTGCATTCATAAGTTTGTGTGTGGTATTGAAAGAATTTTTGTATGGGAGCCCCCTTAAATATTAATTTTATTCTCGTTATTAGTATTTGTTGTAATAGCGGCAACAGAAATAAACCATCTGTGAAAATATAATCTATCTAACTATCACGGTTCAGGATATACAGCCTGGTGACAGACGGTCGGACGGATGGACGGACAGCGGATGCTTAATAATAGGGTCCCGTTTGGCACCCTTCGGGTACGGAACCCTTGAAAACAGGTGGTGGCTGTGTTCATTGATTTAAAAAATGCTTTTGACACCTTGGACGATGACGGCTTGTTGCAAGCCATGAGTGAGTGTGGTATCCGCGGTCCTACCAATAACTGGTTCCGAAGTTATCTCGCAAACCGTAAGGTTCGATTCCGGGTGAGAGACACCACAAGCTATGATGGTGATGTAAGATACGGTCTGCACACTGGTCTTTTGTTTGGCCCTCTGGGGTACATCATGCATGTCAATGCACATGTATGCTGATGATACCGGCCTTATGATATCACATTTTTAATTAAGGTGGCAAGGGACGCCATGGACTGCCCTGAGTTATTAGGCAAATAAATCTTAAAGTGCCTTACCGCACTACACCTTCCAATTGCCATTAGTACAACTATAGAAAAAACTCCTTTGTTCTCCGAGCCTGTTCAACCTAAAACAATATGTTTAGCCTTGACGGTGATAATGATCAAAATATAGGCATTTTCTGCAGTAGCGATCAATCAGTCAGATAACATATAATTAGGCGGTTCTTAGCAACGCTAGATATAGAAGATTCGGTTAGTGACGGTGGGGGCGGCGTGCGTGAGCACTAACATACATATACCTACTATAACCGTAGTCGTGTGTACCTTCTTAGTAGTAAGTAGTTCAGTAAGGCTGTAGGTAATTAATTTAGTATCTATTCAACATAAGTTAGAATGTAAAAATCTTGATTTCGATCTCTGTTTAAAATTAGCATGATATCTGTGGTTGCTTGTGTGAATATTTGTCTGTGTATCTGTAAGCTTTCCTCAATACAATAAAAAAAACAGCGATAAAGATGACTTGATTATCCAAAATGCAATAGAAGTTGGTTTTGATCGCGTTGTATATTGGGTCCATGATAAAGGCATTATAATAAACACCTATGAAGCCTTACAGTAATTATAAGAATAGCCAAACTTACGAGGGCATACCTATGACTGTTTCCACAACAATAAAAATAACTGCCTATGTCCGGAAATAGAAGAAGTAATCTCATATAAATATTTAGGTTTAACTATAGATTGCCGCTTCTCATGGTCTAGTGACCACTACACGTACAAATTGTTTGCACAAAATTAAGATCAGTTCTAGGTAAATTGTATAATAGAAAAGGAATTGTAAGTAGTAGTATTATGTATATGTTGTACAATGCATAGACACATGCCATCATGTGTTACGGGCTGAGTAGCCGCTGGACTTACGTTTCAAACATACACATCCGCGCAACTTTGTCGCGACACCAACGATCATATTACTTTGATTCTATAATTGCCTAATTAGGATCTTCTTATGATTTTTAATATTTTTATCTACACACGTATCATAAACCCTCTTTACTGCGTACAAAAACCGCACGTTACGATCAGCATAATGTTAAACTACTTGGTAAAAACTCATTTCTTATCTGAAAAATTACACATTATGACCACAATGTGTAATTTTTCTACATATTATTACATTCAAATTTCGAACGCCGACGCCTGCCTGCGTGCCGCCCCTAGTTTGTCTGTGAAGTTGGTACTGAAATTCAAATTTCGAACGCCGACGCCCGCCTGCGTGAAGTTGGTACTACAGAACAAGCTAAACAACTGCAGAGCCACAATGCCGGTCAAACATGCGGTTCCTGAACACATCAAAGAGAGCTTATGATATGAGTGTAGATAAACTAGTGTATGTAACTGTACATAATTAGGCATTAAAAATCTCGAGTGATATTATTTCATTCGCTACTGTGACACCGGCACGAACGGACGCTTCCTAGCAGCGTACGCGACGATGCCCCGTAAATTAGCGACAACCTAGTTTTCGCAATATCGTTACGCCATGGCTGTACCAGCCAAGCGCGCGGACACCATCTTGGTGAACGAGCTGCTCGCCTTCGTACAACAGAAGCTGGACGTGATGGACGAGGTCTCCCTGGAGCAGATCTGCTCGACCAGCTTCAAGGAGGTTGAGATCGCCGCCGCCAAGACTGTGCTGCAAGAAACCGCCATCACCACTGTGCGCCTTGTCGCGCGGAGGGGTGCTGCAAGCGGGAAGAAGGATCTTCAGGACATCTTCCGGGTGTTCAAGGAGACCGAACCCGATGACGTCCCGACCTACGTGGCCCGCGACCTGAACAAGCTGCCGCCGGTGACATTCGACCACGTCGACGCCACCCGGCTGCTGAAGGATATCGCGCGACTACAGGCTGACGTCACCGACATCCGGAGCAAGTTGGAGACTTCGGAAGGCATTTGCACTGAACTAAAACGTGAGTTGTTAGTATTGCGTCAGGCCAATACCTCGCTGCCGACGCAGCGAATAGCCGACGCGCGCGACGACAACGCGACGGTCAGCAAAAATGCCCAACAAGCGACTGACCCAGTTACGCGGGTTGCTAAGCCCGCGTTGACGAACACCGCACCGCTTCGTGACGTCACGAAGCCATGCCGACCAGCACCGAATGCGGTCTCTTCTGGTTCATCCAAATCACTGGAAGCCCAAAAAGAAACGTATGCTGCTGTGTCCCGCCGTGCCCGCCGCCGCCGCCCGCGCCCCGCACCGCCCGCCGCCGAACAACAGAAGCTGCAGGCTGCGCCGCGCGCGCAGCCGGCCAGGCCCGCTCGTGGCCCGCCGAACGCGACAGTTGATGGGGAAGGTTTCATCCTGGTTCAAACCAGGAAGCGCCGCTCCAGACGCAGCCGCAATCAGCGTGGCACCGCCCCCGCCGATGAGTGCAGCCTCAAAGCTGCCGCTCCCACGGCCCTAATCTACCTTTCCCGGCTCGACGTGAACATGACCTGCCAGGACATCGAGCGTCACATCCTGGAAAGGCTGAAGAAGAATCCGCCGCGCAGTCCCAAGCAGGCGACAGAGGTTTCGACGGTGCAGATTGATCTTTTGGAGTCAGATAGACCCAAGGACTTTCTGTCCTTCAAACTTCGGGTGCCGGCCGATCTCAAGACAATGTTCCTGGCCAAAGATAACTGGCCGGAGGGCATTGTCTACCGACGCTATAGGGAAGCGAGACCGAAGACCAAAATCCCTAGCTAGGCTAGAGTTACTATTGTTATATTTTATATCTATGTCTAGTTTTAAGGTATCTATCGATATGGGATTTTACATCCTGAAATAAAGAAATAAATAAAAAAAAAAAAAAAAAAAAAAAAAAAAAAAATTATTATGAAACTCGCCTTCGGCTCGTTTCATAAACCCACTCTCGAGTATTAATGCCCTCCATTATGTAGCAGTCACATAAACTACTATTATACCGTTCAAAGTTAATCATAGTTCATCGTGTGTGACGATTTATCTCTTTTTAATTAATCAGTGTTTAGTGCGATAAGCGATACCCATGTACTTCCTGTTTATTCATTACTAAGCAACAGATTAGTGACGAATAAACAGTCGTTTATAACCATTGATCCATCAATTGTTATGAACGTAATTATTATCTAAATTAGTTATTGTCAAACTAAAGTTGTTTATGTAGTTAAGCGTTGTCCGATTAAAAAGTGTTTAAAATGCGTACACCGCGTCGTTTGGCGCTGTTTCGTTGTTCCGAGAAAACTATTGAGTTTTAGGATTATTGAGTGTAAGTGATCTGCAGTTAATTGTGATCATTAACTAAAATCATAAATTGAATTACTTAAGTTAACATTGTGATTAATCTTATTAGCAATAGCTGTTTAATTATAAGGGTCTCAATGACTACTATTTGTAAACGCTGTGAATCTAGGCAAGAGCTGATTGGTGGACGATATACGAGCTTCCACCAAGGTGGCGCTTCGCGCGTTTTTGTTTGCCTCAATTCACCGCGTGCAAAAATACGTCACTTTTGGCGGAGACGTTGATGTGGGCTGGTCGACAAATAAAATAACGAGCTAAGTATTCTCACTGATTCATATTCTCTTGGTTATTTTCTTTTATTCCTTCTTGCTTTCTCTGTCCAATTGTAGCTTCGTTTTGGTGGTTAGGGTCCTGGGTCTATGGCAGATGATAGTCGTGATGTCAGCAATGCTGACATCACAGTTTCAAAAAACCCTGATGCTGCTTCTCCTTCGTCAGACATATATAAAATAAAATTAATAATTGTAACCACTAATAGTAGTTTATGTGAATGATACCTAATGGGGAGCATTAAAACTCGAGAGTGGGTTTATTGTGTATTGCGGGTTTAAGGCGAGTTTCATAATAATATCACTCGAGAGGTTCCCCGCATGTTCGACCGGCATTGTGGCATTGATTATTGCTCTGCACTTGTTTAGCTTGTTCAGTAGTACCAACTTCACAGACAAAACTAGGAGCAGCACAGTGTCGGGCGTCGGCGTTCGAAATTTGAATGTCATAATATGTCGAGATTTTGATACATTATGGTCATAATGTATCAATATTCTGATAAGAAATGAGTTTTTACCAAGTAGTATATCATTATGCTGGTCGTAATGTGCGGTTTTTGGACTCAGTGAAGAAGGCTTACGATACATGTGTAGATAATAGTAGTTTATGTGACTGCTACATATGGAGGACATTAATTCTCGAGAGTGGAATATCACTCGAGAGTTTTAATGCCTAATTATGTACTGTGAACACCTTACTGTGAAGATCCGAACACATTATATTCCAGCTTCTTCAAATCTGTATCTGCGGAATTTGAAAAGGTTTTCAATCTGACAAAAGTGAGACCGGACAATAAATCAAAATTCTCTGAATGGGCAACAGAGGATTTAAGACAGAGCAGGTCCAGACTATATGAATTGTATGAGCAAAAATCCTATGATCACAGTCTTGAGTTTAACGTCTTTGTCAATAATTATTCTAAAAATTTTAGGAAAGACTGCCACAAAGCCAAGTGCCTACATCTTAACAATAAAATCAAAGCCTCTGGCGACAAAATTAAAACTACATGGAACATTATTAAAAAAGAGACAGGCAAGGTTAGGTCTAGTGAATCTAGTTTTCATTTAAAAGTTAACGACCAATTACTCTCATCAAACGAGGACGTTGCTAACGCATTTGAAAAGTTCTTCAGTACCATACCAATAATAACAACAGAAGCACTACCATCCTCTTCTGAAAAGTCTTTAGATTACTTGGTTGAAAATGTGCCCTAAAACAAGGATGGCTTTAACTTCAAGCCAATAAGCTCTATTACAATAGTTAAAACATTTAAACTTCTTAGCATGAAAAAGACTGAAGATTTATGGGGCATGTCGGTTAACGTGGTTAAATCAGTAATCGATGTGATTGCACCATACATGGCAATCACATTCAATAGTTGTATAGCAAACGGAGTTTTTCCTGACCTCATGAAAATCAGCAGATTAATACAACTTTTCAAATCCGGTAGTAAACAAGACCCTGCCAACTTCAGACCTGTATCTGTATTGCCAGTGTTGAGCAAGGTGTTTGAAAAGGTCATATTGAGTCAACTACTCTCTCACTTCAATGCATCTGGGCTACTCCACAAAAAACAGTTCGGATTCACTAAAGGCAGATCAACAACAGACGCCGGAGTAGCGCTAGTAGAACACATTTATAGTGCGTGGGAAGGATCACAGGATGCGGTTGGTATTTTCTGTGATCTTTCCAAGGCCTTTGACTGTGTGGACCATCAAACTCTTTTGCTCAAACTTCAACACTACATCAAAGATAATGCGTTAAAATTAATGGAATCTTATTTAATGGAAAGATTACTAAAAGTAGATATAAACAGATGCAAGTCCACTGGAACCCATATGAATATTGGTGTACCCCAGGGTTCTATCTTAGGTCCGTTTGTTAACGCAAGGATGCGGGGCGCGGGGGCGGCGGCTACAAAACGGAGGCGCGCCGGCGCACGCACCACTCTGGATCCACGACGCTGGCAGTTAACACTATTCATTTCATTTATATTTTATATAACAGTATCCATTAAAACTTCAAGTTAATTTCAATATCTGTCGTCCGTTATTCCTCGCCATCCACGTCAACCCTAAGCTGATACAAGAGTTGGTCACTTCACCTCGGATTTTGAGCTACAAAAAACAAAGAAATTGCGTCGCAGTTGGCGTGGCGTTACAGAGGTCAATTGAGGGACAAGGCGGAACGTTGATGTTACCGTTGCGAGTGTCGACTGTCAAGAAGTCACGATACAATCATCACAGTTGCCGCCGTCACATATAACACAATTTATCCAGGAGAATACCAAGAAAAGGGTTTGTTGTGCATATTCGGGTGAGTTGTGCCAATCATTACCTTACATTTGCGCAGTATTTACCTCTCCTATAACTTTAGTTCATTGACCTCACTAGGTTATCCCGATTGTCTCAAATTTATGATTATTTCAATTCCTATTAAACTCGTATAACTTACTAGAATAGTTACGTGTATCAACACATCAAACGGTAAAAACCGAGTTACTTAACTCATAATAATTGAGTAATTATTCTTAATTATTTATACATCTATCCTTATAAATCATCTAATATTTTGATTTATAAACGTACTTAGTACTTTTATCAAAAACATAAATAGCTGTCCGCATACTTATTGTACATTTGGCCTATTCGTATTTTTTTTTGTTGAAGGTAGGTAGTACCTAATGAGTTATAAACCGTGAACATTTTACTTCTTACCTACTTTCATCATATTTGATTTATCTCTTTGTATCTACATAGGTATACAGTAGATAAACTTACCACATAGTTACCCACATAAGTGTTACATATTTAGAGGTTACCTTTAACAGTTTGTTTCTGTTTGTGGTAATACTGTATTATAGAATCGCAACAACAAGTGTTATTTCTCACGACTGATACATATTTTTGTAATACGTTTCAGCAATTGGTGCGCGGGCGGACACGCCTACCTTGCAGAACGGGTTTCTGCTATTCTGCTTAGCTTCGCAACACTTTTTCTGCCTGACTGCACTTGCGCACTAAGTAAGTGTATTTCTCTTAAAACATTTTGGCTTCCTTCTGGTGAATTTTATCTCGATTTCATTTTCAGCATTGAATGCTTGTAAGTTGGTAAGAACATATATATCTATATACATATTCGCCTTTCATATTAACTCATAATGGACCTAAAATCATTAAAAAAGACGAGATCCACTCATAAATCAAAGCTTACCATGTTTAACTCATTTTTAAGCCTTTTACCTGACAGCGGAAAGTTAAGTCAACTTCAATTTCATGAGTTAAGTGCTAGATTCATTAAAATACAAGAAATGTACAATGATTTTGATACAAACCAATCTGAAATCGAAAATTTAATCGAAATTCCAGATGACGAGTACAAGGAACGCGAGGCTTTCGATACCATTTATTTTGGGGCGGTCGCGGCGGCGCAGGAGCTACTGAGCAGGCACACCTCTGCGGCGACTGACTGCGACTTCGCTTCGGTGGCAGGTTCTAACTGTGTTATGCCTTCAGGTGGGCCAAACATTAAACTGCCAACAATTCACTTACCTACCTTCTCTGGATGCTATCAGGAGTGGCTTGAACATCATGACACATATAGTTCACTCATAAACACAAACAATACCATACAAAAAATACACAAATTTCATTACTTACGCGCTTCATTGAAAGGCAGTGCTTCAGTAATAATACAAGCCTTGGATTTCACAGAAGACAATTATGACGTGGCTTGGGATTTGCTCTGTGATCGCTACAATAATAATCGGCTTTTAGTTGATAATCATATACAAGCTTTATTTGATACGGAGCCAATGATAAAGGAATCCTCCAGGTCACTACATTATTTGAATGACGTAATCAATAAAAATTTAAGGGCTTTATCCACACTTAAGCTGCCGACTGAGCATTGGGACATTCTAATTATATACATGATGTCTGGCAAATTGGATCCTGTAACATTGCGTGCATGGGAAACACACAGAAATTCCTTAGAAGAGATTCCCAGTTTGAAAATTTTCACTAAATTCTTACAACATCGAGCCAATTTGCTAGAAACCATGGAAGAGACAAGACACAAATGTCGTGATACGCAGACGCGCAGGCACAGTGACACCACACAGGTACGTTCAAAAACATTTGTAGCTAATGAAAACACTCAAAACAAACACATACACTTCAAGTGCCCCGTATGTAAGGGTAATCATTCAATTTACCAATGTCTCAAATTCAAATCAATGACCATTGAAACACGCATTGAAACCGTTAAGCGTTTAAACTTATGTAAAAATTGCTTACGCTCGGGACATGACAACACCAAATGTAAATCAGGGTCATGTAGGATTTGTTCAAGGTCACACAACAGCATGTTACATATTAGCAAACAATCAACACAATCTGTAGCGGGCACTTCAGACAAATGTGTAGTATTACCCGCTGCACAAACACAACAACAGAAAGAATCTATACAACAATCACAATCAAATATCACATTATCGACTACGCACCGAAGCCAAGTCATATTGTCTACTGCAATAATTAACATATTAGACCACGAAGGTCAGTGTCATAAGGTACGCGTATTACTAGACAACGGAAGCACTTCTAGTTTCATTACAGAAAGGTTGCAGAAGAAACTAAAAATACCTAGTTATTCAACTTCTATATCCATTCAAGGGTTAAACAATCAGACGTCAAGTATCACTAAAAGATGTGACGTCACAATATCCTCACGTATTAGTAGCTATGAAACAGATGTTAACTGTTTCATAGTCCCACAGATCACGCAGTTAATTCCCACAACAAGAATCAACTGTGACACTTTCAACATTCCATCACACATTCAACTTGCTGATCCTACATTCTACTTACCGTCGGAAGTGCAAATGTTACTAGGGGCCGATCTTTTCTGGGAAGTATTATTCCATAATTACATTGCCATAGGTAAAAATAAACCAACCCTGGTTGAGACAACACTAGGGTGGTTAGTCTCTGGGTCCATCCATGTGACTAATTCAACTCATACAAACGCACACAACCAAATTCAGTGTCATTTTTTGAATGATATTGACCTTAATAAGCAAATACATCATTTTTTTGAATTTGAATCAATGTCCACTGGTCAGCAAACTAATCCAGTGATTGATAATGAATGTGAAATCACATTCAACCAAACAACCACCCGTCACACAGACGGACGATTTAATGTAACTATACCATTAAAGGAATCACCACAATGCCTAGGCGATTCAACTCAACAAGCACTTACTAGATTTTATTCACTAGAACGTAAGTTCAAACGCAATCCAGCTTTCAAAGAAAGTTACGTTGACTTCATGAATGAGTACCTAGCATTAGGTCACATGACAGAAAACACTAATTCGCAGGAGCACATGTCTTACTTTTTGCCACACCATGGCATTTTACGTGAGGATAGTGTGACCACAAGGTTGAGGACGGTATTCGATGCTTCGGCTGTAACAAGCACTGGAAAATCGTTTAACGATATTCAGCATATCGGTAACACTGTACAAGATGATTTAATAAGCATTCTTCTTAGATTTAGACAACATAAATTTGTAGTTACATCAGACATAGAAAAAATGTACAGACAAATTCTTGTAAATGAATCGCAACGTCATTTACAACAAATATTTTGGCGTTCGGATCCCAATCATACATTAAAGAAATATAAATTAAACACAGTAACGTACGGGACAGCGTCAGCACCATATCTTGCAACTCGGTGTTTAGTCCAGTTAGGTAAGGAATGTACTGATAACATTATCAGGGACACCATTTTACATGATTTCTATGTCGATGACTTAATCACTGGGAATGACAATGAAAACACATTAATATCTACATGTAAAGGAGTCATCAAGCAACTCCAAGGAGCTCAATTTCATTTACGAAAATGGCGATCAAATTCCCCATCAACACTAAATAAAATCATAGATGAAAATAGCAATGAGGAATATCTAAAATTAACTAAGGATGATTATTCAAAAACATTGGGATTACTATGGTCATGCAAAGGTGACACATTGCTATTCTCATCTCCATACCTACATACCCAGATTCATCGCACAAATAAAAGAAACATTCTATCCACAATAGCTCAAATATTTGATCCACTGGGATTAATTAATCCATGTCTGTTGCAAGCTAAACTAATTTTACAATCATTATGGCATCAAAATGTTTCTTGGGACGATAAGTTACCAGACGATATAGAATCACAGTGGAACAAATTTATAATGTACTTACCTGATTTGAGTTCAATTCAAATCCCACGACGAGTTCTGTGTGATTTCTGCATAAAACTAGAGTTACATGCTTTCAGTGACGCCTCTATAAAAGCATATTCTGCTTGTATTTACCTACGCTCAGTGTCCAACAATGGACAAGTTACAGTCCACTTATTATTAGCAAAAAGCAGAGTGGCGCCACTGAAACAAAGGTTAACCATTCCTCGTCTAGAGCTTTGTGGCGCTTTACTGGCCACACAGTTGGCGAGCAAAGTTACGAATTCACTTCGTGTTGAAATTAATTCACAATTCTTTTGGTGTGATTCCACTATTGTGCTAGGTTGGATAAAAACATGTAGTAAACAAAATCTGAAACAATTTGTTTATAATCGAATAAATGTAATTATAAAGAACTCTGATCCTATTATGTGGAATTATATACCTACGGAACTCAACCCGGCTGACATCGGCTCTCGGGGACTGAATGCGAACCAATTAAAAAATTCAATTTTGTGGTGGGGAGGGCCTCATTACCTCCACCACCCTACTGTACAAATGCCTACACAACCTCAACACATGAATTTGAGAGAGTTGCCTGAAGTTAAGTTTCAGTGCCTTCTTTCAGCTAATGAGTTACCAGAACATAATAATTATATAGATAAATTTTCAAATTTTTCGAAATTACAACGCGTGACTGCTTATATAAGTAGATTTATAAATAATTGTCGAAATTCTAACAATAAAATTATTGGTCCATTGACAACACTGGAACTCGATTCGGCTATAAAAACACTTTGTAGATTCATACAAAGGGACATGTTTTGTAAGCAATATACATACCTATCAAATAAGCGTTCGTTGCCACCTAAAGATAAACTTTTAAGTTTGAACCCCTTTGTTGATAACACGGGTGTCATGAGAGTAGGAGGCCGGCTATCAAATTCTAATTATGATTTTAACACTAAGCATCCAATTTTATTACACGCATCACATTACGTCACAAAACTGATTGTAGAACAATATCATAAAATCCTATTGCATGCGGGACCACAATTATTATTAGCCACTCTTCGTCACAAATATTGGATAATGAATGGTCGTAATCTTGCTCGTCAAGTAACCCGTAACTGTCTAACTTGTTGCAGATTTTCGGGTAAAATATATAAACCAAAAATGGGTAATCTTCCTGAACAGCGATTGCATGCAGACCATCCATTCTCCAACACTGCGGTGGACTATGCAGGTCCAATCCTGATAGCGGACAGAAAGGGTAGAGGCTGTAGGATGAAAAAGACATATTTATGTATATTTGTTTGCATGGCAGTACGTGCAATACATATAGAACTCGTCACCGAAATGACCACACAAGGTTTCCTAGCAGCTTTAGATAGATTTATAGCCCGCAGAGGTAGGCCAGCCTCAATACACTCTGATAACGGTACCAATTTTGTCGGTGCCTATAATGAATTATCAAAATTCCTAAAAAATAATTGTCACAATATAGTAGCATACTCTGCTGAGAGTGGAATCGATTTTAAATTTTCTCCAGCGTACAGTCCACACTTTAACGGATTGGCCGAAGGTGCAGTCAGGTCAGTGAAGCATCATTTGCGATGCGTATTATCAATGGCTAGTTTAGATTATGAAGAGATGTATACAGTTTTGACACAGATAGAGGCAATACTGAACTCAAGGCCTCTCACACCCCTCTCTTCTGATCCATCCGACCTAATTTCGCTTACACCTGCGCATTTTTTGATTGGCCGACCACTAACGATGTTGCCTACCACCCAGGTCAACGAAGACTGTCCGATTACTAGCCTGAAACGATACGAAAGGGTTCAACGCTTGCGGTCACACTTCTGGAACCGCTTTTACAAAGAATATATTTCAGAAATGCAGAAGCGGAGCAAATGGCGCACTGATGGCGGACAACCACGACCAGGCGAGATGGTGCTTGTCAAAGACGACAGGCTACCTGCCAACAGATGGCTGCTCGGGCGGGTGACCACAGTCTACCCAGGCTCAGACGGAATCACTCGCGTTGCAGACGTCCTCACCACTGCGGGGACGATACGGCGGGCCTTCAACAGGCTATGCCCTCTTCCTTCATTGGAACCATCCACGGTCCCAAGGGTGGCAGATTGTTAACGCAAGGATGCGGGGCGCGGGGGCGGCGGCTACAAAACGGAGGCGCGCCGGTGCACGCACCACTCTGGATCCACGACGTTGGCAGTTAACACTATTCATTTCATTTATATTTTATATCACAGTATCCATTAAAACTTCAAGTTAATTTCAATATCTGTCGTCCGTAATTCCTCGCCATCCACGTCAACCCTAAGCTGATACACGTTCCTTTTCTTAGTGTACATGAATGACCTGCCTTATATGGTGGAAAAAATGACTCAGATTGTTCTATTTGCTGACGACACATCTATTATTTTCAAGGTGAAAAGACAAGAAGAAATTCTAGACGACGCAAATAGTACACTCTCTCATGTGTTAAGTTGGTTCAATGTAAACAACCTGTTATTAAACTCAAAGAAGACTAAATGTATCAAATTTTGTTTGCCTAATGTACGACAGGTTGAAAGCAGTGTTAGAATAGGATCTGAAAGATTGGACCTCGTTGAAGACACAATCTTTCTCGGAATCACTATAGATTCGAAACTTCAATGGGGTCCTCACATAACTAATCTCGCACGAAGACTTAGCTCAGCCGCTTTTGCGGTCAGACAAATCAGATATCTTACAGATGTTGAAACTGCCAGATTGGTTTACTTTAGTTATTTTCACAGTATTATGTCTTATGGAATATTGCTCTGGGGGAGAGCAGCAGATATAAATACGATATTTTTCTTACAAAAAAGGGCGATATATCAATTAGATGCTAGAGAATCATTAAGAGAAAAATTCAAAGAAATTGATATACTTACGGTTACCTGTCAATATATATACGAGAATATCATGCATGTAAGAAAAAACATAGCTTTATTTAAAATTGTAGGTGATAGCCATACAATTAACACTAGAAATAAAAATAGGTTAGCACTACCATTATTTAGACTAAGTAAAGTAGGCACATCATTCATGGGGCACTGTATTCGCTTCTACAATAAAATACCACAGGAATCATTGATCCTTCCTGAAAAGAGGTTCAAAAACTATGTTAAAAATGAGCTGATAAGAAAGTCCTATTATAGTATTAAGGAATACTTAGATGACAAAACTGCATGGTCCATACCATCTCAGCGCACAGGAATTCGACGAGGGGCGATGGATCAAGTCTATCACTCGCCGGCGAATTTCCTTAGACCGAAACCAGTACCTGTTGTAAAGTCACTTTTTTAAAAAAAGGTATGGGGGAGTTTCTTGCCGTTTCTTCTTAACCCCGAGGCCCACCTTCCGAAACGGTGTAGTCTTTTTTTATATAAAAAAAATTGACTTGTACTTATAAGGAAGTATAATTTTGACGTTGAATAAGATAATTTATTTATTTATATTCAATAAAAAAAAATGACTCTGACTCTGACTCTGTACATTTACATACACTAGTTTATCTACACACATAACATACGCTCTCTTTGATGTGTTCAGGAACCACATGTTCGACCGGCATTGTGGCATTGATCATTGCTCTCCAGTTGTTTAGCTTGTTCAGTAGTACCAACTTCACAGACAAACTAGGGGCGGCACACAGGTGGGCGTCGGCGTTCGAAATTTGTTAACCTATGTGTATTATTAAAATTTATTTATTTATTTATTGATCTTAAAAAATCCACAGCTAATACAATTATGTAAGGCAAGAAAAATAATCTTAACATTAGCCAATAACGGATTTACATTTTTTGTTTAAATATTATAAGACAAACGTACTTGGCGATTATACTTATATATAGAAATTATAACTAAAACTAGTTATACATATATGTAACTAGTGTTGATTTAGTTTTAAAAATTTAATTTATATTATTGCAAGTTGAGATGTGGTGTGCCGGTTGTGTAAGTAGTGTAGGTTGCATGTGTTGTGTAGTGGTGTGAGTGTAGTTGTACCTGTATCTGTTTAGCCCTACGACGACGATGGTCTTGGGATCGGGACTGTGTCTATTGAATTTCCACTAAGCAGGGTGAGTATAGGTGAGTAGGCTTTCGTATGACACGGCAGATACATCATCAATGTATCTGTTTGTTTTAATAATTCAAATAATATTTTTCTTAAAAACCTGTTTAGAGGTGTTAAAAATGTCTAGGTCCTTATCTTTGGAAAGCTTGTTGTAATTTAAATGACACCTATGAGTTTTGTGCATAGTTAGACCGAGATAGGGGGACATGGAAGAGAGGAGTGTGCCTGGTTGTTTTATTCGGAACATTTAACCGAAGTGCTGAGGAGATTAATTCAGGACAGTTCAGTCTTCCACTACACAGGTCATGAAGAAATAGCATGTCCAGGAGATGCCTCCTGTCCTCGAGTGTTTGCAGTTTGTGCTTTTCCAACGAAGTATTGTAGTTCTTCAAAGGAGAGTGGTAGCCAATGCGGTAATTAAGATGTTTAATGAATTTGCGTTGTAATGATTCAATTGACTCAATGTGGCATATATATTGGGGTCGCCAGATAGGGCTACAGTATTCTAGAACACTGCGCACGTACGAGTAGTAGAGAAGCTTTATACACAGTGGGTCAGTGAATGCCTGGCTCGTTCGAAGTACAAAACCCAGGTTCTTATAGGCCTTGTCTGTAGCAGCGTCTATATGTTGAGAGAATGTGAGCTTTGAATCGAGTAAAACTCCTAGATCTCTTATTGATTTAACTTTCTCGATTGGCCTGTTATTAATTTGGTAATTGTAAAATATTGGCTTAGTCTTTCTGGTAAAGCTTAGGTGATTGCATTTAGTGAGATTAACACTTATCCTATTTACCGTATAATAGACACCTAGCCTACAAAGATCTTTCTGTAGAAGTGCACAGTCGGAAGTTGAATTTATCTTTTTGTACACTTTTTTGTCATCGGCGTATAAAAGAAACTTTGAGTGGATAAAACAACTGCTTATATCGCATAGGAAGGCAATGTAAAGGAGCGGTCCCAGCAGTGATCCCTGTGGCACTCCTGATGGGATAGCGATGAACTCGGAACGGTGTCCTGCCACGACGACTGTTTGACTTCTGTTTTTTATGTATGACTCCAGCCATCTGAGCAGATCCCCCCTTATCCCTAGCTCACGCAATTTACGCATTAATATGAAATGATCTACACGGTCGAATGCTTTCTCGAAATCCGTGTAGATCACATCTACCTGCCCTCCCTTGTCCATGCCAGCAAGCACATCACCAGTAAAAATAGCTAAGTTTGTCACAGTAGAGCGCCCTTTGAAGAAACCGTGCTGTTCGGTCGGTATGTTTATTGAAATAACAGGATAAAGATGTTCATGTGCGACCTTTTCCATAATTTTGCCAAAAACGTTTAATATAGAGATGGGTCTTTAATGTTCTATGTTAGCTTTAGTCCCTTTTTTATGTATAGGTATGATATGTGCTATCTTCCACGCCGTTGGATAAATACCATGGTTGAACGAGCGGTTAAAAAGTATGGACAAAGGTAATGCTAGGGTTTTGGCACAGTTGCGAACAAAAACAGATGGAATCTTATCACTGCCGGGGCCCTTAGATATATCAATTGTTTGCAGTATATTAAATATTTGCTCCTCTGTAACCACTATGGAGTGCAGCAACTCAATACCGTTATCTGCCTTATTGATGACCTGATCGTATGACTCTGATGGTTTTATGAACATTCGTTCGAAGAAAGTGCTAAATGCTTCTGATTTTAATTCCTCATTGTTATATTTCATTATTTTAGGGTAGTTAGAACTATTTTGCCGTTTTGATTTATTATAAGACCACAGCAGTTTAGGATTATTTTTAATATTTCGTTGTGAGCGTTGTATGTAAGTTGCATGACAATCTTCCTGTATTCTGGCGTTTTCTGAGTAGGCTGATGGAATCATAATCCAAGGGGTTCTTATACTTTTTTCCAGAGGACATGGTATTTAGTTTTTTCCCTTATTACATTAATTAGTGCGCGGCTGTACCAGATGGGGTAGCGCCGTGATAATCCTATTACTGACTGCGGTACATATCTATTAACTAGATCATAGATTTCGTCATAAAAACTTGAGACAGCGTCATTAACACTTAGAATATTTAAACAGGACCAGTTCTGTTTCTCGAGACACTTATTAATGCTCTCGTAATCTGCTTTCCTAAATAAGTATTTGAACTGTTTTGCTAACGGCATGGGGGGGACCGTAATGTCAGTGGCGTCGATATCCAGAGTGGGGTGGAAAACGTCCAGTGGTACTAATTCTGTGCTAGTTCCGTGTAGCTCGATGTTAAAGTTTGTGAAAACGAGGTCAAGTGTATTATTGCATGAGTTTCTAAGGTAGTTATATTGCTGAAAGCCGTGTATATTCAATTGATTTATGAGATTAATTCCACTATTCTGTATCTCCACATAGCCCTTTTTCAGGTATCTAGGTTCCCCAGATTCCCAACTGATGGTGGAATTATTAAAATCACCTGCCAACAGAAAGTGATCTTCCGTATTAGCGTTGACAATGTTGGCAAAGGAGTCGAGAAATAATTGTGTGGTAGCCGGTAGATCGTGTGTTTCGCTATGAGGTGGAATATAAATTACACCGATGTGCAGATTGCTAGTGGATCCAAGCGCTCGCGCATTAATAGTCAACCATATGATTTCAAGGCCGCCCGGTGTCCACTCTGGCCGGAGACGGGCTTGGAGCCGCGGCGCGCAGAGCGCCATTACGCCGCCGCCCTTCGTCAGAGTTACCCGATCGCGCCTGAATACATCGTACTGATCTAAGTCGGTCAGCTCTGAGTCCAGAATGCCACTATGAAGCCATGTTTCAGTTACCAACACGATATCGTAGTCACAGGATGAGACAGTGTTCGAGAAGATCAGTGTTTTGGTTCTAAGACCGGTAACATTCTGGTAATAAATCCAGAGGTTATTTTTTGTGTTTAGGCCGGCAAAAGATGGGATACAAACACTTTGTTGCTGATCATAATAGTGAAGCGTGATTGAATTCGACTGTGTATACGGCAGTAAATTAGACATAATGTTTGGACGTTTGCTGACTGTTGTAGGTATTGGTTATTTGCAGGTTTTTGAGGGAATATATCAAATAATAAATGTTTGTGATTGAGAAATGGTGGGTGTGTAGGTAGTTGCGGGTGTTTGTATTGTGTAGTTAGTAAGAGTGTGTTAATGTGTGTATGAGAGTGTAATATAACAGATAGGTTACATGGACTTATAACAAACAAAGGTCGACCAGTTATTATAAAATTTTCTTTAGATCCAATTCCGATGAAACCAGTATGAAGGGTGCTTTTTCTATTTTCCTGACATAGATATGGCAGTTTTTTGTCCATACGAATTTGTATCCGCAGTCTTTTGCTTTTGCTTTGCATTTTTTTAGCAATTCCTTGTTACGTGGAGTTAAATGTTCGTTGACATGAATAGCCTTTGGCTCCCCATTCATACCGATATCAGCGGAAGTGAATCCGCGACATTTACGGAAGGCAGAGTATAACTGATCCTTTGTGCTACGGTTTTTTAAATGAACAACGATTGCGCGCGGGCGGCCAGGGGCAGGGACTTTAGGCTGGATACGGTAAGCGAAGCCGACCTGGTCCTGCTGGAGATCAACGCCTGCGTGCTGGGCAAGCTTGATGGTCACGTCTTCTAAGGACTCGTTCTCGACTTCGGGTATCCCGAAAATTTCAAGATTCTGAAGGCGTTCCCATTGTTGCTGCTTGGCGAGGTCTTGCTCCAGGTTTGACATGCGGGTCTCCTGCTCGCTGTATTTTTTGGTCAAGTTATTGTTAGCGATCTGTACTCGGACTAAATCGTCCTTCAACTTCCTCAAATTTTTTGCATGAAACAATCAAGAAGGCATATTGTTTTGTTAAATTTGTGAATTGATTCAACTAAAAGAAGACACGATAATGTTAGAATCGAATCAAGAACACTCAAGTACGATCGATTGTGAACGAAGCCATAACGTTGCGTTTTCGTTGTTTTAAGTTGGTATGATTGTGGGACAGGGACGGAGCTTTTTCCAACCCGTTTTCACGTTCGAGGCGCGAACGTCTGTTAAGTTGGTAGTTCGTACTTTTGGGTAAATTTGCTAAGTGCAACTTTATGGTGGCAATGTCGAGTTCTTCGTGAGGTAAGATCCACTCTAGACGCACTTTTGCTCGAGACTTCGTGAACTACGCCTGACTTTACAAACCTGCCGGTTTTCTTGCTTCAACTCACCCCAATCCTCATTGTGACAAAAGAAATAAAACCACATAACGAAGATCATCAATTTTCAATTTAACCCGGTTCTTCCTAACTTACATAATGGAGAAAGACGAAGAAGATAACTACGCTGTATCTGAACAATCTCATCTCCTGCCGTCATATTCTTATATTATTATAGTAACCACAATTTCGTGCGGGTGCGGTTCACTCTGGGTGAACGCACTCTATCGAGAAAGTGAGATACAGTTTATTGATTCTACGAGTAAGTTTGACTACCATATTAGTTACGAAATAAAACCAAGTACTTTATTTAAACCTGTACATTTTGTTGTGAAATTGTAATTTGTAATAGTAAACTTAATTGTAAAAAAATTGTACACACAAAAAACTCTCAAACACAAGACACATTACAAAAGATGAAAGAAAACGATTGTACACAAAAGAGAATAATTTAAATACTGAAAATTAGATAAGTACTTAAAACTACAATAAATAAATTACAAAATACCACTAAAATACACAAATTTGAAGCGCGTCCGTGCAAATATAACTTTCAAATAAATCTATTTACAACATAATAGATCTACCAAAATGTTTAATTCGGACGTGCCTCAAATCTATCGATAGATGGCGTGAGTTCGTTTATTTAAATCGACAAATTATTTGTAACGAGATGTCCTTTCAGTCTTCTGTAAGGGAGCTCCATCACCATAATAACATTGTAGATTTGAGCATTTCATTATGGTCTGAAATCGGACATTGCAGGCGAACGCTCCCATGACATCTTTAGAAATGGTTTATTACAACCAAAAATGGCACCAGTGCAAACAACGACACATTCAATACAGTAATAGTTGCTCTTACAACCGGTGCGCTCCAGTTTAATGCTGATAGCACTTTTAAATCAGAATCATTCATAGAAAGAAACAGGGCTAATTGGGTCGACTTGCACGGTATTCGGTTTAACGAGCTAAAGTGATATTTCATACATTTTGACAGATGCTAAACTAGTTTAGAGAATGCGAATTGGACCTAAAAGTTGTAACAGATTCATTCGGAACGCACGGAAGATCGTTTGCAAACGGGATTCCCACTGGCAGGAAGGACTAGATCTCCATAACGATTGTACTTTCTACTGTTTATTTTCAACCTTATCACCGAATTCTGGCTTTTTATCTTCGTTCCGAGACGGAGCCTCTTCTTCGCTGATACTCGTGGCCACAGATATCTCTGTGACTGGCTCTTGCCTATCTCTCTCTGCGTCTGTCGACGGCGTCTCTCCAAAGTATATCGCGACATCGTTATCTTGTATCTCTTCTACGGGTGCGACCCTCTCCACGTTGGAGGGAGGCAGCACGAGTACGCTATGTCTGATTGAGTGCGAGCCTCTCAATTCGCATTCTGGGATATCGCCGTGGTGCACAATCTCGCTGTTTAGAATCTGCTGGATGCTCTTGCGTGTGCTCTGGATCTCTTGGTCCGTGTACTGCGGCTCGTTGATCTTGATCGTTTGCTTCACTTGTTTAGTTCTGTCGACGGGCTCGTAGCCAGCTGGTAGGACGAGGCCTCCGTTGCCGATGTCACTCAAGTCCATAATGCCCGATTGTTGGATGTTTATCTTTTGGTTTTGCACTTTGAGAGGTTTTTGTTGGTTTGCTGGTTGCTCGATAGCTGACAGAATGCTCTGTAGGAGCCCTTCTGACAGAAGTTGCTCATGCGGTACTGAAGGCACGTTCTGTCCTTTGCCTCCGTCAGCAGATTGTATTTGAAAGGAGTAGGTTCCCAAGTTGCCCTTGATGGGTATCTCTCGTTGACCGAAGCTGTTCGAGTTCAAGTTCTGCGAAGTCGACACAATCTTCTGTTGCAGCTGCTTCGTCTCTTCGCTGAGACTCTTGATCTTTTCCGAGGTCTTGTAGATCTGTTCGGACACAAAGTTCAGTCTTTCGTCATCTTTGAACGCGTGCTGTTTTCCGTTTTCGGTTTTTAGCGACTTGCCTTTCTGTGACTTTTCGGGCTTCTCTTCCTTAATCTCGTTGTTGTTTGGTGGAACGATAGTTTGCACTAAAGTATGGGAAGCTGTGGCCAAGTCTTTAGTACTGTAGGAGACAGACTCGCTTCCGGCCGCGGGAGTATTGAAACCGTTCTGAGGAGAAATCAAAGTCTGCTGAGGCTTCGTCAGAGTCGAACCCAACGAACTCAAGCTGGCGACGTAACTTGCCGCCAAATCGGATGGGATTTTTTCACCTCGCTGGGCGGCCTGCAAGATTGCCATATGATAAGGACAATGTTTCAGGATCGCTTGTGCATCTAAACTGGACAGGTTCGCCAGGATAGTGCCGTCAAGTTTTGCAGTAACAGCGTTTGCGTTGGAAGCTGAGCCCGTGTGGTCCGACACAGTTAGGAGCGGGGCTGCGTACGAGTCGATGGGAGAACCGTACAGGTTACTGGGCTGCTGCTGGCCTCCATGGAACTTGATCGGGTTGCCAGCGTGCGGGAGACTGAACAGCGACGATGGCGAGATTGAGAACGACACGCCAGCATTACCAGTGTACTGGTTGACGTCCTTCACTTCTCTGATCGGCGGCGGCAAGTACGCCGGGCCCTGATGGTTATGATCGAAGCCGTGATTGTCTTTGTGACTCGTCACGTGACCGATCTGCTGGATGAGGCCTTCAGGCACCGACTCCCTGAACTTTATGGGACGTTTTGGGGAATTGCCGCCTGTGTGGCCGCCGCCTGAGAACGATCCGTAAGGAATCGGCAGGTTTGAGGGTGGCGGGCGTGGTGGGGCGCCATACTGACTGCCTGGCGGTACCCCGTAGATTCCTGATGGCGGAGTTAAGATCTTAGCTCCATTTTGGCGGAGAGACGCAGGGTATGGACCGCTGGACGTGAAAGACTCCGATGGAGGCGCGCCATAGCTGTCCGAAGGTTTGTTGTCTAGAGCTCCTTGATCAAACGCGATGTTCCCGTGAGAGTTTCCACCTTCCGTGTAATGAGCTTCGAAAACTGTCTTCGACTGGTCGATGTGGTTTGGGTCTCCTCCAACGATGGAGTTGAGGTCCAGGTTGGCGAGCACATCCTGGTGCACGCTCGAGTATCCGCTGTTGATGAACGGCGGTGGTTGCGCGACGTTCGGCAGGGAATGCGCGTCGAGATCAATTTCGTTGACAGGCGGCGGCGGCGGCGGCCCATACTGGTCCTGATCTCCGTGTCCCTGGTGCTGCTGATGTTGGACATGCTGGGGCTCGAAGGGTTTGGAAACGCCCGGGATGGGTTTCCAACCGTCGTACAACACGCGGGGTGGGGTCGGGGGTGCGGGGATGCCGGGGTGCGGGGGGTGCGGGTCCGGGTCGGGCTGCGGGGGGCCGTAGTGGCCTGAGATGTGCTGGTCAACATCCTGGATAACTATCTGGTCGTTAGGCCCGACTGGCCCCAGAAAGTGGCCCGGCGGCCCATACGTATCGACAGGGACAGGGAAATTAGGTTGTAAATCTAGCGGCAAAGTCGTCAGTGGCGTGCCGTAAATCGGCGCTGGTAGATTCTGTCCGAATCCATGGTTTCCGAAACCTCCGAAGTTTTGCGGCAGCGATATCGGTGGCAACTCCGGCAGGCTCGGCAGCGGCGGTCCGTAGGGCGCTTTCGGTGGTCCATAGACCGGTTTCGGTGGTCCGTACAAGGGTTTCGGTACCCCATAAACAGTTTTAAGGTATCCCAATTTCGGTGGTTTGAATGGCACTCCGTATGTAGGTGTAGGCAGATTCTGCTTTGGCGGTCCGTAATTTTTTTTGGGCGGTCCTTATATCGGTTTCGGTGGTCCGTAGGTTTGTTTGGGTGGTCCGTAGTTTTGTTTGGGTGGTCCATAGACCGGTTTTGGGGGTCCGTAGGTCTGTTTGATGTGCGAGGGGGGTGGTGGAGGGCCCTCGTAGGAGACGCTGGGAAAGACGATGGGTTGCGGCGGCCCATACGCTCCGGGCGGCGTCTCGTGGTGGAAAGAGCTCTGCACGTCGATATTCAGGTCTGGGACTCCGTAGACTGCCGCTGGTTCTGGAACGGGATTTAGGTTATGGTTAGACTGGTTTTGCTGTGGAGCCAGTTCTGTGTATACTTTTGGCTCTAAAACGAGGTAGGTTATGGGGTCTTGTCGCCGCCTATGGCTTTAGTATAGCAATAATCATTGGTAATATAGATTGCTATTGTTTTTTCCACAGGCGCTTAGTTTGTGCCGTTGCAACTCTGTATAGAGAATTTCATTACCTCATCGGCTTCTTAGCCATACGCACAATATTTTGTAAAGGATAAAAAATAAAAGATTAACAAGTGTATTTGGTTTATAATTAATCAAACATAATTATGTTCACTGGACATAAATTGGCGACCGTGACAGGACGAGAAGAAGCCCTAAGAAACTAATGTCCTGCAACAATGTCGGCCGGGATCCAATCGCGAGTTTGAAGAGAGCCACGGGAGACGATCCTCGAATACCTATTGCTGCGACTCATCTATTATTCTTCGGGACTGCACAGGAGTCTTCCAGCAGTCTTGTGTCGTCTTCAGTCGTCAGGCCTGGTCAGCACTTCAAAGAAAGTTTGTGCTGCCACGTGGTACCAAGTCTATCTGCGCAAGATCTTGGGAGCGGAAGTGGACAGCAGTATCATCGAAGAGCCCGCTTCGGTGTCTGCCTAAGGAAGCTCATGCCAACCAGCTCGGGCAAAAGGTCGAAGGTCGAGAGCCTGCCTCGCCGCGCTGTCTTGGTCTTCTAAACGAGCTAAGTGTCCATTTCTAACCCCCAATTCCAAGCCGACCTTCATTTTCCTATATTTGGTTTCCTTCTCAAAATTAAGAACCTAGTGCTATTTAAATTCCAACACTTGCGTGTAAATCATCAAATCATAACCTATAAAAACAGTTCAGATACAGTTATTATGTGTGCCCATCGAGGTCCTTAGTTACTTATTCACTAAACATTATTTGCAACAACCTATATATTATTTACAGCAGTAATATAAACTACGTTATATAAAATACGTATTCACAATGAGGTAATCAATCATCCCCACTTAATCTGAGTACAGATTTGGCCTGTGTTTCAACTATTCTGTTTGCGGGGCTATGTTATAAATAAGTTACAGTCCAAATCACATTCTTATTGCAATTAGAAGTTCACGCATTTCCGCGTTTTATTCCAGGTTGCCCGACTTATCTACTAATCGTGCGCATGGTCAAGATCAAGGTCAACATTCCTTTGTCTGCGCCCATGTGACGCGGCATGACGAGCTACTCCGGGCTGCCGGATACCGCGGAGCGAGGGGCGTGAGCGTTTAATATTTGTTTAAACTACTTATAAATTTGAGTGAATTAAGCATAGCACCCTTAGGCATTGCATTGTAAATCTAATATTTGCTTGCTTACTAGCTTGCTTGCTTGTTGATTGTGTTGGCTCTTTGCAATTGACATATTTTAACAGGATGACTGAACTCAACGCCAGCAGTGGTACAAAAATGAATGAAACTAAGGATAGTGCGCTAAAGACCGCCTTAGTAAAACGTAGCTCCATGAAAGGTCAAATTACGAAATTTAGAAACTATTTAGATAAATTCAGTAAAATTAATTGTCCTTCTGCTGTTGAGATTATCGAACTAAATTTAAAGCTGAATAAAATTGAATCGCTATCCGCAAAATTCGACGAGCTGCAGTCAGAAATTGAAGTCATAAATCAGTCAACTCTAGACACCGAAATTGAGATTCGAGAAAGCATTGAACAAGATATTATAATCAATATTGCAACCGCTAAAAACCTCATTGATCATCAGCATGACGTGCAACTGGAACAAAAACGTCTATCAATGGTGGGTGGCCAATGTTCGTTCGATCACAGTGAAACTAACGTAAAATTGCCGCGAATACAAATTTCTAAGTTTGATGGGTCCTATTTCCGTTGGCTAGAATTTAGGGACACATTCAAAAATCTCATCTATGATAATGACAAGATATCTGATATACAAAAGTATCATTATTTAAACTCCTATCTGGAAGGGGAGGCTGCAAGAGTAGTTTCCAACTTCGAGATAACTTCGGCCAATTTTGTAAAGGCTTGGTCCATGCTAAATGAACGTTATAACAATAAACGTCAGTTGAGAGATAACCACCTTGACTCATTATGTAACATTCAGACAATGTCGCGTGAGTCTGCAAAGGGACTCCGGTTTCTTATTGACCACATAAACAAAAACCTACGTGCGTTATCCACGCTAGGGATGCCCTCTGACCAATGGGATGGACTGCTTGTTTTTATGCTTTCTAAGAAATTGGACCCTCGAACGCTGTTAAAATGGGAGGAAGCCAGAAATGCAATTCACGAGGATGCTGAGATAACGCTAGAAACATTTAATAAATTTCTATGCGAACGAGCAAATGTTATCGAATCAATGAGTCGTAACAATTATCATAACTCTAATTCTCGTGATCAACCCCCTTCGCGTTCTAAGTATGATCAGACCCCGCAAGGCAAGGTGAATAGAAATAGCTTCACCACAGCTCTTGTCAGCACCAGCCCTCATAACAATAAATCGTACCGCAAGTGTTTGATTTGCCAGGGTCATCATAGAATATTTGATTGTCCCACCTTTAGAGCTAAAAACATAAATGAAAAATACGCCGATGTTACAAAGCACGAACTGTGTTCAAATTGTTTGAATCCAGGTCACAAATTCCATGATTGTAGATACATGGGATCCTGTCGTGAGTGTAATGAGCGACATAATTCGTTGTTACACCAATCTGAAACTAATGCACATACAGCAACAGCTATCAATAATGAAACCGTAACTGAGGGCCATGCGCATCTAGCTGCTACGTCCGATAATGAAACCGAAACTGTAGTCACATCAGTATCCATACAAAACCAAAATCAAGTTTTGCTGTCCACAGCGCAAATAAAGATAACAAACCCAATCACAAAGCAAACTAAAGTTGTTCGTGCACTATTAGACTGTGGAAGCCAATCGTCGTTTATCAGTCAATCACTAAAAGAAGGGTTGTCTTTGAGTGGCAACCCTATTGATACCGTCAAAATAGTAGGTATCGGCAACAGCTCAACTAATCAAGTACAAGAGAGTTGCTCTGCCCTATTGAGTTCAATGAATGATTCGTACCGGGTAACCTTTTCATGCTATGTGCTGAAAGAGTTAACTGGTGAGCTGCCTAAAGCCCCTATAGACGTTTCAAAACTATGTTTACCAAAGAATATCAAGATGGCTGACCCCACTTTCGCTCAACCAGCACCTATTGACGTTTTAATAGGCGCCGATTTATTCTGGGATATTATTAGTGGCGAACAATTGTCACTGGGTCAAACAGGCCCCAAGTTGCACAATTCCCGCTTAGGATGGTTGCTTGCTGGTCCTATTCTCTATGGAGCCAATATGAAAACAACAAACAAAAATATCAACATCCACTGCAATCATGCGTTAATTGACAACTCCTCCGACGAATCCCTTGTACATGAATATTTACCTAAGTTTTGGGAGATGGAGGAGCTCCCCAAGAAAACAATCCTAAGCGAAAGTGATAAGAAATGTGAAATTCATTTTTTACAGAATACAGTGCGCACAAGCACTGGGCGATTTTGTGTAAAATTGCCCCTGGCAGAGTCAGCCGATTGTCTTGGTGACTCATCCAGGGTAGCAAGAAAGCGATTAATCAATTTAGAAAAAAGATTCAAAAGAAATCCCGATTTGAAGGAGCAATATGCAAATTTTATTCAGGAATATTCCAATTTAGGTCACCTTTCTATTTCTGACAATCCAGATCCAAAGCCGTCATACTATCTATGCCATCACGCAGTCTTTAAGCAAGACAGTGAATCCACAAAAACACGTGTTGTGTTCGACGG
Source organism: Argyresthia goedartella (assembly GCA_949825045.1). Classification (NCBI taxonomy): domain Eukaryota; kingdom Metazoa; phylum Arthropoda; class Insecta; order Lepidoptera; family Argyresthiidae; genus Argyresthia; species Argyresthia goedartella. The sequence continues at coordinate 7,805,511 of OX463832.1, read as the reverse complement.
TTCCAACCCCACCTCTTCGGGCTACTCATTAAACGATATTTTGATGGTTGGGCCTTCTATACAAGATAATCTTTTCTCCATATTACTACGCGCGAGGCAGTATAAATATTTACTGTGCGGTGACATCGAAAAGATGTACCGCCAGATTGAAGTTCACCCCGACGATAGGAACTTACAGTTAATTCTATGGAGAGATGATGAGTCATGCCCAATCACCACGTTACGACTAAATACTCTCACTTACGGAACCGCAAGTGCGAGTTATTTAAGTACACGATGTTTATGGCAAGTGGGAGAGGAGTGCCTCGATGAGGAAATCAAAAGAATTATACAGAGGGATTTTTATGTCGATGACCTTATCACGGGGGCCAACACCGAGGCCCAGTTAAAAAACATCAAGCAAACGGTTTCCGCCGAATTACATTCCGCATGCTTCAAACTACGTAAATTCAAGAGCAACTTGCCGTCTGTATTGGAATATTCTGAGTCAGATAATAATCAAGACAATCTAACAATCAGTGAGTCATCAAGCACCCTCGGCTTGGGGTGGAATCCACTCAGCGATAGTCTACATTTTCAAAATAAGGAGATACCTGAAAACACAAAATTCACAAAGCGCTTTATTATGTCAAACTCATTCAAGATATTCGATCCATTAGGTTTGATAAGTCCGGTTATAATTCAGGCTAAAATGTTGTTGCAAAGATTATGGTCTGAAAATATTGATTGGGACACTCCTGTGCCTCGAGAGCATAAAGAAACATGGTTACAATTTTCTAATAGTCTTCCATGTTTATCTGATTATCAGATACCAAGGCATGTTATGTGTGATTCACCAAAATACATAGAACTTCATTCATTTAGCGACGCATCTCAACGCGCATACGGTGCGTGTGTTTACATTCGCTCCGTGAGTGATAATGATAGCATCACTGTTCGTTTGCTATGCGCAAAATCGAAGGTCGCTTCCCTAAAACCGGTTACAATTCCGAGACTAGAACTGTGTGCTGCGCTGTTATCTGCTCGGTTATGTAATACAATAGTAGATGCAATTAAGTGTACACCTATGCGTGTATATTATTGGTGCGATTCAAGTGTCGTTCTGGGGTGGATTAAGACGGACCCCAGTAAATTAAAGGCGTTTGTAGCCAACCGGATATGTGAAATTAATGAATTAACAGAATCATCGTCATGGCGATACATTCCAACGGATTTGAATCCAGCTGATCTAGTTTCTCGTGGCGTCGACGCCAGTCAGCTGGTAGACCTGGACCTTTGGTGGTCAGGACCCAACTTTTTAAAACAAAGCAGTTCTCACTGGCCAATTCTGCCTTCGAACTGTAAGGGAAACACTTCATTGTTACCTGAAACAAAGGGCACAGAGTTAAAAAACAGTTCACTCACAACTAAAGAATTGTTAAGGAAAAATCAACCATTACTCACCTCCAAATACGATCCTATCTCAGGATTGTCTGAAACTTCGAGTTCCTTCATTGTAAATCCCGAAAGAAATGAATACACTAACATTATTGAGTTTGAACGATTCTCAAAACTAAACACGTTAGTGCGAATTATGGCATACGTTAAAAGATTTATATACAATTTAAAAAACACAAAAACCAGGCAGGTAGGTACATTTACCGCAGATGAATTAAACGATTCATTCACTTACCTATGTTCTAAATCTCAGCAGCAGTCGTTTCCCGTTGAGTATAATCAACTATCGAGAGATTTGTCGATAAAATTCAAGTCCAAACTATTATCTCTCTCCCCCTTTTTTGAAAATAACTTGATAAGAGTGGGAGGTCGCATAGGTGCATCAGAGTATTCCTTTGATAAAAAGCATCCTATTTTATTGGATTCGAATAACCATTTAACAAAGCTATTGTTTGAACGCGAACATATAAATAGTCTACACGCAGGTCCACAATTATTGTTAGCCACTATCAGGGAATTTGTGTGGCCTATAAGTGGACGGCGTCTGGCTAGACGCACTGTGCATAACTGTGTGCGCTGCATTCGAGTTGCAGGCAAAACTTTGTGTCCAAAAATGGGTAACATACCGGCCCAAAGACTCACCCCAGATTTTCCTTTCACATATGTAGGATTGGATTTTGCTGGGCCATTTTTTATTTTGAATAGGAAAGGTCGTGGTGCCAAATTAATTAAATGCTACCTGTGCTTATTTGTCTGCCTAAAATATAAATGTATACATTTAGAAGGAGTCAGCGATTTGTCAAAGGATGCCTTTTTAATGACTTTGAGAAGGTTTGTGGCTCGTAGAGGAAAGCCCGTTGAAATTCAATCTGATAACGGACGTAACTTTGTAGCTGCAGCAAAGGAGTTAGCACAATTTCTGAAGACAAATACTGAAAGCATTACAGAGTTTGCTGCTCAAGAGGGTGTTCGCTTCAAATTCATTCCTGCTTACGCTCCTCACTTCGGTGGAGTTTGGGAGGCCGGAGTAAAATCCGCCAAATTCCATATAAAAAGAGTAATGGGCAACTCTCATTTAACTTTCGAAGAAATCACTACATTGTTCGCGCAAGTGGAGGCAGTCTTAAACAGCCGTCCCTTGTGTCCTCTATCCTCATCCCCTACAGACTTCCTTTTTCTATCCCCAGGACACTTTCTCGTGGGTCGTCCACTGACAGCGCTGCCCACGCCAGCATTGGAAGAGAAAAAGGAAGCATCACTGGCTCGATATGCCCGAATTGAGAAAATACATCAACAGTTCTGGAATCGCTGGCAAAAAGAATACATATCAGAACTACAACAGAGGCAAAAGTGGAAAACTTCACCAGCGTCCAGAAATCTGACCATTGGAGATCTAGTACTGCTCCAAGAAGACCATATCCCACCGCTTTGCTGGCGCCTTGGGCGTATTCATCGCCTGTTCCCGGGTCCAGATGACATCACAAGAGTAGCCGACGTGATGACAATCAGGGGCTGCGTGCGTCGTGCCGTGGTTCGGCTCTGTCCTCTGCACCCCTCAACAGAGTAGTGATAAACTTTTTTAGTGTAGTAGTGTAATTTTTTTTATATATTTTTTTATTTGTTTACGTGAATACTTAAATATTTCCTTAGGAATTTATATTTTTTGGGCGGGGGAAGATTATGTCGCCGCCTATGGCTTTAGTATAGCAATAATCATTGGTAATATAGATTGCTATTGTTTTTTCCACAGGCGCTTAGTTTGTGCCGTTGCAACTCTGTATAGAGAATTTCATTACCTCATCGGCTTCTTAGCCATACGCACAATATTTTGTAAAGGATAAAAAATAAAAGATTAACAAGTGTATTTGGTTTATAATTAATCAAACATAATTATGTTCACTGGACAGGTCTCATTTGCTAGTTATATTTTTTTTAAATATCATTAAACTAAGAAATGTTTTGAGTGGAATACAGATCCCTTTATTTGTACATTTTGGATGTATCATTATTAATTTTATCTACACACGTATCATAAACCCTCTTTACTGCGTACAAAAACCGCACGTTACGATCAGCATAATGTTAAACTACTTGGTAAAAACTCATTTCTTATCTGAAAAATTACACATTATGACCATAATGTGTAATTTATTGGGTATTTGGGTATTGGTTTGTTTATGAGGGTGTCTATATGTATGTATGTGTTGTGTGTGTGTAAGTGTGTGTGTGTGTGTGTGTGTATGTGTGTGTGTGCATGAGAGTGTACTTTACACTCTCATGCACACACAATCATGAACCCATTTAAAACAACACGTCACTCATCAACCTTCAACAGTGCCTCCGTTTCTTCATACGTCAAGCCGGACAGCCACTTGGCTATCTTAAGTTTACAGTCGTAAGGGTTTAGTTCGTGAATGTTCAATATTCTATTTGCATTATTGTAAAGATATGGTCCCAGGAAATTAAAGAAGTTACAGCTAAATTTAGTGCTACATTTTGGTAAAGGACAAACACGAAATCTCCCACGTCGGATCTGTGTCGGGTCAATCAGGGGTGTATTTTCATGCTGTTTCATTAATGTGGCTATAATAAAAAGCTTACGGACGGACAGCAATCCACAATATTTAATATTTGTAATATTAACAGACTCAAGGAGTGATCTGCAATACATTGGCAAATGCTGCTCCAAATTCCGAGGGGCACACATTGTTTACACCATTCTTGGTCTGCTTGTTGATATTAAGGAATCGGGTAAAACAATTATACCGTTCAGAACGTTCCTTGGCTTCGAGCTGGAGCGCGGGCTCACGTCGCGTACTCAAGAGGCTTCCTCCGGATGCGAATGTCATTTATGTACTCGAAAAGTCCTCATCAAAATTTTTGCAAAAGGGAACCACAAACCAAAACGTTATCAGTGTACCGATATATTTTTGGTATTTGTTGATTTTTCATAAAGCGCTAAATCAAATTCGATAAAATTTATATGGGACCACTTCTGAAGCATGCATGAGTTATCGAAAAAAGAGTCATCAAAATTGATTCATTATTGACGCAATAATCGCGTAACAAACATACCAAAAAAACAGTCGAATTGAGAACCTCCTCCTATTTGAAGTCGGTGTAAAAGGGGCACCTGTGCCAACATGATGGTGTTGATAACATACTCGCTTCCCAGGACTCTGGAAGTGGCACTATTCTAGTCCTGCTTGACTATTCTAGAGCATGATTATGATTTTTAGGGTTCCGTACCCGAAGGGTTCCAAACGGGACCCTATTACTAAGACTTCGCTGTCCGTCCGTCCGTCCGTCCATCTGTCACCAGGCTGTATCTCAAGAACCTAGCTAGCTAGAGAGTTGAAATTTTCACAGATTATGTATATCTGTTGCCGCTATAACAACAAATACTAAAAAACAGGATAAAATAAATATTTAAGGGGGCTCCCATACAACAATACCACATACAAACTTATGGATGCACCTGGTTACGTACATGGAGTGTGAAAGTAACCGCACCAATAACTTTGAAAACAATATTTTGCTGTGTAAAATCCAAACTATTCACTCCACACCATCGCTTCCATTGAACGGTGGTACGGAACCCTTCGTGCGCGATTTAGCCTCGCACTTGACCGGTTTTTTTACTATTTATGTTCTCCGAGTTAAACTAGTGTGGATTTGATATTAGGTTTTATAAAATGGTTTGCATATTACCTTGGAGAACGCAATCATCAAGTTATATTGAGAAATAGCGAAGGCACGAAACGACTAATCAATCACAAAAGTAGCAGTAGAAATGTTCCTCGAGTGATGCTCAAACAAATGCTTTGAACTACAGAGTAAGAGTAGATCCAAGCAAAGAGTTATCGAGGGATTCAAACACATATTATGCAAGGAGTTTCGTTAATCTGAAATTCAAAGACTATTCTTATTGTTTTAATATCTTTGACTATTCCAGTGCATTTGACAAGATCAATCAATGTAAACCAAGAATGTAAACATGACCAGACATCAATAAAACCAACTATATTCTTAGGGAAAAGTCCTTAGATACTTGCTAGATGTTTCCAAGAATAAGATACAGAAGACAGATTTGGTTGGATTTAGAATCCGGCCTCCGGCTTTCGCAGGTGTTTTAGTTGATAGAGGATTGTTTCTCGATTGCAATGATACCAATCTCATTACAAGGTAGGTAACTCAATATTCCTCAATATACCTATAATAATATAAAAATAAGAGTTATCTTGTAGTGAGAGTAATACCATAGTAATCGTGGAGCAATCCTATATCAACTAAAAACACCCTTACATCTAAAAGCCGGAGGCCGGTCTCTAAGCTTTAACCGAAAACAACAAACATAGGGAGAAAGTCGTCATCATATCAGCATAGTTGTGACAATGAGATTGCCCCGTTTCACGGTTAAAGTGAATTACTAATTACTTAAACGTGGGCATCACTCCATGTCGGAAACGTACCTTGATGTGGTCAGCACAACTTCGAAATCCGTACTACCAAATGTATTGTAAGTAAGTATATGTCCTGTAAAGTAGTGCAAGAAGCATTTGTACTTGAACAGGATAAACGGTATTATTGATTTTATTTTCAAAAAGCGGGAAGGTGAAGTACGTGTCCACATGTTCACATGCACACACACTCACACCTCTCCTCTATATATAGCGTTGTATTGTATTGTTATAATGACCCATTCAGACATTCATTCTATAACAAAATATGTAGCCCGCGAATCTCCCCACCGAGGGACACAGGCCTATACCCGAATTCGAGTAAGATTAAGACTATATTATTTGAATTTGGCCTAAATTTAATGTTTAATGTGATTTGATGTGTAGTATTTTCTACGAATTTGTACCCTTTGTTCCCTACCTGTGATATCAACTTACCTAAATTGATACTGACATTGTATAACTATTAGACTTTGTACAGCGCGTTGGGTGTATACCTGTAATGTTGTATATCGTACTTGTATATTAAATAAATAAATAAAAGACATACTCATTCAATAGACATTAATTCATTCAACATTATACATCACATCAATCTACCTATAACTAACTAACCCTTTTATTCAACAACACCTCCACCAAGGCTCCCTTTTACCCTTTATAAGGCTCTGTCCACTATATGCCCACCATTTTTTTTCATTTGGCCAGGGAATAAAGCAATACCGACCAATGGAAAATCCTGCATGCTCATGCCGTGTAAAGGGTTATCATTATTCACGCACATACACAACTCATTCACTTGCTCATCCACACATACACATTCCTACTCTTTCTCAAACATAAATTCCAACAACCTTCCATTATCTTATCATGCTGTATTATTCACCTACTGTAGTTTCCACCATTGTTCAGAGTTGGAGAGGCTTCTGATCTGTAATACAGGTCTCCTAGCACGGACACCAGTCCCTCATACAGAAAATGATATATAGGTTAACTGTATACTAGTTAAGATAACATCTGTTATGTAAATTTACTGTGTGAGAGAGAAATAAATAAACTTATTATTATTATTATCACTAACGTCCATTTCGTGGTGACGATTTCCGTGGCGTATCAGTTTCTGTCTTCCGCTTTCGGCCACGGCAGAGCAGGTAGAAAAACAACTCAGGCCTTGGATGTTCTTATGTGTGTGGTCTCACTGTTTCTGGTTCCCACGAGTCCCACGACACAGGGTATCCTGGTGGCTTTGGCAACATTTAATCTAACTATTTGCCTGTACCTATATAGGTTGTCCCGTAAATAATGTACCAACGTTAAGGGAATGACAGTTCACCTTTCTAAAACTTATTTAAATATTATAAAAAACAGGGTTTTGTAACGCAAGTGATAACATTTTCAAGATCTTATTTTTGTAAAATTAAGTTTAACAATGTATCCAGATAACAGTTTGGTCAATTACTTTTATTAAATGGCTTGGCAAAAAATCCAGAGTACAGATATATTTTTTTCCGCCTTCAGATGAATGCAATTAAAAGAAGTGCTGCAAAAAAAGTATGACGTTTAACTGGAACATTATTTGAAAACTTATACACTTTGTAAATTGGTATAAAACTTACGCCTGGACTTTGTCGTTACAAAGCAAAGTTGACCTCCCCCCCCCTAAAGTTGGACCATTGTTTACGGGGCACCCTGTATATAAATGTTTATGATTATAATTATTTCAGATTAAATGAGCAGCATGGCGGATCAGCGGGAAAAGGTAGTATACGGTGCAGACGGGTGTCTCGGCAAAAACTTCAAGTGTTTCCTTTACGGCGGGATTTGCGTGACAGGACTGTTGTTTGCCAGTATAGTGATATACATATTGGTTACTAAATTCGAGTGATGTTTGTATAATAAAGTATGTTAAATATTGTTGTTGTTTTGAACGATAGCTCCGTGGGTCTCACGCGTGCTTCTCAGGTGAGCTTATGCCCACCAAAAAGTTGTTTCCTAGATGATTTATATTGTATGGAATAATTAGTCAAACATGCTCTGTAACTGTCGGTGAATTTTCAGAATTAGTTCTGTTATAGTTAAAATGTTATTGAAACTTGGCGCGACCTGTATTCTAGTCGGATATTATAGATTCATCGACGACGCACTGTTGCCTTATCGTAGACGTCTTTGTTGTGATATTGGTTGGTACTTGGTACGCCGCCGCTCGTTTGATTGAAGCATTCTGCCGCCTCCGCCGCCCCGCCGGGTACCGGTGTGTGAATGTACTCACTCACACCACGACATTGCGATGTTGATTGGCCCGCCCCCCCAAGCATTTTGGCGAATGAGAAACGCAAAAAATGTTTGAAATGCCTTTGATTGACCATTAGGGTGACTTCATTTGACAACTGCGTTGTGAAGTCGGAGCTTGAACAGTTTGAATTAAAATTGAATATTATTATGAATATTAATTCATCAGAATAGCTGATCGCATTTTTTATAGATTACCTATGAAAAAACCTCTTAGGAAGATAAGTTCATAAGCAAAAGATGTTCATATTAATGAGATAAAATTGTAGTATAATTTCATCTAATTAAAAGTCACCCTTTGTAGTTATGTTCCTCGACACTAGATGACGTATACATTCATATACATTGGCACCTGAATGGAAATGCGAATGTGAACACAGCGAGTGAATGAACCCTGCTTTCTTGCCTCATTTTGCTAAGCAACTTGACTTGAAACTTTTTGAAGATGATAGGTACTTAGGCGATAATTTCAAAATCTAAAAGTACTTCCGCCAACTGTTGCAGTTTCTGGATGACGTTTAGATTTATTGATGGTGGCCAAAGTTTTAAAGGCGCTAAGACAGCCAATGAATAAATCGACACTAGTCAAAGAATGCAAGACAACCCTAATCGTTGGAAAGTGTTTCAGAAGTAATTATTGCATGGGTCCCCAGACACGAAGGGATCAAAGGAAATGAAAAAGCAGACGAGCTGATTCGGTGCAGAGCAGAGATTTATTGGACCAGGACCCAGACTGCCTATAATAGCATCTCAAGAACAAGGAGATTTGGGGAGGGAAGTCGGCTGAATCAACAATAACCGGTGCTCAAACTCTGGAAATTGGGTGAAATAGTCACAATAGAGGACCGATCACCCACCTGAGTTCAGCGGGCATCATCTATCTATCTACTCGGGTACTTATGGTAGTATCAATGCTGAGTCAGCTATGGCCAGCTGGACAACTTTAATTTTGTGTTTAATATTTCTAGTAAATGTTTTGTATAAATAAAAGCATACATATTTTTAGGAATTAAGTGTTTTTTATCATATCATACTGCAAATTTATGAGCCCACAATCAATCATTACAAATTGATCCAAGTATAAGATCCTAAACAAAACCGAATAATTCTTGAAATATTCTGCGTTCACTTGACGACACCATTCTTCTCGCAGACGTTCTAGAATTGGTACAAATAACAAATCCGGGTTATCACTGATGTTTGAACATGATGGGACGAAACACTCTTTGATTCGCTTTATGAAAAACAATTAGATTTTTTTTGTCATGTCACACAATAATAATCAATTATTTCGTCTTGGCTAGGTTAGGACTGACGTGAGTGACGATGTTTGTTTGACAGTTGACTTCACTCATATACTTGGCACTCTTTGGTTGCTTGACTGGCACTTTTTTTGTGGTAGGCAAAGAAATTTATCCCGTTACGTCTCTAGTTACGTCACGTATAGTTTTGAAGGGTTTCAGCTATGTTTTTTTTAAATAGATGCAATGAATGAAACCCAAAAATATTCAAATTAGTTTCTTAAAAGAGTCTATATTTTCAAAAAATAAAAATAAAAAAAATATCAGAATGTACTTCGATCCAACTTTTTGCTTGGCGTCCGTTTTCGGGTTTTCAAGATCTCGTAAACTACGCGTCGTATGAAGTCGAAAATTGTCATGATTGTTCATGGCAATTAGTTCAAATTAGACCTGAAAAGCATTTACGAAATTCGTATAGTTCACCCGTAATCCTGACATCAATGAAAACTACATACCAATAATGAAGTATGTGTTGAGTTTCGTAATGATAACAGCGATATTTAACTAATTGACGACCCGAATGGCCGAGTCGGCAGTGACCCTGCCTATGAAGCCAAGGGTCCCAGGTTCGAGCCCCGGTAGGGGAAAATATTTGTTTGATGAGAACGGATGTTTGTACCCTACTCATGGTTGTTTATCTATCTTAAGTATAATATTTATCTATAGGTATAAGTATTTGTATCGTTGTCTAGTACCCAAGATACAGGGAATCCTAGTTTGGGGCTAGATCAATGTGTGTAAATATTGTCCAAGGTATTAAGGTATTAGTTATAGCACAAGAATGAGTTACTTACCTACTGATACTTTGCATACTGATTATAAGATTACGGAGTTTAGAGATCTACTTGAAATTTATCAAAAATTAGTCCAACTATTCAATTATCGAACCTGAAAATTTCTAGGTAAACGATCCATAAATAAGGGAGTAATTAAGTTAAATTCTAAGCAACAACTGTTTCCGAAGCTAATCGACCGAATCAAAAACGTATGAAAATAGCGTCCGCTCGTAACGAGATATCGACTTTCATCTTCAGCCGCATGACACACCTGGGATAGTCCACTTGCGAGCACTCCACAATGGATCAGCTTTATTTTCAACTTTAAACTTTTTATTCGGAAACATGGATTTGTTCATAATGAATGAGATTTTATACCTAAGTACATGGTATGTAGGTTAGGTAATAAAATACCTACATACTTTTTTATAGGACGGTATTCTCTAAGATGAATAAAATTCTTTTGAGTATTTCCATTCTAATAAGGGTTGGTGTTGGCCCTCAGAAAATGCGGAAATTTTACCACATACTATATTTATATATATATATATATATTCCTCCTTTCGGCCATTGTTGATCAGGCTAAAATCTGCATCAATTGTTGATCAGTCTTTACCCGCTATTACTCTGGAAGTTTTGAGTATATCGTGCTATAATAGCTATATAATAATTCTCCTCCTTGCGACGCTGTGCCTAAGTATGCCGCAAAGCCTCAATCAATCAATCAATCAAATAGTTTATTTGCTATAAATATGTGTACATATGATCTTAAATAAGCAGTAAAGCGTGAGGATCAACATATTCACCATCCAGGAGTTGGTGTGCAAATATTATAAACTTAGATGTCTAGCGCAACCGTTATAATTAAATTAAATTATTCAAATTGATTATTATTAAACATGTCATTAACCTTATAATATAATTTTTCCATTAGATAATAAAATAATTTATTTTTAAACATGTTAAATGTCAGGTATTTTATGTCATTGGGGATTTTGCTATAAATTTTTATTGCCATGCAATAGGCACTATTGGAAAATAATTGCAACCTTTATGGCGGAACATGTAAATTATCTTTGTGCCTGCCTCTAGCATTAAACATTTCGGAGTTTTTCTTAAACATATCTGGGCCTTACCTCTATCTTGTCACCGACTGACACGGCCATTGTTGATCTTGTAACCGCCTTTTTTTACACTAAATGAAACTTTTTTGATCATTGTAAACATTTCCTGATCAACATTTACTGCGGAAACTAGTATTTTGAAACTGGCACAGCGGAACGGCAACGTCGCAAAAATGAAACGGAAGTATTAATAAAGTAAGTTTAGTCAGTCGCACTGTCGCAGACGTCATAGTTAGTAATAAATTCTGCGGTGACTTGTGTTGCAGTGGAGGACATGTTTTTAAAGCGTTTTGTTAATATGTAGGTACTTAGATACGTGACTGAAAGTAGTTGAACATTTCTCCTGCAGTTAACGTTTTGTAGGTAGGTATGGTAGGTAGATCTGCATTTTCATTTTTGTGTGAAAATAAATTTGTGTGGTGTGAATTGTATCGTTAAAACATAGATTTTGGTGAAAATGTCAAGTAGAGTGAATGTGGTGAGAAAATGAGAGGTGTAGCGAGTCTATGAAAGTATGTAGAATAGTGCCTTTTAATGTGTTTTGGGAGGGGAGGGGAGGGGAGGGAATTATGACTTAGTCTGCGCACTGTTTTCATTATATTTTTATTCATGATTTACAGTGTGTATGAGAAGATTTAAAGTAATGTTTACGAACTTAGAATAATTTCTGACTAAATTAGATTGATAAATTAAATTAAATATATAATAATAAAACTGAATATGTAATTAAAACGGAAATGAATAAATACGAATCATTGTTTTTTATTTTATAATTTTGAGAACTAATTCTGTTGCTTTATAGTCCAGGGTTTTGAACCATTTTGAGACAGTGGTCTTGCGGTCGAGTGATACCTTTGGATGAAAATTTAAAATTTTGTTAACTCTGTTGTAAATTATACTGGACTCTATGTTGTACTGTTTAAGAGCGAATACTGTTTTGTGTGCCTTGAGATAGGTGCATTTGAAACAAAATTAATAGTAATCGCAATAAAAAATACAGTGTCAATCATCCCTTTTGTAAAATTTGACGTGAGGCGCATGATGCAAATACCCTTCAGCATCAGCCACGATTTAAAACCACAGTAAAACATATTTTTTATTCACATGCAACGAAATGTCGTCACGACGTGCGCTATACTGGGCTTGGAAATAACACGTTGCGGGCCGCTGTCGAAACAGGTACTGTAATGTTATTTCATACAACAATGCGGGTAGGAAGTAATATTTTTTAATTTTATACTCAGAGCAAAAAACATCAACGGACGACGAAATTACGATAAGTATTTTTTTATTTCATTGCATGTGTGAGAAAAGCACTATACATGCCTCTGGCCATGAATAGATCTTGCCGACTTCGTATTCCTATCCGGTCTATACCTATTCAGCCGGCAAGCCCTTCTTTCCCGGTGTCTGCAGTAATGTACTATTACACAGACGTTAAATAACTTAATATTAAATCCTTTTTTATTATTATTTAACATATTTTATTAGTATTCTTACGTTTATATTTATACATAAATACGTTTTCCAACATGTTACCGTCAGATTATGAACACCGTCCGTTTATAATCTCACTCAAAACCTTTCACAATTTAACGCATGATTTTTCGTTAGTTCATAATCCGTCAATGCCAAATTGTGAACTTAGATCAAATTGGCAGGATTGGGAACGCATACTGTGCGCTTTGTAATAATTTATTGCACAAAGCAGTGATAACAAAATAAATATCAAGGTAAGAACATGTGCAAAGGCGAGCTTATCTCTATCAAGAGCTTTCTTCCAGCAAACCTAGAATGGAGAGGGAAAAAATAAACTAAAGGTAGAACATAGTTCTACTTAGTACTCTACTCAACAATACAAAAAAAATATCTTCATAATACTAAAAACAATGCTATATACAAATATATAACATATACACACATAGTAGATACAATACAAACTAATACTTATCATGGAAGAGATAGATAGTGTTCTTTCAAACGACTATTAAAAGTGTGAATTGACGGACTGTCTCTGATGGCACTGGGGAGTTTGTTCCAGAGACTGATAGCTCGTAGTCTGAACCCATTCTCATAAACGGCAGTGTTATGTTGCGGATTTGTAAGTAGTGACCGAGTGTGAGATCTCCGTGACCTATCCGAAGACAGAAAAACGAAGCGATCCCGTAAGAAGCCAGTTACATAAAATATTGAAGAGGCAAATGAGGATATGGGAATCCCGTCGAAGGCGAATCGGGAGCCATTTCAACTCCCTCTGAGACGTGGTCGAACTTGCGCAGACCGAAAACAAACCGAATGCCGAGGTTGTGAAGTCGCTCGAGTTTGTTCAGTTGCTCTTCATTTGCGCTTTCCCAGCAGACAGCAGCGTAATCGATCAGGGGAAAAGAAGAAGAGACTGGGCAAGCGTGATTTTGTCTGACGAGACAGGAAGGTTTGAAGATGCCTGGGGAGTGGAAAGTGGCAAAGACACGTCTACTAACCTCGCTGACATGCTCTGATCAGGACAGCTGGTTATCAAACATAACTCCTAGATTTTTGCCTTGGTGCTATATGAGATCACGGTTCCATCATAGGTTACAGGAGTAATAGAAATATGTTGTAACAAGTTAAGGGAGTACCTGGAACCAATAATCATAGCCTGTGACTTAGAAGGGTTGACAAGGAGACCATGAGCCGAGGCCCAAACCCTGATTTTCTAGAGATCGGCATTTAATACTTCTACAGCTGGTGCCATATCACAGGGAGAGAAATGGCGGCATATAATTGGAGATCGTCGGCGTAGAGATGGTATGATGAGGAGAGGACATCTGAGGTGTAATTAATGAAGATAGAGAAAAGGAGAGGGTAGAGTATTCCACCCTGGGAGACTCCTGCAAAGAGATCACACCACTCCGTTGAAGTCGTCTTCGACTTTATACGTTGCTGGCGACCTCTCAGATAAGAGTCGAACCAGTTAGCAGAGAGGAGGATACGTTCAGGGACTTCAGTATCTCAACGACAATGTTGAAATCGACGCAGTTAAAGGCGCTGCTGAAGTCAAGCAATGCTATTACAGTAAGCTGTTTCTCATCCATTGCTTGCTGAATTATTTCTAGGCGGTTTGCCTTTCGCGCAACTGAAGCAACCTAAATAACCTAACCTACCTCGTTTGTGTGTATACGGTCCGTAGCACGCCGATTCGATCTCAGTTCACAATTTGACGATTCGACATTGATGGTTTATAAACTAACGAAAAATATTGCGTTAAAATGTGAACGGGTTTGACAGTTCACAATTTCTCGAGAGTTTATATTGGTATTATTGGGCTATGATTCGGATAAATAGCAAACACCGTTTATAGTTTAATTGAGATTTTATTTTTATATATGTCACTTGAAAGCAATATCGACGAACTCCTAGCACTGACATCACGATAAAAAAGAAACATTAAAAAGATGGTCTTACTTTTGCATATCTAAATCGATTAATAAGTAATCGATTGATTTTTGCAAATGAAATAATAAATTCAACAGTTTATAATATCGCGAGTAAGATTATAAACTGACGGTGTTCACAATCTAACGGTGACATATACATGTTTATGATGCTGACTATACTTAATAAAACTTAACTTAAATACTTAATAAAAAATAAAAAACTTACAACCCGTTTACTATAAATTTGGAGCTGGCGTCGATGATTATCGGTTCCGGCGAGGTCTTTTTAATCAAAATGTCTGTGACATACACGTCGGTATTTATAGATATATGTGATCATTTGGAAGGCTCAAAATATCGCCGCCGACAGCGTACAGCCACGAATTGAAGCTTCTTTTTTCCCGGATTAGGCAACTTATCTAGAATGTCCTTGGATTCTAAAAAAAGATTTAACGAAACCCATGAGTCCCCTGGTCTGGGACCCATTGCACAAAGTTTTGTAACTTGTGCTACAAGCATAAGCATATGTTAAACTTTATTTGAAAGAGACTCTCGTTTCTATTAATAATTACAATCATTTATTTTTACAAACCCCTACATACCCGTACGTTCTACGTATTGCGTGCTAGCAAAACTCAACTAACGATGACATTAATTTAGTTTGTTTATTAGTAACTAGCTGTTGCTCGCGACTTCGTCGGCGTAGACCTTTTTATCATCTAAGATAAATGATTGCTCTCCATAAAAACTTTGAACCCTCTTTGAACCCCTCCAGGGGATAATTTTATTTCCCACTGCGTCATTGTTTTTAATGATATTTTATGCAATAAAGGATATAATAATAATAAATTTTTAAAAAAGTTGAAATACATTTTCTAGTTTTTAAACAAACAGTCTAAAACCGAAGTTAAAAATCTCATATCTACTTTAGAAATGCCTTGCTCTTTACACAAACTTTAAAGCCCCTTTTAACACTCTTAGGGTATGAATTTGAAAAAACTCTGAAATTAGTTTTGTAGCCTTTTAATAAGACCAAAGTTACAAATCTCTTACTTTTAAAATTTATTGTTCTCCATATAAACTTTGAACCCCTTTTTAACCCCCATAGGGGTAGAATTTTCTAAAACACTGAAAATACTTTTTATATTGTAATAAGTAATCTTTCTTCAAAGTTTTAAGTCTCTATCTCGAAAAAAGTGTTAACATATTTATTTGAAATCGATATTTTACAGTTTAAAATTCTAATAACTTAAAGATCATTTATTCAACTAATGCAAAATGTTGTACTGTACATATGTCAAATAATAATCCAAAAAAGAAGTTTAGATCCGCAACGCATGCTTCGTCAGTCGGATACAAAAACAAATCAGCAAACGTAATTTAAAGGTAGACAAAGGGACGCACCGAATCGTAGCTAGCTCAAACGTCCCCATCACACTGGCAGCGTTACCACGTTGAATTGCCAAAGAAAAGAGTTGCACCAGGTACGATTCGGAACGAGGATCACATCCCTTTTTGCTGAGACGTCGACTCAATTCCCTGATGAAATCCTTAGCCTCCGTACACCAAGGACCCGCAGTCTCTACTGCAACTGACACAAATTCGTACATTGGCTCCAAGGCGTCGGTATTTAACGTGCATTCTAACTAGGTTAATTTTAATTGAAACTACCTAGTATTAGTGCTTCTAGACACAATTGATAAAACACGTATGTTGGGCTTTTTGAAAATTCAACCCCTATCAATCATTCGATGTATGTATTGCTTTATTAAAAATTACTGATGTACAAGTTATAAACAACCTATATATTTTCCAAAATAAAGATTATCACATTGCATTTTTTTTTCAAACATAGACTAGATTTTATATTATGATTATAAAAAGTAGTACATGATAAAGGTTCATACAAAAAATTTAAAAAATAACCTAGTGTGCCGCCGGCAGCGAAACAAGACTCAAACTACCGGTGGCGGTACTCCTAACGATGCGTACCGTGTCAAGGAGTACCGCCTTCTGCATATGACCCAGCCATCCGAGCATCCGAGAGTCTAAAGTACACCCTAGTACAACCAGTTTATTTTTATAACAGAAGTAAAAAGGCAACGTATTAAGAAGTTCCACTTTTAATTTACGTTTTTTTTTCAATTACTTTTTTGTTTGTGACCACCGTTGCCGATAATATTAAGCCGTCCATAGTTTCACACGATACGTTATTTGAATGCGAAGTTTTTATGGCGACTTCCTTAGAACTTAAGAAGTTGGATATTGATTGTGAAGCAAAGTGGCAACAGCGCACAATAGAAAACAACCTATCGTGGAGAAGGTCGTCCCTGATTGGTCCATTTGAATCAGATCAACAATGGACGGAGCGGATTTGTATAAAAAATGCCATGAATAGTTCGTAATTTTGCCACCAGATGGACAGCAATTGTTGATCCGATCGGAGCCACATTTGTATGCAGAGTTATACATAAGATCAACAAAAACTGTTCCGATCAACAATTGCCAACGGATCAACAATTAACTGATGACACAACCCGTCTGATCAACATATATATATATATATATTTTCCTCCTTTCGGCCATTGTTGATCAGGCTAAAATCCGCATCAATTATTAATCAGTCTTTACCCGCTATTACTTAGGAAGTTTTGAGTATATCGTGCTATAATAGCTATATAATAATTCTCCTCCTTGCGACGCTGTGCCTAAGTATGCCGCAAAGGCTCTATCTCGTCACCGACTGACACGGCCATTGTTGATCTTGTAACCGCCTTTTTTTTACACTAAATGAAACTTTGTTGATCATTATACACATTTTCTGATCAACATTTACTGCGGAAACTAGTATTTTAAAAATTGGCGCGGCGGAGCGGCAACGTCGCAAAAATTAAACGGAAGTATTAATAAAGTAAGTTCAGTCAGTCGCACTGTCGTTAGTAATCAATTTTCCTGCGGTGACTTGTGTTGCAGTGGAGGACGTGTTTTTAAAGCGATTTGTTATGTATGTATGTATGTAGTTACTTAGATACCTGAATGAAAGTAGATGATCATTTCTCCTGCTGTCAACGTTTTGTAGGTAGGTACGGTAGGTACATCTGCATTGTCATTGTTGTGTGGGAAAATGACAGTTGATTTATCCTAACTCTCGTTCGAAAAGTTACAAAGTTAGTTACCCCATGAGAAACATTAGGTAAATTCTATCTTAATTTCGGAGTTGAAAAAATGTAATTCCTTCATAATATAATTAAATAGAGTCGAGAAAAATAAATTCGTGTGGTGTGAATTGTGTCGTTAAAACATAGATTTTGGTGAAAATGTCAAGTAGAGTGAATGTGGTGAGAAGATGAGAGGTGGTAGTGAGTCTCTGAAAGTATGTAGAGTAGTGCCTCTTGATGTGTTTGGGGAGGGGAGGGTGGTCGGGCGTTGTGGTTCTGATTCTTTGATGTATTGGTTTCCCTGCCTGGCCGTGTGCGCCTACGGTGGCGCTAGTGTACGCTTGAGCGGACACCCTCTCTCGGTCGCCGGACTCGGAACGCGATTCATTGCGGTCCCGGAAAATAATTCAAATTAATCGGTTTTATGGACTCTCGGACTCTGTGCTTCTGTTACAACAATTGTGCAGTGTGTATGCAACTCTCAGTGCAAGGATTGCACTGAGGATCGGCGGTTTGTGGCCCTTGGAGGGTCGCAGGTCACAGTCCACGCGGCGCCAGCACGTGGTGTCGAGGACATTTTGCTTCGCGAGGAACGGCGGATACTAATTAAAGGCGGCAGAATATCGTGGCTAAGGTAAGGTTCCAATCCAGCATTGATCAGATCAACAACGCCTGACAATTGACATAGAACAAAACCAAAAACGGGCTCCACTGGGTTGTCGAAGGCTTTGCGCGAGCAGAGGGGAGAGAATTATGACTTAGTCTGCGCACTGTTTTCATTATATTTTTATTCATCATTTATCCAACAGTGCGTATGAGAAGATTTATAGTAATGTTTACGAACTTAGAATAAATTCTGACTAAATTAGATTGATAAATTAAATTAAATATGTAGTAATTAAACTGAATATGTAATGAAATCGGAAATAAATAAATATGAATCATTGTTTTTTATTTAGATTTTTATTTTGTAATTTTGAGAACTAATTCTGTTGCTTTATAATCCAGGGTTTTGAGCCATTTTAAGACAGTGGTCTTGCGGTCGAGTGATACCTTTGGATGAAAATTTAAAATTTTGTTAACTTTGTTGTAAATTATACTGGACTCTATGTTGTACTGTTTACGAGCGAATACTGTTTTGTGTGCCTTGAAATAAGTGCATTTGAAACAAAATTAATACTAATCGCAATAAAAAATACAAAGTGTCAATCATCCCTTTTGTAAAATTTGACGTGAGGCAAATACCCTAATATAAATAATATATATATTTTTATATTATAATATATTTTAATTTTAATTCTATTTTTTTTTTTTTCAATTATTGTAGAAAGGTCGTTAAAAATTAAAAAATATAGCAAGCATTATTTCAAAATGTTTGAAGTTTATTTACATCTAAATACGTTATCGCACATAAATAAATAACAATAACATGCCTCCCCATACAATAATCCTGGAAAGCAATCACCACAACCACACCACCACTCAATAAGCGCTGGCACGTGACTGAGGGCGCCATATTTCATTCAAATTCAAATTCAAATTCAAATTCAAAATTCAAAAAGAGTTTGTTTCCAAAAGAAACACATAGGTAACATTTGGAGAATGTCAAATCTTAAACTAACACATGTATAAAGTACAGGGAAATATAGAACTCAATTATAGAATTCCGTCACCTCAATGTTTTAGATGCTGGAGGCAAAGAGGCGACTAGAAACCTCCAGCTTTATACGTTATTTTTTACAGAATTGGAGCAAACACCTTCCCAAGCTTTCTTGTCTTCTACATAATCTGATATTTTGTAGTAACCTTTTTTACATAAGTGATTTTTAACAACATTTTTAAATTTATTTACAGACAATTCTTGTAACTCAGTCGGTATTTTGTTGTAAAAGCGAATACTTACATTGCCCTTTAAAAGATACATTAACCTTTGCCTCGGTCAACCACTAATGCTTGCTTTAGAGTAGAAACAAAGGATGTTATGCCTTGTGCAAAATGTGTCCGCGTGACAGACTGGGGTATTTTGCATCGGTCAAAATGTGTCCGCGTGACAGACTGGGGTATTGTGCATCGGTCAAAATGTGTCCGCGTGACAGACTGGGGTATTGTGCATCGGTCAAAATGTGTCCGCGTGACAGACTGGGGTATTGTGCATCGGTCAAAATGTCTCCGCGTGACAGACTGGGGTATTGTGCATCGGTCAAAATGTGTCCGCGTGACAGTCTAGCGGTTAATCATATTTTCAACTTTATTTGATAGAGACTCTCGTTTCTATTATTAGTTACAATCCTTTATTTTTACAAACCCCTACATACCCCTACGTTCTCCGTATTGCGTGCTAGCAAAACTCAACTAACGATGAAATTAATTAAGTTTGTTTATTAGTCACTAGCTGTTACTCGCGACTTCGTCCGCGTAGACCTTTTTATCATCTAAGAAAAATAATTACTCTCCATATAAACTTTGAACCCTCTTTGAACCCCTTCAGGGGATAATTTTATTTCCCACTGCATCATTGTTTTTAATGATATTTTATGCAATAAAGGATATAATAATAATAAATTTAAAAAAAAAAACGTTAAAATAAATTTTCTAGTTTTTAAACAAACAGTCTAAAACCGAAGTTAACAATCTCATACCGACTTTAAAAATGCCTTGCTCTTCACACAAACTTTAAAGCCCCTTTTAACACTCTTAGGGCGGATTCGACCAAACTGGGGTAAGTTTTTACTCGAGAGTAACTACTGCTTATACTAAGGGTAAACCTGATATTGCATTTGACCAACTACTAACCTGAGACTAAGGTAACTATACGCGAGTAAATATTTACACGGGCGATTTTGGCGGTGTAAGAGGCTAAACTGAGATTAATAACAGCTGTCAAAGCAGAGATGTCACTGTCACGCACGTCACATGTAGTCATTTCACTTCTGAAATTATCCCCGATTGTCCTCTTTTTGATTGTTTGTATGTAAAAGAATATAAAATCAACACCGCGCCGCGATGGAACGTTTGCGAAATATGATCGAAGAATCCGACAGTGATGATGAATATGTGCCAAGACGTCCAAGGTGGATCAAGGAAAGAACCAATTACTTTGATGAGTATGATGACCAAGATTTTGCTGTAAGATTTCGTTTATCCAAGGAAGCCACACTGTGTTTGTTAGCAAAGCTTGAACATAGATTGGAATACTCATCAGACCGGTAGGTACCTACTTACTTGAAATGTTGTGCTACTACTCAACCTAACCTAAAATCTACCTATGAATGAGTGAATATATTTTTTATTATTTTACAGGAATTTCTCCATATCGCCAATAAATCAGCTGTTAGCTACATTGAGATTCTATGCAACTAATTCTACACAGATGAGTGTTGGTGACTACTGTGGTATGAGCACTCCCACTGCAAATAAAATAATACATCAAGTAACAGCTGCCATAGCTTCACTCCATACGGAATACATCAAGTTTCCTGAAACAAGTAGTGAAATAAGGAAAGGACAAGATGAATTTTACCGTATAGCTCGCTTTCCAAGAGTTATTGGTGCGATGGATTGTACCCATATTCGTATTGCCTCTGTTCCATTACGATTGGAAGTGGGTGGTGAGCAAGCTGAACTATTTAGGAACAGAAAGGGATACTTCTCTATAAATGTGCAGACCATATGCAATGCTAATCAAGAAATTATAGATATAGTAGCTAGATGGCCAGGATCAGCTCACGATAGCACCATATTCAATAATAGCTACAGAAAAGCTCAATTTGAATCTGCTAAGTATGGTGAGGCGCTATTAGTAGTAGATGGAGGTTATGCATCAACATCATACATGATGCCTCCATTAGAGCACCCCAGACTACCAGTGGAACAACTCTACAACGAATCACAGATCAGGACAAGAAATCCAGTCGAAAGAAGTTATGGTGTGTGGAAGAGGCGTTTTCCTGTTTTGGCATTTGGAATGCGTATAAAATTGGAAAGGGTTCTGAATGTTATAATCGCCACTGCTGTACTGCATAACATTTTGAGACGTCGAGGCGAACAAGTTCCTCCAGATGATCCTGAAGTTGCGCTCCCAGCTCCCTGGACTCAACTTTTAGCTGACGGGCAGATACCTTCTGTTGTGGATGCTGCATCACGTCTTTCTCGAGAATATAGGGCACGAGAAGCACTAATATCCAACTACTTCCAAAATCTATTGTGAAATTAAAATTAAATAAAAACCATGTCATATATATAATAGACACTTTTTTATTATTAATTGAAAAAAGGAGAACTAAAAAAAAGAGCATATGTAAAGAATTAATCGTCTAGATTTTCTATAAATTGTTTTTCTTCACATTCCTGCTTTTTTTCCTTAGTTCTGACAACAACAGCTTGGTTTTTAACTTTTCTTGTTTAAGGATTTCTTTTTTTATTTCTATTTCTAATTGTAAAATTGTTTTTTTCCCTTCTGCCTCTTCTGCGGCTAAAATCTTTTGTAAATTTATTGCTTCAATTTTTTGTTTGTGAAGCAATTCTAAACTACTTGTGATTGGAGTGTGGAGAGGTCTTCTCCTTGATATGCCTGATTTGTTTTTTGGCGTTTTCAACTGGTCAGTCAGTGGAGTCTTAAGCAACTGAGGTGTATAATCTCCCCAATCCTGAAAATAAAAAATATAGCATCAATACTGAAATCCAGAAATAAACCGTTTGCATGGTTGCGTTCCGGTTTGTAGGAGCATAAGAACTGAGCTCCGTGGTCTAGTGGGTTTCATGCTTGCCTCTCACGCAGGAGGTGCAGGTTCGAATCTCGAACATCGAATTTGTTACTCCATTGCTGCGGCGATGGGCTAGCCCCCTGTCACCCATAATTGAGTATTGAATCACTGGCTGAAAGTGGGCACAGTGGTGCCTCTGCCACCCCGTATGTATGTATGTAAGAACAAAAATAATCACCTTAACAACAAATTGTTGTTTCTGAGTATCACACTCCACATCTTCACTGACATTGACATTAGTATTTAATTGAGTAGACGCAGGAGTAGACTCAAGGGTATCCTAAAACAAAAATATGATTATAATACGAAATTAAATAACAGTAATACTAACAATTAGTAGTAATGCCTCTTAATCACCATGCTTGGCAATACATTTCCTTTCAATGTGGGCTTATTATTAAAGTGCAAAAACATTAGAAACCTTAAAAACAATGTCCACAGATGTAGAGCAATCCATCATAATATCTTTCACCTGAAGAGGCTGGTCAATTTCAATTATTTTCATATCTGAAAATAAAAAATATAATTAATGTCAATGAAATTGTGCTATGTATTCTTATAATATCTAAAACTATTACGCAATATCTACTAACCTTTATTACATGAACGAGGAAGATATTCCGAATCTGAGCCTGTAGCATTAACAGTCTCAGAATCAACATGAGCAGGGGCTACACTATCGCTGTCAAATGAGTTATATAACCCTATAGCACTGGTTGGTATTAAAGATAAAATTCTTGAATA
Organism: Argyresthia goedartella; assembly: GCA_949825045.1. Taxonomy (NCBI): domain Eukaryota; kingdom Metazoa; phylum Arthropoda; class Insecta; order Lepidoptera; family Argyresthiidae; genus Argyresthia; species Argyresthia goedartella. The sequence continues at coordinate 7,782,043 of OX463832.1, read as the reverse complement.
AATAGGATCTTCCTTTTTTGGATCTGGAGGTCCACCACCTGACAACAAAAAATGTATACTAATAAAAAATAAGTAGGTAAATATAATAATTAATGTTTCATAAATATACACAATGTGTGTTGCGGTTCCAATCCCGTTAGGGTCAGAGTGTCCATATAGTAAAGTACAGAACCCGTTCCTCACACTCACACTCCAGACCCCCGGTAGGAGAGGACAAATAAAAATCCCCAGGTCATGGATGTTTACATGTTTGTGATGTTGCTGTTTTTGGTTGCCACAACACAGTATCCTAGTGTGGGCCAGAAGCACAGTATGTGCCTGTATGTAAATGTTTATGTATTACACTTAAAATAGATGCAAAGAAAGTTGTAGGTACCTATGTAATTTATCTTTACATAAAACTAACCTGTTTGAATCCTTCGCATTCTGGCATCAGATACTGCCTTTTTCGCCGCCTTTTTCATGTTTTCCCACTGACTCTTAAGGTTTTCCGCTTCACGGTGGCAGTGTGTGGTTTGGCTGTTATATTCTACGGATATAATTTGCCATTCGGCCAGTTTGGTCTTCATTGATATGCCATCCGTTTTTTTATTTTCTACTATTCCGAAATGACTTTCTACTAGATCTAGTAGCAGTTTCTTTTCAGAGAGAAGCCAATTAGGGCTACGTTTTCGTTTATCGTCCCACATTTTGATACAATTATCAGAAAATAACACGGCGCCAATGAACAATACAAACAAACAGAAATAACAAACAACAAACAACTTGCTCTCAACATTTTTGACATTTCTTTCCCTATATTATCCTACAAAATTGAATTGTAATGACATTTCAAGTCAAGCTAAGAGAAACGATAGCGTGTAAATTTGTGTCGGTTTATACATTCGTTCATCATTCTTTTTCAAACCTTAGATTAACAATACCAGGTATAACGTACTCCTCGGATTCGTTGGAAAAACGTAAACGAATTTAACCAAGGGTAAATTCAAAGAGTAAAATTATGCCCGTAATAGTTACACTCGTGTAACATTGAGTTTGGTCGAATCCGCCCTTAGGGTATGAATTTGAAAAAACTCTGACATTAGTTTGTAGCCTTTTAATAAGACCAAAGTTACAAATCTCTTACTTTTAAAATTTATTGCTCTCCATATAAACTTTGAAACTCTTTTTAACCCCCATAGGGGTAGAATTTTCTAAAACGCTGAAAGTACTTTTTAAATTGTAATAAGTAATTTTTCTACAAAGTTTTAAGTCTCTAGCTTGAAAAAAGTGTTAACATATTTATTTTAAATCGATATTTTACAGTTTAAAACTCTAATAAGTTAAAGATCATTTATTCAACTAATGCAAAAGGTTGTATTGTAAATATGTCAAATAATAATCCAAAAAAGAAATTTAGATCCGCAACGGATGCTTCGTCAGGCGGATACAAAAACAAATCAGCAAACGTCACATACAAACCAAAGGTGTAATTTAAAGGTATACAAAGGGACGCACCGAATCGTAGCTAGCTCAAACGTCCCCATCACACTGGCATCGTTACCACGTTGAATGGCCAAAGAAATGAGTTGCACCAGGTACGATCCGGAACGAGGATCACATCCATCTCTGCAGCCGAGCCAGAGGATATGCGGCGGTGGCTGCGGTGACGAAGAGCGTACCTACACGAATGAGTCAATGGTAGATACCGATAAAAAAGTGTTGGAGGAGATGAGAGAGTTCCGCCGGGAAATAGAATCACGATTTGATAATCAGAAGAACTATTATACACAGTTGGAGAAGAGATTCTGCGACACAGTTACAGAGTTGCGTGAATTAAAAAATACTTTGAGGGTATTTCAAGAAAAAGCAGACCAAGTTGAGATGTTACGGGCACAAAATGCAGATTTAATTAAGAGGAATGCACAGCTGGAAGCTTCATCAAAAATGCCACCAGAACCACCGAGAGCATCGTTTGCGAGTGTAGCCAATATAAACATTCCGATGAGGGCTAAGAAAAAGGTTGCGGCCACGAAACAAGCAAGCGTTCCACAGGTGACATCGGATTCGTTGGAGTTAAACGAAAAAGAGTTAAGTACAGAAGTCAATATAGAGAAGAAAAAGGAGGATAATTGGACATTGGTTCAAAAGAAACAAAGGAAATTTCCTAATTCAGAAGTAAAAAGAGGAGGAAACAGTAGTGCAGGAGAAATACAAGGAATGGAAAAACAGAAATTTTTGCATATCTGGCGGTTAAAAAAAGAGGTTACCGTTGAAAAGTTACAAAAACACGTTCAATCCATACTAGGAGATAGTGTTCCTATCAAAATCGAGGCAATCAAACATAAAATAACGCGGGACTATTTGTCATTTATCATCGGAGTAACCGAGAGTCAATACGACAAACTAAGCCATAAAAATGCTTGGGATGTAAACATTGAATATTGTGAGTGGATTTGGTTTCGCAACTCAAACAACAAACCACAAAAAGGATAATACCCCCCTAGAAATCTACTACCAAAATGTCAGAGGTTTACGAACCAAACTGGACTCCTTTTATACAAGTGTGGCAACATCATCTGCCGATCTGTTCACTATAACAGAGACAGGATGTAATGATTCCATTCACGACGCGGAATTAGTCCCACCTGGTTACAGCATCGTGCGCTGTGATTGAGCGGACGGCCGTAAACAGGGCGGAGCACTTTTAGTGGCCACACCGCGATTCGAGCTGCGTCGAGTGCCTGTCCCGAGTGACGTCATAATAGACGATCGTGTGTTCGAAGTCGTATGCGCAGCGGCGTACCTACGTAATAGATTTTTGGTGTTGATTTGTGTAGTATACATACCGCCTAATAGTAAAGACTGTGAGTACATGATATTGTTTGAATTAATTGAACAACTTTGTAATAGGTATAGCGAAATTTTAATAATAGGTGATTTTAATTTATGTTCTTGTTCTTCTAATACAATTAATTACTATGAATATTTGCTAACATACTGTGGATTCAGTCAGAGTAACGGAGTTAAAAATTGCAATGATAGGACGTTAGATTTGGTGCTGAGTACACCGGGTAACTCGGAGGTGTGCTTGTGTGCGGCTGATCAGCCGCTACTGCCGGTTGACGCGTACCATCCGCCGCTCGAGATCATGCTGCGCCTGCGCTCGCGCCGCGACGTCGAGTACGTGCCCGCTACAACGCACCAACACGACGACGGCCCGGCGGCGCCGGCGACCGCGGCAGGCGGAACTCGCTCGACGGATTGGAACTTCAATAAAGCGGATTTTCCCAGGCTATATTCATCGATTGAAACTATAGACTGGAATCAAATATACAGCCTAGACTTAGAATCGAGTTTGTTTTTTTTTATGAAAAGCTTTATACAATATTTGATGATTGCATTCCCCAAAAAAAGCGAGATAGAGCAAGCCCAAGGTACAGTTATCCCGAATGGTATACTATCGAATTAATTCGGGATATAAGGCTAAAGGCACGGTTACATAAAAAGTTTAAATCTAGTCAGTCAAGAGAGGATTATGATCGCTTTTCTCAATGTAGGGCAAGAGTTAAAAGTTTGATTAAGATTAACCTAAACCAGTATCAAAGAAAAGTAGAACTGAACGTACTAAAGGATCCAAAATCTTTCTGGAACTTTGTTAAATCTAAACAAGGGACACGTAATGCGCAAACTATTATGCAACAGGGAGAAGTTCTAACCGGGGAAAAGTGCGCAAAAGAGTATGCCAAATATTTTTACTCTGTATATAGCACAAATTCAGCGGTTTTGGATGTGGACGCAGCAGTAGCAGAAGCTGGCGACAAAAATGGGGCAGCGAGGGTACATCTGGATAGACTGACTTTGGGTGAAACTAAGCGCGCATTGCGAGAACTGAAACCTAAGAAATCAGCAGGACCAGACGGCATCCCGCCTTACGTCGTGAGAGATTGTCGATTAGTATTAGCTAAGCCTCTACTTCACAAATACAATCTGAGTTTAAGCGAAGCCGTATTCCCAGCCAGATGGAAGACAACACGAGTGGTACCTGTCCCTAAGGGACGAGCGGGATCGAATGTGGAGGAGTACAGACACAGGTCTGTACAGCTACAGAGCTGTACTATCAACTCCAGCAAAAGTATTAGAAGCAGCTATCCACCAATCACTATTTGCACAGGTCAGCCAGCAGTTGTCTGAGGCTCAACATGGGTTCCGCCCGGAGAGAAGTACCACCAGCAACCTCCTTAGCTACATGACGGAAATAGTTCCAGCAGTAGATAGCGGATTGCAAGTTGATGCGGCGTACTTTGATTTCAAAAAGGCTTTCGATTTGGTCGAAAACGACGTTTTATTGAGGATGCTTGCTGGCTTTGGTTTCACTCCTCACCTACTTAGATTCATTGTTAGTTTTATGAGTGAGAGGCAGCAGTATGTAGAATACAATGGATATAAGTCTGAACCATACTTTACGAGATCAGGAGTAAGCCAAGGGAGTAATCTGGGACCGTTACAATTCATTTTAATGATTAATGATCTACCTAAAGTGGTACAGACCTCTAAATGTTTGTTGTTCGCAGACGACCTCAAACTGTCACTTACAATAAATAATTTAGAGGATGCTGGGAAACTGCAAGAAGACATTAATAGAGTAGTGGCCTGGAGTACAGAAAATCGGCTGCAATTCTACAACTCAAAGTGTGTCACAATAACTTTTACTAGGTCGCGCACTCCCATGGTGAACAACTACCAGGTCAACCAAACCCCAATGGAAAGAGTCAGCGAAGTTAAAGATTTAGGAGTCACACTTAGGACTGATTTGACATTTAAAGATCATATAATTAAAAGCTGTAAAAAAGCGTACATGAACCTAGGATTTATACTAAGACGGGTACAACATTTTGAAAACATCAAAGCGATTAAAGTTTTATATAACGCGTTGGTGAGAAGCCATTTCGAATGTAACGCGGTAATTTGGGCTCCATACGAAAATAAATATATTGATATGTTGGAGAGAATCCAGAATAAATTTATTAGATATTTATATTTAAAACAGTATGGGATCTATCCGTTGTACCCATTAATGTACCCAACCTTGTTTACCTTAGGCATGATTGGATACAACGAACTAAGAGTGAGGAGGGATTTGACGTTAGCCACTTACCTATTCAAACTACTACGTGGAAAAATCTACGCAGCGGACACCTGCGTAGAATCTGTTTATGTGTGCCGGACGGCTACGTGCATCGGCGCCGACGCCCGGGGTTGCTGCACGTGCCGCGCGCGCGCACACACTTGCTAGGCAAAGCGCCGGTCACGCGCACACTCCGAACTCTTAATATGATAGCGGAGGAGATAGACATGTTCTCCTGCGCTCTGACTGAATTTACAAGGGTGGCATTATGCATTATAAGTTATGGATTGTGATGTTCACATTAAGTATTTAATCAATATAATTGAATTAATTATGTTACCTACTTATAATTATAATGTTATGTACTTTGGATAACTACACTATCGAATTAGGCTTCTCACCTGTAATGATATGTGTGTGTGTAGATAAATAAATAAATAAATAAATAAATAAATTACTAAACATAGGTATGCCCGATCTTTTAGTTTGAATCGATCTTTTGGATCCAAATGGAACCCTTTTAGTTCGTTTGTAGGTTAAATTTGTGGATTTGAAGTGTGCCACATGTTAACGAATTTGGAATAATTTTCACGAACAATTCTGTCTTTATAGGACGCGTAATTTACGGGATCTAGAAAACCCGAAAGCGTACGCCCAACAAAAACTTGGATTTCTCCATATCCACAAGAGCGACTAATTTTGCTGTTCTCGGAACTATTGGACTAATTATGAAGTCATGTACTTCATAATTAGTCCAATAGTTCCAAGAACAAGTTTCATCAGTCTAAGATCAGCCGTTTAGATTTTTTTTGTTGGGCTTACGAACGCCCAGCAAAAACTGTTTTTCGTTAATAACTTCTTAACGACAATAGGACAAATACTGAAATTTACAAAGGCTTATGTTTAAACGATCACCAAAAACGCACCTATTTTACTCCCAATAAATTCGAAACTACCGCTAGAATTAGTAAACGACCACCAAATTGTGTTTGGATAAATGATCACCAAACTTCTTTTTATTTTTAAGTATGTATTGTTATTCTTACATGTACTTCGCTTCGCTCACCCCCTTTACCATTCACATAAGCTACCGCAGTATTTTGCCCTGATATTTTCTTCAACTTTTGGTGATCATTTTCCCATTTTGGGTAGCATTTACCCATTTTGGGTAGGAAAAAAATATTTTGGTGATCATTATATTTGTTGCCATTTACAAATGCATGGTGGACTAATTATTCCATACACCAGAATTAGTCTAGGAAACAACTTTTTGCTAGGCGTATGCTCACGTTTCTCATGTAGGAGGTGCACGATCGAGCCCCGTGCTGACTATGTACCAATGAGAATAATTAAATGAATAGGTACCATATTCAGACGGTCTAACGGTGATGGAAAACATCGTGAGAAAACCTTCATTGGCTGCGGCGATGGACTAGCCTCCTGTGACGCAAAATGGAGCATTGAAGAAGTTGCTACAAGTGGACACAATGTATGGGAAAAGGCTTGACGCTAAATTATGGATTATATAGCAGTTCGTAAACACTTAGAAGTCATATGATAGATAACTTTTGACGACCCGAATGGCCGAGTCGGCAGTGACCTTGCCTACGAAGCCAAGGGTCCCGGGTTCGAATCCCGGTGGGGGCAAATATCTATTTGATGAGAACGGATGTTTGTACCCTAGTCATGGTTGTTTATCTATCTAAGTATAATATTTATCTATATGTGTATCGTTGTCTAGTACCCAAGATACAGGGAATCCTAGTTTTGGGCTAGATCAATGTGTGTAAATAGTGTCCAAGGTATTATTATTATTATTACTTAAACCTTCATAAAATCCACATTTTAAATACTAAGCGCCGATTTATGAATAGAAAAATACACTAAGTTAAGTATTCATCTAACATAACATAACATAGCGTCACGCCTTTTCCCATACGGGGCGGCAGAGGCACAATTGTGCCCACTTTGAGCCAGTTATTCAATACTCCACTTTCAGTATTCACTTAGTGAATTTCTGTCTCTGCAGATGTCTCAAAAAAGAACGGAACTAAACGAGACTTAACTCTTTGTAAGGCTCTGTCCACTATATTGCCACCGTATTTTCAACCTTATGGCTTGGTAATAAACTCTAAAACCAATGAAAAATTATTTCTCTTATGCCTTAAAAGGGGTTAAGTATAGTCTCGTTGTGTCACGTTCTTTTGCGTGACATCTGCAGAGACAGAACGATACTTAAGTATTTGATTACTGAAATTCTCAATTCAGCATTCGGAGATAAGGATGTTACCAATACAATCGGAAAGAATGGAAATTGAAAAAACTCTCGAGTGATATTATTATGAAACTCACTCTCGAGTATTAATGCCCTCCATTATGTAGCAGTAACATAAACTACTATTATCTACACACGTATCATAAACGCTCTTTACTGCGTCCAAAAACCACACATTACGACCAGCATAATGATAAACTTCTTGGTAAAATTAATTTCTTATCTGAATATTGATACATTGTGACCATAATGTACCAAAATTAGTCAAATTATGACATACAAATTTCGAACGCCGACGCCCGCCCCTAGTTTGTCTGTGAAGTTGGTACTACAGAACAAGCTAAACAACTGCAGAGCAATGATCAATGCCACAATGGCGGTCGAACATGCGGTTCCTGAATACATCAAAGAGAGCTTATGATATGCATTCAAACATTCGTCGGAATGATTTGAATAAAAGTGTTGAAACACTTCTAGACTTACATAGTAGGATGAAATGCAAATTTATACTATGCAATTTAACATATGCCTGTAATTTGACAGAACTACAGAACAAATCTGGGCATAGAATGAATATTCATTTATTTAATTTAACATGTCATCACAGCGATGCTATTTTATATTTCGACATGAATATTTTTATTCATAACTTTACTCTGACACAGGATACATTGTACCTGTCTAATAGATATAGAAAATTAGTAGCTTTATTGTTAGCTTATAATATATGCGACGCAGCTATAGTTGGTTTAACCAAGTTCAACTGGACATCAGCCTATGTTAAGAGTAATATGACATGCACCCCTATTGGGAATTCACCTGTTAATTATACTTTGCATGCAACATTGGAATCTGTTCCAAGTAATTTAAATTAGTTCATTAGACAATAGAGGAAATCTCTAGCATACAAGAGCCACTAAATATGTCAAAATGTAAGCCCCAGTTAAATATTGCCCATCAAAACATCCAGGGGCTACCTGGCAAAGAACTTGTATTAGAATTATTTCTAAAAAATTCTGACATTGATATTATTTGTGTTACAGAACACTGGTTGAAGGAAAATATGATGTCTTTTAACATAAATAATTACAAAATTGTCAGTTGTTACAATAGAAAGACTGCTGCTAGAGGTGGTTCTTTAATCTTAGTGAAAAATAATATTAAGGTGAAACAACGGAAAGATATTCTTGCACTTACTGTTGAAAGACAATAAGAGGTATCCTGTGTTGAGTTAGATAGCCATATTATTGTTTGTGTCTACAGGCCACTGAGGGATGAAAAAGGCCATGGCAATTTCGAAATATTTGAGAAAATTATGGAGGAAGCCCTCACTGAACTAAGTAATAACAGAAAAAAGTTAATTATTTGTGGCGATCTTAATGTAGATTTGCTTGTAGGAACAACAATGAAACATCTATTAATAACTTTATTCAAATCGTTTAATTTATGTCATGTATTTTTAGAGCCGACTAGATTTAGACTTACCAGTCAAACTTGCTTAGATAACGTTTTTTGTGACTGTGCATTCACAAGTAAAAGTGTAATCAACTGCTTACCTTCCGATCACAGTGGTCAAACAGTTTCATTCCCAATTGCTATTAAGGATAAGACTGGTCCATCATTTTATAGGCCTATTACATCCCATAGACTAGAGACATATACGAAAAACTTAGATATCAGTGACTACAACGGTAAATCTAAATTTAATGACTGGGCAAAGTTTGGAATTCGTAAAAGTAGAGTTATCTTGTATGACCTATATGATCAAAAAACCTATAACTTTGATCGAAAATTTCAAGACTATGTTAAAAAATATTCCAAAACTTTCAAGTTGGTTTGTAGAACTGCAAAAACTTTACACATTAATAGAAAAATTCAAAATTCAAATAATAGAATGAAAACAGTTTGGCAAATAATAAACCGCGAAACTGGCAAAGTTATACCAAGGGACAATGATTTCTGCCTAAAGATAGGTGATGATGTTGTTAAATCCAACGCTGATGTTGCTCGAGCTTTTGAAACATTCTTCACCAATGTACCCGTACTCACAACAGACCGTCTAAATTCATCTCCATATGAAGCAGAGACTTTATTAAAAAATAACACTAGCGTCAGAAATGTATTTTTAAAATTTCATCATACATTTCTGACGTCATCCCCAGGTCATTGTCAAAACGTTTAAATTACTTAACTTAAAAAATACGGAAGACCTGTGGGGTATATCAGTCAAAGTCATTGGTTCAGTAATTCTAGTTATAGCCCCACACTTAGCTTATAAATGAGTTGAAGATGGGGCTTTTCCAGACCTCATGAAACACAGTAAACTGATACCTCTGTTCAAGTCGGGAGATAAGGGCGATCCTTCAAATTTCAGACCAATATCTGTTCTTTCAACACTAAGTAAAATATTTGAAAAGATTATACTCAATCAAATGCTCTCACACTTCAACCGTACAAAACAACTCCACGCTAAACAATATGGTTTCACTAGGGGTAAATCGACTACGGATGCAGGTATTACACTTATATCTCATATTTATTCTGCATGGGAGGCCGCACAGGATGCTATCGGAGTTTTTTGCGACCTGTCGAAGGCGTTTGTAGGCGTATCATAATACGCTATTAATTCAATTAAATGATTACGGAGTTAGAAATAAAGCGTTGGATCTACTAAGATCATACCTAAGCAATAGAATTCAAAAGGCAGAAGTTAACAGCGTAAAATCTGATGGATCGCGTGTTAAAATTGGCGTTCCACAAGGTTCCATATTAGGCCCTTTCTTATTCCTGGTATATATTAATGATCTGCCTTTCATGGTGGAGAAATTAACTGACATAGTGTTGTTTGCTGATGATACTTCAATGGTCTTCAAAATTGAAAGACAAAAAGGAGAATTTGATGATGTTAATGGTGTATTGTCTTTAACCTTGAATTGGTTTACAGTTATTAATTTATTGTTAAACGCTGGTAAAACCAAGTGTATCAAATTCTCACTTCCAAATGTCAGGCAAGTTGAGACCAGTTTAGTGTTAGACAACAGCACGTTAGAATTAGTAAATGATACGAAGTTTCTTGGAATAACCATTGATAGCAAATTGCAGTGGGGACCCCACATAGATAAATTGGCTGGTAAATTAAGTTCTGCGGCTTACGCTGTTAGGAACATCAGACAAAGTACGGATGTGGCTACATCTAGGCTAGTATATTTTAGTTACTTTCATAGTGTGATGTCCTATGGTATCTTGTTGTGGGGGAAAGCAGCGGATATTCAAACTATTTTTATTTTACAGAAAAGAGCTATTCGAGCAATTTATAATTTAAAACGAACAGACTCCTTAAGAGAGCTTTTTAAAGAAATTGACATACTAACAGTAGCTAGTCAATTTATTTTCGAAAATATAATGTATGTACGCAAGAACCTTTCAACATTTTTCAAACTTAGCGATAGCTGTAATGTTAACCTAATAATCACAGACTATGTGCGCCCCGTTTTGCCGTGCCTGTCTCCCTTGTTGGGGACATGATTTTTATTGATTTCTTATTGCGATGAAAACTAATCTCCATAGTTGCTGCAAAAGGGACTGTTTAATTCCACGCCTCAACCGAACGGCGTGGAATCTTGAGGGGCTGGGTTTTTGCCAGCACGGGAGAGAAAATCTTGATTGTTACCTTACCTTGCCGTCGCAGACCGGAAATCGAAAGCTCGATTCGAGGCAGGAATACGGGATAGGAGCACAGTTTGGGTAGGATACGGACTGAATCTCACTATTCGTTGCCCGACGCTGTCGCCGGCGTGCTGCCTGCCGACACGAGGAGTCGCCGTCCGATACGACGATGTCCAATCACAACACGGATCACTCAACCGCTGACGCGAATCTACTTATTTCCCGACGATGTTGATGATTAACACTCCGACCAGGCTCGACACCTGTATTAGACAATTGTTACACCGAAATACAATCAATGGCCCGACGCCTGAGCAGACATGTTTTTTCTCCCGACAAGAAAAGATAACCTCCAATTTTTCATCTCGTTGGTACGAGTGACAGCTGCGGTTCCGTTTCCGCTAGTGAACAACGCATGGTTCCAAGTCGCGCAACAAAAGGAGGTGCGTTCCGAAGCATAAATATTAAACAGTCACCCGCCCGGACAGGCCCGAACCTGTCCCTAATCAATAGGAAGGCGAGAAAGTGTTGTGACCGCTCTCTTGAGGACCGAGTCCCCCACCTTGACTCCTGCTGATCGAGGCGTGCCATCCCGACCCGTGTACAATTTGACGATCCGTCCTCGTCTCCATCTCAATGATGGCAGGTTCGCATCCTTAATCAGCACCAAATCACCGACTTGAGGGGAGCTCGTCCGGTCAGTCCACTTAAGGCGCTGCTGCAAGATGTGCAAGTACTCAAGGGACCACCGTTTCCAAAAATCTTGAGCCATCTGCTGCAACATCTGCCACCTAGTTAACCGACTTAACTTAACATCACCGAATGGGTATTCTGGCAGGGCGTTAAGGGGCTGACCTATCAGGAAGTGACCCGGCGTCAACGCTTCCAAATCATTTGGATCCGAACTGAGCGGGCACAACGGACGCGAGTTCAGTGTCATTTCAATTTTACAGAACAGCGTCGCAAGCTCTTCAAAGCGTAGAGAGGTCTCACCGATGATCCTCGTCAGGTGCGACTTAGCCGATTTAACCGCAGCCTCAAAAATTCCTCCCCGATGAGGACATCCCGGCGAACTGAAAACCCATTCAATCCCTCGTCGGGAGCAAGCCGTACCGATGGCGTCCTGGTTACCGTTCAGGAATTGAGTGACCTCCTGCAGATATCGCCTGGCTCCGACAAAATTTGTGCCGTTGTCCGAACGGATTAATGTCGGGAGGCCCCTTCGGGAGACGAACCGATCTAGACATGCGATAAATGCCTCTGTAGTGAGGTCACTGACCACCTCCAAGTGGACTGCCTTCGTGGCCAAGCACACGAAGACGCACAGGTATGCCTTCACTAATCTGGCGTTCCGTAGCTGTGAAGACTTGACCATGAATGGTCCCGCGAAATCCATTCCGACACCCGCAAAGGGCCGGATTTCGTTAACCCTATCCGAGGGCAAATCGCCCATCTGGGGCTGCATCGTAGCCGCCTTGGCCCGATAACAAGGCAGGCACCGAAATACGACGCATCGCACTAAGCGTCTTCCCGATAGAATCCAGAACTCGCGCTGGAGTGTTTTTTTCCCAAGGCATCGACACCCAATAAAATGTCTACTGGGCCCGGAATATCGAACTCCGGGTCAGCCAGTGACAACCCAGCGACCAACTGTCGCACCGAGGGCGACAACCGTACGTGAGGGTGTGAGCCCATCACATTAGGCATGACTAATGCCGTGACCGTCAGATTCACCGATGAATCCACCCGTGACGAGAGAGTAATCCGACATACTCCCTTAACGGAACCGACTTCCGTGTTCCCAATTCCCCGAATGGAATGTGGATACTCCCTTACCGAAATGCCCAACCGTCTTACAAGGTTGCACGAGACTAAGCACCCCTGGGCCCCCGAGTCCAATAGTGCTCGTGCCACACGAGATTTGCCGTCCGAACTCCACGCTATCACCGAGGCGGTGGGGAGCATGACCGTCTGTGGAGTGGCGGCATCCTGTAAGTGGGCGGCGTGTCCCTAGCGGGAACCTCCGCGGGATCCGAACCCGCTGGGACCCCCGTCGGCCTGGTAACTCGGCTGCTGATATGCCACCGGTGGCATATTAGACCGTATGTACATCAGGGGGTCCCAACCCGCATAATAGGCCCCTCGCTGTCCCGGTACCCCACCATACCGGACTGTGAACGGTGTGCCCGGTGGCCACCGTGGATGGAGGGGGGAGAGCGGATCCAACCTGGGGCGCTCTAGGAATGGGGGCGACATCCGACTGTTCGCCTCCCTGTTCGCCTCCCAGAGCGACGGGCAGGGTGGCGCAGAAGGTGGTGGGCTCCCAGCCTTCGCGCCACTCATAGGTGCCATCTGACACCCACCCGTAACACGCGGTGAGCCAGCGGCCCGAAGTCCTCGCTGACCCTGGACAGCGGCGACCGAACCCCGGCTATCCCGCCTGTTACCCCCCGCGCTGCCCCCTTCCCCTCGGGGGGGGTCCCGTCCACGGGTACCCCAGTCACCCCGTTGGTGACTCCCGTTTCCCGGAGGGGGACTGGGTCCGGCCCTGTGACCGACAAACCTGAGTCCGGCCCTGGTGACCGTCCGAAGGGCCTGACCGGTTCAGGCAAAACACGATGTGGTGCTTGCCACCGCAGCACTCACAGGGGGACGCGCGTGAGCACTCGCTCAGCGGGTGCGGCCCCAAACAACCGAAACACAATCGGTGGCGGAAGACTACCTTCCTGCGGGCAGCTACCCCGAGCGCCTTAAAGTTGGCGCAACTGGTCACCTCATGACCGGCACTGTCGCAGTGCACACAGCCGTCACCCGACGGCGCGGCATTCAAAACGCCAAATTGTTTTGACCGCCCACCCCCCCGTGGGGCGGGGGGCGCGGCCCCTCCCGCGTCCGCGCGGGTTGGCGCTGCACACTGGCCTCCGTATTCAATGTGTCGCATCGCCTGCATTCACCCTCCAAAAAATCCGTTAATTGGACGAGCGTGGGCAGTTCCGAGCTACTGCCCCCATGCAGCTGTTCAAACCGACTTTGAACAGCTGCAGGCAACCGTGACAAAACCATATACAACACGATATATGACCATTGGTCTACCGGCAGACCAAGGTTCTGAAGGGCCTTAGTGGCCACCAGCACAGGGTTGAGCACCTGTATCCGGATGTCAACATCCCGGGTTACTCTTGGGATGCTAAACAGCTTCCCCAGCTGCGCATCAACCAACCGCCGTTTGTGCTGGTAGCGGTCAAACAATATGGACCGGGCTATCTCGTAATTGCCTGCCGTGACCGTTAGGTGACCGACCAACTCCTTCGGTTCACCCCGCAGTGCCATCAATAGTTGGGCCAACTTGTAGGCGTTGTCCAGGTCGTCCCGACCGTGGACCAAACTATCGAACAAATTGATGAATGCCGGCCACTCATCAATTGCCCCACCGAAGGCCGGAATCTCCAGGTGTGGCAGCCGTCCAACAACACCCTTAGGGGGCGGGTCTCCGCTACCCTCCCCGCGGTCATTCCGTCGCGACCGCTTAATTTTCTCCGCGCGACGCTCGATGTCGCCCAAGCACTCCATCGCTTGGTCAGCATCCGCGCAGAGCTACTTCACTGCAGCCACCGAAGCCTCATCCGTAAGCCCGAGGGCTTCAGCCTCCGCAGCCAGCCGACACACCTTCCCGACGCGCGTCATTGCGTCCTCCACACGCTTGAGCAGGACATCGTCCATGTCAGGTCGCTCCACATACTTGTGAGTATGGGCGAGCCATCTCACCTCCTCACGGACACCATACCGCAGTACCGTCAAGGGCGAAGGTGCCATGGTTACCGATTCAATTGTTTCTGGTCCTATGCTTCACTTGCAGCACTTGCCCGTCAGCGCTGGGCACAGAAATTAAAACTAAGTTGTAAAAACCAAGGCAACCACTAAAACAATTATATCCTAAACAATATTTAATATGGTCGCCCTGTGGACATACACCTTATAAATATACACTCTAAATCAATTAGAGAATGCCACCATAAAACACAATACAAAAATAACCCACAAAACTTGATTATGAAAACAATACAAAATAATAAGTGGTGGGTTCCGAGACTATAAACCTAAACAATATAGCACCCTAAACCACACTGGATTCCGAAATCCAAGCTATTTTTAATATAATGAAGGTAGCTGTGACCTTCTAGAAGTGGCCCCTCCGATATGACCCACACTTCTACTGAGGTCAGCAAAATCAGCTTAATACCCCTTAAATAGCCTGACCCTGCTCTGTAAACCGAAATAACACTGCAGTACTATAGAACCCGACGTTCTACGGCAAGTAATACAATCTAGTTACTTCGCAGAATGACTGTTCAATCTTTTATGCGCACAACCAGTAGTTTCCGACTACAAATTTATAATAATTGTTAACTAAATTGACACTTATACTTTCACTAACCGAAAATGAACTTTAATTGTGGTATACCGACCACAGACTCATTGCCGACTTGCCGGCCAATCTGAGATATTCTTTTCTCCCAACTACAATGTGGCAACAACCCTACAACCGTCCGTGAATCGGTGATTTCCCACTAGGAAACCGCGCCTGCTACCAAAATGTTTAATTCCACGCCTCAACCGAACGGCGTGGAATCTTGAGGGGCTGGGTTTTTGCCAGCACGGGAGAGAAAATCTTGATTGTTACATTACCTTGCCGTCGCAGACCGGAAATCGAAAGCTCGATTCGAGGCAGGAAACGGGATAGGAGCACAAGTTTGGGTAGGATACGGACTGAATCTCACTATTCGTTGTCCGACGCTGTCGCCGGCGTGCTGCCTGCCGACACGAGGAGTCGCCGTCCGATACGACGATGTCCAATCACAACACGGATCACTCAACCGCTGACGCGAATCTACTTATTTCCCGACGATGTTGATGATTAACACTCCGACCACGCTCGACACCTGTATTAGACAATTGTTACACCGAAATACAATCAATGGCCCGACGCCTGAGCAGACATGTTTTTTCTCCCGACAAGAAAAGATAACCTCCAATTTTTCATCTCGTTGGTACGAGTGACAGCTGCGGTTCCGTTTCCGCTAGTGAATAACGCATGGTTCCGAGTCGCGCAACAAAAGGAGGTGCGTTCCGAAGCATAAATATTAAACAGGGGCCACTAAATAGATAAGGGCCTAAACAACATAAGGGGAAGGTAGTGGCAAAAAGTAGTCTAGTAATTGTATTGACACACACTGTATTGACTCACACTGCCAGTAGGCATAGTAATATGGTCGGTAGAATATCAGTTTTACAGGTCCCCTGTAGCGTATTCTGAGCCGCACCTTTTCACTGTCACGTTACACGCCGCACAGATTTTTTCATGAGACCTACATACTTTTCTTACATACTTATTGCTGGTTGATTTTTATTAAAAAAAAAACTGTTTATCTATGAGTTGTGTAATTTGACCTTTGAATAAACTTTTTTCTATTTCTAATCCAGTGTAGAATCATAATAACAAATATGACAAATGCACGTCTGAGGGTCCACCTCAAACATAAACAATTACATACAGGCACATACATTGCTTCTGGCCCCACAATAGGATAACCTGTGTCGTGGGAACCAGTAACAGCGACGTCACACACATATGAACATCCAAGACCTGGGGATATTTATTTTTTCCTTACCCCCAGCCGGGGATCGAACCCGGGACCTCTCGCATGGTAGGCAGAGCCACAACCGCTGCGCTATAGAGGTCGTCCAACCTTTATCAAGTAATTACTTTTACAAATTAAACTTTGAACGAATTCGTTTTTACAAATTCTTTACTAAATATTGGCGTTCAGCTAATAATCTTCACCACAATTGGATATATCGGGGGGCACGGCAGTGCCCCCGCCAAGTCGAGCGCGAAGCAAACACTGCCGTACCATCCTTTACTGGAACCATTTCGCCGCATTTTCAGGCCCCTATTTGAGAACCTCTGGATAAGACCAGAACGCAGATCGTCATTCAGTTAGCTATAATCACATACTTAAAATCCAAAATTTCAAGTCTGTAGGTCATTTAGTTCCGAAGTTAAGCGAAAGCAAAGTTTCGCATTTATGACAGTCACTCACTCATGATCATCATAATAGAACTAGTACTTCCCATAAACTCTAGAGATGAAATTTGGTACAGAGTTAGGGTTTCGAATCGAAGATCTGGAGTACCTGGTGATCCTGATTAGAAAACACAAGAGCTTGGTTTTCTCTTGGTATTCGGTGTATACCGTTTTCATATCTCCCGAAAATCTAATAAAATAAATCAATATGCCCACGTTTCTACAAAAAGAAGTGAAAAACGTGTTCCTATCAGGAAACTTGCAGCTTGTAATTTATTGTAATTACGGCCAAGTCACATTAAAAGTCACTTATAAAGAAATCGCAGTAAGGACCTTATACTTGGGACGACTTTGTCTAGATTTCATTACTTTTTAGAGATAAACAAGCAGCTCCATCGAGACTTGGCTAGTTTTTTACAGAATGTTTTTGGTGGGATAAAAATTTACGCATTTCTTCTACCTTTAACCGTAAATAACATTTGATTGGTAACTTTTACAAATGTAAGCTTCACTTAAAAAAAAATGGGATCTTTTACTAAAATCGTCATAGATCTGGAACAAAAAAAACCCAGGTTGGTCCCTACGAGGGCATAAACATCAATTATGAGGTGGAATTGAAAAGTCTGTTCGAACAGTTAAAATCTTATTTATTCAGTACCTAGATAGTAGATAATCGCATTCATAAATTCTGATCTTACAACTACGTAAAGGAATCAACAATAAAATCAGAAGCGGAAAGAGCGCTTTGTTACCCTCTTCTGAATCTCAATGCCGACAGCTTTCAAGTTGATGTATTAAAAGCTGTTCCCCAAATTCAGATTGACGTCGACCAGTCTAGTATTATACACTATAATACCTTGGACACTATTTACACACATTGAATACACGTACTTATATAGATATATTATTATACTTAGATAGATAAATAACCATGACTAGGGTACAAACATCCGTTGTCATCAAACAAATATTTGCTCCCACCGGGACTCGAACCCGGGACCCTTGGTGTCGTAGGCAGGGTCACTGCCGACTCGGCCATTCGGGTCGTCGCTCGGACGTATCCGAGGCGATCGTGCCAAAGCGCTGTGCCCGCGCGATAACCGACTCCTAAAGCACTGCAGCGTGGTAGGAATTACCAAACGCAAACACCACATTGTCGTTTGAACTGATACAGTTACTACATAAAATCTAGGCATGTATTTTAGTAGTTTATGTGACTGCTACATAATGGAGGGCATTCAAACTCGAGAGTGGGTTACTCGAGAGTTTTGATGCCTAATTATGTACAGATACATACACTAGTTTATGTACACACATATCGCTCTCTTTGATGTGTTCAGGAACCGCATGTTCGACCGGCATTGTGGCATTGATCATTGCTGACTTGTTTAGCTGTTCAGTAGTACCAACTTCACAGACAAACTAGTGGCGGCACGCAGGCGGGCGTCGGCGTTCGAAATTTGAATGTCGTAATATGACAAATTTTGGTACATTATGGTCATAATGTATCAATATTCAGATAAGAAATTAGTTTTTACCAAGAAGTATATCATTATGCAGGTCGCAACGTGCGGTTTTCGGACGCAGTAAAGAGGGTTTATAATACGTGTGTAGATAAAAATACTTAAAACATAAATAATGTTTTTGCTGATCCTTTTTTGCTGTACAAAGCAATATTTCTAATGTGCGATTAAATACTAGCCCATAAAATATAGGCATGTATTTAATTTTTAACATACGTTTTATAAAAAGATTAGTTAATGATCATGCCTCGCCAAATAAATATCGCGTGATAAATATAAGTAAATCACGTAAAGAAAACGTTTCGTAAGTGTTCACAAGTCGTCGCCGGAGTTGCCGGCTCGCTTGTGCACCAGTCTCATGTGCGTGACGGCGGCGGAGCGTTGGGTGAAGCGCGCTGGACAGAAATCACACGGGAAAGGACGTTCGCCCGTGTGCGTTCTCATGTGGTTAACTAGGGTCGGCTTGGCCTGCAAAGAAAATAAATCACGGTGTAAAGCTTAAAGAAATACACAAAAATAGTTTGTGGGTCATAATTTTCGTATTGGGATTTTTTATTACATCTATCACTTATTTAGAAACTACTAAACCTATATGTTCGGAACCGAACGTAGTGATCGATTCCGTGATGGATTTAGCTCGCGCCCTAGAGTAGTTTTTGGACGCACCCCTTCATCTTTGTCTATGAACGGGTTGGAACTATCACCTCTTGACAGACTGAGTTTCTAACCTGTTGTATATTGCCGTTTTTTTTGGAGTTTTTTGGAGTTTCCTTCGAATTGCGCCGGGGATTTGGGAGAAATCCGTCTTCCAAAGGCGAGCCGAAACTTGTTGGCCGGGAGTCGGCCCCGCGACCGGTCGAAGCGTTTTTATTGAACAATATTTCGGGTACAGCCAAAGATTTTCCACGCCTCGTGTTAGTGAGGGGTCATGGTGCCCACCGAGATGATTAGTCGTGATTACTAAGGTTGATAGTAGCGTGAGATTTGTGTGTTTAGCTGGAAAATACCAACGCGTATTTAGAATAAGGAACGGATATAAATCGACCTGACGGTGACCCTAAGATTGGCTTAGAGGAATGCGCAGCTGCAAGTCTATCTCGGGCGCGCCTGAGATACGTCGCTTTGGAAGCCAGGTCATGGGTCTACGGAAGAACCCGTCAGATAAGTAACCCAGCAGGGTGTATCACCATCGTTAGATCCTCACGGTAGTTGAGTATGTTTCTTGCTGTCTTATGGGCCCGCAGCGTGGCTGCTACCCTGAGGAATACTCTAACACTATAATGGTTGTGTCGGTTCGAGGTTCAAGTTTCGATATAGTGCTTTAAAATAATGCAATAATGATAATAATAATACCTTGGACACTATTTACACACATTGATCTAGCCCCAAACTAGGATTCCCTGTATCTTGGGTACTAGACAACGATACACATACTTATATAGATAAATATTATACTTAGATCAAAGTCAAAGTACTTAATTACTGTAGATATTTACATATACTATGGACCACTGTGGGAGAAGAGGGCGTAGAAACTCCCACAGATTGATTTTTAGATCTCTTTTAAAAATAGGTTGTGCTTAACTAATACAAATATGAAATTTTTTACAAAATTATTAACAGCAAGGTCTGTGTTGAGCCAGACTAACCCCATACAGTCCTGTCATTTAAGTAATCTTGAACATTGTAATATCCCTTTTTCGACAAAGTCGCTTTAACATGCTTTTTAAATTGCTCAAATGGCAAGATAGACAAACAACCATGACTAAGGTACAAACATTAAATTTCGTTTCATCAAACAAATGTTTGCACCCACCGGGATTCGAACCCGGGACCCTTGTAATGTAAATAATGTATTAACTGCAGCTGGGAGATTACTTGTGGTAAGAACACAGCTTCGGTGTTTTGCCGTTCGAAATCTCGTAGGCGCTGCTAAAGAGTACACCCACAGGCTAAACAGTACAATAATATTGCAGTCAATAGACATCACCTTCCTTTCGCTCGCCCATACAAAGCGGTGCTTTCTGCTAGGTATCAATGATTTTGCGTATTATACCACGTCCAACCATTTATTTTACTTTTGACGTTTCATAAGCAATATTTTTCATTGCAAATGTCAAAAATGCATGGCTTTGAAGCTGATAAAAGTCAACTAAATGCTTAGGCAGGGTATAGTAATGTAATGACTAATACCACAGATACTACAATATAGCTGTAAAGCTATGGTGTGTCTTGGTCATGGTGATCCATACATCGTAATGTGGCCAATTTTGATAACAATGGCGGATCAATAAAACGTCACATTTCATAGTGCTGGAAATTAGTGATGGAGCTGCCGAGATCTGATAGAATTTAATGATCAATGAATGAAATTAATTCAGAATTTTATATAAGATGAATAAGTTTTAGATTGATTTAATTTCACAAGCTACATACAGTGTGATTCTTCATAAACTGGACATATTAAATAGGGTTAAAGAGGACCCTATTTTATCGACAAAATAATGTTGAAAAAAATCACACCACCCTTATTATTATTTTTACAGCCATTTGATTATAAATTTTCGTGAACCATGCACCAATTGCAAAAAATATATAACTTCGGCCTGAAAGGGTTTGTCGTGTCGTGGTCACATCAACTGGGTTGTAATGATGAAGAGCAGGCAGCAATGATGAAGAGCAGGCAGCAATGATGAAGAGCAGGCAGCACTACTGCCAGTTACAAAAACATGCTGTAACTGCTTACTAAAATTACGCTTTGTTTTTGAACAATTGTGATTTGTCACGTGTCATTTTGTGTGAGTTGTCACGCAATTTAGTATTTTTTTCGCTCATTTCAGGAAATTCCGCTCTTCGTAGTGACTTGCTGAATTAGTTTTTTATTCGGTCGTTTTATTATTTCCCTAAAGATAAACACTCACATTATAATATCCATCACCTGATGAAAAAATACAACCTTCTTGTCCGCGTATTTCATGAATTCGTTGAAATCCTCTTGTAACGGCATTAAAGGCTAAGGTCGAGCCACCGCTATCAGTAGCTATGATCGTCTATTCTACCTACCCCAAAAAGAGATGTCCTGATTCAGCTGTAAAATTTGTAAGTTAAGAATGATAAGTCTGAATTTCTCGTTCGTTGAGAAGTTCGTTAGGCGTACAATAGTCGACGGAAGATTGGTTCAGGAAGTTACAGTTTCAAGTTAGACAGAGAAAGCATATATGTCCGCAAGCCGGTATTTCGCATCAGTTAGCGGTGTATTGCGCCAGATCGATCGTTGTTGTATTTTGTGTGATGGTACCATTTATTTTTTTGTATATATGGGCGCTTGGAACTTCTTTTAGTGGTCGACCACGATTTGTAATATTTGTTTGGGATATCGTATAGATATCCGTCGTAGTTTTACGACGTGAGTACTCAATGATATTTCATGTGCTCGCTAGTAGCGGCTTGTGGTCGTTCCAATTATATATTTAGTTCACGGCAATAATGATCCGAAAAGACCGGTTTACACAATTGCGATTTGATTTTCGGAAATGGGTTTGAACTAGCGGTTACCTCAAAAGGTCCGTAACGTTTTGAAACCTTCAACTCTGCGCAATTTGAGCTGGATGTTATCGATACGTAGTCATTAGCGCTTTAGGAGATCTAACCCTCACCATAGCGAAGTGCATAGTTCGGTAAATACCGATCTATGAATTCCACTGACCTCAGCACGACCTCGGCTGAGCCTAATCATATATATTTGACTCAGCCTACACATTAGACCTCCAGCGAAATTTACATTTAATTTAAAGATGCAACTTGAATCCAAACTGACCCAAGGCAAAGCAAAACAATCTACCCGGTCCTAAACAATGAACTTTAGACTGTAATTTGATCTCTTCGCGCGTCCCCGACAACACTCAAATGTCAAAATATCAACAGGATAGGTTATCTGTGTTGACACCGGTTTAACTTTGTTCTGAATTTGTTATTTCCATCCGCGGAACCTCATCGATCAAACAGTCTCCCTATGCCCTGCCAACCTAGGTTTAGCCGCAACTAAACTCCTGTCTAGCCTAGTCTAAAATCCTAGTGTTATACCACGTCCATTATCGACACCACTCGAAAATGGTTGAGTTTGATTTGAATGTGCTTGTATGTTTAATGACTGTGTGTGTGGGAATTTCAAAACTCGCTACTCGAAAGGAATGAGGAGAGGATTAGCCCGCGAATATCCTAAGAGCCAATCCAGGAACCCTATGGTGAAGGAAAAAGAAATTTAGGGTCGCTCCGGCCCAGACTCAGACTCAGATCAGTTACCTACAAGTTCTTATCTAACGACCCAAGGATAGTTTTGGAATTTGGGGTAGGTTGATTTAAAGGATAGGAACCGAGGTATATCTCGGCGCTTCAGACACTCACGAAAATCCACTGAAACACGCAATCACAATTCGCCCAGTTCTGACGCGTAAAACGGCAGACCAAAACTGTTTAGAACTGCTGATAGACGACTGTCACAGTAGCTTAACGCTCAGACTGAATGCTCTCCCCTTCCCCGCTATCGTATTTATAGACCCCACATGTCTGGAAAAAAATGGCGTCCTTTGCGAACACGCGCTGCCCAAGCGAAGCTTCTTATCTCTAACTACACAGGGTCTAATTTCAACCAAACATGCCATGCAGATCCGCCGTTCTACAAACTTTGTGTACGCATATTCACTATGATCAACCGTAGGTTATCACTCAAGTCATTCGGTATTGCCGATACACAAAATCTGTTGATCGCTGACCATAAAAGCTTGTTGCGATTAATTTAAGCCTTCCCGACCGCTAGCGCGCTGGACAAAGACCACTAGAATGCTATTCATACTAGTCGTGTCAAACTCGCCATCTCATACCAAACAAACGCAATTGTATATTTGCAGTCAACATAATAGCTTTATCCGTATCGTTCCATAATAACCTTCCATTATTTAGTTATTCATAATTTATTCAGCGCGCAGCCAAATCGGCTCTGATCCCTACACATCTCGCAGGAATGCGACAAAAAAAACCTGACCTGTAACCTTCCTCGAACCATCCCACGCGCTAGGCTCATTGTTTTTTGCTAACTTACCCTGAGCTACTCAAAACCCCAAACGTTATATGTACCGACTCTCGTATTCAAAACAGCGCGGCGATGGGCTAGCCCTCTGTCACGCAAAATGAAGTATCAAATGTACTGACTCTCGTGTACCATTACACTCTGTATTTCTGTTAAAAGTAGTGTCTGCAACTGGATGTGGTAACCTACATGGAGTAATCCTTTTGGAATATAGATTTTTGTGATCAGTTGACATTTGTTTAACCTTTCTGGCCACGTTAAGATGGATCTAATGCAGAATTACATATCATACATAAATGTAGCCCAATAATGTCCCCACCGAGCGGCACAGGCCTTTACCCGGATACGAGTAAGATTCAGCCATACTCCACCACGCTGGCTCAGTGCGGGTTAATGGAGGGGTTTTACGACCACTACCACGTAGCGATAGTAGCCGGGGCCAACAGCTTAACGTGTCATCCGAAACACTGCACGTCCGATAATATACTTAAGGTAAATTAATTATCTCATTGGTACACGGGCAGGATTCGAACCTGCATCTCCTGTGTGAGAAGCAAGCGCGAAACCCATTAGACCATGGAGCTCTTACCCAGAATTACATATATAAATAAATATTAGAGGACAAGCTTACACATCTTAGAGATACTTACGAAGAATCCTTTTCCACACACGCTGCAAATCTTGTCTCTCGGCTTCTCAGTTTTCTCATGCACGTTCTTGAAGTGACGCATAAGGTACGTTTTGCACGTGAACTTCTGCAAGATGACACGATTACAAATAAGATTGGATTACAATGAAATCATTGACACAGCGGCGATGCGCTAGCCCCTATCAAGACCGGGGAAACAATGACGAGATGGAGGGTCGAATAAGTGGCCAAACTTGCCTCAGACGGATTCCCTGTGACTACGAAAGTCATTTGATCGATTTTCCTTTCACCGAATACCATTGAACGTACATTAAGTATAATATTTATCTATTAGAGTATGTGTATCGTTGTCTAGTACCCAAGATACAGGGAATCCTAGTTTGGGGCTAGATCAATGTGTGTAAATAGTGTCCAAGGTATTATTATTATTGAACGATTGCTCAGTTGGACGATGGCTTATTTGTACTACGAAGTCTTAATCAACCGATAAAACGTTTCGTCGAAAAAACACTTGCCGGTAAAATACGATAACCGCCCTGTGAGGGAAAAGAAGATTAAGAGACTATAACAGAGTAAGTCCTGACTGATCAAAAGAGCGGCGAAACAGCTGTAGCTAGAAAGATTCTATTGATGGGAATATCTTCTAATTGTTATAAAACCGCTCGCTAAGAAAGGATTTTTAGGTATTCGGACCCTAAGGGTCTAAAAATTGTCCTTAAAGTTTGTATGGAGAGTCACGTTGGAGTCATTTGATTATATGCTTTACTACAAGGCATGAGAGTCGAATTTCACTTTTTTTTGTCATATTAACTAACTGTAGACATACTAACTGTAGCTTGTCAATTTATTTTCGAAAATATAATGTACGTACGCAAGAACCTTACAAAATTTCCCAAACTTAGCGATAGCTGTAATGTTAACCTAAGAAATAATCACAGACTACTTGCGCCCCGGTTTAGACTCGCGAAGGTTAGCAATTCTTTCAAGGGTCAATGCATTCTCTACTACAACAAGATACCTCTGGAGATCTTGAAATTGCCATTTGAGCTATTTAAAATCCATGTTAAAGCGACTTTGTCGAAAAAGGGATATTACAATGTTCAAGATTACTTAAATGATGGGTCTGTATGGGGTTAATCTGGCTCAACACAGACCTTGTTGTTAATAATTTTGTAATTATTTATTCCTGCTTATTAATTATGATAATGACTAAATATTATATTTTGTATTAGTTAAGCATAAGCAATTTTTAAAAAGAGATCTAAAAATCAATCTGTGGGAGTTTCTACGCCCTTCTTCTCCCACAGTGGTCCAATGTAGAGAAGTGGCAAAAAATGACGATTGCTAAGTATATGTAAATATCTACAGTAATAAAGACATTTGGAATTTGGAATTTGGAAAAAAAAAACCCAGAGCTAAAAATTTTTTTAGTTATTTTTAGCCCGACTTCTGAGCTAAAAATAACACCTTCGCCACTTGATTTTGGGATCTCAGGCGGAAAAAAAAATTCTATTCTTAACTCGTTCAAAAAGGCCTTTTCGAACTCGTACTATTTCACACCTTTCATTCGAAAGGAAAAGTAAGTTTTGCTCACTTTTTTTAATTTATTCATTGGCATGTAAAATTTACGCAATGTGCCAATTGAACACAGATCTTAATAAAATAATCGATTGTAATTTCATCGTAATCGATTAAAACGAACATGTTTCATGTTTTAACTTTTCATGATATTTAAAAAAATGTCACAATAAATTATCTGTTTTACTGAAATCAAAACTATCGATGACTGTTATTATGATATAATGAATATAGATATCCGGTACCATTGTAATATTCGATTCGATTATTTTTACACATTGGTAAAAGTAGCACAGGAATACTTTTTATCTGTGGTGACCTTTCCCTAATCCTTCACAATCCGCCACCTAAAAAAAAATGTTTTCGTTGTTCGATTACTGTAAAAGTGGTGAAATTATAATTCAAAGAAGCATTTTATTAAAATTTTCCTCATAGTCGGTGTGAAAAGTTTATGTGTCACTCAGGAGAAAAATAATTTTCGTCATGGGCTTAACGCTTGAATCCTTCGTTACGCTCAGGATTCTAACTTAGAATCCCTCGCTACGCTCAGGATTATATCGTAGAATCCTTCGAATAAATAACAATTTTTTTCCTTTTCTGCAGGTACACGCCCATGCCAGCGTGATTATACTCAAAATCGATGACATGGTTCCTTACAACAGAAATAAAATTTATTTGTCTAGTTTCCGAGTTCGCCATCGACCCTATCATCTCCTTGTTAATCCTTTTTTTACAATCTTGGGCTGTAGCTAAGCACGCAATAAATAAAAATATCGCCTGTATATATCATTAGGCCTTTCTGCCATCACGATACGCACAGGCGGCGAGATTTCTAGGCGACTCTCGGAAGCTAGTCGACACGAAGTACCTCACTTTTGAATGGAGGCTCGCACAGCACGTTACCGGTGACTTATGCCTCCGGAGATGTGTGTGCGATACTTTGTGGCGACTAGTCTCGTGCGTGTCTTGGTGGGAGACGGGCCTAAGTTACCTTGTTGCAAACACTGCAGCTGTGTTTGTTGACGTCTCTGTGTGAGCGTGTGCGATGCACCCTCAAAAAGAAGTCGTTGTGGAAAACTTGGTCACAATCGGTGCAGGCGTACCTGCAATAGATATATCTAAAATTAGTCGAATTTTCGAACTAAGTGCTAAATTAATTATAAACTCAGAGATTAATTTGTGTGAAAGGAGGCCATGTTAGTTTTTCGACAGTGGTAGGCACCTACTAAACACTCTGTCTCGTTCACTCGCTAGGTAACTACGCTCGCTGTCTCGCTCACACATTCACGTACACCTGTGCACAGGCCTCTATTGCGGTAGTCGTCGAGATACTAAAATCGTCGGATTGTGAAAATTTCAGTATAGTTTGACAATAAATAGGTGACATTAAACAAAGTGGAACTAACGCTCTAGTCTGTGTGTGTTTTATTCTGGAAATCGCCAAAATGCAAAACAAACTGTCAGA
Source organism: Argyresthia goedartella (assembly GCA_949825045.1). Taxonomy (NCBI): domain Eukaryota; kingdom Metazoa; phylum Arthropoda; class Insecta; order Lepidoptera; family Argyresthiidae; genus Argyresthia; species Argyresthia goedartella. Next base: position 7,754,609 of record OX463832.1, on the reverse strand, counting down.
CACATCAGTAATTTTGTCTCAATGTTATCTGGAAACATTCTCTACATCTCCGTTGGTAATGCATCACCGAACTACATATTCAGTTCTGCGCCGACACGACTTCATCTCCGTTGGTAATGCATCACCGAACTACATATTCAGTTCTGCGCCGACACGACTTCACTCTATATCTCCGTTGGTAATGCATCACCGAACTACATATTCAGTTCTGCGCCGACACGACTTCACTCCAACATTCTCTACATCTCCGTTGGTAATGCATCACCGAACTACATATTCAGTTCTGCGCCGACACGACTTCACTCCAACATTCTCTACATCTCCGTTGGTAATGCATCACCGAACTACATATTCAGTTCTGCGCCGACACGACTTCACTCCAACATTCTCTACATCTCCGTTGGTAATGCATCACCGAACTACATATTCAGTTCTGCGCCGACACGACTTCACTCCAACATTCTCTACATCTCCGTTGGTAATGCATCACCGAACTACATATTCAGTTCTGCGCCGACACGACTTCACTCCAACATTCTCTACATCTCCGTTGGTAATGCATCACCGAACTACATATTCAGTTCTGCGCCGACACGACTTCACTCCAACATTCTCTACATCTCCGTTGGTAATGCATCACCGAACTACATATTCAGTTCTGCGCCGACACGACTTCACTCTACATCTCCGTTGGTAATGCATCACCGAACTACATATTCAGTTCTGCGCCGACACGACTTCACTCTACATCTCCGTTGGTAATGCATCACCGAACTACATATTCAGTTCTGCGCCGACACGACTTCACTCTACATCTCCGTTGGTAATGCATCACCGAACTACATATTCAGTTCTGCGCCGACACGACTTCACTCCAACATTCTCTACATCTCCGTTGGTAATGCATCACCGAACTACATATTCAGTTCTGCGCCGACACGACTTCACTCTACATCTCCGTTGGTAATGCATCACCGAACTACATATTCAGTTCTGCGCCGACACGACTTCACTCCAACATTCTCTACATCTCCGTTGGTAATGCATCACCGAACTACATATTCAGTTCTGCGCCGACACGACTTCACTCTACATCTCCGTTGGTAATGCATCACCGAACTACATATTCAGTTCTGCGCCGACACGACTTCACTCTACATCTCCGTTGGTAATGCATCACCGAACTACATATTCAGTTCTGCGCCGACACGACTTCACTCTACATCTCCGTTGGTAATGCATCACCGAACTACATATTCAGTTCTGCGCCGACACGACTTCACTCTACATCTCCGTTGGTAATGCATCACCGAACTACATATTCAGTTCTGCGCCGACACGACTTCACTCCAACATTCTCTACATCTCCGTTGGTAATGCATCACCGAACTACATATTCAGTTCTGCGCCGACACGACTTCACTCCAACATTCTCTACATCTCCGTTGGTAATGCATCACCGAACTACATATTCAGTTCTGCGCCGACACGACTTCACTCTACATCTCCGTTGGTAATGCATCACCGAACTACATATTCAGTTCTGCGCCGACACGACTTCACTCTACATCTCCGTTGGTAATGCATCACCGAACTACATATTCAGTTCTGCGCCGACACGACTTCACTCTACATCTCCGTTGGTAATGCATCACCGAACTACATATTCAGTTCTGCGCCGACACGACTTCACTCCAACATTCTCTACATCTCCGTTGGTAATGCATCACCGAACTACATATTCAGTTCTGCGCCGACACGACTTCACTCCAACAAAACATTATTTATTTTGTTCCCACATCAACCTAACACGAAGGGTTACATAATTTACTCTTCTCCAATTACACATGTTTATGTAAAACCCATAGTAAAATCAAAGTGTTTGCCATCCAAACCCCGCATATCGCATTATGGATATATCATAACTAAAAATGTTTTGCAGGTTCGATTCCTGACCATGTACCAATGAGATAATTAATTTATCGTAAGTACATTATACGGACGTTCTAACGGTGAAGGAAAACATCGTGAGGAAACCTTTATTACTCCATAGCTGCGGGGATGGGCTAACCCCCTGTCACGCAGAATATTGAATAACCGGCTCAAAGTGGACACTACTGTGCCTCTGCTATCCCGTATGGGAAAAGACGTGACGATATGTGTTATGTTGTCTTAATATTTTTTTACCGTCCTATAATCATAAAGACAATCTAAGCACATTCAAGCCAATCAATGACGATCCGAATAGCCGAGTCGGCAGTGACCCTGCCTACGAAGCCAAGGGTCCCGGGTTCGAGACCCGGTGGGGGCAAATATTTGTTTGATGAGAACGGATGTTTGTACCCTAGTTATGGTTGTTTGTCTATCTAAGAATAATATTTATATATATAAGTATGTGTATCGTTGTGTAGTACCCAAGATACAGGGAATCCTAGTTTGGGGCTAGATCAATGTGTGTAAATAGTGTCTTTGCCGACAGGGTGGCAGCCGACGAGAGACGGAATAAAAGGCTTGCCACTACATGCTCAGTTAATATCTTGTCTATTTGATTGGAATACAATCCTAGCTTATATACTTGGTTGGTTATGAATGACGTACTTAGCCCCTAGTGTGCCAACTTGTCGGGATCCGGACTGTCAAAAAATCGTTGTGTGCCACCGTGTCGGGAACCGACGCCGTGATTAGGAAACATTCCGCGCAGTTACTAATGGTAATTTCATTGCCTATCTCTTTCTAGTATATTTCAAAATGTACAGGAATGACCAGGATAGCTAATGAATGAATGATAACCACCCACACAACACATCCATAGAACACCGACGATACTTATTTCCCAAGTTGCAGATGCGAGGGAAGGAAGGGGCCATTTTCTGTATGTCTTAAAAAGATGGTTTGTGGAAAATAAATGTATCAAGACAATTTGTTTTGTATTTGTTATTGTTTTAGATATGATAACGCATCATTTAAACCAAACTTTATGACTAACTATTGCTTTTACTATAAAATATAATAGGGTACTGCAGATTGAACAAAACATTTTAGCTGGAATCTTATAGGAATATTGGTACACTTGGAAGAATAAGGTAAAGTATTCTAATAAGAATCTCATTCTAATACGAAATCAGGCTGATTCTAATTAGAATAGGAGAAATTCAATAAAAATTATACATTGGCGCATTGAAACCCATGTGTGCCACCTTGTCGGGAGCCGGCGCTGGCACTCAACGGCCATCTTAAAAAAATGGCTGACTGCAGAAGGGTTAAGACATAGTAGGAGATGAGATATTTGCTCATATCTGTGACGGGCGTAAGTGCCGGCGCAGTGTACAAGGTATTATTATTATTATTATTTCTTTCTTTTTCTCTCCTATTCATAGGAGGTTATTTTACGGCACGGGCCTAAGCCGAGTGCATAGTGATGAATGAAAGATTAAGATGAATTTCCCATGAATTTGCGGACGATCCTGCAAGTGTTTAAAATAACGGCTTTTTGCAGTTGTGTATATGTTGATGGATGTAAATCTATTGTTTTTAAGTACGAGTGTAATGATTTGGGGATGATACCGGTTGTAGATATTATAATGGGTACTGTTTTCACTGTCTTTACCCTCCATTGAGCGTGGATCTCTATTGAAAGATCATTGTATTTAGTTATCTTTGTAGCTTGCGTGCTGTTAAGATTGTGAGTGCTGGGTATAGCAATTTCTATAAGGAATACAAGTTTGTTAATTTTATCTAGCACTGTTATATCAGGTCTATTGTAGTGTATTGTTTTATCGGTAATTATAGTTCTGTCCCAATATATTTTATAATTTTCGTTTTCTAATATGGATGAAGGTTGATATTTGTAGTAAGGAGTTTATTCCGTGATAAGTTTGGAGTTATAAGCTATGTATTGATGGATTATCGCGGCAACTTGGTCATGTCTGTGTTTATAATCTGTTTGAGCTAATGATGAGCAGGCACTGGTGATGTGTTGGATGGTTTCGGAATTTCTATGGCACAGTCGACACACATCTGTAGGTAGCTTGGGTAAGCGAAGTATGTGTTTTTGGTAACTCCTGGTGGCTATGACTTGGTCCTGAATTGCGAACATAAAAGCTTCAGTCTCTGGAAACAACTCCCCTCGCCGCAGCCACGCGTTCGACGCATTTTTGTCGACATGTGGCTGCCGCAGGTCGAGGAGATGTCTTCCATGCAGAGACTTCTGCCATACTGCAATTTTGTCAGTATTTTGTACAATTTTTAGGGTTCCGTACCCGAAGGGTTCCAAACGGGACCCTATTACTAAGACTCCGCTGTCCGTCCGTCCGTCTGTCACCAGGCTGTATCTCACGAACCGTGATAGTTAGACAGTTGAAATTTTCACAGATGATGTATTTATGTTGCCGCTATAACAACAAATACTAAAAAACAGGATAAAAGAAACATTTAAGGGGGCTCCCATACAACAATTCTTTCAATACCACATACAAACTTATGGATGCACCTGGTTACGTACATGGAGTGTGAAAGTAACCGCGCCAATAACTTTGTAAACAATATCTTTCAGTGTAAAATCCAAACTATTCACTCCACACCATCGCTTCCATTGAACGGTGGTACGGAACCCTTCGTGCGCGATTTAGACTCGCACTTGACCGGTTTTTTTTTCATTTTGTTTTGCGTCTTTTGCGTGAAGGTTAAGTGGTGTGTAATTTGTATCTGCTTCTGATATGCATTGATGTAGTGTGGAGTTTTGGGACCGGTGATGGAAGAATGTTCTGAGTGATTTAATTTGCTTGTTATATAGGTTTTGGATGTCTATAAGGCCTCTTCCTCCTTCGAATCGCGGCAGGTGAGACGCTGAAGGCAGGATGTTGGGTGATGTTTTCGGTTTTTAGTAAGCCTAGTGTTAGATTATTGTCTGTAATTTCTTGATATCAGTTTGTGAGCATGTTGTAATGCCAAATATCATTATTATTATTATCATTATTATTATAATTGTTGATACGTACCGCCACAGCGCTCGCTCGGGCGCGTGTATCTGAGACTTGAGGTGCATTTTGAATGCGACCTTCGACTTAAACTGCTTGTTGCATTCCACGCAAAAGTTCTCTTCGTGCGGCGGCTGGAGAGAAGAAATAATAACACAGGTCAAGACAATGTCAAAAATGTTGCTGCCGCCAAAACTACAACAGATTTTTCTGACTTAGCTGAAAATAGCACCTTCGCCGCTTGATATTGGGTTCTCAGGCGGAAAATTTATATTCCTAACTCGTTCGAAAAGGCTTCGCCTTCGGCTCGTGCTGTAAACTTCTCAGTACGTAAATATAAGCCTTTGCGAACTCGCGAACTCGTGGGAACTGTACTATCTCACCTCAGCAGTCGAACAAGAGGCTTGTGCTGCGACTCTGCGAGTAAACAGTGTGCAAAGTTGCATTTTGCTCACTGAGTGAGACAAAGTAGCTTTTTAATTTTTAATGCCGCGGACATACGCGACACCGGAAACAGCCAACGGGCATCGAGTTATAATTCGATGTTCTTTGGCTGTTTGCGATTACGCCAATTTAACAGATACTGCTATACATATTTAACTCGATTGCAGTATCTGTGCTATTAAATTCCAAATAATCGAGCTTATTTCATTCTATTTCCTACCCATTCTAATTGATAAATAATACAATTAGATAAAGGCCAGTATTTAATCGCACATCAAAAATACTGATTTGCACAGCAAAAAAGGATCAACAAAAAATTTGTTTATGTTTTAAATATTTTATGTGTATTTAAATTTATGTTTTAAGTATTTTTTGTTGTTCTAACATGTTAAACCTAACACGAAGGATAAAGGTGGCTTCGCTTCGCTCACCCCCTTTTACCCTTCACCTGAGCTACCGCAGCATTTTGCCCTGATATTTGCTGTGCAAATCAGTATTTTTGATGTTTAATATTTCCCATTTTTAACTCGATTGCAGTATCTGTGCTCTGAAATCCCAAATAATCGATCTTATTTAATTCTATCTCCTAGCCATTCTAATTCATAAATAATACAATAAGATAAATATTCCTTAGTGTAATTTAGTCGAAGTTTTGTTAAAATTCGGTGGAATTCTGTATGCATCAAAACTAACCAATTAACAAACTCAACTGACTGACGGTAATGTTTTGTTTTGGCTTTCCGCGTTTACATTTCGACACACTCTACACTCGTACCAGCCGCCTCTCACCTCGCCCGGCGGGTGCAGTCGGGTGTTGTGCGCGCGCAGCTCCTCGTGCGACTCGTACACTATGTTGCATATTGCATATACACTCGTACCAACCGCCCCTCACCTCGCCCGGCGGGTGCAGTCGGGTGTTGTGCACGCGCAGCTCCTCGTGCGACTCGTACACTATGTTGCATATTGCATATACACTCGTACCAGCCGCCCCTCACCTCGCCCGGCGGGTGCAGTCGGGTGTTGTGCGCGCGCAGCTCCTCGTGCGACTCGTACACTATGTTGCATATTGCATATACACTCGTACCAGCCGCCCCTCACCTCGCCCGGCGGGTGCAGTCGGGTGTTGTGCGCGCGCAGCTCCTCGTGCGACTCGTACACTATGTTGCATATTGCATATACACTCGTACCAGCCGCCCCTCACCTCGCCCGGCGGGTGCAGTCGGGTGTTGTGCACGCGCAGCTCCTCGTGCGACTCGTACACTATGTTGCATATTGCATATACACTCGTATCAGCCGCCCCTCACCTCGCCCGGCGGGTGCAGTCGGGTATTGTGCGCGCGCAGCTCCTCGTGCGACTCGTACACTATGTTGCATATTGCATATACACTCGTACCAACCGCCCCTCACCTCGCCCAGCGGGTGCAGTCGGGTGTTGTGCGCGCGCAGCTCCTCGTGCGACTCGTACACTATGTTGCATATTGCATATACACTCGTACCAGCCGCCCCTCACCTCGCCCGGCGGGTGCAGTCGAGTGTTGTGCGCGCGAAGCTCCTCGTGCGACTCGTACACTATGTTGCATATTGCATATACACTCGTACCAGCCGCCCCTCACCTCGGCCGGCGGGTGCAGTCGGGTGTTGTGCGCGCGCAGCTCCTCGTGCGACTCCTACACTATGTTGCATATTGCATATACACTCGTATCAACCGCCCCTCACCTCGCCCGGCGGGTGCAGTCGGGTGTAGTGCGCGCGCAGCTCCTCGTGCGACTCGTACACTATGTTGCATATTGCATATACACTCGTACCAGCCGCCCCTCACCTCGCCCGGCGGGTGCAGTCGGGTGTAGTGCGCGCGCAGCTCCTCGTGCGACTCGTACACTATGTTGCATATTGCATATACACTCGTACCAGCCGCCCCTCACCTCGGCCGGCGGGTGCAGTCGGGTGTTGTGCGCGCGCAGCTCCTCGTGCGACTCGTACACTATGTTGCATATTGCACATACACTCGCTGGGTGCTCCCTGAAAATGACGCAGATGTATTATAGTATTTTGATTCGTTTATTTAACTTCTGACAGATCACGAGGGGCGATGGATCAAGTCTATCACTCGCCGGCGAATTTCCTTAGACCGAAACCAGTACCTGTTGTAATGTCACTTTTTAAAAAAAAAGGTATTTGTAAGGTAGTTTCTTGCCGTTTCTTCTTAACCCCGAGGCCCACCTTCCGAAATGGTGTAGTCTTTTTTTTATATAAAAAAAAAATGACTTGTAGTTGTAAGTAAGTATAATTTTGACGTTGAATAAGATAATTTATTTATTTATATTCAATAAAAAAATGACTCTGACTCTGACTCTCTGTAAAATGTACGACAGAGTATACCGTAGTAGAGAATACCGTACTTCATGGATGGCCACCGCCCACTTATAATAGTGATGTGCCATTCGTAATGAATGACCACAGACTATAAAAACCGGTGTAAGCAATCCGGACTTGGTGAAGTATGGCCTTCACTTCCTCAGGGAAGAGACCCTTGCCCCTAGGTGGGGACAGAATGGGTTGTTTATGATTATGAAATGAAGCCTTTATACCTACTTGTAATGGATAGTTATAATTTTTTATCTACACACGTATCATAAACCCTCTTTACTGCGTACAAAAACCGCACGTTACGATCAGCATAATATTAAACTACTTGGTAAAAACTCATTTCTTATCTGGAAAATTACACATTATGACCATAATGTGTAATTTTTCTACATATTATGACATTCAAATTTCGAACGTCGACGCCAGCCTGCATGCCGCCCCTAGTTTGTCTGTGAAGTTGGTACTGACATTCAAATTTCGAACGCCGACGCCCGCCTGCGTGAAGTTGCTACTACAGAATAAGCTAAACAACCACAAAGCCACAATGCCGGTCAAACATGCGGTTCCTGAACACATCAAAGAGAGATTATGATATGTGTGTAAATAAACTAGTGTATGTAACTGTTCATATTTAGGCATTAAAACTCTCGAGTGCGAGTATTAATGCCCTCCATTACGTAGCAGTCACATAAACTACTATTTAAATTCATTTAGGGATTATAAAATTAAAACATCTAAAATAGGTATTGTAGTACAATTTAATTAAAAAGAATCGTCTGTTTCTTCTCCGTATGAACTGGAATCATCATCACTCGAGTACTCAGTAACATTAATTACTAATTCCTGCGCAGATAAATTGTCAAATGCAACATCCCGATCCCATTCGGACATTATCACGTTTTTTGTTTTTTCCACTACACTCGCCCAGTTTTCAGGCGTCACATTTTCACACGCTTTTATCAGTAAGTCCAGCATTTTTTTTGTGGTGAAAGGAGGACGTGTATTGTTCCTCGCAGCATGTCCTTTAACTTGTGCCCAGATGAGTTCTATTGCATTATATTGGCAGTGATATGGGGGAAATCTGACGACGGTGTGCCCATGCTCTGCAGCCATTTCGTCTATTATCGTTTTCGCTGCTTCTTTGTTTTTAATATTTTTAGTAACTCTACATTTAGTAGCGACTCGTCCACCTCCTCGCCATTGTCACGGAGCCAGTTTATGATTTCATGTTTTCTGTTTGCCTGCGTTGGCATTTTATTAGTTTGACGAGAGTGATAGGGTGCCTTATCAATCAATATTATTGATGGCTCTTCGAGTGATGTAGGCATTCTTCTGAACCACTCTTCATACACGTCTGAATTCATCTCATGATAGTCTCCTGTTTTCTGGGATTTGAAAGCTAAAAGAGCATCTTGTTCATGCATGGCAAATAATGAGTCGTTCGCCTTTTCCCATTGGCACTGCGGAAGTGGAGTCAGCAGTGTCGTCAGTCCAAGTTTTTGACACCGTATGATCCGCATTGAGCCAAGTTTCATCTGTAAAAACAACATTCGACCAGTCTTCTATTTTTTTCGCTTGTCTTAAAAAATCGCATCAACACAAAACGTTCATTGCGTTCCATTAAAAAAAATCTGTCACCTTTGCCAAAGAAGATTTTTGGCCCCGGATCAAACCACTAGTTATTTTAAAGTTGGAATCTCTTTTCTGTGGTAATAGTCATACATATAACGACGAATAGCATCAGCGTCAAAACTGTCAACTGCTGACACTTTACAGGGCTGACGTTTTTTCTAAGGTGTCGATAGCTTGTTCTGTTCCATGCCACTGCTGCCGTAGGCTTCTTTTGTTATTTTTGCCACTTTTGGAGCACTAATACCTAACGCTGCTGCAACACGGTCTCTAAATTGAGTCACTGGTAAAAGAGGTCCACCATTACGCCTTTCCTTTTCAAAGTATTCACGAAGTCGCAACACAAACTCTCTTGTTTGTCCTTTAAGCACCTTACCTTTTGGCATTTTGACAGTAATGAAGGGAGGAATGATAAGCTAAACTCAACCAAACTTAAGAATTCACAAGTAAATCAATACGGAGGAATATAAATACTTAACTCGACGTATGAAAAATGTGGATTAACACTCAACGAACGGAAAATGCAGTAACTACCACGGGCGTCTCGCCGCCGCGTCCAGTGTTGCCGTTTCATAATTGACAAAAATACTATATTTTTGGCGGCAACGGAAGTGATAAAGTATTTACATAATAGAAATAGTTAATTTTAATATATAAATAGGTACCTATCTTAAATACCTGTGAATATTTATAAAACAAAGTAAAATGTTGAGCAAATATAAAATATGAATGTGTTAAGTCCATTAAAACTTTTTCATGAATAAAATCGATTGTAAAAAAATCGAATCGGTAACACATTAGGGTATCACCATTTTCACTAGTATTCGAGCTGTCAAAAGTTAAATAAATGATTGGAAAGATTATAATATAGAAAAGTGTCGACATGATTCTGAACATCTTTTACTCCGCTTCCGCAGTCTAGTGGTTGGTTACTCACTCGCCTGTCATGCCGAGTGAGTAAGAATGAGTGACACCGGGTGACGGGTGACATTTAATTAGCTGACCATATCTTGGAAAATGATCGTACCCATCATTATGAACAAGTTTTACCACGAAACATTTGGTAGCAAATGAAAAAAAAAATGGTCTTAGTAACTTGCAATCAGCTGATCGGGTCAATATACTCAGGGACGATTTTTTTTTTCATTTGCGACATATGTTTCCTGGGGAAAGTTAATGTTAAACCTGTATAATGCTTATTAAAATAAATCGCTGTGACTTTAATTCTTAATAATTCTTACTAAAGCTCTAAAAAGGTCGGGTCTTTTGTATAATTCCTATCTGGTTTTATTCTCCTCAGTACGGAAGAGGTTTAGGTATATATAATTGTATCTATTTGTATTGATATTATGTATTTTATCTAAGAAAGTATCATAAATGCTCTAAAATCGACTCAAAAACCATAAGGCAATGACCTGCATTAAGACACATCGATGCGGATATGTCAATTTACATTTAATTGGCTGTGATCGTCGAATCGTCAAAATTGACATTGTCTTGACGTTTGTACAGTGCCACCAACTTAAGGGCTGAACAAGGGCCAATGGCATTGAGAATTAGACAAAGAAAACAAATACCCGTCGCATCGCGTCGAAGCAGACTGACGCATGCTCCCGCGCGGAGCCCCGCGGGGCAGCCCGAGCTCCGAGACCGAGAAAACTATAGAAAATATTACTAAACTCCTGTAATAATAACCTTAAAAATAAAATAAAACAACTAAAAATTTTCCCTTTTTTTACCTATTTTTGCGTGTAAGTTTCATATAGAAAACTGATTTCGTCTCCGAGCGCTTGTTCATTTAGTTGAATAATATGCATTGCGAAATAGTAGCTTATGTGACTGCTACATAATGGAGGGCATTAATACTCGAGATCGAGAGTTTTAATGCCTAATTATGTACAGTTACATACATTAGTTTATCTACACACATATCATAAGCTCTCTTTGATGTGTTCCGCATGTTTGACCGGCATTGTGGCTCTGCAGTTGTTTAGCTTGTTCTGTAGTACCAACGTGCCGCAGGCGGGCGTCGGCGTTCGAAATTTGAATGTCAGTACCAACTTCACAGACAAACTAGGGACGGCACGCGGGTGATCGTCGGCGTTCGAAATTTGAATGTCAGTACCAACTTCACAGACAAACTAGGGGCGGCGGCAAGCAGGCGTGCGTCGGCGTTCGAAGAAAATTTCTTATCTGAAAAATTACACATTATGGTCATAATGTGTAATTTTTCAGATAAGAAATGAGCTTTTACCAAGTAGTTTAACATTATGCTGATCGTAACGTGCGGTTTTTGTACGCAGTAAAGAGGGTTTATGATACGTGTGTAGATAATAGTAGTTTATGTGACTGATACATAATGGAGGGCATTAAAAATCGAAGGCGAGTTTCATAATAATATCACTCGAGTTTTAATGCCTAATTATGCACAGTTACATACACTAGTTTATCTATATACACATCATAAGCTCTCTTTGATGTGTACAGGAACCGCATGTTCGACCGGCATTGTGGCATTGACAATTGCTCTGCAATTATTCAGCTTCAGAAGTACCAACTGTACAGACAAACTAGAGGCAAAAATTGACTTAACTGGCGTTAGCTAACGCCACTTTTCCCTTATAGTTTTTAAATTGTATTACCATGGCATAAGGTTAAAAATCGCGAACCGTCCCAACTGCCCTCGGTTTTTGAGAGGTTAATTGTACATTATTGTCATAATGTACAAATTTTAAGATAAGAAATGAGTTTTTACCAAATAGTTTTACATTATGCTGGTCTTAACGTGCGGTTTTTAGACGCAATTAAGAGGGTTCATGATACGTGTGTAGATAAACTAATATATGTACATATTGGTAAGTAGTTTATCATTTTAATTATTCAACGGTGTCCACATAGGTCTACATTTTCTTTTATGTATCCTGTCCATCTTAGGTTTGCTGAAAGAAATCTCTTTTTGGAGATAAGCTCGCCTCTGTACCCTAGTTTCCATTTTGATGTATCTGTCTCTTCCGTTTTTGTGCAATAAAGTATAAAGTAAATAAAGTAAAAAACCAAATATTTCACTAAAAAACCACGCAGCAGCCTGCAAATGTTGCCATCATTATTTTCTAGCATTCCCTGTCAAGTTATATGTGCCTTTATGTATGTATTTATTTATTTATATAAGGCACATCAACAATACAAACACAAACACAGAAAGACAATATTACAAAAACAACAATACAAGAGTTTGCATCAATTATAGATGCGCACAGCATTGTCAACAATCAAATCATTTTAAAAACTACAGTGGTAAAATTCAAATAAATTGTTTTAAAAATATACAATAAAGGACATAAGTTATGTTATAAAACACAACATAAACATGAAATGGTTACACAGAAAATTTAAACAAATATATTCACAGAAAATTTAAATAAAATATTTAAGCAAAAGTAGATAATGTAAAAAACGCGACTATGTGCGCTGGCCAACGACAAGCTTGCGCTTGAAACACCCTATGCTGTTACAGAAGATATCTAGATTGTAAGGTATCCATATTGCATTATAAGTGGAAAGCATCCTCGTTAGAGGTGCGTGTTCGCCCAGGTTAGTTCTGAATCTAGTAATATGTATATGTATAGTGTATGCAAATGTTTACGTGTGTTCGCTCACCTGAGGTGTTGCCTCATCTGCGACTTGTAACACTTCAGTCCGCACACGTCGCACACCAGCAGCTTGTGATAGCGCATGAAGTGGTTCCGCGCCCGCACCTTGTCTCTGAAATTGTCACACCGATATTATAAATGCTTGTCGACCTTTGTGGCGCAGCGGTTGTGGCTCTGCCTACCGTGCGAGAGGTCCCGGGTTCGATCCCCGGCTGGGGATGCAGAAAAAAAATACTAAGGTCTTGAACGTTTAGTTTGTGTGACGCGGCTGTTTCTGGTTTCCACGACACAGGGTATCTTAGTGTGGGGCCAAATGTAAATGTTTGTTTATTATGTTCAACCATTTCAGTAGCTCTAACCATTTCTGACCTCTAGTTGCTATTGCGATCCGTAACAAATTGATGTTATGATTATTGATTGATTGATTATGAATTGAGGTTATGATGATATACTGACGCTTTTTTATATATATTTGAGATGGTTATATTTATTAAGTCTAACATGCACCTATTTACTACTTATAATAGTAAACGGCATATGAATAAAATACGTATGCCCCAACACCAAACGGCACTATTCAAGAACAATATTGTTGGCATGGCACCTATAATTTGGAACCACATACTTGTCAGAATTCGTAACATAGTTAACATAATGCAATTTAAAAAAGAACTACGAAAGGTCTTAATTAATAAAATTTACTATTCCATTGCTGAATATCTACACGATAAGAAAATGTGAGTTTCAACTGATTTTGGTCGCTAGCTTTGTTTATGATTTGATTACACTTGTGCCGTAAGATTCTGAAGATACTATGAAAATGTTTTGATTTATTACTTTTGAGAACATGCATGTATGTACATAACTATAAAATGTGTGTACGCCTTTATGGCTAAGCATAGGCCCTACAATAACACTAATTACCAACTTGTATACCTATTTTTGACAAATAAATGATTTTGATTGATTGATTGATTGATTGATTGATTGATTGATTGATTGATGTTTCAGATGTTCGCCCCTTGGCAGGAAATGTTAGAACACGAATGATAGCAACATTTACATATTACTGCGTGTTTTTTTTAATGAAATATTTGGCTTTTCTAACGGTGCGGTTTACGATGCGCTTACGACCGCTATTTGCGGTGTGTGTATCTGTTGCTTTAATTTAATTTTAACATAGCGCGAGAGGTGGTAGCGTACTGTAAGGTAGAGGATAAACTATTTCTTTTGTTGGAGGGTGACATGACACATGTCAGTTGACAGATTTTTATTTATTTATTTGGGAAGCCAACACAATATACTATATACTTCTTAGGCTTTGCATCTACGTTATCTATATATAGTTGTGCATCGCAATTATAGGCTAACACAGCATGCTACACAAGTATTCTATTAAAAATCAAATATTGTATTATACACTAGAAAATCTCTAAATTCTAATTATTGTTATTTTTAGGGTTCCGTACCCAACGGGTAAGAACGGAACCCTATTACTAAGACTTCGCTGTCCGTCCGTCTGTCACCAGGCTGTATCTCAAGAACCTAGCTAGCTAGAGAGTTGAAATTTTCACAGATTATGTATTTCTGTTGCCGCTATAACAACAAATACTAAAAAACAGGATAAAAGAAATATTTAAGGGGGCTCCCATACAACAATTCTTTCAATACCACATACAAACTTATGGATGCACCTGGTTACGTACATGGAGTGTGAAAGTAACCGCACCAATAACTTTGTAAACAATATTTTGCTGTGTAAAATCCAAACTATTCACTCCACACCATCGCTTCCATTGAACGGTGGTACGGAACCCTTCGTGCGCGATTTAGACTCGCACTTGACCAGTTTTTATAAAATTCATTATTAATTTACAAAACTTTCATTCTTGTTCAAGATTACTAAAATGACAGGACTCTATGGGGTTAATCTACAGCACAGACCTTGCTGTTAATAGTTTTGTAATTATTTATTCCTACTTATTAATCATAATATATCGCATCGCATCGCAATCGCATATTAATTTATTTCTATTGTTTAATTTATATTGCTATTATTCTAGAGCTATTATTTGTACTATATGTATAACAATGAATACCAATAGTAACGATAAATATGCGTCAATTTAATATCAAAACGTGAGAGGCCTTAGGACTAAAACATTTACTTTCTTCCGGAATTTATGCGCGAGTTCATATGATATAATAGTGTTGACTGAGACTTGGTTGCTTGACGATATTTTGGATAGTGAGCTTTTTGATGATCGCTATTGTGGTTGGAGACGTGATCGTGATCACGAGCTGACCGGCCAGGGCCGTGGAGGCGGCGTGTTGATAGCGACCAGAAAGGACTTGGCGGTTTATCCTCGACCAGATTTTCATAGCAGCGCGGAGGATTTATGGCTAACACTAACGCTCAATAACGGTTCAATGCTCAATTTACACTTGTGCGTTTTAAATTTATGTAGTCAAAATAGAGGTTTTTCTTTTTCCCAGCAGCTTTCAAATTTTCTATTTAAGTCAAATGAGATTGAGCTATCCAACCCACTCGACAAATATTTAGTGATAGGTGACTTTAATATGAGTAGCATAACTTGAGATTTACGTCAATCAGGGTTAGTCCCTACACCTTCACTAAATTCGGTTGACGAGCATCTCCTTGTCGATGAATTGAACATCTTAAATTTGTTGCAGTATAATTCGGTTACGAATTAATATAATAAAAATCTTGATTTAGTATTATCCAATGACTTAGTAGAGGTAACCGAATGTGTAGATCCACTTGTGCCTGTTGATCCCTACCACAAGGCCCTTATTGTAACTATTAAATACGTACGTTTAGATCCATTAATATCAGCCGCATATATAAAGTATTTCTACAATTCTGGTGATTATGCCGCTATTAACTATAAGATCCGTAATATTGATTGGAGTCTTGAACTTGATTCTAGAACTTTTAATGATGCCGTTGAGTTCTTTTACATTAAGTTTCGTCACTTGAGGGTATATTAAATTTAAGATGACAAGCCAGATTTTTATCCAAAATGGTATTCAACAGCTGTTAAAAAGGCGATTAGGGAAAAAGCCAAGTACCATAAAAAATACACAGTCAGGTCATAAGTTCTGTCACACAATAAAAACTTTTGAATTTAGAACGCTGGCCACAAAAAAGTTTATTGAAGTCGAATTTCGAATTTGTCATGAAAATAAAAATGTGTACTTTTTAGAATTTTCCTCATTTTTAAATATGGAGTGGACACTTAAAGAAGACCGTGTCGCAGTTATTGCGTTGCATCGTTGCGGTTACGCGCCAATTCAGATTTTCGACTTACTGAAAAATTTGAATATAACCAAAAGATTCGTTTATCGTACCATAAAACGATACAATGAAGACTCTAGTGTAGATGACAGGTCAAGAAGTGGTCGCCCTCGCTCTGTTAGGACTCCAGCAGTGATAAAAGCTGTGAAGGCGCGAATTCAAAGAAATCCCATACGTAAGCAGAAACTGTTGGCCCTTCAGATGGGGTTAAGAAGGACCACGGTGAAAAGGGTGTTAAATGAAGACTTAGGGCTTAGGGCATATCGAAGAAAAACAGGACATCGTTTGGACGCTCGTTTAATGGACCTGAGACTGAAGAGATGCCGCGCTTTGTTGAAGCGGTACGCGGGAAAAAAGCATCGGGAAATTCTTTTTTCGGATGAAAAAATTTTCACCGTGGAAGAGAGCTACAACAAACAAAATGATAAGGTGTACGCACACAGCAGTGAAGAAGCGAGCAACCGTATTCCGCGTGTCCAACGAGGTCATTTTCCATCCTCGCTCATAGTTTGGTTGGGAGTCTCTTATTGGGGCTTAACTGAGGTACATTTTTATGAGAAAGGCGTAAAAACGAATGCAGTTAGTTGTGTATCAAAATACAGTCCTCAAGAAACTTGTGGAACCTGTTTCTCATACCATGTTTAATAACAGGCACTGGGTATTCCAACAAGATTCTGCGCCAGCTCATAGAGTGAAAAGCTCACAAGACTGGCTGGCGGCGCGTGAAATCGACTTCATCCGGCACGAAGACTGGCCCTCCTCCAGTCCAGATTTGAGTCCGTTAGATTACAAGATATGGCAACACTTGGAGGAAAAGGCCTGCTCAAAGCCTCATCCTGATTTGGAGTCACTCAAGGCATCCTTGATTAAGGCAGCCGCCGATATTGACATGGACCTCGTTCGTGCTGCGATAGACGACTGGCCGCGCAGAATAAAGGCCTGTATTCAAAATCGCGGGGGTCATTTTGAATAAACTTTATTACCATAAGAATCTATGTTTTATTAAGTTCATTTTGCTATATAAATGTTTACATAAATAATAAATATGTCTAAATTATTTCATATTGCACATGTGACAGAACTTATGACCTGACTATGTACAAGATTTATGGTAATAAAACTGCGTATGCGGACTTTGTCTTCCAGCGTGATAGAGTAAAAAGATTAATAGTTCAAAGTTTTCAAAAATTCGTCGATCACACTGAAGAATCCATTGAGCGTTGCCCTAAAAGATTTTGGTCGTTTGTAAACTCCCGATCGAACGCGAGCAGTATTCCAAGCAGTATGAATTATGGTAATACCAGACTACATTCAGGAGATGGTATATGTAATGCATTTGCAGATTATTTCAATTCTAATTTTCTTCAGCCTAGCCCTTTTTCTTTGCCTTCAAACTTACATAACCTTTCTACCAGCCATAGCTGTGAAATCTCTAATATTGAACTTGACATAGTAGCCTTACGTGATATTCTTTTAAAATTCGATCCGTCAAAATCTGCACGTCCCGATGGGTTGCCACCGCTATTTTTGATCAACTGTGCGGAAACTATTGTTACACCAATATTCATTCTCTTCACAAGATCTTTTAGGGAGTACTGTGTACCTTCTATTTGGAAGTCTTCATAACCCCTGTGCACAAGAAAGCTTCGAAAACCGACATTGAACACTATCGACCGATATCAAAGTTATTTGCTATGTAAAATCCAAACTATTCACTCCACACCATCCCTACCATTGTACGGTGGTACGGAACCCTTCGTGCGCGAGTTTTGACCGTTTTTTTTTAAGCTTGACACTTATTTTTAATTTTTCGTGAGTATTGTGACATTGTAATTTTGTGACTCTTTCATTTAATGATTTTATTTCACATTGGCTGTGAATGAATTTTAATCAACTTGACATGTCTATACATCTCGAGTATAATATAATTTAAATAGTTTTTATCACTTCTATTGACTAAGCAATCTGCCAATATGCCAATTCCGTTCCGCTGCCAATATTTGTAAGCCTGAATCTGGCGCAGACATGTAAATGGACTACGAATTATATCATAATACGTAGTCCATTTACATGTCTGTCCATCACCGGCAAATACATACATACACACACACACACAAACACACTCACACACACACACACACACACACCACCCTCGCACACAACACAAATACTGACCACATCCACACGTATTCACTATTTTTTGATACATTGTTCTAGTTATTGTTGCTTTTTTAGCTCAACTTCATAACCGTCACCTAATTATTGTAAACTGTGTACATAGTGAAATCCGTAATTGGCCTTATTTTAAGTTTATGTTTCCGACTAGCTGTAAGAATGGCTGTGTGATTTTTGTTCATTAATAAAAAAATAAAAAATGTTACCAATCTGTTGTACCATATTGCAAACAAATACTTCACTTTGTTCAGGAAACGTTACCGCGAAAAGGGCTAATTTTGCAGTTTTGAACTATAACGAAACGACCCGATTGTATGTTCATAGGCAGTGACGATGCCTATGAAGCCAAGGGTTCGAGTCCCGGTTGGGGCAAATATTTGTTTGATGAGAACGGTTGATTGTACCCTAGTCATGGTTGTTTGTCTATCTAAGTATAATATTTATCTATATAAGTATGTGTATCGTTGTCTAGTACCCAAGATACAGGGAATCCTAGTTTGGGGCTAGATCAATGTGTAAATAGTGTCCAAGGTATTATTATTATTGTTATTATTATATGTTCTTTGATTTATTAAAGCGACTGTCATCAGTGACGCGTCGATTTATTATCGCGTCCAAGTCAAGAGAAAAATATTGATTTCAGATACTAAACAAACACACAAAATATATTATTAGGTCTTTACATGTGAAATTGGCGTTTTATATGACAAAATAGAAACAAAACTTAATTTTAAGAAATTTTATATCAACCACTGTTACCCTTATCATAATATCTCAGTCACCATGCGCTAAAGAAAAAACAGAACGCCATCATAATCTATTGAAATTTGAAAAAAAACCTTCTCAGAAAGCAATTTCATGGGCCATTTTTCATCTAAGATCAGCTGTAATATCAATATTATTATTGTTCAGAAATAAAATAAATAAACTCACTCAGACAGACGTCGACACTGCGGACACCGATACAGCGTCGTGTGTGTGCTCTTCAAGTGCACCTCTTGCTCATGCTTGCTGCGCGATGTGTAGTTACACAACACGCACTTGTAGTATGTGGCGTGATGAGATTGCGGAGGGTCCTGCTGTGATATACGAAAAATAAACGGTCAATTGTGAGTCAGACTCACACACGAAGGGCTCCGTACAAACGTAGAAGAAAAAACGTAACGAAGTCTGGTATATAAGTATTTTATTTTCCGTATTTTATATTATATGTATTTAGTATAGATTAGATATTAGATATTGAACACTGCCTACCCTTTCATGATACATTTCCCTTTCATGCCTTGGTTTGCTGGAAGAAATCTCTTTTTAGATATAAGCTCGAATTTGTACATTTAATTTCTCCTATTGTAACCTTTTAAATTTAATATGTGTGTGTATAATAAAGAATTATGAATTATGAATTATGAACAAATTGTCTATATGTTTCTGTGTTTTTCGTGTATTGAACTGGCTAAAAATGGGCGCAATGGTGCCCGCGCCCGCTCATGTGTGAACTCACCGTAGCTACCGGCGCGTGCTGCGCGGCTGTGAACCGCGCCTCCGCTCGGCTGATGTGCTCGTCACTCGTGAACCAAGCGAAGCAGGTCTCGTGCCATTTCACGTTGCCAGCTGTCAGACCGCTCAGCTCGTCTGGGAATATACAATACGATTAAAATCAGTTAACGATTCGGCCAACCTCGGAAATTGTCGTGAATCCCTCATCTCTCACATAGAGAGAGAGAGAGAGATCGGATTTAGGCGATGATATCTGAGAAAAGCCTAATCTTTAACTGATTTTATCTACACGCATATCATAAACCTTCTTTACTGCGTAAAAAACCGCACGTTACGATCAACATAATGTTAAACTACTTGGTAAAAACTCATTTCTTATTTTAAATATTATGACATTCAAATTTCGAACGCCGACACCCGCCTGCTTGCTGCCCCTAGTTTGTCTGTGAAGTTGGTACTGACATTCAAATTTCGAACGCCCGAAGTTGGTGCTACAGAACAAGCTAAACAACTGCAGAGCCACAATGCCGGTCAAACATGCGGTTACTGAACACATCAAAGAGAGCTTATGATATGTGTGTAGATAAACTAGTGTATGTAACTGTACTTAATTAGGCATTAAAACTCTCGAGTGGTATTATTATGAAAATCGCCTTCGGCTCGTTTCATAAACCCACTCTCGAGTATTAATGCCCTTCATTATGTAGCAGTCACATAAACTATTATTAATCGTATTGTAATTGAAAATTGTTTATGGTAAAGCCAAGTAGGTTTTTCAAAGAACGTAGACAGACTTAGCTCTTAGATTCCGAAACAGATTGAAAATTTTAATCTATGGTTGGACATCAGAGGAGCTGTCGTTTCCGCGGCAATGTTAATGCCTACGAAGCCAAGGGTCCCGGGTTCGAGTCTCGGTGGGGGCAGATATTTGTTTGTTGAGAACGGATGTTTGTACTGTAAGGTTCGATATTTCTTTATGCGAATATATTGTATACGGGCCTCTTTAGAGTGGGTGTCACTTTGGCACTGTTACTTATTTTGTATTTTAAAAAGAAAGAGGATGGGATGTGAGAAGTCAATGTGACACACTTCACCGTAGGCTTCGGCCAGCCAGTTGTGGATCCCTTTTATACAAAAGTGTAAATAAACTATTCATGATGAATAAAATAAAACACGAGCCAACAAAATACAAGTCTTTATAATTGCTGAGAGGTGGTTAGGATCACTACGTTAGTGCTAGGAGCACTACAGTACCCTAGCAATGGTTGTTTGTCTATCTAAGCATAATATTTATCTATATAAGTATGCGTATCGCTGTCTAGTACCCAAGATACAGGGAATCCTAGTTTGGGGCTAGATCAATGTGTGTAAATAGTGTCCAAGGTATTATTATTATTATTATTTATAATACTGAGGATAATTATGTATCAAATTTACGACTTTTATTATCCTAAATATATACCTTATTAATCCATATATTCTTTTACTACATATATCTTCCATTTATCATCATCGGTAACAAAAACAGGGTCAAAGATTTTGCGAATATGCGAAATTGCGATTATTTGCGTGGAGGAATTGAATTTATATATTTATGGTGGCTTTGTAAAAAATTATGACTGCCCACGCCAAAAAATATCCCAGAATCTCAATTTCCCATAGATTTTTTTTAAAATAATAAGTGCCCAAATGCAATACATGCAAACTACATATGCAATTTCTTGTGAAATGTAAACCAATACAAAAACAAATACGAAAACATACACAACAAACTAATGAAGTGACAGTTGTCAAAATTTCTAAGTTGTCAAAACTAACCATAGTTTCATTTCCAAAGCCCAACATGTTTCAACCAATTGACGTATTTTTCTAATAGAATCGATATGTCTCCGATTTCAGTGTATCAATTTTAGTAGGAGTATAAAGCTTGCAACATTAAAAGAAAAAACCGGTCAAGTGCGAGTCTAAATCGCGCACGAAGGGTTCCGTACCACCGTTCAATGGAAGCGATGGTGTGGAGTGAATAGTTTGGATTTTACACAGCAAAATATTGTTTACAAAGTTATTGGTGCGGTTACTTTCACACTCCATGTACGTAACCAGGTGCATCCATAAGTTTGTATGTGGTATTGAAAGAATTGTTGTATGGGAGCCCCCTTAAATATTTCTTTTATCCTGTTTTTTAGTATTTGTTGTTATAGCGGCAACATAAATACATAATCTGTGAAAATTTCAACTCTCTAGCTAGCTAGGTTCTTGAGATACAGCCTGGTGACAGACGGACGGACGGACGGACGGACGGACAGCGGAGTCTTAGTACTAGGGTCCCGTTTGGAACCCTTCGGGTACGGAACCCTAAAAATGACGAATCCAACTGTCATTTTGGTCCAGTTATTGACCGAGCGAGCGAAGCGTCTCAGTTTCAGGATTGGCCAAATGTTACCCCTCTACATTTCTCAACTGTGAGCAGGTTCGATAATTAAATAGATAGGTATTTTTGTCGATTAATTTTTTGGAATTTTTTCAATATGGCGGAGATGTGGGGGTTTCAAAATTTAAAAAATCCGCTACTGTCTCAACCACTTGACGGATTTTAACAAAAGATATGTCGTTGAATTTGTAGAGACCGTGAGAGTAACAGGCTGTAGAATTTTAGTGAAAATTAGAAGTACTAATAATAATAATAATACCTTGGACACTATTTACACACATTGATCTAGCCCCAAACTAGGATTCCCTGTATCTTGGGTACTAGACAACGATACAGATACTTATATATATAAATATTATACTTAGATAGATAAACAATCATGACTAGGGTACAAACATCCGTTCTCATCAAACAAATATTTTCCCCCACCGGGACTCGAACCCGGGACCCTTGGCTTCCTAGGATACAAATACTTATATAGATAAATATTATACTTAGATAGATAAACAATCATGACTAGGGAACAAACATCCGTTCTCATCAAACAAATATTTTCCCCTACCGGGGCTCGAACCCGGGACCCTTGGTTTCGTAGACAGGGTCACTGCCGACTCCGCCATTCGGGTCGTCAATTAGTTAAATATCGCTGTTATCATTACAAAACTCAACACATACTTCATTATTGGTATGTACTTATATATGTAGATAGATATTATACTTAGATAGATAAACAACCATGACTACGGTACAGACATCCTTTGTCATCAAACAAATATTTGCTCCCACCGGGGCTCGAACCCGGGACCCTTGGCTTCGTAGGCAGGGTTACTGCCGACTCGACCATTCGGGTCGTCTAGGTTGGGTTTAAGAACGCAAAATGTAGAATTTACAAAGATATTGGTGCGGCTACTTTCATACTCCACGAACATTGCACGTGCATTAATAAGTTTGTATGTGTTGTTAAAAGAGAGGTTCTACACCTCACAGAACCACTGGTAGTAGATTTCAGGGTTCACTCGTAGAACTAGTCACACGACAGAGACTCACCTCTGAGAAGATCAAACATCTTCATATGCACCATGTCTCGTAGTCGGTCGCGTATTACGAAACTCTCCTTGAACAGGCGCCAGTTGTCTGCAGTGGCTGTGCTGAGCGGCACTCGCCTTTCGTCTTCTCGCTCCTGGCAGAGTATGCACAGATCCCAGTTGATCTCGTACTTGCGACGCTGGAAAACACAAGCTTTTGGATATTATATGCAAAGAAAATAAGTCAAGGCAAAGTCAAAACTTCTAAAAAAAATAACTTAGTAAACGTCTCTTTTTGCCTCTTCTCTACGTTGGACTACCGACCAGAGGGGCGAAGAACCTCTGGTAATTAATCAAATTGCATTTTTGAGATTATATTCTTTATCTACACACGTATCATATACCCTCTTTACTGCGTCCCAAAACCGCAAGTTACGACCAGCATAATGATATAAGTACAACTTGGTAAAAACACATTTCTTATCTGCATATTTATACATTATGCATAATGTATAAATTTTCGACAAATTAAGTCATTCGAATTTCGAACGCCGACGCCCGCCTGCGTGCCACCCCTAGTTTATCTGTGAAGTTGGTACTACTGAACAAGCTAAACAAGTGCAGAGCAATGACCAATGCCACAATGCCGGTCGAAGATGCGGTTCCTGAACACATCAAAGAGAGCTTAGGATATGTGTGTAGATCAATGAGCGCCTTCGGCTCGTTTCATAAACCCACTGTCGAGTTTTAATGCCCTCCATTATGTATCAATCACATAAAACTAATATAATTTATTTGTTTACACCAACGTCACCCCTATTCGCAAGCAGCATAACATAAAGAAAAGCTAGGTATATATATTTGTACAAGCTCTTCTGTTCGCCCAGCCGGCCAGCAAAAAAACATTTTGTCATACAAATTAAGGACAAATAATATTTTCACTTCTCATGCTCGAAAAAGTACTACTTTATGCAGGATCTAGGCGACATAAAGTTGAATGTTATGCTCTTGTGCATAAAAGTAGCTTTTTAAATGTGTCTACACTAAGGCAGTGACCATTTAGCCCATAGAGCCAAAAACAATTAATTGTACATGGATAAAACTTGCTAATTTATAATATTTCCATCCCTATTTGCATTTTTGATTTATAATAAGATAATACGAAAAAGAAACTAAATATCAAAACGTGTTTACCACAAAAAAAAAACATTATTCCAAAATAATTTAAGAATAGGCTGTATATTTTTTTTCTTTGCCCGAAAATTATGCAGGAAAATTAAAAAAAATAAAGTAGCGGGAAAGAAGCCGTGAACTAAATGTTAATACGTTATGTTACTGTTTTATTTTCTCGCAATCGAAGTGAAAAGCAGAGTTTATAACTCGTCCACAAACCATTTTTATCCTCGACATTACTATCAGCCCTCGCCTTCGGCTCGGGCTGCTAAAAGTCTCGGATAAAAATGGTTCGTTTTGTGCACTTGTTGTAAAATCTACTATTTTCTCAAAAATAGTATGAAATGTTCCCAAAACATCTGTGAAGATAGTGTCCGAAAGTGACTCAACCTGGACAATCTTTAGAAGTGTCCAGGAAAACGCAATAGTATCCAGTAAGTAAGTATGAAATCTCATTACATTCATAATATTTAAATATAGAACTGTAAAAGTGTCCAGTAAGTAAGTATGAAATCCAATTACATATCATAATATTTAAATATAGAACTATTTATTTTCAAAGATAATCTAAGGAGGTTATTGGCAGTTATGGGCCTTAATTAAAAAGGAATTACAATAGAGGTTGGCGTGTCCGAATTGCACTTATACTGCACGATGTAAAATGGCGGAAATCTCAGTTTATTCGTATTTTTTACTATTTTGATACTAATTAGGAATTAGGAATTCGATACCTACTAACAGAATAAAAATAAGAATAAAATAAAATGTTTCACAATAAACATAGATGGTTTTATTTTTGAGAAAAGCACTATACACGCTTCGACCATAAGTCCCATTTTGGCCTCGTATTATAGCCAGATCTCGCCTTCGACTCGGCTGGCAAAATCACACTCGTCCAGGATGGTTTTCTTACTGGTCTCTGCAGTAATGTACTATTACTCAAAAATTAATAGAATAGAATATAAATAAATTTACACACACAACATTGCATACAAAAAGAAACAAAATGCTTATAATGTGTTCATTATTTTGACAACCTTCTTTGAGCAAAGTCGACCTTACCGCGCCACTTGAATAGGCGCCAGCAAAGTTGTACGGAAATTCATAGCTGGTCAGTTTCAGCCGCCAGCAACGACTGTGTTGTCGAGTTTTGTTTTAAAAATATTCAAGTACAAAAAAGATTTTATCAGAATTGGTCTGTGTAAGTACAGGCAGTCTAAGTCAGGCAGGGGAAGAAACAAAAGCGCAGCGTGATGAAAATTGTTGCAATTGATGGAACGCGATACCGTTCGCAAAATTATTCGCATTGTTTGAGTAAAGTTATATAAGTCACCGTAAGATAGTCAAACCCGTTAGTTGATAAACTACCGCGTTAGTTGATCAACTATCGGCAGACAGTAAACCAGACCGACAGGGTTTGGAATTTACGTTTCTTTTGTTCTTACATGTCAACCTAACACGAAGTCTATTCGGGTGCTTCGCTGCGCTCGCCCCCTCTAGTCTTCACCTAAGCTACCGCAGTGTTTGCCCTGGTATTTCGTTTGCAATTCAAGTTTAAACCAGTTTACTATTTAACGGTTCTAACGCGTCTTATAGTAAGCAGTACGTTACAGTTTACTATCTGTCGATAGTTGACCAACTTACAAGAAAAAAAACGTTAGTTTATCAACTAACGCGTCATATAGTAAGCAGTACGCTACAGTTTACTATCTGTCGATAGTTGACCAACTTACAAGAAAAAAAACGTTAGTTTATCAACTAACGCGTCATATAGTAAGCAGTATGCCACAGTTTACTATATGTCGATAGTTGACCAACTAACGAGAAAAAAAACGTTAGTTTATTAACTAACGCGTCATATAGTAAGCAGTATGCCACAGTTTACTATATGTCGATAGTTGACCAACTTACGAGAAAAAAAACGTTAGTTTATTAACTAACGCGTCATATAGTAAGCAGTACGCTACAGTTTACTATCTGTCGATAGTTGACCAACTTACGAGAAAAAAAACGTTAGTTTATTAACTAACGCGTCATTTAGTAAGCAGTATGCCACAGTTTACTATCTGTCGATAGTTGACCAACTAACGAGAAAAAAACGTTAGTTTATTAACTAACGCGTCATTTAGTAAGCAGTATGCCACAGTTTACTTTCTGTCGATAGTTGACCAACTTACGAGAAAAAAAACGTTAGTTTATCAACTAACGGTTTTGACAATCTTACGGTGACACATACAAGGCTTGGTCCGCAATGACTGCACTGCAGGCCACGCTCGGCCTTCAAGCTTGGTCATCCTCGACCTTCCGTCTCGGGTCTTCTTGTCCATCAGACCGCCTGCCATGCAGACCGCGCTGCGTGGGCCTGGGGCTGCGCTTTCGGCCACCAACAGTACTGTGCAACGCAGTCATTATAGATTGCAGTCATGTACTATTGTTCCCCCACAACAGTGTTGTTATTTATACGGCAATTGCAAAATTATCAGATTATTCGGCAAGCTTTTCACCAACGTTGTTATGAAATACGGCAATTAACATGATACACATTCTTTAAATATATAAATGCAATGCAAAAAACGGCAATTTTGTGTTTGTTCCCCATAAATACGGCAATTTGAAACATTAGATACGGCAATTCAAAATTTTACAATAAGAACACTGCCCCACAATAGAATCGTCAGTAATTTAGGTGACGTCTGTCCATTACAGGACCGAATTGTCCTGTTCAGAGACTATAACATAATAGATTTGTTGCACTAATACTTACAAAGCATTTGTACTTCACATGATCATTCAAATCCGATTGGCTTTCAAATCCATAATAGCACATCTTACACTGGTAAGCTTTGCCCCATACCTCCGTCTCCCACGCATCACATCTGCTCTTCTCAACTCTAACCTCTGTGCAATACGGTCTCATATCCGCTACAGGTTCCAACACTTCGACATAAACCGTATCAAAGAGTTTATGCCGCTTTTTGAATGTTCTTTTCTTAGTTTTCGATGACGTAGGTGAGTCTATTTCTTTGCGGGTACTTTCCAGGCTTTTCTCACCCTTTCGCGATATTTCTGTCCATGAATCTTGACTGTCATCTTGGAATGACATGACAATGTCTGACGTCGTTTGGAAATCGCCATCGTTGTCAGACAGACTGTGATCTAGTTTAAGTGTTTCTGCAAACACCTGTGTTGTGTTGTGTAAGCTTGGAACCTCTTGGGTGTATGATGACTGTTCGTTGTTGTCAAAATTCTGTAATCAAATAGAGGTTGAAGTAAAATTTATTTATTTATTTGTCAAATTTCGTACGTACAACATTACAGAAATAATTCTAATGCGTTGTACATACACCGAACAAGATAGCATTGATAACATTAAGAAATTAAACCACAAATTGTTCATTTCACTTCAATCAATATGTCAACTTAATACTAAATTCAAATTACAATAAGTCAAATTATAAATAAGACAACACAATTTAAACATAGTCAATTAATTCTAAATGTCAGCTATAAAATTAAACTTCAATATAAATATTTCAAATTACAAATTAAACATAGTCACACATTCATCTCGCAAAACCTTCCACATTCTCGCACAATATGTCTCCATGCTTCACCAAACAGATAAGTCAGGGTTGCCGCAGCCAACAGAGCGTTGATACTGTCCCGCGCCCTCACCAGCGGAGACTGCTGGCGCGCCACCGTGCGGTGCGTGCCGCCCGCTAATAGCTGCCGATGCCTGCGCGCGCGGGTATATTTGTCGGGTAAAATAATCACTGATTCCAAAGGTATTGCACGAGACAAGAGCTGCCAGATTTCAAGCTATCTTTATGTATTAATTATAGCTTGTTAGTTCTTTTTGATGCATACAGGACAGACGACCTGAATGGCCTAGTCGGCAGTGACCCTGCCTACGAAGCCAAGGGTCCCGGGTTTGAGTCCCGGTGGGGGCAAATATTTGTTTGATGAGAACGGATGTTTGTACCCTAGTCATGGTTGTTTATCTATCTAAGTATAATATTTATCTATATAAGTATTTGTATCCTACGAAGCCAAGGGTCCCGGGTTTGAGTCCCGGTGGGGGCAAATATTTGTTTGATGAGAACGGATGTTTGTACCCTAGTCATGGTTGTTTATCTATAATATTTATCTACTTATATAAGTATGTGGATCATTGTCTAGTACCCAAGATACGGGGAATCCTAGTTTGGGGCTAGATCAATGTATGTAAATAGTGTCCAAGGTATTATAGAATTATTATTATAAAAATAATTAACAATTATGGTAAGAAGTTTGCCAGGTCATCAAGTCAAAATATACTTACAATGACATCTGAGGTATCCTCAACTTGTTCAGAGATTTGTAAGACTTGAGTTGTAGTTAAACTGGACAGAGTGGTGATGCCATGTTGGTACTGAAATAACAAAAGACACATTCTAAAATGATTAAAAAAATGGCCCACCACACATGGAGGCACAGGTCTTGACTCTAACATATAGACAGAAATATCAATCTTTTCTTATATGGTTGGCCTATGTCGGATTGACTTCTCTATTGCAACCTCCAATATCAATCTTGGTAGGTACCTTTAAAATTGTTGTTTACTGAAACTAGCTTTTCCAAAGATTGTAGTTGATTAATAAAAGTGCAGGCCATTGGTTAATCGTCCAGTGAAAAAATAAAGGTACATATCCCATACATAAAAACCGGCCAAATGCGAGTCGGATTGGCCCACGAAGAGTTCCATACCATTATCTATAAAAAAGGTTGTTGTATGGGAGCCCCCCTTAAATATTAATTTCATTTTAATTTAATTATTTATTTTTAAAGTAAATAATATACTCAATATATTGTGAACATTTTAATCCATTACCATTATCCATATCGATCAAAAATTCCCAAAAAAAACACGTTTGTTGTATGGGAGTGTGTATGTGGTTTGTTAAGTTTATTCTGTATTTTAGTACTTGTTATTGTAGCGGCAACAGAAATACATCATCTGTGAAATTTTCAACTGTCTAGCTACCACGGTTCATGAGATACAGCCTGGTGAAAGACAGACAGACGGACAGACAGCGAAGTCTCAGTAATAGGGTTCCGTTTGTCACCCTTCGGGTACGGAACCCTAAAAAGAAGTCTATGATCAAATTAAATCAAATCAAAAGCCAATTGGCACTGTAGTTCTTTACAAACATGCTTTGTAAACTAGACTTAGATGCTTGGAAATAGAAACAGACCAACCAGCTGCAACTTGCTTCACGGATGGCTCAAGAAGAGAAAGCAGAAAACTAGCAGGAGCTGGCTTTTGCATCATGGACACCAACAAACAAGACAAATCGATTGCCTTTGGGCTATCGTCAGCGTGTTCCAAGCGGAAATCTTCGCCATAATGGAATCCGCTGAATCACTAAGGCAAACGCCAGAAATCAAAAATAAGACAGTAGTAATTCATTCTGACAGCCAGGGAGCTTTAAAGGCGCTTAGGCAACCAATGAATAAATCTGCACTAGTCAAAGAGTGTAAGCCAAGTCTTTGGGAAAAACATCAGAAATAATTATCGCCTGGGTTTTGAAGAATTCACCGTAACGAAAAAGCAGATGAGCTAGCAAGAAACGGCGCTGATGAGCGTTTTATTGGCCCAGAACCAAGATTACCCATATCAGTGAATGTCACAAAGAACATCTTCACCATGATAGCTATGCAAGATGCAAACCTAGAATGGAAGGACACCAAAGACTCAAGGCAGTCTAAGATGTTTATCTTAAGGAAAGAAGAAAGGCTAAGTATTTACTTAAGATATTAATTATAATTGCTAAGTTTTCCCTACTGATAAGTAGGGAAAACTTAGCAATACTGGTAGGTGTGGTGACAGCTCACTGCAAGGCTATTAAGGCTCATACAGGACCCATCCTGCCCTCACTGAGGCTTGGCGGAAAGTAACCAGCACTTCTTGGGAGAATGCGTAATGTATTCAAACATAAGATGGCGTACACTAGGGATGGATAGCATTAAAATAGATGGCTTGTCAAACATAAAGTTTAGCGACATCCTAGAATACATCAAGCGAACAAGAAGTTTTGGGGAGGGACATCTGTTGATCCAACAGTAACCAGTGCCCAAACACTGGGAATTGGGTGTAATAGTCACGATAGAGGACCAATCACCCGCCTGTGGCTTAGCGGGTGCCCACCTCATCATCATCATCATCATTATAGATAGATGCTGAGGTGGGGCATCCACTTAACACAGATGGGTCATTGTTAATCTATATTGTGACTATTTCACCCATTACGCTGGAAGCATATGACTGCTCCTCGAGCATCCAGGGCTCCTGCTCCTAGAGCATCCATGGCTCCTGCTCCACTGTAGCAGGAGTTGGGATGGCTGAAGTAGACGAGCAGGTGCAGGGGACATGCCCAAAGGCTCCGCTCAAGAGGGCCAGGTGTTTAACCAGAGAGTTTCAGTTCGGCAGCAGCCCAACAGCTCAATATACCCGTAACGGATGATGGGACAGTCGAGGTTGTTGGACAACAGTTGGATAAGATCTATGGGGTGGCCTGATGATGGATCCGCTCAGCTGGTCGTGACCTTCCCTATTGCTGGAACTTCTTGTAAGTACACATAATATATTAAATATCTTGACCGATATTCAGGGCCTAATTAAAAACATGAGAAGACATCCTTGATTTTCAGTGCTAAACTAGTGACGTGTATCCGGTCCGTCCGTTCCCGCCCGGATGTTCGGTTCGCGGCTTACCGCGTGGTACCTTGTTTACCACCACACCACCGAGGCAGTTCGGATTGTTGAATTCGAATTTAGCTTCATTGGCGTCTTGATTTTCGCACGGCACAGTCGCTGCTCAGCTCCTGAGTACGGCCCGCCAAAAATCTATACATCGTGACGTGAGAACTTCTTTTGCATATTATAACCAACTGTTCGTTAAAGAATTTCTTAGAATTTTCCGATTTATTGCAGGCAAATAAAAGATTCCCAACGGTGTGACCGTTCGTTTGTGTAAAATGGAGCAAGAAACCCCGGAGGTTCCGTCCAGTGTGGAGCACGTGGCGGCGCGTAAGGATAAAGGCAAGAAAAGGCGGAAACCGGTGAGCTCTTCGGACTCCGATAATTCTAGTTCGTCCTCGTCGAGTTTCTCGGAAAGCGACGATCGCAGGAAGCGGTACCGACGGCGCAAACGCATCAAGGAACGTAAGTTCGATCTTCTTTTTAACGAGATTAAAGATCTTAAAAGCCAACTTGCTGCTACACAGGAATTTCACGAATATGATTGTGAACCACGGCATGACTTGATTGACCCTAATGTTAGTGGAGACCTCTACGAAGGTCATGTTGAGGAGTCCGAGCCCGCCAACATTGACTCGGCTTTCGAGGTCGATCTTAACATTTTTACTGGTACAAAAACCAAGGAGCCCGCTGTACCGCAGGCGTCTCCCGAACTAACACAACAATTAAAAGATTTGCAGCGATTCAATAGCCAGGACTGGATTAACGTCCGATATGCCGACGTCCAAAAACACTATTTATTTGCGCCGGGTTTCACTAATCTTGAAGCTAATGACGAGATAAAGAGGTACGATACATCTAAAACTACCTTAAACATGGAAAAGGCTTTTGCCGGCATTTCCTATGCATTGCTCAAACAGCGCGACGCGCTTTTGAGTGAATTACAAGCCTTTCTAGCCTGGGCGCATCAGGTCGAAAACCTACGATTCGACGATATCCATACAAAGCTCAAAGAAATGTTGGCCAATGGTGAGTATAGCAACATCTCAAACGACGCTCTCCAGCTCGTCTGTGGACACCGGGCTGAACTTATTCAATACCGCAGAGAAGGCATACTCTCATCAGTAAAAGACCAGTACCACAAAAATACATTACGCAAAATTGCGCCGTCAGGTTCTCATCTATTTGAAGCCGACAAATTTAATGCTTTATTGGAAAAAGCGGGTGGAGTTAAAAATGTGTTTTGGGTGGAAGGAATGTCTCGCTTCAATACTGCGCTACAGTAAGAGCCTTCAACTTCTACCCGCAGTCAGACGCAGAAACAGGCCGCAACTTATAACAATCGCGCGCAATATCATAATCAAAGCAAGTATCATACTTCGGCCCGAGGCAGGATAAATAATAATTCGTTTCGCGGGCGAGGCGCGGGGGTTCACGCGGCCGAGGTCTCCCCGACAGGTCAGGAAGGGATTATCAACCCAGACGTTCTCCCTCATCCCACCGGGATAGGAGACACCAAACCCATAAACGAAAATATTGACTATGCCATGCACATGCATGCAAAATTTCACGCCGGACAACTCCGCATACGCATAGTACTACGATCGTTGGAAACAGTTGGGAGCTCCCACATACATTCTAAAAATTATACAAGGATGCCGCATTCCTTTTGTGTTGAAACCACCATTGCACATTCCAAACAGTCGCAGTGTAAAAACACCAGAATCAGAAAAAATGACGAAAATAATGAAAAACATGATCTCGCAGGGTGTGCTAGAAAAGGTGCGCCCATCGCCCAGCTTTATTTCCCCGATATTCCTGCGCCCCAAGAGCGACGGCACATGGAGGCCCATATTCAACTTAAAAAATCTGAACCAATACGTCAACATTGACTTTTCAGACTAATAAATGTTCATCGGGTAACGGATTTTCTACAACCCAAGGATTGGTTGGCCAAAGTGGACATTCACCAGGCATACTTCCATGTCTCTGTATTCGAAGGCCACAGAAGGTTTCTCCGCCTTCTGTACGGCGACAAAAACCCACAAATACTGGAAATGACGTGCCTACCCTTCGGCCTTTGTTCAGCACCGAGAATATTCGCCTCAATTACCAACTGGATAGCACAATACCTCCGCGATCACGGTATCCGGATCATCGTGTATCTCGACGATTTTATGCTGGCTCATCAAAACAAAGCCACTCTCATAAATCAAGTGTCGTTGACACTGAACACGCTCGCCCACCTAGGCTGGCAAGTGAACACAGACAAATCTGTTTGCAACCCACAGAAGGCAGTGGAATACCTGGGCATTGTGTGGAACACATGGCAGAACGCGAAATACATTCCTCAGAGGTTAGTAGCAAAAATACATTGCACCGTATCCAAAATCTTGACAACACGGACAACGTCCGTCAAATAGTTACAAGGTCTCATTGGCCTGCTGAACTTTGCCAGTTTTGCTGTATCGAGGGGTCGTCTAAATTACCGGTATTTACAGTTACATGCCAACAAGGCCTTGAAACTAAAGATGACAAAAACCTTTCCTCTAGTTGCGAAAGCCCTAGTCGAGTTAGAATGGTGGCAGTTGAATTGTCAGAAGAGTACTCTACTTTATGTCCCACTATCGTCTCATTACCTAACAACAGATGCCAGCGACATCGGCTGGGGGGCCAAATTAAACGAAATCTCAATAACAGGCTCATGGCTACCCTCACAGCAGAACCTTCATTGCAACTACAAGGAGATGTTGGCCATATTAAATGTTTTACGCCATCATTATCAGCTCCTGAGCTCACAGTCGCTGCTAATACAGTGCGACAACAAAACTGTCGTCTCTTATCTAAGAAAAGTGGGAGGGGCGAAATCTATAGCCCTTACGGAGCTGGCAATGAAAGTGCTACAAGTACTGGACCAAAACAACATTCACATGTCCATCTATCACATAGCAGGGAACTACAACTGCGAAGCAGACCATTTATCACGTCTCAAAGACCCACCAGAATGGCATCTCCTGTCAAACATAACAAATGTCGTGTTTGCCAAGTGGGGAACCCCCGTAATCGATCTTTTCGCTTCCAGGAGAGCTCACGTGGTTCCAACGTACTGTACACTGGACAGAACCGACAACCAGGCGAGCATGTACGATGCTCTAGGCAGCAAGTGGGATTTCAAGTTGGCATGGCTGTTCCCGCCGCCTTATCTCATTCCCAGAGTATTGACGCACTTAAACAATGCACTGGGTGTGTACCTGATCGTAGCCCCGAGATGGCACAAAGTTTACTGGAGACCAGACCTGAAGAGCCGCGCATTGTCACCGCCATTCACGATAAGGAACCTGTCGCAGGTCCTAGTCGATGTAACGACGGGACGTCCGCCCCCCAACATATCGGAGATGACGCTGGAGATATAGAGATGTGGGGTTGGCAAGAACACCTAGTGACTGGAGCGAGGAACAAAAAGCTCTGCTCCGTTCGAGCTGGCGTGAATCCACTCTTAGAACGTATAAACCAGCTTGGACCCGTTGGCGAAACTGGACCATAACTCACATACACATAAACCTACAGGCTCAGACCTGGCCCGATTCCTCACTGATCTACATCAAAAGGAAGGCCTTTCATACAGCACTATCCTTGTTCATAAATCTGTAGTGTCTACTCTTTGTGATCCCAGTGAAAGTAATAAGCTAAGCTCACATACACTTGTAAAACAAGTCCTAAAGTCCATTGGGTTAGCTAAGCCTAAACCTATCAAAGCCCCCATCTGGGATATAGACACCCTTGTAAACCATCTTTCTAAAAGAACCTGCAATTCATCAAGTTTATTTGCCACCTCTCAAAGAGCGGCTGCTTTACTCCTACTATGCTCGGGTAGACGTGTACACGATTTAACTTTAAATACCGTTACTCAGGAACACTGTGTTATTTCAGATGACAGCATAATCTTATGGCCATCTTTTGGCTCCAAAACTGACTCCATTACCCATCAACAATCGGGATGGAAGCTAAATAAGAATAAGGACAAGTCACTGGATCCTATCTACTGGATACGCCGCCTCATTGAGTTGGGGAAACCTAGGCGAATTGCTGCTAAGTGCGATAATCTGTTTGTGAGTACTACAGGCGACCCCAAAGCTGCTACACGTACAATCATAGGGGGCTGGCTGAAGAAACTACTTCAAGATGCAAACATCAATGCTACGCCTGGCAGTTTCAGATCAGCTGTTGCATCCAAAAACTGGATCGAACACTTTCCCATTGATGACATACTATCCCGAGGCAACTGGAAGTCTGCTAAGACCTTCCGAATTTTTTATCAAAGAGAAGTAAAATCTGGAGATAGACGAGAGTCATTGATTACGAACCTATTCTCCCCTGTCGAGTAATTAAGACAATTATGTATTGTTCAATACTTTATTCCAAAGTTTGATTTATATTTGCTGATTTTAGTAATACCTACCTAATTTATTTACTGGTTTGGTACCATTTCTACGCAGGTTCTATCAAGATGAATAATAATACCTGTTTATAAGTTACAAGTTAATTTTATTTCTTTAAACCACACTAATCACCTCATCTTAACAGAAAGCAATACAGAACAGATACAATAATGTCATAAGTCATAGTACCTAACCTACATACAGTACATGTAAACTTTAGGTTTCTTCCTAAGGGATCATCGATCAGTCCGAATAAATTATAG
This sequence comes from Argyresthia goedartella, assembly GCA_949825045.1. NCBI lineage: Eukaryota > Metazoa > Arthropoda > Insecta > Lepidoptera > Argyresthiidae > Argyresthia > Argyresthia goedartella. The sequence continues at coordinate 7,718,482 of OX463832.1, read as the reverse complement.
ATAGTTACTTACTTGTTTATCAAAATACCTGAATCATTCATAATTTCTGTATGTCACAACATAAACATACCCACTTTTATTCAAATATGTATGTTTACGAATCACATTAGCGTCCACCAACACCAGGCGATATCAAACACGTCTCTCATGTTTTTAATTAGGCCCTGAATATCGGTCAAGATATTTAATAGAGACGTTTTACCTGAAAATAAAATGTTTATTAAATACTTACCATATTCAGGGCCTAATATTTTTTAAATCTGCCTGGTGGACATGAGAGATCCAATGAAGCTAAATTCGAATTCAACAATCCGAACTGCCTCGGTGGTGTGGTGGGGCGCGCGCGCAAACAAGGTACCACGCGGTAAGCCGCGAACCGAACATCCGGGCGGGAACGGACGGACCGGATATACGTCACTAGTTTAGCACTGAAAATCAAGGATGTCTTCTCATGTTTTTAATTAGGCCCTGAATATGGTAAGTATTTAATAAACGTTTTATTTTCAGGTAAAACGTCTCTATTTTTTAGCTTTTTTTAATAAGGCATAACATACAGAATAATAGCAATCCCCAAAGTCGCCTCATGGTTGCCCTGTGTGCTACATTTATTATTAAGAATATTGAGATGTCATCTTTGGAGTCCCATAATGATTATTATGTTATTATCTTTATTGTTTCAGTCCATATTTGATGATTAAAATAAACTTTCCTTTTCCATAGTGACCGTTGAAGCGTTGTAAGAAGCATTTGACTTACAAGTCCCTTCTCAGCTTGTGTCAGTATGTGGTGAGCTCTCTGTATCTGCAACCGGAACTGCCTCACTCTCCGCAGCACAGCACGGCACTCCCAGCAGAGACTCACCAAGTACTGCAACAAAAATCTGTTGTCAGAATTAAGATCACCCTTGTAACATGGTGGTTTGTAACATACATCAGTTGGTTTTATTATCATTTTTAAGTTATTCAATACTCCATTTTGTGTTGTTGTTGTTTACAAAATTATTTTTTGACTAAAATAAAAGAATTGTAAAAGGTTTATAATTCAAAATATAGCAGTCACAATAACATAACTTGGTTTGTTTACTAGACTAAATACATCTTTGTCATTCAAATATTTCGACTTTCATGTTTGGAATGGCAGAGACAGAGATTAGTTAGACCCACATTTGACAAATTCTGTGGTATAGCGGTTGAGGCCGAGCCTCAGAAGCAAGAGATCCAGTTTTCTGGCCTTGTAGGAAGAAGTATTTATGGCTCTTCCGGGTCTTACCACAAAAACATAAACTCCTGTTCAACATTTGTTTAAAAAAGGATTTGACATTTGTTTTTAGGTTAAACTATGGGTTATATATTTTTTTAGTAACACGATCAATGTTTTACTGTCTGTGTAATCAAATGTGACGCCGCACACAGCACTGCTGAGGTTGAAGACTCCTTTGTGACTGTTACTTGTTGAGGACTTTTCTATGATTCAGTCAGTCTGTTTGTATCAGTAATCTGAGTAACCAACAGCTTTGTATGCATAATGGGCTAAGAACGTAGTTCTGACCACATTATGATGTTAACTTACTTGGTCCTGTGCGGGGTTGAGCAGCGTGGTGTACAGCAGTATGTCGGCAGTTAGCGGACACACACTGCGCTCAGAGCTCAGGCAACCAGTGCACAGCGCTAAAGCGTCTGCCTCGCGCCTTGTATCCACTGTAGAAAACATCAAAACAACTGAGTATCTGCGTCCAGAGAGAGACTGCAACCCTGCGGCCACCTATGAAAACTACACAGCAGTAACGCTTGGATTTTGATAAATAGTACTGTGGATTGAAACATTGCATTGACTTATTAACATAAAAATTGTGCAAAACTAGGTCAGTTTCGATAAGTGGGCGGACACTCCCGTAGTTAAAAATGTATGACACTCCAACCCAAAACTGCAATATTATTATTGTCTGTGACTGCAACAATAGCAAAGAGTATTAACTTACTACGTAAAAAGAGTCGGGACTTCCGAATAACACGTATTTTGCGCTACAAACTAGAACCAACACTACAGAAATGACAATAACAACAATGCTGCCAACCTAAGTAAAATGTGTAGGGATGTACTACAGAAGTAATTTACATTTTATCGATATCGATGTTTTATATTTGCTACCGTAGAAATTGTAATGAGTAAGGCCTATTCCGAAACTAAAATTATATTTTGAGGGCTGTTAATAATCTAAAATATAATAATCATAAAAAAAATATTTTAACAACTCTCAAAATATAATTGAAGCCCTTTTACGATAAAAATAAAAAGGATTCTGTTCACTTTGTTTAATTCTTTGTACTTGAAAAAAAAGGTTAGTTCATACGGATCCCGGGATCAGATCAAAGTTCATACGGATCCCGACGATTCGTTCACATCGATCCCGCGTGGGATCAGTTGACCTCGTAATAAAATGTAGCAGTGCACTGATCCCGTTGTACAGAGACACGAAATAAAGAAAAATAAAAACGGATATCGTACATACATACAATACATACATACATAGCTTCGACCCTTTTCCCATACGGGGTGGCAGAGGCACAACTGTGCCCACTTTTAGCCAGTAATTCAATACTCCACTTTGTGTGACAGGGGGCTAGCCCATCGCCGCAACTGATGTCGTATAAGCATAAAATCGATATCCGAGGAATCCGGTTGGAGTCCAATCAAGAGTCAGATTTTGAAAAATTCACGGCGCCATCTTGAACTTTTTAGTTAATTAACCGATTTGCTTCCAAATCGATATCTGAGGATCCAGTTGGAGTCTAATGATGATTCTGAAGTCATGTTTTGAAAAAATCGCCGCCATGTTGAACTTTTTAGTTACTACATCGATTTGCTTCAAAATCGATATCTGAGGATCCGGTTGGAGTCCAATCATGATTCAGAACTCAAGATTTAAAAAAAACTCCGCCATCTTGAACTTTTTAGTTACTAAGCCAATTTGCTATCCAGTTGGAGTCCAATCATGTTTCTGAAGTCAGATTTTGAAAAAATCGCCGCCATCTTGAACTTTTGAGTTACTAAACCGATTTGCTTCAAAATCGATATCTGAGGATCCGATTAGAGTCCAATCATGATTCTGAAGTCAGATTTTGAAAAAATCACCGCCATCTTGAATTTTTTTGTAAATTGACTAATTTACTTCAAAATCGATATCTGAGGATCTGGTTGGAGTACAATCATAATTCAGAACTCAGATTTAAAAAATTTTGAAGAAAATCAGGCCAGTTACTAAAAAGTTCAAAATGGCGGCTATAAATCGTCATCTTCATCATTGATATAATTTTCAGCCCAAATCGACCTACCGCTGGTCACATGTCTCTTCTCTGTCCAATTTATTCAAATTATTTGGGGGGAAAGATGAACAGGAATAAACAGAATGTTATATAGCTCCCGTACACACTGTATTATAGACTGTTTCATTTACGCTTCACACGGCTTCTAATTTACCAGTATTATTATTTACCTAGAACCCTACGTATAAAAATAATATAATATAAAGAAATCAGCATCGATAAAATGCTATTCTAAATTTCGTGTCTCTGTACATTTGGATTCGGGATCGGTGTGAACTAAAAAATATTTTTTTTCGTTCACACTGATCCCGGGATCGGTTTGAACGGATCGCCGGGATCCGTATGAACTAACCCGAAAAAAAATATGTACAAAGATTTTAGTGATATAGCTATAAATTATATTAAAATGTAACCGATAAACAATTTAAGACGGTTTCCAATTCCTACAACCAATTGTATTTTTCCAGAATTATTTCGCGGTCCCTTTTTGTTGCGCTATTTTTATTGTGTCAGCTAAAATTTCTTCGGCGCCTGCGAATATTTGATTTCTGCGATAACATTCGTTCTTCATTATTACTAATTTACAGGGTTGAGACGAACCAGCAAAGTAAATTATGTTTTGAACAATGATTAATAAACCAGCAAATTATCAAGCAGCATATCTTTATGTTCACCACAAATCCATAACACATTGTTGTAGTGTATAAGCATTAATTTTACTGCATATTTTGAAATGTATTATCATGTAGTACGATCTTCACGTGATCTTCAAAAATTTTGGTGCACTTGTTAACTAAATGACATAAATTTATAGTTGGGTAAGTAAGGCACTTTTTGTCTTGCCACCACTCACGGAGTCTTATGTAACTGTAAATTGAACTGTTACACATGTGAGGGTTTTCCATCTTCATACTTTGGATAAATTTTTCACATTCTATATTTCTTAAAACCCTTGAGGCTAAATATCCGGCAACGTACATCGTTGGCTGTTTCAAAAAAAAAAAAAAAGTTTTGATTTCAAAATCTTCTGTATCAATTTCATCTGTAATTTGAATAGAAAAGTTTGAATAGGAAATACGTTTTCAACCTGAGCTGCATGTCCAGTCGTATTTAAGTGTTGATGGTTGAGACACATTTTAAAAAGTCTTCAAAGTCAGTCATGGCTTTACTGCCGTCATTTTCATATTTGGAACCCCTACTATGAGGCGCAGTTAAGTTTGTAACGATGCTGGTAAGATGAAGTTTGGCTTTCAGTGGGCAACCTCAATTTATTTATATGTGGCGTCTTCATCGACTTTTTATATTTACAATTTAGAATTCCTTGTATTATGTTCTACCGGCCAAATGTATGCCGGACTCGCGCACTAGTTTTCCGTACCACCGCACAAAACAGGTACGAAAACCTTAAAATATTGTGCCACTTTCAGTTATGAAAGACCAATTTTACTTGACACTTAAGATCTATTAAACTATTTATCTAAAGGGTCTAATACTGTTTAGGTATTGATTCCCTTGCGAGTGTGAAAAAGTTTTTTCGCGTCGCGTCGAATAAGAAGCCCGATTTTTTTACAGCATATTTGGGCCGTAGATTTATGTAGGAAGAATCAGTTTCAACTTGATATCTCATACGAAGTCGGAGCAAAAGTGTATTGACAGACAGACTGATATACGGACGACGAAGTGATCCTGTAAGGCTTGCTTTTTTTCATTTTGTGGTACGGAACCATAAACATTATGTAATGATTACCTAAATCGAGTGGTCTTTTTCTTTTCAGTGATGTTGGACTTTGTCCCGAAGTAGATGGCACTGTAAGTAAAACAATTATGCTTTTAAGTAGTTCAAATCATCATTATTCATTCACTAAAGTAAGATGAAATTCGGCTAAAAAGACCCATCATTATTTTTTGTGGTATCTCTGTCGGTTTATTGTATTTTCCCAACTTATACTATGTAAGCAAAAAATTAATGTATTGATTACCTAAGTCCAGTGGTCTTTTTTTATTCCGTGTTTTAGGACTCTGTTCCAAAGTTGGTGGCTCTGTAAGAAAAACAAATTTGCGTTTACGTAGTTCAAATCATTATGAAATGAAATTTGACTGAAAAGACTCAGTAGTATTTTATACGTGGCGTCTTCATCGGTTATTGCATTTTTTCTGAACTCCCTGTATCATTGTAAGCATATAATAAAAGTAATGATTACCTAAGTCCAGTGGCATTATTCTTTTCAGTGACTCAGGGCTTTGTGCCGGAGTAGATGGTTCTGTAAGTAGAAAAAAGCTATCAAGTGTAAGTCGGACTCTCGCACAAATAGTTTTGTACGCGTGCAGAACTCCAAAAATAAAATTAAATAATTATTCACAAGGTAGTCATTCCTGATGGAACGTATTGAAAATATTTGATGCCTCCGACTATATTTGTGAACATGTTTATTCAAAATAAAAATTAAATAGTTTTCCACTTGTTTCTATCTTTTCAGTTCATTTATAGTAAGTTCTAAAATTTCAATAAAAAATTAAAAAAAAAACACTTTTTTAGTCTTTATATTTATGTCTTGAGCCCCGCACGATTGGTTTTGAGGTATAAGAAAATTTCATATAATATAGCGCCACAACTCCTTTTATAATTTCGATATACCATATATACACTCGAAATACATAATCCTACTTCTGACGCAGTCAGCATAAAAAAAAAAATAACATACGAACCTGTAAACACATGGCAAGGAAACTCATGCATTAACGCATCAGGAAGTGGTGCTGCTTTGAGTTGGTTAGAAGGTATGGCTGACTTCTTCAACCGCGTTTTCTTCTTATTGAAGTTTTTTTCATGAAAGTGATTTCCGCAGATATACTTTAATGAGTGCAACTTTTCTATTGGCACATAAATAAGGTCTTCTTTGCCTGTGACTTTCACCCACTGCTTACACCTGTAATAATTTTGCTATAGTTTGCGTGGTACGCAGATATCATTGTTATACGACTGTGGTCAGCAACAGCAACTCCAAAACCCCAAGTCTCATGCAACTCGGACCACTTTTTAGAAATGCCAAATTTTGACAGCTGTCACATGACAAATGATTAGAATATTATGTATATGTCATCACACCCTTTTCTTAAGAGTAGATAAGCACAAACAAAAAAAACATACAGAATAAAAAAAACGTATGATTGATATGGTATCGCATTGGTCAAAGTCCCACAACGAGGTGTTTAAGTGTATAACTCAAGAAATATAATGAACTCTTTCAAAAAAAGAATCAACAATTATATGTTTTTTTAAGATTGTTTCAGACACCTTGCTTGTCGACACTATCCATCACTATTCAAATTTAAAATTGAGGTTAGTAAATTGTTTTTACTTTTTAATTTCTTCATTTATTGCAAAAAGGGTAACAAGAACAATATAGATATACTTACTGAATCTCATCCAAAGGAAATTTTGCCATAAATAAACGTTTTCCACCATCATTTCGACCGCTTCGCACTCCACATATCTCACATTTTCTATAGTGCATTGCGTGATGTAAATATTCGTTCTATTTACAAAAAACACAATAAAGCATTTTATTAAGACACATAAAGCACTTATTATATTGCTGTAACACAGTTAAAATATCTTTAACAGTCAGAGAAAGGCATTTTTCAAACAAATAAATCACCGCCCTAATCCGCCTTAGTGACTTGACAACAGCATTGGTTTGACACTTTGACAGAGACAAACCGAGTGAGCGAAAGAGTAAGAACGTTTCGCCATTTTAATTTACGCAATTTTTATACATTTTTGGATTTCCAAGGAGTGCGCTGTAGTCTTGTGTTGGTCATGTACGAAGAACGAATAGGAAATGAACGAAAAGAAACGTTTCCCTACGCTAATCGGACATTCGGTCTATTAGGACTATTAGGACATCGCTCCGAGAAAGCGGGCGGGAGGCATTGAGCCATGCCGACTGGCTCTCGCACACACAGACGCGGCATTGACATCTTGACTAGAATGATATGTAATACTTTTGTTGTGCGTGCTTTTATTCTCTTCTGTTGTATATGTTGCTGTTACTATTGCCTTTAATTCTATGTTTCACTTGTTTTATGTTCTTTTGTTTCTTTTTTTTGCAATGTTATGTGTGTTTTGTAGTCCGAATAAATTTATTTCTATTCTATTCTATTCTAATGACAGTCTTAAGCTTGTTTAAGTATGAAGGGAAATCAAATATTATTTGACTTTTTATTTCTGCTATGCAAACAGACACATAGAATTGTATAAATATGTTAATATTATCAGAGTACAATATTCCTCAAGTTTCTGCTCTGCACGAAAAGAAAGGTTAACCTAATAGCTCCATTTTTTATTCGATCCTACGTCATACATAATAGTACTAATAAAGCTGTTAGATCTTACTGGTACACTGATTTTAATGTCCTAGTACGGAGCGCTCTCTGATGTGATGACCGAGCAGGCATATTTTTTTATTCATAAGATCCAACGTCCTAATAGTACTAATAGAGCTGTTAGAGTGTACTAGTACACTGACTGAAATGTACTAGTACGGAGCGCTCTCTCTGATGACCAAGCCAATTCACGCGCTCTCCTCGGCCTATTAGCGTGACGTATACACTTGGCGCGGAGTCCTTGACTCGAGTGTATTCAATGAACGATCTCGGTGTTACGTTTGACCCTAAACTTACATTCCATGAGCACATGAGCACTTTAGCCAAGGAATGCTTTAAAAGATTGGGGTTTGTGATTCGGAATAGTGAGGGATTCCGTAATCTGGGTGTGGTACAGCTTCTTTACACTGCCCTAGTGAGAACCAAACTGGAATCTAGCTCGGTTGTTTGGAATCCACACGAAAGCTCATACGTCCTTATGCTCGAGAAGATACAAAAAGCTTTTTTACGATACCTATATAGGAGGAAATTTGGGTACTACCCTTATCTCTATCCAACCACTTTTATATTGGGTATGCTTGGATATAACTCACTAGAGGTGAGACGTAACACTGAACAACTTCTGATTGTGTGTCGATTGTTGCGAGGCGACAGTGACTGCGCGACGCTTGTCAGTGCGGTATGCGCGTTATTTGTGCCTGACAATTACCTACGCGGGCGCAGGCACCAGCTGCTAGCGGGCGGCTCGCACCGCACGGTGGCGCGCCGGCAGTCTCCACTTGTCCGGGAGCGGGACAGCCTGAATGCACTGTTGGCGGTAGCACCACTGAAAGATCTGTTTGGTGATGCATGGAGGGACATTGTGCGAATGTGTGGCAGGTTCTGCGAGATGATGGAATGACAGTAATGTCAAATTATAACATTGAATTTAGTTTTTTATTAATTAATTTAATTGATTTATGATTGATGACATATTGTGAATTTTAATTTGGATTGTAAATATTTTATTTTATTGTTATTTTGGAATATTGAATCTAATTAATATAAATTATTGTGAATCTTATATGTAAGTGTAAGGAATGTACTTAATCTATTGTCTAGGTATATATCTGTAATTTATGTCAATTTGGCCTTGGCTGTCAAGGCATAAATAAATTATGTTAATAAATAAATAAATAAATAAATAAATTATGGTCCAAAGATGGTGCTAGCGATAACAGTATAGTACTCTACGTATTTTGTACGTGACTGCTTATCAAAATAGGTACTTTTTAAGATCTGTCAAACGGTAATTTTGTTCACGAGTTCTATGAAATACTTGCTTGTGACGTCAGAGTCAAATGCTGTCTTTTAAATACAAAATTGAGTTTTTAAAATACAACTGCTGGAAATATACAATTCTGATATTCGCTGCCTCAGTGCTTGAATGTTCAACGGACCATTTTTCAGAAAATTTACTTTTTGACGTCTACTTAAAGAACAGCTGATTTTACATCGTATAATGGGACAAAAAATGTCCTAAAGTGGTTACAATTCACGTTCTATGCAAAAATAAAAAACCGGTCAAGTGCGAGTCTAAATCGCGCACGAAGGGTTCCGTACCACCGTTCAATGGAAGCGATGGCGTGGAGTGAATAGTTTGGATTTTACACAGCAAAATATTGTTTACAAAGTTATTGGTAAACAATATTTACGGTTACTTTCACACTCCATGTACGTAACCAGGTGCATCCATAAGTTTGTATGTGGTATTGAAAGAATTGTTGTATGGGAGCCCCCTTAAATATTTCTTTTATCCTGTTTTTTTAGTATTTGTTGTTATAGCGGCAACAGAAATACATAATCTGTGAAAATTTCAACTCTCTAGCTAGCTAGGTTCTTGAGATACAGCCTGGTGACAGACGGACGGACGGACGGACGGACGGACGGACAGCGAAGTCTTAGTAATAGGGTCCCGTTTGGAACCCTTCGGGTACGGAACCCTAAAAAGGTAATATCCAGTAGAAATATTGTGTTCAATGTTTGTTTGGCCAACCTCCGTAATTTGCATATTCTGACCGCAACGGAAACCGATCTCCGTGCTTGTTTAATCAACATCCACCTTACAGCCAATCATGGACAAGGATTCAGCTATGACGCGCTTGTGCGACACCATCTTGTTGTTAGGTTGTGGCTTGTTTTGGTGAGGTTTTGGTAATGATCAATAATTTACTGAGCTTAGGCCCTGTTACTGAGAAAAACCAACGGCAGAAATGTCACTGACACGTAGGAAAACAAAAAATCACAAGAATTTGACGGTATTTGGAAAGGTATGTTGAACTTTTATTCATATTTTAATTTCTCTACTTCTTTTACGTGACTAGTACAGGCTGATGCAATATTATTTTGGTCGGCCGAATTTGATAGGTAAATATGTACCTATTCTAATCAGTGGTCTACCTACCCATTTAAAAATATTGGTGAATTAAGTACCTACGTAAATTCCCGACCATATTCTAAATTACAATACTTAACAGAATGTTATTTTATATTTTATAATTCCCGTTTATCTACACCGTTCAAAAAGTTCCGTTCGATCACATCACCAAGTTGACGATCGAAACCTTTTATTTCATACTTATGCATCCACATTATGTATACCTAGAGATGGACAGTGCTATTAATCGTGTTAATATTAATAGCCAAAATGGCTATTAACCCCGCTATTAATGTTTTTCTTACAAAATGTGTTTTTTATGGTTTTATTATCATTAGTGATCTGTAATTCAGATGCTTTTGGTCAAGTCCGTTGCGGGTTTCTCGGCCAAGTGCCAAATAGAATTTTCGGAAAAATTTGACGAAAAAAAGGAATAATCCGAATTTCCGATCAGTAATGATAAAGCAACTATAAAAGAAACAAGTTTTGTATTAAAAATAGCCAGTTTAGCTATTAACCGGCAAATTTACGGCTATTAACCGGTTAATAGCCCAACGATCCGGCTATTTACACATCTCTACCTTATACCTGTAACTACTTACATAAACTTTATTAAACAAAATAGGTGGGTACCTTATTCCCGCTCGCGCACACTGCACACCTCGTGTTGTTAGTTACCTTAGATTACATACAGTAATACCTTGAAATCTAATATAAGGAAGACTAAAAATAATTACTATCAGAATGAATTTGAAAAATGCTTACAAAATCCTAGGAAAATGTGGAATTTAATAAATAACTTATGAAACAACGAATTAAAATATATTAGTGTACCCCAAAATTAAAAATCGACAATAAACAAATCACGGATGGTTTCGAGATTTGCAATTTCTACAATAGTTTCTTTGCAACTATTGGTACTGTTTTAGCTAACAGAATACCCACAAAATACCACAAGTATACTGACACCCTCAACAGTTCAGGTGGGTCTGAGATGAAAGAATTTGAGGTATGCACTGCAGATGAAATCAAAGATATCATAGACAATTTGGACTCAAATACTAGTAAAGGTGTAGATGGCGTAGGTGCTAAAAGCTTGAAATGCATTAGGGATCATATAGTTACCAGTCTTGCAAACTATTTTAATAAAAGTCTGAAGTCCGGAACATTTCCTGACAATCTGAAAATTGCAAAGGTATCACCTTTATTTAAATCTGGAAACAGAACCGAGCCAAGTAATTATCGACCAGTTTCGGTTCTGCCGTGCTTGTCTAAAATTTTCGAAAGGTTACTCCATAGCAGACTATTTTCCTACTTAACATCGATCAACTTTCTTTTTGAACGACAATATGACTTCAGACCAAAATCCAACACTGTTTCAGCGACCGTAGATTTAATCACACACATAAAAATTAATATTGATAAGAAAAACATAGCTCTAGGAGTATTCATCGATTTAAAGAAAGCATTTGATACAATTAGTCACAATATACTTTTGGAAAAACTCAAAAATACAGGATTAAAACAATCGGCACTGCATATTTTTAAGTCATACCTAGAAAATCGTCTTCAAAGGGTCAAGATTGGTGATTTTGAAAGACTTTCACAACATATTGAATGCGGCGTTCCTCAAGGTTCTATACTCGGTCCACTCTTATTCTCCGTTTATGTAAACAATATCCGCAAAATTAATCTATACGGTCATATTTCCCCATATGCAGACGATACCTATCTATTTTACTTTGGATCATCTATTCACGACTTAATACAACAAGCACAGCAGGATCTTGATAAGCTTTTCGATTGGTTTCAATATAATTTACTAACAATAAATGCTAACAAAACAAGCTACATGGTATTTGCAGCAAAGAATAAACCAATTCCGAACCACGATCCACTTCTCCTTAACGGGGAGTCTATATGTATATCCAGCCACGAAAAATATCTGGGTCTTACCCTGGATCCACTCTTGACTTGGCAGTTACAAATTGAACATATGATTTCCAAAATATCATCGCTCAATGGTATGTTACGACGAATTACTGGATGTCTACATAAAAAAGTTAAGTACAATATCTACAACTCATTAATCCAACCGCAGCTTGAATATCTTATAGAAGTCTGGGGAAGTGCAGCCAGTACACATTTAAAGCAATTACAAATAGCACAAAATAAATCGATAAAAGTACTATTTGGAATGGATTTTTAACGTCAACAGTGAAAGTGTATAAAGAAACTAAATTAATGCATATAAAACAACTCTATACATACAAAAAATGTATCCTGGTTTATAAAATTTTAAATAACTTAACTCACTCTGAAGTAACCTTCACAAAGAAAAATATCACGCACAACCTTAGAGGTGGCAATAAGATACAATTAATAGCACCGAGAACAAACGACGGCAAAACTAGTATATTCTTTGAGGGAGCGCATATGTTTAACAAACAACCGCAAAACATCACAAATGCAGAATCACTTCCTGGATTTAAATCACTTTTAAAAAAGTATATTTTGTCTAGTATAGTCGATTTTGTTTAAAAGTCATAGTCACGTAAAAAAAAAGAAAGAAATTATAATATAATATAGCTCGCATAAGTTTAGTGTGTTATATATATTTACAAACATTATTTTAATGTATAGATTAATGTTTCTCTATAAGTGAACTACATTATTGTTCTTTTGAGAAATAAAATTCTAAAACCTAAACCTAAAGATTCAAATAAAATAAAACATCCTGTATTCTACCAATGGTTCTTTGAACACACAAGCACGCAACTAAAAAGTATTTTATGCTATGCAACCTCCACATGTTGTGTTTAATATCCAACTGCGTAATTTTTACAGCGGCATTTTGTTCAACATCCACTTTTAAATTTGAAATACTCAGTACTTAGCTTACATATCTGTTCAAATTATGTATTTTACTTACTGGGCACGCTTAGACAATGCTTACATTCCATAGATTTCCGTAGACTACGCTTTAGAACAATGTCAAACAAAATAAACGTTTCCTGTGAAATTCACTCAGTGGTCTGTTGACCATTCAAGCACTGAGGCAGCGAATTGTCAAACGTTTTTTTGAAATAGGTTCAGCTTGATACAGGTTTCCAGATTTATTGGACTACCTTATCAAATACGGTTTTCCCTAGAAATTGGGCAATATTGGATTAACAAAATATTAATTCTACAGAGTTAAAGTATTGCGATTGGTATTGTCACCACCACACAAGTCAAAATCTTCCCAATCAGAATGTTTGGATCTTCAATAGCAACATCTTCATCCTGTTCATGGGTGGAATAATAATTATGTTCACTCAGAACATTAAAATCTGGAACAAATAATTTTATAATTAAGACATCAGTAAGTCTAGACAACAATCTTAACGCGTATTATGACAAAGACATGATTTAAAGGAGTAGGTAACTCAATAGTGATCAAAATTTTCAAAACATAGTAGCAAGTATATTCCTTTAATGGTTAAGGTAACAAACTTACCATACATTATATTATACAGACATCTATACCAGCCAGACTCAAAGTGTGCTCCGCGAAACCGCTGTGGGGGCTCCGCGAGAATTTAGAAAAATATAATATTAAAACACCTCTCTCTCTCTCTCTCTGGTCGACCCATCCACTATTTATACGTATACTCGCCAACTCGTCATCACAGTACAATTTTGTAGGTGCTGTGCCACCCGCCGCCGATAGGTACCTAAAGTCGATGCGTTTCATTCGCTTGCGCTACCCATGATGAAAGCCGCCTCTACCGGCTGTATTTCTATTTTTGATTCGGTTTATTGATTTATCAAAGGCGCCGACTTGAGTATCGTTAAGAATGTCCGAGGCTAGGATTATAAAAGCGACGATCGTGCCTCGACACTCAATCAGGCCCCCCAAACATGCCGCTATCATGCCCGCTGACTATGAGCTGATGTCCGCTCATAAAATCGAGTAAGCTGGCAAACTCCTCCCATATATATCATATAGGTACCCATTCATATCGCCCAAAAAGGCAAATTGCAGCATATACCGAGGCCATGGCTCACAGTAAAGTCGTTGACAGATAACTGTAAACACAAAGGGGTTGTTTTAGTTCGTATACCACACGAGCTGATGCCCACTCAATATGTGGGGACCCGGACATAGCGAGGAGGTCTGACTCCTGGGCATGGGGAATTCAATTTTTTTCCCCTCCAACAAAAAAAAAAAAAAAGACACTACGATTAGGGTTCGGAGCGATAAGTAGGTACTTACTAGCTAGCGAATTGCGAACTTTAAACGAAGTATTCAGTGTTCTATTGCTGTATTCTGATCTGTGTTGTACATTTCTTCTTTGGAATAAACTCTTCTACGCATTATTTTGACCCCACTATCCTGACACGTACCATTATTGATAAAGAAGAATAGAATTTTGGCTTAAAGGCTTTAAGCGTGTTGCAACAAAATCTTCTGATGAAGGCGAGTGTTAAAAAGCAGTACCTACGCATGGAGTATACAGCAATTCCCGATCAAGACGGTGATGTAAAGACGTCAAGCTCCACAGTTTCAAAGGCGAAAAAAAGGAAGTATGATAATGATAAATCATATATCAGTTTCGGATTTGTTGATTCCAAAGGCTCACCTCTCTGCATGATATTAGTAAACTGCTTCCTAATAGTTCCAGGGTACCTGCCAAGTTGCGCCGACATTTAGAAACAGTACACCCCGAGTTTTGGACGTAAAAATGAACACCTATAGGTAAGTCAAAAAAATAAGAAGCATACAACCCAAACTGTCAATGAAAAGGGCACGGAGGCATCGTATTTAGTTAGCTTTCGCATTGCACAACCAGGTAAAGTGCACACTATCGCTGAGAACTTAATAAAACCATGTGTGTTAAACATCACAAAATATATGCTCGATGATAGCTCTGCAAATTATCCTTCTACTATGCCGCTATCGAACGATACAGTTTCACGGTGAATCATGAGCTAGCAAGCCACCTACGTCAAACAAGAACTCATGGGCGTACCCAGGTAGGGGCAGGGGGGGGGGGCTATTGCCCCCCCCTAGAATAAAATAAACGTCAATTTTCCTGGCAAGTGGGAATTAAAAACGTGTATGTTCTCGAAACAGGTATGAGCTGCCCCCCCCCCCTAGCTGAAATCCTGAGTACGCCCTTGCAAGAACTAGTGACACGTCTACAAAAAACACGATTCGCCTTTTAAATGGATGAGTCTAGCTATCTTTCTGGTTATCGTGAGATATCCATATGAACGTTCTTTTGAAGAAAACATGCTTATGCGTTTATCGCTGGCCACAAACACCGCCGGAGAAGAAATTTTTAAAAGTTTTAGGGTTCCGTACCCGAAGGGTGCTAAACGGGACCCTATTACTAAGCCTCCGCTGTCCGTCTGTATGTCCGTCCGTCCGTCCGTCCGTCAGCGAGCTCTATCGGATCAACCGAAATTGGTAGAGAGTTGAAATTTTCACAAAATGTGCATTTCTGTTGCATCAACAGTAACAATATAATGAAACACACCGATTTTCAAGAATTAAAAGAAGTACCCATAAAATAAATGATTGGTATGGCAATTTTCTTAGCCATTTTGTTTTGTTTGTTTATCGGTGAAAAATGGACTCTCCCGATCTTATCGGAAAATATTTTTAAATGCAGGTATTGAGTTTTGTGCTTAGTTATTTGTAATTATATGATTAATAATTGCTCATTCGAATTATCATAAATAATATTAAGTTTCGTATATTTCGTATATATTTATTGCACATAAAACAACATAAGATATAATAAACAGAAAGGACATCTACAAAGGCATGCTTATCTCTAAATAGAGATCTCTTCCAGCAAACCCAAGGTTTTTTTTATCATATTTGATTTTATTTCGATAAATGAGTTGCTCAATTTCTATCCGGAAGTGGATAGAAATTGAGCAACATTTTAATGAGCACAGAGTTTCGTTATCCTGAGTACATAGTTTAATACTTACATACTACATACGCAAAACTATTTTTCAATGTTTCGATGTACGGCCTTGAATGTAGTCCTACCTAGTATGTTATATTTTGTTATTAAAAATTTAATAGGTATGTGTACTCGTACAAAAGACTGTTGTTTTACGTTTTTCCGTATAGAATGGTATGGAACCCTTTATGTGCGGGTCCGATGTCCTACTCGTACTTGACCGTTTTTTTTTTATAAGAAAACCATCTCAGTTGGAACTTGGAACGATTGCACTGACATTTGTACAGATTGGGCCAAGGCGAAAATAAAGCGCCTAATTGTAGCCCCAGCCATTGTACCCTGCATAGACAAGCGCTTGCGATGAAGCAAATTTTGAATTTCTATGTATTTTCTTGAGTATTTATCTCTTTAAAATATATCTTCGTGTAGTACCCATAACACAAGCCTTGTTGAGCTTACCTTATGGGCCTAGTTCGATTTAAATATATATATATATATATATATATATATATATATATATATATATATATATATATATTGACGTCAAATCTATGGATGAAGCGGTAAAAATAATTAATTTTATTAAATCAAGACCACTACCTACAATCACGATTGTTCTCATTATTATGTGAAAATTATGGCAGCAAACATAAAACACTCCTATAAATATAACCATACTCTGTTATTATAACACAGTAAAACAATCTCAATCAAAAACTCCAGAAACTGCTGACAAACAACCAACTCGTAAAAGTGCATAATTTCTTTATTGCACACAAATGATATAAAAAAGAGTTACATAAAAATAGTGTACAAATGCGAGCTTATCTCTAATAAGAGATCTCTTCCAGCAAACCAGGTTAAAGTTGGAAAGTTGGAGATGTTGATTGCTGAGCAGGGGTAGAGTTTCGTGTTCCGTACACGCACTGCAAGAGACGCGTTCTGTGAAATGTCGCGTTCCGAGTCACGTCAACAAAGCCATTATCGCTCACGTGACGTCACGACCATTATGCCGGTTCCGAGTGGGAAATGGCGACGATCATAGATATCAATTCGGAACGCTTTGAACGCGACGGTAGAAGTTGACACTGACAGATGACACTATTATAACCCAACTGTTGCTAGCTATTGTCATTTCGAGTCGTAGACAGTCGTAGTAGTTATATTTTTTGGGTTGTTTGAATAAGTGAGGAAATAAACAATTATGGAGCGCCAGGAGTCGCTGCTGGTTGCCGTTCTAAGTTTGAATGTCAGCGTGACAGCTGTCACTTTTGATGGCTCGCTCACAGTGGTTACGCTCAGAGCATGGGCGATGATAGCAAAACATAGCGGCGATAATGATGTCATTCATGTCGTCATATCAACCATTTTGAGCTATCGTTATCACGCTAAAACTCATTCGGAACGACCTCATAGACGCTGTAATCGATTATGGTGCTATTCGGAACGGAACGGAAGAGACTGTCCACCGTCGTCGCGTTCAAAGCGTTCCGAATGGATATCTATGATGGTTGTCATTTCCCACTCGGAACGGGCATGATGGTCGTGAGCGATGTGTCTTCGTTGACGTGACTCGGAACTATTACCTACGTAACGTAACTATGTTTGATACGCAAAGCAAGATTGACAGATTTGGCGAGATTGCAATTGCAATTTCAATTCTTCTTTTAGAAAATAAACATAGCGTCACGCCTTCTCCCATATTGGCTGGCAAAAGCTTAGTTTTACCTAAGTTTAGCCGGATTTTGATTATTCCATTTCGTCATTGTCCTTTCTTTGACCTTTTTCAGTATTTTATTTTATTTATTTTTAGCAAAATCCCATTGCAGTTGCATTCTTAGTTTTCGTGGTAAATCGTTGTCCCCAAGTACCGTGGTCTTGGTAGATGCTTGGTGGTAAACGCATTTGTCGCGATGCTTTCTTCAGTGGATATAAAGCGCGAGGCGGAACTGTGCAGCGCTTGTTTGAGCACTGAGCGCAGTCTGTGTCCGCTCACTGCCGACTCACTGCTGTACACTACGCTGCTCAACACCGCACAGCATACATACCAAGTGAGTCAACATATACATTATCATGCTCAGTCCACATTGGCGCGCTACTGGGCATTATATACGAAGACACATCTTGAGTCAATAAGCTGGCAATAATTTTTGCTGTGGGTCAAAGTCCGTGAAGTCAAAGATGAGGTGTCTGCAAGAATACCCTTAGCACCTGAATCCACAGCAAAATTGTTGACTACTGAAATTTTTGGTAAATTTGACTACAAATATAATGGAAACATTTATTTGGGAAGAGATCCAACAATCATTCGCAGATTTCCCACACCCCAAAAATGGAACATTGGTAATGTTGTTTCAAGTAATATATTATTATTTATGTAATCAAGTACAAATTTACTGGTCAATAATTTATGTTTCCTCAAGTTATAACATTGAAGATTTGGATTGAGAGTCGATACAATGGAGATTTGGAATGCTAACCAACTTCAAACAGCTAGGATACAGGATAATTTTAGAAATTTGTACAGTTTGTGTAAAACTCATGTTGTTCTTACTCGGTGAATCTCTGCGGAGAGTGTGGCAGTTCCTGCTGAAAGATACAAAGGGAGCACTAGATACTGACTTAAATTGTGTGTTTAACAGAACTCATGTTGTTCTCAGTACTCGGTGAGTCTCTGCTGGGAGTGCCGCGCTCTGCTGCGGAGAGTGAGGCAGTTCCGGCTGAAGATACAGAGAGCGCACCAGATACTGACTCGCGCTGAGCCCACGTTGGTGAGTTGCAACTAAATAGTAGTTTCACGAGAGAGTGATCAAATGTAACTGGCACTTTAACGAAGATTTATTCAAAATAGTGGCTCTTGATTGGTTGAAATGAGTTTTACAAGATGTCATAGCAAATTTTCCGACAATTGCTCTGTACTGACTACTCCATACAAAAGAGATGACTCAAATCCCCTAAAAAACCCCAGGCGCAAACGAAAAGTATTTCTAAATGTATAATTGGTACAGTATTTTTAGAAAATATTCAATGCTAAATTAATAAACAGGCAATGATTAAGCCCTAGAATGTTTCGCAGGCTTTCTCTAAAGACTAGCTGGCACACTTTGCAACATAATTATAACCTTTATTTTCTTTATTGTCTATGTACTCATAACTGTCAAACTATTAACAATGAATGTACACCTGATGCAAAGGTTCTTGACGCCTTTGTGCCGCCTGGAGGGGGTAGTGGCGCAAGGGAACAAGAAAGATGCAAACATGGGCGAGAAAGAGAGAGGTAACATATTAACTTGGCGTCAGCTGTACAAACAGATATCCCTCTAGCCTACTAACGATTCTAGATTGAAAAGTGAAAAGCAGAAAGTTTGACTTCTGAACCGTATTTGGACGAGTTAGGAGACAAACATACTAAAAATCCTTAGGTGAGCCCTAAGAGCAAAAAAAGAATTAGAAAACAGTTTTTTTTTTTAATATATTTATCTGATACCTCTTTAAAAAAGTTTGAACTAAGGTTAAGCCATATATAGTGCCATATTAAGCATACACAGTGGACTAATAAGGTAAATCATATATAATGTAGCCCATTGATGTCCACACTGAGGGGCACAGGCCCTTCGCGGATACGAGTACGATTGAGCCACTCTCCATCTCGCTGGCTCAGTGCGGGTTATGGATGGGTTTCGCGATAAATCCGGCCAAGTAGCGATAGTAGCCGGTAACTGTTTTAGTTAGAACTTAGAAACTAATGAAATGAATTATGCCATAGTAAAATAATTAATTTTGGGGACCAAATTTTATAGAAAACTACAATTACTAAAAAAGTACTCCAAAAATTACCATTAATCTTAAGACAAGTTTACAATTTACAGTTACACTTTTTCACTGGATTTTCGTTACTGGCAGTACCTGTTCATGTTCACTAAACAGTAAAGTTGATTACGACAAACCCTTCCATTCCGATTATTTTTTTGTTTTGCAGTTGGAACATAGTGCACAAAAAAATGCCTATTATTAAAATCTCAAGTGTTTGCCAAAAGACAGCAGTAGTTTATTAAAGTCTCCTAGAAAAAATAACATATTAGAGATAGGCAGCGCTTTATACTGATATAAGCGAATAAGGAACAGAATAAACAATGTATTTTTACAATATTCTGAAGAACTTCCATCTGACCTAACATGGATGTTTTGCCTGTTAACAAATAGCTCAAAACTAAGTTCTGGTCAATACTGTGCAAAATAAATGGCATGAAAAATATTCCATTAATGGTGATTTATAATATTTATATTTTGCTGAATGACCGAATGAATAAATTTTTCATAAAAGCATATCAATATTAAATGAAAGAGTTAAAAAAGAAATTATGCCCCTTTTTAAGATAATATTTTATTCATAATTGAAATCATACATATTTGAGCGGCACTGTCATAATGGCAGGAAACATTTTGAAACTTCTTTAATTCTTATAAAATGTTGTCCTGTTCAACCCTATTCACTTTTGTATATGTGCACTTTCATAAAGACACACACTGTATAATTATGTTAGACTAGCAGATGCCTGCGGCTTCGCTCGTGCAAACTTGTGTAAAAATGGCCAGTCCATATAAAGATTAACCGCTCCTCCAATCCCATCTCCCGCTCCCCCATTGTTCAATCGTCTGTATTGTTCAACTTCCTATCTGTCAAATTAACAGATTCATAGGTCAAATAGTTTCTGATTATCATACAAACTCTATCCTACCGTCTCTAACTTACGGATGTCAAACCTGGGCGCTTTCTGCTGAAAACGTAAGAAAAATATCTTTGTGTCAAAAGGTGATAGAAAGAAGCATAACTAATTTAAAATTCATAGATAAGAAAAGAAGCTCAGAAATAAGATCACATACCAAATAAATAGATGCCATGGAACACGTGAGAAGAATGAAGTGGAAATGGGCAGGACACATGGCTAGAATGAAAGATACCAGATGGACTAGGGAGATGACTGAAAAGATAGAGACAAATGGGAACGCTTGGAGGAGGCCTTCATCCGACCAGGGTGCTCATAAATAAATAAAATCTACATAAAGAATAATAATATAATTATAAATAATTGAATATACTTATAATTAAATTTAGTATTAAATGCATGGCCTAACATATAGATCTCAATAAATAATAAATAATAGAATGTTAATTGAATGATAATATAATGTAATAAATCAATTAAATAAATACTAAAGTAAAACTTCTAGGTATATAAATCCGAAGTAGGTATTTAAGATGTTTTAATGTATTGTTTAATGCTGTGAGCAAAATATGGGCTTTTTATTTATTTATTTATACAAACTCTAACCGGCCCTTTTCGCCTTATGGGGGCAAATTTCGATAAAATCTTTACTGAACTGAAGTCCCATCTGTAGGTATAAACTACCTACCTGCCAGGTTAAAACAGCTTCATAGGCCAAGTTGCTTTTTTAACAAAGTCCATCCCACCATCCCCCGCTTAGCGGGAGGACATTCATCCCCCATTCTCCCCGGGGGGTGAATTTCGCCAAATCCAAAGTTTCCTGTATCTAGGACGCATGTTGGTAGATACCCGAAGCCACTCGGGATGTTTCGGCTGCTGCTCGGGCGTACAAAAATGACTTCGGGGTCTTGTATATAGGTAACGCTTTAGTTTGACGCGTCTGCTATTTACGAAGCAACTTCGGGCGGTGCAAGTGTTGTTTTATTTGCATACGCTCCATTCCGCGCCGCTTCGCTCCGTTCCGGTGTTGCTTCTTCTAAGTTCTAAACTAACCTATAACCCAATTGAAATTTAGCCACAATTAGCCACAATACCCAAATTTGGCTTCAAACACTTATAATAAAAAACCACGCGTACAAAAAGCGCACGTCGGGGTCTTGTAAATTTGTAGCCGACGCGTTAGTCCGATACGTCTGCTATTTACGAAGCTACTTCGGGCGGCAGAAGCGTCGGTTGTTTACGAATATGCATCCAGGACCAGCGAGTTAGGCTGTGCGTTGATATGTCAGTCAGTCAATAAGGCAACACCACAGAATACTTAATAGTACTAAAGAAAGATCACTCTTCAAAGACACTCAAATAAATAGCTACTCTCGCTGCGCGGCAATAAAGCGCAATGTAGCTTGCACCTGCGCTACGTTCAATAATCGCTAAACACCTACAGAATCGGTTACCCGCCCGTGCAGGCTAGATTGTGCCGCAACACTTCGCCTGAGAGCTTCTTTTACTCTGACATCTCGCGATGCGACTGCGAGCCAAGCAAGTGGCAATCTATGTGAAATCTCGAACTCCGGGTCGGCCGGCCAAACGTACCTAAACCGCTGAGTGAGACCCCACTGGCAGCACTTTGAATTTTTCAATCAATCAATCAATCAATTGTTTATTTGCTGTTAAATATGTGTAAATGCTTTTATGTCTCCTTCTCGCGGAAACGAAATCCTAATAATTACTCTTATTCAATCAACAGTCAATCTGTAACCAAAGTAAGTAGTATGAGAGACCTCGGTGTGACTTTTGATTCCCATTTATTATTTGGCATGCACATAGAAAACATAGTAGCTAAATCATATAAGGCCATGGGTTTCCTAATGAGAACATGTACTGACTTTAAAAACTTAAAAACTATCAAGATTTTATTCTGTGCATTCGTAAGGAGCCATCTCGAGTATGCATCGCAAGTGTGGAACCCCAGGTATGATGTCCATATATCTCGTATTGAGGCTATACAGAAAAAATCCTACGTTATCTTGACTACACGAGTAAGCAAAGACTGTCAGGCTACGAACAGCGTTGTTTAAAATACCACTTCCTACCTCTTGAGACCAGGCGAAGAATAAATGACATATGCTACATTATGAACATATCCAATGGAACACTAGATAATAGTGAATTGTTATCACATATTGGCCTACGTACGGATACACTACGATATAGACAGCACCCTACTATTCACATTCAACGTGCACGTACCAACTATAGACAGAATTCGTTTCTTATACGTGCTTGCGACAGTTTCAATCGTCTTCCTGCCCACTTGAATATAGACCTGTTCTGCTCTAGTGTTCCCTCTGTCAAACGACTGTTGGCTTGTGAGCACTTTGCCAATAGCTCATAGGTACTTACTCCTCCCGTACGCGCCCTTCTTAACTAATTTGCTTTCTAAGTTATATTTGCTTTACCCTTTTGCTTTCACATTTAAACCTTATGTTAATAATCACATATTGTCAACTTACAAGAGTTACAACTTACTTTCATTGTTGATATGTATACCATCCTTTATGGTTTCTTTCAGTGCCTGAGCGGCAATGTTTGTTTTTCAATTTCTATTTGCGGGGACCTATAATTAGCATTGTTTTATTCATTTAGACCATGTTAAAATGCTATATTTTGCTGCAGATCCTCCTAAGACTGTATAAATAAATAAAAATAAAATAAAAAAATGTGATCTTAAAATTATTGGTATTCATCAGTTTCAACATATTCACCATCTAAGGGTTAGTGTGCAAATATTTTACAATGTCAGTTTTGAATTAAAAATAGAGTTTAATATAAAATTATTTAAATAAATAGATTTGTTGTAAGTATATCATTTACTACATAATATAATTTGTCCATGAAATAATTAAATAATTTAGTTTTAAACTGATTAAATGTAAGGTATTTAATGTCATCAGGGATTTTATTATAAATTCTTATTGCCATACAATATGCACTTTTAGAGTATAACTGTAGCCTTTGTGGTGGTACATATAATTTATCTTTGAATCTGCCTCTTGCACTAAACATTTCGCAGTTTTTCTTAAAGATACCTGGGTATTAATTTTATATGTATAGAGGATGTTTGTTTGTATAGTAACTGTTTTTATTTCAGCACTCGCAGTTCAGTTCTCTCTCCTGCTTGACAGCGACGCATCAAGTTTACAATTTCGACGACTCGCCATGTAATCAGAATGAAAAGGTAATACACAAACTGTTCTGAGACTTTCTTAACAACATAACTGCGGCAATGGCCTAGCCTACTGTCACGCAAAATAGAGGCCCACAGTTGTGCCCACAACTGTGGGCACAACTGTGGGCCTCTGTGCCTCTTACCTCCATGGTCTAGTGGGTGACACGCTTGCTTGCTGACCATGTACCACAATAATCGGACGTTGCGGGGATACCTTGTCCGTGCAAAGGTCGCCGTTACTCCAGGCGGAAGACCTGCATTATGAGAGGGACGGAATCGGGGAAAAATTACATAAGACGGTTTTAAATTAATATAAAATTAACTAAAATAGCTGTGCAACTTTTCATAACAGGTAACCTAAATTACATTTTATGGAAATTGGCGCAACCCATTTAAATAAATAATCTAAAAAAGTGTAAATTTAGACCTCATTTTAATAAGTATTTACTTTATTTCTCAATAGCGAAAATTATTCCAATCGCGTTTCTGATAATACAAAACCTAGGAAAGGTCCCAAAATTGATATAATAATTTATTGAACTTTAATAATTATTTAACGGTATTTAATCGCACATCAAAATACATTTTCATAGCAAGAAAGGATCAGCGAAAATACTTCTTATGTTTTAAGTATTTTGTTGTAATTACATGTTCAACCTAATACGAAGGATAAAGAGTTTGTGGGTGGTGTTGATAGAAAATGCATTCGGGTTATTTGTTTTTTGGCAAGTATTTAATCGCACATCAAAAATGCTGATTTGCACAGCAAAAAAGGATCAGCAAAAACACTTATTATGTTTTAAATAATTTATATATACTCAAGTTTATACTTCGCTTCGCTTACCCCCTTTACCCTTCACCTAAGCTATCGCAGTATTTTGCCCTGATATTTGCTGTGAAAATTTGTATATTTGTTGTGCAAAACAGTATTATTGATGTGCAGTTTAATATCTCCCTTATTTAACTTGGGACTTCTTTTGAACAGCTGAGAAATAACTTCAAAACGTGTCGATTTTATCGATATATCACCTTTTATAAGCTATAGGTCCCGGCTACTATCGCTACTCGGTGGTAGTAGACGAACGACTCCTCCATAAACCCTCACCGAGCCGGCCAAAGGCCAGTGCACCTCGACGGGGACATTAAAAAGGCTACGTTTATTTTAATTTTAGTTCCAGATTTTCTGCGGGGTGAATGAAGAGACAAAACCAAGAGAAACATATAATGAAGACAATTTTAAATACAACTTGGAGGCGGAGAACATTTTCGTAGAAAGTCTCCCTGTCAATGAGACTGTACAAGATGGAGTCAAAGTGGAGGTGTCGGCTGCTTCCGAGGACCTGTATGGGAGTGACCACACTTACGAGACACACTTAGATCTGCAGGCGGCACTGAGTAAGGTATCATAATATCCAGCAAAAAGCGGCTCTTTGTGGCTTAGGAGCGGAAAAATGTATGGAAATTCTCTACTGCACTGTTTTTTTTTTTATCGCGCAAACAAAGAGGTGACATGTCAAGTTACTAAAAGTAAAACCCTAGGTTTACAATGCGTTCGGTTGTCTGTGAAGTGATGTGTTTGCTAGGCTTAAAAAACGGTCAAGGGCGAGTCTAACTCGCACGAAGGGTTCCGTACCATCGTACAATGGCAGGGATGGTGTGGAGTGAATAGTGGGGATTTTACATAGCAAAATGTTGTTTACAAAGTTATTGGTGCGACTACATTTACACTCCATGTACGTAACCAGGTGCATTCATAAGTTTGTATGTGGTATTGAAAGAATTGTTGTATGGGAGCCCCCTTAAATATTTATTATATTCTGTTTTTTAGTATTTTTCGTTATAGCGGCAACAGAAATACATCGTCTGTCAAAATTGCATCTGTCTAACTATCACGGTTCATGAGATACAGCCTGGTGACAGACGGACGGACGGACGGACGGGCAGCGGTGGCTTAGTAATAGGGTCCCGTTTGGCACCCTTAGGGTACGGAACCCCTTAAAATGAAATAAATATATTGGAACTCTATTTAGCGTCTGTCAAAAAGGTAATAGTCAGTCCTATAGCTTGTCAAATTCGTACGTAGCACTCCCATGTTCGCACCTTTCGGCCCCGTCGCCCGCAGACCATAGGAGTGCTACGTACGAATTTGAAAAGCTATAGTTTTAAAGTATAATAATAATAATAATAATACCTTGGACACCATTTACACACATTGATCTAGCCCCAAACTAGGATTCCCTGTATCTTGGGTACGAGACAACGAAACACATACTTATATAGATAAATATTATACTTAGATAGATAAACAACCATGACTAGGGTACATACATCCGTTCTCATCAAACAAATATTTGCCCCCACCGGGACTCGAACCCGGGACCCTTGGCTTCGTAGGCAGCGTCACTGCCGACTCGGCCATTCGGGTCGTCCGTCGTATGCAGCATCGCCTGACGGACTGTGGAGTATGCTTACATTCGTTTAAATACAAGTATGTATTTAAACGAATGGCTTGTAAGACCACGTGAACTTGTATGAACTATAAGCTAAGCATGTCTAATCTATCTTATTTTTTTAAGGGCAACAAGCGTAACGCTTCCGGCAAACGTGTAAAAGAGGCTTCAAAGTCGCGCAGGAAATCGAGGAAACTCAGCAGATCTGTGAAAAAGGAGAAGCGGATAAAAACAGGTAGAAATATTTTTATTAAATTTATATATGTCACCGTAAGATAGAAAAACCGGTCAAGTGCGAGTCTAAATCGCGCACGAAGGGTTCCGAACCACCATTCAATGGAAGCGATGGTGTGGAGTGAATAGTTTGGATTTTACACAGCAAAATATTGTTTACAGAGTTATTGGTGCGGTTACTTTCACACTCCATGTACGTAACCAGGTGCATCCATAAGTTTGTATGTGGTATTGAAAGAATTGTTGTATGGGAGCCCCCTTAAATATTTCTTATATCCTGTTTTTTAGTATTTGTTGTTATAGCGGCAACAGAAATACATAATCTGTGAAAATTTCAACTCTCTAGCTAGCTAGGTTCTTGAGATACAGCCTGGTGACAGACGGACGGACAGCGAAGTCTTAGTAATAGGGTTCCGTTCTTACCCGTTGGGTACGGAACCCTAAAAGCCGTTAGTTGATCAACTAACGGTTTTTTTCTCGTAAGTTGGTCAACTGCCGGCAGATAGTAAACTGTAGCGTACTGCTTACTATATGACGCGTTAGTTGATCAACTAACGGTTAAAACCTTTAAATAGTAAACTGGTTTAAACTTGAATTGCAAACGAAATACAAGGGCAATAGTCTTCGTGTTAGGTTGGCATGTAAGAACAAAAGAAACGTAAATTCTAAACCCTGTCAGTCTGGTTTAGTATCTGTCGATAGTTGATCATCTACCGCGTTAGTTTATCAACTTACGGTTTTGACTATCTTCCGGTGACATATTTTATTTATTTTTATTTTATTAAATTTGGAAAACTTACAGCTATTATATTCATTTAAGTACAGATAAATGCGTATGTCTAAGCCAATTACAAGTTTTCGCCTATGTTTGAGACGAGTGAATACTTGCTAAGGTGCAATTATAAAATAAGTTATCTAGGTGCACCACATTACACCACAAGGTTTTGTTTAATTAAGTATTTTATCTACACACGTATCATAAACCCTCTTTACTGCGTTCAAAAACCGCACGTTACGATCAGCATTACGTTAAACTACTTGGTAAAAACTCGTTTCGTATCTGGAAAACTACACATAATGGTCATTATGTGTAGTTTTTCTACATGTAATGACATTCAAATTTCGAACGCCGACGCCCACCCGCGTGCCGTCCCTAGTTTGTCTGTGAAGTTGGTACTGACATTCAAATTTCGAACGCCGACGCCCGCCTGCGTGAAGTTGGTACTACAGAACAAGCTAAACAATTGCAGAACCACAATGCCGGTCAAACATGCGGTTCCTGAACACATCAAAGAGAGCTTATGATATGTGTGTAGATAAACTAGTGTATGTAACTGTACATAATTAGGCATTATGCAGCAGTCACATAAACTACTATTATGTTTTTTATAGTCAAGAAACGGAGATGCTATGCCTTGCAATAATACTCGAAATTAATAATATTGGTAATACCCATTAGATGTCTATTTAGTGTTTTGATTTGATTAGTGCCTGTCGCCAAAAAAATTGTCTATTTATTGTGTTACGGAATATGTTTGCCTTATCATGGTATAAATCGCAGTATGCCGGTATACATGTAACAACCTTCTCTCGACCTCTGTGGCGATGTGGTTGTGGCTATGGCTACCATGCGAGAGGCCCCGGGTTCGATTCCCAGCTGGGGATAAAGTGAGAGTAATAGCCAGGACCCGTCATTTTAAGCTCCCAAAACCTCTATTAGCGAGAAACAGAAACCTCTGTAAGAGAGAGTCGTTTTTCCCTCATAGACCTCCGACATAGAAGCGACAGTCGAGCTTTATTTACAAATTTAACATCTGCTATTTTATGACTCATTCTTAGCTTTCGTGGAACTTCCTACCATTGTTTTTGTATTGTTTTCTCGTCAATATTGTACCTATTCTATTTCGTGGAACTAAATAATGCTGTTATTCTATCGCATTCTTTTCGAATGGACACGTGTGCCTGTGTACCGTCCCGTTTGTCGGACTTACTCAGTTTGTAGTTATCAATTGCGAAAGAAAGTTCTGTTCCGCATCATGTCCAAACGGAAAATTAAAGTACTGTCATTAAGTGATAAACTTAAAATAGTGAATGCGTTTGAATCCGGAAAATCACGAAATGAAATTCAGAAGGAGTTTAATTTACCTGAATTCACCTATTATAAAATTATAAAATCAAAAGTCTCTATAAAGTCTGAGTGCTCTGACGGACATGGAAATATTAAGAGGAATCGGGTTTCTGAATTTCCCAATATCATTTTATTTAATCAATATCATTTTATTGAATTTAGAATTTTATTATTTTAAATATGCACTCCGGTGATACGTCAACTTCGTCGTGTTTCTGCTGAGCGTACTGCCCGGTCTGACTGGTAGAATTCTGTGTCATATTGTCGGGTTGAAGAAAAATCCTGCTGAAGTTATTAGCCATTTCTTTGTTATTCGTCTCACCTCCAATATGCGTCGGCGTTGGAATTCTGACTTTCAGTATTTTGTTGGTTTGTTGCCAAAATCATCTAAAATCTCCCTGCTTCATACTATTGGCAATTTTATCCATTACTATCTTGACCTCCAATCGCCGGCACTTTTTGA
Organism: Argyresthia goedartella; assembly: GCA_949825045.1. Classification (NCBI taxonomy): domain Eukaryota; kingdom Metazoa; phylum Arthropoda; class Insecta; order Lepidoptera; family Argyresthiidae; genus Argyresthia; species Argyresthia goedartella. Next base: position 7,689,163 of record OX463832.1, on the reverse strand, counting down.
GTTCCCGTTGAAATACCGTACGGCATTGTCTGCGCTTATCAGCTGATGAGCCTGTGATCGGTCGTCCATCTCGGTGCCATAGAAGTAGTGCGCGTCTAGACTCGGCATATGACTCTCAACATGCTCACTCCACCCCGGTGTTTTCTTCCGACGCTTATTAATCTGTCTGTTGGTGCTGAAAGCTGTCATCGCGGCATATTGCATTGTAGACACTATGGATACTAATGGATTCATTACCAGAGAACGGGACTTTGAGTAGTTCACGTGCATGTTTTTCGACTATCTCAGTATAATACGCTATATGATTAATATTCCTCGGATTCCATTTCCAGTGATTATGTAGCTTCTGAGTGTTCAAATTGGATACATCCTCGCATGACACCAGGCTGTCTATTTGTAACTCCACATATATAGGTCTATGGTCTGTCCATGCCACGCCGTAATCGATGCATATGTTGTTTACTAGCACACCGACCGTCTCAGTCGCAATAACATGATCGAGCCACGAGGTGGTCCCATGAGCATCACTCACGTATGTGTATGAAGAATCGGGAAGTCTTTCTTTATCTATATACTGGTATTTGTACTCACTACAGAATCCTTCCAGCTCTTTACCAAATATCGAGGTAGGGTCCGCGTTGAAGTCGCCGACGATAATACAGTGCGCCGTTTTGCGTTCCTCCACTATCGCGTTAATTTGTGCAAGTATTTCGCAGAATTCCGGCAAATTTTCGGTCTTCATAACTGGCATGTAGACGGTAATAAAAAGTATAGTATGTATCTCCGATAGCGTTATCTCCACAGCTGCTATCCGTGTAGATTCGCAATCTATGCTGACCACTTGTAAACATTTGTTATACAGAACTCCAACTCCGCCGTACGGGCGTCCTCGTAGTATGTCAGCTGATGTATCGACAGCATATAGTAAGATCATCTAAACAGTTACTAAAAATATGTAGTTAAATTGCAAAGTTCCGATATTTAATTAAGTTCCTGAAATTGAGTACCGCTAAAAAGTAACGTCCACAGTTTTGCTTTCGTCGCGCTCCAAGGTGTTCCGAACACAGAAGATCACCTTTAAAGTAATATCTTAAATAACATAAAGAACATCAAAACCTATGAACTTGATATTATTGGTAGAATCAAGAAACACCTTGGGAATCTTCGTCACTGGTTTCTCCGACTTCCATGATAAAGTCTTCTATCCCTTTTTACTTTCGAGTAGAACGAAGTGAACATTAAGGATGTATTGTATTTGTAATTTCAGAGCAGGTTCTTAAATAAACTTTCCGGTTGTAGACCACCATTGGCCGCTATAACAGCCAGAATGGTTGAAACTTGAGGCCTTCTCAGAAACGGTTTTGCTGTTTAATTATAAAAGATATGGGTTTTAAAATAACATTGTAGATAATATTTGAATTTGAAATTATTACATAGTATTTGATCGCATATCAAAAATATTGATTTGCACAGCAAAAAAGGATCAACAAAAACACTTTTTATGTTTTAAATATTTTATGAGTACTGTTTAACGTTTTAAGTTTAAGTTTAATGTTTTAAGTATTTTTTGTTGTTCTTACATGTTCAACCTAACACGAAGGATAAAGGGGGCTTCGCTTCGCTCACCCCCTTTACCTTTCACCTAAGCTACCGCAGCATTTTGCCCTAATATTGGCTGTGCAAATAATAATTTTTTATGTGCAGTTTAATATTTCCCATTCAACAAAACCTATATAAAAGAGATCAAAAAACAATCTGTGGGAGTTGCTTCGCCCTTTTTCTCTCATAGTGGTCCAATGTAGAAAATATGTTTGCTGAACATACGTTAATATTAACAGAAAATATTTTTTTATTTGAATGTCAAATAATAATAAATTTTTTTCATTCGTCAGTTTTTTCCTGATTAATGAAAATGACGGGATTTTCAATTTTCCGCCAAAACTCAGCGTAAGACCGGGGCGCCGAGTCCCATAGTGAAATACGAATAGCAATAGTGAATCGAGTGCTCGCAAGGGCCTAAAATACCATAGTTGGCTTGTCAGCGGCGCTTAATTGTTTGGAGACTGACTTCCGATAAAGATAAAGATAAAGATGTTTATTTGCTAAGATAAGGGTACAATAGGCGGTAGAATTATATTATGGAACACCTTATCAGCTATTAATTTAGCATGCAAATATTCCGACTACGGCATTTGGCGCCCTTGGGGGGAGCAATTGATACACTATTGCTATTGGAGTTTTATTACGCGACTCGCATATTAGTGTTGGCATATGGGAGCACCCAGATATTTGAAATGAATCTCGTGCATCTTTGTTCACAGAACCTGCACTTGAAGAATATAAAAGGAAAAGGACCATCCCAGACACTATTGCATCATTTGATAAACAGACTATTGAGACCTATAGTAGTGACAACGATGACGTCATCTCTGAACGTATGCCGTCACAAACCGACAAGAAACCCTTTCAGTGCGAGGTGTGCTCGAAAACATTTACGCTCAAACAAACTTTGATATACCACATACGCATTCACACTGGCGAAAAGCCTTTCCAGTGCGAGTTATGTCCTAGAGCATTTCCGCGAAAACAACATTTGCGCGACCACGCAAAAACCCACACAGGCGAAAAAGCGTATTCGTGTGAAGTGTGTCATAAATTATTTTCGAAACGAACAAACATGGTTAGGCACATGCTATTGCATACTGGTGAGAAATGCTTTCAGTGTGAGGTGTGTTCGAAACAATATACAAGAAATGAACAACTGCTTAATCACATGAGGAAACATCATGATAAGTCGCAGAAACCGTTCTCGAATAAAATGCGCGAGAGACTCTTTAAGTGTGAAATTTGTTTAAAAGCTTTTGCTATGAAAGGGACTTTAAAGACACACATGAAGTCGCATTCTGGTGAAAAGCCCTTTCAGTGTGAAATATGTCTGAAGGCATTCACACTAAAAGGGACTTTAAACATACACATGAAGTCACATACTGGTGAAAAGACTTTTCTTTGTGATATATGTCTAAAAGCATTTACACACCAAGGAACTTTGCTCAGACACATAATGACACATACAGGTGAAAAGCCTTTTGAATGTGAAGTGTGTTCGAAAAAACACTCGCAAAAGGCACATTTGCTCAGGCACCTGAGAACTCATATTGGCCAGAAACTGTTTCAGTGTTCGATTTGCCAAAAAGCATTCACATCAAAGCAAACCATGATAATCCACTTCCGAAATCATACTGGCGAGAAGCCATTTCAGTGTGAGAGGTGTCCAAATGCTTTTACACAAAAACGGCAGCTACTTGCACATAGGAGGATTCATATTGATGAGAAAGTGTTACATTGAGTGGGACCGTAATATTTATTTTATTTATTTAATATTTACATTATTTACATGGGCTATTACAACGAATACCAGATCGACTCAAACATACATTATGAAATATTTACAAGATACAATTACGGTTGTAAAGATAAAATATCAAATATATTAGATGTGGTACATACATAAGGGGTGACAATTATGATACAAGGGATCGATTATATATATACGCAAAATAAAGGTATTTGTATACAAATACGTTTATTTTGCGTATATATAATCGATCCCTTGTATAATTATTTTTACCCTTTATTATATATATATATATATATATATATATATATATATATATATATATATATATTATATATATATATAATAACAGCCCACTTGGCAACTTAACGTGATCACGCTGTCGTCTTAGTTACTTTGCTTTATTTCATATTCTCTAGGCGCAAAATTAATCAATGTTTTTTAAAGTTAAATTTAACTTGTCTAATATCTGTTTTTTCATTAGCTGCCGAAAATAAATCCGGCAGAGTTACCATTGTAAAATATATAATTGGACTCAGTAGTATATTTTAACCATAAAAAGGACTCGTATCACTTAAAACCACAGATAGTAATGTTTTATAGCTTACCCAAGAAAATAATTTATAAAAACAATATCGTAGAACACATAATTTTTTCTCGAAACTTTAATGTTATCAATTGCTATTTACTTAGGTATTGACAATACTGTGTTGTGAGGCCGGTCCACAATGTGGCGGGCGAATGTGGCGAACGGAAGCGACTGACTAAAACTTTAATATATTATTTCGTCCGATAAGCGTGTTTTATTTTACAGGTATTTTATAGTGAGCACTGATGCTTATCTAGGTTCCTCGTGGTGCGGCTACTTTCATACTCCATGTACAGAACTATTCATTCATGAGTTTGTTTGTGGTGTTGATAGAAAATGCATTCGGGTTATTTGTTTTTGGCAAGTATTTAATCGCAAATCATAAATGCTGATGTGCCCAGCAAAAAAGCATCTGCAAAAACACTTTTTATGTTTTAAATATTTTTTTTGTACTCAAGTTTATGTTTTAAGTATTTTATCTAAACACGTATCATAAAACCCTCTTTACTGTGTCCAAAAACCGCAAGTTACGACCAGCATAATGATAAACTTCTTGGAAAAAACTAATTTCTTATCTGAATATTGATAAATTATGACCCTAATGTACCAAAATTTGTTATATTATGACATTCAAATTTCGAACGCCGACGCCCGCCTGCGTGCCACCCCTAGTTTTTCTGTGAAGTTCGAACTACTGAACAAGCTAAACAATTGCGGAGCAATGATCAATGCCACAATGGCGGTCGAACATGTGGTTCCTGAACACATCAAAGAGAGCTTATGATATGTGTGTAGATAAACTAGTGTATGTAACTGTACATAATTAGGCATGCCCTCCATTATGTAGCAGTCACATAAACTACTATTTTGTTGTTCGCTTCGCTCACCCCCTTTACCCTCCACCTAAGCTGCCGCAGCATTTTGCCCTGATATTTGCTGTGCAAATCAGTATTTTTGATGTGCAGTTTAATATTTCCCTTTTTTTCATAATAATTCCAATTGTCTGAGTAATAAATTGTACTTATAGCCACGTTTTGGTTTCTTTCATTATTCCTATAAAAAATAATAAGCGTGTGAGCTATGGACTATATGATTCATTTAGCAAGGATGAAACGAAACGCGATTGCAAAAATGTAGACTATAGTTTTGTGACGAAAAGCGGGTAGTAACGATTTTCATACAGGTTTTGACACTTGAATGTTGCAATACAAACGATTGCTCTGTCAAATTGATAATAACTTCTGTGATCGGTACAAAAATTTTGACGATCTTGGCTTATATTTAGTAGTGATTCCTGTTCTTCGCTGTTGTTTACCTGGACTTTGATATCTGCTTATCTGTTTACTATACATACCTAAGACTACGCCTTCGGCAAGTACGAGTGCTGGTGATCCTGGTCCTTCGACAAGAACAACTGCATCTGACTGGACCTTGTGAAAGTGCTTTTCAAACTAAGTAAGCCTTTTTGTCTCCAATACTTTGTTCACTCTAGTAATGGTCTTTTGACATTTCCTTATTGCGTACATAATAAGCAATATTTTCATTGCAAACGTCAAAAATATATAGGTTTTGAGTCGTCAAAAAACCATTAATAGAGTGGACAAAGTATACGAAAAAAATACCACGGAGAGCATTAACGCCCAGTGAAAAACTTACGGTAGTTAACGAGGCATGAGCTGGATTGAATGCTTTCTTTTAACTCTTAATTGTACACTAGGACTACCTCTCTATAAATATTTTTTCCTTTCCTCACAGGTTAGCTGTAAGAAATTTCTCTTTAGAAATAAGCTCACCTTTGCATATTGTTCGTTATATTTTTTCCATTGAGTTTTCTGTGCAATAGAGAATTATTATTATTATAATGCTTGTCGAATTGACAGGTAAGTGTACTGCAATTTCAATAATTCGTACTATGCAGGTCAGTACTTACCCACCGCTCGAAGTAAAGTTTGTTGAACTGCTAAATGAGATTCATTTGTATCTGCAACTGACCCTAATTAGTCAATTTTATAAAAAGCATCATACAGTAAGGAATCTCTGAACAATACCTATTGAAGTTCTAATAGAAGAAAGCCTGTGAACATGGATGGTAAGTTTCACATTCGTCACAGCTAGGTAGGTAGGTACTTATTTATCCATAAAACTAAACCGGACCTCACTTGGTTTCCAGGAGCCTGCACGGAAGAAAAAGAAGATGATGAATATCCAAGCCACAACTTGATTCCCTCCACTTAACGTGCATTCATTCAGCATCACGCACAGGTGAGTAAAGGTTTGACTCACAGAGCATTGAATATTAGAGAGAGGGCAAGCCGCCGCGCAACGGCTGACCGTTGTATGCCCAGTGTGCATACAGTGCATTCATTTGCTCTCAACGAGAATTCCCGAATGCACGCGCCGATCGCCTTAGAAAACTGACAACACTTATCTTTATTTTCTATAATGCCGGCCTGTGCAGTTGTCCTATTTGAAAATCGCAGTGTTTCGACAAATTTCCATAATAAAGGTATAACATTTCACAGGTAAATACTGAAAATACAATATTTCTTCCGTAAAACAACACGATTAATTAAATATTCCGAAAAGTATTGCTATTAAGTCGCATCCAGATTCCGTCTCTCTCATACTCATTAGCGTTTCCTACTAGCGAGAGAGACAGGAAATAAATTTAATGTCCATGACGCTGTGTGCGTGCTTTATGAAACTATGTGCGCCTCATGCGCACGTTTACAGCCACGTAACTGCTTTGCCTGTGTTTACCAATATGAAAGTAAGGATAAATGTGTAAGTGGTTATTATGTGTGCGTGTTCGTTGTGTTTATTTAATGATACGTTGTGTGCGTGAATTCAGCTTGCGACAATCGGTTTGCATACAAAATAGACTGAACGCCCTATCTCCTATGTTGAGACATCTGTGGTTTTACTCCACTAACCTACTTAGCATTACTACATAGATATAATCAGAGAAGTGTTTAGGACACAAGAAAATAAGCATAGTTGAAAGGCCGCAAATTGGGAAAATGACCAGATTGGTTACCAAGCAGGACCTTAACTCAACTACCCTGCTGTAAGGTCAAATCCTGTCCAATATGTATTTTAGCAACAATTTATTTGACAATTCGATTCAGACTTTCAGTATTGCAGTGTTTGTATCTATTCAATAGATATTATACCTTGTCTCATGTACCCAAGTGGTGGGACCGATTTTTTAGTATTTGTTATAGCGACAACAGAAATATATCATCAGTCTAAATATATCACGGTTCGTGAGATACTGCCTGGTGACAGACGGACAGACAGCGGAGGCTTAGTAATAGGGTCCCGTTTGGCACCCTTCGGGTACGGAACCCTAAAAATTAACTCCAATGTCAGAGGTTTTATATTGGCTAATGACATTACTCTGTTTACAAAATAATTATAAGATTAGGAATTTGAATATAGCATACCAATAAACAAATATACAGAACAGCAATAAACAAAAAAAAGTTCTTTTATTAGTTGTAGTATAGAACTAATAAATACGGAACCCTTAAAAATAACAAATAATCTAGGAACAGAGAGCTTGTCAAGACAACTCCGACGGGCTGAAACTGGGCTCTGTGATCAGAGCCTGGATATCATCGAGGACCAGACCACTTGCCAAGACGAATTAAATGAGCCCAAACACGATGGAGTTGCGTCATTTCATTACATAGTTCCCTTGACCGCCTTCCAGCATCATCATCAGATCAGCTTCATGTTATAAAAATATTGCATTGTCCTCTGATGGACATATGCATATGAAATTTCCCATGGCTCACAGTAAAATAATATATAGATAACTGTAGACCCATGGCTCACAGTAAAATCATATATAGATAACTGTAAACCCATGGCTCACAGTGAAATCATATATAGATAACTGTAGACCCATGGCTCACAGTAAAATCATATATAGATAACTGTAGACCCATGGCTCACAGTAAAAACATATATAGATAACTGTAGACCCATGGCTCACAGTAAAATCATATATAGATAACTTAAGACCCATGGCTCACTGTAAAATCATATATAGATAACTGTAAACCCATGGCTCACAGTGAAATCATATATAGATAACTGTAGACCCATGGCTCACAGTAAAATCATATATAGATAACTGTAGACTCATGGCTCACAGTAAAATCATATATAGATAACTGTAGACTCATGGCTCACAGTAAAATTATATATAGATAACTGTAGACTCATGGCTCACAGTAAAATCATATATAGATAACTGTAAAAAAGGGGTTGTTTTTAGCCCGTATGCCACACGAGCTGATGCCCGCTCAATATGTGGGGACCCGGACATAGCAGGGAGGTCTGACTCTTGGGCATGGGTAATTCCATTTTTTTTCCCTCCAAAAAAAACATGAGAAATTTCAGGTCCATCGGAAGCCGGGAAGCCGGGAAGCGGGTCAAGTGTAACTTGCAAGATTTGATTGAGCCCGGGATAGGTGCAACAGGTGGATAATAATGAACTTTGCTATTTTACGTTGATTTTATTTCAATGTACCAATGAGACAATTAATTTATCTTAAGTACTGTTAATCTGTGGGGTTAATCTAGCTCAACAGAGACCTTGCTGTTATTAATTTGTAATTACTTATTATTAATCATAATAATCTGCTTATTAATCACAATAATTAATATTGTTATATTTGTATTAGTTAAGAACAAACCATTTTTTAAAGAGATCTAAAAATCTATCTGTGGGGTTTCTACGCCCTTCTCCCGCAGTGGTCCAATGTAGAGAAGAGCAAAAAATGACGTTTGCTATGTATATGTAAATATCTACAGAAATAAAGCACTTTGACTTTGTTCTAACGGTGATTGAAAACATCGTGAGGAAACCTTCATTACTGCTGCGGCGCTTGGCTAGCCCCGTCACTCAAATTGTAGAATTGAATAACAGGCTCAAACACAATTTTGCCTCTGCCACCCTGTATGGGAAAAGGCGTGACGCTTGTTTATTTCAATAATAAACATTGCCGTTTCACATTGATTTTATTGCCTTAATATAAATATAATGCCTTTGGCATATTTTTTAATCAAAGTACAACACAACATCTCAAGTCTCTATCCATTGAAGCCAAGGGTCCCGGGTTCGAGTCCCGGTGGGGGCAAATATTTGTTTGATAAGAATTGAAGTTTGTAGCCTAGTCATGGTTGTTTATCTATCTAAGTATAATAATTATCTATATAAGTACGTGTTTCGTTGTCTAGTACCCAAGATACAGGGAATAATAGTTTGGGGCTAGATCAATGTGTGTAAATAGTGTCCAAGGTATTATTATATTATTATATATTTTCAAAAATGCAATTTCTCAATTAAATTATATTATAGTATTGCATTATTATTTACAGTATTAAATTTCTAGACATTATATTTTAGATAGATAGATAAACGTTTATTGCATCAAAGCAGCACACATACAAATTAAAAGTGATACGGAGGTGCAACTATAAAATACAGAATTCCCTGTATTTTGACAGGACATTTTAGTGTTAATTGTTGTTTTTTGGCACTACCCTGGGGGACCGAGCAGGACGGGACCAGCGTGTGGGCACAACTCCTGCACCCGAGCACAATTCCTGCGTGTGGGCACAACTGTGCCACTCCCGCCTCGTATGGGAGTAGGCATGATGCTTTGATAGGTTGTGAGTAAATATTTCGCACCAAATTATCAAACAGACGCCGCTGGGAGCATCAGACAAGATCGGGTTGAGTAAAAAAGAGAGAGTTTTAAGCCTCGCCGCATACGGACCACAAAATGTTGTTACTTTTGGCGGCCACTTACCACAGCTTCAGCCACTTGTGGTCAAGTTCAAGTTCAAGTTTAAAGATTTTTTTCATAATAGCACAAAAATTGAGACTTAATGAACGTCATAACATAATCAAGCATAATATAACATGAAGAAGGTGCCTAATTATTACATAGAACATAGTATATAGGGTGCAATGAACTGGTTTAATGCCAGATGTCGGTGCTTGTGAAGTCATTAATTTTTTAGTAAAAGTGGTCGGTGGCCGCTACTTTTTTACCGCGTTGCTTGCGAGTCATAAACGACTGCGCGCGGGTTGACTTTAGTGAAGGGAGATGGGTCAATCTCACGAGTGCCGTGTGTCAGCGTTATGTGGCGGGACAAGAAGCGAGCAGCGGCGATTTGTAGCCCGTGGCGGCCACCGTCGCTTACCGTGAGTTGCGAGTACCTATAAAATGTCTGAAGAGTCTTGTAGCCGACCGCTACTGCTGACGACGTGAAGCCGACACGTGTGAGCGAGACAGAGCACAATAGGTACTTAGTACTTTAAGTAGAACATCACGTCGAACGACTTCTTTCTCTACGAGCTAGTCTTCTCTCTCTCTGTCTTTGCCTGCACCTTTGACCTTGATGATATGAATTGTTCCCTTTCAACCCTCTCATCAGTGGGTATTTGTAATTTTGTAATTTTTGTAATTTCTTTATTGTACTACACAAAACAGACATACATACAGATAACTTATAATAGAAAAAACATGTACAAGGGCGAGCTTAAAAATAGATTTATTCCAGCATACCAAGATGGTAGGAAAGGTGATGAAAGGTGAGCAGGGGAAGACCTGCGCGTACAATAAAACTCTATAAATACTACGAGTGATATATATATAACTGGAAAGGGAGAGATAGTGCTTCTTTAGCCGGTTTTAGAATATATTTAGAGATCGACTGTCGGATTCTGAACCCGTGCTCGTAGGCCGCAGTGGAGCGATCCGGAGCTTTGAGCATTGACGTCATATGTGTTCTCATTCAATCAATGAGTAAATATTTAATTTTATGACAATTGTTTTTCCATTAATCCGGGAAGATTCCGCCATTTCTCACGTTTGGTCATAATGTATCAGTTTTACTCCATGTGTTCTCTTGTGCACCATTAACTGACGTTTTTGTGGGAACGCTTTCGGACAACTCTCACACTGAAATGGCTTATCGCCGGTATGGTTTCTTATGTGAATCACCATGGTTTGTTTTGATGTAAATGATTTTTGACATAGCGAACACTGGAATTGTTTCTGGCCCGTATGGGTTCTCATGTGACTGAGCAAATGTGCTTTTTGTGAATGTTTTTTCGAACACACCTCACACTGATAGGGTTTTTCACCTGTATGTAACCTCATGTGTCTGTTTAATGCCACTTGCTGTGCGAATGCTTTTAAACACACCTCACACTGAAAAGGTTTCTCGCCAGTATGGGTTCGTATGTGCGTAAGCAAAGGCGCTTTATACAAAAATGCTCTTGAGCACAAATTACACTGAAATGGTTTCTTGTCAGTATGCGCTTTCTTGTGCTGATATAGCCCCCGTTTGCCAGAAAATGTTTTAGTACATACTTCACACTGTACGGACTCCTCCCTGGTACGAGATTTTTTGTGTTGTAAAAACTCCTGTTTATCCGAAAATATTTTTAAACATATCTCACACTCAGCTGGTTTTTCACCTTTCACATGATCTTGATTTGAACTTTTTGAACATAAGTGATGTTCATTTTCATCATTATGTGTTCGTATGTGATTTAGCAAATATTCTTTTCTCGAGTACAGTTTTGAACATACCTCACACTGAAACGATTTCTCGCCATTATGGGACAACATATGCCTACGCAGATTTCCTCTTGCTGAAAATGCTTTGGGACAAACCTTACACGGAAATGGTTTCTCACCGGTGTGAGTTCTTCTGTGCTTACGCAAACTGTCTTTTCGTGAAAATGCCATCGTACACAGCTCACACTGGAAAGGCTTCTCTCCAGTATGTAATCTCATGTGAATGGTCAAAGTTCCTTTTAACGAGAATGCTTTTGAGCACACCTCGCACTGGTGAGGTTTCTCGGTAGTTCGTGCTCCTATACAGTCAATATCATATTCTTCATCATGACTGCAGAAAGACTCAAATGTTTCGTCATCGACAGTTTCAGGAAAGGTCCGTTTCACCTTCTTTTCTTTAGAACGAGTAGATAGATCTGTAAATGAAAATATTAATCGATAAATTATTTGAGATAACGGTAGTCTTCTAGTGGTGAAACTCGCTCGCCTTCACGCAGGAGACAATGAGATAAGTCATGTAACTTATGTGCATTATACAGTATGCTAGTGGGCGTGATATTGCGTGCGGCCCTTTAGTTGAGAAACCCCAAATATCATCTTACATAAACATCTTAAAGGACTTGTGTTTAAACGATTACCAAAAAATTTGAAAATTTACTACCAATAAATTCGAAATGACTGCCAGAATGGGTAAATGATCACCAAATTGTGTTTGAATAAATGATCACCAAACTTCTTATTATTATTTCTGTACTTAAGTTTGTTGTTGTTCTTACATGTTCAACCTAACACGAAGGATAAAGGGGGCTTCGCTTCGCTCACCCCCTTTACCCTTCACCTAAGCTGCCGCAGTATTTTGCCCTGATATGTTCTGGAACTTTTGGTGATAATTTACCCATTTTGGGTAAGAAAAATATTTTGGTGATCATTTAAATTGTTCTCCATCTTAAGTATAGCGCTTATCTGAGTATGGTACGGTGTCGGTGCGAGAGGTGTAGTGACGTCAGCAGGGCGCGAGGTGTAATCGATAGTATCGCTTATGAGGGCATTCCGAGCCACTAGCTCTAAATGGTTGCTATGACGTCATAAATGACATCATTATCAGTTTGCGTCGAGTGCCCGTTTCAGTTTGCGTCGAGTGCCCGTTTCAGTTTGCGTCGAGTGCCCGTTCCGACTAGTCGCTGTGTCGGCCGTGTGTGACTCACTTGTTTACGTCGCGGACGAACGTGCCTCATTATAAAATTGTCGACCTTATTTCACTGTAGTATTACAGTTGCTTTGAGTGTGACGGACTATCTTAATATGAATTGTGCAAAGTGCAGTCAGGTGGTGACCGACGCTGTTTTATGCAGCGTCTGCAAAGGCAATTATCACTATGGCTGTGCAGGAGTTGCTGAAACTACACACCGAAAAATGACTAACGAAAAGAAAGCGAGCTGGCGCTGTATTTCTTGTCGATCCGGGAGCACTGCCAAACCTTTTGACTCGGCCACTGTAACATCAGAGAGTCATCAGCCATCCGATCTCATTAGCCCAGCCACCACTGTTGCCGGCTTCGACAACACCAATGTGTCGACAAAATTTCAACAAGGCTTCACAACCTTGCTAAACGAGATCAAGGGGCTTAGAATGGACTTTAGTTTGGTACAATCACATCTGCAGACCTGTATGGAAGGTATCGCTACTATTAATACGAGATTAAGCGACATGGAATCTCGTTTCGCCAGTCTAGAGGATAGGGTGAACGAAGTCGAAAAAAAAGGCGATCTTGTGGCTAAACTGCAATCCAACCTTACCGCAGCAACGACAATTATATCTACCCTCCAGCAAGAAGCCGACGCTCGGGAACAATACTCCAGGATGAATAATATCCAAATCTCAGGCGTGCCACTTAAAAAAGGAGAAAACTTGATTTCAATCCTTCAGAACGTATACAATGTCGTGGGATTACAATTTGAAGTTCAATATATAGACAGCATACAGCGGCGCCGGCGCCGGCGTCGGCAACCGCCATTCCCAGCAGTCGTCGAGTATCCGTGAGCCGGCCATCATTGTCAAGTTTACCCGGCGTATGTACAAGGACGAACTTCTGTCGGCAGTACGTGCACGCAGAGGTATCACAACAACCTCCATTGGCCTCAATGGCCCGGCCGCAAACTTATACCTCGGAGATCATCTCACTCCGGCCAACAAGCAGTTATTGAAGCGTGCGCGGGAGCTCAAGAAGGAGAATGAACTCACCTACCTGTGGATACGAGACTGTAAAATCCTAGCCAGAAAAACCGTATCATCTAAGGTCACGGTGATTAATAACAAGTTTGATTTCAATAGGTTCAAGTGACTAATTTTAGCATTGTTTTCCGATTCACACCGAATATGTTTTATTACAACTATCCTTAAAGTTCCTAAGAAAATTGCAGCCCCCATGTGTTTTGAAACTATTATTCTCTTAAGAAACTATTTGCGAATCTCTATATATAAACAAAATAACCAATTATTTATGTTTCATTCAAAATAACAACATCATATATATAGTTTATGCTCCAGCACTGCGTATATAGTTTATACTTCAATACTGCATTATCAGAAAGTACGGTGTGTAACAACACAAAATGATGTTATTTTTTATTTCACTAATGGCTACTATTACACTAACATGACTGGTTATTATCAGAATGTACGTGGGCTTCGTACGAAAACACATAGTTTTTACTCGCATGTTGCTTTATCAGATTTCGATTTTATTTGCATCACTGAAAGTTGGTTAAATACAAATTTTTATGATAGGGAATTGTTCGATAATAGGTACATTGTTTATCGTCGTGATAGATCAGCTGATGAGAGCGGCGCGGAGCGCGGTGGGATGGTAGTGGCGGCTGCAGCCGACTGCCCGGAGCTGGCCCTGCCCCCCTCCTGCTTTTTCCGAGTGCATTTGGGTATCCGTGCCTTTATCACAACGCGGTAATCAAAGACATACATTTTTGAATATATGTTGTGCTAACATACCGCACGGGGCCTTGTATTAGGAGACGTTAGAAACTTTTTCCGAGATTTGTGGCCAGCTTATAATAGAAAATCCCAATGATATTTTCCTTGTAACAGGGGACTTCAATATATCAGATGCACAATGGATTATAACCGATTATTTTAAGTTAGGCTTCGAGAATAGTGATAGTTTACCTGTACAGCTACTGGGCGAATTCTTATCTTTCTCAGGTCTGGGAGAGTATAACAGTTGTTTGAATTGGAATCAAAGGATTCTCGATCTTATTTTTTGTAATAAAACTTGCGAAGTTCTTGCCAGTGCTTACCCTTTAACGCCAGAAGATAAGGCACTTCGATTGGAAATAAATATTGACATTACACTTCCTCTAAGACCTGCCCCTGTTTTCGTATATCGTTTCTACCATGCAAACTTTCTAGAAATAAATCTGGAGCTGTCTAAGATCGATTGGTTTGAGCTTTTCTCAGGCCATGCACTTGAAGAATGTGTATTATTATTCTATGACGTTTTAAATAACCTAATCGATAATACGTTCATAAGGTAACCAAACGTATTTCTTGTTCTAAACCCCCATGGTATAATAAACCGCTTAGAAGACTATTAAATGAAAAAAAGAGGTATCATAAACTGTAGAAGACTTACGGAAATCCTTAATACCATGATAGTTATAAAACTCTGAGGAAAAGAATATTAAAATTGGAACCCGAATGTTACAAAAATTATATAAGCCAAACTGAAAATAGAATTAAAACCCACCCAAAGTTCTTTTCGACTTACATTAAATCAATTCTTGCAAAAAGTGGTCTTCCGCAGGTTATGCATTACAAGGATATGCCAGCCTCTAACGGTACTCGGATATGCGACTTATTTAACGAGCACTTCTACTCTGTATTTGAAACACCGCCTGACAGCTCCTTAGACTTAAACAATCTTCCGCCAGTGAGTAACACAGTTATTGACATGGATAAAATTTCTTTAACGAATGACCTCGTCGGTAAATACCAAAAATCCATTAATACTAATAAAGGTGCAGGTCCTGATTGTATAAATCCCATCCTCATCAAGAATTGCTCTACTAACTTAACAGTGCCTATATCACTACTTTTCAACAAATCCATCAGAGAGGGATGTATGCCCACAATTTGGAAACGTGCACTTATTACTCCAATACCCAAAGGTGAAGATAGTCATAAGATTGAAAAATATCGGCCAATCTCTAAATTATGTCAGTTTGGTAAGATAATGGAAAAAATTGTTACAGATCAGGTATCTGCTGTCGTCTATCGGCATATCATCCCAAACCAGCACGGTTTTATTAGGGGTCGCAGTGTAGAATCGAATCTGCTAACTTATACGGAATTCATATTAGGCGCGTTAGACGGTAACTGTCAGGTTTTTCCAAGGCATTTGATAAAGTCTGTCATGAGCGGTTGCTTGTAAAGCTGTGGCATATCGGTATTCACGGTGATCTATTTCGTTGGATAAAGTCTTATGTAGAAAATCGTTCGCAGGCAGTCGCGGTTGGAGGTTATACTTCCCAGTATAGGACTATCACTTCAGGTGTCCCACAGGGGTCTCATTTGGGGCCTCTATTAATTATTCTGTACATCAATGACATTACGGAATGCATAAGACAATCTAACTTGCTTTTATACGCTGACGATACAAAGATATTTAGAGTTATTCAAAACACAGATGATACCTACAAAACGACATAGATAACTTTGAGACCTTTTGCGTCTCAAATAATTTATTCCTAAATCACGATAAGTGTGTTGTTATAAGTTTTAGTAGGAAAAGAAGAAATATCGATTTCAATTATAATCTTTGTAATAGAGAGCTAACTCGTGTCAGCCAGATCCGTGATCTTGGTGTAATAATGGACTCAAACTAACTTTTATTCCTCATATCGATGCCTTTTTGCGTAACTATTTTAAACAACTCGGCTTTATATTGCGTGTAGAAAAACCTTTCAAAAGACTTTTAACGTACAAGATATTATTTAATAGTTATGTCTGTAGTCGATTGGAATTTGCAAGTGCGGTTTGGAATCCATTGTATAAAGGACACAGTGATAGAATAGAGAAAGTACAGGAAAAGTTTGTGAAGGCAATAGAGTATCGTACAACAAATAAATACTCAGATTATTCCACCGCTTTAAAAAGACTTAACTTTACTTATTTAAGTTATCGTCGCGATCGTATTGATTTTTTGACCCTTTTCAAAATTGTTAACAATCATATTGATGCCCCTATTTTATTATAGTCACTTAATTTTAGAGTACCCCGACGCTGGGAGCGAGCTTGTAGAAAAAAAACTCTTTTTTATATCCCTCGCAGTCGTACTTATAATGTCGTAGTCGTACGTAGTCGTACGTATAATGATAAGTTTGTACATTTAGATATTTTTAGCAGTATGTTAAGTAAACTCAAAAAACTAACCATTACTTATGAATCAATTTAGGCTGTGTCATATATATATGCTTTATTTTTGTTTTTCATTTGTGTTCATGGGCGTAACATACACATATTTACATCTAGACATACATGTACGTATGTTAGTTGTTACGTGTTAGTACGCATTTTAATTTTGTATCCCCTTATTTTGGATTTGAAACATCAAAAATAAAATTAAAATAAAAAATCGCCTTTAAGTACCGTTTAAGTTGTCATGCACAAAAGCAATTCTTTCATATCTATATATGAAAGAATTGCTTTTATATATATCTATATATATATTTTTTAAATGTTTTGGTTTGTAATATTATTTTTAGGAAACTGTAAGTCTACTATTTATAAGAATTTTTATGTATTACTTAAAACTATGTGAGACTGTTCGTTTCTTTAATAAATAAATAAATAAATAAAATAAAAATCATTAGCGCCGGTATGTTGTGCTGTCATCAGGCAGGCATACACGCACGGATGTGCCCGACAGGTACCCGCCGAACGTATCTCAGATCTGATCCGTGACTTCGCATACACTCAAAGATTTATCCATCGGACGCACCTAGGATCTGCCTGAAAGTGTTTTGTTTTTACAAAACTGGTCACTTTTTATTTTATGTAGCCACAAACTAGATTGCCCTAACGGCAGCACTGGCGAACCGGCGGGCACGTCTGCACCTAACTACACACGCACTCGAATGCTCGGATCGTATCCGGCCCGGTCGATTTGAGCACGGGCAGCAGGCAGGCATATCCGTGCCCGTTACATGCCATACATTGGCAGATTTGTCCGCAGGCACGACTGGCGGGCAGATCTGCCGGGTACCGCCTTGCGTGTGTGCTTGGCTATCGACCATGCTTCTAAATGTTATAGCTTGTCAAATTGGTACGCAGCACTCCCATGGTCTGCGGACGACGGGGACTAAAGATGCGGGGGCGGGAAAGAAGAGCGCGGGCGGTTCCTACTACGCGCCCCGCCGCCCGCGCTCTTCTTTCCCGCCCCCGCATCTTTCGTCCCCCGTCGCCCGCAGACCATGGGAGTGCTACCTACGAATTTGACAAACTATATTGTGAGTAATCAATCAAAAGTGACATCTGTCAGCTGTGCTACTCAGATCGTCAAAGCCATCTTCTTCCGAGTCTAATCATATTTAAAGCAGCAACCAGAAACTCCTGGTGCTGCACATTATACAAGGTGACATTTAATTAGCTGACCATATTTTAGGGAATGATAGTAACGAGAACAATTTAAACGAAAAGCAAAATCATTTTTTTCTACCCAAAATGGGTAAATGATCACCAAAAGTTGCAGAAAATATCAGGGCAAAATACTGCAGTAGCTTAGGTGAAGGGTAAAGGGGGTGAGCGAAGCGAAGCCCCCTTTATCCTTTGTGTTAGGTTGAACATGTAAGAACAACAAAAAATACTTAAAACCTAAACTTAAGTACAGAAAACATAAAAAGAACTTTGTTAATCATTTATCTAAACACAATTTACTACGTATACTAATTCTGGCGGTCGTTTCGAATGTATTGGTAGTAAAATAGTTTTTGGTGATCGCGCCGATGATAACCGCCATGAACAACTTTCCCCAAGAAACATATGGTCGTAAACGAAAAAAAAAACATTTGGGTCGGCCATTGTAACTTGTAATCAGCTGTTCGGGTCAATGTACTGAGGGACAAATCTTTTTTCCGTTTGCGATCACATGTTTCTTGGGGAAAATTGTTTATAATGATGGGTACTATCATTCCCAAAAATATGGTCAGGTAATTAAATGTCACATTGTACATTGCAATAAATATTGACTCTGTATTCATGCAAAATCAAAATATGGATAATGGTTTGTTTACTATGTTTATCTGATCTGGTAGTGTCAACGTCTAAATCGCGTTCAAAACGTTCCTAATGGGTTTTATGTTTAAGCTGTGGTGGACGCCATTTCCCTTTAGGAATGGCATCTTAGGAGTTAGGAGCTTGATGGTACTATTAGTACTGTTATCTCTATTCGGAACGCGCTGGTAATTAGACTCCTCGCGCATCGCAACATGACTGCAAAAATAAGCTTTGTAATGCAAAAATAAAATAAATAAACTTTGTTGAGCAACAAAGTTTTAGTGATCTTATTAACTTACCATTTTCCGTTGGCTTTATTTTCCTATCATGCTTAACTGTGTGTTTATCTGTTGCTAACACTTTTTGTTTTTTCCCAACTTTGTTAATTTTTTTAACGACCTTCTTGCGTATGTGCGGACCTTTGCGCCTGTTGCCCTAAAAAAAAACATAAATGTAAAAAATGTGTTAATTTTTATTAGAAGAGTTATCCCTAAACCCCACACTAAGATTGCGTCGTGTCGTGGGACTAGGGCACTGATGAAAAACCGAAATCAAAGTTTCACGAACACTCAAAATGATTGACTGTCCTTCACTGTGAAATGACAGCGACAGTATGGCACTTGCTGGCTTCAAACGGCCGGAACGCCTTTCTGAATTCAGAATATGAATCCAGAATCAGAATTCATTGGTCTCGTCTTTTCCCAGTTTTTTTTTCTTTTTTTATATTTCTATATCGTCGACTTCTGTGGTGTAGCGGACGAGGCTGCGCTTCCCATGCGAGAGGTTCGATCCCCAGCTGGGGATAAAGAAAATAAACCCAGGTCTTGGATGTTTAAGTGTGTGACTTCGCTGTTTCTGGTTCCCATAGCCATTCTCCACTGACACAGATTCTTTCAGATTATGAATTTCTCAGATCCATTTGACAGAATGTTTAGGGCATTGAACAGCCTAGTTTTATAAGATAAGTGTGACGCGGTGTACCGGAATTCCGATATTCAGATTCTGAATCCGGCAGTGTGAGGCCAGCTTCCAGACCCCCACAGCCGGCTCTGGCCGTCAACTGAAAGTCGCGCCACTTGCGCGCGGCTCACCCACATCGCGGGCCCGTCAGTCTATAGCCGTCTGCCGGACGACGTCACTTCCGCTCCCAGCACAACCACATCGCGGGCCCGTCAGTCTATAGCCGTCTGCCGGACGACGTCACTTCCGCTCCCAGCACACCCATATCGCGGGCCCGTCAGTCTATAGCCGTCTGCCGGACGACGTCACTTCCGCTCCCAGCACACCCACATCGCGGGCCCGTAAGTCTATAGCCGTCTGCCGGACAACGTCACTTCCACTCCCAGCACACCCACATCGCGGGCCCGTCAGTCTATAGCCGTCTGCCGGACGACGTCACTTCCGCTCCCAGCACACCCACATCGCGAGCCCGTCAGTCTATAGCCGTCTGCCGGACGACGTCACTTCCGCTCCCAGCACACCCACATCGCGGGCCCGTCAGTCTATAGCCGTCTGCCGGACGACGACACTTCCGCTCCCAGCACACCCACATCGCAGGCCCGTCAGTCTATAGCCGTCTGCCGGACGTCACTTCCGCTCCCAGCACACCCACATCGCAGGCCCGTAAGTCTATAGCCGTCTGCCGGACAACGTCACTTCCGCTCCCAGCACACCCACATCGCGGGCCCGTCAGTCTATAGCCGTCTGCCGGACGACGTCACTTCCGCTCCCAGCACACCCACATCGCGGGCCCGTCAGTCTATAGCCGTCTGCCGGACGACGTCACTTCCGCTCCCAGCACACCCACATCGCGGGCCCGTCAGTCTATAGCCGTCTGCCGGACGACGTCACTTCCGCTCCCAGCACACCCACATCGCGGGCCCGTCAGTCTATAGCCGTCTGTCGGACGACGACACTTCCGCACCCAGCACACCCACATCGCAGGCCCGTCAGTCTATAGTCGTCTGCCGGACGACCTCACTTACGCTCCCAGCACGCAAATCTTTAAATTCAGACTGAAACGCTGGCTTGTCGAGCAATCGTTCTACCACTATAATGAACTTCTTACGCCAAGCGTATAATTTTAGCCTATTGACATTATTTTGTGGTTCTTACTTTTAATTTTATTACTATTGCTAATTATTATTAACTCTGACTTTCTATAAAAACCAAATTTTATTGACATTATTTTATTGACTTTGTAATTTATTATGTGAATTGAATTTGATTATTGACAATATATATATTTTTGTTAACTCCAAATGCAATCATTCTGTAAACTAAATTGACATGTAATGTTATGTAAAAGTATGAATAAAATATCTTATCTTATCTTATCTTGCTATTTGCTATGGAATTTTGCTGTTGGGCCAAGCTGCTGATATTGACTCAATTTTGTTCTACAAAAAAGGGCTATTAGAGTAATTTATAACCAGCGCAGTCGTGACTCCCTGAGGGAACTGTTCAAAGAAATTAGCATTATCACTGAACCGAAGATTTAACGTAAACGTGTGAATGGGCATTATTTCCAATTATTTGGTTGGACCTTACTTTCTACCCGATAATTTAAATGGGGAGAACTATGAAAACTTCCTGAGAGCAGAATTCAACGATTTGATGGATGATTTGCCACTGAACCTGATCAGGGACATGTGGTTCCAGCATGATGGCTGCCCTGCACATTTCCGAAGAAGTGTCAGAGAATGGCTGGACACAAATTATCCCCATAAATGGATAGGACGAGGTGGGCCTTTACCCTGGCCAGCCAGAAGTCCGGACTTAGCCCCCCATGGATATTTATGTGTGGGGGCACATGAAGGGTCTCGTCTACAGCGAGCCCAATCCAATTGCGTCTGTCGAAGGATTGAAAGTCAGGATAATCAACGCGGCACACGAAATTAGAAGAACATTGACTACTGGTGTAGTAAAAACTGGGCTTCGCAGAAGAATGCGAAGATGTGTACAAAACAAAAACTTTAATCTAGGAAGTTAATAAATGTTATTTTGTACAAACTTACATAATGTTTTGCTTTACTTTCTAGGGCCAAAGAATAAATTAGGCTCAATAAGCGTAATTATTTTTATGTCCACTATCGCCTATGAAACTATTTTTTTTTCTACGAGATAAATAAGACCCTAGAGTGTTATACCATGTTGGATAGCTGATGAAACGTAGATATTTTAAGCACATCTGCTAAACGTCTGCTATACATTTTTTTTAGATATTCCTAAAGGTAAATTGTCAATTTGTTATTTTTATTTTTTGAACTTTCAATCGTCCCGAATAACGTATTTAGTTAACTTACGTAGGATTTTGGTTACTAAGTTCACAGAGCATCTTAAACTGCATGTAAAAAATAAATAATAATAATAATAATAAGGCGCATCCATTTCAAAATATCATATTTAATGGCAAGAAAATTGGCAATAAAAAAAAAACTATTATCTCGAAAATGGTTAGGTTTGGGGTAGAGTGTTTCATAATGAAATCAATCAGAAAAGATGGGTACTACACGCCCTTAACGGATCTAGGTCGATTTAACCTGTAATAATAGTATAATAGTATTATAATTATTTAGTATAAAATTATTGTAATTATATATTTTATTTTATTTATTAATATTTTTGTAAGGACTCGTTTATTTCGTCATATTGTTGTACATAGGTCTACCCCTGCTCAGCAATCAACATTTGCCATCCTAACCTGGTTTTCTGGAAGAAATATATCATGCCCACACTGTGGCTTGGAGGAAAGTAGCCAGCACTTCTTGGGAGAATGCGTAATGTATTCAAACATAAGACGGCGAACACTAGGGATGGATAACATTAAAGCAGATGATTTGTCAAACTTAAAGTTTAGCGACATCCTAGAATTCATTAAGCGAACAAGAAGATTTGGGGAGGGACATCTGTTGAACCAACAGTAACCAGTGCCCGAACACTGGGAATTGGGTGAAATAGTCACGATAGAGGACCGATCACCCGCCTGTGGTTCAGCGGGAGTCCCACCTCATCATCATCAAGGCCCTATGCTCCCCAAGGAGTTAGAGAACCCAAAAATAAGAAGTAGTAGAAGATCAAAAGGTCATGCGGCACATATTTTATCAGCAGTGCCCAGGATTTGCTTGTTTATTAAACTGCTATGATACCTTCAGTGCCGCCTGCAGATCTAAGTGTGTCTCGTAAGTGTGGTCACTCCCATACAGGTCCTCGGAAGCAGCCGACACCTCCACTTTGACTCCATCTTGTACAGTCTCATTGACAGGGAGACTTTCTACGAAAATGTTCTCCGCCTCCAAGTTGTATTTAAAGTAGTCTTCATTATATGTTTCTCTTGGTTTTGCTTTTTCATTCGGCCCGCAGAATATCTGAAACTAAAAAGTAAAATAAATGTAGCCCTTTAAAGTCCCCATCGAGGGGAACAGGCCTTTAGCCGGCTCAGTGCGGCATGACCGAGGGGAACAGGCCTTCAGCCGGCTCAGTGCGGCATGACCGAGGGGAACAGGCCTTCAGCCGGCTCAGTGCGGGTTGATGAAGAGGTTTTACAACTACTACTACCAATAAGCGATAGTAGCCGGGACCTACAATTTAACGTTTCATCTGAAACATATCACATACAATAATGGACAAAAACCACCAATTAATGTCCTCACCGTAGTGCAACGGCCTTTATCCATGTTCGAGTAAGATTGAGATTCGTGGTGAAGTATACCACGCTGGCTATGTGCGGGTAGTCTTATATTATCTTATACTTCAGATAAATTACTTACATCCTGTACCAATGAACAAGGTCAGCACCAGATTCGAACGTGCATCTCCTGCATGAGAATCGAGCGTGTCACCGACTAGACCACGGAAGTCCCCAGCTAAAGTCATTAAAGAAACTAACATAGCGTCACAGCTTTACCTATACGGGGTCAGAGGCACAGTAATGCCCACATTTTATCCAATGACACGGGCTAGCCCATCGCCACGACTAAGGGATCTCAGAAGAGTTTGAGTATTACCTTTTCATTCACATTACATGGATGCTCATTGAAATTATAAACTTGATGTGTTTTTGTCAAGCAGGAGAGAGAATTGAAGTGTGAGTGCTGAAACAAACAACAACATAAACTATACAAACAATCATCATCTATACAATATACTAGGGTTGGATAGTTTCATTGAAGAATACTTCAAGCGAAATTCTAAAATACATAAAAAACAAGAAGATTTGGGGGGGGGAGGGACGTCTAATTTTACATTTTATCAATCCTAAACGCCTTATTTTATTACACGTAAGCTGAATCAGGACCCTGAATGAAGGATGCTCTTGGCTGCTAATATGGGATCCTCAGTGCCTTACTCTTATTACACCTTTCTTGTAAGCTCTAAAGATAGAAGGAGCAAGCAATGTGTTAGAAAAAGGTAATGTCGCTTTTTCCAGAGGGACCACCTAAAAACGTCAGTTGGTTGCCTATGGTTACGATTACGCTACCAAATAAGAGAGGTCTAGAAAATCACAGCTTATAATGAATAGTTGTAAATCATCGATTTGGGCGTGTGCTTGACATGAGGTTTGTGTGCGCGTTTTGTTTGCTTGAGTGCTTGTTTTGCCATTGTCTATGAAGTTCTATGATACCTAACTTACTTTGAGTTTCTATATGCAACCTGAGGGTAATAGTACTATTGTCTCTTTCTGGCACAAAGAATACATCATATCATAACAGTAGCAGTAACAGGAGCACAGCTATTCAAGTATTAGTTTTTTATTATACAGTTTCTTCTATGCTTTAGTTATTGTTCTGACCTTATAAGGTACCTTGATTCAGCCTAGTGCCTTTAAGTTGTCCATGACAATAATGATTAATACAATAAAGACAATACAAATTACTAATTGTCTTACACCTCGTGTCCTCAGCTCCGGCCCCTCTACATACTTTGAACACTATTTTCTGGATAACCTTGACTATTCCATATAAAGTATGGAGTTGTCAGAGTTACAGAGAAAAGTGTTTGAAAGAGTGCCAGTGGGCCGTAGTCTAGTTATTTAGTTGAAACTCACCAATGTGGGCTCAGCGTGAGTCAGTATCTGGTGAGCTCTCTGTATCTGCAGCCTGAACTGCCTCACTCTCCGCAGCAGAGCGCGGCACTCCCAGCATAGACTCACAGAGTACCGAGAACGACATGAGTTCTGCGAAACAGAATTCGAGTTTGTATCATATCCTGCAATACATCCTGTCCCTGTCTGTTTGAAGTGCATATCTTGAATCACTCTAATGTTGAAGAACACAAAGGAGTATTATAATTTAGAAGATATTAACCATACACCATTATACAGTAGATGCATAGAGACGATGATGACATCTTATCTTGACAATAACAAACAGTGCTTTAAGTAATAAGTAATCTTGTATGTGGTTCTTTGCTACTAATCATGAGGTGGACACATGCAAGGAAGGATGGATGCAAAAGGCCGGAGTGAAGGAGGGGCATTAGTTTATAACAAAGCCCATGACTTTGAAATTCTTGGGCGAGCTGAGAACGACGCCAAGCGGGACAAACTAAAAGCATGACCACCTGTACCAATTCATTACAATCTACATCAATTTGGTGCTCAAATGCCCACAGTGTGCGAGGAACTGCACAAGGAAGATCGGCTACATAAGCCTCATGCGAGCCCACAAGTGTTGTCTATAGACAAAAAGTTGAAGCGGTTGGTGTGACCGAAATCAGGGTGGATAGTGTACAGAACAAGACAGTACATTTAGCTTCTCCAAACTCCAAACTTAACCTGTAAAATTATATTGCATGTTCTGACAATGCAATTCTGTACATGATCATCAAATCTCTTCTCACATCTCATTATGACAAATGTACTGAAATTTTTGTGGCAGTTTTTTTTTTTTTTTCACTATTAGGCAACCCGACATTGAAAGGGATTGCCTAGCACGCCACTTAATCATGCACCAGAACTGCTTAAAGTGTACGCACTGATTGCACGTTAGCACAAAAAAGGTAAAAAAAAAAAAATAAGTTTTTTTCACTATCTCACTGACTTACAATTTGATAGCAACCAGTCAGAGTGTTGATAAGGGGGCAGAAGTGTTTTTCCCTTGGCGCCCCCTTATCTACACCCCAACCCAGAAACCACATCAGTATTGGATTTTAAATACTAATGGGCATTCTTTAGGACAGTTTTGGCACACAGGGATGCTAATATACTCTTACACCATAATCAATTATAGTGTCTTTGAGGTCGTACCGAATGAGTTTTAGAGTGACAATGATAGCTCAAAATGGTTGATATAACGTTATGAATGACATCATTAATGACGCCATGTTGTGCTATCATCGCCCATGCTTCTGAGCATCAGCTCTTTGAGCAAACCATCAAAAGCGACATCTGTCATTAGATCAGCAACCAGCAGCAACTCCTGGTGTTCTATAATCGTTTATTTCCTCACTTATTTACCCCAAACAAAGCTAATATAACTGTTACGACTGTCTATGACTCGAAATGACAATAACTAACAAAAGTTCTGTTCTATAACCTAACTTTTGTTAGTTATTAGTATAGTGTTAGTACTACTATTAGTGTCATCTATCAGTGTCAACTTCTACCATCACATTCAAAGTGTTCCAAATGGATATCTATGTTGATCATCATTTCCCACTCGGAACAGGCATGATGGTTGTGATGTCACATGAGTGATAATGTCTTTTTATGTGACTCGGAACGCACGGTTAGTAGGTTGGTAACCAAGGTTATTCCTTAGTAATCTAATGTAATATCTTGGCCAATGCCTAGCTGGTGGGTCAATGTGGGCGAGTTATGATGATGATGGTTGCCAGAGCCTTCGACACAAAGGAGCTTGAGCAGCCAATGGACAGCCTCTGGGTTGGCGGAAAGGACCATTTGCAGTCCGCCCTCAATTGACCATAGAGGACAACAGCCATGCAGGATAGTTGTGTCCACTGCCTCCCCGCTACCGCCACGGCAGCGGATTTTCAATGTGTCAGTAATCTAAGCTAACAACCTATTTTGTTCCATTGCGCGCAAGTGGGCTAAGAATGAAATGCTGGCCATTGCTGGCCGCCAACATTAAGAAGTGTACACACTTGGTCTGTATGGTGTGCGGTGCCGAGCAGTGTGGCGTACAGCTGTGTATCGGCAGTGAGCGGATACAGACTGCGCTCGGAGCTAAGACAAGCGCTGCACAGATCCGCCTCGCGCTTTAAATCCACTAATGAAAACATTACAACTATGTGTATATCTGAATTCAGAGATAGACCACAAACAAGCCCGAGGCTACCTGTGAAAACAACACAGCAGTCTTCAAATTTAGCTGAACATAAAACATGAAATAAAATAATAGACAGGTGACAGGTGTGTACAAAATGCCGGAAAGTTTTTTGATCTTTTTAACAAGACCACAGATTAATTTATGTGGTTGGATGGCACCTAATAATGTACTCTGTGGGTGGCACCGCACCTCTATCGATCCATGTTAATGGCAGCTATGCCCGCCTTTGCTCCCGCTTGGTGGCGCTAGCGTAGTTGGGGGTCACGTCAATTTGACAGCTCATAGTGAGAGTATGGTGTTTTGTTGATAATTTTAATTATTTTGCGAAAAATGGCAGAAAAATACGGATCTTGGACTGTTTGCGACTTAAAAAAAGACTTAAGGTTAAGGAATGCAAGAGTTACTGGAAAAAAGGAGGACCTCATTGAACGGTAATGAACTTATCTATTTTATAACCTCAAAAATTACACTCCCTTGGATTATCCTTGGAAATGCCTCAGCCTATTTTTTATTTCAGGCTGGTGGCGTATGATCGCAATAACAATTTTCAATGCAACGCTTTGGAGGGCCATGATGTAGTAGATCCAATATCATTATCTGGGATTCTTTGGCCGTCAAATGAAAGTTTTACGTCTCTCCAACAAACTTCTGCAGTGCCGCAAATAGATATTGTCCACATCAATAACTACTTTCTGAGCGTATATAAGCTTGCTGAAGGAATCAGTATGTGCGCAGCAGTCCACAGAAAAGGTTACAGCATGATGAAGAATAACTTTTTGTTAGCTGTGGTGGAATCTAAATCTGATGAAAATCATTTTTACCGAGCGCAAGTCAACAGCGAAATGACAAAAGCACTAACTTACTATGTGAAATTGGTTATTTCCATTGATGGAAGCATCTCCGAAGCTTCATGTGAATGCATTGCTGGCAAAGGGTTTAGAGCGGTGTGCAAACATGTTGCTGTTTTGTGCTATAGCTTATTACAACTCAAAGAACGAGGTGAATTGTGCATTAAAGAAGCATGCACTAATAAAAAACAAGTTTGGAATATGCCTAAAAAACATAAACTGGACATTTCACCGAAAAAAGCAGAACTTATAAATTACACTGTACCAGTGTATAAAGTACAAAAAAAACAAAAAGGGAATTTATGCTATGACCCAAGACCACAAGAATTTAAAAATATGCCAGGCTTTAACGATAATGTTAGAAGTCAAGTAATAAACTACACAGCAAACAAGAAAAGAAGTCTTTGCATCAATGGAGCATTTATTGTAGCAAGTGTGCCAGCCATGGCCCATGATCATGACTATTTATCCACTTCAATCATGCATCAAATGATATACAACCGCATTCAGGTTAGCATATTTTCAGATGTCTTGGTTTCACCTGTCATGCACCATACTGCAGTGCTAGTCAGAGGGTAGTATATACAGTCAAGAGCACGTCAACCTAATTTACATTTTTACTGCAGATTTACATTGCCTGTAACATAACTGACTAGAGTGCACTAATGTAAAGGTTTACATGCTGTCAACTGAACTTGCCTATTACAAAGGGAATATTCATTTGAGTTTGTTTTTATTTTATTTTTATTGTGATATCGTTATTTTTAGGTCACAGCAGAGGAAAGAAAATGCCTTGAGAAAACCACACAAGCCCAGAGTAACTGTCCTACATGGTTTCGGGAACGGTCTATGCGATTAACAGCCTCAAGTGTTGGTACCATTGTTCACATGACTGACAGGAAGGACAAGAAATTGTTAGTAGAATCTATCATTAATCCAAAACCTTTCCATTCTCCTGCAACTGACTGGGGAAAGAAAAATGAAGCAAAAGCTATCCGTGCATATGAAGAAGCAACCAGCAACCAAGTTGTAAGATGTGGATTGTTTATTTCGTTAGACCAGCCTTACTTAGCAGCATCTCCTGATGGTCTTGTGCAGTTATTAACTGTTTTAGAAGTCAAGTGTCCCTACTCAATAAGGGATTCTATAATAACTTCTGAGAGCTTGCCATATTTGAAAATGAAAAACAATGTGCTTCATTTGAAAGCTAACTCAAATTACTATTATCAGGTACAAACTCAAATGTACGTCACCGGTCGTGACTTCTGTGACTTTGTCATTTGGACCAAAAATGACTACAAATGTATATCTGTTAAAAAAAATGATGTAATTATCAATAAGGAAATAATTCCAAGAGCTAAAGACTTTTTTGATAAGTACATGGTCCCAGCCCTAGCTGAGAAGTATTTGATGTAAGTAGGTTATAAAATAATAAAAAGTCTATAAGTATAACACAATATTTTATTTATTATTTTCACCACCATCCATTATATTATTACGAAAATTTGCTAACATAAAGCAAACAAATATTATTCTACTTCCTAGTGGTACTAAATTACTTGATAAATACTTAAGAATCTTGTATGTTTTGCCCAAACCAATTATTCTCTCAACATGTATTCTACTTGATGATATTATTTTAGAACGACAAAGTTGAGCAGGCTCAAGCTGACCAGACCTTTTTTTCAGAAATTCTGGCATATTTACAGTCACGTCTTTTGAGGCTAAAATATCTTGAATCTGAAAACCTCGATCTGCCAGTACAATATCATTTTTTTCAAGTAGATGAAACAAACCACACTTTTCAAACAAACATCTGTCACTGATGGAGCCTCCATAACTATCAGAAACAAAAGTTATATTACCTGTACTAGACATACCAACCAATACTTTCAGTGTATTACAAGATTTGTATGTTGAATAAGTGAGTTGCTGGGCTACTGGATTTTTGGGCTGATCTATTTTTATCTCTGTACAGTCAATAATTACTGTACTGGTACATTTACGGCCTTTGAACTTGGCATTTTGTTTGGCAGTTGTTAGTGGTACCCATATATTCAGTTCTTTAAACTGACAATACAGAAAGTTGAGCCATGTTATAAATATACGGCTAACTAGTGGTTCACTGATGTCAAATTTATATGCCAGTTCTTTATTTATCATGTTACGCCTTAGTTTTACAATAGTAAGAAGAAACTCATTTGCCGGAGACAGGATGCGAACACTCATACTGCATCCAGATGGATAATACAATAGATGATTTACTGCCGGCCCTAAAATATTAAAAACAAGCCAGAAGTGTTCATGACTATCAAAACCCGTATAGAAGTTTAGTTCACCTTTCTTTGCTTCTGATTGCAAATTTTCAATACAAAATGTGTTAAGCAGAGTACATGTCATAGTAGATGAATCACATTTCTGCACCTCTCCATATTTGTCTTTGTTTGCTTCCGTTGTCTCCAAGGGTATTTCAATCTCATTACAAGGTTCCGGTATGATTTGCTTTGATGAACAACTGGCTGGTAACAAGGAATCCTTGGCTAGTGAACGTTTTGTGGCGCGTTTTTGTCTCTGCTGTGTTGGTTCTCGGGGTTTTTCAGTCCAGCTAAACTGACTTGGTACAGCATCCTTCTTGAGTCTAGGTTTCGCTGTACAATAACAAAAAATATATTATATACCTAACAGAATTAGAGGTTATATTAGAAATAAAATTAAACTCGCATACAGGTAATGCTGTTTTTATATTCACGTTACTTACGATTCAGAAGGACAGAATCCAATGGCATTGCATAATCTGTTGGAAGAAAGTGTTGTTTGCAAATGCGTGCATTTTTTGTTGGGTTGAATTTATCTCTTCTTATAGCTACAATCCACTTTTTTCGCAGCTGTTTATCATTAGGAAACCTGTGCCCTGATTTCCTCATCGAGCAAAAAGGCACCACACAACACTGAGGCATTTTGGAACAGCAAAATATATGTATTTGCAACAAAAACAACATTAAATCTTGGAAATTATATAGAATTTGACAGCTTCGACAGATAGACTGACCTCCAACGCAACCAGCGCCATCTGCCTTGAGCTTTTGAGATTAGGTGCCATTGCTAATTCCATTGTTAATTCCAACGTGTGCCTACCCCCGATTTATGTAAAAAACATATCTTTGTTTTTTTTTTCTCAAGTTGGAGATGTCGCAGGCAATTTGTTTGATTCCGCATTTTACAAACGGCGTCGTCCGTTTACAAACGCGCGCTGCTATATAATATGCCGAAGGCAAATTGACACTCCTTACATGTTCAACCTAACACGAAGGATAAAGGGGGCTTCGCTTCGCTCACCCCCTTTACCCTTCACCTAAGCTACCGCAGTGTTTTGCCCTGATAATTTGCTATTTTAATTTCAATTTGTCAATTTGCCTTCGGCATATTACATAGTAGCCCGCGTTTGTAAACGGACGACGCCGTTTATAAAACGCGGAATCATACAATTTGCCTGCCACAGAGACACCTCTAAAGTCTAAGCTTACATAATTCGTTAAGGTGTATTTATTTATACAACTTTAAATAACTTTCCCACCATATATCTTGTCTATGTGACACTCTAAAGAGTTACGTTCATCTGAGCTACAGGCGGCTCTCCATGTTGTATTGGCCAACCTTCATTAATTTCATTTATTGGCTAGAATGTCCACATGTTGGACTTATCCGTATTGAATTCGGCCCCTCTTCTTGACCAAATAAAACGGCCAAGTGCGAGTCGAACTCGCGCACGAAGGGTTCCGTATCACCGTACATTGGCAGGGATGGTGTGGAGTGAATAGTTCGGATATTATCAAATGTTGTTTACGAAGTTATTGGTGCGGCTACTTTCACATTCTATGTACGTAACCAGGCGCAGATGCATAAGTTTGTATTTGATATTGTAATCATTGTTGTATGAAGCCCCCTTAAATATGTATTTTATTCTGTTTTTTAGTATTTGTTATTATAGCGGCAACATATATCATCTGTGAAACTTTCAACTATGTAACTACACTGACGAGCAATGATAAAGTTCCAGTGACATAGCACCAAATTACTCCTATACGGGAAAGGCTAGCTTAACCCGTCAAACGTCCTATGCGCTACATAAGCGCATAACTTTTTTGGGCGGCTAGCGTCCTGTGCGCTGCATAAGCGCATAGAAAGTATTGCAAACTTCAACGTTTTATGAATATTCACCAAGTTTCAGAACGTTCCCGGAAGTAGTCTAAGATTATGAGTAGTTTAGTTGGCAACCGTGTGATATGATTGGAACTGACATTGAGACAGCCTATTTATCAAAATAAATAAAATACCAAGCCATGTGCCATTTTGGGCAGGC
The DNA here is from genome assembly GCA_949825045.1 of Argyresthia goedartella. Classification (NCBI taxonomy): domain Eukaryota; kingdom Metazoa; phylum Arthropoda; class Insecta; order Lepidoptera; family Argyresthiidae; genus Argyresthia; species Argyresthia goedartella. The sequence continues at coordinate 7,656,829 of OX463832.1, read as the reverse complement.
GACCGGCCGCAACTTACTTTTTATGTTTGTCAATATTTATTTATTGTGAAGTAATTACTGTGTTTTGTGATAAAATAATACATCTTATCGCTGGAGAAATTAATAGTGGTGATGTGAAAAATGGAAAATAGTGTAAGTTTTGTGTTTGGCCCGTAAGAACGAAATATAAATAGAGGTGTCAGTGTCAAATAATGGATTCTGCAAACAATCGGTGAAAAGCCTCATCAACTTTATTATCACATGTGAGTAATATACATCACAAGATAGGTAATTTCATAAACTTTATTATGGTATATAACATGTTAGGAAACTAATAAAATAACCTAACAAACTTATCGAATTCCTAACGCAAGTCGATTGAAAGTTTATTTTCGCCAGAACCTTGGACGCGTTAGGGTCCACGAGATTCGCTGTACAGGGACATTCCAGAGGTTAATGACGCCGTCTGCAAAATTGGAGTACATTTAACAGCGCATCAGAATATTACCAATTGAACAAAATACTTTTTAATTTGTGAAGCTAGGTTCTATGTCTAAGGAAATATATTAAGGTGTTTGTCGGCATTTTGTGGGTGGAACATTTTCATTGCTCGTCAGTGTATTACGGTTCATGAGATACAGCCTGGTGACAGACAGACAAGACGGATAGCGGAGCCTTAGTAATAGGGTCCCCTCTTTACCCTTTGGGTAGGGAACCCTAAAAAATAATATATTCTTTTATGATTCGTTTTTGCAAAAAGTGCTCCTGACATTTTTTCAATCATGTGAATAGCTATTTTTAGGACCTAGGATCTAGAACCTATTGCTAAAAACCTAGGACTAAATATTTATCCTTGCGGCTAGTTAGTTGCGCATAGTCATAAAGTATACACCTAAGGGTGTTTCTTTTTAATACAAAAAATGCCCGTAACCGTATTGATTTCATCAACACGAGGAGACGAAATCGATACGCTCACGTGGCACAAATTGATTTAGCCACGACGAATTCAGTAAGTACCGATAAGAAAATCCGCGCTCCGGTCGCGTCTTCTGAAAAGCCCGTGGGGTACAACGCTGGGCCACGTTGTGCCCCACGGGCTTTTCAGAATTTCGAACCGCTTGAAAAGCCAGAGTGCTACAGCGCGACGCTGCGTTGTACCACACGGGGTTTTCCAGCGCTAACATTGACAATTCATCGTCTGAATAGCCCGTGGGGTACAACGCTGCATGCACTCGGCGTGAAAGAGAAAGTGGATTAGCGCACCAAGCGCGTGCGGTGCAAGGTCATAACTTCTCACCCGTGATTTGTGGTCATTTTGTTTTGATGCAGTCATTGTTAGTATCGTAACAGAGATGTGAGATACAATAAAGTACCTGTTGTTATTCTCGGATGAGGGTTTTGAGTTGATTAGTTTTGACGATGACAATAGTGGAGCACAAATTTTCTCGTGCGGGTTGCGGTGGAAACTGAAAAACAGTGTAATAAGTTAATCAAAATATAATCCAATCAAAATATTCCAATACCCACACCAACTGGATAACGAAGAGACGATATTCTAACACAATGCGATACGTTTTCAGAAAATAATATATGTGTCAACATGCACAATGCGCATGTCAACAACAACCCTATAATTTTATTATTATTTGTATGTTTCACTTGTTTTTGTTTATATAGCTCTACCTATTTCCTGTACTTATTTTTTATGTTTTAATGCTAAACCACGATAACTTGGCGCGTAAATGATAGTAAAAATGTACTCTTACGAACAATCACAATAGGTTCATTTCCGTATTTATCTATACCTAGATAGAGATTTGCAATTTTCACAGAATGTCCTATTTCGGTTGCCGCTATAGGTAGCACCAAATAATGAACTAGGTAGGTAGGTAGTGTAGTGATAATAAGTAAAAACATTCACTGACAAAACACGTATTATTTATTTTAATAATAATATCAAAAGTTTATAACAAAATATTGAATGATAACCGTGTATCGGACAAGGTGTCCAGGACCAAAAATTAAAACTGAACTTGTCTACGTTCCAAAAGAACACTGAATTTGCTGGTTCGTTTAAAACGAAATCAATATCTTGGTAACGTGCTTTTGACGCTGTATGCGCACTTTGACCAGGACTCGACGTGAAAATAGAATTATTGTATGAGGAGGTTATGAAATGGATGAGGGGTTATATGAATGATTGCCCAATAAGTATGCCGAAAATATCTTCAACGGTTGCGTGCAAATGCCTTTAGGAATTTAGATGATTAATGATGAACAGACGACATAATCCTGTTCAAAGATTGAATGTCGTCCAAAGAGAGAAGCCGCGCTAACAAACAAATTTAAATTAATTTACCTACGACAGTTCAGACAAACTAAAATATGGTTTGGATCAAAATATGTGATTTCCTGAAGCCGGCGTCCAACTTCCTCGTTCACGTACGCTCCAAAGCACGCCTTGGCGAGGACTACGCGTCCGCGGTGTCGGTTTCAAATATTGGGGTTATGGCTCGATGCGCAGCTCTCCATCAAAAGCTATAAATAAGAATTAATGATAAGTTCCAGAATAACGCAACACGACAAAATGCCACCACGGAATATAAACACCAAATACATACCCAGATCGCTTCCAACGTCTGGCCTTTGACTTCAGATGAAATATTATAAGTAGTCATAAATAAATCAATAAATACATAATTTTGTGTTAATTATATTGACGTCCGTAGTGAAGGTCAATTTGTTTATTTAATTATTTTTACCTTCAATCACTGTTATTTTTTTATTTCGTAGCTCAGTCGCATCCTTTGTTTTATTGCTGTTATTGTCCTTGATATAGTAATCTGAAACAATAACAATCAAGAAATAAAATATTAAATATTATTATTATGTTATACCACGAAATTATGTTACACACCTTCTCTTCCACGAAACTCATGAAGTGCTGCCTGGACGACCTGTTGATGACTCTTTGTCATATCACCAAGTACTGGCGACGATACGCATACAGTTTCTTTATAGGAATGGCGTTCTCATGTTTGGGTGAAGCTTTCTTTACTTGTATGTCTGAAAAAAAGACAATAATAAGAATAATATAATGTTAACATTATTTTAAAATTATAATAAATAATAATATTTATTATTAAAATAATATGTAATAATAAGTAGGTATAAGTTATTATTATGTATAAGTAAACATAATTAAATTAATAAATACATAATTTTGTTTAAATTATATTAACGTCCGTAGTTTAGGTCAATTTGTTTATTTAAAGTTTTTTACCTTCAATCATGATATTTTTTTATTTCGCAGCTCAGTCGTTCCATCCTTTGTTTTATTGCTGTTATTGTCCTTGACATAGTAATCTGAAACAAAAACAATCAAGAAATAAAATATCAAATATTATTATTATGTTATACCACAAATTATGTTACACACCTTCTCTTTTACGAAGCTCATCAGGAAATACATGAGCGCGTTGTTGTTGTTTTGTAACCAGAAGCTAATTCACGGAAAGCAGGCGCTGTACCCCACGGGCTATTCAGACGATCAATTGTCAATGTGACCGCTGAAAACCCCGTGTGGTACAACGCAGCGTCGCGATGTAGCGCTCTGGCTTTTCCAGAGGTTCAAAAAGCCCGTTGTACCCCACGGGCTTTTCAGAAGACACGACCCCTCCAGGCACCGCCCCCACTGGGGGCCACGCAGATTCCGCGCTTTCTCGCTACGCTCTCCCTCGCTAGCTTCACGCTTTTAACCTTGCTTATTGCTATCAGACTATTGTGAACTGCAATATACAGTTTATGTGGGGGTCCTGATTTTAATTCAGCTCACCGTAGTGTTCCCCACACGTATTTATATCGTCTTTACGTACAGGACCCGCCAGGTTTCTTGGCATATGGATTCCGCCTTTTTCAAGTTGTCCTTCAGGGTCAAATACAAAACTATAGCAAATATCTAAACAAGTGGAGAGGACCGTTCCGTGACCGAATTTGATAATAACTAAAACTGCAACGGGTGAAATTTAAGAATCTATTTTCCTGGCCGGGAATCGAACTCGAAGATTTGAAAAAATGTCAGCCTTAGTATTATAAAACCATAATAATTAAAATAAATTTGGAAAATTTTACGTCTGATTTCTCCCAAGGCTGCAAGTAGCTGCAAGAGTTAAATTTTTTTTGGGTAGTGAAAGGACTTATTATTTTACAGGATATATGGCAAACTGCTGCCAAATGAGACCAATATAAGAAAAAAAAACGTGATTATCTCCATACAATACTTTTTTCAATATTTTTTTTTCTCGATAACCATGCACTCTACAGACAACAAATGTTTTTTGTCAAGTCAATATCTGTCTTACAAAAAAAAACAGATCGACATTCCGATTTTGCTCTATGAACGTAAAAATTATCTCACTGCGCTCTCCAGGCGGAATCCAAATGCCAAGAAAGCTGGCGGGGCCTGTACGTAAAGACTATATAAATACCTATAAATACTGCTCATGTTTTATCTGATAGACATTAGCATCAACACGTGGGATTAAAAAATAAAATTCAATCAAATAAAAAAAAAAGTTTATTCAAATTTAAAAGTCACTTCTATAAGTCCTTTCAGATCAGGTTTACTTCTTCGCCCAGGAAGGGCATGTGGATCCTGTTAAATAAAGAAATAATGCTAGTCACACACAGTTTTGAATTTTTTCTGTTTTCTATCATCATCATGTTTAGCCTGCATCGATCCACCACTAGGCCACTAAACCAAAACACCAATTCTGATGGATCTGTGCCAAATTACTTATAATGGAATATCTTATCGACTTAGCTTCGACTAACAGGTTCCAGAATATAGTTTAGGCTCAAAAGTTAGAGAGCGAGTTAGCACAAAACTCGCGAACATACACGTCACGCCTTTTCCTATTCGGGGTGGCAGAGGCACAATTGACAACATTTCATTTTTGTTTATTTAAAAAGATTTAATGTCCATATAAACATATAAATATATTTTTCTATTCATTCGTTTTAAAGATACTTTGAAAATAATTCAGATATCTAGAATGTAGGCAGAAGAACTACAAATACCTTTGCCTAGCTTAAAAAAAATACTAGCTGACACTAGCTGTCAATGTCACCATAACATCTAACTCGTATCGTATAATTAGAATAACCGTGCGTTCGATTTGTTTGACCGTCCACCCACACCCGCATAAAACTAACAGAAGAATAGCACTATACAAGTTCTACGCCTTCAAAAGAGATAGCATGTAAGGTGGGCTCATGGCAGGCGTCAACTAAGACGTTCAAACCGAACACAGCCTTTGTTTTTTTTAACTTTCTGGGACAGGTAAAGACAAATCCTTGACAATGACATTTTTTATGTTCTGGCAAAGGTAACATGTTCATCAACTTTTTCCAAAAGCTCAAGATTAAAAAAAAAAAAAAAATTTGGAAAATGATAAAAAGAAAATCCCTTAAGCTCTCGATCAACTTACGAATTAGCTATTAAAATTAGGGGGTTATTAATTTGAAATGTTGTCAATTGACAAGTATGATATTCCATAGATATTCCTTGCATTGTATTATCATCTCCCATCTTTCTTTTCTAAAATAGAACAGTCCGTGACTGAACGAAGGTTTCCTCTCATCTTAGTTCGTGAGTTTAACCAGTTCTATAGGTAAGACAAATATAGTATTTACCACGACTTTTCACCGTTAAGGGGGGCTCGTAGTGTTGTTCGTCCGACTCACATTTCATCAAACACTCGTTAGCGTAAACCTTATTATTGGAAGCGCAAACCGGCAAATAAATCAAGGGACATGCACAAGATGTTTCGATGACATAGGACGGCAATATTACTGCCAGCAGGTAACCTGTGAATAGGGTTTAAATTAGGTTACACACGACTTCATAGTTATTCCAGCGGGTGGCATAAGCACATAGTTGCGCTCTGGTTTATTCAATGATTTGGTCTTCTCATTGTCATCTTTATGCCTTGGTAATAGAGAGAAACACCAGTGAAAATGGTCAGTTTGGACACACACGTGAGTGGCTATACTCCTTTGTTATGTTCATTACCTGGAGCCTTAATATTCATATCTCTATCGTCACCGTTCTGAAGATATTACAGTAAGGACATGAAGGTATTTAATAGTAGTTTATGTGACTGCTACATAATGGAGGGCATTCCTAATTATGTACAGTTACATACACTAGTTTATCTACACACTGAAGCAGCTAGCAGCGCTGAAGTTGTTATTTAAAAATAAAACCGGTCAAGTGCGAGTCTAAATCGCGCACGAAGGGTTCCGTACAACCGTTCAATGGAAGCGATGGTGTGGAGTGAATAGTTTGGATTTTACACAGCAAAATATTGTTTACAAAGTTATTATTGCGGTTACTTTCACGCTCCATGTACGTAACCAGGTGCATCCATAAGTTTGTATGTGGTATTGAATGAATTGTTGTATGGGAGCCCCCTTAAATATTTATTTTATCTTGTTTTGTAGTAATTGTTGATATAGCGGCAACAGAAATACATAATCTGTGAAAATTTCAACTCTCTAGCTAGCTAGGTTCTTGAGATACAGCCTGGTGACAGACGGACGGACGGACAGCGGAGTCTTAGTAATAGGGTCCCGTTTGGAACCCTTCGGGTACGGAACCCTAAAAACGCTCGCTAATGCGGAAATAAGAATATGTATATAAATTAGTTTTCGCCAGAGACTGCAACATCAACTAAATATGTATATATTACCAAACACCAACAGTAATGTCTTCATAATGCAGGAATGAAAGTGATTCTATGTGAACGAGGGTAAGTTGTCTAATGGAAATATTTTGTAATTTTCCTTATTTATACCCGTACGTTAGCAGTAAAAGATTAGTACTTTGGGAATTAAGACATTAAATGAGAATTGTTCAATAGTTTTTATCGTGAATATAACATGTCGAAATGCCATGTAATTTCAAGCTGGTTACTATTGTAATCGCAATTAAAGGACTATTCTCAGTCGAGACCGGATTATATTCATTCGCATATTGCATACGCATATTTTGGGCTTTTTATGTTGAAAATAATCCGGTCTTCAATTCTCAGATTGTTGCAAATCTATTGTCACATCACCAGCGAGCGATGGTATGAAAGCAGGCTTAGTTCAAGTATTCTCATTCCTGTCATCACCTAGGCTATGATTTGATTGTGTCATCATTATAAAAAAACTAAGTAGGGGACGCGTGTTGTCTATGCTTTTTTCGCGGTTGAAGAGATATTGTAATTTTTTGGTTTGTTCGTACTTGTTGTAAAACCTAATTGTTGGAAACGCTGAAAGTATTCAATATAAAACCTAAAGTACCTACGCAAGAGTTGTTTTTATTTAAGTTCCTGTTCACTATATTTGGTAACTACATACCTGCTATTATAGTATCCAAGCCATCTAGTCCATGGGGGGGGGGGGGGGGGGCAGCCCCTATCGTTTGTTTGGGGACCCCTTTACCCCTTTAATTCTTAAAATCCCGTGTAGTTCGTTGTTGTTTGCTGTAGCGGCAACAGAAATACAAATTCTGTGCAAATTTCAACTCTTGACCTATTACGGCTCATGAGATAGCCGCTGATGGACGGAAGGACGGACGGACAGCGGGGTGATCTACTTACTTCCTTACAATTTTATTTGTAATTTTTACCAGAATTTCATATAATTATCATGAATGAGTTTTCGATTGATCTTTTTCCGAAGGGACAGGTTGGAATGTAACCATACATCCATTAACTAGCTTAAACTTACCTATTCCATACCTATAGCACTTCGATAACTTATTTGACGTACCTACTGAACTGTTCTGGCTGTTACCACGTATTTTACTTATTAGAATTATGTCGACGACGGACATTAAAATGTATTTTTAACTATTTTATAACGTAAGTGATAATGTAGTTAACTGTGTCTTGAGTGATAATAAACGTCATTAAACCTTTGAGTTAGGCATTTGGCACCCTCTGGATATGAAATCCAAAATAATTATAAAATGCCCTTCTTAGGGTTCCGTACCTTTAAAAGGAAAAACGGAGCCTTTATAGGATCACTCCTGTGTCCGTTCTACCGTTACCTACGTTTGTAAAGTTTATGTAGATTGTTATACAAGGAAGTTAAGTCATCAATTGCACCTAAGACATTTAAGCACATGAGCCAGCGATGCGAGCGAGGTTGATTGTGGTTCGCGGGTGTAATTGGTCACTAACACCCGAGTGATATACTTTACTTTTCAACACTAATGCGATTATTATTAATTATTTAAAAATTACTAACCAGTTAATGAAAATGGGGCCCATAACTTGTAGAAACACGGTCCGTGATGGAATTTAGAAACGTCGGCGGTATCACCGAGCCAAAAACACCTGTATGTGCCCGGCTGCGATGACGACCTCCTTCCCGTCGAGGTACCGGACGCCCGCGTCTCGGTAAGTCACCATTCTTCGCTGAAGGAGGTTCTCCTGCGTCTCCTAGCCGATAGTCAAGAGGCTTACACTGTTCTACTTAATTCTACCAACGCGGCGACCTCCCGGCAAGGCTTCGAACGCACGCGGGACCGTTCAACACCCTTGCACTGGCTAAATGAAAAAAATGTGTTTCAAAATGCCTTTGACTCGAACAGCTCCATGAAATGAATCTCTTTCCAATCCTGTCAAAACTGACAACTACAAATAAGAATAGAATAATTCGTGTTTTCAATTTCGCATAGACTTATAAAATATCCCAATAAAATTGAAATAAAAATTAGCATTACGAAGGAGTCTTAAAACGACGTCTGCGAGTTCACGCTGCAGTAGGTAAACGAGATTTTATAAATTTAAGGGGGGAGACCAATAAAAAAGCGACGTTTTTTAATAGTCCCTAACAAATCACCATTATTCAAATACCTACCTACCTAACAACATAATATAGCGTCACGCCTTTTCCCATATGGGGTGGCAGAGGCACAATTGTGCCCACTTTTAGCAAATTTCTCAATAATCCATTTTTCGTTACAGGGGGCGAGCCTATCACCGCAGCTATCTTCGCAAACGCTGCCAATCACAACGTCTAAAAGATCTAGTTTCGAATCCAAGATTGGATCAGACATGATATTATTTTCCTTTAACATAACATAACATAGCGTCAAGCCTTTTCCCTACAGGGTGGCAGAGGCACATTTGTGCCCACTTTTAGCCAGTTTTCCGTGCTCTATTTTGCAAGACTAGGCAAGCCCATCGCCGCAGCAATGGGGTAATGAAGGTTTTTCATCACCGTTAAATTATATAAAGATTGTCTGAGGATTTGAAAATCGGCCGTAACTTGAACGAACTTGATCTATAAGAAGGATAAATTTTAAATTACTAAAATTAGGAAATACATGAGCGCGTTGTTGTTGTTTTGTAACCAGAAGCTAATTCACGGAAAGCAGGCGCTGTACCCCACGGGCTATTCAGACGATCAATTGTCAATGTGACCGCTGAAAACCCCGTGTGGTACAACGCAGCGTCGCGCTGTCGCGCTCTGGCTTTTCCAGAGGTTCGAAATTCTGAAAAGCCCGTGGGGCCCAACGCGGCCCAGCGTTGTACCCCACGGGCTTTTCAGAAGACACGACCCCTCCAGGCACCGTGGGGCGTGAGGAGGTGCGCGGGGTCGCACCGAGGAACCGGCCCCCACTGGGGGCCACGCAGACTGGCGCCCCCCAGCCCCCAGTCTGCGTGCGCCCGCGCTAGTGGCTTACCGATTTTCTTCCGCGCTTTCTCGCTACGCTCTCCCTCGTTAGCTTCACGCTTTTAACCTTGCTTATTGCTATCAGACTATTGTGAACTGCAATATACAGTTTATGTGGGGGTCCTGATTTTAATTCAGCTCACCGTAGTGTTCCCCACACGTATTTATATCGTCTTTACGTACAGGACCCGCCAGGTTTCTTGGCATATGGTTTCCGCCTTTTTCAAGTTGTCCTTCAGGGTCAAATACAAAACTATAGCAAATATCTAAACAAGCCGAGAGGTCTGTTCCGTGACCGAATTTGATAATTACTAAAACTGCAACGGGTGAAATTTAAAAATTTATTTTCCTGGCCGGGAATCGAACTCGAAGATTTGAAAAAAATGTCAGCCTTAGTATTATAAAACCATAATAATTAAAATAAATTTGGAAAATTTTACATCTGATTTCTCCCAAGGCTGCAAGTAGCTGCAAGAGTTCAATTTTTTTTGGGTAGTGAAAGGACTTATTATTATCTTACACTTATCACTTATCACAGGATATATGGAAAACTGCTGCCAAATGAGACCAATATAAGAAAAAAAAACGTGATTATCTCCATACATTACTTTATTCAATATTTTTTTTTCTCGATAACCATGCACTCTACGTACAACAAATGTTTTTTGTCAAGTCAATATCTGTCTTACAAAAAAAAAAACAGATCGACGTTCCGATTTTGCTCTATGAACGTAAAAATAATCTCACTGCGCTCTCCAGGCGGAATCCAAATGCCAAGAAAGCTGGCGGCGCCTGTACGTAAAGACTTTATAAATACCTATACATACTGATCATGTTTTATCTGACAGACATTAGCATCAACACGTGGGATTAAAAAATAAAATTCAATCAAATAAAAAATAAAAGTTTATTCAAATTTAAAAGTCACTTCTATAAGTCCTTTCAGATCAGGTTTACTTCTTCGCCCAGGAAGGGCATGTGGATCCTGTTAAATAAATAAATAATGCTAGTCACACACAGTTTTGATTTTTTTCTGTTTTCTATCATCATCATGTTTAGCCTGCATCGATCCACCGCTAGGCCTCTAAACCAAAACACCAATCCTCACGGACCTGTGCCAAATTAATTATTGGAATATCTTATCGACTTAGCTTCGACTAACAGGTTCCAGAATATAATTTAGGCTCAAAAGATAGGGAGCGAGTTAGCACAAAACTTGAGAACATACACGTCACGCATTTTCCTATTCGGGGTGGCAGAGGCACAATTGACAACATTTCATTTTTGTTTATTTAAAAAGATTTAATATCCATAAAAACATATAAATATATTTTTCTATTCATTCGTTTTAAAGATACTTTGAAAATAATTCAGATATCTAGGATGTAGGCAGAAGAACTACAAATACCTTTGCCTAGCATAAAAAAAATTCTAGCTGACACTAGCTGTCAATGTCACCATAACATCTAACTCGTATCGTATAATTATAATAACCGTGCGTTCGATTGCTAGGCAAAACTGGACTATTATTTTTTATCCGGTAGCTTATTTAAAAGCCATTCCAACGATATAACTTTCTTAGAGATCACCCATAGAAAAAATAGAGATATCGTCATTTTAATGAAACGGGACGTTAGCGGGCGGAGTTCGCGTGCGACCCCGTGACAGACGCGGCCATTTTGCATTTTTGGGTTTGACAGTATAGAGGATCATTAGAATAACCGTGCGTTCGATTTGTTTGACCGTCCACCCACACCCGCATAAAACTAACAGAAGAATAGCACTATACAAGTTTTTCGACTTCAAAAGATAGATAGCATGTAAGGTGGGCTCATGGCAGGCGTCAACTAAGACGTTCAAACCGAACACAGCCTTTGTTTTTTTTTTAACTTTCTGGGACAGGTAAAGACAAATCCTTGACAATGACATTTTTTATGTTCTGGCAAAGGTAACATGTTCCATTATGCCTCCATCAACTTTTTCCAAAAGCTCAAGATTAAAAAAGAAAAAAAATTTGGAAAATGATAAAAAGAAAATCCCTTAAGCTCTCGATCAACTTACGAATTAGCTATTACAATTAGGGGGTTAATAATTTGAAATGTTGTCAATTGACAAGTATGATATTCCATAGATATTCCTTGCATTGTATTATCATCTCCCATCTTTCTTTTCTAAAATACAACAGTCCGTGACTGAACGAAGGTTTCCTCTCATCTTAGTTCGTGAGCTTAAACAGTTCTATAGGTTAGACAAATATAGTATTTACCATGACTTTTCACTGTTAAGGGGGGCTCGTAGTGTTGTTCGTCCGACTCAAATTTCATCAAACACTCGTTACTGTAAACCTTATTATTGGAAGCGCAAACCGGCCGATAAATCAAGGGACATGCACGAGATGTTTCGATGACATAGGAAGGCAATATTACTGCCAGCAGGTAACCTGTGAATAGGGTTTAAATTAGGTTACACACGATTTCATACTTATTCCATATAGGGTGGCGTAAGCACATAGTTGCACTCTGGTTTATTCAATGATTTGGCCTTCTCATTGTCATCTTTATGCCTAGGTAATAGAGAGAAAAACCAGTGAATATGGTCAGTTTGGGCACACATCTGAGTGGCCAAACTGACTGCTTTGTTATGTTCTTTACCTGGAGCCTTAATATTCATATCTCTATCGTCACCGTTCTGAAGATATTACAGTAAGGACATGAAGGTATTTAATAGTAGTTTATGTGACTGCTACATTATGGAGGGCATTCCTAATTATGTACAGTTACATACACTAGTTTATCTACACACATATCATAAGCTCTCTTTGATGTGTTCTTAAACCGCATGTTCGACCGGCATTGTGGCATTGATCATTGCTCTGCAGTTGTTTAGCTTGTTCAGTAGTACCAACTTCACAGACAAACTAGGGGCGGCACGCAGGCGGGCGTCGGCGTTCGAAATTTGAATGTGAATTTGACAAATTTTTGTACATTTTGGTCATAATGTACAAATTTTCAGATAAGAAATGAGTTTCTACCAAATAGTTTTACATTATGCTGGTCTTAACGCACGGTTTTTAGACGCACTAAAGAGGGTTTATGATACGTGTGTAGATAAAATAATATAAACTAAGAAATCAGAGTAGCACTTAAGCTTAGATCTTGCGTCAGCCGTCCATTGCCACGGAGAAAGTATACGGGACACAATATCGTCGACAGTTTAAGCAGCGGGTTTCAATAAAGGCAATTAGCGATCCCATTTTGGTACAATGTAGAGAAGAGGCAAAAATTATATGTAAATATCTCCAGTAAGAAAGAAATAGCGACCTTGACTTTGGCTATTATTGGTTATATCGCATGGGGTGTCAAAACACGTTTATTGGATTGGGATCCCCTTTAATTTATAAAATATCGTATTTCATTATGTGTTTCTACCTATTACGGTCCATGAGATACAACCCGCTAACGGACGGATGGACGGACAGCGGAGGCTTATTAATAGGGTCCCGTTGGGACCATTCGGGTACGGAACCCTGAAAAGAGCTCTATATAGCAGCGCTGAAGTTGTTATTAAAAAAAAAACGCTCGCTAATGCGGAAATAAGAATAAATATTTAAATTAGCTTTCGCCAGAAACTGCAACATCAACTAAATATGTAGATATATTACCAAACACCAACAGTAAATTCTTCATAATGCAGGAATGAAAGTGATTCTATGTGAACGAGGGTAAGTTGTCTAATGGAAATATTTTGTAATTTTCCTTATTTATACCCGTACGTTAGCAGTAAAAGATTAGTACTTTGGGAATTAAGACATTAAATGAGAATTGTTCGATAGTTTTTATCGTGAATATAACATGTCGAAATGCCATGTAATTTCAAGCTGGTTCCTATTGTAATCGCAATTAAAGGACTATTCTCAGTCGAGACCGGATTATATTCATTCGCATATTGCATACGCATATTTTGGGCTTTTTATGTTGAAAATAATCCGGTCTTCAATTCTCAGATTGTTGCAAATCTATTGTAACATCACCAGCGAGCGATGGTATGAAAGCAGGCTTAGTTCAAGTATTCTCCTTCCTGTCATCACCTAGGCTATGATTTGATTGTGTCATCATTATTAAAAAAGTTAAGTAGGGGCCGCGTGTTGTCTATGCTTTTTTCGCGGTTGAAGAGATATTGTAATTTTTTGGTTTGTTCGTACTTGTTGTAAAACCTAATTGTTGGAAACGCTGAAAGTATTCAATATAAAACCTTAATTACCTACGCAAGAGTTGTTGCTATTTAAGTTCCTGTTCACTATATTTGGTAACTACATACCTGCTATAATAGTATCCAAGCCAACTAGTCCATGGGGGGGGGGGCAGCCCCTATCGTTTGTTTGGGGACCCCTTTACCCCTTTAATTCTTAAAATCCCGTGTAGTTCGTTGTTGTTTGCTGTAGCGGCAACAGAAATACAAATTCTGTGCAAATTTCAACTCTTGACCTATTACGGCTCATGAGATAGCCGCTGATGGACGGAAGGACGGACGGACAGCGGGGTGATCTACTTACTTCCTTACAATTTTATTTGTAATTTTTACCAGAATTTCATATAATTATCATGAATGAGTTTTCGATTAATCTTTTTCCGAAGGGACAGGTTGGAATGTAACCATACATCCATTAACTAGCTTAAACTTACCTATTCCATACCTATAGCACTTCGATAACTTATTTGACGTACCTACTGAACTGTTCTGGCTGTTACCACGTATTTTACTTATTAGAATTATGTCGACGACGGACATTAAAATGTATTTTTAACTATGTTATAACGTAAGTGATAATATAGTTAACTGTGTCTTGAGTGATAATAAACATCATTAAACCTTTGAGTTAGGCATTTGGCACCCTCTGGATAAGTCCTTTCAGATCAGGTTTACTTCTTCGCCCAGGAAGGGCATGTGGATCCTGTTAAATAAATAAATAATGCTTGTCACACACAGTTTTGATTTTTTTCTGTTTTCTATCATCATCATGTTTAGCCTGCATCGATCCACCGCTAGGCCTCTAAACCAAAACACCAATTCTCACGGACCTGTGCCAAATTAATTATTGGAATATCTTATCGACTTAGCTTCGACTAACAGGTTCCAGAATATAATTTAGGCTCAAAAGATAGGGAGCGAGTTAGCACAAAACTTGAGAACATACACGTCACGCTTTTTCCTATTCGGGGTGGCAGAGGCACAATTGACAACATTTCATTTTTGTTTATTTAAAAAGATTTAATATCCATAAAAACATATAAATATATTTTTCTATTCATTCGTTTTAAGGATACTTTGAAAATAATTCAGATATCTAGGATGTAGGCAGAAGAACTACAAATAACTTTGCCTAGCATAAAAAAATACTAGCTGACACTAGCTGTCAATGTCACCATAACATCTAACTCGTATCGTATAATTATAATAACCGTGCGTTCGATTGCTAGGCAAAACTGGACTATTATTTTTTATCCGGTAGCTTATTTAAAAGCCATTCCAACGATATAACTTTCTTAGAGAGCACCCATAGAAAAAATAGAGATATCGTCATTTTAATGAAACGGGACGTTAGCGGGCGGAGTTCGCGTGCGACCCCGTGACAGACGCGGCCATTTTGCATTTTTGGGTTTGACAGTACAGAGGATAATTAGAATAACCGTGCGTTCGATTTGTTTGACCGTCCACCCACACCCGCATAAAACTAACAGAAGAATAGCACTATACAAGTTTTACGACTTCAAAAGAGATAGCATGTAAGGTGGGCTCATGGCAGGCGTCAACTAAGACGTTCAAACCGAACACAGCCTTTGTTTTTTTTTAACTTTCTGGGACAGGTAAAGACAAATCCTTGACAATGACATTTTTTGTGTTCTGGCAAAGGTAACATGTTCCATTATGCCAACATCAACTTTTTCCAAAAGCTCAAGATTAAAAAAAAAATAAAAAATTTTGGAAAATGATAAAAAGAAAATCCCTTAAGCTCTCGATCAACTTACGAATTAGCTATTGCAATTAGGGGGTTCATAATTTGAAATGTTGTCAATTGACAAGTATGATATTCCATAGATATTCCTTGCATTGTATTATCATCTCCCATCTTTCTTTTCTAAAATACAACAGTCCGTGACTGAACGAAGGTTTCCTCTCATCTTAGTTCGTGAGCTTAAACAGTTCTATAGGTTAGACAAATATAGTATTTACCATGACTTTTCACTGTTAAGGGGGGCTCGTAGTGTTGTTCGTCCCACTCAAATTTCATCAAATACTCGTTACTGTAAACCTTATTGTTGGAAGCGCAAACCGGCCATTAAATCAAGGGACATGCACGAGATGTTTCGATGACATAGGAAGGCAATATTACTGCCAGCAGGTAACCTGTGAATAGGGTTTAAATTAGGTTACACACGATTTCATACTTATTCCATATAGGGTGGCGTAAGCACATAGTTGCACTCTGGTTTATTCAATGATTTGGCCTTCTCATTGTCATCTTTATGCCTTGGTAATAGAGAGAAAAACCAGTGAATATGGTCAGTTTGGGCACACATCTGAGTGGCCAAACTGACTGCTTTGTTATGTTCTTTACCTGGAGCCTTAATATTCATATCTCTATCGTCACCGTTCTGAAGATATTACAGTAAGGACATGAAGGTATTTAATAGTAGTTTATGTGACTGCTACATTATGGAGGGCATTCCTAATTATGTACAGTTACATACACTAGTTTATCTACACACATATCATAAGCTCTCTTTGATGTGTTCTTAAACCGCATGTTTGACCGGCATTGTGGCATTGATCATTGCTCTGCAGTTGTTTAGCTTGTTCAGTAGTACCAACTTCACAGACAAACTAGGGGCGGCACGAAGGCGGGCGTCGGCGTTCGAAATTTGAATGTTATAATTTGATAAATTTTTGTACATTTTGGCCATAATGTACAAATTTTCAGATAAGAAATGAGTTTCTACCAAATAGTTTTACATTATGCTGGTCTTAACGTGCGGTTTTTAGACGCACTAAAGGGGGTTTATGATACGTGTGTAGATAAAATAATATAAACTAAGAAATCAGAGTAGCACTTAAGCTTAGATCTTGCGTCAGCCGTCCATTGCCACGGAGAAAGTATACGGGACACAATATCGTCGACAGTTTAAGCAGCGGGTTTCAATAAAGGCAATTAGCGATCCCATTTTGGTACAATGTAGAGAAGAGGCAAAAATTATATGTAAATATCTCCAGTAAGAAAGAAATAGCGACCTTGACTTTGGCTATTATTGGTTATATCGCATGGGGTGTCAAAACACGTTTATTGGATTGGGATCCCCTTTAATTTATAAAATATCGTATTTCATTATGTGTTTCTACCTATTACGGTCCATGAGATACAACCCGCTAATGGACGGATGGACGGACAGCGAAGGCTTATTAATAGGGTCCCGTTGGGACCATTCGGGTACGGAACCCTGAAAAGAGCTCTATATAGCAGCGCTGAAGTTGTTATTTAAAAAAAAACGCTCGCTAATGCGGAAATAAGAATAAATATTTAAATTAGCTTTCGCCAGAGACTGCAACATCAACTAAATATGTAGATATATTACATTATATATACAACACCAACAGTAAAGTCTTCATAATGCAGGAATGAAAGTGATTCTATGTGAACGAGGGTAAGTTGTCTAATGGAAATATTTTGTAATTTTCCTTATTTATACCCGTACGTTAGCAGTAAAAGATTAGTACTTTGGGAATTAAGACATTAAATGAGAATTGTTCGACAGTTTTTATCGTGAATATAACATGTCGAAATGCCATGTAATTTCAATCTGGTTACTATTGTAATCGCAATTAAAGGACTATTCTCAGTCGAGACCGGATTATATTCATTCGCATATTGCATACGCATATTTTGGGCTTTTTATGTTGAAAATAATCCGGTCTTCAATTCTCAGATTGTTGCAAATCTATTGTAACATCACCAGCGAGCGATGGTATGAAAGCAGGCTTAGTTCAAGTATTCTCCTTCCTGTCATCACCTAGGCTATGATTTGATTGTGTCATCATTATTAAAAAAGTTAAGTAGGGGCCGCGTGTTGTCTATGCTTTTTTCGCGGTTGAAGAGATATTGTAATTTTTTGGTTTGTTCGTACTTGTTGTAAAACCTAATTGTTGGAAACGCTGAAAGTATTCAATATAAAACCTTAATTACCTACGCAAGAGTTGTTGCTATTTAAGTTCCTGTTCACTATATTTGGTAACTACATACCTGCTATAATAGTATCCAAGCCAACTAGTCCATGGGGGGGGGGGCAGCCCCTATCGTTTGTTTGGGGACCCCTTTACCCCTTTAATTCTTAAAATCCCGTGTAGTTCGTTGTTGTTTGCTGTAGCGGCAACAGAAATACAAATTCTGTGCAAATTTCAACTCTTGACCTATTACGGCTCATGAGATACCCGCTGATGAACGGAAGGACGGACGGACATCGGGGTGATCAACCTACTTCTTTATAATTTTATTTGTAATTTTTACCAGAATTTCATATAATTATCATGAATGAGTTTTCGATTGATCTTTTTCCGAAGGGACAGGTTGGAATGTAACCATACATCCGTTAACTAGCTTAAACTTACCTATTCCATACCTATAGCACTTCGATAACTTATTTGACGTACCTACCGAACTGTTCTGGCTGTTACCACGTATTTTACTTATTAGAATTATGTCGACGACGGACATTAAAATGTATTTTTAACTATGTTATCACGTAAGTGATAATATAGTTAACTGTGTCTTGAGTGATAATAAACGTCATTTAACCTTTGAGTTAGGCATTTGGCACCGTCTGGATATGAAATCCAAAATAATGATAAAATGCCCTTCTTAGGGTTCCGTACCTTTAAAAGGAAAAACGGAGCCTTTATAGGATCACTCCTGTGTCCGTACCACCGTTACCTACGTTTGTAAAGTTTATGTAGATTGTTATACAAGGAAGTTAAGTCATCAATTGCACCTAAGACATTTAAGCACATGAGCCAGCGATGCGAGCGAGGTTGATTGTGGTTCGCGGGTGTAATTACTATACTTTACTTTTCAACACTAATGCGAGGAAATAAAAAAAACATCT
Organism: Argyresthia goedartella; assembly: GCA_949825045.1. NCBI lineage: Eukaryota > Metazoa > Arthropoda > Insecta > Lepidoptera > Argyresthiidae > Argyresthia > Argyresthia goedartella. The sequence goes on along the minus strand of OX463832.1, from coordinate 7,637,963 downwards.
TTCAAAACAATTGTTTATTTAAAAAGTACTAACCAGTTAATGGAAATGGGGCCCATAGCTTGTAAAAACACGTATGTGCCCGGCTGCGATGACGACCTCCTTCCCGTCGAGGTACCGGACACCCGCGTCTCGGTAAGTCACCATTCTTCGCTGAAGGAGGTTCTCCTGCGTCTCCTAGCCGATAGTCAAGAGGCTTACACTGTTCTACTTAATTCTACCAACGCGGCGACCTCCCGGCAAGGCTTCGAACGCACGCGGGACCGTTCAACACCATTGCACCCTTGCACTGGCTAAATGAAAAAAATGTGTTTCAAAATGCCTTTGACTCGAACAGCTCCATGAAATGAATCTCTTTCCAATCCTGTCAAAACTGACAACTACAAATAAGAATCTAGAATAATTCGTATTTTCAATTTCGCATAGACTTATAAAATATCCCAATAAAATTGAAATAAAAATTAGCATTACGAAGCAGTCTTAAAACGACGTCTGCGAGTTCACGCTGCAGTAGGTAAACGAGATTTTATAAATTTAAGGGGGGAGACCAATACAAAGCGACGTTTTTTAATAGCCCCTAACAAATCACCATTATTCAAATACCTACCTACCTAACAACATAATATAGCGTCACGCCTTTTCCCATATGGGGTGGCAGAGGCACAATTGTGCCCACTTTTAGAAAATTATTCAATACTCCATTTTGCGTTACAGGGGGCGAGCCTATCACCGCAGCTATCTTCGCAAACGCTGCCAATCACAACGTCTAAAATATTTAAGATCTAGTTTCGAATCCAAGATTGGATCAGACATGATATTATTTTCCTTTAACATAACATAACATAGCGTCACGCCTTTTCCCTACAGGGTGGCAGAGGCACATTTGTGCCCACTTTTAGCCAGTTTTCCGTGCTCCATTTTGCAAGACTAGGCAAGCCCATCGCCGCAGCAATGGGGTAATGAAGGTTTTTCATCACCGTTAAATTATATAAAGATTGTCTGAGGATTTGAAAATCGGCCGTAACTTGAACGAACTTGATCTATAAGAAGGATAAATTTTAAATTACTTAAATTAGGAAACACATGAGCGCGTTGTTGTTGTTTTGTAACCAGAAGCTAATTCACGGAAAGCAGGCGCTGTACCCCACGGGCTATTCAGACGATCAATTGTCAATGTGACCGCTGAAAACCCCGTGTGGTACAACGCAGCGTCGCGCTGTCGCGCTCTGGCTTTTCCAGAGGTTCGAAATTCTGAAAAGCCCGTGGGGCCCAACGCGGCCCAGCGTTGTACCCCACGGGCTTTTCAGAAGACACGACCCCTCCAGGCACCGCGGGGCGTGAGGAGGTGCGCGGGGTCGCACCGAGGAACCGGCCCCCACTGGGGGCCACGCAGACTGGCGCCCCCCAGCCCCCAGTCTGCGTGCGCCCGCGCTAGTGGCTTACCGATTTTCTTCCGCGCTTTCTCGCTACGCTCTCCCTCGCTAGCTTCACGCTTTTAACCTTGCTTATTGCTATCAGACTATTGTGAACTGCAATATACAGTTTATGTGGGGGTCCTGATTTTAATTCAGCTCACCGTAGTGTTCCCCACACGTCTTTATATCGTCTTTAAGTACAGGACCCGCCAGGTTTCTTGGCATATGGATTCCGCCTTTTTCAAGTTGTCCTTCAGGGTCAAATACAAAACTATAGCAAATATCTAAACAAGTGGAGAGGTCCGTTCCGTGACCAAATTTGATAATAACTAAAACTGCAACGGGTGAAATTTAAGAATCTATTTTCCTGGCCGGGAATCGAACTCGAAGATTTGAAAAAATGTCAGCCTTAGTATTATAAAACCATAATAATTAAAATTAATTTGGAAAATTTTACGTCTGATTTCTCCCAAGGCTGCAAGTAGCTGCAAGAGTTAAATTTTTTTTGGGTAGTGAAAGGACTTATTATTTCACAGGATATATGGCAAACTGCTGCCAAATGAGACCAATATAAGAAAAAAAAACGTGATTATCTCCATAAATTACTTTTTTCAATATTTTTTTTTTTCGATAACCATGCACTCTACAGACAACAAATGTTTTTTGTCAAGTCAATATCTGTCTTACAAAAAAAAACAGATCGACATAATTTTGCTCTATGAACGTAAAAATAATCTCACTGCGCTCTCCAGGCGGAATCCAAATACCAAGAAAGCTGGCGGGGCCTGTACGTAAAGACTATATAAATACATATACATACTGCTCATGTTTTATCTGACAGACATTAGCATCAACAAGTGGGATTAAAAAATAAAATTCAATCAAATAAAAAAAAAAGTTTATTCAAATTTAAAAGTCACTTCTATAAGTCCTTTCAGAACAGGTTTACTTCTTCGCCCAGGAAGGGCATGTGGATCCTGTTAAATAAAGAAATAATGCTAGTCACACACAGTTTTGAATTTTTTCTGTTTTCTATCATCATCATGTTTAGCCTGCATCGATCCACCGCTAGGTCACTAAACCAAAACACCAATTCTGATGGATCTGTGCCAAATTACTTATAATGGAATATCTTATCGACTTAGCTTCGACTAACAGGTTCCAGAATATAGTTTAGGCTCAAAAGATAGAGAGCGAGTTAGCACAAAACTCGCGAACATACACGTCACGCCTTTTCCTATTCGGGGTGGCAGAGGCACAATTGATAACATTTCATTTTTGTTTATTTAAAAAGATTTAATGTCCATATAAACATATAAATATATTTTTCTATTCATTCGTTTTAAAGATACTTTGAAAATAATTCAGATATCAAGGATGTAGGCAGAAGAACTACAAATACCTTTGCCTAGCATAAAAAAAATACTAGCTGACACTAGCTGTCAATGTCACCATAACATCTAACTCGTATCGTATAATTAGAATAACCGTGCGTTCGATTTGTTTGACCGTCCACCCACACCCGCATAGAACTAACAGAAGAATAGCACTATACAAGTTCTACGCCTTCAAAAGAGATAGCATGTAAGGTGGGCTCATGGCAGGCGTCAACTAAGACGTTCAAACCGAACACAGCCTTTGTTTTTTTTTAACTTTCTGGGACAGGTAAAGACAAATCCTTGACAATGAAATTTTTTATGTTCTGGCAAAGGTAACATGTTCCATTATGCCAACATCAACTTTTTCCAAAAGCTCAAGATAAAAAAAAAAAAACAAAAAAAAAATTTGGAAAATTATAATAAGAAAAACCCTTAAGCTCTCGATCAACTTACGAATTAGCTATTAAAATTAGGGGGTTAATAATTGGAAATGTTGTCAATTGACAAGTATGATATTCCATAGATATTCCTTGCATTGTATTATCATCTCCCATCTTTCTTTTCTGAAATAGAACAGTCCGTGACTGAACGAAGGTTTCCTCTCATCTTAGTTCGTGAGCTTAAACAGTTCTATAGGTTAGACAAATATAGTATTTACCATGACTTTTCACCGTTAAGGGGGGCTCGTAGTGTTGTTCGTTCGACTCACATTTCATCAAACACTCGTTACCGTAAACCTCATTGTTGGAAGCGCAAACCGGCCAATAAATCAAGGGACATGCACAAGATGTTTCGATGACATAGGAAGGCAATATTACTGCCAGCAGGTAACCTGTGAATAGGGTTTAAATTAGGTTACACACGAATTCATAGTTATTCCAGCGGGTGGCATAAGCACATAGTTGCGCTCTGGTTTATTGAATGATTTGGTCTTCTCATTGTCATCTTTATGCCTTGGTAATAGAGAGAAACATCTGAGTGGCTATACTGCTTTGTTATGTTCTTTACCTGGAGCCTTAGCTTTACCTTAATATTCATATTTCTATCGTCACCGTTCTGAAGATTCACACAGTCACAGTAAGGACATGAAGGTATTTAATAGTTGTTTATGTGACTGCTACATAATGGAGGGCTTTTCTAATTATGTATAGTTACATACACTAGTTTATCTACACACATATCTTAAGCTCTCTTTGATGTGTTCAGAAACCGCATGTTCGACCGGCATTGTGGCATTGATCATTGCTCTGCAGTTGTTTAGCTTGTTCAGTAGTACCAACTTCACAGACAAACTAGGGGTGGCACGCAGGCGGGCGTCGGCGTTCGAAATTTGAATGTCATAATTTGACAAACTTTTGTACATTTTGGTCAATACAAATTTTCAGATAAGAAATGAGTTTTTACCAAATAGTTTTACATTATGCTGGTCTTAACGTGCGGTTTTTAGATGCACTAAAGGGGGTTTATGATACGTGTGTAGATAAAATAATATAAACTAAGAAATCAGAGTAGCACTTAAGCTTAGATCTTGCGTCAGCCGTCCATTGCCACGGAGAAAGTATACGGGACACAATATCGTCGACAGTTTAAGCAGCGGGTTTTAATAAAGGCAATTAGCGATCCCATTTTGGTACAATGTAGAGAAGAGGCAAAAATTATATGTAAATATCTCCAGTAAGAAAGAAATAGCGACCTTGACTTTGGCTATTATTGGTTATATCGCATGGGGTGTCATAAGACTTTGATTGGATTGGGATCCCCTTTAATTTATAAAATATCGTATTTCATTATGTGTTTCTACCTATTACGGTCCATGAGATACAACCCGCTAACGGACTGATGGACGGACAGCGGAGGCTTATTAATAGGGCCCCGTCGGGACCCTTCGGGTACGGAACCCTGAAAAGAGCCCTATATAGCAGCGCTGAAGTTGTTATTTAAAAAAAAACGCTCGCTAATGCGCCAGTTTTCGCCAGAGACTGCAACATCAACTAAATATGTAGATATATATATTACCAAACACCAACAGTAAAGTCTTCATAATTCAGGAATGAAAGTGATTCTATGTGAACGAGGGTAAGTTGTCTAAAGGAAATATTTTGTAATTTTCCTTATTTATACCCGTACGTTAGCAGTAAAAGATTAGTACTTTGGGAATTAAGACATTAAATGAGAATTGTTCAATAGTTTTTATCGTGAATATAACATGTCGAAATGCCATGTAATTTTAAGCTGGTTACTATTGTAATCGCAATTAAAGGACTATTCTCAGTCGAGACCGGATTATATTCATTCGCATATTGCATACGCATATTTTGGGCTTTTTATGTTGAAAATAATCCGGTCTTCAATTCTCCGATTGTTGCAAATCTATTGTAACATCACCAGCGAGCGATGGTATGAAAGCAGGCTGAGTTCAAGTATTCTCCTTCCTGTCATCACCTAGGCTATGATTTGATTGTGTCATCATTATTAAAAAAGTAAAGTAGGGGACGCGTGTTGTCTATGCTTTTTTTCGCGGTTGAAGAGATATTGTAATTTTTTGGTTTGTTCGTACTTGTTGTAAAACCTAATTGTTGGAAACGCTGAAAGTATTCAATATAAAACCTAAATTACCTACGCAATACTTGTTGTTATTTAAGTTCCTGTTCACTATATTTGGTAACTACATACCTGCTATAATAGTATCCAAGCCAACTAGTCCATGGGGGGGGGCAGCCCCTATCGTTTGTTTGGGGACCCCTTTACCCCTTTAATTCTTAAAATCCCGTGGAGTTCGTTATTCAAAAATTCAAAATTCAAAAAGAGTTTATTTCCGTTAGAAACACATAGGTAACATTTGTAGAATGTCAAATCTTAAACTAACACATGTATAAGGTACAGGGAAATATAGAACTCAATTTGAATTCCGTCACCTCAATCTTTTAGATGCTGGAGGCAAAGAGGCGACTAGAAACCTCCAGCTTTATACGTTATTTTTACAGAATTGGAGCAAACACCTTCCCAAGCTTTCTTGTCTTCTACATAATCTGATATTTTGTAGTAACCTTTTTTACATAAGTGATTTTTAACAACATTTTTAAATTTATTTACAGACAATTATTGTAACTCAGTCGATATTTTGTTGTAAAAGCGAATACATTGCCCTTTAAAAGATACATTAACCTTATGGAGCCTAGTAGTAGGTATAGCTAGTTTATTCCTATTTCTAGTGTTGACATTGTGACTGTCGCTATTCTTAGGAAATTTATCAATATTTTTGTGGACGTACATTAGGTTTTCATAAATATACTGACACAACACTGTCATAATGTTAATTTGCTTAAATTTACAACGCAGTGACTCTCTGGGACCCACATTGTAGATTGCACGAACATCCCTCTTTTGCAGCACAAATATTATGTTAATGTCTGCAGCGTTCCCCCACAGCAGTATGCCGTAAGACATAATGCTATGGAAGTAGCTGAAGTAATCTAGTCTAGCTGTTTCCACGTCCGTAAAAAGACGGATTTTTTTAACTGCATAAACTGCGGAACTGAGTTTTTTTGAAAGCTTATCTATGTGTGGGCCCCACTGAAGCTTATTATCTAAGGTGATTCCTAGGAATACCGTGCTATCTACAATTTCTAAATTTTCACCTTTAACATTAACATTAGCCGAGACTTGTATAACATTGGGGAGTATAAACCGAATACATTTAGTTTTGTTATTGTTCAGTAAAAGATTATTAGCACTAAACCAATTGACTACCTTTGAGATTGCATTATTCACATCGTCAAAGTTCAAACTGCGTCGTTTCATTTTAAACAAAAGTGAAGTGTCATCTGCAAACAGTACAATCTCATGATTATCTCTGACAAGATGTGGCAGATCATTAATATACAAAAACATTAATATAAACCAATAATGCCCGAGTATGGAACCCTGCGGTACACCCATAGTAACAACAGAGAGATCGTTTTCCATTAATGTCAACTCTCTGTATCCTGTTATTTAGATAAGAAGAGAGAAGATCTAAAGAGTTATCCCTAATTCCATAGTGATGTAATTTCCTGATCAATTTCCCATGGTCAACACAATCAAAAGCCTTAGACAAATCGCAAAATACTCCTAGAGCATCATGCGACTCCTCCCAGGCATCATATATATGTGATATTAACTCAATACCGGCATCAGTAGTTGATTTGCCTTGTGTAAAACCAAATTGTTTACAGTGGAGCATGTTGTTGGTGTTGAAATGTGTAAGAAGTTGATTTAAAATTACTTTTTCAAATACTTTACTAAATGTAGGCAATACCGATATCGGTCTGAAGTTAGAAGGGTCAGATGTACTACCCGATTTAAACAAAGGTACTATTTTACTGTGTTTCATTAAATCAGGAAACACGCCAGATTCAATAGATGCATTAAATATGATAGCTAAATCAAGTGCAATAACATTTATTAGGGGCTTCACAACATGAACAGAAATATCCCAGAGGTCTGCTGTTTTCTTAACATTTATTGATTTAAAGGCTTTAATAATATCTTTATCATCTACATAATTAAACGAGAATTGATTTTCACATCTAGGTACATAGTCTTTTAGCAAAGATTCAGCGACTACTTTGGAAGAGTCTAAAGACTTTGTAGTAGAAATTGGGATGTCAGTAAAAAAAAAATTCAAACGCTTTAGCTACATCAATATCATTTTTGAAAGTAATATCATTAATTTTTAATTCATATTCATTGTTTTTAATACTGACCTTCCCAGTCTCACTTTTAATTATATCCCAATATTGTTTGCTGTAGCGGCAACAGAAATACAAATACTGTGCAAATTTCAACTCTCGACCTATTACGGCTCATGAGATACCCGCTGATGGACGGAAGGACGGACAGACAGCGGGGTGATCTACCTACTTCCTTACAATTTTATCTGTAATTTTTACCAGAATTTCATATAATTATCATGAATGAGTTTTCGATTGATCTTTTTCCGAAGGGACAGGTTGGAATGTAACCATACATCCATTAACTAGCTTAAACTTACCTATTTCATACCTATAGCACTTCGATAACTTATTTGACGTACCTACCGAACTGTTCTGGCTGTTACCACGTATTTTACTTATTAGAATTATGTCGACGACGGACATTAAAATGTATTTTTAACTATGTTATCACGGAGTGATAATAAACGTCATTAAACCTTTGAGTTAGGCATTTGGCACCCTCTGGATATGGAATCCTAAATAATGATAAAAATCCCTTTTAAGGGTTCCGTACCTTTAAAAGGAAACACGGAGCCATTATAAGATCACTCCTGTGTCCGTACCACCGTTACCCACGTTTGTAAAGTTTATGTAGATTGTTATACAAGGGAGTTAAGTCATCAATTGCACCCAAGTCATTTAAGCACATGAGCCAGCGATGCGAGCGAGGTTGATTGTGGTTCGCGGGTGTAATTGGTCACTAACACCGAGTAATAAACTTTACTTTTCATCACTAATGCGAGGAAATAAAAAAAAACCTCTTTCAAAACAATTGTTCATTTTAAAAGTACTAACCAGAATGAAAATGGGGCCCATAACTTGTAGAAACACAGTCCGTGATGGAATTTAGAACCGTCGGCGGCATCACCGAGCCAAAAACACCTATATGTGCCCGGCTGCGATGACGACCTCCTTCCCGTCGAGGTACCGGACGCCCGCGTCTCGGTAAGTCACCATTCTTCGCTGAAGGAGGTTCTCCTGCGTCTCCTAGCCGATAGCCAAGAGGCTTACACTGTTCTACTTAATTATACCAACGCGGCGACCTCCCGGCGAGGCTTCGAACGCACGCGGGACCGTTCAACACCCTTGCACTGAGGTTGGTTTCCAAAATCCGATCCAGTGTCTGTCAGCACAAGGTGGCACCAACCTTGAGGTTATGTTCAAATGCGCTCGCGGGACCGCGGACCGCGGACCTCAGCCAACCATTGCGCGGATTGAAAGCAGGAGGATTCAAAATGACGGCCGATACGAGGTAACCTTTTTGCCAAGTCTAGCATAATGTCAAGAAAATAACAGCTAAATATTGCAACTCATCACTGCAAAAAGTTACGCTAACTGACCAAAAAGAAGTGTCCGGTCCGATTTACACTAATCGTGACGAAACCGCAACCATTCACCGTTCGGTTCTAAACATTGTATCTTGTGACATGACAAATGCTTGTTGCGCGGATCTCAAATAATTATTTGAAATACTTGGATAAAAAGTTTTTCAAAGACTAACTAAAGACCCCCTCGTCTCCGAAACGGCTGATCCTAAAATTAAAAAAAAAACATGTTTGTATAAATATTACAGGAAAAATATATTATTTAAATCGGCCACAATGGGGGTCCAAATCAGAAAAAAAAATGGTTTTTCAACAAATATATATTTTCATAATTATGAAAGACCTTGAAGGCAATTTAAAAAAATAGACAAAAAAGACCTTCCCTCATTAGCTCCAAAACTACTGATCCGTGCTATGGTAAGGAACCCTTCGTAAGCTAGTCTGACTCGCACTTCACCTTTTTTTTCAACTACTTTTTTTCTACTAGATATGTTCATATATTCATATTCATATTCATATTTATTTATTGATAACGTCAGTTACAAGTCATTTTGTAAATAGAGTTAGTTCAGTTAAATGTCAAATAAAAATTACATTAAAATTAAATTGTGTCAAATTAAATTAAAATAATAATAATAAATTATATTGAATTATATAAAATATAAAAAAAATAATAATTTACTTAATTAACACAAATGTTGTCTACAGAGAGTCGACCTAGTTGGGTAGGTCTAGGAATTCCGAAAAAGAATAGAAGGTTAGCTCGACAAGCCAGCGCTTCAGGCGCAGTTTGAAAGTGCTTGGATTGGGAGCATCGGTTACGTTGACGGGAAGACGATTATATACCGCCGGACCCATGACGTGAGTCATCTTCGATGACTTCCCCAATGTGTGGGGGACCGTCGCGAGTTTGTGACCGTGGCGGTGTGTTTTGCGGAGCGTGCGGAATGAGTCCAGGTTATCGCGCACGTAGACGGCCACTTGCAGAATGGTGACGGACGGCAACGTCAGGATCCTGAGCACTTTGAAGTGAGGCTTCGCGGAGACGTCCCAGCGGACCTGGACTATAGCTCTCACGGCTCGCTTTTGCATCCTGAATGCCCGTTCCCAATCTGCTGCGCGTCTCCTCAGTTCGGCTCCGTACTGCAGCAGCGAATGCACTGTAGCGAAGTAGCACGACTTCACTATGTCGCGCGGCACCGTGCGTGCCAGCCAACGCAGCGCGAAGCACGCGCCGCTGAGCCGCGCACACAGCCTGTCCACGTGCGCACTCCACGTGAGACCGCGGTCCAGCTCGAAGCCCAGAAACGTTGTCGCCTCCACCTGCTCGACCCGCACTCCGCCCACATGGACGTTCAGCGAGATGAGATGGCGGCCTGACAGGTCGAAGTGGAGAAAGTGGGTATTTTTCAAGTTAAGGACGAGGCCGTTGTCGCGGAACCAGTGAGACAGTTCGGTTATTGTATGGTTTAGGCTTAGCTCAAGGCCTACAATCGTTTTGTTCGTAATAATTCCTGCCACATCGTCAGCGTACATATATAGTTCGCTGGAGGTAATGACCTCCAGCGAACTATATATGTATGTAATGACCTGCCACAAGTAATGGCTTGTGGCAGGTCATTGAGCAAGAGCGAAAACAGAATATTGGATACAGAAGAGCCCTGAGCAACCCCCATATGTGTCATCACTGGTTTTGATCTCGTCCTGCCTCCATCACCAACAACGATCTGGGTACGGTTTTTCAGAAAATCTGCTAGCAGAGATAGGGGCTTTCCATCGATACCGTAATGCCGGAGTTTGACGGCGAGAACGCCGTGATCAGCGTTTATGTGTTTAAGGCTGGAAATGCCCAAAAGTATGTTTGTTCTTCCGTGACCGTGACAAACCATATATAATCTTCAATTCGTAACTTTCAATTAGTAGTTTATGTGACTGATACATAATGGAGGGCATTAGAATCCGAGAGTGGGTTTATGAAACGAGCCGAAGGCGAGTTTGATAATAATATCACTCGAGAGTTTTAATGACTAATTATGTACAGTTACATACACTAGTTTATCTACACACATATCATAAGCTCTCTTTGATGTGTTCAGGAACCGCATGTTTGACCGGCATTGTGGCATTAAGTTGTTTAGCTTGTTCTGTAGTACCAACTTCACAGACAAAGTAGGGGCGGGACGCAGGCGGGCGTCGGCGTTCGAAATTTGAATGTCATAATATGTAGAAAATTTACACATTATGGTCATAATGTTCAATATTCAGATAAGAAATGAGTTTTTTTTTACAAAGTAGTTTAACATTATGCTGATCGTAACGTGCGGTTTTTGGACGCAGTAAAGAGGGTTTATGATACGTGTGTAGATAAAAATTGTTATATATTATTTCTTAACTTTATAACAACATAACACAACATAGCGTCACGTCTTTCCCCTTACGGGGTGGCAGGCATATTTCAATTCTGAATTTATTTGAACTTGATATAAGTTAAGTAATAATGTTTTAACGACCCTCAGTTGTCTCGTTTGGGGTCAGACCCTCCCCCAAACGAGAATCCTGGATCGCGACGGCCAAATCATAAGCTTAGGAATAGGTAACACATCAGTAAGATTATAAACAAACAAATGAACATTCCAAAGGAAAGTTTATTCAAGTTTGAAAGTCACTTCTCTGAGCCGTCATTGACTCGGCGTGGATTTGTCCGTACAGGTGCTACGAAAAAAAATTGGGGTTTTTTTCGAATCCATTTACTCCACCATGAAGTCATCTACAGATTAGATTTTTGGGTTAACGTTTATTGAGAATACTCAATAAACGTTAACCCAAAAATGATTAAGATCTTAATCAAATATGATTAAGATTTTCACTAAAGGAAAACGCAGGATGAAATTTTCTCGATAGAATTTAATTACGAAATCACCTCTAAATTGTTTTATTTTTTCCTGTAATTCTGAAATCCTAACTAATTTCATTGTGGAACTGCATGCAAAATGTAGATATTATGTATTCGCCAAATCTCCTTAAAAAACTTTATAACAAAATAGCGTAGTTTATTTTTAAACAAGTGTTCTGTGGTTTAGCGCTACGTTTTTTCATTTTTCCCCGATTCCGTCCCTCTCACACTGCGGGTCTTTCCGCCTGGAGTAATGGGGACCTTTGCACGGACGAGGTATCGCCTTAAGGAGACATGGTCCGTTATGAACGACGTTGTTATTTTTAGGGTACCCATTGGCCCCGCAAACAGTCTCTGTGGGCCGGAATCCGCACAACCTGGGTGTAAACTCGGTTGCAGTTAAATGGGTTTATAACGCTAATTATTGCCCACATTGCATGGCAAAATCTACTGTTTTCACTATCATTTCACATATCATTATCAGCCCAGTCCACATTGACCCACTCAAAATTCCAAATGTCTTTATTACTGTAGATATTTATATATACTTAGCAATCGTCATTTTTGCCACTTCTCTACATTGGACCACCGTGGGAGAGGAAGGGCCTAGAAACTCCCACAGATTGATTTTTAGATCTCTTTTAAAAATTGCATATGCTTAACTAACACAAAATATAATATTTAGTCATTATCATAATCAATAAGCAGGAATAAATAATTACAAAATTATTAACAGCAAGGTCTGTGTTGAGCCAGATTAACCCCATACAGTCCCATCATTTAAGTAATCTTGAACATTGTAATATCCCTTTTTCGACAAAGTCGCTTTAACATGGTTTTTAAATTGCTCAAATGGCATATATCTCTCTCGCAAAGCCTCGCAGTCTACGCCAGCAAGATCTCGCCGATATCACAATATTGTGAGACTATCATGCAATATAGTTATTGTCATACTCAGTTACAATTGTCACCACGGCAGAGTATTTTACGGAATTGATGATCGGACTCCAGATACCATGATGAACTAACTCGCGAAACGGAAATTGTTTTTATCATGGGATAACACTATAATAAATAATAATAATAATTAAATAATTAAAAAAATAATACCTTGGACACTATTTACACACATTGATCTAGCCCCAAACTAGGATTCCCTGAATCTAGACAACGATACACATTCTTATATAGATAAAATATTATACTTAGATAGATAAACAACCATGACTAGGGTACAAACATCCGTTCTCATCAAACAAATATTTGCCCCCACCGGGACTCGAACCCGGGACCCTTGGCTTCGTAGGCAGTGTCACTGCCGACTCGGCCATTCGGGTCGTCAAACACTGTTAAATGCTTGTCAAATGGCCTTCTGCGAAAACACAATGCAGCAGACACTCGTTAGGATAAATCACATAATTGGATCCGCACACAGGATATATTTTTGTTGTCGCTATAACATCAAATACTAGGGTAAAATAATTAATTTATCCGTAAACCACATGCAAACTTATTCATGCACCTGGTTACGTACATGAAGTGTGAAAGTAGCCGCACCAATAACTTTGTAAACAACATTTTGATATGTTAAATCCAAACGATTCCTTCGATTGTACGGTGGTACGGACACGCACTTGACCGTTTTTTTTAGTCAGTTGGATGCGGATATTAGATAAACACAGACTTTTAGATAGATCGAAATTTTTGGGGCACGCACAAATCTGCGCGCTGACAGTCATATAAGGCAGTATTATTGCCAGCTCTAAACCTGTGAATAGATTGTATAGAGGTAGAAGAAACACAAACATCGTCATCATTTTTCCATACAGGCTGATAGTGTCACAAAGCGCCCATGTTCATCCAGTAACCCAATGGGCCTTTTTAATCTAACAATGACTTATATTATAAATCAGCGGCGTATGCTTTAGCGCAACAGCGGATAGTACGCCAAAGCTTTGTAAGATTATAATTATGAGCAAACTGATCTTGATTAGAAACATTTAGCCACGTAAAGGATTGTCAAGGGCACCAAACTGAGAAAACCATTTTAGAGATATTGACCAAACTGTTTTAGTCCCATCTAAAAATATAAAAGGATTACTGGAATATCCGTACAAAACAGAACGTTCTTAATTTGTCCTGTACAGCTCATTTTTGTAGAACTCCTCAGATGAACGAAACTCTTATGGAGAGTAGCCGTAAGCAACTTAACCGTTAAGTTGGCTGTCCTGTAAAACTATCACATGTCAATAGTTTTCCCGTCAAGTCAATAACTCAGTTGTCAGTCGGTAAGTTAAGGCCCAAGATCACACAAATCCACTGAAGAGAGCTTTGGCAAAAAAAAAATATAAAATTATTTCCTATTGATTCATCGGTCTCAAAAAATTATATGTTATTTACTGATAGAGATAATCTAGTTTAAATACTATGTCGTTACGCGATTGAATTAAGTTGGCTCGATCGTAAAAAAATCCTGAACATAGTCTATATTTAAAAGGAGATTCAATAATTTTAATATAAAATTACTGATTTTTTTCATAATTTTTATCCCTAAATTTTCCTCTTTTAGAGCTCCGTATTAATCCTTAAATTTTATCAATTAGCTTATTTCCGTTTTTCAGTAAATTCGAAAAAACACCTAATTTTTAACCTCTCCGGGCGGCCCGATGCTATTCCGCGCCGCCCGCTGCGCCGCCAGTTCCGCTACCCCGCCAGATGACGACGGGCGAAGGCGGCGCCCCTCACCTCAACAGCCAGAACTGGGCCTTAACAAATATTGATATTAGACATAAGGGTAAATTGTTAAGTCCTTTAAAGTGGTTCTAAGTGAAATCCGACGGTTAGAAAAAGGCAATCATGCCCAGTGTTAAATGGGTTCACTTCAAGGTCCACTCAGGTAGATTAGGCCACCTAAAATCTTTAGCATTGCGGCGGCATTCAGCAGTTTCTACAGTTTCACAATTTACATTATTTGTGACCTGTGCTAAATATAGTAAATATAGTTCATCATATTATAGCGAAAAGTTGTTAATGCACGTCTCTTGCTCAATTTTTTAGAATGTTTGAATAATGTTCAATAGCGACATTGTTTTTTCCGTTTAGAAACAACCACTCAAGTTACCGTTCCAAAATGTATGATCGAGTGACGTCACGAGGGATATTATTTTTTAACGATCATTTGAGTCTGGTTGTTTCTAAAAGGAAAAAAAACAATGTCGCTATTGAACATTTAATTCATAATTCTTTATTGCACTTTAAAAAAGTTACAGTAAAAGAAAATGCATGTACAAAGGCGAGATTATCTCTAAAACGAGATTTCTTCCAGCAAACCAAGGCATTATAGGAATTGGTATCATAAAAGGGTAGGCAGCGCACAATAAATACTAAAAAAAAATGCCAAAGAAAAATTTAATACCTATAAAATATAGATAGAAAATACAAAATAATTACCGATATATACTAAATAAACTTTACATAGAATAATATAAATACAGTAACTTTTACGAAAGAGAGTGGTAGTGCTCTTCAATACGTTTCTTAAAAGAGAAAAATATTATATGTCTACAAGTACTAGTTATGAGAAAGAGAGAAAGAGAAAAGAGTGGGACTGTCTCTTATAGTGCAAGGAAGTGCGTTCCAGAGTCGGACCGCCCGCAACCTGAAAGAGTGTTTAGCGTTGTTATGCCGCGGAGTAGCTAAAAGTGAGACAGTTTGAGTATTTTATTGAATTTAATTTAATTTGCTTTGAATAGACCTTTATTGGTTACATATATTGCTCTATGTGCGCATAAACAATACATAATTACGTGGTTTAAATTTTAAATAACTATAAATCGAAATTTAATAAATTTTTTGGTTAATTGGTTTTGAATAGACCTTTATTAGTAACATATATTGGTCTGTGTTCGCATAAACACACAGAACTTCAATAAACCCTATCTAGGAACCATAACTGTAAAGTTACTACCGGCATGGAGGAGGTATTAGAATAGAGTAACATAGTTCATATTGAAAGGCGTCGGCTTTAAACTAGTATTATAAAACATTGCGCTAATGCGCGCTAACAGCATACGTTTCCACGTTGTTAGGGACATAATTCTGAACAACTTTCACTATGAAACCGATTTGACCAGAGCAATTTTAATTTCGATTTTTCCATACAGTGGCCCGGGCGATCACATGTGTTGCATGAAGTTTTGAAAAATAAAGTTACTCTGATCAAATCGGTTATGGTAAAAGTTGTTCAAAATAATGCCAATATCAACCCCCTAATATCAACACCTTCCTGTTACACCTGTTTATGGCCATGGATTAAATATCGCCAAAACTTATTACAAAATTTAAACCAATACGATTTGCTACAGTAATAATTATTAATAGGTATTATAATTATTATTATTAAAGAGTTTTGCCTGCACTTTGGCAGGAAACATGCCATAGGCCAAGAAAATGAACATTATATATGGTCTTCTGCAATCAAATAACTACACAAAAGAAGACAAACCACATACATTTTGAGCGTATTTGAAAATTCACGTTACTGTGAAATCGCGCTTAACGGGGTCGCGTAATCCGGGGTACAGATGTAGTGAATAATCCTTTCCTTTCGTATTTTCTCGGAAATGTTCGTTTTTGTCTTACTACTTTGATACATTTGACATTGATAAATAAAGTATGCGATTTATTTGATACCTACACGTAATTTAATAATACAGTAATTCATAGACACATCGGCACCATTCGGGTGTTATCGTTGTTCCGAGTTTTGCCGATAGGAAAGGATTATTCACTACATCTGTACTTACTTATTACTTGTATTGTCTTATTTTGTTGTCTCTACTCGTATGTTAAGGTGCCGCCATTTAACTCTAGCGCTGACCTTGGCTAAATGAGAGAGGAGGGAATTATTGAAATAACGGACGCGAAAGTAAGAGACGCACTGCCAAGGTCAGCGCTAGAGTTACGCGGCGCGACCTGTATAATAGTCTGGTCTAGACTCTAAAATCGTCGTCGAAATTGCGCTAGGTAAGTGATATTTTAGAGTAGAACCTGAGAATAGGAAGCGGGTGGGTGACTGAACGTCACGTGTAACTTCTTATTTACGAACTACTAGCTGTTGCCAGCGACTAGTTAGGTTTGCTCAGTTTTTTATATTTAATCTTAATATCAGAGTCCAGATCAAGGTCTACCACAGGTCACAGATAAGCTATATGAAATATCGGAGTCCAGGTTCATGCGATGATCTAAGAAAAGGCGCAAACGCAGGCAACTTGTAAACAAACAAAAACTCAACTCAAAAGCCTCTCGTCTCGTCTCGATGACGTCACATAAGTGCCGACCGAAAAATCATTCAGGGTGACCATCTCAAAAAGACAAATTGGCACACACTGAACAAAATCTGCGAAACGTGATGCCGCCATTGTGTTGATTGGTCACAAAAATACCTCAACTTATTCAAAGTCAAAAAATAAATAAACTAAAGAACAAATTTTACGTCCGCCAGCGTCCGCAACGTGTTTCTTGAACTGGCCACAATATTTTAACTGGTCACACTGCGTGTGTATGTCATTGTGAACTTGACTATTTGTACGTGCTCGTTACATTTCACGCAATGGTTTTGTGGATATCGATTGGGTGTTTTATGTCAAAAGTCACATCATCGCCAATTTTAAAAGTCAACTTCATATTAACTCATATGCGATTGTAAAAAGAGAAAGTATTCAGGTTTTTGTTGCGAGTTTGACCGTCTACTTTTAATTTCATGATTTGAACCACACTTTGAATGGAAACGCATATCGACAATTTTTTTTAAAACAACGCCATCTAACATTATACTATTGCATCTTCACAAAAGCTAGAATTTTTCGCTTTCTTGTCGAGCGGCAAATATCTAAAATTAATAAATGAAACACCCGGTGACATCTGTGATACATTATAGGTACTATATTCCGATTACGATTGCTTCTCTGTCCTTATACTTGCTCCATGCTACCAGCTACAATTTGATCGACACTGTGCCGGCTTTATTTATTTATGTAGGCAAAGTGGTGACCCGACAGTGAATATCAAGCAACCTTCGGTAAATAGCAGCTTGAATTCACCGGTGAAGCAGAACCCGTGTGCTGCCACCTTGGAAGTGCAAGCAATTAGTACTTCGTCTAAGTTCACCGATTTCTGGAAGGGAAGCCCCGGCTATGGTTTGCACATTTCGAAGCAGTAACCACTCCCCAGAAGTTATTATTATTATTGTTTATTTATTAAACACTAGCAGCTTGAAACTGATGCGTGTGAATCACACAGCACTTGTTTATTTTTTATATATTTGTCCGATAAGTTTTTGAAAGCCTTCAATGAAATTGCACTGATTATGGAGACTGGCATTTTATTCCATTCGGGAACTACGCGGTTAGTTAGGAAGTTCTTACGAAGGTTTATTTTATTTTATTGCTTCAGGTTCGCCAACGGGCAATACATGTTTACTTAATTATTACATTTTGTAGACTTTGTCGATGCTTGTCCACTTACAGGCAAACACAGCTTGCATTAAATTACACTTCATTCCTTACAATTACAATTAAATTGCAGATTCTAAATGATAATAGTTATTAATTATTACGATTTTTATTTACAAATTTTATTTATGTTAAGTTTAAGTCTAATATAATAATATACCTATCTTAAGGTTACTTGTACACAGATAGTTGTTCAGTTTGAATTTGTGTCCTCTAAGGTGGTGATTTTGGTTCATCTTGTAGATGCTGTTTAGGTAATGCACGTCATAGTGTCCGGTGATGATCTTATAAGTTTCTATGAGGTCACCACTTTGTCTCCTTTGCTCCAATGTACAATCGAACCAACTGAATCATGACCCACTTGCCTGATAATTCGTTTGAAACTTTCAAACTTGTAAGATCTATCAAAATGTCAGTGTCTAATCAAATGATAACAAGTTCGTTACCAAGGAAATAAACCTTCAAGCGAATTTCGACCTACTTGCATTTAAGGGGTTTAGCAAAATAAGCTTATGGTGGGTCATGATTCAGATGGTTCGATAGTACCTATAGTTAGCCTAGTTCTGTAAAGGGGGTTCGTTATGGCCCTTATAAATAAGGTAATGCTGAAATACTTAAGGCAGCCTTTAATTTGAGTAGATATTAATTAATACAGAACAGACATGTTGTAACGCGAGCCAGTGCTAGGCGACTGAATATGAGGGGAAGCGGGGCAAAACGGGCAGTGGTCGTTCTCGACCAGTTCACCTAGAGCCCAAACCACTGCTTATCATGCTGGCGTGGACATTCCTGGCGGCCCTTGAAAGTTTTGGCTTGATCCTTGGGTTTCAAGATATTCAGGCGTCAGTTTACTGTTACTATTGCCCTTTAGGGCTCTGTTGACTGCTCGTCATATGATTCCGCGTGCGTATAACTGATGGACCCGGCCTAGACGCCAGTGTAATGGTGCGACATTCTCTTCTTTGAAGACGACAAGATCACCAGTCTTCAGGTCTCGTTGACGTAGGCGCCATTTGGTGCGCTGTCGAAGCTCCGCCAAATACTCGAGCTTCTATCGCTGCCAAAAGTGATGCCGTAACTGTTCAACTCTCTGATATCTGTTAGGCAGTATGGGAATTACTGGAAATAATTGCAGTGAGGTCTGCCTATGAGAAAGTGCCCTGGAGTCAAGGGGAGGAAATCATTGGGGTCGAAGGATAAAGGAGGTAAGGGTCTGGAGTTGATGATCGCTTCAATTTGTGTTGCTTATGTACTCAACTCTTCAAATGTCAGACTTGCGTTACCCATGATGCGTTTGAAATGGAATTTTGCTGATTTGACGCCAGCTTCCCAAACTCCAACAAACGTTGGTGAATAAGGAGGATTAAAGACAAATTGTATGCCTTGGTTATTGGAGAACTCATATAGGCTCTTGAGGCTAGACTTTAAGACCCTGCCTAAGTCATTATTGGCGCCAATATAGTTGGATCCATTGTATTTATGAATGGTATGGGGTTTACACATTATGACCATAATGTGTAATTTTTCTACATGTTATGACATTCAAATTTCGAACGCCGACGCCCGCCTGCGTGCCGCCCCTAGTTTGTCTGTGAAGTTGGTACTGACATTCAAATTTTGAACGCCGACGCCCACCCGCGTGAAGCCCCTAGTTTGTCTGTGAAGTTGGTACTACAGAACAAGCTAAACAACTACAGAGCCTCAATGCCGGTCAAACATGCGGTTCATGAACACATCAAAGAGAGCTTATGATATGTGTGTAGATAAACTAGTGTATGTAACTGTACATAATTAGGCATTAAAACTCTCGAGTGATATTTTTATGAAACTCGCTTTCGGCTCGTTTCATAAACCCACTCTCGAGTATTAATGCCCTCCATTATGTAGCAGTCACATATATATATACTATATATACTATTATGTGACTGATACATAATGCCTAATTATGTACAGTTACATAGACTAGTTTATCTACACACATATCATAAGCTCTCTTTGATTTGTTCAGGAACCGCATGTTTGACCGGCATTGTGGCATTGAGTTGTTTAGCTTGTTCTGTAGTACCAACTTTAGAGACAAAGTAGGGGCAGCACGCAGGCGAGTGTCGGCGTTCGAAATTTGAATGTCATAATATGTAGAAAATTTACACATTATGGTCATAATGTTCAATATTCCGATAAGAAATGAGTTTTTACAAAGTCGTTTAACACTATGCTGATCGTAACGTGCGGTTTTGGACGCAGTAAAGAAGGTTTATGATACGTGTGTAGATAATAGTAGTTTATCTACTCTCATACTATAATACAAAGATTATAAAAATTAAATCAAAACTCCTAAGACAAACATTACGCACAGGCCAAAAAAAAAGTTTTATTATGATACAGGTCTTGTATGGACACCTATATCATTAAATAACTTTTTAATCATAACGATACACCTATACAACCTCCAGCTGGACCAATAAGGTTGAACCTCTACTTTAAAAAAAGGTAGTGCCTCCGCAGCAGGCGCCGGCCGCCGATTTGGAAGGAAAAAAAATGAAACACGCATGCGCAATCAATGTTTGTGCCTTGGCGCCAACATTTTACATTTAAATTAAACAAAGTTTGGTTTTGTTTGTAAAATAAATTAGTTTTTGTGTAAAAACATGTCTGAAAGCGAGGATAGTGGTAATCGTACACCACCAGACATTCTGGAAGCTGCGTCAAACATGACCATGAACCTGTTACCGGCGAAATCTAGGAGCAACTATAATAAATGTCACCACGAGTTCATGGAATGGAAAATGAATAAAAATGCTACATCATTTTCTGAAAATGTGTTGTTAGCGTACTTTCAAGAGTTATCTGAAAAATATAAAGTGTCAAGTATCTGGGTTAAATACTCCATGATTAAAAGTACACTCAGTATTTACAACGAAGTTGACATAACTAAATATAGCAAGCTGATTGCATTTTTGAAACGAAACTCACAAGGATATAAAGGGGAAAATCCAAGACTTTTACAGCAGAGCAGATAAATAAGTTCTTAAATGAAGCCCCAGACACATTATATCTCTTCACAAAGGTATTTTTAGTTATTTATCAGTTAACCATGTACAATTTTTTTTGTTAATATTGAGTTAATTTACCATAATATGTATATGAATTGTTACAGATTGCACTAATTTTTGCTATAATGGGTGCTTGTAGACGACAAGAGTTATACAACATACAATTCAAAGATGTTGAAGTCTTCAAAACTGCACTATTGATCAAAATAAGTAAAACTAAAACCAAGATAGACCGCTCTTTTACCATTACTGGGAAATATTATGAACAATGCAAAAAATACATTGAGCTACGACCAACTGAGTGCAGCAGTTCCAGTTTTTTTCTAAACTATATTGCCGAAAAATGCACGACACAGAGAGTTGCCATTAACAAATTTGAAGCTTTAGGCAAAGTTATTGCCAGCTATCTTCAACTTACCAACCCCGAATTGTACACAGGACACTGCTTTCGCCGAACATCTGCGAACCTTGCTAGTTGACGCTGGCGGAGACATAACGGCACTAAAGCGACACGGTGGTTTGAAGTCAACGACAGTTGCAGAAGCCTATATAGATGATTCAATGACCAACAAGATCGCTGTATCCAATTCAATACTTAACAGTATTGAAAATAACAGAAATGAGGTCAACATTAACATACCCTGTCCGAGTACCTCCAATAACGCTTCCTGTCCGGTTCAAATTCACTTTCATAATTGTAATATTCAGAACATCAATAATTATTACAAGTAAAAATAAATTTGTTATTATATTCAGCGTTTTATTAGCAATATTATTTTATGTATTATAGTATGAGAGTAGATAGTAGTAGTTTATGTGACTGCTGCATATTGGAGGGCATTAAAACTGGCTCGTTTCATAATAATATCACTCGAGAGTACAATCAAATCAATATAATAAAATAGAAGTTTATGATATTGGATTTTGGATTTCATTGATGTGGGATCTCCTGTGAGGTTTTAACAAACTTCAGAAGCGGGATGTGCGTCCACTAAACGTGTAAGTACACTTGATATATTATTATTCGTATAAATCGATTGCATTACACATGAATTATTCGGTAATTTCGCTTAGCTTCGTATACAGTGAGGACTGATTGATTACATTTGATCGAGGCTACTCCTAGATATTATAAATTATTCTTCTTGGGATCGATTATTGGTAGAAGGAAAATGGTTTTGTGCATGCAACTCCCCGGTTGTATGAGTCTTACTTGAAAATAGTTAACTAGATTCCTAATTTTGATCCATAGTTATGATTTTTATTGAGCTTTTGGCTAACTTATACTCCTTGATACTGTTAAATTTTAATCTAGTGGAAATTAATTGGGACACCATTATTTTATTATCAGGATTCGCATATAAGTAGCAGTTAAAATGTAGTTGAACAAAATAATCTGTTATTGACGATTTCTTTAAGCACTATATTTGCTGCAAATAGATGAGCTGTGCTTTAGAAACTTACCACCGATTGAGATTTTAGAGTGCGAATAGTATATTGATGTCAAGAGGATATAGTTAGACGATAAAACATATCCGCACCATAGTTTTATTTATTTCGTAATTTCGTAATTTCTTTATTGTACTAAACAAAACAGACATACAGATAACTTATGATAGAAAAAACATGTACAAAGGCGAGCTTATCTCTAAAAAGAGATTTCTTCCAGCAAACCATGTTGGATAGGAGACGGAGATGATAGGTAAGGGAAAGAATTGCGCGTACAATTAAGACTATAATTATTCTAATATAATACATATTACACATACATAAAACCCTATTGCTAAGAAATATAGACTACATACACAGTTACATAAATACAGCATATCAATAAATATCTTACAAATATACTAATACTAATACATTATATAGCTAAATAGAAAGTGAAAGATAGTGCTTCTTTAGTCGGTTCTTAAAGATATTCAGTGATGGACTGTCCCTGATGGTGCAGGGAAGTTCATTGCACAGCCGTATAGCGCGGATTCTAAACCCGTGCTCGTAGGTTGCAGTGGAGCGTTGTGGGGCTTTAAGCATAGTAGCCATGTGAGTTCTCCGAGGCCTGCATGAAGAAAGAAATTCGAAGCGATCACGCAGGAAGTTAGGGTACCGAGGGTTCCACAAAATATTGTAGAGCAGGCATAGGATATGAGAGTCCCGTCGAAGACGAATCGGAAGCCAATTCTACTCCCTGCGATGTTGAGAAACGTGATCATATTTTCGCAGTCCGAAGATGAACCGAATCCCGAGGTTTTGAAGTCGTTCGAGTTTGTTCAGTTGCTCTTCATTTGCGCTTACCCAGCAAACATCAGCATAGTCAATGAGGGGAAGTAAAAGAGACTGGGCGAGAATAATTTTGGTCTGACGAGGAAGAAAGTTCTGAAGTCTCCTGAGAGAGTGAAAGGTAGCGTAAACTCGCCTGCTGACCTCGCTGATATGCGTTGACCAGGTTAACTGGTTATCGAAAACAACACCCAGGTTTTTCGCTGTGTCGCTATACATGATTACGGTACCGTTATAAGATACAGGAGGGACAGACTGTTGCTTCAACAAACATAGTGAGTGTCTGGTACCTATAATCATGGCCTGGGTCTTGTTTGGGTTAACCAGTAGCCCAAATGACGAGGCCCATCCTCTAATACCCTCTAAGTCAGCGTTTAACGCCTCCACAGCGGAGTTTACATTATCGGGAGAGAAGTGGCGATAGATTTGTAAGTCATCCGCGTAAAGATGATGAGAAGATGAGAGGGCATCGGAGATGGAGTTAATAAATATAGAAAATAGAAGAGGAGAGAGAATGCCACCTTGGGGGACACCGGAGGTGAGGTCACACCAATCCGTGCAAGTCGTCTCCGATTTGATACGCTGTTTACGGTCACGAAGGTATGAGTCGAACCAGCTAACAGAATGGGAAGAGAGATTAAGAGATTTGAGAAGTTCAACGAGAATGTCAAAGTCAACACAGTTAAAGGCACTGCTGAAGTCGAGCAGGGTAAGCACCGAAAGCTGCTTCTGATCCATGGCAACCTGAATATCATCCGTCACTTTAAGTAGAGCCGTAACTGTGCTGTGACCCGGTCTGAAGCCTGATTGAAAAGGATTTAATAGGTTGTTAGAGGATAGATATTGGGAGAGCTGGGTATGGACAATGGACTCGAGGACTTTTGATAGGATCGGCAAGATGGAAATCGGGCGATATTCTTTGAAGCAGGTGGGATTGGATGATTTAGGGAGAGGAATAACTAGTGCATGTTTCCAAGCAGTAGGGAAGGAGCAGTTTGAAAGGGAAAAATTTTAAATGTGCGTTATGGGCGGAAGCAGGTTTTCTAGGATAGTGAAGATCATTTTTAGGCAGATGTTGTCATGTCCGACTGCTTTGGAGCTAATCGCCAATAATGCCTTTTTAACTGTGTCAACTCCGACATATCTCATGTTGAAGGGAGTGGTTTTGGGTAGTGACCTAGAGCGCAGGCTCCGAAGAGTGGCTTGCTTGACAGTAGTTTCCATCACAACGGGCGGTGCGGAGAGAAATTGATTAAGAGCGTTGAGATCGACATTACCTGAATGCGTGTCCTGGGCCTGGGACTTGCCAATACCAAGTGTCCTGAGAAATTTCCACACCTGAGCAGGAGTGTACCTTTCGATACACTCAAAGATGTGGCGGCGTTTGGCGTCGCGACAGAGACGATTGCAACGATTTCGAAGCGATTTGTAGGTGAGAAAATTATCATCTGTCGGATCCTTTTTGTACCTGCACTTAGCCCGATCTCTCTTGGTCATAAGTCGCTTGATATCATCGTTTAGCCAGGGAGCAGGCAGGTGCTTCACTCTAACTTTTTTAATGGGAGCATGTTTGTCGTAAAGTCCCAGGACAATTGTTTGAAGCTGTGAATTTTGTCATCAACGCTCTCGCTCAAGATGACAGGGGACCAATCGACCAGTGAAACATCAGACTTGAGGGAATCCAGGTTGATGGCTTTGAAGCTGCGAGTTTCAATAAATTTGGTTCTGCACTTAGGGAACCTAATTTTATATGAGACGTAAATGAGGTCGTGAAAAGAAAAAGGTGAGTTAAGTTGACCATGAGTGGCCACCTTATCCAGGTTGGAAATGATTATGATGTCAAGAAGAGAGGGCGAGCAATGTGGCTGGGAATGGGTGGCCGCAAGCGGCAAAATGTGCAGATTGTATGAATCTACTATTGACCTAAGCTTGGCTGAACGAGAATCATTTTTGAGGAGACAAGTGTTGAAATCCCCAAGAATGAGAGTGTCATCGTAAAGTGGGGTCAAATCATTAAGAATAGATTCAAAGGTGTCGAAATAATCAACACGGAGAGAGGGGCTATAAACAACACCACCAAGCACCTTATTGTGATAAAGAAGAATTTCGAGGAAGAGATATTCGGCAGACTCGGAGTACTGGCTAGGGGATGCGAATATCCGCACGCAGGTAAACAGCAACACCTCCATCCGCTTTCCTGACTCTGTCATTCCTGTAGAGCCTGAAGCCTGGAAGAGAGTACATAGATGAGGAGAGTGAAGGCTTCAGGAATGACTCGGAGACAAGGATAGCGTCCACATGTTGGTCACTAAAAGCCTCGATAAGATCGGTGTAGCTCGTGTGAATGCTCTGAGCATTGATGTGCACAATGTTCAGATTCTTCCCAGACCCACCAAAGACAGTTCTGAGTTTGACAGAAAGTGGTTCTTCCACACTGGAAATGTCACTTTCTGCACTTACAAATTCATCGCTAGACGCACACGACAAGAAGCTATCGTTATTGAGATTCATATTATGTAGATAAAATAATATACTATAATATAATATAAATATATAACTAGGTATAGGAATATACCTAGCTGAAAGTATATAATGATTAAGGAATCAAAAGAAAAAAAAAGACTAATATAAACCAATGGGGTGACCTAAACCCTCACCAGGCATGGATTGTTGTAAGAAATCAGAAAACCTACTATTACATTGTAAATAAACATCACACACACACACTTTACACAATAAGAAAGCAATAAACTATAGCGCTAACAATAGAATAAAATCCACAGCAAAGAGGTAAGCGCAAGACGGACCGCGACTTCAAAAGCCACACAATGGCACTTAAAAAAAAAACTATCATACTGTGTCAATATGCAAGGCTGTATGGTCTAGAAACCTTTGCCTGCCTGACAAGGCAAATGAACCAAAAAAAAAAATGTGTCAATATGCTGTCAATAGTTGCAAATAAATCGAGTGGACTTGAAATTCGTGGGATAGCTCTCTTTGTGAATGCGGCCTGGCTGACGGTACTCCCGATCATTTGTTTTTGAATGCACTAAACTTCAAACCTCATTGTATGACATCCTCCCCGGTAAGATCCCCCGTCCCGTCAATCTTAAATTCTTATTGACTCTTTCGGACCCTTCCTTTATTCACATCCTTTCTAAATTTATAACCTCTAACAAGATTAAACTGTAGTTAGATGTAGAATTATTATTTTATTTATGTATGTCTTCTTTTTATGTCTAACACCCTTAATATGTAATCACTTAACATTTAAATTATATGTTAATTTGTGCTGTCCTAATTGTTGTTTGTCTGGCTATAGAGAGATCTCAACTCAAGGGAAGTTTCACCGATAACTGTACAACGTGATCCCCTTCGTGTCATCTTAAATACGTGATATTGGCGGAATTACTGTAGGGATCCACAGTAGAAGCCATCAAACCTAAAAATTGATTGATTGATTGATATTTAAAATAAAAATGGTTGCTACTACCTCGCAAAACATTACTAGTAGAGAAAAGGATCACGACATGAGCACTGTACCACCGGGGGAACGGAACGCTGAATCTGATTGGTTTAGAGACAGACGAAGAGGGTCTAACCTTGCTTCTTCTTGCCCTGCGACTGAGTGGCCTGTTTCCTGGTCACTACGCCTGAGGCAGATGCGGCGGCGCCCTCAGCAGGTTTATTTCCTTTGCCGGCTGGCGAGGGGGTCTCCTTGCTCGGGTACTTCGCCATGAGTGGCCGCAAATCTGCCCAGCACTCCAGCCTCTGCCGCGACTTGTCAGGCAGCAACACGTGTATCTTGCCGTCCGACGTCCAACTGCTGCTGATGCCGAAGTGCTTCCGCGCCGCCAAGAAAACGTCGTGCCGGGATTTTGTCAAAAACTCAGACACCAAAATGCCTGAGCCCTTGAGCTCCTTGTTATTTTGTTTATTTATTTCAGTAGTTTGTTTGTTCATAAGTTCAGTTATGTCTGTTTCGTCTTTTCAGTAAAATTGGATGGAAAACAACCACAGTCACCAGTACTACCAAGCGGATAGGTCCATCATGAACATCGAAGCCAGTAGCGTGTATGGCCGTTGCTTTTGCACCGCAGGGATGAAGAAATGGGATGATGGCGATCAAGTCTCAGTCGAACTAGGCGAAATCGGCCAGTCTCCAGATGTCGAAATCCATCGAGGGAACGATCCAATCAAATGAGAGCCAGCCGGAGTGGGGTCAGAAACTCTGATAAACACCGATCCAGCCGCAGCCAGTCCAGGTTGGATGATTGCGATGGAGATGCTCGGAGCGCTGTAGGTGTCCAAGTGGAGAGGAGCGCAAGAGGAGCCGGTATGATTCACACAATACACACGATATAACGTTACAATTGAGTCAAATTATGGAAAGTCTTGAATACCACAAAATATCAAGGAACAATTTTCGAACACAAATGTGATATCGGAATTCAATCCTTCTCTAAAAACCTAAACAATAAATACCTGGTTAGCCATTGGTCTGTTACGTAATCAAATATGACCACGTAAAAAAGGGCCTCTCTGTCACGTAATCAAATATGACCGCGGTCTGAAGTAAGGATATTTTGATCGAAAGGAAGAGCAAAACATAGGACTATCCCTTTCTAACTTGCACCAAAATGTAGCCGAAAGAACAAGGATGGCATACTATCCATTGATTAGCCTCTTAAGCCAGCCATCGGGCGGTTAGTAAGGCAACGAAGTGACGCACTTGCCTGTGGCAAAGTATCTCTTGATCGTGTGCCTGCGTCGACTCAAGATAAATAATTGCAAAAAAGGAATGGAGTAGGGTAAAGTATCTTTATAAGCGATAAACGATGTACAATAGAAAGTCATTCATGTAAGTTAATGAGAGACAGAATTTTACTTTTAAATGTGTTACGTGATAGGCCAAACAAATCAATAGATGAGAATTTTTTATTGTAAAGTGTGGGTAAGCGAATAAATGGGGAGTTTTGAGCGTAGTTTGTTGCGAATTTGGGCACGTACAAAAGTGGTGTACGACGGGTTCGTTTGTTGGGTATATTGAACCCCACATGTTTGAGTAAGTCACCGCAGTCAAATTTACAATTTAATAGGTCGAACAAAAACATCATATCGATGAGATCGCGCCTGTCCTCTAATGACATTACCTTGTGACGTAAGCAAGATTCAGCATAGTCGTTAGGTTAGATAGAAACCTAGCTTTATAGTTGAGGTGCTTCACGAACAGACACTGGATACGCTCTATTTGGGTGCGATATTGGGCGTATATAGAGTGGTCGCCAGACAACGGCACCAAACTCTAAAACACTTCTGACATACGCATAATAAAGAGCTTTGAAGCAGTGTACGTCCTTGAATGGGAGACTACTCAGAGATGATATGAAGGCCTTCAGTCAGTATTATTTACATGGTTCGAGTGGCAGGTGAAACTGCGAGCAGCATTTCCTGCTCAAGAGAATTATGGCCAAATGTTAGCCGATACGATAGATAAGAGAGCTAAGTTTGGGGAATATCTCGAAGACAATTTTAATGACAAAATGGCATTGATAAATCGTTGCGAGATTGGAGGAAAGAAAGCTCTCGAATGCATGTTGCACAACGTCAACAAGGCTCTAGACACGCTTAGGTTCAATACTGCTCTTGCATACATGGACGACATATTGGTAACCTCGGAAACTATTGTGGATGGATTGTAAAAATTAGAATCAGTATTCAAGAAGCTAATTTGACGTTAAAACTTAAAGTGCTATTTTTTCCAATCAACCGTGGATTTTCTGGGATTCAAAGTCACTTCTAAAGGTATAAAACCAGGCGTACGAAAGACAGAAGCGATTCGTAATTTTACGGCACCTAAAAATGTACATAATGTATGGCAATTCATTGGCCTAGCCAGTTTTTTTAGAAAGTTTATAAAGCAGTTTGCGAGCCTGGCCAAACCATTAACAAGCCTTTTAAGAAAAAAATCTGCCTTGGACATGGAACGAAGAACAACAACGGTCTTTCGACCAATAAAAATATAAATTAATCTCTTGTCCTTTGTTGGTACTATATGACCCTCGGCTGAAAATAGAACTGCGTGCGAGCAAGTGGAGAGTTGGTGGCATTTTAATGAAGAAACATGATAGTGGCCTTAAACCTGTACCATATTTCAGCCGTCAGACTGCACCTGAAGAGCAACACTTTTCGTCATATGAATAGGAAGCACTGGCGGTTGTGTCGGCTTTGACAAAGTTTACACCATGTATCTTGGGCATGCCGTACACCATTGAAACTGACTGCAACTCACTGCATGCCGTTCACCATTGTAACTGACTGCAACTCACTAAGGGCCACGTTCGCCAAGCGTGATATGATACCACGAGTTGCAAGGTGGTGGAGCCTAATTCAAAAATTTAACTGTGATGTGGTATATAAATCCCGGCGGACTATGTGCCATGTAGATGCACTGAGTCTGAAACCTATTGAATATTTGATGAAAACTGATGATCTTGATCTGCCAAACGTATTCAGTATAATTGTTATATTCCACGCCTTAACCGAAAGCGGGTGGAATCTTGGTAGGGTTGTTTTTCATTGGAATGTCACAAAGCAGTACTGACCTTGACGCCGCGGACCGGCATTCGAAAGCTCAATTCGAGGCAGGAATACGGGATGAGGAACACCAGGGTGGGGGGTGTTGGGAGTCGAATCTTAATCTCGTCGCAGCCCGCTGCTGTCGCCGTCGTGATGCTTGCCGACACAAGGGTCGCTATCCGAACGCGACGAATTGATCACCGAATTACTTCAACCTTTCACAGCACGAAGCACTCACTCCGATGACGTGAAATTCACTTATTTCCCGACGATTGTTCCGTGATTATTACAATTAAAATTCCGACCAGGCCCGATACCTGTGGTAGACAATTATTACAAATAACATACAGCCAAGGCCCGAATGCCTGACGCCGACGAATTACCCATGTGCAAAAGTTAACCTCTAACTCCTCATTTCGTTTCTATGCAAGTGACAGCTAGCTAGTTCCGTTCCGATCACTCGCGGTCCGATCGCGCAACAAAAAAAAGGTGCGTTCCGAAGCATAAATATTAAACAGTCACCCGTCCGGACAGGCTCGAACCTGTCCCTAATCAATAGGAAGGCGAGAAAGTGTTGCGACCGCTCTCTTGAGGACCGAGTCCCCCACCTTGACTTCTGCTGATCGAGGCGTGCCATCCCGACCCGTGTACAATTTGACGATCCGTCCTCGTCTCCATCTCAATGATGGCAGGTTCGCATCCTTAATCAGCACCAAATCACCGACATGAGGGGGGCACGTTCGGTCAGTCCACTTAAGGCGCTGCTGCAAGATGTGCAAGTACTCAAGGGACCATGGTTTCCAAAAATCTTGAGCCATCTGCTGCAACATCTGCCACCTAGTTAACCGACTTAACATCACCGAATGGGTATTCTGGCAGGGCGTTAAGGGGCTGACCTATCAGGAAGTGACCCGGCGTCAACGCTTCCAAATCATTTGGATCCGAACTGAGCGGGCACAACGGACGCGAGTTCAGTGTCATTTCAATTTTACAGAACAGCGTCGCAAGCTCTTCAAAGCGTAGAGAGGTCTCACCGATGATCCTCGTCAGGTGCGACTTAGCCGATTTAACCGCAGCCTCAAAAATTCCTCCCCAATGAGGACATCCCGGCGGACTGAAAACCCATTCAATCCCTCGTCGGGAGCAAGCCGTACCGATGGCGTCCTGGTTACCGTTCAGGAATTGAGTGACCTCCTGCAGATATCGCCTGGCTCCGACAAAATTTGTGCCGTTGTCCGAACGGATTAATGACGGGAGGCCCCTTCGTGAGACGAACCGATCCAGACATGAGATAAATGCTTCCGTAGTGAGGTCACTGACCACCTCCAAGTGGACTGCCTTCGTGGCCAAGCACACGAAGACGCACAGGTATGCCTTCACTAATCTAGCGTTCCGTAGCTGTGAAGACTTGACCATGAATGGTCCCGCGAAATCCGTTCCGACACCCGCAAAGGGCCGGATTTCGTTAACCCTATCCGAGGGCAAATCGCCCATCTGGGGCTGCATCGTAGCCGCCTTGGCCCGATAACATGGCAGGCACCGAAATACGACGCTCCGCACCAAGCGTCTTCCCGATAGAATCCAGAACTCGCGCTGGAGAAACGCCATCAAGGCGTGGCATCCGACATGCCCATTCCGAATGTGTAGATCCTGTATCAACAGTTCGACCAACTTCCCTTTCCTAGGGAGTAACAACGGGTGGCGAGCCGCATAAGGCAGGTTGGCATTCCGCAGCCGACCTCCTACCCTCAGCAATCCTTGAGGGTCAATAAACGGGTTGAGCCGAGCCACAGCTCCCTTCAGTTGGACGCGTCCGCGTCTCAGAATGTCCAGTTCGGACTTAAAGTGCACCGTCTGCACGTTCCGTACCAATGCGAACAACGCATGGTTCCGTTCCCGTGGTGTCAGGACCTGTGTCCGCACCCGTTGCGCCTCAGAATTGCGACAATTCTGCGCAAATCGGAAGATCCAGGCGGTCACATTGACCAGCTTGTCGAGCGAGCTGTACCGTTCCAGCAGGCTGAACTCCTCTTCCGGCTCTGGTTGCGTCGTACAGACATCGACTGTCAAGGCGCCGTTCGCCGTGGTAATGCGTGGACTCATTGGCCAATCCGATTCGGCTTGAGTCAACCATTTTGGACCCCACCACAAGGGATGTCCAGCTAACTCCGGAGCGTGACACCCACGAGACGCACAGTCTGCTGGGTTCATTTCCCCTGGAACATGTCTCCAGATTAAGGGAACCTCCGAATTCAAAATCTGCGAAACCCGATTCGCCACAAAAATCTCCAGCTTGTGAACTGAAGCCTTCAGCCAGCATAACACGATCTGGCTGTCCGTCCAAGCGTAGACGGTATCTTCCAACGCTATCGACCCACGAAGAACCGTCATCGTGTGGTTGAGCAGACGAGTCAGGAGAGCCGCTCCTGTAAGCTCTAATTTGGGAATGGTCAGGCGAGTGCGCAACGGCGCAACCTTGCTCTTGGCCATGACCAACCGCACATCAACCTCCCCCAAGGAGTCGACCGTACGCAGATACACCGCAGCTCCGTAGCCCTTCTCCGAGGCATCGCAAAACCCATGCAGGGTGGCGGTGTATCGTTTGGTGGGGACCAACCTCCGTGGCAGTGAAATCCGATTGATGCCAGGGAGGGTCGAAAAGAACGATTCCCACTCTGAGCCCAATGACCCGCCGATCGGGTCGTCCCATTTCAGCTCAGCAGACCACAATTGCTGCATAAAACACTTGAGCTGAAATGTTACCGGGGTGATCCACCCGTTTGGATCAAATGTCCTAGCCACCGTTGAAAGGACGTTCCGTTTCGTCCAGACCTTCGGGGAGCCCAACTCGACCCGATGCGAAAACATGTCTGACACCGGCTGGTACTGGACGCCTAATACCGACAACATATTCGGATTTTCCAAATTTTCAAAAATGTGGGGATCCTGCTGGTAGTCATCCCGAAGAACAGACAGCAACTCTGGAGAGTTCGGCATCCATTTCCGGAGCTCGTAACCTCCACCCCGTAAGAGCTCAACTAGCTCGTCCCGTCGAGCGAGCGCCTCCTCTACGGAATCTGAACCGGTACAGATATCGTCCACGTAGAGATCCTGCTCCAGGATCGCTGCTCCTCTAGGGAAATTTAACCGTTCTCGATCCGCTAACTCCCGCAGAGTGCGAATCGCCAAATAAGGACTAGACCGTAGCCCGTACGTGTTGGTGTTCAGCTCGTACACCCTGATGGGCTGATCTGGGCTCTCTCGCCACAGTATCAGCTGAT
Organism: Argyresthia goedartella; assembly: GCA_949825045.1. Lineage (NCBI taxonomy): Eukaryota > Metazoa > Arthropoda > Insecta > Lepidoptera > Argyresthiidae > Argyresthia > Argyresthia goedartella. The sequence goes on along the minus strand of OX463832.1, from coordinate 7,604,495 downwards.
ACCGTCTATCGTCAGGGTGAATGACCGTCTGCCTAAACATCATCCGGATGTCAGCTACAAACACAACATTGTGTCGACGGAACCGTGTGATAACATCCGCGATGTCATGGTTCAACTTCGGCCCTGAATGCAAACACGGGTTCAGGTTCATGCCGTTAAATGTTGATGCCGATCCATCGAACACTACCCGTATTTTGCCCTCCGGGGTCCTCAAGACCGCGTGATGAGGCAGGAAGCGGTGGTTTTGGTAGGTGGTTCCTCCACCTCCCAAAACTTCTGTATCACCTCCGAGAGTACAGAACCGAATAAGGGACTACTAGTCGCTAGGCGTGGGGCAGCCGGCATGACCGTTCCCATTGCCGCATGGCCCAGTCTGGTGTTGACCGAAACCAGACCAGTCGCCTGCAACACGTGGACACCTGGCACTAACAGGTATCCCAAGGCATCAACACCCAATAAAATGTCTACTGCGCCCGGAATATCAAACTCCGGGTCAGCCAGTGACAACCCAGCGACCAACTGTCGCACCGAGGGCGACAACCGTACGTGAGGGTGTGAGCCCATCACATTAGTCATGACTAATGCCGTGACCGTCAGAATCACCGATGAATCCACCCGTGACGAGAGAGTAATCCGACATACTCCCTTAACGGAACCGACTTCCGTGTTCCCAATTCCCCGAATGGAATGTGGATACTCCCTTACCGAAATGCCCAACCGTCTTACAAGGTTGCACGAGACTAAGCACCCCTGGGCCCCCGAGTCCAATAGTGCTCGTGCCACACATGACTTGCCGTCCGAACTCCACGCTATCACAGAGGCGGTGGGGAGCATGACCGTCTGTGGAGTGGCGGCACCCTGTAAGTGGGCGGCGTGTCCCTAGTGGGATCCGAACCCGCTGAGACCTCCGTCGGCCTCGGAGTAACTCGGCTGCTGATATGCAACCGGCATATCAGACCGTATGTGCATCAAGGGGTCCCAACCCGTATAATAGGCCCCTCGCTGTCCCGGTATCCGATCATACCGGACGGTGTACGGTGTGCCCGGTGCGCACCGTGGATGAATGGGGGAGAGCGGATCCAACCTGGGGCGCTCTAGGAATGGGGGCGACATCCGACTGTTCGCCTCCCTGTTCGCCTCCCAGAGCGACGGGCAGGGTGGCGCAGAAGGTGCTGGACACCCAGCCTTCGCGCCACTCATAGGTGCCATCTGACACCCGCCCGTAACACGCGGTGAGCCAGCGGCCTGAAGTTTCAGTTTCAGTTTCAGTTTATTTATTCATGAACAATATAAAATTTTATTTGAAATTGCTTACAGACTAAAACATAAAATAATTAATTAACAAATCATGCAATTAAAACAATACAATATACATTTTACTATAAAAATTAAAAATGTCAACAAATACATTTATCAAATTAATTACTTATATAATGTCAAAATTGTAAAATAAAACCTAATATAAGAATAAATTTGTCAACAATAAAAACAATAAATAATATCAATTCAGTCAACTTTTATCCTCAAAAAACTCATCAACCCTGTAGTAACACTTGTTCAAAAGGAATGTTTTAAGCCTATTTTTAAGTATATTGGGGCTCGTAATTTGTCTAAATTCTATTGGTAGCATATTATAAATTTTTATCGCCTGATACCTAGATGAGTGTTGAACTACATTCAGTCTTGGTACAGTGAAACTCTCTAGGTGTTTCCTTCTTGTGTTCAATCGTCTTTCCCGTTCTTCCTCAGACTCTACTTTATTTAATCGCTTAAGTAAATCTACAGACTGAATTAATATGAACAGACTAGGAACTGTGAGGATACCTAATTTGATAAAAAATTCACGACACGATATAACCTGTGGTATTCGTACCATTACTCTTATGGCTCTCTTTTGGAGGATGAACGCTTTTTTGACATTATAATCGTAACTATTTCCCCAAAACTTTATACTGAATCTCAGTTTTGACTCTACCAGGGCATAATATACTGCTTTTAAATTGTAAATTTTTAGTTCATCTCGTAGACTTCGCAACGCATAACAAGCTGAGCTTAGAGTACTTTCGATGGCTTGCAGTTCAGCTTTCCAGTTTAAGTTAGCATCTATTTGAACGCCCAAGAATTTTACTGTGTCTGTCAAATCAATACCCTCTCCAAGCATTTTCAGATCAACCCTATCATTATTAGCCGCTGTTGTTTTAAACATTATTGCACAGGTCTTATTGCTGTTCAACTTTAGATTATTTGAGTCAAACCATTGGTGGAATGAAAATAGCGCTGCATTTGCTTTTTCCTCAAGAGTGCTGAGGTGCTCTGCGTGAATAATAGCATTTGTATCATCAGCAAACACAACTAGCTGAGTGTCTAACAGATTTCGTGAAATATATTCTACCAAGTCATTTGTAAAGACAATAAACAGTATTGGACCCAAAATCGAACCCTGTGGTACACCTCTATCGACGTTGGTAACTTTTGACTGATGTTTCGCTTCCTTACCATTTTCCCACAATGTTAATTCAACATATTGCTTTCTGTGTTTTAAATATGATCTTAGTAGCTCCAGAAACTCACCACGGATGCCATAATGTTCTAGTTTTCTTATTAGAATAGTATGGTCAACCAAATCAAAAGCAGAACTGAGATCCAAAAATATGCCTAGAACCTTCATCTTAACATTAAGTTTAGAAACAACATCATCTATGAGTGTTTCCACTGCATCTGTGGTGCTAATGTTCATCTGGTAACCAAATTGTCTCTCACTTATCACTTGATTCTGCTGAAGGTGTCTTAAAAGTCTAATTTTAATGATTTTTTCAAAAACTTTTGAAAGTATTGGCAAAAGAGAAATTGGTCTATATTTACTAGGATCAGTTTTTGACCCCTTCTTGAATGTTGGTACAACTTTTGCCAGCTCAAGTTGCTCAGGGAATACACTCTCATTAAGGCAGCTATTAAAAAAGTAAGTCAGAGGGACAGCTAGGATGTCTATGTTTTTTTGTATGACAGTTATTGGTATACCATCATGGCCACATGACTTTTTTGGTTCCATATTTTTTACAATTATTGCAATTTCGATCGAAGTTGTTAACTCACACATTATGCTGCATTGTACTCTGTCCGTACTAGTTTCTAGTAAGTGTATTGCTATGTCATTCCTATCTGATGTGGAGCCCTTTTTGTAAAATTCACAAGAGAAATGTTCAACCACCTCACTTGGTTTTTGTAATGTGATGTCATTAACTTTCAGCTGAATAGAATCTACTTTACAATTTTTAAGTTTGTTTCTGTGTTTGTTTATAACTTTCCAAATAGCTTTGGTAGAATTTCTAGCTTTTCCTATTTCATCTCGAATGGCAATTTTTCTAGCATTCCTCAATACTCTTCTGTATATTTGTAAGTAATTTTTAGTGTAAGTATGGTTATAATCTGCATCCTTCACTCCTTTTAACGGCAATAGAACACGTTTCATTTGACTAGAAACCCTAATTCCTTTAGTGACCCATTTAAGTTTTTCAAATTCTTGCTGTTTTATTTGCTGACTGACTATTTTAAAACTATTTTTAAACGCTTCTTGAAATCTTTTCAGAAAAATATTTATACCCATCTTTGTCCAGTCTTGTTTTAAAATGTTATTTCTGAACATCATGTTATTTCTTTCATTAAAAACCCTACGCTGTACAATTATATGTTGTTCCTTTTTTACTGCTGCTATTGGATTTTCTAGTTGTACAATACAAAATACTCCTGCATGCCCATCTCCTATATTGTTTTGATCCACAGTGTTATGCAAAATATTATATTCAGGTATATTCGTTAGGAAATTATCTAGACATGACTCATATCCTTCCTCAAAATATGTAGCGGAACAAATCAAATGCCTAAAACCATAGCTTTCCAGCAAGTTTAAAAATTCTTTTTTTTGGTTACTTTCCGTCAACATATCTATATTGAAGTCTCCACATTGTCCTCGCTGACCGTGGACAGCGGCGACCGAACCCCGGCTATCCCGCATGTTACCCCCCGCGCTGCTCCTTTCCCCTCGGGGGGGGGTCCCGTCCGCGGGTACCCCAGTCACCCCGTTGGTGACTCCCGTTGCCCGGAGGGGGACTGGGTCCGACCCTGGTTGGGCCCTGTGGCCGACCAACCTGAGTCCGGCCCTGGTGACCATCCGAAGGGCCTGACCGATTCAGGCACAACACTATGTGGTGCTTGCCACCACAGCACTCACAGGGGAACGCGCGCGAGCACTCGCTCAGCGTGTGCGGCCCCAAACAACCGAAACACAATGTGGCGGAAGACTATCTTCCTGCGGGCAGCTACCCCGAGCGCCTTAAATTTGGCGCAACTGGTCACTTCATGACCGGCACTGTCGCAGTGCACACAGCCGTCACCCGACGGCGCGGCATTCAAAACGCCAAATTGTTTCGACCGCCCACCCCCCCGTGGGGGCGGGGGGCGCGGCCCCTCCCGCATCCGCGCGGGTTGGCGCTGCACACTGGCCTCCGTGTCCAGTGTGTCACATCGCCTACATTCATCCTCCAAAAAATCCGTCAATTGGACGAGCGTGGGCAGTTCAGTGCTACTGCCCCCATGCAGCTGTTCAAACCGACTTTGAACAGCTGCAGGCAATCATGACAAAACCATAGATAAGACAATGTATGACCATTGGTCTACCGGAAGACCAAGGTTCTGAAGGGCCTTAGTGGCCACCAGCACAGGGTTGAGCACCTGTACTCGGATGTCAACATCCCGGGTTACTCTTGGGATGCTAAACAGCTTCCCTAGCTGCGCATCAACCAACCGCCGTTTGTGTTGGTAGCGGTCAAACAATATGGACCTTGCTATCTCATAATTGCCCGCCGTGACCGTTAGGTGACCGACCAACTCCTTCGGTTCACCCCGCAGAGCCCGCAATAGTTGGGCCAACTTGTAGGCGTTGTCCAGGTCGTCCCGACCGTGGACCAAACTATCAAATAAATTGATGAAGGCTGGCCACTCATCAATTGCCCCACTGAAGGCCGGAATCTCCAGGTGTGGCAGCCGTCCAACAACACCCTTCGGGGGTGGGTCTCCGTTACCCTCCCCACGGTCATTCCTTCGCCACCGCTTAATTTTCTCCGCGCGACGCTCGATGTCACTCAAGCATTCCATCGCTTGGTCAGCATCCGCGCAGAGCTGTTTCACTGCAGCCACCGAGGCTTCATCAGTAAGCCCGAGAGCTTCAGCCTCCGCAGCCAGCCGACACACCTTCCCGACGCGTGTCATTGCGTCCTCCACACGCTTGAGCAGGACATCATCCATGTCCGGTCGCTCCACATACTTATGAGTATGGGCGAGCCATCTCATTTCCTCCCGGACACCATGCCGCAGTACCGTCGAGGGTGAAGGTGCCATGTTGACCGATTTAATAGATTCTGGTCCTATACTTCACTACCGAACTAAGTATAGCCAGAGACCAGCACTTGCCCGTCAGCGCTGGGCACAGAAATTAAAACTAAGTTGTCAAAACTAAGGCAACCACTAAAACAATTAAATCCTAAAAAAAATTTAATATGGTCGCCCTGTGGACATACACCTTATAACTATACACTCTAAATCAATTAGAGAATGCCACCATAAAGCACAATACAAAATAACACACAAAAATGTATTATAAAAAAGCTATTTTTAATATAGTGTAGGTAGCCGTGAACCTTCTAGAAGTGGCCTTTCCGATATGACCTGCACTTCTACTGAGGTCAGCAAAATCAGCTTAATACCCCTTAAACAGCCTGACCCTGCTCTGTAAACCGAAATAACACTGCAATACTATAGGACCCGACTGCAATACTATAGTCCGACCGAATGACTGTTCCTTATGCACACCGAGTAGTTTCCGACTACAATTTTATAATAATTGTTAACTAAATCGTCAATTATACGTTCACTAACCGAAAATGAACCTAAATTGTGGTATACCGACCACAAGACTCACTCACAAAATGATTGCCGACCAATCTGAGGTACCCACCCTCTCCCAGCTACAATGTGGCAAAAAACAACCCTACAACCGTCCGTGAATCGATTTCTTACTAGAAAACGGGGCCTCTGCTACCAAAATGTTATATTCCACGCCTTAACCGAAAGCGGGTGGAATCTTGGTAGGGTTGTTTTTCATTGGAATGTCACAAAGCAGTACTGACCTTGACGCCGTGGACCGGCATTCGAAAGCTCAATTCGAGGTAGGAATACGGGAAGAGGAACACCAGGGTGGGGGGTGTTGGGAGTCGAATCTTACTCTCGTCGCAGCCCGCTGCTGCGCCTTCGTGATGCTTGCCGACACAAGGGTCGCTATCCGAACGCGACGAATTGATCACCGAATCACTTCAACCTTTCACAGCACGAAGCACTCACTCCGATGACGTGAAATTCACTTATTTCCCGACGATTGTTCCGTGATTATTACAATTAAAATTCCGACCAGGCCCGATACCTGTGGTAGACAATTATTACAAATAACATACAGCCAAGGCCCGAATGCCTGACGCCGACGAATTACCCATGTGCAAAAGTTAACCTCTAACTCCTCATTTCGTTTCTATGCAAGTGACAGCTAGCTAGTTCCGTTCCGATCACTCGCGGTCCGATCGCGCAACAAAATAAAGGTGCGTTCCGAAGCATAAATATTAAACAATAATTCATGATTGGCTTATAACTGTACAGTCTGCTGGCGATGAAGTTCAAAGGATTAAGCACATATTGATTGATCCATATTCCAACAATATCGTAGGGATAAAGCAAATATTGTGTCAAAAACAATAACGCTTACAAATTAACAGAACAAAATGGTTAGTTCCAAAGGGTGTGCGATGGCGAATTTTAAAATCGTGTCCCAATGATATAGGGAATTGTTCTGTAGAAAAAACGATGGTTAAGTTAAGGTTAGGTTAAGAGTTATATTTGTTCCCTAAAATGAGTAAACTAGTAAAAAATATTTTTATTCTTTTTTATAGAAGTAGCTTTTGGCATCTGTCAACAGTCAGTAGTGGCCTCCTTCCTTTTCTAAGCGAAACAAGGAGAAGAAGACTAATCTAATGGCTCCATGTAGGTTGCAGGTGCTAAAGAAACCGTTCGATGTTGCACTTATAATATCCCATCAGAATCAGTTAGCTTTAGCAGTTATTTAGCTAACGCTACCAGTTGATTAATTAGGTATTTAGTGTACCTCATTACACACACACACACACTCACGTACAATTAAAAACTCATGAATTCAATATTTATAAAGTTTATTTTTTAAAACGTAAGCTACATATGACGGTTTCCATACTAACCTACAACGAGGGACTGTTTCTTGTTACGGAGAACGGAGTATTGAATGAATAAGCAGCTGCTGACTGAACGTGAGGCAAACTAGAGATGCAACAAATAGTTGGCCGAATACTGAATATCCATGCACATAAAAATGAAGTTAGTTTTAAATGTCGCGCGCGGGTGATAGAATCATTTCAAATCCTCATATATTGTTTCGCGAGCTAATCCTTTCAAAAAACGCAATCTTTCTTAATTTTTGTGTCAGATTGCGGTACTAACAATCTGTATTACTAAAAATATTACCATTTAAATGGTTTGTGATTTGGTATTTCAAATAAATACCGAATAGTAGCCGAATATTCGTTGCATCTCTGGGAAAACTGTGCATCTGCCACCTCGTATGAGAAAAGTCGTGACGCTATGTGTGTTCTACACGCCAAAGTAAACTTGGCATCTCGCTCTGATGCGCCTGCCACTGCTCTATTGACGCGTCTAGGGCGAGAGCGAGCGAGAGCAGTCCTAGGCTAAAGATGCACATGATCCTTGGGTATTAAACCCCATGGCTCACAGTAAAATCACCATGGCTCACAGTAAAGTTATATATACATTACTGTAAACCCATGGCTCACAGTAAAATCACCATGGCTCACAGTAAAGTTATATATACATTACTGTAAACCCATGGCTCACAGTAAAATCATATATAGATAACTGTAATGTAAACCCATGGCTCACAGTAAAATCATATATATATATAACTGTAAAAAAGAGGTTGTTTTTAGTCCGCATACCACACGAGCTGATGCCCGCTCAATGTGTGGGGACCCAGACATAGCAGGAAGGTCTGACTCCTGGGCATAGATAATTCCATTTTTTTTCCCTCCAACAAAAAAATAAAAAGGTATATCAATTTTTTGCCAATTACGACAAGGGGTGATCACCACTTAAATATTACCCATCAAGGAAGGGCTACCTGACAAGGAACTTGTATTTGTACAGAACACTGGTTAAAAGAAAAAATTATGCCTTTTAACCTAAATAATTACAAAATTGTCAGTTGCTACAATAGAAAGACATTTTCATTTTCATTTTATATGTATCCTATCCAGATAGGTTTGCTGGAAGAAATCTCTGTTGAGAGATAAGCTCGCCTTTGCCTTTTAATTTCGTGTATAATTGTATTGTTGTAATGTTCTGTGCAATAAAGAATTGTGAATTGTGAATTGGATAGCGTGGATTCCGTAAAATGTTGTAGAGGAAATTGAGAATGTGAGAATCCCGGCGAAGATGGATCGGCCGCCACATTAACTCCTTGCGATGTTGTGATACATTTTTTTGCCTTTTAATTTCGTGTATAATTGTATTGTTGTAATGTTCTGTGCAATAAAGAATTGTAAATTGTGAAAGACTGATAACAGGGGTGGTCCTTTAATGTTAGGAAAAATATATATAAGGTAAAACAACGGAAGGATATTCTTGCACTATCTGTAGAAAGACAAATAGAGCTATCCTGTGTGTTGAGTTAGATGATCATATAACAGACCCCCGACGGATGAAAAGGGCTATGACAATTTCGAAATAGTTGAGAAAATTATGGAGGAAGCTCTCACAAAATAATATAGTAACAGAAAAATGATAATTATTTGTGGCGATCTTAATCTATGGATCTTATTGGGTTCTACAATGAAACAACGATTCATAACAGAATTAAAATAATTGTATTTATGTCGAGTATTTTTTGAGCCGATTAGAATTACACTTACCAGCCAAGCTTGCTTGTGAATTCACAAGTAAACATTTAATTAACTGCTTAACGAACGATCACAGCGATCAAACAGTTTAATTCACAATTGCTAGTAAGGGACTGATCTATCATTTCACATTTTATTACATCCCATAGACTAGAGATGTATACTAAAAAGAAGATATGCATTTGCCAGTACCGGATTTTAATGGACAGAACCCGAACAAAATCTATTCTGACTTCTTCAACATTATTCAAACAGAATTCAATAAAGTTTTTAAATTCAAGAAAGTTAGTGACAACAACGGTAAATCAAATTTAAATGACTGGGCAACTTCTGGATTAAGCAAATGTAGAGTTATCTTGTATAACCTTGATAGAAAAATTCATGACTATGTTAAAAATATTCCAAAACTTTCAGGTTGGTTTGCAGAACTGCAAAAACGTAACACATTTTTACAAAAATCAAACGGTTTGGTAAATAATAAATCGTGAAACTGGCAAAGTTATACCTAGGGACAATGATTTCTGCTTGAAGCTGAAGATGTTCTTCTCTTCACTAATGTGCCCTAACTCACAGAGCGTCTAAACTCGTCTCCATTTCTGAAGAAGAGACGTTGTCAAAAAACAGCGCTACGTCGGTATTGTAGATTTAAATTTAATCATGTTTATCCCCAGGACATTGACAAAACGTTGAGATTAGTTAACTTAAAAAATACTGAAGATATATATGATGCGGTATATCAGTCAAAGTTTGTTATTCTGGTTATAGCCCCCACTCTTAGCTAATATATTCAATGAATGTGTTGACGATAGAGCTTTCCCGGACCTCATGAAACACAGTAAACTGATACCTCTGTTCAAGTCGGGAGACAAGTGTGATCCTTCAAATTTCAGTTCCACCAATTATAGCTATACTTCCAGCAATAAGTAAAATATTTCAAAAGATTGTACACAATCAAATGCCCTCACCCTTCAGCAGTACAAAACAACTCCACGCCAAACAATAAGGTTCCATTACATCTCATATTTTCTCTGCATTACCGCAAAGGATGCTTTCGGCGCTTTTTGCGATCCGTCGAAGGCATTTAATTATTACGGAGTAAGAAATAAAACGTTATTTCAAGGGTCAGATCATTCTCCACTACAACAGGGTACTCTCTGGAGATTTAGAAATTGTCATTTGAGCAATTTAAAAACCATCTCAAAACGACTTTGTCTAAAAAGGGATATTACATAATTCAAGACCACATAAATGACAGGAGTGCATGGCGGTAATCTAACTCTACCCAGAACTCGCTGTTAATAATTTTGTAATGATTCCTGCATACGATTTATGATAATTACTATTGTGATATTTGTATTGAGTTCACACAACCAATTTTTAAAAGAGATCGATAAATCAATCTGTGGCAGTTACTTCGCCCTTCTACTCCCACAGTGGTCCAATGTAGAGAAGAGGCAAAACAATACATTTGCTAAGTATGCAGTGGTGGTCACACAATAAAAGACATCCCTTTATTGACCACCAAAAATTTAATTATGGTAGTACCATTAGCTAAAATATTTTAAAATAAAAAATTTAATCCAGTGAAATTGATAAAAAAGCATATACGACGTTGTATTCTTAAAGCGTCAAAATAGTTATGTTTGTAGTAGTTCAGACACTGCTTACTGTGGGAACGTAACACAAACTTTTCTATCGTACTTGTAGCTGGCCAGCTAATTAAAGACAATAAAACCTGTGTTCTAATTATAATTTTTTAAACAAAAGAAAGCTACATTACATTCTGTTTTTCTTTGTTTTGCCTCGTATTATCATGAAACGTCGATATTACCTATAAACCGAACTTTTTAATTATAATTAATACGCTTTAAATTAAGCAGTACGAGAAAAAACAAAAGTTGCAATGCGTCCACTAGGAAGATTGGTTGGTCATACATAAAAATAGCAAAACACTTGAACTGTTCTAAGGATATGGTTATGAATGCTATCAAACATTTCAAGACATTCAAAACGACCGAAAATGTACCTAGAAAACCGAGACCAAGGAGAACTACTCTGCGGGAAGACTAAGATGCTAATGTTCGCAAAAATGATCCGTTGAAGGCATCAGAACTGATACGTTCGGAGTTGTCTGGTGCATGAGGTTCGAAAGGTGTGTCTGCAAGAACGATAAAACTGAGACTATGTGAGGCAAACTTGTAGGGAAGAGGTCTCGGATCGAAAGGTGCCACTTTTGAAAAAGCAAAATGTTAAGGCAAGATTAGCGTTTGCTAAACGTGTCTGTCCCCATTCTCATTAACAAACTAGAGAATATTGGTATTCGTGGTACTGCTCTGTCCCTATTTGAAAGCTACCTACACGACCGAACACAAAAGGTAAAAATTGAAAAACTTATTAGTGAGGAAGAATCTGTCACCTTTGGTGTCCCGCAGGGGAGTGTCCTCGGCCCGACGCTCTTCCTAATATACATAAACGATCTATGTAACCTTGGGGGCGTCGGGGGGAGGATCTTCTCCTATGCAGATGATACTGCAATAGTTTTCTCGGGGGAATCATGGGATACGGTACATTAAGTTTCTGAACTAGGACTGGTTAGGGTTGCCAACTGGTTAAATGAAAATCTTTTGTCATTAAATGTTCAAAAAACAAAGTACATTTGTTTTGGGCCCTACATAAATTCCCAGCCTAACGACAATTTCTTTTTAAAGATACATAGCTGCGCGGATCCTGGAAACCTAGGTTGTGACTGCCCACATATACAGAAGGTAGAGAATATCAGGTACCTGGGAGTCATAGTAGACCAACGGTTAAGCTGGTACGGCCATATTGAGCTGATTATGAACAGAGTACGTAAGCTGACATGGATCTTTAAATCACTCAGATTCGTTATGAATAAGGAACTCCTAAATAAAACATACATAGCATTGATTCAATCAGTGATTACCTACTGCATAACAGTCTGGGGGGGACAGCAAAAACCAAATTTATGGATGTGGAAAGAGCCCAGAGGTCTATCGTAAAGGTTATGTACAGTCTACCTCGCAGGTTTACTACACAATCCCTATATGAGACTAGTCACCTCCTATCAGTTAGAAAACTATACATTCTTAACTTAATCCTGTCTTGCCACAAATCTCTGGTGTATGACCAGTCCATAAATACCAAAAGACGAAACGACAAAGTTGCCCCACCGCAGACAGTTCGCACAGTCTTCGCAGTCAATCAGCCTTTATATATAATGTTATGCATATACCACCTTCAGCTACATACTTGTAAAGAGACTGCAACTAAATGGCTAAATACACTTAACTATGAGGAAGTTGAAAACCTTCTTCAAAGACCTTCTTAAACGATGATTAACTAATATAAGTACTTACCAAACCCTTTACATACTGCATTCTCACAGGCACAACCTACCAGTATAATAATAGACCCCGAGGTTTGTACAACCGCAGGGCGTTGGTAGGTTTAACTGTTACCATATGTGGATGTTTACAAACCCGATCCCAAGGTTCATTATAATGCAACCGTAGGGCATAGGAACAGTTACTATCACGCATAGGTACACAAAACACACACACATATACACCCTCACTCAAGCACACACAACACACACAAACACAACACACACACACACACACACACACACACACACACACACACACACACACACACACACACACACAACACATACACAAAACACATATACCCTTATCTGTTAATATTTAAGAAAAGTAAAAATGCTTACCTTTAACTGTACTGTAGAATCTTAGGAGAAGTTGCGAGTCATTCCCAACACAAGTATTATTATTACTTACTGGGAAGTCTTGTTATATGCTATGTTAACAGTTACTATGAAATAAAACAACTTTTTGTTTTTGTTTTTTTTTGTTTTTTTTTGCTAAAAAATATGAACACTGGACTGATCGAGAGTGGAAACAGTTACTTTTTTATGATGAAACAAAAATTTATAAGATTAATTCTGACGGAAAACAATATGTCAGACGCCCCTCGAACAAAGAAATGGATCCAAAGTATACCAAGAAAGTAGTCAAACATGGGGGCGGTTATTTCAACGTGTTTTTCAGGACTTGGACCTGTCAGGAACATAGAAGGCAACGCGGATAAATTCCAATACAAGAATATATTAGAACAAGCCATGCTGCCCTATGCCCAGCAAAATTTAACCGGTCATTTGGACTTTATACCTTTCACTTAACTTAACCTTTTAACACACCTTAAAAGTAGTACAAGACTTCGTATGGAACCAGTCCGTGGCAGTTTTGGATTGGTAGTCCGTATTTAAGGTGATACGAAAAAATAATGGGGTTTTTTTCGAATCCATTTACTCCATCATGAAGTCATCTACAGATGTGATTTTTGGGTTAACGTTTATTGAGTATTTGATGAGTATTTGATGTCACTAAAGGAAAACGCGATTGGATGAAATTTTCTCGATAGAATTTAATTACGAAAATACCTCTAAATTGTTTTATTTTTTCCTGTAATTCTGAAATCCTAACTAATTTCATTGTGGAACTGCGTTCGAAATGTAGATATTATGTATTCGTAAACTCTCCTTAAAAAACTTTTTAACAAAATAGCGTAGTTTATTTTTAAACCATTTTTCTGTTGTTTAGCGCTACGTTATGACATTTTTTCCCGATAGCGTCCCTCTCACACTGCGGGTCTTTCCGCCTGGAGTAACGGGGACCTTCGCACGGACGAGGACGCCTTAAATCCAATTGAAAATTTGTGGTACCAAATGAAGAAGACAGTGGCGACAAAGCGGACATCAAATGTCGATCAACTTTACACAGCTTTTACAGAAGCATGGGAGCAAATTCTGGTAGCAGCTTGTGCAAAATTAATTGCTATCATGCCCCAAGACAAATACGACAACGACAAAGACAAATAATACCTTGCACACTATCTACACACATTGATCTAGCCCCAAACTAGGATTCCCTGTATCTTGGGTTCTAGACAACGATACACATACTTGTATAGATAAATATTATACCTAGATAGATAAACAACCATGACTAGGGTACAAACATCCGTTCTCATAAAACAAATATTTGCTCCCACCGGAACTCGAACCCAGGACCCTGTCGTCCTGTCAATCCTGCCAAAGGACATGCGACCCAATATTTATACGTACTGGAATGTTTCATAAATGTGTTGGGAATTTTGTGGAATAAATATCGTTGTAATAAAAACAATTATATATTTTTTTCTCCTGAGCAAATGGAGTGTCTTTAATTATATGGCCATATCTTTGTTAAGTTAATACTGCTTGGTATTATGATAAACCGAATAAAAGATTAGGAACAGACAAGTTTTGTTGATAATATTTCGTTTTAACATTACACAATACTTAGACAAATATTTTTAAATTCCAGTAATAGTCTGATAAAAAATATGGAGAGGAATAGATTCGATATTTCAATATGCATTCAGTGTCTGTAATTATATGACCACCACTTTATGTAAATATCCACAGTAATAAATCAATTTTGACTTTGACCGTGTTAACTTTTTGGTGTACTGTGTACTTATATGAGTACTTTTATTACTTGCTTACTTTTGTTGCTTATCACTTGTTACTTTTTGACACGTGCTACGGTTGTGTTTTATCAAATTTATTTTATATAAATATGATATATGTCAAACCTCACACTGAAGGGCCTCTCGTCGGTATGTGTTCTTAAATGTCTTTGTAGATGAATTTTCTGGGGAAATGATTTAGCACACACCTCATACTGAAAATGTGTCGCCTGTATGTGATTTTATGTGATTGACCAATGCAATTTTTCGTGTATAAGATTTAGGACACAGCTTACACTGAAAGGGCTTCTCACCAGTACGTGATGATGTATGTGATCTTGAGTGGCTTAGCATGTAACTTTTCGAGGAAAATGATTTATTACACACCTCACACAAAAAGGACTTTTCACCAGTATGTGTTCTTAAGTGTCTTTGTAAATGAATTTTCTGGGAAAATGACTTATGACACAACTCACATTGAAAAGGTCTTTCGCCAGTATGAGATCTTGTGTGATGGATCAATACAATTTTCTGTGCGAAAGATTTGTGACACATCTCACACTGAAATGGTTTTTCGCCAGTATGTGATCTAAAGTGGTTAAGCATGCCATTTCTCTGGGTAAATGTTTTATGACACACCTCACACTCAAATGGTTTCTTGCCCGTGTGCATTTTCATGTGATCGGCAAGAGTAATTCTATGTGAAAATGTTTTACGGCAAACCTCGCACTGAAAGGGTTTTTCACCCGTGTGTGTTCTCAAGTGATCGATCAATGCATTTTTGTGTGCAAACAATTTATGACACATTTCACACAGGAAGGGCTTCTCGCCTGTATGAGTCTTTTTGTGTGATACTAAGTTATATTTATCTGCAAATAATTTATGACATAGGTCACACTGAAATGGTTTTTCGCCAGTATGTGTTCTTCTGTGTCTGATCACTGAACTTTTTCGCACTGATTTATTACACACCTCACATCGATGCGATTCTTTAACATTTGTGTGTGTACTTTTATGAAGCGCTAAAGAAGCTTTGCTAGAATATGATTTATCACACACGTTGCATTGAAAAAGTTTTTTATCACGAGATGTTTTCGTATTGTCGTGTGTAGCGATGTGACGTTTTAACGCGTGCATTGATTTAAATGTTGTGTGACAGCGATCGCAAGCGAAAGAGTTTGGTGTGTTTATGGTTTTGTCTAACTGATCCGCTGGAACACAGGCGATGATGTTTTCTTCGCAGAATGTTTCGCAGGGGTCTTCATCGATCGTAGCGCCAGGGTCTCGCGGCGTAGCTGAGCGTCTCTCTTCTCGAAGATCAAAATATTTCCGGTCGGCAGCTTCTGAAAAAGGATCATTGATTAAAAACTAAACTAACGATTAGCGACATAAAGTGATACGGGGTTGTTGAGAAAGTCACCCTAAACTTGTAGTAGTATGGCTGTCTTTATCACTTTTTTTTGCCAAGTTTACGTTCGTAAGTTTAATTTTTATTGATAAAGTAGATTTTTGAACTTAAAAAAAATGGCAGAAGGAATGGTATTTAAGCATAGGTGCCATATTCATATTTGTTCAGGTTGACCTTACCAACAAGCCCACCTCTTTTCGCCAAACGGTAGTTTAATTTTTCGATAAAATCTTAAGGGAAACCTGATTTTTTACTGCTGTACTTAGAAAAATTGCACAAGACATGGTCGTAGAGAATTGGTGCCGGGCTTTGTATGTGTAGTGTATGACTATTAGCCTGTAGTATTGTATGTCAGTCTGTTGCCGACGATTAAACTATTCAGAGGCGACGAGAACGTAACCTACTTGTGTTTACTAAGCTGTTTGGAATAAAATTGAACTTAAAAACCGAAAACAATGGCTGGTGATAAAGCTAGCAATGTGATTTTCGGCGGCAGCCTCAGTTTCGACCACGGCAGTGGAACATGTTCAAAAGTCGATTTCTGCAGTTTTGTTTGGCGAACGACCTCACGGAAGACACCGACAAGGCTGGGGCGAAACGACGAGCAGTTCTACTAACAGCGCTGGTTGAAGATACGAGATACGCGTTGCGAGAGACTTGGCGTTACCGACGGAGTTCGAAGCGCTCAGTTATAATACCCTCATTGGCAAGCTAGACGATCATTCACAAACATAGAGCTGCACTTTTGCTGAACGCTAACAGTTCTATAAAGCTGAGCTGAGCAAAGACCTGGTGAAGATCTGGCTGCATGGGTGGCGCAACTGTGAAGATTTGCACAATATTGTGGATTCAAGTCGAACGAATTAAGACTTCGCATTGCGAGATATTTTCGTTATTTGGACTTGAAAATTGCAAAGAAAAGGAGAAATTATTTGCTGTGAACGTGGACAACCTGACCCTCAGCAAAGCCTTGCAGTTAGAGCGGGCCGTAAGCTGTGCACGCGCAGCTTTGAACATCGGCCGCAGCGCGCGAGCCGCTGCCAGCGCCGCCGCCGGGAGCAACGAGCTTTCAGACGGACTGGGAAAGCTCAAGCATTATAAGATAAAACTGAGAATAAAGAAAGATGCGGAGCTTAGAGTTTTCAAGCCACGTGCAGTACCTATGGCTTAAAAAACAAAGGTCGAGGAAGAGTTAGATCGGTTACTAAAGTTAGGTATATTAGAGAAAATTGAACATGCTGATATAGCTTGTTCCTGTATTTCGAGCAGACGGAGACATGATAACATGCGCAGATTCGGTAACTTTATATAAAATACTGTTTATGGATAATAATCCACTTCCGCGCATTGAGGACCTCTTTGCCAAGTTACACGGGGGCCAGGAATTTTCAAAATTGGAATTGAAAAGGGCCTATAATCAATTTGAGCTCGACGAGAGCTCAAAAGACCTAACTTGCATAAACACGCACAAAGGAATGTAGCGTCATACTAGACTAATGTGCGGGCTTTGTCTGCGCTAGATATTTTTCAACGACAAATGGGAAATTTGTTATCTGACACTGAGGGCACGTTTATTTTCGTTGATGACGTCTTGATCACGGGCCCGAACCGGTAATTGCATGTGCAACGTCTAGAACAATTATTAAGTAGATTTCAGGAAGCAGGGTTCAAGGTAAAAGCGGAAAAAATCGGTTCGGCAGCAAGTACCGTACAAGCAACTTCTCTTGAGAAGAATTCTTTTTTTATCGAATTTAAAGAATTTTCACGAAAAAGATGACGTCATAGTGGGTCCGCCATTTTGAATTTTAAAAAACTGATGAAAGATTCGAAACCAGCACCCTCAAAAACCCACATCTACCCCTCAATACTTGGAATTACATACAAAATTAACGTTGCGTGTTCAAAAAAGTCAGTTTTTTACAAATAAAAAACGAACCGCTGGACCGATTTTTTCTAGACTCCTTTCAGATCTAAGTCATGACGTGGCGTATCGATTGATATGGTCATCAAAGCGATTCGGTCCAGTAGTTATTGAGAAAACGAATTCCATAATTTTGATCACGTACATACGTACGTACACACACACACACACACACACACACACACAGACATCACTCTAAAAATGATTGCAAATGATTCTCCAGGTCTTAAAACGTAAAGAAAACACAAAATTACCTATTTCAATTTTCAGACCTATTATAATAACTTCTCAAGAGAAGTTAAAAAGCGAGTTATGTAGGTTTTAAAATTGATAAAAGAGGTCTACACAAAGCAAATAAAAAAGTACAGGCTATTTTAAATCTATACTAGGATTTATATAATTTGAGGCCAAATATGTAAACAAAGGTGTTAACACAAGAAAAAATGTATGCTAGATCGATGGTTACCATTATTGACAACAAAATACCTATAAATTATTTTCATCTTTGTTTTCAAACTTCTGAAACAACTAAACATACTCAGTCAGACAGATTTGTAAATAGATGTAACATTCATTTTATGTAAAGGAAAACAGTTATTTTCAGCAAGAGGAAATATGATGCTTGCAACACTAAAGAGGTTCGTAACCTTTTGATTCTTTTTTGAACTTATGCAAATCGAGATATGAATATTATGCTGGTCATAACGTGCATTTTTTGGACGCAGTAAAAGAGGGTTTATAATACGTGTGTAGCTAAAATAAATAAATATCTTTATTATTAAGAACATCAAAACAATACAATACTTTCATTATCACTAACAAAACAAAGTCGCTCTCCGCGTCTGTTTGTCTGTATATCTGTTTACTCCTAAACCACGCTTTAACCATCAGCTAGATATTTTTTCACGGAAAGTATGTTACACCGATAACGATATTGATGGCTCCATAGGCGGGTACGAACCCCGCCCAGGGTAATCATTTGTGTGATGAGCACACTCTTGAGTTTGCCTTGTTTCTGAAACAAAACAAAGAAAATTTTTTTTTTTTCAACAACTGGAATGTCATTTTGACAGTGACGTTACATTGTGAAAAAAAAAAATGTTTTCAACAACTGGAATATCATTTTGACAAACCGTTTTATTGTTTATATATTTGGCCTCAAATTAAAAATCCTAGTTATAGAAAGTCCGAAAACGAAAAAGGTAACTGAGCTCAAGTCCTTCCTAGGTATGCTTAATTATTGTAGAGCATTTGTGCCGAATGCTTCCAGTATGTTAAGCCCCTTACATTACTTAAAAATTAAGAAAAAAGGCAGTGGGGGAAGCAACATGAAGACGTATTTACAAAAATGAAAGAAGAGCTGGCATCTGATCGGGTTTTGTCTCACAATCCCAGATTCAGATTCAGATCGTTTATTGTGGAACGTAGTTAAGTTAAGATGTTACATAATAAGTTCTGTTCTTACGTCCAGCCGTTAGGCATACAAAATCATATACTAGGGAAAAAAGTAACAAACAGTAGTTGAGTCAAATAGGCAATTATACAATGATGTCAAAAATAATTATTGGATTGGATGTCGAGTATAAATAAGATTATATCCATTGGTCTGTCACGTAATCAAATATGATCGCGTCTAACATTTAGAAATAATGTTTTATTTTTTTATTTATTACGACCTTTGTACAATAAATTGGGAAAAATTCCCTGACCCCTGATTTCAAATTAGAATTTAGAATATATTGCTAAGCTAAACTGGACTAAACTATTTTTATTGGTTTAGCTTATTTAATATTCTTTCCAACCACGTAACGTTCAGGTATAGGTCCCATATAAAAAACAGAGTTATCGACATTTTTTATGAAACGGGCCGCAGCGCGCCATGCTCCCCGCAGACCCCGTGACATGGCAGCCATTTTGCGTATGCGCTCGTTGACAGTTCAATGGTTATAGATGTAGTGATATAGTGATATTTAAGAAAAGTAAAAATGCTTACCTTTAACTGTACGCTAGAATCTTAGGAGAAGTTGCGAGTCATTCCCAACACAAGTATTATTATTACTTACTGGGAAGTCTTGTTATATGCTATGTTAACAGTTTCTATGAAATTAAACAACTTTTTGTTTGTTTTTTTTTGTTTTTTTTTTGCTAAAAAATATGAACACTGGACTGATCGAGACAGGAAACAGTTACTTTTTTATGATGAAACAAAAATTTATAAGATTAATTCTGACGGAAAACAATATGTCAGACGCCCCTCGAACAAAGAAATGGATCCAAAGTATACCAAGAAAGTAGTCAAACATGGGGGCGGTTATTTCAACGTGTTTTTCAGGACTTGGACCTGTCAGGAACATAGAAGGCAACGCGGATAAATTCCAATACAAGAATATATTAGAACAAGCCATGCTGCCCTATGCCCAGCAAAATTTAACCGGTCATTTGGACTTTATACCTTTCACTTAACTTAACCTTTTAACACACCTTAAAAGTAGTACAAGACTTCGTATGGAACCAGTCCGTGGCAGTTTTGGATTGGTAGTCCGTATTTAAGGTGATACGAAAAAATAATGGGGTTTTTTTCGAATCCATTTACTCCATCATGAAGTCATCTACAGATGTGATTTTTGGGTTAACGTTTATTGAGTATTTGATGAGTATTTGATGTCACTAAAGGAAAACGCGATTGGATGAAATTTTCTCGATAGAATTTAATTACGAAAATACCTCTAAATTGTTTTATTTTTTCCTGTAATTCTGAAATCCTAACTAATTTCATTGTGGAACTGCGTTCGAAATGTAGATATTATGTATTCGTAAACTCTCCTTAAAAAACTTTTTAACAAAATAGCGTAGTTTATTTTTAAACCATTTTTCTGTTGTTTAGCGCTACGTTATGACATTTTTTCCCGATAGCGTCCCTCTCACACTGCGGGTCTTTCCGCCTGGAGTAACGGGGACCTTCGCACGGACGAGGACGCCTTAAATCCAATTGAAAATTTGTGGTACCAAATGAAGAAGACAGTGGCGACAAAGCGGACATCAAATGTCGATCAACTTTACACAGCTTTTACAGAAGCATGGGAGCAAATTCTGGTAGCAGCTTGTGCAAAATTAATTGCTATCATGCCCCAAGACAAATACGACAACGACAAAGACAAATAATACCTTGCACACTATCTACACACATTGATCTAGCCCCAAACTAGGATTCCCTGTATCTTGGGTTCTAGACAACGATACACATACTTGTATAGATAAATATTATACCTAGATAGATAAACAACCATGACTAGGGTACAAACATCCGTTCTCATAAAACAAATATTTGCTCCCACCGGAACTCGAACCCAGGACCCTGTCGTCCTGTCAATCCTGCCAAAGGACATGCGACCCAATATTTATACGTACTGGAATGTTTCATAAATGTGTTGGGAATTTTGTGGAATAAATATCGTTGTAATAAAAACAATTATATATTTTTTTCTCCTGAGCAAATGGAGTGTCTTTAATTATATGGCCATATCTTTGTTAAGTTAATACTGCTTGGTATTATGATAAACCGAATAAAAGATTAGGAACAGACAAGTTTTGTTGATAATATTTCGTTTTAACATTACACAATACTTAGACAAATATTTTTAAATTCCAGTAATAG
The DNA here is from genome assembly GCA_949825045.1 of Argyresthia goedartella. Taxonomy (NCBI): domain Eukaryota; kingdom Metazoa; phylum Arthropoda; class Insecta; order Lepidoptera; family Argyresthiidae; genus Argyresthia; species Argyresthia goedartella. The sequence continues at coordinate 7,582,917 of OX463832.1, read as the reverse complement.
TCTGATAAAAAATATGGAGAGGAATAGATTCGATATTTCAATATGCATTCAGTGTCTGTAATTATATGACCACCACTTTATGTAAATATCCACAGTAATAAATCAATTTTGACTTTGACCGTGTTAACTTTTTGGTGTACTGTGTACTTATATGAGTACTTTTATTACTTGCTTACTTTTGTTGCTTATCACTTGTTACTTTTTGACGCGTGCTACGGTTGTGTTTTATCAAATTTATTTTATATAAATATGATATATGTCAAACCTCACACTGAAGGGCCTCTCGTCGGTATGTGTTCTTAAATGTCTTTGTAGATGAATTTTCTGGGGAAATGATTTAGCACACACCTCATACTGAAAATGTGTCGCCTGTATGTGATTTTATGTGATTGACCAATGCAATTTTTCGTGTATAAGATTTAGGACACAGCTTACACTGAAAGGGCTTCTCACCAGTACGTGATGATGTATGTGATCTTGAGTGGCTTAGCATGTAACTTTTCGAGGAAAATGATTTATTACACACCTCACACAAAAAGGACTTTTCACCAGTATGTGTTCTTAAGTGTCTTTGTAAATGAATTTTCTGGGAAAATGACTTATGACACAACTCACATTGAAAAGGTCTTTCGCCAGTATGAGATCTTGTGTGATGGATCAATACAATTTTCTGTGCGAAAGATTTGTGACACATCTCACACTGAAATGGTTTTTCGCCAGTATGTGATCTAAAGTGGTTAAGCATGCCATTTCTCTGGGTAAATGTTTTATGACACACCTCACACTCAAATGGTTTCTTGCCCGTGTGCATTTTCATGTGATCGGCAAGAGTAATTCTATGTGAAAATGTTTTACGGCAAACCTCGCACTGAAAGGGTTTTTCACCCGTGTGTGTTCTCAAGTGATCGATCAATGCATTTTTGTGTGCAAACAATTTATGACACATTTCACACAGGAAGGGCTTCTCGCCTGTATGAGTCTTTTTGTGTGATACTAAGTTATATTTATCTGCAAATAATTTATGACATAGGTCACACTGAAATGGTTTTTCGCCAGTATGTGTTCTTCTGTGTCTGATCACTGAACTTTTTCGCACTGATTTATTACACACCTCACATCGATGCGATTCTTTAACATTTGTGTGTGTACTTTTATGAAGCGCTAAAGAAGCTTTGCTAGAATATGATTTATCACACACGTTGCATTGAAAAAGTTTTTTATCACGAGATGTTTTCGTATTGTCGTGTGTAGCGATGTGACGTTTTAACGCGTGCATTGATTTAAATGTTGTGTGACAGCGATCGCAAGCGAAAGAGTTTGGTGTGTTTATGGTTTTGTCTAACTGATCCGCTGGAACACAGGCGATGATGTTTTCTTCGCAGAATGTTTCGCAGGGGTCTTCATCGATCGTAGCGCCAGGGTCTCGCGGCGTAGCTGAGCGTCTCTCTTCTCGAAGATCAAAATATTTCCGGTCGGCAGCTTCTGAAAAAGGATCATTGATTAAAAACTAAACTAACGATTAGCGACATAAAGTGATACGGGGTTGTTGAGAAAGTCACCCTAAACTTGTAGTAGTATGGCTGTCTTTATCACTTTTTTTTGCCAAGTTTACGTTCGTAAGTTTAATTTTTATTGATAAAGTAGATTTTTGAACTTAAAAAAAATGGCAGAAGGAATGGTATTTAAGCATAGGTGCCATATTCATATTTGTTCAGGTTGACCTTACCAACAAGCCCACCTCTTTTCGCCAAACGGTAGTTTAATTTTTCGATAAAATCTTAAGGGAAACCTGATTTTTTACTGCTGTACTTAGAAAAATTGCACAAGACATGGTCGTAGAGAATTGGTGCCGGGCTTTGTATGTGTAGTGTATGACTATTAGCCTGTAGTATTGTATGTCAGTCTGTTGCCGACGATTAAACTATTCAGAGGCGACGAGAACGTAACCTACTTGTGTTTACTAAGCTGTTTGGAATAAAATTGAACTTAAAAACCGAAAACAATGGCTGGTGATAAAGCTAGCAATGTGATTTTCGGCGGCAGCCTCAGTTTCGACCACGGCAGTGGAACATGTTCAAAAGTCGATTTCTGCAGTTTTGTTTGGCGAACGACCTCACGGAAGACACCGACAAGGCTGGGGCGAAACGACGAGCAGTTCTACTAACAGCGCTGGTTGAAGATACGAGATACGCGTTGCGAGAGACTTGGCGTTACCGACGGAGTTCGAAGCGCTCAGTTATAATACCCTCATTGGCAAGCTAGACGATCATTCACAAACATAGAGCTGCACTTTTGCTGAACGCTAACAGTTCTATAAAGCTGAGCTGAGCAAAGACCTGGTGAAGATCTGGCTGCATGGGTGGCGCAACTGTGAAGATTTGCACAATATTGTGGATTCAAGTCGAACGAATTAAGACTTCGCATTGCGAGATATTTTCGTTATTTGGACTTGAAAATTGCAAAGAAAAGGAGAAATTATTTGCTGTGAACGTGGACAACCTGACCCTCAGCAAAGCCTTGCAGTTAGAGCGGGCCGTAAGCTGTGCACGCGCAGCTTTGAACATCGGCCGCAGCGCGCGAGCCGCTGCCAGCGCCGCCGCCGGGAGCAACGAGCTTTCAGACGGACTGGGAAAGCTCAAGCATTATAAGATAAAACTGAGAATAAAGAAAGATGCGGAGCTTAGAGTTTTCAAGCCACGTGCAGTACCTATGGCTTAAAAAACAAAGGTCGAGGAAGAGTTAGATCGGTTACTAAAGTTAGGTATATTAGAGAAAATTGAACATGCTGATATAGCTTGTTCCTGTATTTCGAGCAGACGGAGACATGATAACATGCGCAGATTCGGTAACTTTATATAAAATACTGTTTATGGATAATAATCCACTTCCGCGCATTGAGGACCTCTTTGCCAAGTTACACGGGGGCCAGGAATTTTCAAAATTGGAATTGAAAAGGGCCTATAATCAATTTGAGCTCGACGAGAGCTCAAAAGACCTAACTTGCATAAACACGCACAAAGGAATGTAGCGTCATACTAGACTAATGTGCGGGCTTTGTCTGCGCTAGATATTTTTCAACGACAAATGGGAAATTTGTTATCTGACACTGAGGGCACGTTTATTTTCGTTGATGACGTCTTGATCACGGGCCCGAACAGGTAATTGCATGTGCAACGTCTAGAACAATTATTAAGTAGATTTCAGGAAGCAGGGTTCAAGGTAAAAGCGGAAAAAAGCGAGTTATGTAGGTTTTAAAATTGATAAAAGAGGTCTACACAAAGCAAATAAAAAAGTACAGGCTATTTTAAATCTATACTAGGATTTATATAATTTGAGGCCAAATATGTAAACAAAGGTGTTAACACAAGAAAAAATGTATGCTAGATCGATGGTTACCATTATTGACAACAAAATACCTATAAATTATTTTCATCTTTGTTTTCAAACTTCTGAAACAACTAAACATACTCAGTCAGACAGATTTGTAAATAGATGTAACATTCATTTTATGTAAAGGAAAACAGTTATTTTCAGCAAGAGGAAATATGATGCTTGCAACACTAAAGAGGTTCGTAACCTTTTGATTCTTTTTTGAACTTATGCAAATCGAGATATGAATATTATGCTGGTCATAACGTGCATTTTTTGGACGCAGTAAAAGAGGGTTTATAATACGTGTGTAGCTAAAATAAATAAATATCTTTATTATTAAGAACATCAAAACAATACAATACTTTCATTATCACTAACAAAACAAAGTCGCTCTCCGCGTCTGTTTGTCTGTATATCTGTTTACTCCTAAACCACGCTTTAACCATCAGCTAGATATTTTTTCACGGAAAGTATGTTACACCGATAACGATATTGATGGCTCCATAGGCGGGTACGAACCCCGCCCAGGGTAATCATTTGTGTGATGAGCACACTCTTGAGTTTGCCTTGTTTCTGAAACAAAACAAAGAAAATTTTTTTTTTTTCAACAACTGGAATGTCATTTTGACAGTGACGTTACATTGTGAAAAAAAAAATGTTTTCAACAACTGGAATATCATTTTGACAAACCGTTTTATTGTTTATATATTTGGCCTCAAATTAAAAATCCTAGTTATAGAAAGTCCGAAAACGAAAAAGGTAACTGAGCTCAAGTCCTTCCTAGGTATGCTTAATTATTGTAGAGCATTTGTGCCGAATGCTTCCAGTATGTTAAGCCCCTTACATTACTTAAAAATTAAGAAAAAAGGCAGTGGGGGAAGCAACATGAAGACGTATTTACAAAAATGAAAGAAGAGCTGGCATCTGATCGGGTTTTGTCTCACAATCCCAGATTCAGATTCAGATCGTTTATTGTGGAACGTAGTTAAGTTAAGATGTTACATAATAAGTTCTGTTCTTACGTCCAGCCGTTAGGCATACAAAATCATATACTAGGGAAAAAAGTAACAAACAGTAGTTGAGTCAAATAGGCAATTATACAATGATGTCAAAAATAATTATTGGATTGGATGTCGAGTATAAATAAGATTATATCCATTGGTCTGTCACGTAATCAAATATGATCGCGTCTAACATTTAGAAATAATGTTTTATTTTTTTATTTATTACGACCTTTGTACAATAAATTGGGAAAAATTCACTGACCCCTGATTTCAAATTAGAATTTAGAATATATTGCTAAGCTAAACTGGACTAAACTATTTTTATTGGTTTAGCTTATTTAATATTCTTTCCAACCACGTAACGTTCAGGTATAGGTCCCATATAAAAAACAGAGTTATCGACATTTTTTATGAAACGGGCCGCAGCGCGCCATGCTCCCCGCAGACCCCGTGACATGGCAGCCATTTTGCGTATGCGCTCGTTGACAGTTCAATGGTTATAGATGTAGTGATATAGTGATATTTAAGAAAAGTAAAAATGCTTACCTTTAACTGTACGCTAGAATCTTAGGAGAAGTTGCGAGTCATTCCCAACACAAGTATTATTATTACTTACTGGGAAGTCTTGTTATATGCTATGTTAACAGTTTCTATGAAATTAAACAACTTTTTGTTTTTGTTTTTTTTTGTTTTTTTTTTGCTAAAAAATATGAACACTGGACTGATCGAGACAGGAAACAGTTACTTTTTTATGATGAAACAAAAATTTATAAGATTAATTCTGACGGAAAACAATATGTCAGACGCCCCTCGAACAAAGAAATGGATCCAAAGTATACCAAGAAAGTAGTCAAACATGGGGGCGGTTATTTCAACGTGTTTTTCAGGACTTGGACCTGTCAGGAACATAGAAGGCAACGCGGATAAATTCCAATACAAGAATATATTAGAACAAGCCATGCTGCCCTATGCCCAGCAAAATTTAACCGGTCATTTGGACTTTATACCTTTCACTTAACTTAACCTTTTAACACACCTTAAAAGTAGTACAAGACTTCGTATGGAACCAGTCCGTGGCAGTTTTGGATTGGTAGTCCGTATTTAAGGTGATACAAAAAAATAATGGGGTTTTTTTCGAATCCATTTACTCCATCATGAAGTCATCTACAGATGTGATTTTTGGGTTAACGTTTATTGAGTATTTGATGAGTATTTGATGTCACTAAAGGAAAACGCGATTGGATGAAATTTTCTCGATAGAATTTAATTACGAAAATACCTCTAAATTGTTTTATTTTTTCCTGTAATTCTGAAATCCTAACTAATTTCATTGTGGAACTGCGTTCGAAATGTAGATATTATGTATTCGTAAACTCTCCTTAAAAAACTTTTTAACAAAATAGCGTAGTTTATTTTTAAACCATTTTTCTGTTGTTTAGCGCTACGTTATGACATTTTTTCCCGATAGCGTCCCTCTCACACTGCGGGTCTTTCCGCCTGGAGTAACGGGGACCTTCGCACGGACGAGGACGCCTTAAATCCAATTGAAAATTTGTGGTACCAAATGAAGAAGACAGTGGCGACAAAGCGGACATCAAATGTCGATCAACTTTACACAGCTTTTACAGAAGCATGGGAGCAAATTCTGGTAGCAGCTTGTGCAAAATTAATTGCTATCATGCCCCAAGACAAATACGACAACGACAAAGACAAATAATACCTTGCACACTATCTACACACATTGATCTAGCCCCAAACTAGGATTCCCTGTATCTTGGGTTCTAGACAACGATACACATACTTGTATAGATAAATATTATACCTAGATAGATAAACAACCATGACTAGGGTACAAACATCCGTTCTCATAAAACAAATATTTGCTCCCACCGGAACTCGAACCCAGGACCCTGTCGTCCTGTCAATCCTGCCAAAGGACATGCGACCCAATATTTATACGTACTGGAATGTTTCATAAATGTGTTGGGAATTTTGTGGAATAAATATCGTTGTAATAAAAACAATTATATATTTTTTTCTCCTGAGCAAATGGAGTGTCTTTAATTATATGGCCATATCTTTGTTAAGTTAATACTGCTTGGTATTATGATAAACCGAATAAAAGATTAGGAACAGACAAGTTTTGTTGATAATATTTCGTTTTAACATTACACAATACTTAGACAAATATTTTTAAATTCCAGTAATAGTCTGATAAAAAATATGGAGAGGAATAGATTCGATATTTCAATATGCATTCAGTGTCTGTAATTATATGACCACCACTTTATGTAAATATCCACAGTAATAAATCAATTTTGACTTTGACCGTGTTAACTTTTTGGTGTACTGTGTACTTATATGAGTACTTTTATTACTTGCTTACTTTTGTTGCTTATCACTTGTTACTTTTTGACGCGTGCTACGGTTGTGTTTTATCAAATTTATTTTATATAAATATGATATATGTCAAACCTCACACTGAAGGGCCTCTCGTCGGTATGTGTTCTTAAATGTCTTTGTAGATGAATTTTCTGGGGAAATGATTTAGCACACACCTCATACTGAAAATGTGTCGCCTGTATGTGATTTTATGTGATTGACCAATGCAATTTTTCGTGTATAAGATTTAGGACACAGCTTACACTGAAAGGGCTTCTCACCAGTACGTGATGATGTATGTGATCTTGAGTGGCTTAGCATGTAACTTTTCGAGGAAAATGATTTATTACACACCTCACACAAAAAGGACTTTTCACCAGTATGTGTTCTTAAGTGTCTTTGTAAATGAATTTTCTGGGAAAATGACTTATGACACAACTCACATTGAAAAGGTCTTTCGCCAGTATGAGATCTTGTGTGATGGATCAATACAATTTTCTGTGCGAAAGATTTGTGACACATCTCACACTGAAATGGTTTTTCGCCAGTATGTGATCTAAAGTGGTTAAGCATGCCATTTCTCTGGGTAAATGTTTTATGACACACCTCACACTCAAATGGTTTCTTGCCCGTGTGCATTTTCATGTGATCGGCAAGAGTAATTCTATGTGAAAATGTTTTACGGCAAACCTCGCACTGAAAGGGTTTTTCACCCGTGTGTGTTCTCAAGTGATCGATCAATGCATTTTTGTGTGCAAACAATTTATGACACATTTCACACAGGAAGGGCTTCTCGCCTGTATGAGTCTTTTTGTGTGATACTAAGTTATATTTATCTGCAAATAATTTATGACATAGGTCACACTGAAATGGTTTTTCGCCAGTATGTGTTCTTCTGTGTCTGATCACTGAACTTTTTCGCACTGATTTATTACACACCTCACATCGATGCGATTCTTTAACATTTGTGTGTGTACTTTTATGAAGCGCTAAAGAAGCTTTGCTAGAATATGATTTATCACACACGTTGCATTGAAAAAGTTTTTTATCACGAGATGTTTTCGTATTGTCGTGTGTAGCGATGTGACGTTTTAACGCGTGCATTGATTTAAATGTTGTGTGACAGCGATCGCAAGCGAAAGAGTTTGGTGTGTTTATGGTTTTGTCTAACTGATCCGCTGGAACACAGGCGATGATGTTTTCTTCGCAGAATGTTTCGCAGGGGTCTTCATCGATCGTAGCGCCAGGGTCTCGCGGCGTAGCTGAGCGTCTCTCTTCTCGAAGATCAAAATATTTCCGGTCGGCAGCTTCTGAAAAAGGATCATTGATTAAAAACTAAACTAACGATTAGCGACATAAAGTGATACGGGGTTGTTGAGAAAGTCACCCTAAACTTGTAGTAGTATGGCTGTCTTTATCACTTTTTTTTGCCAAGTTTACGTTCGTAAGTTTAATTTTTATTGATAAAGTAGATTTTTGAACTTAAAAAAAATGGCAGAAGGAATGGTATTTAAGCATAGGTGCCATATTCATATTTGTTCAGGTTGACCTTACCAACAAGCCCACCTCTTTTCGCCAAACGGTAGTTTAATTTTTCGATAAAATCTTAAGGGAAACCTGATTTTTTACTGCTGTACTTAGAAAAATTGCACAAGACATGGTCGTAGAGAATTGGTGCCGGGCTTTGTATGTGTAGTGTATGACTATTAGCCTGTAGTATTGTATGTCAGTCTGTTGCCGACGATTAAACTATTCAGAGGCGACGAGAACGTAACCTACTTGTGTTTACTAAGCTGTTTGGAATAAAATTGAACTTAAAAACCGAAAACAATGGCTGGTGATAAAGCTAGCAATGTGATTTTCGGCGGCAGCCTCAGTTTCGACCACGGCAGTGGAACATGTTCAAAAGTCGATTTCTGCAGTTTTGTTTGGCGAACGACCTCACGGAAGACACCGACAGGGCTGGGGCGAAACGACGAGCAGTTCTACTAACAGCGCTGGTTGAAGATACGAGATACGCGTTGCGAGAGACTTGGCGTTACCGACGGAGTTCGATGCGCTCAGTTATAATACCCTCATTGGCAAGCTAGACGATCATTCACAAACATAGAGCTGCACTTTTGCTGAACGCTAACAGTTCTATAAAGCTGAGCTGAGCAAAGACCTGGTGAAGATCTGGCTGCAAGGGTGGCGCAACTGTGAAGATTTGCACAATATTGTGGATTCAAGTCGAACGAATTAAGACTTCGCATTGCGAGATATTTTCGTTATTTGGACTTGAAAATTGCAAAGAAAAGGAGAAATTATTTGCTGTGAACGTGGACAACCTGACCCTCAGCAAAGCCTTGCAGTTAGAGCGGGCCGTAAGCTGTGCACGCGCAGCTTTGAACATCGGCCGCAGCGCGCGAGCCGCTGCCAGCGCCGCCGCCGGGAGCAACGAGCTTTCAGACGGACTGGGAAAGCTCAAGCATTATAAGATAAAACTGAGAATAAAGAAAGATGCGGAGCTTAGAGTTTTCAAGCCACGTGCAGTACCTATGGCTTAAAAACAAAGGTCGAGGAAGAGTTAGATCGGTTACTAAAGTTAGGTATATTAGAGAAAATTGAACATGCTGATATAGCTTGTTCCTGTATTTCGAGCAGACGGAGACATGATAACATGCGCAGATTCGGTAACTTTATATAAAATACTGTTTATGGATAATAATCCACTTCCGCGCATTGAGGACCTCTTTGCCAAGTTACACGGGGGCCAGGAATTTTCAAAATTGGAATTGAAAAGGGCCTATAATCAATTTGAGCTCGACGAGAGCTCAAAAGACCTAACTTGCATAAACACGCACAAAGGAATGTAGCGTCATACTAGACTAATGTGCGGGCTTTGTCTGCGCTAGATATTTTTCAACGACAAATGGGAAATTTGTTATCTGACACTGAGGGCACGTTTATTTTCGTTGATGACGTCTTGATCACGGGCCCGAACCGGTAATTGCATGTGCAACGTCTAGAACAATTATTAAGTAGATTTCAGGAAGCAGGGTTCAAGGTAAAAGCGGAAAAAAGCGAGTTATGTAGGTTTTAAAATTGATAAAAGAGGTCTACACAAAGCAAATAAAAAAGTACAGGCTATTTTAAATCTATACTAGGATTTATAATTTGAGGCCAAATATGTAAACAAAGGTATGATATATATATGTATACAAGAAAAAATGTATCCTAGATCGATGGTTACTATTATTGAGAACAAAATACCTATAAATTATTTTCATCTTTGTTTTCAAACTTCTGAAACAACTAAACATACTCAGTCAGACAGATTTGTAAATAGATGTAACATTCATTTTATGTAAAGGAAAACAGTTATTTTCGGCAAGAGGAAATATGATGCTTGCAACACTAATGATTCTTTTTTGAACTTATGCAAAACGAGATATGAATATTATGCTGGTCATAACGTGCAGTTTTTGGACGCAGTAAAAGAGGGTTTATGATACGTGTGTTGCTAAAATAAATAAATATCTTTATTATTAAGAACATCACAACAATACAATACTTTCATTATCACTAACAAAACAAAGTCGCTCTCCGCGTCTGTCTGTCTGTATATCTGTTTACTCCTAAACCACGCAACCGATTTTTATTCGGTTTTAACCATCAGCTAGATATTTTTTCACGGAAAGTATGTTACGCCGATAACTATATTGATGGCTCCATAGGCGGGTACGAACCCCGCCCAGGGTAATCATTTGTGTGATGAGCACACTCTTGTGTTTGCCTTGTTTCTGAAACAAAACAAAGAAAAAAAATTTTTTTTCCATAACTGGAATGTCATTTTGACAGTGACGTTTCATTGTGAAAAAAAAATGTTTTCAACAACTGGAATGTCATTTTGACAAACCGTTTTATTGTTTATATATTTGGCCTCAAATTAAAAATCCTAGTTATAGAAAGTCCGAAAACGAAAAATGTAACTGAGCTCAAGTCCTTCCTAGGTATGCTTAATTATTGTAGAGCATTTGTGCCGAATGCTTCCAGTATGTTAAGCCCCTTACATTACTTAAAAATTAAGAAAAAAGGCAGTGGGGGAAGCAACATGAAGTCGTATTCACAAAAATGAAAGAAGAGCTGGCATCTGATCGGGTTTTGTCTCACAATCCCAGATTCAGATTCAGATCGTTTATTGTGGAAAGTAGTTAAGTTAAGATGTTACATAATAAGTTCTGTTCTTACGTCCAGCCGTTAGGCATACAAAATCATATACTAGGGAAAAAAGTAACAAACAGTAGTTGAGTCAAATAGGCAATTATACAATGATGTCAAAAATAATTATTGGATTGGATGTCGAGTATAAATAAGATTATATCCATTGGTCTGTCACGTAATCAAATATGATCGCGTCTAACATTTAGAAATAATGTTTTATTTTTTTATTTATTACGACCTTTGTACAATAAATTGGGAAAAATTCACTGACCCCTGATTTCAAATTAGAATTTAGAATATATTGCTAAGCTAAACTGGACTAAACTATTTTTATTGGTTTAGCTTATTTAATATTCTTTCCAACCACGTAACGTTCAGGTATAGGTCCCATATAAAAAACAGAGTTATCGACATTTTTTATGAAACGGGCCGCAGCGCGCCATGCTCCCCGCAGACCCCGTGACATGGCAGCCATTTTGCGTATGCGCTCGTTGACAGTTCAATGGTTATAGATGTCAATAGTAATAGAACATGTCATGTCAACACTATGCTGAATATTCACCTACAGAGTAGTATGCCTTATCAGCTAAATAATCATGTCATTGACGCCTGAACATATGTATGTTATCTATGTTCATAAGTGACAGTGGACCTTTATTATATATTTTTGCCGCCATACCAAGCACACTATTGCTGAACAGCTCAGTTGGGTGTTTAGTAAATTACCCAATTACCCACAATCCTGACGGTCGACGCCGGCGTTGAGAGCCTGGCCGCGTTTTTGGCTCAGGTACAGTCAGCGTCAGATATTTTATTTTTTTATTTTATTTTCGTTTATTCAGGAAACATACAGTCGTACACAAATATTGAAAATTAGAAATTTTAAATACTAATAGACCTAGAGCTCCATATTTTATAAATATATTTTTACAATGGTCTTAAGCGGCATTACTTCATACAATACTATGGAAAAGAAAATACAAGGAAATACAAAATTTGGAAGAGAATTTAGAATTTAGAATTACAAATTAAGAATCGTTACGACTACTACAGCTATTAACTAATAACAATTTTCTAATATTATTTTTAAATTGATAAATAGAGTCTGAGAAAATATCGACATCTGATAAATGCGTATTATAAAAGTTACAAGAACGCCTTATGAAAGAGTTACTAGCATATCTCGTGTTGCACTTAGGGATGTGAAAAATGGCGTTTGAACGTGAGGAAATGCGTTTTACTCTGAAAGTTATTGACTCCAAAAGATGAGATGAATCGATAACGTTGTGTAATATTTTATATAGGAAACTAGCATCAAGATAGGAACGCCTCCTATCTAAAGGATCTAAACCATGCCTTAAAGCAGAGGTATGGTAATCCTGGAAACAATGACCTGTTCTAAAATCCAATGATTTCAGAAATTTATTTTGAATTTTTTCTATGCGTGAGATGTGGACTGCATATTGCGGGTTCCATATAACACTACCAAACTCAAGTATACTGCGGACAAAGGTGTAATATAAGATTTTGAAAGTGAAAGGTCGTCTAAAAGGTTTGGATAAACGTAGAATCAAACCAAGCTGCTTATACGCCCGAGATATAATGTTGTCTATATGAATGTTAAAATTTAGTTTATCATCTAACGTCAAGCCAAGATCTCTGATTGACTTAACGCGAGTAATAATTTTACTAGACAAAGTGTAATTAAATGAAATGGGATTGTGTTTGCGGGAGAAAGTAATAATGTAACACTTGTCAGAATTGAGAATTAATTGGTTTTTCTTACAGTAGTGATCAAACTTTAACAGATCATTTTGTAGATCCTCGCAATCAGATATCGATGAGACTATCTTAAAAATTTTAGTATCATCGGCATATAACAGATGACATGAGTGAACGAAGGTTGATTCGATGTCATTTATATAAAGCGTAAACAAGAACGGACCTAAATGCGAACCCTGGGGGATTCCAGATGTAATATTTAGGAATTTTGAAGTGTACCCTTTGAGCGCCACAGCTTGGCTTCGGTTATTAATATAAGAATTCAGCCATCTTAGGAGGTCGCCGTGTATACCGAGTTTCAGTAATTTCCGTAGCAAAGTTGAATGATTTATCTTGTCAAAGGCTTTGGAAAAATCGGTATACACGGCGTCCACCTGAAATCCAGAATCAAGTGCATTAAGAAGAAAATCAGTATACGTTACTAGATTTGTGTCCACACTACGTCCCCTGAGAAAACCATGCTGGTAGGGGGAAACATGCCTACACAATAGTGAATTTAATTCATTAGTCACAATTTTCTCTAAAATTTTACCAAATATACATAATTTAGATATGGGCCTATATTGTCTCACATCGTGTCTATCTCCACTTTTAAATATTGGGGTTATCAAGGCTTGTTTCCAGACGTTTGGGAAACAACCTTCCGACAACGATTTTTTATATAGCTTAGTGATAGGAACCGTTAGTACTTTAGCGAGTTTATTAATTAATAAGGGGTGCACTTCATCCACACCGGCACCCTTGTTAACATCAGTATTCCTTAGGTGTTTCATAACTAACTCTTCTGAGACGTTAATTGTTGATAAGTTCACGACTGATGTGTCAGGGACTACATCGATATTGACAGTTGTATGGTTCGTGTCAGGTAAGGAAAACACAGAATGGAAATAATCATTGAACATGTTTGTGATGGCTTCGCCATCAGTGGACGTTTCCCCGTCATAGGTCATGTGATCTGGTATGTTATTTGAATTAAACTTAGACTTAATGAAACTCCAAAAGAATTTAGGTGAAATTGTGATTTTATCTTCAGCTAAATTAATGTATTTTGTATAACATTCCGATTCGACCTTCTTTTCCCGCGCTCTTAATATCTGAAATTCCTGATAATCAAGGGGATCCTGATAAAACTTCCATTTCGTATGAACTTTCAATTTTTCACGAATAAGTTTAACAAGTGCTCGGGAATACCAGGGAGGATATCTGGAGTTAACAGAAACTTTGCGTTTAGGTACATATTTATCAATTAACTTATGCAGAGTGCAGTAGAAATATGTGACGGCTGTTTCTGTGTCCATGTCATTAAGAGCATCCCAGTTAGTTTCGGACAAGGATTTTCCAATATTATCGAAATCGGCTGCATGAAATAAATACTTATAGCTATCATTAGATACAAGCTGGATACTGTAATCTAAGCTGAAAGTTAAGTCGAGCGCTATATGGTGGGGGTCTTCGGCAGTGAGAGGTGAATCACACGGCGCAACTACACATGTCGAATTGCTAATTATTAAATCTAAAATACGGTCGTTAACATTAGTGCACCAATTAAATTGCTGAAGACCCGTTAGATCCATAAACTCTGATAACATGGTGGCTATAGGATCGCTATTGACTTGGATCGATAATAAAGTATTGTTACCATGAACCCACGAAGCATGCGAAATATTAAAATCACCCAATAATAGGAAAGAGTCGCTATTCTTTTGTTCTACTATATTCGAAACGGAGTCAAAGAACGATTGAAGTTGGGTGGCGTGAAGGGGCCCGTGGAGTCACTCAAGGCATCCTTGATTAAGGCAGCCGCCGATATTGACATGGACCTCGTTCGTGCTGCGATAGACGACTGGCCGCGCAGAATAAAGGCCTGTATTCAAAATCGCGGGGGTCATTTTGAATAAACTTTATTACCATAAGAATCTATGTTTTATTAAGTTCATTTTGCTATATAAATGTTTACATTAATAATAAACATGTCTAAATTATTTCATATTGCACACGTGACATAACTTTTGACCTGACTATGTAAAACGGGGCGCACATAGTCTGTGATTATTTCTTAGGTTAACATTACAGCTGTCGCTAAGTTTGGAAAATGTTGTAAGGTTCTTGCGTACATACATTATATTTTCGAAAATAAATTGACTAGCTACTGTTAGTATGTAAATTTCTTTAAAAAGCTCTCTTAAGGAGTCTGTTCGTTTTAAATTATAAATTGCTCGAATAGCTCTTTTCTGTAAAATAAAAATAGTTTGAATATCCGCTGCTTTCCCCCACAACAAGATACCATAGGACATCACACTATGAAAGTAACTAAAATATACTAGCCTAGATGTAGCCACATCCGTGCTTTGTCTGATGTTCCTAACAGCGTAAGCCGCAGAACTTAATTTACCAGCCAATTTATCTATGTGGGGTCCCCACTGCAATTTGCTATCAATGGTTATTCCAAGAAACTTCGTATCATTTATCAATTCTAACGTGCTGTTGTCTAACACCAAACTGGTCTCAACTTGCCTGACATTTGGAAGTGAGAATTTGATACACTTGGTTTTACCAGCGTTTAACAATAAATTATTAACTGTGAACCAATTCAAGGTTAAAGACAATACACCATTAACATCATCAAAATTTCCTTTTTGTCTTTCAATTTTGAAGACCATTGAAGTATCATCAGCAAACAACACTATGTCAGTTAATTTCTCCACCATGAAAGGCAGATCATTAATATATACCATGAATAAGAAAGGGCCTAATATGGAACCTTGTGGAACGCCAATTTTAACACCCGATCCATCAGATTTTACGCCGTTAACTTCCGCCTTTTGAATCTATTGCTTAGGTATGATCTTAGTAGATCCAACGCTTTATTTCTAACTCCGTAATGATTTAATTTAATTAATAGCGTATTATGATCAACACAATCAAACGCCTTCGACAGGTCGCAAAAAACTCCGATAGCATCCTGTGCGGCCTCCCATGCAGAATAAATATGAGATACAAGGGTAATACCTGCATCCGTAGTCGATTTACCCCTAGTGAAACCATATTGTTTAGCGTGGAGTTGTTTTGTACGGTTGAAGTGTGAGAGCATTTGATTGAGTATAATCTTTTCAAATATTTTACTTAGTGTTGGAAGAACAGATATTGGTCTGAAATTTGAAGGATCGCCCTTATCTCCCGATTTGATACCGCTGTGGTATAAGTTTACTGTGTTTCATGAGGTCTGGAAAAGCCCCATCGTCAACACATTTATTGAATATATAAGCTAAGTGTGGGGCTATAACTAGAATTACTGAACCAATGACTTTGACTGATATACCCCACAGGTCTTCCGTATTTTTTAAGTTAAGTAATTTAAACGTTTTGACAATGTCCTGGGGATATACATGATGAAATTTTAAATATACATTACTGACGCTAGTGTTATTTTTTAATAAAGTCTCTGCTTCAAATGGAGATGAATTTAGACGGTCCGTTGTGAGTAAGAGGACATTGGTGAAGAATGTTTCAAAAGCTCGAGCAACATCAGCGTTGGATTTAACAACATCATCACCTATCTTTAGGCAGAAATCACTGTCCCTTGGTATAACTTTGCCAGTTTCGCGGTTTATTATTTGCCAAACTGTTTTCATTCTATTATTTGAATTTTGAATGTTTCTATTAATGTGTAAAGTTTTTGCAGTTCTACAAACCAACTTGAAAGTTTTGGAATATTTTTTAACATAGTCATGAAATTTTCGATCAAAGTTATAGGTTTTTTGATCATAAAGGTCATACAAGATAACTCTACTTTTACGAATTCCAAACGTTGCCCAGTCATTAAATTTAGATTTACCGTTGTAGTCACTGACTTTCTTTAATTTGAAAACTTTATTGAATTCTGTCTGAATAATGTTGAAGAAGTCTGAGTAGATTTTGTTTGGGTTCTGTTCATTAAAATCCGGTACTGGCAAATTTATATCTAAGTTTTTCGTATATGTCTCTAGTCTATGGGATGTAATAGGCCTATAAAATGATGGACCAGTCTTATCCTTAATAGTAATTGAGAATGAAACTGTTTGACCACTGTGATCGGAGGGTAAGCAGTTAATTACACTTTTACTTGTGAATGCACAGTCACAAAAAACGTTATCTAAGCAAGTTTGGCTGGTAAGTGTTATTCTAGTCGGCTCTAGAAATACATGACATAAATTAAATTATTTGAACAGAGTTATTAATCGTCGCTTCAGTGTTGTATCTACAAGCAGATCTACATTAAGATCGCCACAAATAATTAACTTTTTTCTGTTATTACAAAGTTTAATGAGGGCTTCCTCCATAATTTTCTCAAATATTTCGAAATTGCCATGGCCTTTTTCATCCCTCGGTGGCCTGTAGACACAAACAATAATATGGCTATCTAACTCAACACAGGATACCTCTATTTGTCTTTCAACAGTAAGTGCAAGAATATCTTTCCGTTGTTTCACCTTAATATTATTTTTCACTAAGATTAAAGAACCACCTCTATCAGCAGTCTTTCTGTTGTAACAACTGACAATTTTGTAATTATTTATGTTAAAAGACATCATATTTTCCTTCAACCAGTGTTCAGTAACACAAATAATATCAATGTCAGAATTTTTTAGAAATAATTCTAATACAAGTTCTTTGCCAGGTAGCCCCTGGATGTTTTGATGGGCAATATTTAACTGGGGCTTACATTTTGACATATTTAGTGGCTCTTGTATGCTAGAGATTTCCTCTATTGTCTTATGAACTAATTTAAATTACTTGGAACAGATTCCAATGTTGCATGCAAAGTATAATTAACAGGTGAATTCCCAATAGGGGTGCATGTCATATTACTCTTAAAATAAGCTGATGTCAAGTTGAACTTAGTTAAACCAACTATAGCTGCGTCGCATATATTATAAGCTAACAATGTAGCTACTAATTTTCTATATTTATTAGACAGGTACAATGTATCCCGTGTCAGAGTAAAGTTTTGAATAAAATTATTCATGTCGAAATATAAAATAGCATCGCTGTGATGACATGTTAAATTAAATAAATGAATATTCATTCTATGCACAGATTTGTTCTGTAGTTCTGTCAAATTACAGGCATATGGAAAATTGCATAGTATAAATTTGCATTTCATCCTACTATGTAAGTCTAGAAGTGTTTCAACACTTTTATTCAAATCATTCCGACTAATGTTTGAATGATTTCCTACCATAATTACAATAGTGCTGTACTCATCATAGATACCGCGACTAATCATCTTCACTAGATCTACAAATGAAACTATTTGGACAGCAAATGTTCGTTACTTTTTGGTTAAGCCGGTTATGTAATAGAGTCCCAAATCCTGCACCTACTTTGTCGGAGAACATCAGAGTTTTTCTCTGAGCACATATTTTGGTAGCTGGCGGTACACGAGTGGAGGTGAGTGGCGGGACACACGTGTTGGAGTGCGGTTTGATGCACGTGGCGGCGAGCGTCGCAACGTGCGCAACGGCGAACGGCGCGGCCCTCGGGGCAGCTTGCGGCATGACACACGCCTTTGCAGGGACAGCGAGCGGCGCGGTGCTCGCGCTGTTGAGCTGCGAGGTATCTCCTCGTCGACGACGGCGACGCTGTTTTTTGGTTGGGGCAGCGGTGGACGCTGCAACACTCTCGTTGAGGGGGGTCGAGACCAAAGTTAGTGATGTGGGCTCGTCCTCCTTGCTGGTCTCATTCTCCTCATTCTCAATTAGAACGCCCACCAATTCCGCATTCTGGCGTTGTAGCTGTACTAACTCAGACGTCGCGGCTCTGAGTTCTGCTAACTCACTTTGCTCTTTGGCATAACATTGTAGTGTATTTGCTAGCCTTGTCTTGTCTCTTTAAAGATTTACTTTGAGGAAAAATCGATTCAGGAACCTTAACGTCATTGTCAAAAACCTATCTATAGACACCACACACATATAGGTATGATGAAAAAAAAAAAGTTCAGTTCATGTATAGGGGAGCCCGCCTTAATTTTTTATTTTTTCAATTTTTGTATAAAAATCGTAAAGCGGTTCATAGAATACATCTACATACCAAGTTTCAACTGTGTAGTCCTGATAGTTTCTGAATAAAGTTGCTGTGACATACAGACAGACGGACAGACAGACAGACTTGACGAAACTATAAGGGTTCCCTGTTTCTCTACGGAACCCTAAAAAAGGAGTTCTAGAAATGGCAGCTAACAGACTTCAGAGATATGCTCTATTTTTATCGACCTACAATTTTAAAATAGAATATATAAAAGCAAGTGTAATGTCGCAGATTTTCTGTCTAGGGAAATACGTAATACTCAATTGCAATCAAATAAGATGCAAAAAGAGGATGTGTCGTTATATATATGTCGCCGTAAGATTTGGCTATCTTACGGCGACATATATACAACGACTCATTCTAAACCCTGTCGGTCTGGTTTACTATCTGTCGATAGTTGATCACCTAACGCGTTAGTTTATCAACTAACGGTTTTGACGGTGACAAATACATTTCATGACAGAGGCTTTAATTCCTATGACAGCGGCTAATACTTATTGAAACAGAAACCGTTTCCGATAGCACGTTGTCTAAGGCTGCGTCACGTATTCAAAATGGTTGCCCAAAGAAAGTTCCAGATTAAGATGATCTGAAACCATATTTTAACTGTAGATTAGAGCTATCTTTAGAGAAGGGTTGTATTTTGAGAGGATATAAAATAGTTGTTCCAAAAATATATCGTGAGAGATTATTGAACGAACTGAAACCGAACTTTGAACGAACGAACCACATTTTGGTGTTGTCCGAACGAAAACCGAGGCACGAAAGCGCAAGTGGTGGCCTTTCATACAACCCGTCGGAAATATCTATGGACTTGTTCAAATGACGTCACCCAAATAGTTTCCATCCACGCGCATTCCATAAACATGCTAATTGTGAAATTGCATTAGTGTGAGTACTGTGAGCTTTAGTTAACTAACCTTTATCAGCCTGTATCTCATGAACCGTTATAGGTCGGACACGCACACAAAGGGTTCCGTACCAAAAAAAAAAAAACTAAAACAAAAAAAAAAATGTCCGCAATTGGTTTCGATACCAATCCGTTGTCAAACCAATCGGGCCACCAACGACTATGCCGGAAGCCGCGAAATTTGTGTGATATTAGAATCACGTTGATTTGGTTATACGCAGGAATATTAAAATAAGTCCTTTGTCCCCCTTTAATTTATGAAATCTCGCCCAAGCCTTAGTTAATTAGATAACTATCAATTGATAACCTATAGGTACCTGTCTCGAAGTCATTCTCCTCCTTGACCAGCACCAGCGGTTCCAGTCCTTCATCATCATCAGCGGCGGCGGCAGTCGTCTCCTGCTCGTCGTCACCGCCCGGAGAGATGTCGATGCAGACAGCGAGGCAAGTCTGAAGACGCTCACCGTGACTCCGCGACTCAGTTATAAACTTGTACAGAAAGAAACATATAATGATACATTCACCGTCGACGCTCCACTTCAGATCAACACTTGAATATTTAAAATACATATCAAAATTGAAAAGTCATAAGCAAATTTTCTCTAACTCTATAAAAAGATTTCGTCCAGAAAATCTAGGATGGACAGGATACGTAATTTTAAGCAATCTATATGCACAACTTTCAATAATTAATAGTAGTTTATGTGACTGCTACATAATGGAGGGCATTAAAACTCGAGAGTGAAGGCGAGTTTCATAATAATATCACTCTAAGAGTTTTAATACCTAATTATGCACAGTTATATACATTAGTTTATCTACACACATATCATTAGCTCTCTTTGATGTGTTCAGGAACCGCATGTTCGACCGGCATTGTAGCATTGATCATTGATCTGCAGTTGTTTAGCTTGTTCAGTAGTACCAACTTCACAGACAAACTAGGGGCGGCACGCAGGCGGGCGTTGGCGTTCGAAATTTGAATGTCATAATTTGACAAATGTTGGTAAATTATGGTCATAATGTATCAATATTCAGACAATAAATGAGTTTTTACCAATAAGTTTATCATTATGCTGGTCGTAACGTGTTGTGTTTGGACGCAGTAAAGAGGTTGTATGATACGTGTGTAGATAAAATAAATAAACTACATACTTAACATATCGTAGTCATATCATAGAATTGATCATTTCTGAAGCGGCCAACCATTTCATGATCTGGCCGACCATTTCAGGTAATTGTCAGAAAGGGGTGAATTTGATGAAACATGTATTTTAAAAGCATTTTCTTTCAGTACTACGTAACGTTTTTTGTGATATACATGTCGAACTAACACGCAGACTTTAGTCTTGAACTAAGCTACCGCAGTGTCTTTCCCTAAAAGATTTCTTCGTTCAATGAAAGTTCTAATTCAACCATGGTGACTATATCATGATATCGGTAGTCAATTCTACGATATAGTTAAGAAATGTACACAAATAAATAGTACCTATCAATACAAATAGATAAATTTATGCTACAACTTATACATAACAACATGCATACTGTCACGCCTTTTCCCATACGGGGTGGCAGAGGCACAATTATGCCCACTTTGAGCCAGTTATCCAATAGTCATTTTGCATGACAGGGGGCTAGCCCATCGTCGCAGCTATGGAGTAATGAAGGTATCCTCACGATGTTTTTCCATAAACGTTAGAACGTCCGTATAACGTTCTTAAGATAAATTAATTATCTCATTAGTATCGAACCTGCGTCTCCTGTGTGAGAAGCAAGTGTGAAATCCATTAGACCACGGAGCTCTTATACATAAATACATTATCTAACTAATATTATAAATGTAAAAGTAGCGATGTTAGGATGTTTGGATGTTTAGATGTTTGGATGTTTGTGTGTTTGTGCCTCAATCACGCTAAAACGGCTGAACGTATTTGAATGAAATTTAGTACAGAGGTAGTTTATGAGCTAGATTAATATATAGTATACTTTTTATCCGACTGCACCAGAAGGAGGGTAACGTTATCCCGGTTAAGGATAATTCCTAGGAACACGCAGATGAAGCTGCGGGCATCAGCCAGTATTTACATAAGTCTACTACGGAAACACATAATTTACCGCGTACCGCGTACCGCGTACCGTGCAGTGCAGTGCAATAAAGTATTCAAGTATATTGGTTTAATTAAAGCAAAAAAGTACAGCGCCTAAAATTTGAATAGAGACAGACAGCCACGCATTTAGACTCTGTTTATCATTGTTTGTATTTAGTTAGACGGTCGGCGGCGAGAGACAGTAGGCGAATTAGCCAGGCGCGGATGCAGATGTTCCTCAAGGTATAATCCTTCTCACATTTGAAAACTTCATGAAAATAAATTCTGTCACTGCAAAAAATTGTGATGAGTCACAAATTACTATTTATGACATTTTTTTTACATTGCTCCCTAATATTTGTACCGTTATACTTCCGTAGTCACA
Organism: Argyresthia goedartella; assembly: GCA_949825045.1. Taxonomy (NCBI): domain Eukaryota; kingdom Metazoa; phylum Arthropoda; class Insecta; order Lepidoptera; family Argyresthiidae; genus Argyresthia; species Argyresthia goedartella. The sequence continues at coordinate 7,560,726 of OX463832.1, read as the reverse complement.
GCCATAGGTTGGGTTTTCCATATTATTATTTTGCACACGACTGGACATGTATTGAAATTCAAAAGTATTGGAAAGTAAACATGTTTTATCGTACTTCATCAAAGTAATTCATTTAAGTGCAGTACGCGATACGATAACTATAAGCGGATACAAAATTAAAATTAAGAAATACCTAACACTTAAAAAAATATTAAGAAAACAAGACAAAATTTAAAGTTGTTCAAAAATAGCCAAAGCGTCTACCAAATAGAATAAAGGGAGTAACCTTAGTCAGTCTACGGACCGTGAAAGTACAGCGAGCTGTGTATTGAAGGACCCTTTCGTAGCAAATTTTAATACAGCAAACAAAAGAACTGTAATTTATTCAGATAAATTAGGTGTAGGTCTTGGGACGCTTTTGCACTATGGCCTAAGGGACGCATATTTGTGGGCCTCATAGTTCCCTTGAGGAAATTATAAAAAAGATAGCTTTCGAGAATTTTGATGAACATACCACCATTGTTATTATGGTAGGAAACCACTGGAACATTAGTCGGAGTGCATTAGATACCGGTATAGAAGTGCTGCTCAATTTGTTCTAATTTATCGGAGAAACAAAATAAATGACCCTTGCTCAGCAATCAACCTTTGCCATCGTTTGCTGGAAGAGATCTCTTATTAGATATAAGCTCGCCTTTGTACACTATTTTCATGTAACTATTGTTTTTTTATAAGTTTTGTGTGCAATAAAGAAAATATGAAATAAAAGTGTAATGAAAATGCACCTATACATTATTATAATGTGTAATATGTATGACATGTCATCATAGTGATGCTTTATTATATTGCGACATGAATAATTTTATTAATAACTTTCTTTGACTCACCATACTATGTACCTGTCTAATAAATTAAAAAAAAACGAGTAGCTAAATTGTTAGCATATAATATATGCAACACAGTTGTAGAGTCAGTTGAATTAAACTGATTGCGAAGACAAGGAAAAGGCCTGGTAACCTTCATATTTTCCATCAGAATATAAAGGATCTTTCCAGTAAAGCACTAGAATTATAATTCTTTTTAGACTTTAGCAAAATCGATATTATGTGTATAACTGAAAATTTGTTCTTAAAAGTACTTTATTAAAATCTATTAAGAATTACCACATTGCTAGTTATTTTAATAGGAATAAAGCTATCCATGTCAGGACATTAATTAACGTTGGGAATAATTGCCATTTAAAATATATATTTAATATAAGGACCACTGTGGGAGAAGAAGGGCTAAGAAACACCCACAGATTGATTTTTAGACCTCTTTTAAAAATTTGTTGTGTTTAACTAATACAATTCTTATAATATTATAAATACTAAGCAGAGATAAATAATTACATAATTATTAACAGCAAGCATTGAGTTACATTAACCTCATACAGTCCCATCATTTAAGTAATCCTGAACATTTTAATATCCCTTTTTTGACAGTCACTTTTACATTGTTTTTGAATTTTCAAAATCTCAAGCGGTATCTTGTTGTTGTAGAGAATCAGTGCATTCCCTACTACAACAAGATACCCTAATGGCGTAACTAGTCCGTGATAATTTTTTAGGTTAACATTACATTTTGTTTGCTCCTAATCAGGGCTTTATTGTAATCAAATTCTGATCAGGTCCCTGACTAGTGAGTAGATCGCCTCTGCATGATCCCCCCCTGACTTGAGACTGGATCCGCCACAAAAATATTTTTTGTTTGCATTTGCTACCAAAGTTTCTTGAGGAAATTCATTCACCATGATGAGTACTATTATTCCCCAATATTTACAAATGATCAATATTCAACACACCTCCTTGCCATCGGAATCCATCAACGACAGCAGAGTGGTGTAAGAGTAACTTGCTCGCTCTTTGAAGTGCACCCATCTCTTCAGCAGCGAAAGACACTCCCAGCATACCCGAGGTGATATACGCTTGTCGGGCACCTGCCAGCAAACACACAGCAGACACAGCGTCAACCAAACACTCTTCCAATATGGTGTGCCAGAGACTGTGATTGTACTTAAAGTAATATTACGCACCTGCATCTCAGTGAGGATGTTCATGTAGTACTGCTTCAGTGTGTCATTATCGAGCTTATGTGTGGTGCGTGTCGCACACAGACAAGTTGTGCACAGTTGATGCACATTGTAAGAGTCCACCTCCACAAACTCAATGTCCTCCACTTCCGTTTTGATCTCTTTCTTTCTCGAACACACTTTCATTTTGATGACTGAGCAATGGGTCAGAGTGTCGATAAGGGGGATGTACTGCAACATTATGCATTAAATTAAACATTTTTAAGACAAATCCGCACTATACCTATGTTGTGGGACTCAGTAACAGTGATATATTGATCTTATAAACTATGCGAGAAACAGTTTTATTTTGACTACATAACTAAAAACTTGTTACGCACCAACACCCACTAAAGATCATATTCCAGGCATAGAACTACTATGCAACCTCAAACAGCTTATAAATATCCAAGCCAAGACCCAAGGTTTGACATGATGTCATTTAATTCCACAGACCCTTGGTTCACCAACTATTTATATTCCGTTCACAGTTATTTTGGTCAGATTATCTACACTCCAACCCAAGCATTTGTCTTATATTTGCCACGGTGGTGGGCACAGTGCCACTAATGAAATGCTGTATTATAACTAAGGGGCCTGTGAATCAATATTACCTTCTCAAAAAGTCGCTCAGTTATGCTACACACAAAGAGAATATAATCACTACCGTGCTACACATGTTATGTGAAACATTTGAGCTTCGGCCGGCCGGCATCCAACTTTTTCTTTTTGTTGTCAAAGAGTATAATTATATACTGTTTGTTGTGTTGTGTTTCTCGAAAGATAGATGCAGATTGACAAACTTATCTTTAGAATGAAGGGATGACGCCACCATCGAAAAGGGTTGCCACATATTACATAAATTGCTGCAATCGATGCAAATAGTGGATGTAACCCACGATTATTTTTAGCGATTTATTAATTTAGGATTGATACATAAATATAGCCGTTTTGTTAGCCAAATAAAAATGTACATAGCATTTATTAATAACTAAAATCCACAATATAAAGCACTTGGCACTTATCACAACTTTTAACATCTAAATACATATTTTACAAGAGTCTACTCGACGAGACCGTACGATCGATAAATGATTAAGTATAAATATTGCTTATAAAAATATAATTGCTGACACATTGCATTTAAAATTTTCGTTTTATTGAAAACTTTTCACACACTAATTATGATCTAGTGAAGCCGAAGTATGTGCACTAATGCCATATGTATGGTCGAGTGGATAAATTCCACTATTTTCCTCGAAATCTGAGTCACTGTCACTATCGGTATCAGAGCCACTGTCTAAATTGACTATAAAGGCCTTATCTAAAAATCCGTCGTTTTGTAGATAATCCTCTTCAATTTTATGCACGTGTGCACAATATTTTTGCCATTCTAAGGCATCAATAGAACTGAACGCTTCGGTTACTAGTTTCGGCATATTTTCATTTTTGTGCTCTATATTTACTTCCGCTACTCTCCTTTTCATTGAACTCCATACCATCTCAATAGGATTTAGGTCACAGTGATAGGGTGGCAGCCGTAAACATTTGTGACCATGTTGTGCTAATAAATTATCAACTTCATATACAGGGTCAGGTTTGTATCATTTGACAATCTCCAGCAACTGTGATTCAGTCATTTCTGATGAGAATTCGAAACGATTCTAATTTAACCATTTTTGAATTTCGGGTTTTTTTTGTGTTTTTACTTGGAGCCTTATTAACCCGAATGCTATGGTATGGAGCGTTGTCCATTACTACCAAAGATGGTTCTTCAAGATTGGGTAGTAATTTTTCGGCTAACCACTTTTTGAAGTTTGTGTTATTCATTTCGTCGTGGTAGTCCCCACTTTTGGTATTTGATTTAAATACAGAATAGAATAGAATAGAATAGAATAGAATAGAAACTTTATTTGCTTATCATGGTGTACATAAGGTGTCTTAAATATCTAATGTTAGTTTCACATGATATAACCATAGGTATGCAAATTACATTTTAGTACACAAATTAATTACAAGTCAAATGTAGGTTAATAAAATATGATTGTAATGTCAGTCCATAATAAAATAAAATTATTTATTATTCTCATGTGTAAGTCAAGTATTCGTTGACTGAATAAAAAGTTGCATTAACGAGCAGAGTTTTTAATTTATTTTTAAAGGCATGTAAATGCTCGGTTTCTCTAACATTTTGCGGAAGCTTGTTAAATATTCGGGTTGACATATTGAATATACTCTTGCCATAGTAAGCACTTCTATGTTACTCAGCACATAGCTTATTTGCATGACGTTTGCTTTCTAACGTTTTATAGTGGTGTAAATTACTCTTTACAAATACACATGTTTCATATATATATAGACACGACAAGGTCAGAAGTTTAAGTTTATTAAAAAAGGGTTTGCAGCTATCCGTAGGGACAAGTTTACACACTGCCCTAATACACTCCTTCTGTGCTTTAAATATTTTGTCATTGCCTGTGGCATTGCCCCAGAAAATTATACCGTATCAGGAGGATTCAACAAAGCCGTGGTACGCGGCAATTACGGCATCAGTGTTTACAGTCTTGGCGAGCATGTACCGGGCATACGAAAACTGATTAAGTTGTTTTTATAGTTTTTCGATATGCGTGTTCCAGGACATGTTGCGATCGATAAGTAAGCCTAAAAACTTAATAGCCTCTGTTTGTTCAATTTTTTCACCTAAATAATTTATATTCAATGTCAATTCTTGTTTACGCCCTAATGCAAATGTCATCAATTTCGTTTTGTCAAGATTAATTATAAGATTATTTTTATCAAGCCATTCAATTATAAATTTCAAAGTATTATTTATGTCAATTTCATAGTTGTCAAGATTTTCCCCAACAAATGTTACGGTACTGTCGTCATCAAATAATACCATTGGGTGATGTATGGCTTTGGGGAAATCATTAATGTATATAATAAATAACAGGGGACCTAGTACACTCCCTTGAGGTACACCGTAATGAATATTTCTAATTTCAGAGCTGTATACAAGCTCTGTCTTTGTTTTTGGACATATTCTGTTAACTTGTGTTAATTGCGTGCGTTCGCTCAGATATGATTTAAGTAGGTTTTGTACATTACCTCAAATGCCATAACTGCTTAGTTTATTTAGCAAAGTGTTGTGATCCACATAATCAAATGCCTTTTTAAGGTCCATGAATAATGATGTCACAGGTGTACCTATATCAACATTTTTCATTATTTTGTGTAAAAAGTCATATACCGCCATATTAATATTTTTGTTTCATCTAAATCCCTTCTGTTCATTCGTCAATATTTTATTAAATTCTAGATAATGATGAAGTTTGTCATAAATACAAGGTCCCCGTTTCTCCACCGGCATGAACAATAATAACGTTGCCCTTTAGATACAGGTTCTAGAACTCCATCTGTTTCTTGACTTTGCCAGCATTTTTTAGTGGTATATGAAGAATGTATATAAGTCTCGTCTAAGTATACAACTGGTCGACGATTAGCTGATAAAGCGTTTTTATTTAATTCTTGCAAATATTTAGCTCTCCATGCAGAAATATCATTGCGCTCGGTTAAAACCTTGCGATAGCTTTGTGTTTTTTGGAAACGAAAGCCAATTGTTCGTAACAATTTACGAAGTGTTTCTCTGCTACCTTGGAAATTTATGTCGTCGTTTAGAACAGTAAGCAGTTTTTTAATCGTTGGTAATTCCCTTTTAATCGCATAAAATTCATGCACTTTTCTCTTGATCAAACCTAGATCGAAACTGTCAACTTCTATTTTGCCACGTGTCTCTTTTTCTCGATTTTCCTGGTGTGGTTATTTTCGTACCCATTTCTGCAGCGGTTTTACCTTCTGCAACGATTTTACAAATTGTTGATATACCAATACCTAAAAGAAAAATAAACTCATCATTAGAGTAATAAAATTTGAGAAAATGTAACTGAATTCTAGACGGCCGAAGTCGCGGGCACCAGGTTATATGTAATCTAAATTAAATTGGAACTAATAAATACCTACAGCACACTGTTTTAGTTAATAACGTATTATCAATATCAAACGATGGCGAGAATTTATTTAATAATAATCTGGTAACACTAGCCTGAAGCGGCTGCAATGCGTTTGTATTCTTTTTCAAACGGTATTATTGGAGCTTTTTGGAGCTTTTCTGCATCAAAGAAAAATTTCATTTTGAGAATATTTTCTCGTACACCACATTTGATTGCTTTCGGCATGATAATCAAAAAAAATACTTGTAATATTGGAAAAACTAATGGACTTGAGAGTCCATACTGAACAACACAACACAACAACAACTGACAGCGAACTGACATTTTCAAACAGGGTTGCCAGATGCCGGACTTTTTTTCTCGTACCAGAGATGCCAAGTATCTCGTACTTTCAGGACATAATCTCGTACTTTGCAAAAAAACATGTTATATCTACATTTTAGACTACTTGTATATGGCATGTGTTTAAACGATTACCAAAAACGCACCTATTTTACTACCAATAAATTCGAAATGACTGTCAGAATGGATAAATGTCCACCAAATTGTGTTTGGATAAATTATCACCAAACTTCTTTTTATATTTTGTGTACTTAATTAAGTTTATGTTTTAAGTATTTTTTGTTGTTCTTACATGTTCAACCTAACACGAAGGATAAAGGGGGCTTCGCTTCGCTCACCCCCTTTACCCTTCACCTAAGCTACCGCAGTATTTTGCCCTGATATTTTTTGCAACTTTTGGTGTTCACATATCCATTTTGGGTAGGACAAAAATATTTTGGTGATCATCATATTTGTTGCCCTTATACATTACAAGTTGCGCTTGAGTATGTCAAATGAAAATATAATTCATATTATAATAATTTTACTTAGGTACTTACATCTCTTAAAAAATATACAACTAAAGTATGTAATGTGATACTACTTGTATTGCAGATAATATTGTCATCTATTTTTAATAACCTATATTTAATGTCAGGGATGTTGGTAACATCTTATTTGTTTTTATTATAATTGTTCGTCAGATGTCATTCTGGTATACATTTATTTAGTTTAAAGGGTCTCGAAATTTACGTAATTTCCTTGGCGATTTGGGCCTTTAGCGCTTTAGGTACCTAACTAAAAGTGTAACACCCGGTGTCTGTAAACAGACGATTCTAAGGCCCGTTTTCCCTCTATTCGTTTCAGGTACTGAAAACCCGGTCACATTAATTTGCAAAAAACATAACTACATGGGCAAAACTGGCCAATTCAAAGAAATCTACAAAAGTGTACGAGAATTTTATTATTCTCGATCTCGTACAGAGGCTGTAAGTCTCGTAACGGTACGAGATTTCTCGTACGTCTGGCAACCCTGTTTTCAAAATGGCATCCGTAGTTTCCCCCACAGAGTAAGTACATCATTAGTCTTGATATAGAGACATCAGTCTGCCTTTACGGCCAGCACCTCTGGCGGCGAGTGAAAGAACCAAGTCTAACAAAAACATACCTAAAGCTATACAATAGACCAGCTATACATAACATGCTGTAGCAGTGTAATGTAAGAAGGAAACCTACAATCATCAATCTTCAAATCGAGTTTATGACCACTTAAGATTATTTGTGTGGACATCATACAAACTCAATTTGGAGAAAGATGATTGTAGGCTACGTTTATTTTCATTCATTTTTTGTGGACTAAAATAAAAAATGAGGTGATAATTCAATAATTTTTAATTTATGAGTATCACATTCTATATTATTAAAATGAACATATATTGCAATTATAGTTTTACAATAATTATACTGGTGTATGCACTGTTGGGATGGCATTCCGAAAAAGGGTGTTGGATGAAGCATGATATTTCTCTTCAAAGTGTTTTTGACATACTCTTCGTTGTTTTAATACCAGTTTCTCTTTAACAGCCAATACATTTCCCACTATGTTAAAGGTCCATGTCAGACCTCCCTGCTATGTCCGGGTCCCCACATATTGAGCGGGCATCAGCTCGTATGGTATACGGACTAAAAACAACCCCTTTGTGTTTACAGTTGTCTTATTAAGAATTAACTGTGAGCCATGGCCTCGGTATATGCTGAAGGCTTTCTACCTGCAATTTTGCCCTTTTGGGCGATATATATGTGTATATGATATATATGGGAGGAGTTTGCCTGCTTACCCGATTTTATGAGCGGGCCTCAGCTCATAGTCAACGGGCATGATAGCGGCATGTTAGGGGGGCAGATTGCCCCCGCTACTATGAAGTGGTTATATATAATTTTTGAGACCTATCCTAATCCTAAACTACTTTATATTTGGGTCATTTAGGGGGGTTCTGATCTCAGTCCGGGAGGTTTAAAGGGGCAGGGGGAGATTGTGTGTTCGTCGAATCAAGACGGCGATCTCTTTCAATCCAAATTTGTTATCTGAGACGCTGTAGTGCTTCGGGAACACAGCCTTCGTCAAGTTGACGTGCCTGAGGGGCGGGGGGTGGTTGGGCTTTAAGAGCTTTCGTGATATCGTCCTCCGGTTCTAGGAGGACGTCTTTGGGGCGCCTTTTGAAAAGGTGTTTCTTATTTATATCTGGGGTCGGATCATAAAGGGATGCTTGTACTATAAGCGGGTTTGGGTGGCTAGATGCACTAATGAAGAAGCGTTCGGACGCTTCTTTTATATATTGCTTTACTGTGGGGAGTCTAAAGTCACTATGGAGGTCTACGTTTCGCATGTACCACGGGGCACCTACGGCTTTTCGCATGAAGCGATTTTGTAAAACCTGAAGGGGCTTAAGGGAGTGGGAGCAGTGTGCAAAGACTGGACTTGCATACGTGAAGACCGGACGGATGCAAGTTTTAAATAGAGTTATTTTGCAGCGCAATGGAAGATTGCTTTTACTTCTCATGAGCGGGTGAAGCCTACTCATGTAGAAGGCTGCTTTGTCGCGGACCGTTTTAATGTGGGATTTGAAGTTTAGTCGGGAGTCTAATGTCACGCCTAAATACTTCACTTTATTTTCCCAGGGGATAGGGCGGTCAAAGAGGGTGATTTCGGGTAGTGAAGAGGACGCGCGGTCAGCTCAAGTTTTGCCCCTTGAGAAAAGCACGGCTGCGCTTTTCTCGGGGTTCATCTCTCTTCTACATTTGAGAGCCCATTCACCGAGGTCGGTTACTGCTTTCTGGAGTACTTGACAAACGCGCGCCCTCTTCCTACTGGTGTAATAGAGAGCCGTATCGTCAGCGTAAAGGGCTAGCTCGACGTATGGCGTGCGGGGAACGTCTTGGACGTAAAGTGAAAAGAGGGTGGGGGAGAGAACTGAGCCTTGCGGGACTCCGGCGGCTATGGGGTGTGGCCTAGAACGCGATTTTTCTACTCGATAGCAAAAACTGCGCTCAGTGAGGTAGTCTTTGATAATGAGTACAAGCCTATCGGGGAGGTTGAGTTGGTAAAGTTTATAAATAAGACCATTGTGCCAAACTTTGTCAAAAGCTTTCGCTACGTCAAAGAATATGGCACCGGTATCTTTGGACTTTGCCGTTGTGTGGAACCCTTTGTAAATGTGCTCCGTTATGCGGTGCACCTGTTGGACGCACGAGTGTTTGGGTCTAAAGCCAAACTGCTCGTTGGGTATGAGATTTTTGTCTATGCAAATGTCTTTGAGTCGGTTGAGAATGAGCCGTTCATAGACTTTGCCTATTGAAGAGAGTAAGCTAATGGGGCGATAGCAAGTGGGGTCGGCTCGATCTTTCCGGGGTTTGTGAAAGCCAATAACGTCAGCTTCTTTCCATGCGGTTGGAAAGGCACAGAGACGGAGGGAGGCATTGAAAATTTCCGTAAGGGTTGTTAGGAGTCTGAGAGGGAAAGATTTAATTGCCATATTAGTGATTCTATCAAGCCCCGGGGCTTTCTTAGGTTTGAGTTCCTTTATTACTTTTTGCACTTCCTCAAGGGTGATCTCGGGAAGGGAGTCAATGGGGGGGAGAGAGCTTTTATGCTCAACTTCTTATCGACACTGACCAAATGTCTGTACTTATACTACTTGTCGTTACAAGACCACGCTTTACAATAAAGTATCACTTACTAGTTGTATTGCAGTTAGGAACACAGCATCGTTTCTCATTAATCATTCTTGAGGCTTGATGCCAAAAATGAGCGGGTCAGGTCAAAATTCCGAGCAAGGGGTCAGTGTTTGAATGCAGTTGTCGATATCCAAATATCAAATAGTGCCTCAACCAGTTCCAATACATTATTGGAATTCGCAGTAGAAAATAATAATACAATCTAACCACTTAAAAAGTACAGACATGAATAGAAGTGCTTTGGTTGTTAATTTCCTTAGTTGATTTTACATCTTTTTAATAACATAGGTAAAGAAAAACCAAAAACATTACATGAATATACAGTAAAATGGCCATGAAATCCAATGCGTCTCATCACAGAATCCATCGAAGCGGACAAATCTATATGGAATACAAGAAACCGGAAACAACACGACAAAGACCAAGAAACAAAATCATTCACACGATTGATACTACATGGAAAAACGCGGGAAGCGCTCAACTGGCTCCTTAAAAAAGGCACGAGCAAGATTAAAACCCTGACACCGAAGTTGACCCATCCGGTAAAACCGTCAGTGAAGTGCATCCCGCCACTTCTTGAAGTCGTAATAACATGTGACCATGTTGAAACAGTTGCGAGAAAACTACACGGCGGTGGAGGCCCCACTAGATCCATAGCCGAAACGTTTATACTCAAGCAAATGCGATGTTAATGGTGCAGAAATTTTACACAATGGACTTATTTAATTTCTTTTAATTTCTACACTTCTATAGTAAGGCATTCAATGTCCGTAGTTTCCTTTTCAGTGTTCCGAAAGATGAAAATTAACATGCTAAATGCGGTGGGGGATGAAATACGAGCATCGAAAAATCCTGTTGTTTGCAGTCGCCATTTAAAACAGAAGACTTCTCTTACTCTTCATAATTGCTTTGCTGTTATGTCCTAAATAGGGTGACTTTTATTTGTTTACCAAATTTTGGGAACCTTCATAATTCATCATTTCTTTATTGCACACATATTTTAAAGGAAAGTTACATTAAAGACAAAACAGTTCACAACGGCGTACTTATCTCTAAATAAGAGAAGCAAGTATTGAGCGGGGGTAGACTAATTGTGTACAATTGTACTACATAGACTACCTAGATATCTAAACATAATAATATACACTTCAAAATAAAATAACTATACCTGTTTATATAACTATCTAAGCCTAACTATATAAACGAATACTTAAATACTGCATAAATATAATAAACTTAATACATATATAAAGTATATAAATAAAATTAAAATAAATACATACCTATGCTTGAAGAGAAAGGTAGTGCATTTTTACTCGAATTTTTAAAATGTCGAGTGTTGAACTGTCCCTTATTAGGGGATTGCATTCCACAGCTGTGTGTAGTGTAGTCAACTGGGCAGGCCTTCCTAGGCAGTCTTGTACTCTACTACTCCTTAGAGTGTTTTTATGAGCAGGAGGCGCTGCAGAGCGCGGCGGCTGCGTGCCGGTGAGAGGCAGGCCAGTCGAACAAAGCCGGAGCGGCTTAGACATCGGAAGCGGCGACGGCAAGTGAGGGAGAGTGCCATCCTGGTTTCAATGGTGGATGGGCATGCAAGCAGCATGTGCTCAATGGTCTCATCCACTTCCATGCATCCCCTGCATAGGAAGCTGTCTGTTGCACCTGTAATTTACAAGTGTCCACATAACCATATTCCTCCAAGCAATTGTAGCCTCTCCAGAAATCAGAGTGGATTGTTGTGCCCACTACCACAAGTATGTTAATTTTTTTCAAGTTGGTATAAGACTAAAGATTCTCTGCAGTATTTGAAGCAATCACTAATGGTTACTCTTGAGAGGCAGCTATTCAGTTGATTTCGAAGAAAGTCTTCATGTATTGTATCCTCAACATTCCATTGCCCAGCATAGGCATACATCAAGTATATAACATGCCTGATATCTATCTTAGCATTTTCGAAAAATGTTTCTGTTGACCTTGCTACTATCTTTGATCTGCAAGGTTATTGCACCCTTCTTTCAACAGAGGTGCTGCAATCCTTGTATACCTCGCGCCACGAATTAAGAGCGCTGGGCGACGTTGGCTGGAATTACTGCGCATATGTACAGGTATTGAAAAGTGACTACTGCGCATTCAAGGCCACCGCTCTTAACTCGTGGCGAGAGGTATAGCTCAACTTCATCGGGATCTGGTGTCGTCTACAAAGCTTTTCAGATGCCACAAATCAAGCAAGCTTCTCTTTCAAGTGTCCGCTACTAATCTGGAGAGGTTCCACATCGACATTATCTCGCTGACCTAACGACGTCGTTTCTGAGGGTCTCTTACACAGAGTACATTATTAATCTTGATATAGAGACATCAGTCTGCCTTTACGGACAGCGCCTCTGGCGGCGAGTGAAAGAATCAAGTCTAACAAAAACATATAGCTATACCATATACTAGCTATAGCAGTGTAATGTAAGAAGGAAACCTACAATCACCAATCTTCAAATTGAGTTTATATTGATGACCACTTGAGATTATTTGTGTGGACATACAAACTTAATTTGGAGAGAGATGATTGTAGGCTTCGTTTATTTTCATTCATTTTTAGTGAAATAAAATAAAAAAATGGAGTGATAATTCAATAACTTTTAATTTATGAGTATCACATTTTATATCATTAAAATCAACATATATTGCAATTATATTTTACAATAATTATACTGGTGTATGCACTGTTGGGATGGCATTTCGAAAAAGAGTGTGTGATGAAGCATGATATTTCTCGTCAGTGTTTTTGACATAGGTACTCTTCGTCGTTTAAATACCAGTTCCTCTTTAAGAGCCAATACATTTCCCCCTTTGTTAAAGGTCCATGCCAGGAACCTGTCAGGATCCTTAGCAGGATTAGAGAATGTATGCAGTGATATATATGGTCTTCATCTGTAAATCGAAAATAAGTGCATATAATGGTCCGAATGAATAAACAAATCAGCTTTTCAAGACAAGGAATGTTTGTTTGTCATAAAAGGAGAGGTTGTCGTTTTGTTGGATCTCTTTAAATGAACGTAACTGACAGTGAAAGGCCCTTCTAATAGTACGATACATATTTACTATAGCATAGGGAACTAGTATCCTAACCTAAGTATGTCTAATCGGTTGGAGTGTAGCTAAGGGGTTCCGCCCTCTTATCGACACTGACTAAATGTCTGTACTTATACTACTTGTCGTTACAAGGACACACTTTACAATAAAGTATCACTTACTAGTTGTATTGCAATTACGAACACAGCATCGTTTCTCATTAATCATTATTAAGGCTTGATTCCAAAAATGAGCGGGTCAGGTAAAAATTCCGAGCAAGGGGTTAGTGTTTGAATTCAGTTGTCGATATCCATTATCCAGGTCCAGGGGCAATGCAGAAGTTGTTGATGTAAAAACAAATAACAAAATTACAGAGAAGAGCAATCAATCAAAGTGACATGACAACCAGAGTTCGTTATAGTTGAACTTTGGGGTGTGCTACGGATAAATATTCTATTTAAAAATATTAACAATAATCAGACTGTTGGCAAACAAGCTTTTTCATTAATTCCAGCTATATTTCAACTGAAATATTTTGGTACACATCTCATATGTTCTGTATAAAAAATATTTTGACTTATAAATATGCGTAGAACGGATTGTAATCACAAACTCTTTTTATTATTTTTTATTTTGCGGCTCTGGATACTTTTCTTTCAGCCTGACTCACGACCTCTAGGGAGGAGTGAAAGAACTAATTCTTAAAGCAGAATTTGTATGTGGAAGTGTTTGTACTGAGTGAATGCACCCTGGTATCTTACTTCTTCATCAAAGAGGTGGTCTTCTTCCACCACCGGCGCCGCTTGAATGCCCGACCGAAGGGCCAGGTTTCGGCTCGTCAGGCGCCGGTTGTTTTTCCTAAGAACCAGGTTGTGGTTCCATCACGAACAACATTTTTCAAAACCGAAATTAGCGATGTTCCGATTCAAGTAAATACGAGTATGTACTCGACACTTTTATTTCGATACCAACTACTTTTAGCATCGAATCAATCTAGCGAGTACCTACTTGGTATCGAAGCAAATGTACTTGAATCGAATCAAACCAATTTTGTTGTACGAACAAACTGAACAAGTTTTTTGAACGCATCTTACAATTACGACCTATGGACGCGCCGCAATCCCTTCCAACCGCCTCTCTCGCTCTTGTTGTTATTATTATTATCTTTCTCTCTCGATCTCGCTCAGGCAGCCACGGCGCGTAAACGCCCGTCACCAAAGAGCCAATAGCCATTTATTTGTTTGGTTGAGCCAGCCTTATTGGTTCGATTGATGTTCGATTGTCAAAAAGCCAGATATTACGCTTACGCTAATCGATATGACTAGGTACAGATGTAGTGAATAATCCTTTCCTTTCGTATTTTCTCGGAAATGTTCGTTTTTGTCTTACTACTTCACCGCACCCATCGAGAAAACGTAGGGAACGGTCGCATTGCAAGAGGAAGTATCTATATAGAGTAGTATCTATGTAGCGTAGAACAGTTCATCGTTATATGTGTCTATAGGCCACCCTTGAGCGACTTTGAAATGTTCGAGAAAATAATGGAATCCGTCCTAACTATTTCATCACACAGTACGAAACGATTAATTATATGTGGTGACTTTAATGTTAATCTGTTAGAAAGAACTACTCTCAGCGTTAGATTGATAAATCTTTTCTCATCATTTAGGCTTAGCCATTTATTTATGGAGCCAACAAGAGTGACTGCTACTAGTGCTACATGCATTGACAACATTTTTACTGATATTATTCCAATCAGTAAAAGTGTTATCAGTGAATTGGATTCAGATCATTTAGGTCAATTATTTCAATTTGATTCTATTAGAGAACCTGTCATTAAAAAGAAAATTTCGTTTATGCCAATAACTGCTGACCGGTTAGAAAGAATGAGATACTCTTTAGCCCAGGAACTACCGTTTTTGGCTGCTGAACAGTCTCCTAATATAATGTATAACTTATTCTTTGAAACCTTTATGAAACAGTACAGCGCGATATTCACTTCAAAATCGGTTGTGGTTGGTGGTTCAAACGACTTTAGTACGTGGGCTACTGCAGAGTTGCATAAACGCAGGCAAGCATTGTATGCATTGTATGAGGAATGACGGTTCAACATGAGTGACGAATTTAAAGAACAAGTCAAACAGTTCTCCAAACAATTTAAATTAGACTGTCATACAGCTAAACGTAATTTTCTGAGTAGTAAAATTAAGAATAGTTCCGATGTTATAAAAACGACTTGGAAAATAATTAATGAGGAGGCCGGTCGTAGTAAAAAAGCGAGTCACGATTACGAACTAAAAATCAATGGACAGCTTACGAGTTCTAGCTTAGAAGTTGCAACTGAATTTGAATCGTTTTTTACTAATGCACCGGCTTCCACGACTAAGTATTTAAATTCGTCACCTTTGTCTGCTGTTGCAATATTAAAAGATAATGTCTCAGAGTGTGCTTCATACTTGAATTTTAAGCACGTCACAAGTTCAGATGTCGTAAAGGCATTTAAATTGATAAATGTTAAGAAAACGAATGATCTTTGGGGACTCTCTGTTCACGTCGTTAAATGCCTGATCGAATTAATTGCACCTGACCTAGCGGTCATTTTCAACAATTGTATAGACTGCGGTGAATTTCCTGATTTAATGAAACAAAGTAAGATAATTCCCCTCTTCAAAGCAGGTAGTACTCAAGACCCCACCAATTTCAGACCTATATCAATACTACCAACTTTTAGTAAAATTTTTGAGAAATTAATCTTATCACAGCTATTACATCATTTTGAATCAAATAAGCTAATGCATAACAAACAGTTTGGATTCACTCGCGGTCGTTCAACAACAGATGCCGGAATTCAGTTCATTGAAAGTATTTTTGATGCCTGGGAAGAGTCACAAGATGCCCTAGGCATTTTTTGTGACTTATCTAAGGCTTTTGATTGCGTTTGTCATGAAACATTGATCAGGAAATTGCATCATTATGGAGTTAGAGACACGTCATTGAATTTGTTAAAATCTTATCTGAACGGAAGAATACAAAGGGTAGACGTAAACGGAGAACGATCACCAGGATCATTGGTTTCTTTGGGCGTGTCACAGGGCTCAATATTGGGACCCTTCCTATTCCTCATCTATATAAACGACTTACCCTATCTAGGAAGGGACTGTCATGATATGGTACTGTTTGCTGATGACACCTCACTTATTTTTAAAACAAAGCGAAACCAACACGCTAATGATGATCACGTGAACAATACCATATCAAGAGTGGTAAATTGGTTTAATGTTAATAATTTGCTATTAAATGAGAAAAAGACTAAATGTGTTAAGTTTCTTACTACTAACGTTAAAAATAATCAGACATGTATAACAATTAAAAATGAGGAATTGGAATTGGTAACCAGCACAGTGTTTCTAGGTATAACGTTGGATTCCAAACTCCAATGGGGTCCACATATTAATAAGCTATCGAACAGACTGAGCTCTGCAGCTTTTGCATGCAGGAAAATCCGTCACTTGACAGATTTAAAAACAGCCAGATTAGTTTATTTTAGTTATTTTCATAGTATTATTTCCTACGGTATTCTGCTCTGGGGCAGTGCTGCTGACATAAATACTATTTTTGTGCTGCAGAAGCGGGCTGTTCGTGCGATTTATAAAATGAATAATAGAGATTCTCTTAGAAATAAGTTTAAAGAAGTAAATATATTGACAGTCCATAGTCAATATATTTACGAGAATATTATGTATGTCCATAAGAACATTGTTAACTTTCGAAGAAACTGTGATATACATAACTTTAATACTAGAAACAAGGACAAACTTGCAGTGCCCACTACTCGGCTCCATAAAATAAAAAACTCGTTCAAGGGTAATTGTGTAAGATTTTACAATAAACTCCCAAGCACTTTGACAGATCTATCAATTAATAAGTTCAAGAAATACATCAAGCAAAGGCTTATTTCTAAAGCTTACTACAGTATTAAAGAGTACATAGACGATAAAAATGCTTGGGACTGAATTGTTCTAATTAATTGTGAGCATTCTCACTGCCAGAGTTTGTTTTACTGGACACTTGGAGGCCTTTTACACCTCCAAAGATTAATTTAATTATACAACTCTTGACTGTGGGGACCATTTACATCTCCTCTTATCATTGTATTATTGACTAAAGAGACTATACATCTCTGTTATTTATATTTTAATTATTTTATTATGACATTTGAGACTCTTTACATCTCTCAGAAACAATAATTAAGTACTTTTTTTTTCTGATAATATGATACAAATCATAATACCAAATGTTCTGTAAAAAATGAAATGAAATGACATGTGAAAGTGCCCTTGTGGCCTATTTACAGAATAAACGTTTTGAGTTTTGAGTTTTTTGAGTTTAGTTAATACCACAGAAATATTTTGTTGATATTTATGTTAGATTTTGTGATAAACTTCATGGACTCGTGTATTAATGCAGGCCACCTATATTTATTCTTTTTTGACTTTACATTTCACTCTTGTCTGTCATTTTTGTAAATAATAAACATTGATTTTATTCGATCCGCATTAACAATTTATAACAGACATGCCGAAAGCACTAAGAAAAGGGAAACGTTTAGATCGGCAAGCCTGCGAAGTTATTTTCAATATTTATTTATATTTCTTAACTGAAAATGATAAATTCAAACATACCAACTATACTGCTTACTTTTGTAAAGTCCAAAAACGAGTTTCGGAGGCCAGTGGAATTTCTCAACGAACAGTAAATAAAATATTGCAAAAAGAATACATAAATCAATCCACCTCCAATAGTCCGAAGTCGGCAAAGTTGGGTAGACCAAATAAATTATTTTGTCTAGATCTTGACGATTTTGACTACAGCGTTATACGCCGATTAGTGTATAATTTCCATTTGATATACAAACAATTACCTACAATTAAACCCCTGAAGTCCAAGTTATCCGAAGCCATAAATTTTAAGGGATGTGACTTTACGCTAAGAAAAATTCTTAGAAAAATGGGATTTCGGTATAAAAAAGTTGAAAACAACAGAAAATTACTTATCGAGAAAGATGTTGTTCGTTTAAAAAGAGTAAAGTTTTTAGCCGCGATAAAAAAGTACAGATTGCTAGGGAGAGAGATTGTTTATATGGATGAAACATACATACATACCTCACATTTGGCAGGTAAAAGCTGGGCTGACTCGTCAGAAAACGGAGTGAAACAGTTAATTTCTAAAGGACAACGTCTTATAATAGTGCACGCTGGTAGTAGAAAGGGGTTTATACCTGGGGCATTTTTAATGTATCAGTCTACTGATAAAACAGGTGACTATCACAACGCGATGAACAATGAAAACTATGAAAAATGGCTTCGTAATCAACTCATTCCAAACTTAGCTCCACATTCGGTACTAGTAGTAGATAATGCTGCATATCATAATAAGTACGAAGAAAAACCTCCTAATTCAAATGCCAGGAAGCAAGACATGATTGATTGGCTATCCAAACATAACGTTCCGATTGATCCGTCATTAACAAAACTTGAAATATATGAAATTATTTGCAAGTACAAACAAGACTTTGTAGAATACTCTATAGATAAACTTATGAACGAATATGGACACAGCGTACTAAGATTGCCACCATATCATCCTGATTTCAATCCGATTGAAAACATATGGTCTCAAATAAAGGGATACGTATCCAAAAGAAACATTAGTATGAATATGACTACTGTGAAACAATCGGTACAGGAAAAGGTTAATATGATTGGTTCCGATGTTTGGGCCAAAGTATGTGACCACGCCATCAAATGCGAAAACGAGTACCAAAAACCCGAACCTGAGTTGGAAAATTATATGGCTAGTTTTGTAATCACCGTTCATGAAAACTCTGACGATGATACACCAGAAAATAGTTCTGATTCTGACTGTGATATGGAAGGTGGAAGTATTGTTTCGCATCACACTATCCACCCCGCTCCTCCTCCTCTTATCCCGCTGTCATAATCGAAGTCGTTCATCCAATCAGAAAATCATATTTATTTATATTAATTTCTCTGCTGGTTTGTTTTGTTTTATGTTGAGGTGTCTTTTTTGTTATGTCATAGTATTTTTAATTAATTACAAAAATTTATTGTTATAAAAAAGGTTGCAAAATCCTACTGTAGTTTTGACTTATAGTTAGACTTTTCGGGTTCCAATCCTTATAGAATCATTAGATCATCCCAACCGGAATTTGGTTTTTATCAGTGCGTTTTATTGAAATAAAACGTCCTCAGTAACTAGTTATATTTTTGTTTACCTAACGAATTCTTTATATGATAGAATCGTGGTGGTTTTAACATCTCAGTGTAATATATGTCAAACGGGCAATTTGACATTTGACATTGATAAATAAAGTATGCGATTTATTTGATACCTACACATAATTTAATAATACAGTAATTCATAGACACATCGGCACCATTCGGGTGTTATCGTAGTTCCGAGTTTTGCCGATAGGAAAGGATTATTCACTACATCTGTATCGATATTTTATGGTTACTTATATGATTAGTATAATTATAAGCCCCACAGGATGCTAATGCGCTTGACAGTTCCATACATTTTCGTTTTATTGATAGAACATGGCTCATAATTCCGAATAAATAATTTTTGGTCAGTTCACGTGCCTTGTCGTTACACGGATTCATTGCAATTCTGCGGGTCTTATATCCTTACATCTAATTCCAAAAAAAGTTGAAAAAAAGTATCGATATGAGTAAGTATCGATACTTTTTAGGTACTCAAATAAGTAGTATCGCAAGACTATTTGAGTAGGTGCCGATACTTCGGTGGTTTCGGAACGTCCCTAACCGAAATGCAATAGCAATCACGGAATAAACCACAGCCTATATAGGGATGTGATTATGAAGTATTAGTAGTAAGAAGAATAGAGAAGCTATCAAGTTGTAGTATAACAATTTGGAAGGAAAGGTTCCAAACAGTTCGATCCTCGGAGTCAGTCTAAAAATTTGGAAAAAAATATCCCAACAGTTAGATCATGGTAATCACTAATCAGTCTAACAATGTCCATACTGCTAAGGTCAGATTAGTGAACAATAAATCTTCCTGTAATTTATAAAATTTTAAATGGCGATAAAAAGTTTTATTTAATAACTAGCCTTTACCCGCGGCTTCGCCCGCGTAGTAGTCGGATTTACGCCATGCTTTGGATTGTGCACATTTGTAGTAATATACCTGATATGTTTAAAAAAGAGAACAAAAATAATTCTGTAAGAGTTTCTGGTATTCCAACGTAGAGAACCGTTGTAAGTATATTTGTACAAATGTCCGGAAATTAAATCATTTAGAATGTTGAGTATCGCAAACAGTCGTGAAATGCACCGAGAGACAGAAATCTACTGCAATACGTCTCTGTATACAACGTTCCGAGATTTGTTGTTCTCTTCGTAAATATAGAGATTTCTAGCTCTCGATACACGTGAACAGCCAACGTAGAGCTGACCGTGTGAAAAGCATGGGGTGCCCAGATGAATGCCTGCCACTTTTAATGTTTGCCCTTGGCTCTTGTTAATAGTTATTGAAAAGGCCACTTTCAATGGGAACTGCAGGCGTTTGAATTGAAAGGGCAAGTTCGTTGGGATAATAGGTATTCGCGGTATCAATACCGTTTCTCCCCTGGCCTCGCCGGTGATGATGGTGGCTTGCACGATGTGCCTTTTCAGCTCCGTGATGCGTAACCTGGTGCCATTGCACAAACTCGGAGCATCCAGGTTACGCATCAGTATGACAGGCACACCCACCTTCAGTTCCAACTTGTGTGACGGCACTCCCGAAAGCTCTAAAGAGTTAAGAAACTCTACTGGGTATGTTGTTGCATCGTCATTGGTCATCACAGTATCGATTGATGTGTAAGTAGTTACCACAACCGGGACTTGATCGATAATTTTTTTATTAATTTTTCCCACCGACTCGTTTTTTGGCGCCATGATGGCTCTTTCACACAACCACTCCTCGTTGCTCATGTTTTGTTGTAAGCTCGGAAAAACCATATGTATTAGGATCTCTTCCGAGGTTACAACATTACAGAAGTGGCTTTCAAATTTGATAAGGCCTTCCGCATCCATTGCCATGCGGCCTTCGCCGATTTTGAGGAGGTTTTGAGCAAAGATTCCGGATTCTTGGTCGTTGTGGAGCTGGACTCTCATATTAGTTGTGAGATGCAATCTCTCTACCTTTGCCCATATTGGTGAAGCTTTGAGGCAAGCGTTGATTTCGTCTGCCGGAGTGCCGCGCTCAATGACCGGCAGCGTCTGCCGGAAGTCACCTGCGAGCAAGACGACCACTCCACCCATTAACGTGCGGTCGCCACGGATGTCTTGCAAGCTGCGGTCGAGCGCTTCAATCGCACGCTTGTGTGACATCGTGCATTCATCCCACACGATCAATTTGCATTGCTGCACCAGAGCTCCACGACCACTGCTCTTGCTTATATTGCAAGTGGGAGTTTCCTCACCCGCAAGGTTCAGTGGAAGTTTAAACACCGAGTGGGCAGTTCTGCCTCCGCTGAGCAAGGTCGCTGCTATCCCAGAGGACGCAACAGCTAGCGCAACATTCCTGTCTTTGCGCAGCTGCGCCAGCAGCAAATTCAACAGAAATGTTTTGCCTGTGCCCCCTGGTGCGTCTAAGAAATAGAGACCCCCTTCTTCGCTCTCCACGCGGCTTACTATTTTATTGAAAACTTGCCTTTGCTCAGGTAACAACTGAGGCTCAGTTTGAGCAACTTGAGCTCCTAAGGCTGCGGTATCATAACTGAGCTCCCTGATCAAATCATTGCACAACTCTCCTGTTCGTTGTGGGGTGGGCATGCCGAAATCAGAAAGCCGCTTAGACACTATTGAAAATACTTTGTCCTCAATAAGTTTAAGCGCTTCGTTGAAATATATATCATCGTCGGTCTGTGCTGTCTCTCGGTACCTGTGCGCGATGTCTTCCGATAAAGCGGTTTTATATTTATCCCAAAGTTGCAGGGGGTTCGAGAGTCCGCAAGTGCTCAACATGATGGCGAAGAGCTCTCTCAACTTGGCCGCTGATCGGCACAATACGGCATCCTCCATCATAGAGTCCCAGTGGCCGTCATCTTCCAAAAGTCCCATGGCCTCACACGCTTCTCGGAACGTAGCCTTTTCCTGTCCATCGACTGTTTTAAGGGCCTGAAAACTAATGGGGCCCCGGACGCGGGTCAAAAGCAACCGCGCGCAGTAGCACTCAAAGTGTGTAACGTGTACGGTATATATTCTGCCCAGAGCATCCGACGCCTTCACACCATGCCAGCCTTCCACGGGGTTGCCCTGCACACGACGCTTCCATTCTTTACGCGCAGCGTTCCATGTATAATATTTTGGCACTTCCGCGTATAGCAATGTTTTGGCAAATTCGTCAGTATGGCGCAGACGGAAAAACGCTGTAAGTGTAGTCGTCGGCGGTGTCGCTACTCGATCGCGCAAGTTAGCCTCTGTGAAGTAAATGCGCTCACCGTTTGGAAGATGTACCGCAAGATGTAACACTGTGGGGTACCTCTCGTGAAGCGGCAAGCCTAATATTCGCCATGCTGCCTCGTTGCTGCTCACGTATCGACCAGCTCTAAACATCTGCACTTCGTCTCGTGTGTTAATATTGGCATTGCCTTGCTGCTGCACAATAAATATGGCCTGGTCACTGCCTTTGTTGATGTACTTACAAATGTATTTAATTTCCTGAACCGAGTTGCAAAACTCTACATTAATGTGAGCATCAAACATTTTTCAAAGGAGCGGCGAGTAAGGGACTATCCAGCTATTGTCTACTACGACGTCTTGCGCGGTACCCCTGATTTTAATTGTGACTGTACGTCCCCCTACCTCGAGTGCTCGGCGTCTGTACAACGGATACCCATTATCATTGGTTTGGGTCTCTTTTAACAGTGCACGAGGATACTTTTTTGTGCATTTCCTGTTCTTCATACACGGGGACGTAGGATTCAGGGTTCCACATGGTCCGTGGATCATGTTCTTAATGATCGTGTCATATAGTTGTTTGTCAACGTTAAGGTCTGGTAACTCAGCTGATATCACTTCATCGATTTGGTTCGGAAGCAATTTTTCTTTTAACCACAGCAGCAAGTGCATGTGGGGCAAGCCACGCTTTTGCCACTCAATCGAATACATGAAGCACTGCGCTTCGCCAAATACATGCCCTTTCGTGAGGAGGGCCACCAGCTTTTGTACTTTGATTTAAAAAATTCGTGCTACGATATCGTGCCGGTCCGTCGGTTTTTGCCCACCCATTAATTCATCTTTAATCTCTTTCCAGGCTGGGTTGCACGTGAAGGTAATGAATAAGTCCGGCCGCCCATAGTTCCGAACGTAGGAGAACGCGTCCTGGGTGTATTGGTGGAGGTATCGTGGACTGTTCACGAACGACGATGGCAGGATCACCATCTGCCCTAAGTCATTCGGATTCACATTGCCATCGTGCGCAACAGCATCTTGCAAGTGAACGTAATTTTCTGCACGCAACTTGCTTTGGTTTAGCGCTATGAACCTTAGACGCTCACTCTCTATCTTAACGTACATGTCTACCAAAAATTGGGATAGAAGTACCCTACACCGCAGCGGCAAGTTGAAGTCGTGTTCGCGGACCATCAGGTGCAACGCGTAGAAAGCCATGCATGATACATTTTTGTTCAGGATCGGTTGCCCAGTCGCCGGATTGGTTTGAGGAATACTGAAGTTATATCCAACTTGTCGTTTCCAGAACATAATGGGATACTGTAGCGCATCGTAGAAGCGGTGAGTGTCAGCGATCCTGGTGAGCGTGTCGTTGTGCTTGCGTACGACGATGTCTCTTGGGGCCGTGAGGTCGGCGCCCGCGACCACAGCCGCCACCTCGGTGACGGCCGGCGCGTTGTAGCGGCGCGCGTGCTGCCCGCTCGGCACGCGGTCTGGGTTGATCACAACCTTGCAGCTCTCATCAGGCATGTTCTCGAGAGCTGATTTAATGTCATGCACCAATTTATTGTGATCGTGCAGGACGTTTTATATTTTCTGGACAGTCGCTCGTTCCACTCCATGAATAATTTGACACCGTCTATCGGTTTCTGCCTCGTCGTCTCCCATGAAGTAAATTTGCAAAAATTGTGCTTGACCGTTGGGTGGAGGTAAAAGTGACCCTATTTTATGGTGCACTTGCCCCTGCACCGTAAAGGTTGGTGAAAACCCAGGCATCGCGAGAATTCTGTCTGCCCCAAAGGAAGTCATGTGAAAACATGAATTATATTTTTTTATTCGGTTTAGGAAGCGCCGTGACTCATCAGTCTCGCCCAAAAATAATTCCCTTAAAGGGTCGACCGGCTCCGCTAATGTGGGGATGGCTACCTTGCCCCCAGAGCAACACATTCCCGCCGTTTCCTGTTTCCATTTCAGTGCCCCACAGAATCTGCAAGCCTTGTTCATACGGTCAATTTTGATGAGTCTATGGTTACTATAATCTAAAGTAGGATCGTAGTCGAAAGCACATTTTTTTAAAACTCCCCACATATTCCTTGAAAATATTTGCCGACGTTCAGCTTGTCGTTGGGCAACAGCGTTTCGGCGCAGATCTGCCTCTTTGACTGTTTCAGAGGCTCGTTGAGAAGCCATGCGCTCTGCGTTCTCTTGACGTCGTAATGTCGCTGCCTCTGGTGTTTCAGAGGCTCGTTGAGAAGCCATGCGCTCTGCGTTCTCTTGTCGTCGTGAAGCCGCCTCCTCTGGTGTTTCAGAGGCTCATTGAGAAGCCATACGTTCTGCCATATCCCTTCGTCGAGCATCCGACTGCTCTTGTGTCTCCGCAGCAATCTGAGATGCAATGCGGTTAGCGTTCCGGTGACGTCGACCATCAGCCTGCGCTGAGGTTTCAGATGCTCGAGAATTTGCCTGACGCGCCGCTTGCTCAATTCTCCGCTGTTCAGCATGAACAGAAGATTCTTGCTGTCTAGCTATCTTCTTAGTTCGCGCTCCTTGTGAGCTCGACGAAAGATTTGTTTTGCGTTTGCGAGGCATTCTCAATTTAAAAAGTTACAATGCCAATTACAATTCTATGCGAAAGAACCACAGTTAACCTTTAACCTATCCGAAATTATAAATAGAATACCTTGTTGTAATTATCAAGACAAAAGAGACCAACTATCGAGATGAGAGAGAGAGAAAGAGAGAAACTTTAGCAATAAATCAACAGAACAACCTCAGTCAGTGCTTCTTCTTCTTCATTATCTTCTCACGCACCCTTTCTGGGGCGTGGGGAGTCGGGGTCAGGTCGACGGACCTCTTCCCGAAGAATCGCCTCTGTCCACTCCTGTGGACAGGTCATCGGATGGCCCCTGCGGGCGGTGGTCTTGATGTGGCGCTGGTGTGCAGTGGGTGATCGCCGGCTAGGCAACCAGGTCGCGTGGCAGGCGGCGGCGGTCGGGCGGGCGCGCGTGGTGCGGCGCCAGTTCGGCGATGTGCGGAAGATGTGACGCATCCGCACGCGCGAACATGCCCTTCGCCAGCCTCTGGACAAACTGGTCCACGGTTTCCCATCTTAGGTCCCTCTGGATTGTCGCGTTCCTCACGTAGCGGGGGGCGCCGACGATGGTACGCAGAGAGAGGTTCTCTTGGGCTCGGAGTCTCCGTTTGTTCGTCTCCGAGCACAGGGCGTACCATGCCGTCAGTCAGTGCATCAATCAAGTATTCTTCTCACGCACCCTTCTGGGGCGTGGGGAGTCAGGGTCAGATCATCGGATCTCTTCCTGAAGAAGCGCCTCTGTCCACTCCTATGGACAGGTCATCGGGGGGCCCTCGCGGGCGGTGGAGATGTTCTCACGAGGGGTGTTCCTTTGGATGATCGCCGGCTAGGCAACCAGGTCACGTGGCAGGCGGCGGCGGTCGGGCGGGCGCGCGTAGTACGGCGCCATGTCGCGGATGTGCGGATGATGTGAGCTATCCGCACGCGCGAACATGCCCTTCGCCAGCCTCTGGACAAACTGGTCCACTGGTTCCCATCTGAGGTCCCTCTGGATCGTCGCATTCCTCACGTAGCGGGGGGCGTCGACGATGGTACGCAAAGAGAGGTTCTCTTGGGCTCGGAGTCTCCGTTTGTTCGTCTCCGAGCACAGGGCGTACCATGCCGGGGCCGCGTAGGTGAGGCGGGATCTCACGTAGCACTTGTAGATCCCGAGCTTCGCCCTCAGAGGGAGGCTGGAGTCGAGAAGTGGACGCAGCTTGGCGCGTGCCACCTTGACCTGGTTGACGACGTTGTCGACATGTTGCTTCATGGTGAGCCGGCGATCGATGGTCACTCCCAGGTACTTCACCTGCGGAGACCACGCGATGTCCTGTCCTTGGAGCTGGAGTGGTGGTGGAAGGGGGGACTGGCCTGTGATGAGCGCCTGCGTCTTCCCAACGTTGACGGACAACCGCCACTTGGCGAGCCAGTCGGGCAAGATGTCCAGGGTGTGCTGCAGTTTGACGGCAGCGTGCCGTGCCTGGATCGACGACGCGTCGTCGGCGAAGAGTGCCAGCTGGGCCCCCGGCCCGACGGGGATGTCGTAAGCTTGAAACCAAACCATACCGCGATGTAAAATACATGCAGCGCCATCTAGTGACATATTTATGAAAACTTTTTATGGATGCATTTTGAACATCCGACGGAATCAGTGATTATTTTTAGGGATAAAATGTAGCCTATTTTTTAAGTCAGGGTATGATCTATACACATCTCAAAATTCAATTAAATCCGTCCAGCCGTTTCAGCGCTAAAGACTGACAAACATATAAACACACACACAAACTTTCACGATTATAATATTAGTGTGATTATGATCGGTCATACTATGATCACTGTCAGAAGAGTGAATAGAAACAGAATTAGATTATGTTTCACTATCACTAGCCGTGGAAAAAATAAATCGCCATTTCTTCATCCATAAGACCATAATTTTTTTAATATTCTTCCTCCAAATGCTGTACATGTTTACATTGAGCTGCCCAATCTTCCGCCGTAACAGTCTCAAAAGCCTCTTCTGTAAGGTGTACAATTTGTTTTGTATCTTGGCCCACGTTTTTATCCGCTACCCGTCTCTTTACAAGGCTCCACATTTTTTCGATCGGATTAAGATTGTAGTGGTAAGGCGGCAATTTTATCAATTCATGATTGTGAGATGTTAATAATGATGCATCCACAGTATATGAGGTGGACCTTTGTTTTGTTTAATAAATTCAAATAATACGATTCAAATAATTTGATTTCTTCGGATTCTCTACAAATATCTTGAACGCCATGCGGTAATATCATAACGTTCCATATGTTATTTACGTTTCGAATGGCATCGCTTATACTTAAAACCGATACTTTGCAATATACGGTGCAATGTTGAGATGCTTCCTTGAAAATATATGTCTTCTCTCAAAGCTGCACGTAATTTAGCCAATGTTGGTAATTCCTTCCTCACTACATAAAAACTGTTAATTTTTTATATAGCGTACAAATCAAATCCATCCAAGTCGAACTTTTTGGGATGCGGGCGATTCTTCCCTGGGGTGACGATAACTTTAGAAGTAATCGCCGCTGTTGCTCCTTCTTTTGTAACTCTCGTTATGTACAGTTTTCTCTGACACACCTGCAATAAAATGAACCAGTTCGAATGATACTTTTCGTATTTAATTACATTATTGTTGAATATAACTTTACAATTTTTGTTGTGTTGTGTTAATTCCTTTTAAAATTTTCCTTAATAAAAATCATGCATTAAAAAAACTTAATTCCAATCTGTAAGAAATCAATCGGGAAAAAATATGTATATGGTAGCCCCAAAATTTACCTGTCATGGCGGCCACTCTCTTGCCAACATTGTTTATTGGTATTAAAACACCGTGATTCTTGCGTTCCGCTTCACAGAACTCCTTCACCTTTAATATAATTTCTTGACCTGCACTTTTTACAACTTTTGGCATCGTAAATAATCCTTATAACGCTCTAATCCAATAATAAACTCACAAAATCTACCACAACAAATGCACCTTGATAACATCGACAAACGACAACAAAGACACAGCATTGAGATACAACGTATACGATGTACTACGTACAACGACAACATGACATGGCCGATCTCCCCATCCAGGGTGCATTCACTCAGTAGAAACACTTCCACATCATACAAATTCTGCTTTTCCTCCCTAGAGGTCGTGAGTCAGGCTGAAAGAAAAGTATCCAGAGCCGCAAAATAAAAAATAATCAAAAGAGGTTTTGATTACAATCCGTTCTTCGCATATTTATAAGTCAAAATAATTTTTATACAGAACTTATGAGATGTTTACCGAAATATTTCAACTGAAATATAGCTGGAATTAATGAAAAAAACTTGTTTGTCTGCAGTCTGGTGATTGTTAATATTTTAATTAAAATATTTATCCGTAGCATACTCCAAAGTTCAACTGTAACGAAACTCTGGTTGTCATATCACTTTGATTGATTGTGCTTCTCTGTGATTTTGATATTTGTTATTACATTAAGAAAAACACAAAAACAACAGCAGCTGATTTGTTTGTTTAAAAAGGGGTCCGCTTTCGCGTCTGTTGTTTATCACACGTGTCAGAGGGATTTTTTCCAAACTTTTGCCTAATCATTGGCTCCCCTTGAGTGGAGATTGTGTTTATCTGGTAGTGGTTGTTTTGTTTAACTAGGTAAGTAGTTTTTGTGTGTCTAGATCCCTCCATGTCTTCGGACATGGAGGGTTAGGGATTTTCTCCCCCGGCGGACCCTGGCGGGACGGATGAGGCCAGGGATCCTATGGGGGATAACGAGCGCATGGAGTTGACCTTATTCCCGGATAACTCCCCCCAGATCCTAAATCAGAACGGTAAAAGGTCCTATCCAGGGGTCGATAAAGAAAATGATTCTTCAGCTAAAAAAGCTGTGACGGCTCCGGGATTGCAACCGGCATCCGTGGTCACCACCTATACTCATCCCAGCCTGACGGGGGATCTCGTTAGGTCATATAGTGAGGGGGACATTGGCCCATATGTAGTATTAGTGGAAAGAGAGGCTGATAACTCTGCAACTTCATTCAATCCACTGAAATTCGGTCAACTTCTATACAATCTAAACATAAAAAACATAAAAAAGGATGGAATTAAAAAAACCGGTAGAAATAAAATGTCTGTGACATTCTCAAACTATTGTGAGGCAAATAAATTCCTAATAAACCCGCTACTTAAAAAAAATAAATACAAGGCCTATATCCCTACATATGCAGTATCCCGAATGGGCTTTGTAAGGGGTGTCCCCGTGGACATGCCGATGGATGAGTTTGTGGAGTCAGTGGATCTTCCAACAGGATGTGGCGAGATCCTGAAAGCACGCAGATTGAATCGCAAGCAGTGGCTGGATCATGTTGCTTCTTGGGTTCCTACACAGTCTGTCGTGTTAACTTTTAGAGGCCAAGTCTTACCTGAAAGAATTTTCTCCTACCACACGTCCCTGCTAGTTGAATCATACCAATTGCCCACAATTCAATGTCATCAATGCCTTCGCTTTGGCCATGTCAAGCCTCAATGCCGCTCTAAACCCCGTTGCTTCCGATGCTGTCAGCCCCACCTAGGTGAAGATTGTACAGAATTGACTACCGACCCAACATGCATTTTCTGTTCAGGCAACCATGTTGCCACAGACAAAAACTGCCCTGAACAGGGCAGACAAAAATCAATAAAGCTCATGATGACCCAAGAGAACATCTCATATGGAGAAGCCTCTATCAAGATCCCTTCATCTGGAAGATCCTATGCAGACATGCTCAAAGCCCCATTGGTCTCAACTCCAGCCCCTACTACCTCAACATCTTATAAAAAAACAGTTTATTCCCAAAGGTCCAGACCTCCTCCACTTAAAGGTTATGACAGATCAACCCATAATATGATTATTGCAGATCCAACATCCTCAGTTCCTAATGGGTTCTGCCTATCTCAATCATCTCAATCTATATCCCCAAACGACAACCTCATTGAAACCCTTTTGTCCCTCATTGTAAATATAATATCTAAATTTAGTGATTCAGTACCGCCCAACGTTGCACAACAATTAATACAAATTTCTAATATCCTTAACAATGTTCCCCCAAATACTTCAGTGGAACAGTCAAAGCATTAAGATTAAAAAACCAGAACTTCTTAATCTGATTGATCAATATAAACCTGCCGTCGCTGCCGTCTCGGAGACGTGGTTGGTCCCTGGTTCCCGTTTTCGGGTTCCTGGTTACTCATGCCTTCGGGAGGACAGAGACGACGGGTATGCAGGGACCGCTTTACTAGTAAAACGTTCCCTTACTTTTACCCAAATTCCCCTCCCTCCCCATGGTCAGGAGATCAATGCCATAGCTCTTAGAGCTCTTGGTGTGTCTTTTCTGTCCTTGTACATAGCTAACCCAACAGCCTCACTTATCCCCTCTCTACAAGCTATAATTTCCTCACTTACTCCCCCTGTTATAGTCATGGGAGACTTCAACTCCCACCATATCTCTTGGGGTTCCTATAAATGTGACCCCTTCTCTCATCTTCTTCTTGATCTTTTGGATAACTTAAATCTCTGTATAATTAATGATGGTTCCCCTACTCGTAGAGTCCTTCCCCATCAGAACCCCAAGTCTGCTGTCGATCTTACTATTACTTCCCCCTCTCTTTCTTCTTCATGTCTATGGAAAAGGCTTTCTAGTACTTTTGGGAGTGACCACTTCCCTATCCTTATTTCTCTTCATTCTCAGTCTTATATCGCCATTGACCCTTGCCCCCTTGTTAGATACAGGTTGTCTAAAGCTAACTGGGATGACTTCTCTTCCTCACTAGATGTTAAAATGGATTCAATTCCCCTATGCACTTCTAATAACTTCCTGTCAATATATGATAACTTTGTTGATGCCATCTTGTCATCTGCCAATTCACACATTCCTATTAAGAAGCCAAGGAATCATAGAGTCTCACCTCCTTGGTGGGATTCCGAATGCACGTTGGTGATTGGGGAGAGAAACGATGCTGAAACACTATACATTTCTGACATGTCGATGGATAACTTCATTAAATATAAGCACGCCGCTGCTCGAGCGAAAAGAACAATCCATCGGAAAAAAAGAGCAGGTTGGAACTTTTTTTGTGAAGGTCTCTCTCCTCGCACGCGTCCTTCAGAAGTCTGGAGAAACATTCGTAGATTTAGATGCTCTATGAACATAGAGAATGTGACCTCTAATGATCCGGCAGTTTGGCTGGACGCTTTTGCTGACAGACTTTCTCCTCCATTCTCTCCTAATTCTTATGATCTCCCCTCTCCCCCGTCCTTTATTTCTGCATGTGGGAATATGGACGCCCCTTTCTCTATCCGCGAATTAGAATGCGCACTGGAAGGCCTTGTCGACTCTTCCCCTGGAGTCGATGGGATTCCTTACTCTTTCTTAACTAAATCCAACTTAAAATGTAAATTTAAATATTTGGAATTAATAAATTTCTTCTTTGACTTTGGTTCCTCCCCAACTACATGGAGCAAACAAATTATAATCCCAATCCTCAAACCCGGAAAGAATCCCTCTGACCCTAAGTCCCGTAGACCTATTGCCCTTTCATCCGTCCTATGTAAAATTATGGAACATCTATTGAAAACCAGACTTGAGTGGTTCCTTGAGCATAATAACATCCTAGCTAAATCCCAGTTTGGTTTTCGTAAGGGTATGAGCACTATGGATAGTCTAAGCATTATTGTCACTGATATCCACCTGGCATTTAAGAAGAAACAGTACTTGGTGGCAGCATTCCTTGATATAACTTCTGCATATGATAACGTCCAGCTCTCAGTTCTCAGGCAAACTATGCAAAATCTGAGTATTCCTGAGAAGTTGACTCGATTTATATGCAATCTTCTCATGGAAAGATCTATATCCATAAAAAATACTAACTGTCCACCTACAAGCCGTACTGTATGGAAAGGTCTCCCCCAGGGATCTGTCATGAGCCCACTCCTATACAATTTATACACGTACGATCTTGAAAGATGCGTCACCCCCTTCTGCAATATTTTACAATATGCTGATGACTTAGCCCTTTATTTAGCTGTAGATTCATGTTCAGTTGCAGAATCTCGCCTAAACTCGGCGCTGATGTATCTAAATGATTGGCTCGATGCTCACGGATTATCTCTTTCGGCCTCCAAAAGTTCCTCAGTTATTTTCACAAAAAAACGAACCATTCCGGATTTGGAACTTCTCATTGAAGACGATCCTATCCCTACCGACAATAAAGTCAAGTTTCTAGGAGTGATCCTCGACTCCAGACTGACTGGGATCCCACACCTGTCCTATGTTGCCCAAAAATGTGAGAAGGGTATTAACGTTCTTCGCTCCTTATCAGGAGTATGGTGGGGGGCCCACCCCTATTCTCAAAAATTAATCTACAACGCCATTATCCGTAGCCACTTTGATTATGGCGGTTTCCTTTTGGACCCTTGTAATAAAGCTGCTACCGTCAAAATTTCCAGAATTCAAGCTAAGTGTCTGAGAATAATTTCAGGAACAATGAAATCATCCCCAACTAATGCTCTCCAGGTTGAATGCGTCGATCCTCCACTTCATCTCCGCAATCAGTATTTATGTGATCAATTTTTCTTTAAGCTTGTTCAGGTTTCTTCTCACCCCTTACTCTCTAAACTCCAAAGACTCTTCCAGATCACTACGGCTCAAGGTTACAGATCCCTGAGGGATCTTCCTTGTTTACTTCGAAGTTTCATCAACTTTTTCCGTATCCGTCACCCCATATTCCATTATGAAACTTTTCCCCTCTTTTCGTTCCCATATCATTGTCTTATTTTTAAACCTCAAATCTTATTAGATTTTGGCATTCAAAAAGATTCACGTCAACCCAATAGGCAATTTAATAGAATAATTACAGAAAAGTGGTCAGAGTGGCTGCCCATATTCACGGATGCATCCAAGCTTTCCTCTAGCGGGAATGTTGGAGCAGCCGTGTGGATCCCTAAATTCCGAATTATCTTAAACTTCAAACTACTTCCGGGTTCCTCCGTTTTTTCCGGGGAGGCGACGGCAATCCTTGAAGCCATCTTGTATGCGGAATCCCATTCGTTGGATAACACTTTAATTTTCTCGGACTCCTTAAGCTCTCTTTACGCAATTTCTGCTAACCCATTTAAATCAAAACTTAAGTCCCCTCTTGTACTAAAGATTCGCCATGCTCTGTTCAGATGCCTCTCTCGGGGTATCATCATTATACTGGCTTGGATTCCAGCTCACAGTGGTATTTCGGGTAATGAAATAGTTGACTCTTGTGCGAAGGAAGCTGTGGAATCTGGTGACTTATCACACTTCAAAATTCATACCCAAGACTTAGTATCTTCGGCTAAGACTCGTCTGCAAAAATCATGGGAATCTTCATGGCAGTCATCTAGAACTTTAAAGGGTAGGCATTATGGCCAAATTCAACCGTTAATACCTAAAAAACCTTGGTTTTTCAAGTACAGGGAAATGCGTAAGACTGTTACATCAACTATCTGTCGGCTTCGACTGGGACACTCCTGCATGCCAGTACATCTCGCTAAAATTAGGATAAGGGATAGATCTCTTTGTGAATGCGGCCTGGCTGACGGTACTCCCGATCATTTGTTTTTTGAATGCACTAAACTTCAAACCTCATTGTATGACATCCTCCCCGGTAAGATCCCCCGTCCCGTCAATCTTAAATTCTTATTGACTCTTTCGGACCCTTCCTTTATTCACATCCTTTCTAAATTTATAACCTCTAACAAGATTAAACTGTAGTTAGATGTAGAATTATTATTTTATTTATGTATGTCTTCTTTTTATGTCTAACACCCTTAATATGTAATCACTTAACATTTAAATTATATGTTAATTTGTGCTGTCCTATTTGTTGTTTGTCTGGTTATAGAGAGATCTCAACTCAAGGGAAGTTTCACCGATAACTGTACAACGTGATCCCCTTCGTGTCATCTTCAATACGTGATATTGGCGGAATTACTGTAGGGATCCACAGTAGAAGCCATCAAACCTAAAAATTGATTGATTATTACATTAACAACCTCTGCACTGCACCTCTGGACCTGGATTTTGGATATCGACAACTGCATTCAAACACTTACCCCTTGCTCGGAATTTTGACCTGACCCGCTCATTTTTGGAATCAAGCTTTAAGATTGATTAATGAGAAACGATGCTGTGTTCCTAACTGCAATACAACTAGTAAGCGATACTTTATTGTAAAGCGTGGTCTTGTAACCACAAGTAGTATAAGTACAGACATTTGGTCAGTGTCGATAAGAGGGCGGAACCCCTTAGCTACACTGCAACCGATTAGACGCACTTAGGTTATGTATGATACAAGTTCCTTAGGCTATCACACTAATATTATAATCGTGAAATTTTGTGTGTGTTTATATGTTTGTCAGTCTTTAGCGCTGAAACGGCTGGACGGATTTAATTGAATTTTGAGATGTGTATAGATCATACCCTGTGTTCGATTCCAAATCGATATTCGATCGATGGTTTCTGAACGGCCATTTTGAATTTGACGTTAGCTGCCAACCTGGCAGTGTTTTGACAACTGACAGACGAAAGCCCTCGCAATGTAAACGCGTTTTGGTTAGGGTATTGAAATTAAATCGCAGTCCATCTGGAATGTATTCGGGTTTCCCTCAGGATTGTCTGTATAGCTGAGTGTGTTGTGGTTCCCCGAACCAGATAAAGTTCGCATTTACGTGGCCGATTGGTTTTTTACCACGTAACATAACCTGTGTTGGAACACTGTGCTCATCGAAGCTGGCTCGCCAGTCATAGGAGGTTGGCTGAAGAACCTGTCTACCAAGAAGAGCCTAGGGTGCACCCGGGCCTTGCAGAGAGACAGGAGGTTGACGGGACCGAAGCACAGACCAGGTTAGATCGAACCCAATCAATACAGCTCGGTGAATCGCCGACGTTCACACTTCTTGGCAACTGATCGCTACGCTACCTCGTAGCTGATGGGCCCCTACGAGGTCATTAGGTGCCGAGAAGCCTGAACAATTTGGTAGCTAGAGCGTGGCTTCCTGAGATTTGCAGCCGTCAAGGGCCCAGGAAGGCACGATTTGGGACTATCAATCTGTAGGTATAGGCGGTTATTAGGTAACTGGTTGTTCCTGTATCCACATAGATTGGTAGTATTGTAAGCTATAAGTCTATTGCTGGTAGTAGACAGCCAGATATTGAATTGAAATTTGCATTGTTTGTTTGTTTTAAAAGGTCTTTATTAATCATAAACTTAAAATTATTTAACAACCCAGTGTACATTAATCCTAGGCTAAACAATCATAAAATAACAAAGTTTACAAGGCTGTACAAGCCTATTGAAACATATAACAATGGAATTAAGTTGATAACATAAGCTACGCGGTTAATCTATGAGACAAGTTATGTTCATCTTAGTAAATGCACATTTTTGATATCTACATATATAATAAAATACTGTAAAATACAAAATAAGAATACCAGCTAGCTTAGGAATACTAGCTCAGACAATCATACTTAATAAGTATATTTGAAAGTTAAACAAAGCATTAACAACAAAATATAAGTAAGCATATTTAACTACTCAGTTAACTTTTATACCAAAAGTGTACGGTAGTTATTAAAAGTGCGGCTGCGAACATAAGCAGTGCGAGCTGCGACCGGCCGGCGGCGATGTGATCACGCGCATGACTCATGTCCCCGCACGGCCGTCGTGGTGCAGCAAGTAGTGATGGGGGAGTTTCGTCACGTATCGATATCGATAGTTTGATTTCATGGGACGAGTTGTACCGATATTTGAAATGAGATCGTTTGGGTGGTCAGGATTAGTAATGGAGTAAAAATTTTTGGTCAGTCTAATTATGAAATCGATTAATCTTGGAAAATTTATTTGTTTGTGTAGATTGATCAGATTGGTACAAAATGGAGTAT
This sequence comes from Argyresthia goedartella, assembly GCA_949825045.1. Taxonomy (NCBI): domain Eukaryota; kingdom Metazoa; phylum Arthropoda; class Insecta; order Lepidoptera; family Argyresthiidae; genus Argyresthia; species Argyresthia goedartella. The sequence goes on along the minus strand of OX463832.1, from coordinate 7,524,476 downwards.
TAAAAGAATTTTTTAAGGCACGGTTTTGAATTACTTGTAATTTGTTAATATTAGTAATAGTTGTATTACTCCATACGGGACAGGCGTATGTAATGCACGGCCTTATTAAAGTCGAATACATTCTCATTTTGGTGGAACTGCTAAGAGTGGAGCGCCTATTGAGTAGTGGGGATAAGGCTTTAAAAGCATTCATACCCTTTGTTCTCAGGTGAAGGATGTGATCGTTCCAACTCAATTTGCTTTCTAGGATTAATCCTAAATATTTTACGGTCTTATTCCAGGGTATGATGTGATCGTCAATTGATAAATTTCTTGTAGGCATTTGTCTAGCGCGAGTAAATAAGATTGCCTCCGTTTTTGTGCTATTTAACTTCAGCTTCCACGTGGTGAAAAATTTAGATAGGCCTTCGATAGCAAGTTGCAATCTATCTATTACGAGATCAACATCCTTTGATGATGTAAGACATGCTGTATCATCGGCAAAGCACGCCAAACTTGTTCTGGTTTGTTTGGGAATGTCGTTTATGTACAACAAAAACAAGTAGGGACCAATAATAGAGCCTTGTGGTACACCGGCAGGAATAGGGTGAGAAGTAGATGACACATCGCCTATATGTACATAAAAACTACGGAAAGACAGATAAGAATGGATCATTTTAATCAGGTGCATGGGGACTTTGCATAAAACAAGCTTATGAATAAGTCCTTTATGCCACACTGTATCGAATGCCTTTTCTATATCTAACAGGAACATTCCTGTTGAGTGACCTAGATTCATATTGTGAGCAATGGACTCAGACACTCGGGCAAGTTGCTGAACAGTGGAATGGGCATTTCGGAATCCGAACTGTTCATTGATGAGAAGATGTTTGGTATGCATTAGAAGACGTGAATTTATAATTTTCTCGAAAAGCTTTGCAAGGGAAGGAAGTAGGCTTATAGGACGATAACTTATGGGAATGGTCCCGTCTTTGCCAGGCTTTTTTATAGCTATTACCTTTGCCACTTTCCATGCTGATGGAAAGTATGCTAGTGACAGGCATGAATTAAAAATTTTGGTGATTAAGACAACAGCTTTCTGTGGAAGACTTTTCAGTAAGCAATTCGCAATTTTATCCAATCCTGGAGCTTTGCGCAGTTTGAGTCTGCGAATGAAATTAGCTAATTCCCTAGGAAAGACCGGATTGACTAGTGTGCCTGGTTGAAAGTTGGCAAGAAGTGAAGATGACGCCATGACATCCGCTTCAACCTCGGTGCTTTGCCAGTCGTGTGTTAGGATCAAATTTTTGTGGAAGGCAGATGCTAACTCTTCACATTGTTCAAGAGGAGAAGATGTTTTAGAGCCATCGGTCCTCAAAAGAGGGGGAATTACCGCAAAGGAAGACGCTTTAATATTTTTGGCCAAACGCCATAAATCTGGCCCCGGATTATTAACTTTCTTCAGTTTATCGCTCCAGATTTTGTCATTATGTTGGATAATATGAGAATGGATATGTTTGTTAAGGAAATTAATTTGGGTGCGAAGTTGCTTGCGGGTTTCCGAATTAGTCTCGTGTTGGTCGAGTTTACGTAGGCGGTTTTTGGAGCTAATAAGTCTTCTGATTTTGCGAGGAAGACGTTTAGGTGAAATTGATGCAGAGACTAGAGGTATTGCAGTATCAGCAGCGAGGGTAATGTTGTCAGTTAGATTCGCAATTGCTCCGTCAATTTCTTCAGGGGACTTGAAGACTGCGGAGGAGAGATGTATGTTATTATTCAGAGAAGATCGATAAAGATTCCAGTTTGCTTTAGCAAAGTTGAAACGGGTGGTGGATTTACGCTCAAAAGTTACCATTATCCGAAAAAATACGGGAAGATGATTTGAAGAGAGTGCAGCTATTGTTATAAAACTTGAGTCATCGATGTTGTAAATGTTGTTAGATACTACGAGATCAGGTAAAGATTGAGTGTGGTTAGGACGATAATGAACTAAGGTTGGGCTGGATGGCGCATAGATTGAATAATCGCGATTGAGCATATGATTGAAGAGAATATTACCAAAAGAATTAACTACCCCTGGAAACCAGTGCTTATGTTTGGCGTTAAAATCCCCCATTAAGAGCACCTGATTATCAGACTCTAGAAGTAAATCGATATCACTAGTCAATAATGGAAGATTTGGAGATTGATAAATTGAATAAATTGTGCATTTAAAATTATTAATGTTAAGTTTTATGCCTATTGATTCAGTATATTTAGTTTTTGGAGAACCAACGAGGGAATGATCAACATCTGATTTTACGAGAATCGCTACACCTTGCCCTATGCCGTTTTGGTGTTTGTCGTTGCGGTAGCAGACGTACCCAGGAATGTTGAGTTTGAGGCGATTTGTCAACCTAGTCTCGCAAATAGCAATAATGTCAACTGCCAAACTACTTACAAGGTCTGCAAGCTCGCACTGCTTTTTGTTTACGCCATCAGCGTTCCAGTATAAGAAGCGAAGGTCTTGAGAGTTAAACATAGTGGCCTAGATGAGTCAATATCAAGACTACCTTATCCAGGATTGAATTACACTGCAAAAATTGGCTCTTGATGGTTTGGATCGTTCTTAGAATATCAAGCATCTCCTGTGTTGTTGAGTCCTGTCCCAGGTTATGGGTGGGAAGTAACGGTGGTTGGTCTGCAGGATTTGTTGAACTAGCGATGTCAGCCCACGTTCTATCATTGCGCATAAAGACCGGTTTTATGCCAGGCAGATTAGGAGCAGGACGGTTCAGAATAGCAGGACGGGCATCTGTACGGTTTACTCTCATTCTGTCCAGATATGAAAGTCTCTGCGGACACTTATGATAGTTTGCTGGATGCTCTTCTTTACAGTTGCAACACTGAGCGGGAGTTGAACGATCCGTTTTAGGACATGCTTTGGTTTCGTGTGGTTCAGTGCACTTCACGCACCTCGGTGGAAAATTGCAGTTACGAGCTGCATGCCCGAAATTTTGGCAACGGTAACATTGCGTGCCAGCAGATTTGTTTGCCTTGAATCTCGTAATTTCTACAACGCAGTTTCCAATGTATTTTATCTGGCGAAACTTGACAATGTCTATTCCAGGGGGAAATTGTACCAAGTATGGTGGACACGTAGCACCTGCATTGGATGGCGACACGAGTTTAGTGACGATCGCCCCTTCAAAACCAAGTTCTTTTAGATCCTCAGGTAAGGTGTCTTCAAAATACGCTGGCAGGCCTCTAATGACTACTTTCGTCATTTTTTCATCCTTCCTAGTGAATGTGTGGAACTGGACATTTTCAGCTCGAAGACCGTCGATGATTAGTTTATGGGTCGCAGCGGAGTAGCATTGAACAGCCACTCGATTGTTGCTTCTATATTGAAGGTGAAAGTTTTTATCGATTTTATCAATCATACCTTTGATAGTTCCGTGAGTCCAATTATCTTGGATCTGGATGATGATGGGAGGAACTCGTGTCGGGTTTTTCCTCGCTGTCACTGCGTGTTTTAAAGGTTCAGATAGGCCTTGACTTGGATCCACAGATAGGTTGCTGAAACGGTTTTGAGTGATGAATCTGGGCTTATCAGAAGCTGTTTCGGAACTTGAATGAGTAGCAGTTCGCTTCGGCAGCTGCCAGCCATCTGAAGTTTCTTCATCTCTGGTGCGCTTGTTATTAAGGCTGGAGCTTGAGGAGCTCCTGCTTACGAATTTATCCATGTTGGATTCAACGACGATATCGATACTCCCAACTATCGATACTTTGCCCCATCACTAGTTGTAGTCGAGTGGGAACCGGTAGCTCACTTGCGAGGTAAGAACAGACGTGCGCGCGAAACGAGAACCCAACGAGGAATGAGAAATTTGCATTGAATTACCAGTTAGTCAATCTATTAGTGGTCTGGTAATGCTGTTGAATGTTTTGGTTAACATAGGTAGTTACATCTATTGATAGCAGGCTATTACATTGTTTTCAGTTTATAGCAATTTATAACTTTAACTAATATTGACTATCTGTGTGTGTTGTAGTGATAAAGGGAAACTAAATTGTTATTTACAGAATTTATATAGATATAAAACTCGGTTCCTATTGTTTAAGGAAAACAACATTGTTTAAGTTATAGTTTAGGGTTCCCTCGTTTGGGTTGTAGACTGGAGGGTCCAATAAAATTGAGTTACTGCAAATTGTGAGTAAGTATCGTTCCGATCATGTCGTTATCTGAAATCCAGAAGGGTGTTTCTAAGGAACTCAGATGGTTTTCCTCCGCACACGGTCTGATAGACCGTTTAGATAAGCATGATGTGGTATTGGAGCGGTCTATGGACGTTAAGGAACGTTACAATAGGGTGCTCGAATTGTCCGCGCTGGCGGAATCAGTTGATGGTTGCGCACCTGACAGGCTGTCACGGTTGATAGGGGATGTCGACCAATGTATGGAGATGGCAGCTGCTATCACGCAGAAGGCTGCGGACATACGGAGACAGCGCGAGTCCAGCCATGGTGGTGACATTGAAGCACCCCTGCCGCTTCAGGGATCGGGGTCCAGATTACCTGCCATAACTATGCCTACCTTTGACGGAGTGTCCGGTGAATGGATGAGCTTCATCAATCTGTTCGACAGTTTGGTGCACATGCGATCGGACATTACCAAGTCTGTCAAGATGGCTCAGCTGGTGGCAGCATTGAGGGGTGAGCCTAGGGAGCTGGTCGCTCATTTGACAGTTACGGAGGGTAACTATGAAACGGCCAGGCAATTGTTGGTCAGACGTTACCACAACAAACGGAGGTTGGCCGATGCCCAACTGAACCGTTTGTTTAGTATCCCGGTTGTGAACAAGGTCGGGGCCATACAGACGGAGGTTTTGAACCCATTGTTGTCCGTCACCAAGGCTCTAGAGAATCTTGGACTTCCGGTTGGTGAATGGTCGTACCTACTGTTGTACATTGTACTTTCCCGCCTACCCGCTGACGTGCAGACTCGTTTCGAACAGTCTCACGGGAGGTCGGCCGAGGACCTGCACGCCTTCTCCGACTTGGTCGGATTCTTGGAAGAGGAGGCTCGACGGGCAGAGAATTTGGGGTTGACGGTCACCCATCCTTCGGAGCCACAGAGAGCTGCCGGGAGCGCTGTGAGTAGGGGCCCTCCGACGAGGAAGGACCGCACCAACCGGCAGTCGTATGGGACTGTGAGTGAATTGACCCCACATGGTGAGACCTGCCCATGTTGTAGGCAGATTGGCCATGCTGTGGCCAATTGCAATAAGTTCGGGGAACTTAGGGTTCAGGGACGGCGCCGGATGGCCAAGCAGCGGAGCTGGTGTTTCCTGTGCCTCGGGCCACACATGGCTAGGGACTGCACGCGCACACAAATGTGCGGATATTGTGGTGGGCCCCACAACAATCTGTTGTGCATGAACCGGTCCGGCCAACAGCCACCACAGGGCCGTACCCAGGGTGACACGGCAAGGGGCCCTGAGAATTCGTTTGCGACTCGGAGCGCAACTCAGGGGCCAACGTCCCCACGTGCACAGGGCAGTACTAGGGTGCAGGGCCGCACTCAGGGTCATCACATGGGGGGCCCTGAGTTTTCGGTTGCGACTCAGCATCCGACTCAGCGGGCAATGGGGCCACAAGCACGCGGCCACCCAGGGGTGCAGGGCCGCACTCAGGGTCATCACATGGGGGGCCCTGAGTTTTCGGTTGCGACTCAGCATCCGACTCAGCGGGACATTGGGTGCGTTGAGCAGGCCGTAACGGGCGGGTGGCATGGGACACCTTCGAGCTATGCGGGTGCGGTTCGGACGCCGCCTCAGTTGTCGCCCCGCTCGTCGCCTCGTCCTCGTCGGTCACATGTGATATCCCCCCCGCTCATGGAGCGGCCACGGTTGAATTCACGCCCACCCCCCTTTACGGGGAATCGTAGGTTGGGAATGGAACCGGCGCGTGGGCTTTTTGTACAATGGGACCCTCTGGCGTATAGCTGCATACCTGATCGGTTACAGGCACAGTGGGGCCCCGGGGGTCCTCGCTAGGAATTTGCGGCCCAACCATTGGTTACCCCCCAACCGGAGACGGTGGTGTTACCGATCGCCTCTGTGCTTGTTTGGGATTTGGCGGGCAACCCAACATACGTTCGCGCCCTATTAGATTCTGGAGCTCAGGGCTGCATTGTATCGAATGATTTAGCAAAATATTTAGCTCAAGGTAAATAGGTATAATAAATCAATACGGGGCGTGGGGAATGTTACGGTTACGAATGTAGTTGGTCAATCGGTGATCACGTTCTCTCCACGTTATGACATTTTGACAAAAACATCCGTGCAAGCTTTAGTAATGACGCATGTCATGGGCAGACACCCCTTGGTGAAGTTGAATCCGGCCGTTCGATTCCTGACATCAGGACTCAAGTTGGCGGATCCCGATTTTGACACTCCAGCCCCGGTCGACCTGCTACTGGGAGCAGACGTTCTGGGTAGGTTTCTGTTGTCGGATCAGCGAGTTCTTCAGCCGGACGGGTTGATTGCTGTGGATACTAAGTTTGGTCACGTGATCATGGGTCCGGCATTGCCAATGGTTAGGCCTGCCGAGTCAGATGGCATACTCATTGGCTCAGCGTTGTCAGACGTTATCCAACGTTTCTGGGAGATAGAGGAACCTCCCACCGCTCGTCGAGTCGACGCAGACGAAGAAGAGTGCGAGTTGTTTTACCAGAATAGTACTGGTCGCCTTCGTTCTGGTCGTTTTGTAACTCGACTGCCTTTCAGGGCCGATCGACCGCCACTAGGAGAATCTAGGAAGATGGCTGAGACGAGATTGATGTCGATGGAGCGTAGGATGACAAGGGACGCCGTATTTAAACAAAAATATGTTGATTTCATGAGGGAGTATGAGTCGTTAGGACACATGTCGGTATCGGGTGTGGACTGGAGATCTGAGGATCATTGTTTCCTTCCACACCATGCCGTCCTACGAACCCCTACCGGCAAGATTCGAGTTGTTTTTGATGGGTCAGCACCTACCTCGAACGGGATGTCCCTGAATCAGTGTCTACATTCGGGACCCAAGTTGAGTCGTGATATTTCGGATATTCTCACGAGCTTTCGGAGGCACCAGATTGTATTTGTCGCGGACATTCGGATGATGTTTAGGCAAACGGTAATTCATCCGGCTGACAGAAGGTATCAGTTGATACTTTGGCGTGAGTCCACGGCCGAGCCAGTCAAGGTCTATGAGTTAAACACGAACACGTATGGGTTACGGTCTAGCCCGTATTTGGCGATGCGTACCCTGCGGGAGTTGGCGTCGCGTGACCGTATGAGCTATCCTAGAGCCGCCGCTATCCTGGAGCAAGATTTGTACGTCGATGACGTCTGCACAGGGGCAGCCAGTGTAGAGGAAGCTCTGGACCGACGTGACGAGCTCATTCAATTGCTGGAACGAGGCGGCTATGAACTACGTAAGTGGATGTCCAACTCCCCTGAGTTGATGGCTGGTCTCCCAGATGAGTTTCAACAAAACCCGCACGTTTTTGAGAATCCTGACAACCCTAACATGTTGTCAGTACTTGGAATTCAGTACCGGCCCGTCCATGATGAGTTTACCTATCGGGTGGTTTTAGAAACACCGAAGGCCTGGACGAAGCGGTCAGTACTGTCAACGATTGCGAGAACGTTCGACCCGAATGGATGGATTTCTCCAGTCACCTTTGCTCTCAAATGTTTTATGCAAAGGCTATGGGCGGCTCAGTTGACCTGGGACACCCACCTCTCAGGTGATTTGTTGACTGATTGGACGCGAATGTTCACCTCGCTATCGGACATAAATAATGTATCGCTGCCGAGGAAATTGGTCCCTGCTGGGGATTACAGGGCAACCCTTCACGGGTTTTGTGATGCCTCTGAACGAGGGTTTGCGGCAGCGGTTTATTTGCGAACCGTCACCTCCACCGGGGAGGTCGACGTGCGTTTGGTTTTGGCAAAAAGCAAGGTAGCGCCTATTCGGACAAGGATGACGATTTCAAAACTGGAACTGTCCGGGGCTGCTCTTTTGACCAAACTTTTGAATCACACTCTAACAGTGTTGCGTGGGTCAGTGGTTTTGGAGGATACGGTGTACGCTGAAGGCTGAAGGCTTCGGTCCATAACTTAGAGGTTTTTGTTGCGAACCGTGTCTCCCAGATTGTGTCGTCTGAGGTCCCACTGACCTGGAGACATGTACCAGGAGAATTGAACCCGTCTGATTGTGCATCCAGGGGATGTCGGGCTCCTGAACTCGTTAGACACCATTTGTGGTGGGGACCACCCTGGCTTGCCAAGAGAGAATCGGACTGGCCCCACAGCCATGTAGTAGTATCCTCGGATCATGGCCCCAGAGCGGCCGTGCATGTTACCCAGAAGGCTGAGGACCCTGACGCCGGGTTTCTGCTGGACCGGTATAGCTCACTTGACAAGTTGATAAACGTGTCCACTTGGATTAGGAGATTCGCTCGAAATTGTCGTACTCCTCGCGATCAGCGAACGTTGAACCCTATTCTGACTCCGGCAGAGCGAAACGAGTCGCTATTGAATTTGGTCCGGTTGGTACAGTCCTCGAAGTTTGGGGCAGAATTGGAGATTATACGAAGTGGACGTTCGAAATTGAAGGGAGCCGTCGCGCGTCTCAACCCCTTTGTTGATTCGACCGGGTTACTTCGGGTAGGAGGGAGATTGCGCAATGCGAATCTGTCGTATTCGGCTCGTCACCCACTTCTGCTCCCCAAGGGGGGACAGTTAGTTGAATTGCTGGTGACTGATAGTCATATTAAAAACGCGCATGCCGGCTGTAACGCGTTGTTGGCCACGCTCCAGCGGGAGTTTTGGATCTTATCTGCCCGCCGTGTCATACGGAACATCGTGTTTCGATTCGGAACATCATGCCTTGTTATCGACTTAAGGCTGCCACGATGCAACCTCTCATGGGGGACTTGCCCCCTGATCGTGTGAATGAGGTCAGACCGTTTTCAGGTGTTGGTACGGATTTTGCAGGACCGTTTATGGTGAAGAGTTCACGATTGCGTACCGCTAGGCAATACAAGGCGTACCTATGTGTGTTTGTTTGTTTATCCACCAAGGCGGTACATCTCGAGCTCGTTGCTGATCTCTCGACAGAGGCTTTCATTGCTTGTTTGGATAGGTTTGTTTCTCGAAGGGGACTTCCAACTTTGATCCGCTCTGATAACGGCACTAACTACATCGGTGCGGAACGATACTTACGAGAGATAGTCAACTTTTTGAATGTAAATAAAGTGGATATTGGAACGGCCCTCTCCCGTCGGGGTATACAGTGGACCTTCAGCCCACCGATTTGCCCCCACTGGGGTGGGATATTTGAGGCCGTAGTTAAGTCAGCTAAGACGCACTTGGGGCGTATAGTAGGTCAGACCGCGCTGACCTTTGAGGAGCTCGCGACATTGTTTTGTAAGATCGAGGCCGTTCTCAATTCGCGACCGTTGTGTCCGCTCAGCTCGGATCCAAATGACCTGGAGGCTCTGACCCCAGGCCATTTCTTGATAGGACAGCCACTTAACGCGTTGCCCGAGCACCCCTTCGAGGGAGTGAAATTGTATCGGTTGTCAAGGTATCAGATGTTGCAGCAGTTTACTCAGAATTTCTGGAAGCGTTGGTCGCTCGAGTATCTGCATATCTTACAACAGCGCCTTAAGTGGACTGACAAAACTAGCCCCCCTAGTGTTGGTGACCTCGTTCTGGTTAAGGATGCTAACCTACCGCCACTACGTTGGCGCAGGGGGCGCATTGTTAACTTGTTCCCTGGCAAGGACGGGACCCCCCGGTCTGCAGAGGTTCTAGTAGGAGGCTCGGTTCTAAAACGAGCGGTAGCAACGTTGTCTCGGCTGCCCGTAGATTAGGGGACAGGTGGGTGCCTGTCCGGGCGGGTGATTGTTCGATTCCAAATCGATATTCGATCGATGGTTTCTGAACGGCCATTTTGAATTTGACGTAAGCTGCCAACCTGGCAGTTTTGACAACTGACAGACGAAAGCCCTCGCAATGTAAACGCGTTTTGGTTAGGGTATTGAAATTAAATCGCAGGCCATCTGGAATGTATTCGGGTTTCCCTCAGGATTGTCTATATAGCTGAGTGTGTTAGTGTTTCCCGAACCAGATAAAGTTCGCATTTACGTGGCCGATTGGTTTTTTACCACGTAACATAACCTGTGTTGGAACACTGTGCTCATTGAAGCTGGCCCGCCAGTCATAGGAGGTTGGCTGAAGAACCTGTCTACCAAGAAGAGCCTAGGGTGCACCCGGGCCTTGCAGAGAGACAGGAGGTTGACGGGACCGAAGCACAGACCAGGTTAGATCGACCCCAAGTACTTTAGCTCAATGAATTGCCGACGTTCACACTTCTTGGCAACTGATCGCCACGCTACCTCGTAGCTGATGGGCCCCTACGAGGTCATTAGGTGCCGAGAAGCCTGAACACCCTGACTTAAAAAATAGGCTACATTTTATCCCGAAAAATAATCACTGATTCCGTCGGATGTTCAAAATGCATCCATAAAAAGTTTTCATAAATATGTCACTAGATGGCGCTGCATGTATTTTACATCGCGGTATGGTTTGGTTTCAAGCTTACTTCATATATGCCGGCACTGACACGCACTGACTGAGTGTCCCCTAACATGCCGCTATCATGCCCGTTGACTATGAGCTGAGGCCCGCTCATAAAATCGGGTAAGCAGGCAAACTCCTCCTATATATATCATATACACATATATATCGCCCAAAAGGGCAAATTGCAGGTAGAAAGCCTTCAGCATATACCGAGGCCATGGCTCACAGTTAATTCTTAATAAGACAACTGTAAACAAAAAGGGGTTGTTTTTAGTCCGTATACCACACGAGCTGATGCCCGCTCAATATGTGGGGACCCGGACATAGCAGGGAGGTCTGACTCCTGGGCATGGGTAATTCCATTTTTTTCCCCTCCAACAAAAAAAAAAAAAAAGCACTGACTGAGTTTGTTCTGTTGATTCATTGCTAAAGTTTCTCTCTCTCTCTCTCTCTCTCTCATCTCGATAGTTGGTCTCTTTTGTCTTGATAATTACAACTAGGTATTCTATTTATAATTTCGGTAAGGTTAAAGGTTAACTGTGGTTCTTTCGCATAGAATTGTAATTGGCATTGTAACTTTTTAAATTGAGAATGCCTCGCAAACGCAAAACAAATCTTTCGTCGAGCTCACAAGGAGCGCGAACTAAGAAGATAGCTAGGCAGCAAGAATCTTCTGTTCATCAACGCTGTTGCCCAACGACAAGCTGAACGTCGGCAAATATTTTCAAGGAATATGTGGGGAGTTTTCAAAAAATGTGCTTTCGACTACGATCCTACTTTAGATTATAGTAACCATAGACTCATCAAAATTGACGGTATGAACAAGGCTTGCAGATTCTGTGGGGCACTGAAATGGAAACAGGAAACGGCGGGAATGTGTTGCTCTGGGGGCAAGGTAGCCATCCCCACATTAGCGGAGCCGGTCGACCCTTTAAGGGAATTATTTTTGGGCGAGACTGATGAGTCACGGCGCTTCCTAAACCGAATAAAAAAATATAATTCATGTTTTCACATGACTTCCTTTGGGGCAGACAGAATTCTCGCGATGCCTGGGTTTTCACCAACCTTTACGGTGCAGGGGCAAGTGCACCATAAAATAGGGTCACTTTTACCTCCACCCAACGGTCAAGCACAATTTTTGCAAATTTACTTCATGGGAGACGACGAGGCAGAAACCGATAGACGGTGTCAAATTATTCATGGAGTGGAACGAGCGACTGTCCAGGAAATACAAAACGTCCTGCACGATCACAATAAATTGGTGCATGACTTTAAATCAGCTCTCGAGAACATGCCTGATGAGAGCTGCGAGGTTGTGATCAACCCAGACCGCGTGCCGAGCGGGCAGCACGCGCGCCGCTACAACGCGCCGGCCGTCACCGAGGTGGCGGCTGTGGTCGCGGGCGCCGACCTCACGGCCCCAAGAGACATCGTCGTACGCAAGCACAACGACACGCTCACCAGGATCGCTGACACTCACCGCTTCTACGATGCGCTACAGTATCCCATTATGTTCTGGAAACGACAAGTTGGATATAACTTCAGTATTCCTCAAACCAATCCGGCGACTGGGCAACCGATCCTGAACAAAAATGTATCATGCATGGCTTTCTACGCGTTCCACCTGATGGTCCGCGAACACGACTTCAACTTGCCGCTGCGGTGTAGGGTACTTCTATCCCAATTTTTGGTAGACATGTACGTTAAGATAGAGAGTGAGCGTCTAAGGTTCATAGCGCTAAACCAAAGCAAGTTGCGTGCAGAAAATTACGTTCACTTGCAAGATGCTGTTGCGCACGATGGCAATGTGAATCCGAATGACTTAGGGCAGATGGTGATCCTGCCATCGTCGTTCGTGAACAGTCCACGATACCTCCACCAATACACCCAGGACGCGTTCTCCTACGTTCGGAACTATGGGCGGCCGGACTTATTCATTACCTTCACGTGCAACCCAGCCTGGAAAGAGATTAAAGATGAATTAATGGGTGGGCAAAAACCGACGGACCGGCACGATATCGTAGCACGAATTTTTTAAATCAAAGTACAAAAGCTGGTGGCCCTCCTCACGAAAGGGCATGTATTTGGCGAAGCGCAGTGCTTCATGTATTCGATTGAGTGGCAAAAGCGTGGCTTGCCCCACATGCACTTGCTGCTGTGGTTAAAAGAAAAATTGCTTCCGAACCAAATCGATGAAGTGATATCAGCTGAGTTACCAGACCTTAACGTTGACAAACAACTAGATGACACGATCATTAAGAGCATGATCCACGGACCATGTGGAACCCTGAATCCTACGTCGCCGTGTATGAAGAACAGGAAATGCACAAAAAAGTATCCTCGTGCACTGTTAAAAGAGACCCAAACCAATGATAATGGGTATCCGTTGTACAGACGCCGAGCACTTGAGGTAGGGGGACGTACAGTCACAATTAAAATCAGGGGTACCGCGCAAGACGTCGTAGTAGACAATAGCTGGATAGTCCCTTACTCGCCGCTCCTTTGCAAAATGTTTGATGCTCACATTAATGTAGAGTTTTACAACTCGGTTCAGGAAATTAAATACATTTGTAAGTACATCAACAAAGGCAGTGACCAGGCCATATTTATTGTGCAGCAGCAAGGCAATGCCAATATTAACACACGAGACGAAGTGCAGATGTTTAGAGCTGGTCGATTCGTGAGCAGCAACGAGGCAGCATGGCGAATATTAGGCTTGCCGCTTCACGAGAGGTACCCGACAGTGTTACATCTTGCGGTACATCTTCCAAACGGTGAGCGCATTTACTTCACAGAGGCTAACTTGCGCGATCGAGTAGCGACACCGCCGACGACTACACTTACAGCGTTTTTCCGTCTGCGCCATACTGACGAATTTGCCAAAACATTGCTGTACGCGGAAGTGCCAAAATATTATACATGGAACGCTGCGCGGTAAGAATGGAAGCGTCGTGTGCAGGGCAACCCCGTGGAAGGCTGGCATGGTGTGAAGGCGTCGGATGCTCTGGGCAGAATATACACCGTACACTTTACACACTTTGAGTGCTACTGCGCGCGGTTGCTTTTGACCCGCGTCCGGGGCCCCATCAGTTTTCAGGCCCTTAAAACAGTCGATGGACAGGAAAAGGCTACGTTCCGAGAAGCGTGTGAGGCCATGGGACTTTTGGAAGATGACGGCCACTGGGACTCTACGATGGAGGACGCCGTATTGTGCCGATCAGCGGCCAAGTTGAGAGAGCTCTTCGCCATCATGTTGAGCACTTACGGACTCTCGAACCCCCTGCAACTTTGGGATAAATATAAAACCGCTTTATCGAAAGACATCGCGCACAGGTACCGAGAGACAGCACAGACCGACGATGATATATATTTCAACGAAGCGCTTAAACTTATTGAGGACAAAGTATTTTCAATAGTGTCTAAGCGGCTTTCTGATTTCGGCATGCCCACCCCACAACGAACAGGAGAGTTGTGCAATGATTTGATCAGGGAGCTCAGTTATGATACCGCAGCCTTAGGAGCTCAAGTTGCTCAAACTGAGCCTCAGTTGTTACCTGAGCAAAGGCAAGTTTTCAATGAAATAGTAAGCCGCGTGGAGAGCGAAGAAGGGGGTCTCTATTTCTTAGACGCACCAGGGGGCACAGGCAAAACATTTCTGTTGAATTTGCTGCTGGCGCAGCTGCGCAAAGACAGGAATGTTGCGCTAGCTGTTGCGTCCTCTGGGATAGCAGTGACCTTGCTCAGCGGAGGCAGAACTGCCCACTCGGTGTTTAAACTTCCACTGAGCCTTGCGGGTGAGGAAACTCCCACTTGCAATATAAGCAAGGGCAGTGGTCGTGGAGCTCTGGTGCAGCAATGCAAATTGATCGTGTGGGATGAATGCACGATGTCACACAAGCGTGCGATTGAAGCGCTCGACCGCAGCTTGCAAGACATCCGTGGCAACCGCACGTTAATGGGTGGAGTGGTCGTCTTGCTCGCAGGTGACTTCCGGCAGACGCTGCCGGTCATTGAGCGCGGCACTCCGGCAGACGAAATCAACGCTTGCCTCAAAGCTTCACCAATATGGGCAAAGGTAGAGAGATTGCACCTCACAACTAATATGAGAGTCCAGCTCCACAACGACCAAGAATCCGGAATCTTTGCTCAAAACCTCCTCAAAATCGGCGAAGGCCGCATGGCAATGGATGCGGAAGGCCTTATCAAATTTGAAAGCCACTTCTGTAATGTTGTAACCTCGGAAGAGATCCTAATACATATGGTTTTTCCGAGCTTACAACAAAACATGAGCAACGAGGAGTGGTTGTGTGAAAGAGCCATCATGGCGCCAAAAAACGAGTCGGTGGGAAAAATTAATAAAAAAATTATCGATCAAGTCCCGGGTGTGGTAACTACTTACACATCAATCGATACTGTGATGACCAATGACGATGCAACAACATACCCAGTAGAGTTTCTTAACTCTTTAGAGCTTTCGGGAGTGCCGTCACACAAGTTGGAACTAAAGGTGGGTGTGCCTGTCATACTGATGCGTAACCTGGATGCTCCAAGGTTGTGCAATGGCACCAGGTTACGCATCACGGAGCTGAAAAGGCACATCGTGCAAGCCACCATCATCACCGGCGAGGCCAGGGGAGAAACGGTATTGATACCGTGAATACCTATTATCCCAACGAACTTGCCCTTTCAATTCAAACGCCTGCAGTTCCCATTGAAAGTGGCCTTTTCAATAACTATTAACAAGAGCCAAGGGCAAACATTAAAAGTGGCAGGCATTCATCTGGGCACCCTATGCTTTTCGCACGGTCAGCTCTACGTTGGCTGTTCACGTGTATCGAGAGCTAGAAATCTCTATATTTACGCAGAGAACAACAAATCTCGGAACGTTGTATACAGAGACATATTGCAGTAGATTTCTGTCTCTCGGTGCATTTCACGACTGTTTGCGATACTCAACATTCTAAATGAAATAATTTCCGGACATTCGGTTCTCTACGTTGGAATACCAGAAACTCTTTTTTAAACACATCAGGTATATTACTACAAATGTGCACAATCCAAAGCATGGCGTAAATCCGACTACTACGCGGGCGAAGCCGCGGTTAAAAGCTAGTCGTTAATATGTGTCGTACTATTAGAAGGGCCTTTCACTGTCTGTTCTGTTCACTTAGAGCTCCAACATAATGAGAACCTCTCCTTTTGTGATTTTGTGACAAACGAACCTTCCTAGTCTTGAAAAACGGATTTGAAGCAGTCATTATCTTTATTCCTTCGGTCCATTATATGTACTTTTTTCGATTTACAGGTGAAGACCATATATACCTATACAAATGCATGCAGTCCTTGAGGATTGGTCCTGCTAAGGATCCTGACTGGTTCCTGGTCATGGCATGGACCTTTAACATAGTGGTAAATGTATTGGCTCTTAAAGAGAAACTGGTATTAAAACGACGAAGAGTATGTCAAAAACACTTTGAAGATAAATATCATGCTTCATCCAACACTCTTTTTCGGAATCCCATCCCAACAGTGCATACACCAGTATAATTATTGTAAAACTATAATTGCAATATATGTTGATTTAAATGATATAAAATGTGATACTCATAAATTAAAAGTTATTGAATTATCTATCACCCCATTTTTTTATTTTAGTTCACTAAAAATGAATGAAAATAAACGAAGCCTACAATCATTTCTCTCCAAATTAAGTTTGTATGATGTCCACACAAATAATCGAGGTCATCAATATAAAGTCAGCCGTGGGACAGCCCTTACATGCAATATAAGCAAATATGGGCTTGCAAAATTGCATTTAAGGGCTGTCCCACGGCCATGCCACATGGCCGGAAAGTACCGTACGTAAATAGAACATTTCACTAAAAGAATACAATAAAAAAAAACTGCATTCTAAGGTTTTTTTTAATTTCGAATAACTGACTGTTTTGAAAAATTACTACTACTAGAAAATGTACTTTTTTTTTAATTCATTAAATGTCCTATCTACAATATTTCAGGTACTTTCCCTCCATGTGACAAAGCCTTGGGTAAACTGTCTTTATATATATACATAGTCAGGTCATAAGTTCTGTCAAATGTGCAATTTGAAATAATTTAGACATGTTTATTATTTATGTAAACATTTATATAGCAAAATGAACTTAATAAAACATAGATTCTTATGGTAATAAAGTTTATTCAAAATGACCCCCGCGATTTTGAATACAGGCCTTTATTCTGCGCGGCCAGTCGTCTATCGCAGCACGAACGAGGTCCATGTCAATATCGGCGGCTGCCTTAATCAAGGATGCCTTGAGTAACTCCAAATCAGGATGAGGCTTTGAGCAGGCCTTTTCCTCCAAGTGTTGCCATATCTTGTAATCTAACGGGCTCAAATCTGGACTGGAGGAGGGCCAGTCTTCGTGATTTCACGCGCCGCCAGCCAGTATTGTGTGCTTTTCGCTCTATGAGCTGGCGCAGAATCTTGTTGGAATACCCAGTGCCTGTTATTAAACATGGTATGAGAAACAGGTTCCACAAGGTTCTTGAGGACTGTATTTTGATACACAACTGCATTAGTTTTTACGCCTTTCTCACAAAAATGTACCTCAGTTAAGCCCCAATAAGAGACTCCCAACCAAACCATGAGCGAGGATGGAAAATGACCTCGTTGGACACGCGGAATACGGTTGCTCGCTTCTTCACTGCTGTGTGCGTACACCTTATTATTTTGTTTGTTGTAGCTCTCTTCCACGGTGAAAATTTTTTCATCCGAAAAAAGAATTTCTCGATGCTTTTTTCCCTCGTACCGCTTCAACAAAGCGCGGCATCTCTTCAGTCTCAGGTCCATTAAACCAGCGTCCAAACGATGTCCTGTTTTTCTTCGATATTCCCTAAGCCCTAAGTCTTCATTTAACACCCTTTTCACCGTGGTCCTGCTTAACCCCATCTGAAGGGCCAACAGTTTCTGCTTACGTATGGGATTTCATTGAATTCGCGCCTTCACAGCTTTTATCACTGCTGGAGTCCTAACAGAGCGAGGGCGACCACTTCTTGACCTGTCATCTATACTAGAGTCTTCATTGTATCGTTTTATGGTACGATAAACGAATCTTTTGGTTATATTAAAATTTTTCAGTAAGTCGAAAATCTGAATTGGCGAGTAACCGCAACGATGCAACGCAATAACTGCGACACGGTCTTCTTTAAGTGTCCACTCCATATTTAAAAATGAGGAAAATTCTAAAAAGTACATATTTTTATTTTCATGAAAAATAAAAAATTCGAATTCAATAAACTTTTTTGTGGCCAGCGTTCTAAATTCAAAAGTTTTTATTGTGTGACAGAACTTATGACCTGACTGTGTATATTAAAATGGCATTATTTGCTCTTTCAACAAGTATGAAAAGGAAAAAAAATAAAACCAATAGTCCATTCTCAAGCACGAGAACTCGCCAGAAAATTACTTAAAATGAATTTTGGGTGAAGAAACCAGCGAGTTCCTTATTTGTTTCTAGCGATGGATTTTTATGGTGATCAATAAAATATTATTTTAAATAAAAGGTGTACCTTTTTGGTAACTGATAGTTACCAAAAAGGTATTGAATAAATCACTAAAATAGTGCCATCTTAACTGTAGTTAAGATGGCTGTTTGATAGCTGTTGTAACAGCTATCAATTACAGGGCTGGATAGTCTTATCTTGCGGTTTTTAAAATTCATGACTTTTTGCTTTCCGGTTTTTTCCTTGTCTGCGTGAAATGATTTTTTTTAAAGGTTATGAATTTATTGGCAACACAGATTCCGAGTGATTCAAAAATAGGTAAAATTAGGGATATTAGAAAATAAATTCGCACACGATTAATTTTCTTGCACGAATTCAAGATTCATTTCGAATGCTTCAAAAATACCTCTCCTGTCTGCGTGAATATGAATCAAGCCGATCGGCCCACTATCACGTTCCTGCTCCCAACTATCTTGCGCGCAAAACGCACCTCTCCGTATATTCGGAGTCTATCAACGCGCGCTCTCAACGCCAACACGTATTTAGTTTAACTCTGCCTTTTAAATTCATAAACTGTGTTAATTCGGAACCTATCGCGGTGAAACAAAAACAAATAGCAGGAGTTCAAATGGATCAATAAAACAACTCGATCTGCTTATTACAACGATACTCCAAAAGTGCCTAATACTCGAAAATTAACATAAACCTGCCGTTAAAGTGCCCGGTGAACTGCTGTTGTTGCTACCCAGTCAGCTGTGGCCGGTGAGTCACCAAGCGGTGCTGCGACCTGCGAGCCCGAACACAACTACTCACTACTACTACGCGTTCACCAATTTCGTCACTGCAGCCGTCGAGCAAATAGCGCAGCCGGTAACCGCTTGCCTGGGGGCCCAGAGATACAAGTTCAATCCCCGGCGATCAACTTTTTTGTTTTTACTTCGTAATTCAATTTTTTATTTTTTGTACAATGATAGTAAGATCAACTGCTGCTCAGTTAGGAACAGTGGCGCGTGTTGTATGCTAGCGGTTTCATAATTACGAGGTCCACGTATCAAATCTGTAAAATCTAAATAACATTCAATACTCATAGTTTTTGACACACTGTTTTACTTATCAGTTCACAATGAGTAAAATGCTAGCAGCAGACTTACATAAAAACATAACACTGAGAACTGGAAGTAGGAAACGTCGATTTTCATGCGGAGAGGAAATGCGAAATTACATTTTAGACTTAGATTCTTCAAACATCTCCGACGATCATCCATTGAGCCTACCAGACCTATCAAGGCAATTCTGCGACCAGGAAGAAGTTCAGCACCTTATAAATCGGATCCGGAATTTAGAGATGCAGCTTGCAAGTGCACACGGTGAAATTGACTCTCTTTCTGAGGAGAAAAATTCGTTACAGAAGCAACTTTTAGATCGTCAGATAACGACTAATTTGCTCAAGAAGATTTGCTCTGAAACGCCTGCCATAAAGAAAACACCAAGATCGAGTCTCAGGAAAAGTGAACTCCCGCCAAAGCGCCTGATTCTTAGTAGTGAAGAGACACCAAACCGTCGTGACAATGCAAATATGCAACAAGATAGTATAGACGTACTGAGAATCAAAGACAACTCAAAAGAAAACGGAGAAACTATGGATTCGGCAAAGAGAGGTGAACAAGATGAAGAACTAGTACTAGAAACCAAGCAAAATAAAGACACAATGAAAAGTGATCAAGGTGAATACGCCAAAGGTGTACAAGACAAAAACACACAAATTAAACAAAATGAAGACACAAAAATTACACAAGATGACGGTACAATAAATAAAGAAGATAATGACCACAAGACTGAACAAATTATTGAACACAGTATAAAACGGGTCGGTGACCTAAAATCCAAAGGAATCACGAAGGACGTCTGGAAGCACAGGGTCATGATTTTCTCCGATGAAAGAGGCCTTGGTATCAGGGATTGTCTTCAGGATCTCCTAGGTCAAGACTTTTCAGTGACCTCCCTTATCAAGACTAATGCTACATCTGACCATGTGTTGTCTTCCTGTCTGGATATGTGCAAAGACTACACTGAATCTGATTATGTTATATTTTTGTTAGGCTCAAATGATAACAATCCCACCAAAGTACAGTCGCATCTCTATCACTATATGAGTAAATTAAAAACAAACATCTTACTTGTAACAGTCAGCTCGACGAAGTACCTAAATGAGCACATGATGAACAGAATGTTTCACTTCTTGTGCACACAATTTGATAATGCGACATTGGTAGATGTATCACAAGTTGAAGAGAAATTCCCAAGACGTGTAACTACTTGCAGATTTATTCTTAGGGATGTATTGCATATATGTTATAAAACAAACTATAAGGGTCACACAAGACATAGCCCAAAATATGAAAACAAGCCAATGTTACCCAAACCCCATTTTGTTCTAAACCCTACAGACTTGAAAGGTAAACCAGGGCTCCAGAAGGGCACCATTCCGCATTTCTTTCAGAGAATCACTGAAAAGAAAACGACTGAAGCAGACAAAAAATCAAAAGCTCGCTCTAAGAAGGGCACCATACCATATTATTTTACAAACACGTCTACAGGAACCTCAGCACTAAATGATCAGCAGTTGTTTCTCTCAAAATGATGACTCAACTCTCAACTCAGACAGCTGTATAGTAAATGCCAGTAAAAACACAGCGGGAAAATGTAGTAAAATAGTAAAACTTAATATTATTCATCAAAATGTGTGTGGAATCACATCAAAAAAGAATGAATTAGAGGTATACCTAGATAGCTTAAGGAAAGAATTTCATTACATCTGTTTAACTGAGCACTTTTTAAACAATTATTTGGCTCCATTGTTTGAACTAGAAAATCATAATATGGCCACTTACAATACCAGAGTTACAATGAAACGTGGTGGTTCCCTTATCTTAGCACACAATAAAAAATCATATAAAGAGCTCGAAATTTGTAAAAGGTTGTATAAAATTAGGTCGTTCGAAGTCTGTGGCGTTTTAGATGAAGATACAAACCTTTGCATAATTTGTTGTTATCGAAATCCGGACCACGACACGTATGATGAGTTTATGGTAGGACTAGAGAAGCTTTTGGAGCACTTTTTCAATAAAAAATGCATTATATGTGGAGATTTCAATATCGACACCCTGTGTGAAAATAATAGACGCAATGAATTTTTTGCTCTTTTAAGGTGCTATAATTTTAGGGATCTCATAGAAACGCCTACTTTTGTAAGAAATGATGCGTGCTCTTGCCTCGACAATTATCTGACAAATGTGCCGGAAGAGTTTGTGGAGGGTTCTGCTGTGGACCATAACGGTCTAGCTGATGGACATGCATCAATATTTTGCGACCTAGTTCTGCCAAACTTTCTTTTAGCGCATAAGGAAGACCCTACTCTTATAATAGAACGTAGACAGTTCTCAGAACAAAACAATGAAATGTACAGAAATGAAGTTCTACAGGTCAACCTGAATGAAAAGGGTATTAATGGTTTCATAGCTAGCTTCACAAACATTTTCGAAAAGTGTTTTGCCAAAAAGAAGAAAAAAGTTTCATTAAAAAAGTAAGGTAAAATAAAATGGGTCACACCGGGAATAAAAATTTCTAGTAATATGAAGAGGGTCTTAGCAAATACAAACTGCTGTGATGAAACAGTGAGGAACTATCACACTAATTACATTAGAATATATAGGAGAGTTCTAATTGCAGCAAAAAAACTAGCAGTCAAATCTGAATTGGACAAGGCAAAGCAGTCCACAAAGGCTTTGTGGAATGTCGTGAACAAACATAGGAATAAAAAAACTATTACCTTAAGAGATAAGTTTTTGCTAAAAGTTAACGATAAATTAATTCATAAGCCTATAGATATTGTAGACGTATTGGCTGAACAATTTGATGTTAAATCCTCAGGATTATTTGACGGGGCACAGAGAGCAGCTGATTCTCTTACAGCGAACTGTCCGAAAATCACATGTGACATGGAGTTTAGACCGACAACCGTAATCGAAGTTACTAAAATAGTGCGACACTTTGAGAACAAACAATCATGTGGTTTTGACGACATTCCAATAACTGTAATCAAAATCAATATTGATATATTGGCGGAACCTCTAACAAATTTCTTTAATAACTGTTTAAAGGCATCAATTTTCCCAGATCAACTTAAGATAGCTCGTGTTCTGCCAGTGCATAAAAAAGAATCAAAAACAGATCCGTCCCACTATAGGCCCATCTCGCTATTGCCCACCTTATCTAAAATTTTTGAAAAACTTATCAAGGACAGACTTCTTGCACATTTAGTAATGAACAAAATACTGAGTGACAGACAATTCGGTTATCGGAGGGGCATGGGTACAACCGACGCTATAGACACACTGGTAGACGATGTGATAAGTAAATTAGATCAGAAAATGAAAGTTGCTGCACTGTTTCTAGATCTAAGCTCTGCCTTTGATTTTGTAGACCATGGTATCTTAACTTCTAAGCTGGAGCATTATGGCGTGAGAGGTAAATGTTTAGAACTGATAGAATCCTACTTACACAACAGAAAACAGTTTGTTGAATTGAGCATAACTGACAGTGGACAGCAAACGGTTACTAAGTCGAAATTACTCCCAATAGCTAGAGGAGTACCTCAGGGATCCATATTAGGCCCGATTTTCTTTATTATTTTTACAAACGACTTGTTTGAATATATAGGAAAATCTTTGCCCGATAGTCAGCTAGTAGTATACGCGGATGATACTAATGCAGTCGTTTCGGCAAACGACTTGGAATCGCTTGAATCAAAAGTAAATTCAATTCTATCAAAGTTCCATTCCTGGTTTACAGTAAACAACTTGAAAATTAATACTAGTAAAACAAATCTTCTTATTTTTAAGACCACTGCTCGTAATAGCGACACGATAAATGCAACCTTGAACGGTGACACAGTGACTATGGTTGATGTTTTCAAGTTTTTGGGTGTACACATTGATTCCCACCTAAACTGGAAACCAGAACTTACGGCTATTGAAGGAAGTGTCAGCTCAGCTTGCTACGCATTGAGAAGTCTTAGGGACGTCGTTGATATAGACCACCTGAAAATGGTATACTATGCTCTGGTCGAATCTAAATTGCGCTATAGTATAAAACTATGGGGTCATAGCTATGGTTACAATATCTCAAAAGCATTCGTCCTTCAGAAGAGAGCAATCCGCACGATAGCTCGCATTCCACAGATGGAATCGTGCAGGCCACATTTCATTCGACTTGGTATACTCACAGTTCCAGCGCTTTACATACTTGTTCTGATGGTTGGTTTGGCTAAGAACATTCACAAAATAGAAACCCCGGAACAGAGGATGAAACGAGAAACATCGCGCAGAATGGAGTTCGTAATAGAATCCGCTCCTCGTTTAGAGATATCCAGACATTCAGCTGGATATCAGTCATTACGGTTATTTAAGCATCTAACAGCTGAGCTCAAATTATTGGTTACACACAGTAGCTTCAAACAAAAACTCAAATTATATCTATTGAAGAAGTGCCCCTATAGCATTGAAGAATTTTGTAAGTGAATAAGTTGAATTGACATCCGGTTTATAGTAAGCATTTGACATAATTTTATGGTATATGACATGTATTGTATGGTGCCTTTTGTAGAAAATTTTAGTTGACCTTATCGACATTTGACAGAATTATTTTTATATTCAATTGCCACTTTACTTTGTATTTTGACATTAGGTATTATTTGATTTGATTTGATTAATATTATTTGAATTATTTGACTTTGATATTAGATATTTAATGTAATTGTATTACCTATACTTATGTATGACATAATGTTAATATTTCACACACAATTTATATTGTTTATGAATAAATACAATACAATACAATATTGACGTAAGGCGCATTATTGCCGACACTAGAATAGACAGACGATTTCTTCAAAATATCCAATTCCGATTTCAGTTGCTCTAAATCGCTCACTGTTACGTACTGGGATATTTCTGCAGCATATTTTTTCTGGATTTCTCTCAAATCATTTTGCACTGCCACAATGTCCCTTAAAAGACGTGTGACGTCGACATGGTCTAAAGTAGTAGGCGGTAGTTTATGCAGCTCACGAGCCACAAAAACCGGACACTGTTTAGACCCGGTCATCGCATTGAGGAGAAATATCATGTCATCAAGATCTCGAGGTTGTTTCCCTTGCCCTTTCCTGCTAATTTTAGGTCTTGCCGTGCAGTCAAACAGGAGATCCTTTGCTTCTCCAATTTCTTCGACTGAGAAAGCCTTTTTAAAGATGCGAATCAGGCTTTCTTTATCCACAACATCATGCTTATTTTGCAGAAAAGCTAGTACTTCCTTTATTACGAGGTTACAACTCGAGCATTTTAATACGTTCGACGACATTGTCGCTCAGGTTCAGTGACCTCTCGCGTCGTTCGCAATAGAATGAATAGCATTACATACTCTTTTCATCACATTTTTTACGTGATTTAGTTAGTAAGAGCTTCATGGCTTTCGCTATCTTATATAGTTCAAGGCCGCAATAAAAAAAAATCCCACGCTCAAAACTTTCGCTATCTTATTAAATGTCTGCGGCTTACGCTGTTAGGAACATCAGACAAAACACGGATGTGGCTACATCTAGGCTAGTATATTTTAGTTACTTTCATAGTGTCATGTCCTATGGTATCTTGTTGTGGGGGAAAGCAGCGGATATTCAAACTATTCTTAATAAAAGAGCTATTCGAACAATTTATAATTTAAAATGCACAGACTCCTTAAGAGAGCGTTTTAAAGAAATTTACATTCTAACTGTAGCTAGTCAATTTACTTTCGAAAATATAATGTATGTACGCAAGAACCTTACAAAATTTCCCAAACTTAGCGATAGCTGTAATGTTAACCTACGAAATAATGACCGACTACTTGAAATTGCTGTTAATAATTTTGTGATTATTTATTCCTGCTTATTTTATTAATTATTATATATATATATATATATATACAGTCAGGTCATAAGTTCTGTCACACAATAAAAACTTTTGAATTTAGAACGCTGGCCACAAAAAAGTTTATTGAATTCGAATTTCGAATTTTTCATGAAAAGTAAAATGTGTATTTTTTAGAATTTTCCTCATTTTTAAATATGGAGTGGGCACTTAAAGAAGACCGTGTCGTAGTTATTGCGTTGCATCGTTGCGGTTACGCGCCAATTCAGATTTTCGACTTACTGAAAAATTTGAATATAACCAAAATATTCGTTTATCGTACCATAAAACGATACAATGAAGACTCTAGTGTAGATGACAGGTCAAGAAGTGGTCGCCCTCGCTCTGTTAGGACTCCAGCAGTGATAAAAGCTGTGAAGGCGCGAATTTAAAGAAATCCCATACGTAAGCAGAAACTGTTGGCCCTTCAGATGGGGTTAAGCAGGACCACGGTGAAAAGGGTGTTAAATGAAGACTTAGGGCTTAGGGCATATCGAAGAAAAACAGGACATCGTTTGGACGCTCGTTTAATGGACCTGAGACTGAAGAGATGCCGCGCTTTGTTGAAGCGGTACGCGGGATAAAAGCTTCGGGAAATTCTTTTTTCGGATGAAAAAATTTTCACCGTGGAAGAGAGCTACAACAAACAAAATGATAAGGTGTACGCACACAGCAGTGAAGAAGCGAGCAACCGTATTCCGCGTGTCCAACGAGGTCATTTTCCATCCTCGCTCATGGTTTGGTTGGGAGTCTCTTATTGGGGCTTAACTGAGGTACATTTTTGTGAGAAAGGCGTAAAAACGAATGCAGTTGTGTATCAAAATACAGTCCTCAAGAACCTTGTGGAACTTGTTTCTCATACCATGTTTAATAACAGGCACTGGGTATTCCAACTAGATTCTGCGCCAGCTCATAGAGCGAAAAGCACACAAGACTGGCTGGCGGCGCGTGAAATCTACTTCATCCGGCACGAAGACTGGCCCTCCTCCAGTCCAGATTTGAGTCCGTTAGATTACAAGATATGGCAACACTTGGAGGAAAAAAGCAAAGCCTCATCCTGATTTGGAGTCACTCAAGGCATCCTTGATTAAGGCAGCCGCCGAATATATAATGTATTCTGTGGCCGCCGATATTGACATGGACCTCGTTCGTGCTGCGATAGACGACTGGCCGCGCAGAATAAAGGCCTGTATTCAAAATCGCGGGGGTCATTTTGAATAAACTTTATTACCATAAGAATCTATGTTTTATTAAGTTCATTTTGCTATATAAATGTTTACATAAATAATAAACATGTCTAAATTATTTCATATTGCACATGTGACAGAACTTATGACCTGACTACACTCTCAAAAAAATATTGCCATTGCAACAAAAAAACTTTGATGCTGGACAGCCGTCAAAGGTGCATAGTTATGAGGGCAACGTTTCTATTGTTACTAAGTAAATTTACCAATTTTGATGTAATAGCAATAAAACATTGTTGAAATTACAATGCTAAAATTGTTCGAGTCACTATATGATTTCTTGTCCTTTTGTTCCCATGACAAATGCCTTTAGCTATCATATCAAAGGTATATTGTCCCGATGACAAGGGGTTTTGCTAAAAAGACAAAGATTTACTGTCCGTGGATCTAACTTTGTTTTGTTGAATTAGCTATCTTCCTTTGTGCTTTTATCAATTCACCGTTGCTTCTGCGACAAAGTTACTTTTCTCGTATATATTTTGCTACTCAAGCAAAGTAACATAGCTAGACATGATCCCTGCACTTTGTTAATGGTACACTATGAAAAAATATTATATACTCCCCGAAGCTTCTGACTATTATTCGAGAGGTATGCGCACATTAAACTATGTTTACTGTACATACATCTGTATGGCGTATACACAGAGAACTCCGGTCAAGGTACGTATACCCTTAACAATATATAGGCAGAAGTTTGGGGGTTTTTTTTTTCCGTGTACCATTTACAAAGTGAAGGGATTGAAATCTACAATGTTACATTGCTTGGGTAGCATAAAGAGGATAGAGGTATTTGAGAATTCTAAAGGAAAATACGAAAATATTTATATCAAAAGTATGTATTAATCTCTACTTTACTTATTTAATGCTATTTCATACCAAATTACAAGTTAATATTAATCACGAAGCGGTCCAGGGTGACGCCAAGGTACTTAGGAGTAAAGTGCTGGTTTAGTATGGAACCTCCGAGTACCACTTTAAGCTCGCGTTTGGCTATTTGATTGTGTAGATGGAAGCGTCTGACCTCTGTTTTGCATGAACTAGGTATTAGTCGCCAAATTTTGAAGTACTTTCTTAATTCTTCTATGTGTTCAGTTAGTGTGCTTTCCAGATTCCATTATTAATTCAAACGTCAGTTCTTGATCTGAAAAAGAAGAACGTTGTTATTTTATGTTTAAGCTATCTGAGACTTTTGATAATTTGGCCATATGTTAGGTTAGGTTATTTTAGTGGCTTTAAAAACCAAATTCTGACTGTTCACCGGGCCAACGAAGGCCAACGAACGGCCAGTGTTGCCATCTTGACTACTTTGTAGCCAGATCTAGCAACTTTATAGGGTAATTTAGTTAAGTACTCAAATTGTTGGAAGTTTCATACATTTGGCTACTTTTTGAGGACTGAACTATTTGTAATTTTCGACATTTTTCCTGACTAATGGACGTGATCGGAGCCGTAATATACCGAACTATGGACAAAGGCACTTACGGCCGGGTGCTGATTATGTTAAAAAATACGCAGTCACCCCCGCCCCAAGGCGCCAGTTGTTGCTCAGCGCTCATAACTCGTGAGGCGATGCATCCCTACTAAAATGATTGCAATGAAAGTAAGTAACCCTGAGAAAAAAAAGGATACTTTCATTGTGCAAAATATGAATGGAACCAGCTACCTAACCTAAAATCCTAGCAGAAAGGTAATTCGCCCCCCCAACAGCTGCAGTCAAAGGTCCAAAAACATTTCGAAGATATTTGTTTGAAGTGTGATTCGAAACAAAGCACAGGTTACAGCCAATATCGCGAAGCAACGACATGAACCTCATCATTTTATTAGGGCAATGTTACTCACCGACCATAGACTGCAGCAGATGCTGCTGTTTATTTTCTGTTAAAAAAGTCTCCATTGCTATATTTCATATCACTCTTGAGCACAAACACTACTTCTCTGCCCGACATCCACGTTGAAACTGGCAGAATAGGAGAAACAGTTTGCGCTTGCGAGAACAAGTATCATACGTCACTTTGTAATTTTATCTAAGAATACTTTGTCAAAACATCTACTTCGCATTTTGTTAGTATATGACGTTGCCGTATCAACAACACCATTTAGCCGTAGTAACAACTATTATTTTGATAGATTAAACTTGGCTGTAACATCACTGCATAACGTTGCCGTGTCAACAACACCATTTAGCCATAGTAACAACGGCTATTTTGATATATTAAACTTTGCTACAATATCACTTCACAACGTTGATAAGTTGACAACGTACCGTTGTTATCCCATTTAAATATTTTTACCATAGTTACTGTATCTACGTTTCTTTAGCTGAAATAACAAAAATCATTCCAACAATAAAAAAGTTGCCACAGCAACTATGGGCCTATAGCTGCATCGACGATGCACTTACGTGCGGTAACAATAAAATTCTAACAAAGCTTTTATTGTCGCTTTGTTAGCCGATTTTTCTCTGAGTGTATGCATATATATATATATATACATATAGTATTCATATTTCATAATTCATAATTTCTGTATTGCACATAACTAATATATAGACAACAAGACTTACATAAAAATAGTGTACAAAGGCGAGCTTATCTCTAATAAGAGATCTCTTCCAGCAAACCAAATTAGGATGGGAATGGTCGATTGCTGAGCAGGGGTGACAATGTGTACAACAATATAATTTAGTACATATCTAAATAACTAACATATGGTTAGATATATGTTATATCTAAATAACTAATATAAAACAATATTAACTAACTATACGAGGGCTTACATAAATATCATATAATATACTCGTACATGCTAAACATAAATACTATATAAATATATATATTTTTTAAATAAATATACTAATAAATACATACATACTACCTATATTTCTAAAGAGAAAGGTAATGCTTCTTCACGCGACTTTTAAATATATTAAGAGAAGGACTGTCTCTGATAGTGCAGGGGAGTGCATTCCACAATTGAATGGCCCGGAATCTAAACCCATGCTCATAGGACGCGGTGTTATGCTGTAGGGTTGTGAGCATCGAAAGCGCGTGAGTTCTCCGAGGCCTGCTGGAAGAAAGAAATGGAAAACGGTCTCGTAAGAAGGTTGGATAGCGTGGATTACGTAAAATGTTGTAGAGGATGTTGAGGATGTGAGAATCCCGACGAAGACGTATTGGCAGCCACTTCAGCTCTTTGCGATGCTGTGATACATGGTCGTATTTGCGCAGCCCAAAGATAAACGGAATCCCGAGATTTTGAAGTCGTTCGAGTTTGTTCAGTAATTCTTCGTTAGCTGCTGGGTCAGTAGCAGACATCAGCATAATCGATGAGAGGTAGAAGGAGAGACTGAGCGAGAGTGATTTTGGTCTGTCGAGGCAAAAAGTACTGAAGTTTCCTGAGAGAGTGAAAAGTAGCAAATACTCGTCGACTGACCTCATTGACATGCGATGACCAGGACAGCTGGTTGTCGAAGATAAGACCCAGGTTTTTAGCTTTATCGCTATACACGATTGTGGTACCATTAAAAGTGACAGGTGGAATGGGCTGTTGCTGCAACAAGTTAAGAGATTGTCTGGTGCCTATAATCATGGCCTGGGACTTGCTCGGGTTAACCGGGAGTCCGAAGGATGAAGCCCAGCTTCTCACCCCCTCCAGATCAGCATTGTATTATTTAAGTATTATTTGTATTAGTTAAGCACAACTTATTTTTAAAAGAGATCCAAAAGTCAATCTGTGGGAGTTTCTTCGCCTTTTTTCTCCCAAAGTGGTCCAATGTAGAGAAGTGGCAAAAAATGACGATTGCTAAGTATATGTAAATATCTACAGTAATAAAGACATTTGGAATTTGGAATATTTTCCCTATTAATCAATTCCACAACTAGGGATTTTTCTAAGTTTTCTATTATTTTTGAGCTTAAAAATAATCGAAGAAAATAAAACCTTTTGAAAAAGCAAAATTGAAACGTTATTTTATTAACACAAACGGAACGCGACATGAGCAGGTAAAGTGCAATTCAAAGATTTCAGATAACTTGGCCCCCTTCGCGATTATGTTCGTAGCAATTAAACCATTATTGATAGCTTTTCAAAATGATGTACCCAAAGTAAGCGAAAAAATATCATCATTAACTCATATTATAAATTTCCAAATACGTTGCTGATTATCAAAGGTATCATTTGTATTTAATTTACGTAGGTACATGTTTCGTTTTGTGAACTATCTGTTGTGTGTCTTTAGAAAGCGGGAAATTGTGATGTGGCATCCGAATATTGCAGTTGCCCATTGGTGACAGTTGACATTACAATTTGTACACTACTACAGCCAACTTAACGGCAAAGTGAATTTAAAGTTCAAATGCACTCTACTTACGTGTTTGACAGCTGTCATTATGTATCGAATTTGAGAGTGTAGGTAACAATTAATTATCCCAGATTTTAGAGAAAAGTTGCCCTGTCAACAAAATGAAACTCCGTTCAGCAAAGAAAGAGATCAAAACAGAAGCCGAGGACATTGAGTTTGTGGAAGTGGACTCCCACGATGTGCATCAACTGTGCACGGCTTGCCTTTGTGCGACACGGACTACACACATACTCGATGGCGATACACTGAAGCAGTTCTACATGAAAATCCTCAACGAGACGCAGGTGGGTGTGATACAACAGCAGTCACATACAGGAAAATGTATCAAATTTTGTTTGCCTAATGTACGACAGGATGAAGCAGTGTTAGAATAGGATCTGAAAGATTGGACCTCGTTGAAGACACAATCTTTCTCGGAATCACTATAGATTCGAAACTTCAATGGGGTCCTCACATAACTAATCTCGCACGAAGACTTAGCTCAGCCGCTTTTGCGGTCAGACAAATCAGATATCTTACAGATGTTGAAACTGCCAGATTGGTTTACTTTAGTTATTTTCACAGTATTATGTCTTATGGAATATTGCTCTGGGGGAGAGCAGCAGATATAAATACGATATTTTTCTTACAAAAAAGGGTGATCAGGGCGATATATTAATTAGATGCTAGATAATCATTAAGAGAAAAATTCAAAGAAATTAATATAGTTACGGTTACCTGTCAATATATATACGAGAATATCATGCATGTAAGAAAAAACATAGCTTTATTTAAAATTGTAGGTGATAGCCATACAATTAACACTAGAAATAAAAATTGGTTAGCACTACCATTATTTAGACTAAGTAAAGTAGGCACATCATTCATGGGGCACTGTATTCGCTTCTACAATAAAATACCACAGGAATCATTGATCCTTCCTGAAAAGAGGTTCAAAAACTATGTTAAAAATGAGCTGATAAGAAAGTCCTATTATAGTATTAAGGATTACTTAGATGACAAAACTGCATGGTCCATACCATCTCAGCGCACAGAAATTCGACGAGGGGCGATGGATCAAGTCTATCACTCGCCGGCGAATTTCCTTAGACCGAAACCAGTACCTGTTGTAAAGTCACTTTTAAAAAAAAAAGGTATGGGGGAGTTTCTTGCCGTTTCTTCTTAACCCCGAGGCCCACCTTCCGAAACGGTGTAGTCATTTTTTTATATAAAAAAAAATTGACTTTTTGTTATAAGTAAGTATAATTTTGACGTTGAATAAGATAATTTATTTATTTATATTCAATAAAAAAAATGACTCTCTGACTCTGACTCTGAACCTTATTGGTTACACTCAAACGTACAGAAAAATGTGTACAAGTGATATCACATACCTACTTATTCAACAAATGAGGAATGAGGGCAGAAAGCCTTTGACATTTAGAAGAAACATAGGATTAAACTTTTTCCTATTTATGGGGTGGCAGAATCACAATTCCAGTCCCATTTAGCCAATACTTGGTTGAATTATGCCTGAAATGGAGCTAATCCGTCTCCACAGCTGTGGAATACAGGAAGCCCTAATATAGATATTGATACATACTTCACAGGTACCAGATGAGCGTATATCACCTCGGTTCTGCTGGGAATGTCTCTCCCTGCTGAAGAGTTGGCTGCACTTCAGCGAGAGAGCGAGTGACTCTTACAACACTCTGCTGTCACTGTTGGACTCTGATGACAAGGAGGTGGGTTGAACAACTAATGTGGTGTAGCAGACATGGTTCTGCTTCACTATAGTAAGGTTCCAGGTCCAAAACATAGCCTGAGACGTAGAAAAGAAATGCCGCGGGACTATGTTATTTATATGTTCGTGACATTGCTTTTTCTGGTTCCCATGGCACATGGCATACTAGTGTGAGGCCAAAAGCAAAGTATGAGCATGTGCCTGTAAAATATATTAATATGTTTGTATACTAGAAATAGTCCTGTTGTGTTTCTTGTTGACAGTGTCTGAACAAGTTCATATCTGAGTCGTGGAGTCGCGGTGAGCGTCTTCAGACTTGCATGGCTCACTGCATCGACATTGCTCCGGGCCCTGACAATGAGCAGGAGACGACTGCTGCTACTGATGATGATGACATTGTCAAGGAGGAATATGACCTCGAAACAGGTACACACATGAACATACAAACAAACATAGCATCAGAATACCGGTGGTCAGGAACGTGGATTTTTATGAGGGCAATAAGTCTGTTAAAATTCAGCTTCCCTGCAACATCATGGACCGTCCTCCTCTCTTCATCTTCAAGAATCATCTAAATGTGCATTATCTTTCTCTTTCATAATATTTAGGGTTTTAATATCTATTATTGTTTATTTATAATATGTATTTTTACCCAACTGCAGCGTAGCGAAAAAGGGTTATGTGTTAGACCTGTTTGTATATACACAGTCAGGTCATAAGTTCTGTCACACAATAAAAACTTTTGAATTTCGAATTTTTCATGAAAATAAAAATATGTACTTTTTAGAATTTTCCTCATTTTTAAATATGGAGTGGACACTTAAAGAAAACCGTGTCGCAGTTATTGCGTTGCATCGTTGCGGTTACGCGCCAATTCAGATTTTCGACTTACTGAAATTTTTTAATATAACCGAAAGATTCGTTTATCGTACCATAAAACGATACAATGAAGACTCTAGTGTAGATGACAGGTCAAGAAGTGGTCGCCCTCGCTCTTTTAGGACTCCAGCAGTGATCTGTGAAGGCGCGAATTCAAAGAAATCCCATACGTAAGCAGAAACTGTTGGCCCTTCAGATGGGGTTAAGCAGGACCATGGTGAAAAGGGTGTTAAATGAAGACTTAGGGCTTAGGGCATATCGAAGAAAATCAGGACATCGTTTGACGCTCGTTTAATGGACCTGAGACTGAAGAGATGCCGCGCTTTGTTGAAGCGGTACGCGGGATAAAAGCATCGGGAAATTCTTTTTTCGGATGAAAAAATTTTCACCGTGGAAGAGAGCTACAACAAACAAAATGATAAGGTGTACGCACACAGCAGTGAAGAAGCGAGCAACCGTATTCCGCGTGTCCAACGAGGTCATTTTCCATCCTCGCTCATGGTTTGGTTGGGAGTCTCTTATTGGGGCTTAACTGAGGTACATTTTTGTGAGAAAGGCGTAAAAACGAATGCAGTTGTGTATCAAAATACAGTCCTCAAGAACCTTGTGGAACCTGTTTCTCATACCATGTTTAATAACATGCACTGGGTATTCCAACATGCGCCAGCTCATAGAGCGAAAAGCACACAAGACTGGCTGGCGGCGCGTGAAATCGACTTCATCCGGCACGAAGACTGGCCCTCCTCCAGTCCAGATTTGAGTCCGTTAGATTACAAGATATGGCAACACTTGCAGGAAAAAAGCAAAGCCTCATCCTGATTTGGAGTCACTCAAGGCATCCTTGATTAAGGCAGCCGCCGATATTGACATGGACCTCGTTCGTGCTGCGATAGACGACTGGCCGCGCAGAATAAAGGCCTGTATTCAAAATCGCGGGGGTCATTTTGAATAAACTTTATTACCATAAGAATCTATGTTTTATTAAGTTCATTTTGCTGTATAAATGTTTACATAAATAATAAACATGTCTAAATTATTTCATATTGCACATGTGACAGAACTTATGACCTGACTATGTATGTGTATATGTATGAATGTATGTATATGTATGTTTGCATGTCTGTTCCTGTGTTCCCTCGAAACTACTCAATTTTGATAAATGATACTTCATTAGGTTCGTCTTGATGCCCCGAGTGTCACATACCTGAGGTATACATAAAATGAAAGGTCAAGTGCGAGTCGGACTCGCGCACGAAGGGTTCCTTACCACTATGCAATGGTAGGGATGGGATGGTGTGGAGTATCTAAAATCCAAATTATTCGTTTGGATTTTAGACAGCAAAATGTTGTTTACAAAGTTATTGGTGCGGTTACTTTCTTACTCCATGTAGGTATGTAACCAGGTGCATGTATTTATAAGTTTGTATGTGTTTTACAGATAAATAAAGTTCCGGTTAGGTTTTCCTGTAATCCTTGGCTTAAGTTCTATATTCTGTATTTTTTCTTAATTTTAGACTGTAGTAGTTTCGGTGATAAGTGGGGGATGGTTATTTTTTGCACTTCTTTGATCATAACTTTTGAAGTTATCAAAACTAAAATAAAAATATTTGAAGCGTTTATAAAGAGCCCTTTTCAACGATACCCTACATGACTTATTAAGGATTTTTTTTGTTTTGTCATTTACTTTCTCCACTTTTTTGTAGGCAATATTTTTTTCATATTAGACTTGAATTGTTTGCTGTTTATATTTTTTCGTTTTACAGCTACAAAAATATGTAATATAATAAAGACAAGGGGTACGAGGGATTTTCTGTGAGAAAAAGTAAATAAAAGAATGATGATCATGCATGATATTCATTGACCGAGCGATCAAAGTGTCCAGTTTAGAGATTGGCCAAAAAATCATTTGTCCTTCTGTCTATTCTCGCCCACATGTCGCATTTCTCAACCGATTCTCATGAGATTTTGTGATCAGGTCCGATAATTATATATTTTTTGTCAAGTCAGTTTTTTTTTAAATGGCGAGTTATGGCGTTAAATTTGCATTACAAAGTTATTAGTGCGGCTACTTTCACACTCCATGTACGTAACCAGGTTAATGCAGTCGGGTTATTTATTTATATTAAATCCAGTTGTTTATCCGATAAACTTCAAGGGCTTGGGGGTGTGATAGGGGGGCTGGAGGGCGAAAAGGTGGGTTGGGGGAGTTTGTTGTAGCAAACGTATTCGTTAGCGGATTTCAGTTTTTGATTTTATTTAGGAAAAATTAGACCTAATCAGACTACGCAGTTCTCTCCGCATTCACGACACTAACCCATAAACACAGGCTTTTACCTCCTAGGACCAATGAAATGCGAGT
Source organism: Argyresthia goedartella (assembly GCA_949825045.1). Lineage (NCBI taxonomy): Eukaryota > Metazoa > Arthropoda > Insecta > Lepidoptera > Argyresthiidae > Argyresthia > Argyresthia goedartella. The sequence continues at coordinate 7,488,803 of OX463832.1, read as the reverse complement.
CATCGCCAAAACTATTACCCCTATTTTGCTCAAAAGTCTGAGATGTGTGAACTTGGCACCCGACATTAAAAAAAAAAGAAAAAAATAGTTGTTTTTCGAAAGATGATATGTAGTGGAAAGCAGTAAAACAATTTTCGTTTGTAGTAACTCAAAAAAATATATGATGAAATAAAAAATTTTGCCCCCGAAATTTAAAAAACCACGTTTTCTCAGCTATTTCTTATGAAAACTCGTTAGTAATGGATTGTAGTGCAATTTATTGATAGCAGTAAATCAGAAAATAAAAAATTGGAGATTTTTCTTAAACGATTTGTATGATTTAAATTCTTTTACAAAGGCCTAACGATTGATACAAACAGTATAATTGATTGAGGAAGGTTCGTAGAGGTCAGTAGTGGAAGAATTTTTGATAGTATTATAACAAAACTGTTGATTAGAAGTGATAAAATTAAGAAAATCTTGTTTTGGCGTAATTTTTATTAAATAATTCTCGTCTTAAAGGATATAAGATTACTACCAATAGTAGAATTGACTGAGGTAGGTTCGTAGAGGTTTGTAGTGGAAGAATGTTTTAAAGTAATAGTAAATATATATATATATATATATATATTTGAGGTGATAAAGTAAAAAAAAAAGTTTTGTCGTCATTTTTACTGAATAATACTCAGTCAATCAGATATACGATTACTACAAAAGAAAGAATGAACAGAGGAAGGCACGTGGAGGTTTGTAGTAAAATAATTTTTGACAGTAGTTGAATTTTTGTAAATTAGTAGTAATAAAGGAAAAAAACTGGTATGGTCATCATTTTTACCATATGATTCTCGTTCAAAAGTATATACGATATCTACAAACAATAGAATTGACTGAGGAAAGTTCGCTAGAGAATTTTTGATAGTAGTGGTAAAAATATATACATCGGAAGTGATAAAGTAAAAATTTCTTTTGTCGTAATTTTTACTGAATAATTCTCATTCAAACAGATATACGATAACTAAAAATGGGAGAATGAACAGAGTTGCGTTATTTTTTCATTAGAAGTGATAAAGTTAAAAAACTGGTTTAGTCGTCATTTTTACTGAGTAATTGTCTTTCAAAGGGATAAACGATTACGATAAAGGATAGAATTGACTGAGGAAGGTTCGTATAGGTTTTTAGTGGAATAATTTTTGATAGTAGTTCTAAAAATATAATATATATAAACCTAGAAGTGATAAAGCAAAAAAAAACTTGTTTGGTTGTCATTGTTACTGAATAATACTCGTTCAAACAGATATACGATTGCTACAAATGAAATAATGAACAGAGGAAAGTTCGTTGAGGTATGTACTTAGTGGAAGATTTTTTGATAGTAGTTGTATTTTTTTGTTATTAGAAGTGATAAAGTAAAAAATAACTGGTTTGGTAGTCATTTTTACTGAATAAGTCTCGTTCAAAGGGATGTACGATTACTACAAGCGATAGAATTGACAGAGGAAGTTTCTTAGAGGTTTGTAGTGGAAGAATTTTTGATACCAGTTGTAAAAATATATATTTTGGAAGTGATAAGGTAAAAAAACGAGAATTATTTAGTAAAAATGCCAACCAAACAAGTTTTTTTTACTTTATCACTTCCAATATATATCATTTTACCACAACTATCAAAAATTCTTCCACTACAAACCTCTACGAACCTTCCTCAGTCAATCCTACCATTTGTAGTAATCGTACATCCCTCTGAACGAGAATTATTTAGTAAAAATACTCCCATAACAAGTTTTTCTCGACTTTATCCCATCTAATATTTTTTTTGAACCACTCTGTCAATAATTCTTCTATTATAAACCTCTACGAATCTTCCTCTGTTCATTCTTCCGTATGTAGTAATCGTATGTTGAACGAGAATTGTTCAGTAAAAATGTCGATCATACAAGTTTTTTAGTTTGTCACTTCCAATATATATATTTTTACAACTACTATCAAAAAATCTTTCACTACAAATATCTACGAACCTTTCTCAGTCAATTCAACATTTTGTAGTAATCGTACATCCTTTAAAACGAGAATTATTTAATAAAAATTACGCCATAACACGATTTTCTTAACTTTATCACTTCTAATCAACAGTTTAGTTTTACTACTATCAAAAATTCTTGCACTACTGTCCTCTACGAACCTTCCTCAATCAATTCTACCGTTTGTATCAATCGTTGGGCCTTCGCTACAGAATTTAAGTCATACAAATCATTTTGGAAAAATCTCCACATTTTTTTGTTGTTTTACTACTAACGAATAAAATTGCACTACAATCCACTTCTAACGAAACGTTGTCAGCAAATGGACACTTCACCTTTGTGATTCCTCTTATTCCTTCTTTGACATTATAAATGCCATCAGGGGTGATACCCAAAAAACACTTTGTCCTGTGAATATAAAGTCCACATCGTTCAATGTTTTTTCTTATCCGCTAACTGAGAAAGTGCTTTTTCTTCATTATTTTTGCCATACACAATTGACGATACATCACATAAGTCTTTCGGACTAACGGTTCTATTGATTTGACGAGTGTCACATAAATAATGTTATTTTTTATTTTACAAATTTTGTCAAAAAGTGAAGCTGTCAGTCTTTTTTTTCTTTGCTCGACGGGTTGGCTCATTTTTAACCAAAGAGCGGTGTGTTGAGTCACATATATATCGAGTTTATCAGTTGGTGCGTTTTTGGTAATCGTTTAAACATAAGCCTATGCTAATTAACGCTCAGCCAGAAACTGTACGAACACAGAGGACCTTCATTCAGTACGTGTCCAGAGGGGGTCCTTCACCGCTCCATCTATTGGATCCTGCACTGAACTTTCGGAGAAGAAATCTATTTCCCCACTTTTGTATTTTATTACCCGACTTCAGAAAATGCAGAAGGAGCGATATGATTTTGACCGATATCTATGTATGAATGTTCATCTGTTACCCCAGATTGCCCCAGAACATCTAAACCATATAGTAAATTATATAATCTAAACTACTTATCAGAATTTGATATATGTGACGTCACACTGAGTTCAATATGGCGCCCCCTAGAGGGCATAAACTCATGAATTTTTTTTGAACAGGTTCATGTGTATCAAGATGTTGGGTTTAATTAGCATTTTCCGTAATTTACAAATTTCCTCATAAAACAAACGAAACGTGGTTGTAAACGAAAAATAATTTTGGGTCTCATCATTGGTAGTTTCATGTTAGATTCATTATTTGATAGTTAAACTGGACATACGCAAGTTCCTACTGGCCCAGCAGAAGGTGTCTTGAGGTTATATTTCCGCCAAGGATGCGCACTGTGGAGTGACTAACTGTGAGAGTAACTTGTAATCAGCTGATGGGATCATTGAACTGAGGGACGTTTTTTTTTGACATGAGGGACATTTGGTCAGCTAATTAAATGTAACCCTATAACTATGTCTTGCTCGCTGCGGAGCTTACTGCCCGTCCGTAAGTTATACAGTGTGTAGGTTGCATACTTCTTACAGCGTAGTTAAGAATTCGAGTTTTAGTTTTTGATCGTATTGTCTTGTTATTTCAGACGACAACAAAGAATGGAATTTACCGATGACGAAGCAAGAGTGTCCGAGCCCAATTCCAGTATATACAAGCGAAGACAATGTAGCGGAGCCAGAACAGAAATGTGACACACTCGATACTGAAGACAAACCGAACGAGACAGCGATCACAACCGATACTCTCACACTAGCGACGCAGAGAGACAAACCTCACAAGTGCACGGTGTGTTCTAGAGCGTTCACTACGAAAAACGGCTTGTCGAATCACGCCAAATCACACTCAACAAAAGTCTCAGCAAAGGAAATATTCACGTGCGATTTGTGCTCGAAAACATTCGCAAATAAGAATAACATTTTGCAACACATTAAACGTCACCTGGGATTAAACAAGTACAAAAGACGTTTGAACTCTGAAACGCCATTTCAATGTAACGTTTGTAAAAACTATTATGCGACGGCGATACTTTTGAATAAACACGTGCGAATTCATGCAGGAGATTATAAGTGTGAAGTTTGCCTCAAAATATTTACAGCACAGTCTATCTTGAACAAACACGTGAAGTCACACACGAAGCCATACCAGTGTCAAGTATGCCTGAAAAGATTTGGACAGAAAAGTAATTTAGATAGCCACATGTTGACACATACAGGGGTGAAGCCTTATCTGTGTAGTGTGTGTGCGGCAGGATTCTCGGAAAAAAGGAAATTACTGCGACATATGACGAGGTACCATCCCTCGAGCTGCACTAACACGAGTTCCTCAACAGAACGAGCAAAAGAGATAGAACCGAAATTCAAGCCCTATTCGTGTGATGTGTGTTTGAAAAAGTTCGCAGTGAGTCAATCGGCGATGAGACACAAGCTCCTACACACAGGAGAACTTATTGTCAAATGCGAGATATGTCTTAAGAGTTTTGCGAGCAAAAAGTACCTGTTGCATCATATGAGGTCTCACTTCGGGGAGAAACCGCACGTGTGTAAGATATGCTGTAAAGCTTTCGTCCACAAAAGCCACTTAGTGGCTCACGAGAAGTCGCACTCTCAAGAGAGACCGTTTGTGTGTCAAATATGTTTCAAAAGATTCTCGCGTAAAGGAGTTCTGGCACGGCACACGATGGCTCATTCGAACCCGAGACCTTTCAAATGCGAAGAGTGTCCTAAAGCTTTTGCGGAGGAGAGGTCATTAGTGCATCACAGAATGACCCATACGGGGGAGCGGCCTTTTCAATGTCACGTGTGTTCAAAACCCTTTTATTACGAACGACACCTGAAGAGACACGAGAGCAAACACTCCGACGACAAACCTCAGTGCGCGGTGTGCTTGAAAAGATTCCCATACAAGAGCTACTTGCGCAACCACATGAGAGTGCACACGGGCGAAAGACCTTTTGAGTGCGTTGTGTGTAGTAGAAGATTTCTGTATAAAGTTGATTTGCGTAAACACGTGAAATCCCGACACGCTGCGGCGGTGACTACCAGCCAGGACCGAGACCGAGGCCGCGCGGAGACCGAAGTCGAGTCTCGCTGAACTCTGTCAGACTGTTACCTTGAACATACATATGTTTATGTTACGGCTAAAGCTGGGCGTGAAACTAAACTTAAGTTTAGCCGGCTAGTCTTAAGATTAATTTCGAGCCTCGGCTAATGTCCGAAGTCATGTTCGTTTGTGGTAACGGATGTCATCTTTAAACGGCTAGACTGCACATTAGCCGATTCGTTTCGGTTAATGTTGGACATTAGTCAGCTAATGTTGAAAACGAAGTATTCGTGCGACTGCGGGGAGCGGGGCGGGGTAATTTTATTCAGATGAGAAAGCTATTTCTAATATCAGGGCAAAACACTGCGGTAGCTTAGGTGAAGGGTAAAGGGGGGAGCGAAGCGAAGCCCCTTTTATCCTTCGTGTTAGGTTGAACATGTAAGAACAACAAAAACTATAATAAACGAGTATAAGTATTTTTTGTTGTTCTTACATGTTAATTTAATCACATTAATCTTAACCTTAGCCGGCTAAACTTAAGTTTAGTTTCACATCTAGCTTTAGCCGTAACATATACAAATAAATCGGAATCACTCTCCATAGCTGTAGCGATGGGCTAGCCCCCTGTCACGCAAAATTGTGGGCATATCATCTTGTGAATAGGTGTCGGTTGATTGCGAGGCGATAGTGACTGCGCAGCGCTGGTCAGTGCGGTATGCGCACGATACTTGCCGGACAATTGCTTGCGCCTGCTAGCGGGCGGCACGCACCGCACGATGGAGTACCGGCAGTGTTCGCCAGTGCGGGTGCGGGACAGTCTCAACGCACTATTGGCTGCAGCACCGCTGAATGATCTGTTTGGTGATGCACGGAGGGATATAGTGCGAGAATATGGCAGTTTCTTTGATAGGAAGTTTGATTGTGTTTTTCCTGAATTCCAGTTATTTCCATTGCATCGTGTCTAATCTGAATTGTTGTATTACTGTAAATTTCAATTAAAATCTGAATCTGTATTTATAATGTAATTCTGAATCTGTATTTATAATGTAATTGGATCTTATGAATATTTACTAATGTAATTTTTGTGTCGATTTGGAATTTGCTGTAATGACACATATAAATAAATATAATAATAATAACGTTTATTTCCGGTAAAGTACCACAGTAAATGTACAATACACAGTCATTAAAATAAAAAGTATAAATGCAATAAAATAAAAATGCAATAACATAGAAATAAAGCAGATATATATCACAAACAGCCGGTGTTCAGGCTTCTCAGCACCTAATGACCTCGTAGGGGCCCATCAGCTACGAGGTAGCGTGACGATCAGGTGCCAAGAAGTGATGAACGTCGGCGCTTCACCGAGCTAAAGTTATGTGGGGTAGATCTAACCTGGTCTGTGCTTCGGTCCCGTCAACCTCCTGTCTCTCTGCAAGGCCCGGGCGCGCCCTAGGCTCTTCTTGGTAGACAGGTTCTTCAGCCAACCAGGTATGACTGGCGGGCCAGCGTCAATGAGCACAGTGGTCCAACACAGGTTATGTTTCTACGTGGTAAATACGAATCGGGCACGAAAATCCGAACTTTATCTGGTTCGAGAGACAACGGCACACTCAGCTATATTAATAATCCTGAGGGAATCCCGAATACATTCCAGATGCCCTTTGATTTAATTTCAACAACCTAATCAACACGCGTTTTCATTGCGAGGTTTTTTTCTTTTTCGTCTGTCAGTTGTCAAAACTGCCAGATTGACAGCTAACGTCAAATTAAAATGACCGTTCAGAAACCATCGATCGAATATCGATTTGGAATCGAACAATCACCCGCCCGGACAGGCACCCACCTGTCCCCTAATCTACGGGCAGCGGAGACAACGTTGCTACCGCTCGTTTTAGAACCGTGCCTCCTACTAGAACCTCTGCAGACCGGGGGGGTCCCGTCCTTGCCAGGGAACAAGTTAACAATGCGCCCCCTGCGCCAACGTAGTGGCGGTAGGTTAGCATCCTTAACCAGAACGAGGTCACCAACACTAGGGGGGCTAGTTTTGTCAGTCCACTTAAGGCGCTGTTGTAAGATATGCAGATACTCGAGCGACCAACGCTTCCAGAAATTCTGAGTAAACTGCTGCAACATCTGATACCTTGACAACCGATACAATTTCACTCCCTCGAAGGGGTGCTCGGGCAACGCGTTAAGTGGCTGTCCTATCAAGAAATGGCCTGGGGTCAGAGCCTCCAGGTCATTTGGATCCGAGCTGAGCGGACACAACGGTCGCGAATTGAGAACGGCCTCGATCTTACAAAACAATGTCGCGAGCTCCTCAAAAGTCAGCGCGGTCTGACCTACTATACGCCCTAAGTGCGTCTTAGCTGACTTAACTACGGCCTCAAAAATCCCACCCCAGTGGGGGCAAATCGGTGGGCTGAAGGTCCACTGTATACCCCGATGGGAGAGGGCCGTTCCAATATCCACTTTATTTACATTCAAAAAGTTGACTATCTCTCGTAAGTATCGTTCCGCACCTATGTAGTTAGTGCCGTTATCAGAGCGGATCAAAGTTGGAAATCCCCTTCGAGAAACAAACCTATCCAAACAAGCAATGAAAGCCCCTGTCGAGAGATAACGAGCTCGAGATGTACCGCCTTGGTGGATAAACAAACAAACACACATAGGTACGCCTTGTATTGCTTAGCGGTACGCAATCGTGAACTCTTCACCATAAACGGTCCTGCAAAATCTGTGCCAACACCTGAAAACGGTCTGACCTCATTCACACGATCAGGGGGCAAGTCCCCCATGAGAGGTTGCATCGTGGCAGCCTTAAGTCGATAACAAGGCATGCACCGAAACACGATGTTCCGTATGGCACAGCGGACAGATAAGATCCAAAACTCCCGCTGGAGCGTGGCCAACAACGCGTTACAGCCGGCATGCGCGTTTTTAATATGACGATCAGTCACCAGCAATTCAACTAACTGTCCCCCCCTTGGGGAGCAGAAGTGGGTGACGAGCCGAATACGACAGATTCGCATTGCGCAATCTTCCTCCTACCCGAAGTAACCTGGTCGAATCAACAAAGGGGTTGAGACGCGCGACGGCTCCCTTCAATTTCGAACGTCCACTTCGTATAATCTCCAATTCTGCCCCAAACTTCGAGGACTGTACCAACCGGACCAAATTCAACAGCGACTCGTTTCGCTCTGCCGGAGTCAGAATAGGGTTCAACGTTCGCTGATCGCGAGGAGTACGACAATTTTGAGCGAATCTCCTAATCCAAGTGGACACGTTTATCAACTTGTCAAGTGAGCTATACCGGTCCAGCAGAAACCCGGCGTCAGGGTCCTCAGCCTTCTGGGTAACATGCACGGCCGCTCTGGGGCCATGATCCGAAGATACTACTACATGGCTGTGGGGCCAGTCCGATTCTCTCTTGGCAAGCCAGGGTGGTCCCCACCACAAATGGTGTCTAACGGGTTCAGGAGCCTGACATCCCCTGGATGCACAATCAGACGGGTTCAATTCTCCTGGTACATGTCTCCAGGTCAGTGGGACCTCAGACGACACAATCTGGGAGACACGGTTCGCAACAAAAACCTCTAAGTTATGGACCGAAGCCTTCAGCCAGCACAAAACAATCTGGCTGTCCGTCCAAGCGTACACCGTATCCTCCAAAACCACTGACCCACGCAACACTGTTAGAGTGTGATTCAAAAGTTTGGTCAAAAGAGCAGCCCCGGACAGTTCCAGTTTTGGAATCGTCATCCTTGTCCGAATAGGCGCTACCTTGCTTTTTGCCAAAACCAAACGCACGTCGACCTCCCCGGTGGAGGTGACGGTTCGCAAATAAACCACTGCCGCAAACCCTAGTTCAGAGGCATCACAATACCCGTGAAGGGTTGCCCTGTAATCCCCAGCAGGGACCAATTTCCTCGGCAGCGATACATTATTTATGTCCGATGGCGAGGTGAACATTCGCGTCCAATCAGTCAACAATTCACCTGAGAGGTGGGTGTCCCAGGTCAACTGAGCCGCCCATAGCCTTTGCATAAAACATTTGAGAGCAAAGGTGACTGGAGAAATCCATCCATTCTCGCAATCGTTGACAGTACTGACCGCTTCGTCCAGGCCTTCGGTGTTTCTAAAACCACCCGATAGGTAAACTCATCATGGACGGGCCGGTACTGAATTCCAAGCACTGACAACATGTTAGGGTTGTCAGGATTCTCAAAAACGTGCGGGTCTTGTTGAAACTCATCTGGGAGACCAGCCATCAACTCAGGGGAGTTGGACATCCACTTGCGTAGTTCATAGCCGCCTCGTTCCAGCAATTGAATGAGCTCGTCACGTCGGTCCAGAGCTTCCTCTACACTGGCTGCCCCTGTGCAGACGTCATCGACGTACAAATCTTGCTCCAGGATAGCGGCGGCTCTAGGATAGCTCATACGGTCACGCGACGCCAACTCCCGCAGGGTACGCATCGCCAAATACGGACTAGACCGTAACCCATACGTGTTCGTATTTAACTCATAGACCTTGACTGGCTCGGCCGTGGACTCACGCCAAAGTATCAACTGATACCTTCTGTCAGCCGGATGAATTACCGTTTGCCTAAACATCATCCGAATGTCTGCGACAAATACAATCTGGTGTCTCCGAAAGCTCGTGAGAATATCCGAAATATCACGACTCAACTTGGGTCCCGAATGTAGACACTGATTCAGGGACATCCCGTTCGAGGTAGGTGCTGACCCATCAAAAACAACTCGAATCTTGCCGGTAGGGGTTCGCAGGACGGCATGGTGTGGAAGGAAACAATGTTCCTCAGATCTCCAGTCCACACCCGATACAGACATGTGTCCTAACGACTCATACTCCCTCATGAAATCGACGTATTTTTGTTTAAATACGGCGTCCCTTGACATCCTACGCTCCATCGACATCAATCTCGTCTCAGCCATCTTCCTAGATTCTCCTAGTGGCGGTCGATCGGCCCTGAAAGGCAGTCGAGTTACAAAACGACCAGAACGAAGGCGACCAGTACTATTCTGGTAAAACAACTCGCACTCTTCTTCGTCTGCGTCGACTCGACGAACGGTGGGAGGTTCCTCTATCTCCCAGAAACGTTGGATAGCGTCTGACAACGCTGAGCCAATAAGTATGCCATCTGACTCGGCAGGCCTAACCATTGGCAATGCCGGACCCATGATCACGTGACCAAACTTAGTATCCACAGCAATCAACCCGTCCGGCTGAAGAACTCGCCGATCCGACAACAGAAACTTACCCAGAACGTCTGCTCCCAGTAGCAGGTCGACCGGGGCTGGAGTGTCAAAATCGGGATCCGCCAACTTGAGTCCTGATGTCAGGAATCGAACGGCCGGATTCAACTTCACCAAGGGGTGTCTGCCCATGACATGCGTCATTACTAAAGCTTGCACGGATGTTTTTGTCAAAATGTCATAACGTGGAGAGAACGTGATCACCGATTGACCAACTACATTCGTAACCGTAACATTCCCCACGCCCCGTATTGATTTATTATACCTATTTACCTTGAGGCCCAACCATTTTGCTAAATCATTCGATACAATGCAGCCCTGAGCTCCAGAATCTAATAGGGCGCGAACGTATGTTGGGTTGCCCGCCAAATCCCAAACAAGCACAGAGGCGATCGGTAACACCACCGTCTCTGGTTGGGGGGCAACAAATTGTTGGGCCGCAAATTCCTAGCGAGGGCCCCCGGGGCCCCAATCTGCCTGTAACCGATCAGGTAGGCAGCTATACGCCAGAGGGTCCCATTGTACAAAAGGCCCACGCGCCGGTTCCATTGCCACCCTACGTCGCCCCCCGAAGGGGGGTGGGCGTGAATTCAACCGTGGCCGCTCCATGAGCGGGGGGGACATCACATGCAACCGACGAGGACGAGGCGACGAGCGGGGCGACAACTGAGGCGGCGTCCGAACCGCACCCGCATAGCTCGAAGGTGTCCCATGCCACCCGCCCGTTACGGCCTGCTCAACACACCCAATGTCCCGCTGAGTCGGATGCTGAGTCGCAACCGAAAACTCAGGGCCCCCCATGTGATGACCCTGACTGCGGCCCTGCACCGCTGGGTGGCCGCGTGCTTGTGGCCCCATTGCCCGCTGAGTCGGATGCTGAGTCGCAACCGAAAACTCAGGGCCCCCCATGTGATGACCCTGAGTGCGGCCCTGCACCCTAGTACTGCCCTGTGCACGTGGGGACGTTGGCCCCTGAGTTGCGCTCCGAGTCGCAAACGAATTCTCAGGGCCCCTTGCCGTGTCACCCTGGGTACGGCCCTGTGGTGGCTGTTGGCCGGACCGGTTCATGCACAACAGATTGTTGTGGGCCCCACCACAATATCCGCACATTTGTGTGCGCGTGCAGTCCCTAGCCATGTGTGGCCCGAGGCACAGGAAACACCAGCTCCGCTGCTTGGCCATCCGGCGCCGTCCCTGAACCCTAAGTTCCCCGAACTTATTGCAATTGGCCACAGCATGGCCAATCTGCCTACAACATGGGCAGGTCTCACCATGTGGGGTCAATTCACTCACAGTCCCATACGACTGCCGGTTGGTGCGGTCCTTCCTCGTCGGAGGGCCCCTACTCACAGCGCTCCCGGCAGCTCTCTGTGGCTCCGAAGGATGGGTGACCGTCAACCCCAAATTCTCTGCCCGTCGAGCCTCCTCTTCCAAGAATCCGACCAAGTCGGAGAAGGCGTGCAGGTCCTCGGCCGACCTCCCGTGAGACTGTTCGAAACGAGTCTGCACGTCAGCGGGTAGGCGGGAAAGTACAATGTACAACAGTAGGTACGACCATTCACCAACCGGAAGTCCAAGATTCTCTAGAGCCTTGGTGACGGACAACAATGGGTTCAAAACCTCCGTCTGTATGGCCCCGACCTTGTTCACAACCGGGATACTAAACAAACGGTTCAGTTGGGCATCGGCCAACCTCCGTTTGTTGTGGTAACGTCTGACCAACAATTGCCTGGCCGTTTCATAGTTACCCTCCGTAACTGTCAAATGAGCGACCAGCTCCCTAGGCTCACCCCTCAATGCTGCCACCAGCTGAGCCATCTTGACAGACTTGGTAATGTCCGATCGCATGTGCACCAAACTGTCGAACAGATTGATGAAGCTCATCCATTCACCGGACACTCCGTCAAAGGTAGGCATAGTTATGGCAGGTAATCTGGACCCCGATCCCTGAAGCGGCAGGGGTGCTTCAATGTCACCACCATGGCTGGACTCGCGCTGTCTCCGTATGTCCGCAGCCTTCTGCGTGATAGCAGCTGCCATCTCCATACATTGGTCGACATCCCCTATCAACCGTGACAGCCTGTCAGGTGCACAACCATCAACTGATTCCGCCTGCGCGGACAATTCGAGCACCCTATTGTAACGTTCCTTAACGTCCATAGACCGCTCCAATACCAGATCATGCCTATCTAATCGGTCTATCAGACCGTGTGCGGAGGAAAACCATCTGAGTTCCTTAGAAACACCCTTCTGGATTTCAGATAACGACATGATCGGAACGATAATTACTCACAATTTGCAGTAACTCAATTTTATTGGACCCTTCAGTTTATAACCCAAACGAGGGAACCCTAAACTATAACTTAAATAATGTTGTTTTCCTTAAACAATAGGAACTGAGTTTTATATCTATATAAATTATGCTACACTTCTAATATTCTAATCTTGTAAATAACAAGTTAGTTTCCCTTTATTATTATAACACACACAGATAATAGTCAATATTAGTTCAATTAATAAATTGCTATACACTTGCTGCACAATAAACTGAAAACAATGTAATAGCCTGCTATCAATAGATGTAACTACCTATGTTAACCAAAACATTCATTCAATACCATTACTAGACCACAAATAGATTGACTAACTAGTAATTCAATGCAAATTTCAATTCACCTACAATGTACCTAATACAATGCGTACCTAAGTTGAGTACCTACTATTCTGAGTCACATCTCAGTACAACTGGTCATTTAGGGAAAACCGTAATATCTATCTGTCTACTACCAGCAATAGACTTATAGCTTACAAATACTACCAATCTATGTGGATATAGGAACAAACAAGTTACCTAACCGCCTAGATACCTACAGATTGATAGTCCCAAGTCGTGCTTTCCTGAAGCCCTTGACGGCTGCAAATCTCAGGAAACCACGCTCTGATACCAAAATGTTCAGGCTTCTCAGCACCTAATGACCTCGTAGGGGCCCATCAGCTACGAGGTAGCGTGACGATCAGGTGCCAAGAAGTGATGAACGTCGGCGATTCACCGAGCTAAAGTTATGTGGGGTAGATCTAACCTGGTCTGTGCTTCGGTCCCGTCAACCTCCTGTCTCTCTGCAAGGCCCGGGCGCGCCCTAGGCTCTTCTTGGTAGACAGGTTCTTCAGCCAACCAGGTATGACTGGCGGGCCAGCGTCAATGAGCACAGTGGTCCAACACAGGTTATGTTTCTACGTGGTAAATACGAATCGGGCACGAAAATCCGAACTTTATCTGGTTCGAGAGACAACGGCACACTCAGCTATATTAATAATCCTGAGGGAATCCCGAATACATTCCAGATGCCCTTTGATTTAATTTCAACAACCTAATCAACACGCGTCTTTTTCGTCTGTCAGTTGTCAAAACTGCCAGATTGACAGCTAACGTCAAATTAAAATGACCGTTCAGAAACCATCGATCGAATATCGATGGTTTCTGGAATCGAACAGCCGGGATTAAAAAGACCAGTGTAAAACTATGTAGAAAAATAAATAAAAAATTAAAAACAATTGAATAATAATTATAAAATAATAAACAAAATAATGTAAAATAATAAATAAAAACTGTGCCACTGCCATTCCCGTATGGGAATAGATGAACGCTATGCATGTTGTAAACAAAATAATTATTTGTGTCTCGAGGGAGCAAAATGACGACCCGAATAGCTGAGTCGGCAGTGAGCCTACGAAGCTAAGGGTCCCGGGTTCGAGTCCCGGTGGGGGCTAATATTTGTTTGATGAGAACAGATGTTTGTACCCTTGTCATAGTTGTTTATCTATCTAAGTATAATATTTATCTATTTAAGTATGTGTATCGTTGTTGTAGCGGCCCCAGGCCAAGGTCGTAGCCGCCGCTAACAGTGGCTATGATCGTCTATTCTATCTATCCCAAAATGAGAGGACCCGATTCGGCTGTAAGTTTTGTAAGTAAGAATGATAAGTCTGAATTTCTCGTTCGTCGAGAAATCCGTTAGGCGTACAATAGTCGAACGAAGTTTTGGTTCAGAAATTACAGTTTCTAGTTAGACAGAGAAAGCATATATGTCCGCGAGCCGGTAATTCGCATCAGTCAGCGGTGTATTGCGCCAAAACGGTCGTTGTTATATTTTATGTGATGGCACCATCTGGTTTTTGTATATATGAGCGCATTGGAACATCTTTTGTTTTAGTTTTAGTTTTAGTGATCGATCACAGTTATAGTATAGATATCCGTCGTAGTTTTACGACGTGAGTACTCAATGATATTTCATGTGCTCGCTAGTAGCGGCTTGTGGTGGTTCCAATTATATATTTGATTCACGGCAATAACGATCCGAAAAGACCGGTTTACACAATTGCGATTTGAGTTCCGAAATGGGTTCTGAACTAGCGGTTACCTCGAAAGGTCCGTAACGTTTTGAAACCTTCAACTCTGCGCAATTTGAGCTGGATGTTATCGAAACGCAAGCATTATTGTTTTAGGATATCTAACCCACACCATAGCGAAGTGCATAATTCGATAAATACCGAACTATGAATTCCACTAGCCGCAGCACGTCCTGGGCTGAGCCAAATCATATATACCGACTCAACTTACACATTAGATATCCAGCGAAATTTACATTTAATTTAAAAATGCAACTTGAATCCAATCTGACCCAAGGCAATGCAAAACACCTACCCGGACCTAAACAATGAACTTTAGACTGTAAATTGATCTCTTCGCGCGTCCCCGATAACACTCAAATGTCAAAATATCAACAGGATATGTTATCTGTGTTGACACCGGTTTAACTTTGTTCTGAATATGTTATTTCCATCCGCGGAACCTCATCGATCAAACAGTCTCCCTATGCCCTGACAACCTAGGTTTAGCCGCAACTAAACTCCTGTCTAGCCTAGTCTAAAAACCTAGTGTTATACCACGTCCATTATCGACACCACTCGAAAATGGTTGAGTTTGATTTGAATGTGCTTGAATGTTTAACGACTGTGTGTGTGGGAATTACAAGCTCGCTACTCGAAAGGAAATGAGGAGAGGATTAGCCCGCGAATATCCTAAGAGCCAATCCAGGAACCCTATGGTGAAGGAAAAAGGAATTTAGGGTCGCTCCAAGCCCAGACTCAGACTCAGATAAATTGACTTAAAAGTTCTTTCCTAACGACCCAAGGATAGTTTTGGAATTAGGGGTAGGTTGAAATAAAGGTAGGAACCGAGGTATATCTCGGCGCTTCAGACACTCACGAAAACCCACTGAAACTTCGCAATCACAAATTCGTATAGTTCTGACGCGTAACACGGCAGACAAAAACTGTTTAGAACTCGTGAAGACGACTGTCGCAGTAGCTAGACGCTGAGACTGAATGCTCTCCCCTCCCAGACCCTCGTATTTATATGCCCCACATGCGTCCTTTGCAAATACGCTCTGCCCAAGCGAAGCTTCTTATCACTAACTACACAGGGTCCAATTTCAACCATGCCATGCAGATCCGCCGTTCTACAAATTGTGTGTACGCATATTCACTATGATCAACCGTAGGTTATCACTCAAATCATTTGGTACTGCCGATACACAGAATCTGTTGATCGCTGACCAATAAAAGCTTGTTGCGATTAATTAAGCATTACCCGACCGCTAGCTGCGCGTAGCAAAAGACCTACCAGAATGATATTCAATCCAGAGGTGTCAGACCCTCCATCTCATACCTCAATCGCAATTGTATATTTGCAATCTACATAATAGCTTTCTCCGTTCCGTAATAACCTTTCATTATTTAGTTATTCATAATTTTATTCAACGCGCAGCCAAATCGGCTCTCATCTCTACACATCTCGCAGGAATGCGACAAAAAAACTTGGCCTGAAAACTTCCACGAATCAACCCACGCATCGGCTCTGTTTTTTTTTGCTAACTTTGCCAGTGAGCTACACAAAACCCCCAAACGTTATCTGAACCGATTCTCGTATTCAAAACAGCGCGGCGTTGGGCTAGCCCTCTGTCACGCAGAATGAAGTATCTAATGTACCGACTCTCGTGTACCATTACATTGTCTAGTACCCAAGGTACAGGGAATCCTAGTTCGGGGCTAAATCAATGTGTGTAAATAGTGTCCAAGGTATTATTATAATGATTTATTTACGGAGAGGGCGGTACATTGAATCCAGAGTGAAACGAAGGATTCTACGATAGAAACGTGAGCGTAACATAGGATTCAAGCGTTAACGCCCATGACGAAAATAATTTTGCTCCTGAGTGAAACGTACAATTTTTTACACCGACTATGAGGAAAATTTAAATAAAATGCTTTAAAAATAATGAAATAACTCTACTTTGAATTATACTTTCACCACTTTTACAGTAATCGAACAACGAAAACAGCACTATTTTTTATAATGGAGGACGGAATGTGAAGGATTTGGGAAAGGTCGCCACAGATAAAATATTCCTGTGCTACTTTTACCAATGTGTAAAAATAATCGAATCTTGATCTCAAGTTTCATTATAACAAAACAACAGTCATCGATAGTTTCGATTTCAGTAAAACATATAATTTAATGGGACATTTTTTTTTATATTACGAAAAATTCATAAATTTTCATATAACGTTAAAGTTAAAACTTGAAACATGTTCGTTTTTAATCGATTACGATGAAATTACCATCGATTATTTTATTAAGATCTTCGTTCAATTGGCACATTACGTAAATGCTACATGCCAATGAATAAATCAAAAAGTAGCTTGAACAGCAAAGTAGCATTTTGCTCCCTCTCGTTGTGGAGCAAAACTTACTTTTCCGAATGAAAGGTGTGAAAAAATATATATTTCTCAAACATGCAATGAAATGTCGTCATTACGTGCGTTACAGCAGTCTTGGAAGTATTACGTTTCGGGCCGCACAACTCGAGAGAACTGTAAAGGAATTTCATACAAAATTTCAGGCCTAGGCCGGGAAGTATTTTTTTTATGCTCAAAGCAAAATACATCAACGGGCGCACGGAAATTACTTTTTTTTTTATTTCAGTAGTATTTTTAAACTTGAATTTATTTTTTGAGTGGTGTGTTTTTTTATATTTTTGAGAAAAGCACTATACGTGCCTATGGCCGTGAAAAGGGTTTGCCGGCTTCGTATCACTATCCGGCCTCACTTCTATACCTACTTAGCCGGCAAGCACTTCTTTCCCGGTGTCTGCAGTAATGTACTATTATTCGTCCCCATTATTTAGAATGCTCTTATGGTGGTGGTGGTGGTGCTTGAAATTTAGTCATAACGGCTCACACTGCAACATAGCCATAGTTACATCAGTCGCTGCGGCAGAACAGTGCGGAAATTGTATACTTTTTTATGTATGTTCCAAAACAACTGATTATTTATATAATTTTAAACACAACGCTTTAAGTCTTTTTTAGTTCTTAGTTGACGCAAGAACCATATCAATATTTCTATATGATCCCAAGAAATATCGCGTCTCGGGTGAAAAATAAATAAATAAATATTAGAAGACAATCTTACACAAATCGAGCTAGGCCCATAGTAAGCTCAATAAGGCTTGTGATATGGGTACTAGATGACGATATATTTAATAGAGATAAATACTTATGTAAATACATAGAAACACCCAAGACTAAGAAATAAATATTCATGCTCATCACACAAATATTGCCCTTCCCGGGATTTGAACCCAGGACCGTCAGCTTCATAGGCAGGGTCACTACCCGCTAGGCTAAACCGGCCGTCATTAAAATATCTATTTAGTTTTCTTTTTTCATACAGTTTCTATCGACATTATGAAGTTTTTAATCACTACGATTAAAAGGAATCCATAACACATAATTTGACTTTGAGTTTGAGCTCACACATACACACATTTTCTTCTTCGGACTCTCACTGACTTCTCTTATCTTGTGTGCAGTATTTTGGTGACCTTCTCACCGATTAGCCAATTCAGCAGCAGTTGTTAATTTAAATTCATTGGCACTTCGAGTCGCCAAAAGATCTTCCACTCTGCGTCTTTTCGTTTTCAACGATGACTCATCAAAAGTTTTTTTAGGTCGATCTACGGACTGGACACCTTCTGTTGATATTGAGGGGCAAGGCGTGTTCACAATTACAGTTCATAGTATATGTTCACCTTCCAACCAGTCTATGTTTTGCCAGAAAAGTGTCCTTACAAGTCTTCGCTTTGCTCCACTTTTCGCTTAACTTTGCAGATATACTGGAAAATTTCATCTTCAGTTTTCTCATCAGTATATCAACGATGCTATGATTCTTGCAAAAAAAAATCCATAATAAGTTGAATCTTTTCTGTTTTCTCATGTTTCAACCTTTCTTCAAAAACTCAGATTTCGCCATGGTTTGACCCGTTCTGGAAAAAAGACAATATATTTACTTGCGGGGAGTTTCGGGCGCTTGAGATTGTATAAAACTAAAGCTTAAGCTATTAATAGCGTAGTTATGACATGTTATAAATCCAGTCTGGATACATATGGATACAAAAAGTTGCAGTCCTTGAAAGTTTACATTTATGAAAAAAGATTTGAAATTTGGGCTCCTAGTTTCGAACTCATTTACTTAGAACCCGAAATATAGGTACATAGCAAACTTAATAAAATAGGCAAATTATAAAGTACATAGCATACTTCAGCATAATAATCCATCACAAAAATCACCATTCACTGCAACCAATTAAAGGAAAATGCAACTGATTAGCATATGCAAATCTGAATTCCTAATCACCTACCTTTATCCCCCCTATAACGGGATCTTAATGAGGTGCATAGGATAATGATTTCTCGAAATTCCTTACCTATAAAGGCTTCTTTACGTAATTAGACAGTCATTTCCTAGAATTTCCGACATGACTTTTGTCCCGCTAGCTTGTACTCGACGAGTCACTGTGCGATGGCCAGTTCACGTAAGTAATTATCATTAAACGCCGTTTGAGCGAGGATATTCTCACAACAAAATGTCAAAATGAACAATAAAAATAATAACAACAATGAAGTATCAAAATGTATAACGATAATTCGAGAGTAACGAGCGCGTCGAGATCGAGACAATGTGAGAAGAAATCTAGACTGACTTTTTTGTGTGTGAGTAAATATTGGGCGCCATTTTAGATTCATTTCACCAACGAGGTAAAATACTTACGCATTAACAGGCAGGCGTATGGCAAAATATTATGCAAACATTCTTCTTTTTATTGTTGGCGGACTTGCTAACCTCTTTTGAGGTAATTTTTGCCAGGATATCGTATTTGAAAGATTACATTTTAGTCAGATTGTCTATCGAGAACCCGGAAATTACCGTGTTGAGAATAATTTATTGCTCGTTAGCACTATCGGGGGAGGATAGGCTGGCTGTGGGATCCAAGTATTTCCTGTGGACGCAAGCAACTGCCTCCCCAATAGACAACTTGACTTTGTATTAGCTGACGAGATTGATTACGAACACAAACTTCACTACTACAACTTCGTAAACAGGTCGCTTAGTGTCGTAAATACTGAAATGCCAGGCAAGCAAGGCACTTCAATATCGCGTTCCGAGTCACGTCAACAAAGACATCATCGCTAACGTGACGTCACGACGATCATGCCCCTTTCGAGTGGGAAATGACGACAATCATAGATATCCATTCGGAACGCTTTGAACGCGACGGTAGATGTTAACACTGACAGATGACACTCTTATAACACAACTTTTGTTAGTTATTGACGTTATTGTCATTTCGAGTCGTAGATAGTCGTAGTAGTTATATTAGCCTTGTTTTGGGTGAATAAGTGAAAAAACAAACAATTATGGAGTGCCAGGAGTCGCTGTTCTAAGTTTGATTGTCAGCTGCGTGACACCTGTCACTTTTGATGGCTCGCTCACAGTGCTGACTGTCAGAAGTATGGGTGATAATAACACAACATGGCGGCGTTAGTGATGCCATTCATGACCACCTATCAACCATTTTGAGTCATCTTATTACGCTAAAACTCATCCGGAACGACCACATAGATGCTATAATCGATTATGGTGCGCCTCGGAACGCGCCGCAATGAGGTACCCTCAGCACTCCGCAATATGATCCCTTTGGTTTGTACACTTCTTCTGTAACTTGTTTCCAGGGCCATAAAACAGATTAAAAAAAACACTTTCTGCATTTCACTCACAGACAATTTAAAGGTTTAATAAGTACATATCTGCATTTCTATTTCTATTCTTTTGTAGTTCACAACATAAATTAGGTACCTATACAATTCATCTTAATTTATATCTATGATACAATTCAATCAGTGTAACTACCTAAGTAGTTTCGTCGCGCTAGTGATACCGATAAATACAAACAAATTTCTATGAAATGAAATCTCTTGCGCTGTAAAGTAGAGATCAGATCAGAATGAAAGAAATCAAAACCGAAATAGAGGATATTGAGTTTGTGGCAGTGGACTCTCACGATGTGCATCAACTGTGCACGGCTTGTCTGTGTTCGACACGCACTACACACATCCTCCATGACGACACACTGAAGAAGTACTACATGAACATCCTCACTGAGACGCAGGTCAGTATCCTGTCCATATCCTCTGCCAAACGTAATAAAATAGTATATTTCACTTGGGTAGTTCTAGAAACCAACAATTCAAAACTATACAGGTTCTCATTAGAATATGAGGACATTGGCAAAATTGATTTTGATTGGAGTGTAGAAAAGGGGGCGCCAAGGAAAAAAAGGGGCTTCCGGCCCCTTGTCAACACTCTGAACTTGATTTCCATTAAGGTTGAGCCATACACCACCACATTGGCTTAGAGCGGGCCAATGGAGGAGTTTTAGCGACCCATCTGGCTTTCAGAATTTTTTAAGCTATTGTCTAAGGGCCTCTGGCTCAGAATTGAGTTATCAACATATTATTTATGAAACAGGTGGTGTTAGACGCTTATGTTGTGACATTCAGAGTCTGCTGGGAATGTCTGATGCTAATGAAGAAAGCCGTGCACTTCAGAGACCGAGTGAGACACTCCTATAACACACTGCTCACTGCACACATGCAAATACTGGATGTTAAGGTACCTGTTAAGATATTTACTTAACACATAGGCTGAACCAACTATAACTGGTGCTCAAACAATGGGAATTGGGTAAAATCATTCTAATACAGGACCGATCCTCCACTAGTTTCTATGGTCCACAGGAGTCCCACTTCATAATCTATCTATCTATCTATCATGTAGGTTGTTGAAGACCTATGGTTAGAGAGAAAGGCAAACAAGGTTGAGAGGACAGGTTGATCGGTCACACCTGCCAGTTGGTTGAATGACATATGCATATGAAATAATTGCTGTTACAAATCTCTCTGTCTTGCCTTTGGTCATAAATTGACTTGTAAGTTTACCATTTGTCTGGCTTGCATGCATTGGATCTAAACAGGGCGAAAATTGACAGATGTCACCTAGAGTACTGAAGATTCTATTGTGGGCATTTGTGGAGGAACAACATAAAATTTGCCTTAATTTTTATGTCAGTTTTTTTCCTTTTCCGGCCAGCAGAGTAGTGTAAGGTTTAATTAACCATGCAGCAAAGAATATGAATTTGTCATTGGTGCTATTGGGAGGACTTCTTCATATCTCCAAAGCTATAGCGATTTGGTTCCTTAAATCTATAATCCCGCCAGATGTTGAATCTATAAACTCTCACTTTTTGTACCACCACCTCGAATCCTTGAAAAATCATCAGAAAGAAGAATAGAAGAAAGAATATCAATTTATTCGGACTACGCCATAACACACACAACATAAAATACACGATAATTATGAGAGGACAAGAAAAAAAGTGAAACATACAATTGAAGGAGAAAGTAATAACAACTAATATCGCAGACAATAATATACACACGCGTCACAAAAGTAAAAGTACATACCACACAGTAACTTATATGTATAGTACATACACAAGACAACAAGAAATAAATAAAAGCAAAATACAAATTTGTTGCGACGAGTAGACAGTAACGTCGTGAAGTGTGTGCCTAGGCGGCGAATAGGTTGCGACTCAGCATGTGCCACAGAACCTGCAAGAGGTCCTGCAACGCTGGTATTCTGTCGGCACCTTATCAAGGAGGAGAAGATAAAGGGTGGGGGTTAATAAACTACTTTTTATTAAAACTGCATATATGTATAATTGATATGAAAATAAATAAACTATAGGAAAAAATTAGGAAAATTTAGTGGATGGATAAGCTAAGTAGGAGGCGAATTGACATCAGAAATATAATTATAATTAATAAATAATACATTAAAAAACACTAATTGCATAAATAGTTGAGAGTATAAGGGATATTAAATATTGCATACTATAGATTGTTCAGTGACTTAACCGATTCACATACGTACATTAAAAAGACTTAGCTTTAAGATAATATAACTAGCAAACGCGGGGATTTCACTTTTGTTACAGTCATATAAACAAGTGAATTGTTTTCTTTTGAACTAATCTAAGCAGAAAAGATAGTGAAAACTCAAAAGAAAGACATTATGGCCAAAATGAAAGAAACATTACATCACTTACTTTGTAGTCACCACACACTATATGGTTAACAAATAAACAATGGACAGGTATATAATCAATTGTGGTCTTTTTCTCACATAAACAATATTTGTCTTTACCAGCTTACAGCTAATTATTAAATCACTAAGGTAGTTGAAGATATCATTAAAACAAAATTCTTATAAGTGAATGTCTAGCTGGTGTACAAGCCAAGGTGTATAACTAAGCCAAGGTGTATTTGTCCTGCCTGCCTATCCTCTTCTGTGGGGCCGAAACATGGATGCTCACTAAGCAAATTATGCACAAGGTATTATGTAGGTAAGCGGATAATGGGACTGCGATGGAGATGGGCGGAACACTTGGCTAGATGTGTTGATGGACGGTGGAACAAAGCAGCCTTAGAGTGGTGGCCAAGAGGAGCCACAAGACCTGAGGGCAGACCGCCTGCCGGATGGTTCAACAATATCAAATTAACAGGACCTCAATGAATGCTGCTGGCACAGGCATCGTGGGGTTGGCGCTATAGAGCAGAGGCCTCTGCCCAGCAGTGGGTTGATGTAGCCCGAATATGATGATGAGATTATGTATGTCGGTCTATGTCTATCTAGGCCAGCAAACATCAAGATGATCTCTCTAGCATCAAGTCTTTATGTTAAGTTCTATATTTCGATGTTTGTCTTTGATTCAATTCCAGTCAGAATAATGTAATCATTATAAATACCTATCTATTCAAAGTTTCTGCTGTGTATTTTAGTTTTTTTTTTTATCAAATATCAATACAAAATAATCATTTATCAGTTTTTATACAATATATTTTGAACAATCTGTGATTAATGATTACCTATATTTTAATCTGAGTTAATTTACCTTTGTGTTGACCGAATTAATGTGATAAAAGAAAAACAATTGGCATTCCAATTCCAGGCAAAATTATCTAATTGTTGTAAATATCTTGTCAAATGTTGAAATGTGTATTTGAGATTTAAAAATATTTATGACTAAAGGTCCTAATTATTTATTTAATTTTTCACTATATTGGGTGCTTGCACCTATGAAATTGGCGAATTTTTCTTACAGATTTGGAAGTTCGTGTGATTCAATAGCTGTCTCCATTTATTTTATTGTTGAAAAGTTTATTTCAAAGCTTAACATCTACATATTAAATTTTCTTTTTAAATTTTTTGTTTGATAGCTAAAATGTAATCTTCAAAACGAGTTCTTGCTCAATGTGGTCCATTTTCATGATAAGATTCGTAAATATTTATACATCGGACACAAAAAATTATTTTTCAAAAATTTTATCAAATTTTCTGTTATTTATATGTTGTCTCATTCATGCACGCAGTTTTATAAAATTAGGATTGGTCATTCCTAAAAAAAATGCAAAAATTTTGTATTGAAAATTGAATTTCCTTCAATTTCTCCATACAAAACGCTGATTTCATAGGTAAGCGCCTAATATTTTTAATATTCTGAGATTACTGATTACCTGTAGTTTAATCTTATTGTACGTAAATTTAAATGTGTGATACCTTTTTAGCGTAGCTATAATAATTATTCACTTAGGCCTATAGGTCTATACTATACCTATTATCACTCGGGAGTTTAAATGCCTAATTATGTACAGTTACGTACACTAGTTTATCAACACACATATCATAAGCTCTCTTTGAGGAACCGCATGTTAGACCGGCATTGTGGCATTGATCATTGCTTTGCAGTTGTTTAGCTTGTTCTGTAGTACCAACTTCACAGGCAAACTAGGGTCGACACGCAGGTGGGCGACGGCTTTCGCAATTTAAATCATTCAGTTCGAAATTTGAATGTCATTATATGTAGAAAAAGTACACATAATGACCATTATGTGTAGTTTTCCAGATATGAAACGAGTTTTTACCAAGTAGTTTAACATAATGCTGATCGTAACGTGCGGTTTTTGAACGCAGTAAAGAGGGTTTATGATACGTGTGTAGATAAAAAGATTAATGATTTGAAAGATTTGTTTCATTGTCTATGCTTTTCACTAAAAGGTGATGTGATAGTATCTAATACGTGAAGGTTTTCATTTAATCAAAGTTTATACAAAAAAAAGATTCTAGGTGTAGGCTATTTGACGTGGCGGGATTCGACATCAACGAACCAAATCCGATGGGCTAGTCCTCTATCACCCAAAGTGGACTAGTGAATAACTGGCTGGATAGATAGATGATGATGTGGGACGCTCGCTGAACACAGGCGGGTGATCGGTCCTCTATTGTGACTATTTCAAACCATTCCCAGTGTGGGCACTGGTTAATGGGCTCTGATAGAGAAACTCTCCAAACGAGAGAGTTTTTAGACGTGTTTCACCGTATTCGCATGGCATAAGGTTCAACATTTTCAACAAGGTATTTCGTAAATTGGTTTGGTAAATTTCGAGCCATAGGGATGTAAGTTCAACTGAAGGTGATAAATAATAATAATAAATATTAGAGGACAATCTTACACAAATCGAACTAGTTCCATAGTAAGCTCAACAAGGCTTGTGTTATGGGTAAGGGACGACGATATATTTAATAGAGATAAATACTTATGTAAATACATAGTATCAAGTATTCATGCTCATCACACATATATTTGCCCTTACCGGGATTCGAACCCAGCACCGTAAGCTTCGTAGGCAGGGTCACTGCCAGCTAGGCTAAACCGGGACGTACGTTCAACGGAAGTTCCCTCCCCAATTCTCGTTGTTCTTTTAATGAATTCTAGTATGTCCTAAGCTTTGTCAATGGGGTTGGCAACTGTCAAAGTGGCGCTAGTATCGGTTGGTTCCCTGACGTCAAAGTCACGCTTCCGTGTTGCCAGTACAGTGTGTTCAATCGCCAGTCATGTGCGCATATAGTAAAAAACCCCTGCCAAAAAGACAAAATTAAGTTGTATAGTAGTAATTACATGAGATTATATCATATACCTACTCGAAAAATTACTTTTGTTGTGTAGTAAATAGATTCCGATAACCAATTATCACAGAAAAAAATCCAGAAATTAGTCGATCGTTGAAATTGGCAACTGGATAAAGGTACTAAATGCACGTGGCGCCACCTATGATTAGCTTTCACCGGCCAACCCCATTCATCAACTAATAGCATCCAACCCTAGTGTACGCCAGCTTAAGTGAAGTTCGAAATAGAAGCTATCTGTGTTGCTCAGATATCCCATATGCAATCATTTGTAATTTTTATATTGTATACTTACACATATCACTTCACAATCTTCGAATGTCTTTATTACTGTAGATATTTACATAAGCAAACGTAATTTAGCAAACGTAATTTTTTGTCTCTTCTGTACATTGGACCACTGTGGGCGAATAAGAGTGATCTCTTTTTAAAATTGGTGGTTTTTATCTAATACAAATATTACAATATTAATTATTATAATTAATAAGCAGGAATAAATACTTACAATTTTTTAACAGCAAGTTCTGTGTTGAGCTAGATTAACCCCATACAGACCCGTCATTTACGAAATCTTGAACAGTGTAATATCACTTACAAATTGTTCAGAGAACGTCCATGGAAAAGCAACCTCGATATTAACGCACACACTGCCAGAGTGATACGCCTGCACAATTTACTGCACAAGAGTTAAAATATAGACACCGATGTATTCAGTGACGGACTAAGCTCATTCAGATCTAAACTCGATTCTTATTTACGTCGACCACACACTTGATCTCATTGTTATTTAATTATTTTATTATAATTAGTAAAATCTTATCCCACAATTGTTAATTACACAAACTAAATTCTTAATTATTATTTCTAACGATGTAATGTTATACACATATGCATACAAAGAGTGTTTGTTGAATTAATTAAGAAAACATGTAACATCTGTTGGTGAACCAAAATAAATAAATAAATCCCTTTTTTGACAAAGTCGCTTTTACACATAACACATAGCGCCGGTTTCAGAAATTCACTAAATTAAAACTTAAGTATCATTCTGTCTCGTTCTTTTTTGCTACATCAGCAGAGACAGACCGTTACTTAAGTATTTGATTTATGTTATTCTCAATTCAGAAATCGGAGAATTGCCATGCAGAGCACTTATCTCTAACAAGAGATTTCTTTCTAAAACTTGTCCTATAACTCAACGTCATGCGAGTTACAATTGTTAATTACACAAACTAAATTCTTAATTATTATTTCTAACGATGTAATGTTATACACATATGCATACAAAGAGTGTTTGTTGAATTAATTAAGAAAACATGTAACATCTGTTGGTGAACCAAAATAAATAAATAAATCCCTTTTTTGACAAAGTCGCTTTTACACATAACACATAGCGCTGGTTTCAGAAATTCACTAAATTAAAACTTAAGTATCATTCTGTCTCGTTCTTTTTTGCGACATCAGCAGAGACAGACCGTTACTTAAGTATTTGATTTATGTTATTCTCAATTCAGAAATCGGAGAATTGCCATGCAGAGCACTTATCTCTAACAAGAGATTTCTTTCTAAAACTTGTCCTATAACTCAACGTCATGCGAGTTACAGGAGATAGGCCTGCTACCATAGGATCTTATCTGGCAAAAACATTAAAAAATATATTGATTTAAGATAGGCGTTTGTTTGATAAAATTCAAAAACACGGCCACCCAGCGTCAAATTTATAGTAACAAAAGATTTCATTCTACAAGTTGTCCCATAACTCAACGTCATGCGAGTACCAGGAAATAGGCCTGCTTGCATAGGATCTTATCTGGCGAAAACATAAAACAAAAAGATTGAGTTTATGATAGGCATTTGTTTGATAAAATTTAAAAACACGGCACAATGCGACTCATTTATAGTAACTTTGACAACAAATTATCAATGAACCAAATCACACAGACTTTTCTGAATATGTTTATAAGCAGGCCTATCTCCTTGTACTTAATTGACATTGAGATAAAGGACAGCCTGCCTGTTAAGACATGGATATGTTGCAGGAGTTGCAGGCATGCCTAGCGAGCTCTGTGGGCTGTCCCGGGAGGCTGCAGGCCTGCGTCAGCCACACCATCGACATCCGCCCTGGTGACCATGGGCTGACCACTGACGATGATCGCGAAGTTCCGCTGAACAACAAGACAGACAACTCAGGTGACTCGTGAACATATTATTGTCTAACGTCTTTATGAAAACATTACCCTCCTTCTGTTGCAGTCGAGTGTAAAGATGGTTTTTAGGGTTCCGTACCGTGAAAGTAAAGACAGGAACCTTTATAGGTTCACTTTGTTGTCCGTCTGAATTTCTGTCTGTCAAAACCCGTGGAGGTATAAGTTCAAATTAATATTAATTATTAATTGGTCCATTAGAGCTGTAAAAAAATCAAACTTCTAGGTCATCGCCTCGCAAAGTCAAAAGATACGGCCGTTTATGCCGCTTTGATGAATTTTCTATATACTCACAAGGGAATCAAATATAGGGTACTTCCCGTTGAATTAGAATCATCAGGCAAGAAGTAAGTTCTTAGAGCACAGGTAAAGGAATAAATCCGTAATCAGTACATTTCTAGTTCCATCACAAAAATTGCTATTTGTGCGAGTCTGACTCGCACTAGGCGTTTATATTTAAACAAGGTGGCACAGGCACAGTTGTGCCCACATTTAGCCATGCGATATTAAATTTTAACAAACAGAGGCTTCCCCATCGCCGCAGCGTTGCAGATATTCATATTTTCCTCATGATGATTTTCCTCTCGTCTTTCATTTCATATCATTTCTTGGTAACAACATTAACATTTAAGATTTACATACAGGCACACACATTGCTTCTGGCTCCACACTAGGATACCAATGTCGTGGGAACCAGAAACTGCAACGTCATAAACATGTAAACATTCGAGACTTGGACATTTTTTTCTTTCTATAAAATACCACAAGAATCAACAATAAAATACCACAAGAATCATTAATCCTACCTGAAAAGAGGTTCAAAAACTATGTTAAAAATGAGCTGATAAGAAAGTCCCAATATAGTATTAAGGAATACTTAGATGATAAAACTGCATGGTCCATACCATCTCAGCGCTCAGAAATTCGACGAGGGGCGATGGATCAAGTCTATCACTCGCCGGCGAATTTCCTTAGACCGAAACCAGTACCTGTTGTGAAGTCACTTTTTTTAAAAAGAAGGTATGGGGGAGTTTCTTGCCGTTTCTTCGTAACCCCGAAGCCCACCTTCCGAAACGGTGTAGTCTCTTTTTTATACAAAAAATTGACTTGTAGTTATAAGTAAGTATAATTTTGACGTTGAATTAGATAATTTATTTATTTATATTCAATAAAAAAAAGAATCTGAATCTCTCCCCAGCCTGGATTCGAACCCGGGACCTCTCGCTGAAGAAGCACAGCCTTGACCGTAACACCACCGGGGTCGTCCTAATGGATAATACTTATAATAAGCCGCAGTGCCTCATGTGATATCCGTGACTGTGATCTGACAAAAGACCACGTGTGCACAGCATGTTCTATCCAATCATAATTCAGCGATCTGGTACACATAAGGACATGCCTTGCCAACGTGGTCTTTTGTTTGATCACACTCACCCATGTTACGTACGGAGGGGTTACCACAATCTTTTTCCGATTCAAATTAGGTTCAAAACAAGAACATCGCCATGGCAACCATTTCCATTCCAAATCGACATAATGGGCTTTATTTACCTAATACCAAGTCTTGTTTTGAGACGGTCACGGTAATTTTGGGGATCAAATTAGGTTTCTAATCTGAATCGCCATAAGACGTTGTGGTAACCGTTCACAGTTATTTTACCTCTGACATGTGTCATCTAAACACAGGAAGTAAGGGTCAGAGCTGTCAATCAATCTCCTCGTCCTTCTTTCGAGTACAAAAGGAAGGTAGATCAATCAATCAAATCTCGTTCATTATTTACATTTCTGGCCTCAAATTAAACATTCTACTTTAGCAATGGTCATTTTTTAGAAACTCCCACATATTGATTTTTAGATCTCTTTAATTGCTTGTGCTTAACTAATATATATATTACAATATGAATTATTATAATGAATAAACAGGAATAAATAATTACAAAATTATTAACAGCAAGGTCTGTGTTGAGCCAGATTAACCCCATACAGTCCCGTCATTTAAGTAATCTTGAACATTGTAATATCCATCGTACCGTAGACTGTATGGGGTTAATAGACTCCCGTAGACTGACGCAGTTCTGTCCCTTGCTTCCTGTATTTTGATGACACATGTCAGAGGTAAAATAACTGTGAACGGAGTATAGTTGACGAAGACAGGGAATACCTGGGCACATCAAAGATAAGTGACACACTTATGTGACAGAAATATTGTTTTCTCTTTTTCAGATGATCCTGTGAGGGGCAGTGTGCATGTTATGATCCATAAACCAACGTTCACTGTGGCTACTGATGTAAGGAGTGTCAAATCGGAATATTATAAATACCGGTTCACTTCAACGGAAAATAAGATAGTATCGAAAATTAACCATCGGACATGTGTAAAGAGCGATTATAAGAAAGGCGCAGATGCCTATCAGCAGCATGGAGAGGCGACATCTGAGTGTCACAATGTTGAGGTTGAATTATCCCCAGAAGAACAAGGTGCATGGAGTGCAAAACAAGTCGTACGTGCAAGCGAAAACCACTTTCAATGTCAGGAGTGTCACAAAGCGTTCTCACGAAAAAGAAATTTGAGGGAACACATAAGATTGCATACTGAGGGACCATTTCAGTGTGACGTGTGTCAGAAAATGATTTCCGCGAAACGATGTTTGGTCAAGCATATGAAAATACATACAGGCAAGAGACCCTTTCAGTGTCAGGTGTGTCCTAAAGGGTTTTTAGTAAAAAGATATTTGCTGTTGCATATGAGAACACATACTGGCGAGAATCTTTATAAATGCGATGTGTGTCTTAAAGCATTCTCTAGGAAAAGTGTTTTGTATATGCACATGAGGACACATACCGGAGAGAAGCCACATCGCTGTGAAATGTGTTCTAAATCATTTTCGAATAAAAATAACATGATTCGACATAGAAGAACGCATACTGGCGAAAAGCCTTATCAGTGCGAAGTATGCCATAAAGCATTTTCACAGAAAGGTGAAATGTTGGCCCACATGAAAACACATACTCGTGAGAAGTATCTCCGATGTGAAGTGTGTGCACAAGCATTTGCAGATAAGGGAACATTGTTAATCCATATGGTAACACATAAAGAAGCGAAATCGTTCCAGTGTAGCGAGTGTTTAAAATCGTTTTCATTCAAACAATATTTGCTCAGGCACAAAAGAAGATCACATCCTGGCGATAAACGATTTCAATGTACGCTGTGTCCGAAGGCCTTTACGGCGGGAGGCTTGTTGAGGCACCTTGCGGCGCATTCTATTGAGAAACCATTCCACTGTGTGGTCTGTCCAAAAGTATTTTCACATGAAAGTATGTTTCATCACCACGTCAGATCACACACTAAAGAGAAACAAACTAAAAATTTAAAGTGTGACGTGTGTGATAAAGCTTTCTCGAGAAAAAATGAATTGATTGTGCACATGAGAGTTCATACCGGCGAAAAGCCGTTTCAATGTGAAGTGTGTTCAAAAACATTTAAGCAATTAGGACAATTACTGAAACACTTAAAAACTCATACGGGCGAGAGGCCGCATCGATGCGAGGTGTGCTCAAAAGCATTCATAGAAAAGGGATCTTTGCGTATTCACATGAGATCGCATACTGGCGAGAAACCTTTTCAGTGCGAGTTATGCAAAAAAGGTTTTACGAAGAAGCTTTATTTGCGTAACCATTTACGACGACTACATTATTTTCCGACGGCTGTGGCAGCAAGCTCTACCAATGGCGACACACCTGTAGTGAAGGGATGAGTGACTCATATGAGCCTTAGCATTTTAACGCGCGGACGACGCGTTCTTAGCGCCTTATCAGAGCGTATAGCAGGGGCCCTATTCCGGTAGAGGGGCCTTATACCTGGTAGAAAATGACCATTTTAACATAAAAAACTTTAACCACTGTTTATCACATGTTTACAAAAAACGTTACCACAAAACTGCGTTTTAGGTTGTATTAGGGATAGACATGGCGTAAACTGTGTAATCAATTTATGCAACCGAGAAAGCTTGTTTAGTCAGTGCCTTGCCTGTCAAGATGGCGGAATTATCGATCAGGTGTTCAACTGTATTGGTTTTATTTTCGAAAAAGGATTTTTTACTCCATTATGGTCCAAGTTTTGTCTTGAGGAAACCTACACATCTCCATAGGAGATCGTGAGGAAACCTCCCTAATTGCGGTGATGGGCTATCTCCTCCTATCATGCAAAATGGACTTTTGAACTGTGAACATAGTGAAGCTTTTTCAATAAAAACCTTCACGCTATGTATCGTCCAATGATGAAATTTGTGGTAGACTACTGGGACACAGTGTACTGGGTGCAATTTGTAAATGTGGTACCGGTGTGCCCATCCACTAAAGAAACCAGACTAGCCGCAAGCCGCAGCAATCTTGAGAGAAGTCTCATCTGCCTCAGAGCTACTCAACCATCCAGGCGTCGCTCAAGCTGATGCAGGAGATAGGATGGCTGAATTAGACGAGTTTGCGAAGGAGATAAGCCGGTTTTTTTTACTAGGTTTGTTCCCATTACCTCGCTTCTCGCTACGCCGCTCTGCGCCTGCAACGCATTCCCACGATGTCGCTCGGGCTTCGTGCCTATTCCCACTATGGCGCTCGCACATTAAGGGCAAGCATTGGCAAGAGAAAGATAAATTCTATTCAAGGTATATTTTATTTACTAAATCCAAGGATACGCCTTGGACCCACCAAACCCCTCCCCTGGCCATACCCCTGGTAATAGTAGTGCTGGATATCGCTTGGTAATCATCCAAGTTTTTGACGCGGGCGCAATTGTGCCTCTGCCACCACAAATGGGAAAAGTCACATCTTTTCCCATATGGGTTGGCAGGTACTTGCTTTTCAATTCTGTGTTCATTACCTCCTTCAAAGGTCTGCTGCCCTGGTACTTTGTGGCAGAAAAAACGCTAGGTAGATAGATACAAGTATAAGTATTAAAATATTAATAGGTAAAGTTGGAGATGTTGATTGCTGAGCAGGGGTAGACCTATGTGTACAACAGTATGACGAAATAAACGAGTACTTACATAAATATTAATAGGTACTTGAAATAAAACATATAATGACTATAATTATGTACTAAATACTTATAATATAATACTTGCCACTACTATTATATATAAATGTGCTAATAAATACTTACATACATACTACCTGTAATTCTAAAGAGAGAGGTAATGCTTCTTCACGCGACTTTTAGAGTAGGGCTATCCCTGATGGTGACAGGAAGTGCATTCCACAACCGAATGGCCCGAAGTCTAAACCCGTGCCCATAGGACGCGGTGTTATGCTGTGGAGTTGTGATCAAAGAAAATGCGTGAGTTCTCCGAGGCCTGCTGGAAGAAAGAAATTGAAAACTGTCTCGTAGGAAAGTTGGAGTCTTTGCATCGTTTCACTCTCTTCGGAAATTACAATACTTCCTTCCACGGCATACTAAAGTCACTCTAGCCCAGTCCCTTCTACTTCCTTTAATTGATTATGCCGATGCTTGCTGGGTGAGTGCGAACGAAGAACAACTAAACAAACTCGAACGACTTCAGAACCTCGGGATTCGGTTCGTGTTCGGGCTGCGCAAGTATGACCACGTCTCGCAGTATCGCAAGGAACTGGGTTGGCTCCCGATTCGTCTTCACCGTGATTTCACATATTGACTTTACTCTTTAACATCTTGAGAAACCCCAGATATCCTTCCTACCTTCTTGAACGTTTTGAGTTCCTTTTCTCCAGAGGCAAGGAGCGGAGATCTCACACGGTATCTCTTCTATGTATTCCGCAGCATAACACCGTCGCCTACGAGCACTCGTTCAGGCTGAGGGCCATTTGGCTGTGGAACGCACTTCCCTGCACTATAAGGGACAGTCCCACT
Source organism: Argyresthia goedartella (assembly GCA_949825045.1). Classification (NCBI taxonomy): domain Eukaryota; kingdom Metazoa; phylum Arthropoda; class Insecta; order Lepidoptera; family Argyresthiidae; genus Argyresthia; species Argyresthia goedartella. Next base: position 7,454,936 of record OX463832.1, on the reverse strand, counting down.
CTTTTCTCCTTTAAGAATCGCTTGAAAGAGCACTTACTTTCTCTTTCATCATAGGTATTGTATATATAAGTATGTAATTGTACTTATCTATTTATTATTATTATTTGTTTATTCTTATTTTATCTATTATTTCTTTGATTATATGTATTTTTATAGTAAGTATCATATTTTATAGGTATTTGGTAAGTATTTAATTGCACTACACTACCCTCTTCATTTTATATGTATCCTATCCAGATAGGTTTGCTGGAAGAAATCTCTGCTGAGAGATAAGCTCGCCTTTGCCTTTTAATTTCGTGTATAATTGTATTGTTGTAATGTTCTGTGCAATAAAGAATTGTGAATTGTGAATTGGATAGCGTGGATTCCGTAAAATGTTGTAGAGGAAATTGAGAATGTGAGAATCCCGGCGAAGATGGATCGGCCGCCACATTAACTCCTTGCGATGTTGTGATACATTTTTTTGAAGTCGTTCGAGTTTGTTCAGTAGTTCTACGTTAGCACTGACCCAGCATACATCAGCATAGTCGATGAGGGGTAGAAGGAGATACTGAGCGAGAGTGATTTTGGTCTGGTTTGGCTGCGGCGATGGGTTAGCCCCTGCCACGCAAAACTAACACCCTTAAATAAAAACGATGTCGAGCGGCGTTACGGGAATCTTTACTTACGAGGAGCGAGGTAACGGGAATTGGTTCAAAGCGTAAGCGAGGAGCGGCATAAAGGGAGAGCGAGGCAAAGGGAACAATTCTTTCAATATGGCATGGGATATAATTTATTATGTATTAAGATGCAGATACACGAAGCCAGTGGCACTGGCGCTATTCAAGCAATCCAATGATTGGCGCTCCATTCAATCGTAAAATCGAGCCATGCTAGCACTTGTCGCCAGCGCTGGCTAGGCTCGATTTTACAAGGTTAATACAAGGCCAACACCAAGTCAGTGAGACTGGCAGCCAGCACTGGCCTCGTGTGAACCCAGCTTAACATCTCAAGTTGTGAAATAAATATCGCTTACCAGTCTATTTCCAGGAGACCGTTTAGTAGCACAACGGGCTTCAAAGAAAGACTGAAAAGCAATATTTATTTTACTTCTTGAGGTATAATATATATTAGATTATATCCCATAGTGAAAAGCTGGCTCTATTCACAAAAGCCCCGCTCAACCCTAAGGAATGAAATGAAATTAAGGGGAGCAGTAATAACACAACATTTTGATATCAACATTTTTAATTTGTTTAATAAAAGTTCATTCAATATTATTTCACGATATCTTTAATATCTCCAATTTCGTGATTATTTTTCATCCTCAATCGTTAATATCTCTATCTGCAGTTTACGCTACAATTACTACATATTAATCTTCTATCAAATTTGTCGGTTTTTACTTGATCCAAGTATGTATGGCGGCTTTGGTGGTGCTGAAAAGACAAGATTCCAATTAATGTATACCAAAAAACTAAGGTAGAGGTGGGCGAAACACTTGGTTAGAGGGGATGACGGACAGTGGACCAAAGCGATAGGTAAGTGTACAAGAGAAAAGATACGACCATCCAGTGGGCCATTGTCCAACGGTATCTATTATCAAGTCTCTGCATGCGGTTGGCAGAGAACTTCGTAGTCTGGCGCTATAGAAGAGACTAGTATTTTCGCGATTGCGCGAAACGCGAAGATCGTGTGCAAAAGTCACGATGAGCCGACGGCGAGAGGTCCCGGGTTCAAATCCAATCTGGGGAGGAAGAAAAAAAACATAGGTTTTTGTAGATTATATGTGTTTTTATATGGCTTTCCTAGTGTGGGGCGAGAATCAATGTATGTGCATGTTTATAAATGTTAATGTTATGTATACTCATAGCCTTGCAAATTCAAAATCGACTTGTGAAAAGGGTCATAGCGTGTAACTGAGTAGCTACTCCTTGAGCATTTGCCCACGGCGGGACGGGATAAGGGAAAAGTGATCTGAAATGCACTTTATTGCAAGAACAGGAACCTTCCTATACAGTGCATTTCAGATAACGTGTCACTTCGCCGTTAAGTTGGTAGCAACGAAACCAGTAATGATTGAAAAATGTATGCTCAAAAGTAAGGGAGAAAATATCATAACCATCTCATACTTACCATGGGGACACCATCTCCCCAAAACTATTTACTGGTGTGCTCGAAGATTTGCTGAAGACCCACCCTCGACTTGGAAGGGCAGGGAATTAACATCTACGGCCGATGTATATCGCATCTCCGGTTTCCGACGACCTCATTCTCCTAGCCAAGAACTATGTGGATCTTTAGGCTATGCTCGACGACCTGCATAAAGCTTCGCTTGCGGTAGGCTCAGGATGTTCGTGTCCAAGACCAAGATTATGTCAAATCTTGCGGGTCCCAAACCTAACATAATCATAGGTAACTGCTAGCTAGATACAGTAGTCGACTACATCTACCTTGGACATAGTTTATCTTTTGGCAAACACTCGCAAGTGCAGGAAATCTCGAAAAACTAGCTGGATTGGGCCGCCTTTGGCAAACTGGAAGACGTCTTAAAGTCTAAAATCCCCCAAAACCTCAAAACCAAGGTGTTCTGCCTATACTCACTTACCGATCCGAGTCATGTCAACTCACAAAGGAATACTTGCGCAAAATCAGAGAAGCACAAAGGGCAATGGAGCGTGCTATGCTCAGAATCTCCCTTCTCGGCCACATAGGTACCCAACGTGGAGATACGACGCCGAATCAAGGTCGTGGACATGGTTAAGCGGATCGCGAGGTTATGGGCGGGGAAAACGGAAGATGGACAAAAGCAGTGACGGAATGGTGGCCAAGGGACGCAACTCGGCCAAGAGGCAGAAAGACTTGTAATAATTGGTGTTGTATTTTGTATGGGATATAATCAATATTAGAGGTCAAGCTTACACAAATCGAACTAGGCCTATACTAAGCTCAAGGCTTGTGTTATGGGTACTAGACGACGCTATTTACAAGAGATCAATACTTATGTAGGTAGATACATACATAGAAAACATTTAAGACTAAGAAACAAATATTCATGCTCATCACACAAATATTTGCCCTTACCGGGATTCGAAGCCGGGACCGTCAGCTTCGTAGGCAGCGTTACTACCTGTTGGGTTTCGTTTTTATATTTTTATAAGAGGGTAGACTGTATTTTTTCCCATTACCTGTCAAACCTCATCCTTCCTTTTGGCATGCACTGTGTAACGAGATGCAGCTAGCATCGGACGGTCGCTCGCTCATTATTTTCGACTAAATTTACCGCCATATTGGTTGAGGTTTCGCTTATAGCCTCCCAGAGTGAATTTAATCCAAAACTGTTGTGATTTGTGCTATATATATCTAGAACTTTAAGAACATTTCTTCAGAGTGCGTATTTTGGTTGGCCAACCACTTCGAAAGCAGACAGCAGAGCAGAGATAATCAGGTTAGTGCATTGCCAATCCTTTCTTCTGCGTGCCTAAACTCAAAATACCTAAATCTATCGCTAAAACTACAGTCCACTTGCAAATTTAATTTAATTCGAAAAAAACCCAATCCCCTCAGGTGTCGAGGTCGCGTACCGCTATTTATTTAACAGATTTATGGTAAATTATGACACCACCACTACCCGCTAGACTAAACCGGTCGTCGTTTCAGAAATTCAAATGAAGAACAAACTTAGAAAAAAAACGTAGTTTTCCCAGATGGGTGGCAGAGGCAAAATTTGATAATTTTTATGATTCTGACAGGTATCAACATCATGATACTTGTCATCCAGTGGTCTAGGATCAGTAGTTTCCGGTATACGATATAATAGTTGTTTAGTTTGACAGCTGTCATCCGAAATGAAGATCTGTCGAGAGCTGTCATATCTCCATACATACCAGTGGTCTAGGATTAGTAATTTCCGAGATATGTGACAGTTTCTAGTTTGACACCTGTAAAAAAATCATGACACCTGTCAAAATAGTCACACCTCTCGAAATAGCGATACCTGTCAAAATAGTGACACCTGTCAAAAAAAATCTTGAAGGAATGCCTTTGCAACCCCATCTGAGAAAACGCGTAAAAGAAAGTAAATTAAACGGAGACGAAGGGGAAAGTAGATGCATTGGGAAGTAGACTGATTGGGAAATTGGACGGATCGTGAAAAACCCGTAGACCGACTGTGAAACCATTTTATTTTATTTATCTTTATTATTTGAGCTCAATGTCAGCTAGCAGTAAGGTCTAGTAAGGAATAAACTAAAACTTGATGCAGCGCGAATGAAATGTATCGGGTACAGTAAAGCTGGTCGACGCAGTGCCGGTTGACGCCATGCGACTTACCTACTTTGCTGGGCGCCAGTGGATGAGGCTGGCGCAGGACCGCGTCAAGTGGCGTGCTGAAGAGGAGGGCTATACTCAACAGTGGGTGCGGGAGGCTGAATAGATCCATAGAACGTGTGTTGTTTTGTAAAGTTACGCCCGGCTCAGGGACGATATTTTGCGTATCACGTGCCCGAAATTGCGATAGAAGGAAGGCCACAATTTTAATGATTTTTAGGCATTTTCACTGTTTTATTTTAAATTAAATATATTTTATCTAGACACGTATCATAAACCCTCTTTACTGTGTCCAAAAACCACACGTTACGACCAGCATAATGATAAACTTCTTGGTAAAATATCATTTCTTATCTGAATATTGATCATTATGTTTTTGTATTGTCTGTGAAGTTGGTACTACTGAACAAGCAATTATCAATGCCAGAATGCCGGTCGAACATGCGGTTCCTGAACACATCAAAGAAAGCTTATAATGTGTGTGTAGATAAACTAGCGCATGTAACTGTACATAATTAGGCATTAAAACTCTCGAGTGATATTATTATGAATCTCGCCTTCGGCTCGTTTCATAAACCCACCCTCTAGTATTAATGCCTACTTTACTTTACATAAATTACTTTTTTTACTTCAGTGTCGTGTAAATAACCACCCCTGAGTCGGGCGTAACTTTACAAATCAACACCCCGTAGAAATGTTCATATACGTTGCGGAGTCTCGTTGTATTTAATTTACATATTTCGTATTGTGACGAGTTTGTAGCTACCTACAACAAGGTGTGCTATCATATTTTTTGAAAGCGGCAATTTTAATGTGAATCCGGCAACCGGATATTGCATTTGACAGCTATGCACTGCAGCCAACTTAACGGTATAAAATTATCTGAAATGCACTATAGTGGGGGTGCCGGAGGGGCTTGTTTGGATTCTTGTTAAATTTCCGTGTAAATAAAACAACTTGTAATAAAGTTTACACATTCAACTGTTTATTTTATATCCTCGAAGTGGAACAGCAAAATAATGTCTCCTTTTAAATAATGAAATTGTATCGAACGATATACGGAAGCATATCTTATAATAATAATACCTTGAACACTATTTGCACACATTGATCTAGCCCCAAACTAGGATTCCCTGAATTTTGGATACTGGGCAACGATACACATACATATAGATAAATACTATACTTAGATAGACAAACAACCATGACTAGGGTACAAACATCCGTTGTCATCAAACAAATATTTGCCCCCACCGGGACTCGAAGCAGGGTCACTGCTGACTCGGCCATTCGGGTTGTCATAGTGTTATTATGGTATGATAAAGATATTCTCAAAAGTGCAGCCATTTTTAGAAGTAGCATTGGGCATCTGTCAACATTAGAGACAGAGCTATGCGTCGGTCTCCCTTCCTTATCTAAGCGAAACAAGGAGAAGGAGACTACTTATAGCTCTGGCCCTTCTGTTGACAGATGTCATAAGCGACTTTTAAGAATAGCTCGACTAGCTCCTTATGATCAAATCTTCAATAATACAATTAATAATAAAACCGCTCACTCTGAATACACAGCGACAGATTCCACTTACAATAGACAATCGTAGATTTAACACTTAATATTAGCATATTTTGTCCAAAAGTCAGAATACTGATTTGAAAAGTGATAGTAAGATCGATACGCAAAGTAAAAAAACGCCTGCAGCACCTACACGTGTTAACAGGTCCCACACACATAAAAACCGAAGAAACAAATGTGAATTGGCTATATTATCTGGACTTTGGCCAGTTCAGCGGCCAAGTGCGAGTTGGACTCACGCACGAAGGATTCCGTACCACCGCACAATAATACAGGTTTCCTTAACCCTATTTAAACCATAAATTTTTCAATATTTTTTCTGTTACCTTTACAAAGATTAATACGTTTTTTTTAAGTGTCAGTACGTTCTTTTATTTTCTATTATCTTAGATAAATGATTAAATAAGTATTTTATTATCATAACACCAAAATATTTTAGTTCATGGCAACATGCCTTTTCATTTGACATGTAACACAATACAGTTTGAAAACTTTCTTTATTTTTATGATTTGAGAAGTTTTACAAATTAGTCTGTCAGGCACGCTTTTACGCGACGGCATAACGCACGCTACGCTCGTTAAAAACCGATACTGCCTGAAGCGCCATCTGTTGACATGTCACAGAACTACAACAAACAATCGGACAATGTTATTTCTGACTTCTTCAAACAGGCTAGAAATATTTTTGTTCTCCTGGTTAAACTCATTATTTTGCGGCCCCGTTACTGACCATCTTTCGCCAAATTTCCGAGCAGTGGGGTGAAATAGCTATTTACACTCGGAAGGACGGACACTCGAGTGATCCTATAAATGGCTGCTTTTTTCCTTTTTAACCGACGAAAAAACGGAGGAGGTTCTCAAGTCGACGCTTATACATATATATTTTTTTGTATGGCCACGCATAACTTTACAGAGTAGTCCGATTTTGATATTATTTTATTATTGGAAGGGGTATACCCCGAACTTGATCCCATAAAAAAATTGTAAAAAAAAACCTACCCAAAAAAAGTGAGAAAATAGGGGCGATTTATTGTTCACTCACAGATTGTAATGCTGAGTTGTGTATTACACTTAAATAATTAGTAGATTATAGCAACAAAAAAATATAAAATAAAAAAAAAATAACAAAAAAAGTGCCGAAAAAACTGAAAAGCAAAAATAATAACCTCTCTTATTTAACCTTAATAACTAAGTTCTTAAACTAATGTAAGTATATAAGTAGTTTTTAATTAACCTTGACCATTTCACTTCTCCACTGGCCGGAAACGAAAAATAGTGACAACAATTAAGGCAAATTTTATGTTGTTGCCCCACAAATGCCTACAATAGAATCTTCACTACTCTAGGTGACGTCTATCATAAAAGTTCCTTTTTAGGTTCTCTATCTCTCAGCAGGTAACTAAGTTCTTAAACTAATGTAAGTATACCTAAGTAATTTTGAGTCGGCGCCAGGCAACCTTAAACGTAAAGCGTGATGCGCGGCGGCGGCGCGGCGCGACACGCCCCTTCGCCGAAAAATGCCGAGCGTTCACGAAGTTCACGACGTGATCTTTGTTCATTGATTGTTTGGCCCCGACTCAAAATTACTTAGGTATACTAACATTAGTTTAAGAACTTTGTTATGAAGGTTAATTAAAAACTCAAACGTATAATTACAAAAATAAATGTAGGTACTTAGGATAACTTACATTAGTTTAAAACTTAGTTATTAAGGATAAATAAAAAAGTATTATTAAGTTTTGCTATTCAGTTTTATCGGCGGTTTAATTTTATTGTTATAGTTTTTATTAAAGTACGGATATAAATATTAGAAACATAAAAGGGCGCTTGTTTCTTCGATCGGAATATTTCGAACAAAAACAAAAGTGCTAGAATTAATTAAAATATTATTTTATTGTTTTATTATCTTTTCTCTGTGTACGACTTTCTTACCGTCCTTTATTACGACTTTTCAACACAGTATGTCCTGTTAAAAGCGCTTCTTAAAAAAGCCTTCAAGTGTTTGTTCGTTACATATTCTATATAAAGCAGCAATAACTTCAATAAATAAACGGTCGCGTCACCTTGGCACGTGCCGCCTCATTTCTGAATGATTTCGTATGAGGATAATGAATTAATGACCACATTTGCGTGCGGGTGTACGATACTAACGAAGCGAATAGACTTTAGATTCTCTATCTCTCACATTGAACGAACTGATATTTTGAAGGAATTTCCTTTCAAAATATTAGTTCGTTCAATGTGAGAGATAGAAAATTGACGTTTGACTAATCAGAGCGCGATTATTAGTGTCAGGAACTGTCATTTACAGCATTAATTTAAATATAGAATCGAGCTACAGGCTCATATAAGAATGGAACATTAGACATTAATTGCCACTTCAAGTTTTATCACATGTGGCAACAGCAGCGACGCCGCCGCCATCTTTCTTTTTCTTTTGCTTCTTGTGTTTCTTTTTTTTATTCGGTTCCTTTGGCTTGTTCATATCGTTGTATTTTAGCAGACGTTTGTACATTTTCAGCAACTGTTTAGCGTCCTTCTTTACTTCTTTTGTGATGGTCTCTTGAGTGACTTTCGTTACTTCTTGGATATTATCTGACTGCTCATTTTCATTAACGACTGCCGTATCTAAATACTTCTCGTTATTTTCGGACGATTCTTCCTTATCCGAATCAACCTTGTCTGGTACTGGGTCGACATATTTATTCGACCCTTGCAAAGTGTTGAAGTGTTCAATGCTTCCTTCTTCGACTTGCTCCTCTGGTGGTGTCTCTTTTTGCACCACTTCTAACTCTTTTTCTTCTAATTCGGCCTCTTTCTGTTTGGCCTCTAACATTTTTTTCTTAAGCTCGATGTTTTTTTTCCTCATAGCATTGAGTATGTTTGAGGTGGTTAAAACCTTTTTGACTTTTTTGCTGTCTAAATATCTATCTTTCCATGATATGTTTTCGACCATCCCTGTTTCAGATGGTTTGGAAGATATTTTTTGCTCATGTTCTATGATGTCCTGATCTGTGATCACGTCTTGTCTCTCCATTTCGTCTATTTTGGCGCTCAAAGCTACTATTTCTTCAGAGGTGGGCTCTTTAGAAAGAACGGATACCCCCTCCACCTCGAAACAGGACGAATCGTCAGAAAGTTCTAGGATTTCGTAAACGTCATCACTGTCTACAGTCACAGTTTGTGATGTTTCGTTGTCCGCTGAGGCCACGACACCTTCAGGAACTTCTGTCACAATTTGTTTTCCTCCAACAACACCATCATCGGTTTTACTACCTTTCAGTATTATTCCAGGTACTCTATCTGCGTCTTTATATAATTTTTCATTGTTTTTTTTATGTTTCTTGCATTTTTTCTGCTTCTTGTTCTTTTTTGCTTTTTTCATGTCTGGCAACGTCGTGAGGTGGGTCTCACCGTCGTCATCTGATATGCAAACCACTTCGAGCTTCATATCGAACGCCTCCACACCAGAGCTGGACTTATCGGATAATTCTCCCTCCTCTGATGGGATTCTATCTAAATGCAACCTCGTTTCGATTATTTCTTTGTCAATTGGGATCGTCTCTTCCACTTTTTCTTTATCATTTTCTTCAAAGGAGTACTGATTATCTACAAACTTATATTCTTTGGTGACACCAAGATTATTTTCACTGTAACCCTGTTCTTTCTCTTCAGCTTCAGTATTTTCAGACGAGTCTCCTAAGCTTTCGTTTTTATCGCCATCATCAATCTTTGCAGTATCTTGAATATCGTCGGGAAGTTTGAGATTATTGTTATCCGGTTTTATCGGAATATCGTTTATACAAGTCACCTCAATTATGTTTCCATTATTAGTGTTAATGTTTTGTTTGTTAATTTCGTCTATATTTACAAACATACTTTCTGTTCTGATTGGGGCTTCCTTTTCTGTTGATACAATACTTTCTTCATCGCTAGTGTCTTTTGTATCAGCATCTAGATTCGTTACATTGGTTTCAATCACATCATTCTCGTGAGTAGTACTGTCTATCACGGTATCATTTGGTATATATTCGTCAACCTTTTCACTTTCTTTCACTACATCAACTTCTGTCGGAGTTTTTTCAACCATATTTCCTTTTTTTCTTTTATGCTTTATATCACCAACCCTTTCTTCCACTTTTTCAGAATCATCTTCCACAATTATTGTTAGTACTGTTGAAGAAACTTCATCGCTATCCACAGATACCTCATCCCCTTGATCTTTACCGCCATCATAATCATCTCCACTATCATCATCAGACACTGAACTACCGGCACTGGAACTCGACACCTCATCCAGCGCACTCCTATCCAGATCTTCCAAGAGATCCATCTTCTCGCTGTCAGACAGCTGCAAAGTGATCTCATCTCTATCCTCCACAGACTTCTTCCTCTTATTTACTTTTTTCTTTGTCACTTCCTCTTTCATGTTTTGCTTTTCCCTCGCTTGGAAGACCACGGAGTTTATTTTAGGCGCGTTTGGCGTTACCGGCCCCTTTCTTTGAACCTTTTTGACTGATGACTGCAGTTTCCTGACAGTGGTGGCGGCGCTCGCTATCCTTGTCGCTCTCTCTGTCGAGAGAGAGATGACGACATTGTTACGGTCGAGTTGTATTGTGCGCTTGGTGTTGAGTTGCTGCGGCGTGTGGATTGTGAAGTTGCTAGTGTGAGCGGCGGCGGGCGGCGACGGCGGGCGGATGGGACTCTTCTGTGTTGACGGTTCTGTCAAACAATCATATCGTCACTCCTTCTGCTATACAGGGTGGCAGAGACACAGTTGCGTGTTTAGCCAGTTATTCAATACTATATTTTGCGTGTCCAGATGGCATCGCAGCAGGTTTGAAAGTATGAAAACGAAACTATTTATATAGTTTGCTAGAATAGGTATCTTGTTATAGCTCGCTCGGTTTTACGGAATTCTGTTTTGTGTGTGTGTATAATAGAAATGATAAATGCGAACTATATTAAAGCTTTGTTTACCTGGCTCATCATCTTCTATGACTATGGTTACATCATCGGCCTGTGCCTTAGCATCGACAATTGATTCTTCATTCTTCTTAGCACCATCTTCCGTATTTTCTTTACACATTTCAGCAGCTTTTTTCTTGTTTTTCTTCGAATTCTTCTTAGCACCTTCTTTTTCCTTTGCGATACTTCCAGAACATTTTTGTGTTTCGGAAATCTTCTTTCTTGCAGTTAATTCTAAGATTTGATTATTCATCTTTTTGTTTGAGTGTTCAATAACTTTTTGGGTATGATTCGTTTTATCTGAAGCTTTATTTTCGCATGAACTCTGAACAGCACTATCTTTAGAATTATTAATATTCTTATTTTCTGTGTTATCTTTAGATTTATTTTTATTTTTTACAGAATTTTGGGCATTGTTCTTCAGTTTATTCTTCTTACTTACTACTGTGGTAGTAGTAGCCTTTCCTGTGTTTAAATTAACGTTGAGTAATGACCTTAGATGGTCATCTAACGAATCTTTCCTTTTATTGGTTGTCAGTGACTGCGATGGTGTAGGTTCTGAAATTTAAAAAAAAACGTAAAGTTACATGTATTGCTATGTAGCGTGTGGAGTAACTGCACTGGTTCCTGAAGACAGGGTAATTACATAAGCCTTCAGGGTCAAATTCTGACTGAAATCTGTAAGGGTTATCGAAAAAATCGTGGGTGATTTGGGTAAAAACTAAAAACTCGTCTATCAATAATTATTTTTTGCATAAATATAAACTAAACTAAATTAAATAAAAACTTGTTGGGGGGGGGGGGGGCTTTTATGTTTTTAGGTCTCAAAATATTATTAAATGTGATAAATATCTTGACCGAAGCTCACCTGATAAGTGCATTTGAAAAACTGTTCCTTTTAGTCCGGATAGATAAATTTATTACTCTTTTAATAATATTTTAGCAAAACATAATGGTTTGGTTAGAAAATTAATACACTTTAGTTTTCAAGTTACAACTTCCGCCGAACACCCTCCAGAGGTCATGGCGTCGCTTGTGACGTGACAGTTCGAAAACGATTAACGAAACTCTTTGCGTAATCATAAACTCTTACTTTCAAAATCTATGGTTTTTGCACACCTGACGTAATTTCCGCTCTGGTGGTGTTCAACATAACGTGGCGGATTGCTGTATTTTGTTGGTTAATTTTATCCAAAATTGTATAAATCTAGCTCCCATAATGAAAATAAATCTTTGTTTTCTAGTTTAGGACTCAGGTTTGGTCAGGTAAATACATTAGTGTGGTGATTTTGGTTGCACTTGACAGGTGAATATTAAGTTTGTAACAAACCTATTGCTTCCCTGGTCCTCAGCTCGCTTACATTCGGCTTGTCCTCGTCGCTACTGATTTCCACCACTATATCTTGCTCCTCCTTCACTCGCGCCTCTTGCACAGGGCAGGGCTCAGGCGAGGCTGGCACACCGGCTGCAAGAGTTGTTCAATTATAGTTTGCGCCAAAATTAACTCTAAATGTATAATACAAAGTGTTCATCTATAATTCGATGTGCTCAAGGCAATGTGTTTTGTATTTTCTGTCTGTTGGTATACCATAATCAATCAAAAAAAAAAAAAAACTTGAAAGTCGACTGCAGTTTTGTGTGTGTTATCTATCCAAGTATAATATTTATCTATATAAGTATGTGTATCGTTGTCTACACAGATATCGAGAGATAGGCCCTTGGCGCTAAGCTTGTATCCGAACCAGTGTCGCCGAAAACTAAAAACACGCATACATTTACACCACTCGTACATCAATCCCTCCGCTTTTATAGGTCAGTGCAATGTCATGCACCTATCGTCCGAACACACCCACACTACCGCAGGTATACTAACTAGCCGAGCTAGTGTTGGGACAATGCAAGGACAGCGTGTATCATCGATCGATTATAATTTATAGACACTGGTATAGACAGTCGTGTACAATGCCGGGCTCTATAAATAAAATAGTAAATTGTTTGTAAATACGACATATATATACGACATACGAGACCCCTTTGCCTCTCTTCTTTTTTTCAACAGAATCCTTACAGCTAGAAAGAGAGGCAAAGAGGTTTCTGAAGGTAGGATAACTGTGAACTCTTCGGACCTGACTGAAAGCATCGGAATTTCCGATCAATACTTATAACACCCCATTATCCTTCTTCGGGCGAGGTTTTAAACAAACTTAAAATCTAAACTGCCTGTTTGGCAATCATTGGAATAACTAACAATAAACTTAAGTATTATGAGCAATAAAATAACTATATTATTACATTAACTATATTAGTAATTGCGGAATGATAAAATCTATCGATTCAAAAACATAATTCTCCTGTCACTATCCCCATCACTATATGTCGTCTCTGTGTGCGTGTAACAGTTCGCCTCCGTATCACGATGCATCTTTGCTTTCGTACTTAGATAAGAGTGAAATATTCATTGCGTGTTAGCTTGGCAATACGAAGTGAAATTAAAATACAAAACAAGCAATGTATAGTAAACTTAGCGAGAACAACATGACATTGTCACTTTAATGTCAATTCGTGACGAATTTTCCGCGAATGATTTATTTTCGTAATAATGTTTATTTCTTGTGTTTTAAGAAGAAATAATAGTTGGAATGAGACTTACAAGTGATATGTGACACCTGCGTTCTTGGAGTTCACAATCTCGCTTCTATTTTTGCACGAGAGTAATGCACAGTCGGCATTTTCGAAAAACAACGGAAATGAATTCGTCACTGCGGTCGCCCGGTGACTACCGAGAATTTTTAATATCTAACCTGTCGGAGCTACATTTGTTCGCACGTGCCACGTCCCTCAACCTATCTCTCGATATCTGTGGTTGTCTAGTACCCAAGATACAGGGAATCCTAGTTTGGGGCTAGTGTGTCAATGTGTATAAATAGTATCCAATGTATTATTATTGTATTATAACCATAGATTTCTTTATTTATTCAGATGTTAACCGTGTTACCACAAAACATATCAAACAGCGTTTAGCCTCAAAACAAACGTAAAATCCCATACACTTTTATTTTTACACAAGTGTTGAACAGTAGATTATTTTTTTGTGGTAAGGCCCTAATTGATTAGAGATGGGCTGACTGTATGACTAATGGACTGTTAGACTAGTCACTTTACAAAAAAGCTGAAAAATCTCAACCTTACACTATATGTTGTTATGTGTATGTCGTGGCCGTATCTCAGAATTTATCACTGTATGATGTGGCCGACCATTTCATAAAATGGTGGTGTGAACACCACCATTTTATGAAATTTGATATGAAATTTGATATGAAATTTATATGAAATTTGATATGAAATTTATATGAAATTTGATATGAAATTTATATGAAATTTGATATGAAAAATTCCCGCTGCCCAGATCCCGATATGGCCTGGCCAGATCACTGAATAATTAGTGAGCCTCTCGAACATGACGACGCTCTAATGTTTCAGCATTCCAGCGAGATGATTAATATTATATGACCGTGTTACATGACTCACCTCCATGTTCGGCGGCCAGCAGCTGCGCCTTCAGAGCCCGTGCGCGCGCTTGCAGCTCTAGTAGTTCCAACACGGTGAGGCCTGCCGAGCCACGTCCCCACGCTGACGTGCGACTGCAATACGTACATCTCTATCAGAGTTATGCGATCCTGATACTTTTAATTTTAAGCTATAGTCTGTGGAAGAAATCTCTGGGGTGGAACAATTATCCACAAACGAGACGCTTTTATTAAGTTCTTGCGTGTATCAAGACTCCTTAATTAACTAGTAGTCTTCTTAGACTATTTGTTCCAACACTATGAGACTGCTGACTGAGAGGTGCCACACAGGCGTTGCCGCTGCGCAGAACTACGGAGCGTCATAATCGCAGTCATCGTCGTGAATACGAGCGAGGCCCCATTAGTTCGTTGCGTCGCGTCGTCGCAACGGGTCAACGCATTGTATTCCACTACTGCGTTGCGTCGACGCACGACGTCACGACGCAAGAGGGTATGAGATCAAAGATCCATTTGTCCGTTGCGCTGCGTCGTCGCAACAGATCATCCATTTGTCCGTTGCGCTGCGTCGTCGCAACAGATCGTCGCGTTGCTTTCTTCATCTGCGTCGCACCGCAAGGTGTGCGATCCGTCGTCGCAGCTGCGTCACAGTTCAGTCAGTTCAGCCTTCGCGATGGATAGAACGTGTCCTATTGTTGCTTTTATTACGCCACCGCCGCCGAAATAAACGTAGAAACCGTAGAAGATATTGGATATCTCCTATGATATCGATGAGAAATTGTGATGGGCAGTTTTTTATGAAAGAATATTTGGAGTTGTTGTTAGACGAAAACATTTTTTTAATTTTTTTTAGAATGAGTGTGTCCAGTTTTAACATTTTGGTTAAAACCTTAGAACCACATTTAAAGAAGCAGATTACGAAATTCAGGAAACCTTTAGAACCAATTGAAAGGATTGGTATTACATTAAGGTGAGTAATTAAAATTTCATAATAATGTTAATCATTTATTATCTTTGAAAACAGTTGGTAGTTTAATTTAAAGTTTAGTTTAATTTAAGTTTTAGTTCAAGGTTAATTAGTATTTTTACTAGGCAACGAAGCGAAGTTATATTCTACTTCTTGACTTTCATCAGTAAAGAATTCATCTGCTCGAAACCCCGACGGTGATGGTGACTGGTCACGTTGTCCAGTCTGGTCAGTTTGATACCCGCGGGACGGCCCTGGTATTGCTTGATACTGTTGTCCAGTTTGATACCCTCGTTACGGCCCTGGTATTGCTTGATACTGTTGTCCAGTTTGATACCCTCGTGACAGCCCTGGTGTTGCTTGATGCTGCTGTCCAATTTGATACCCTCTCTGCTCCCCGAACAGCATTTCAGTTATTATATTAATACAACTTTGGAATGTCAAAGTTTGTAATTCCGTGAACTCGTCCAAAGAGGGCAAAATTCCCTTGAAAAAAGATAAGTGGCGGTTTTCTTTTTCTTGTAACGCTTGTAACGTTTGTGCCTCGAAATCATCTAATGCCTGGTTTGTTCTCTTGCGACTTGCAGGCACGTAGCGAGAAGGGTAGCCTGTACCTGGGGGTAGGGAGGGCATTTCTTTTGTAGCAAGTGGAGAAGATGAGGTTGTGTTTTCGTTTCGTTGCGATTCTTCGGGAATGTCAAGGCTACTGTAAGTTTTATTTTGGGCAACTTTCATCAAAAACAGCAACTGCTCGTGATAATGATATTTTTTGATTTTTTTGGCGCCGATCCAGATACACTGTAGTCTTTTATTTTTCTTACGTATCGCAAAAAGTTGTCTTTCACGCTTCTCCATTTTTTCACAACCAAAATGGTTACCTGCAAACAAATAAAAAAGTGATAATATTCAGGTAGTTTCACAATCGATCGTTTTAATCTTTTTGTGTTTCTATTTCAGGTACTTGGGCAGTGGAAATGCGATAAATGACTTACACTTCAAAATTTAAACGTGGAAAAAAAACAATTTTCATTACTCATATTCTGAAAGGGGGTCATTGTTCATCCAGGCACCGTGCTGAAAGTGGTACATGCCTGCTCTAAAGCAGAAAAGTATTAAAAAATATATATATGAATCGTAGTTTATATTGAACAACGCAATGGTAGTAACCTATACAGCCATAAAACGATTAATTCTTCATTTATTAGTTTTGTTGACATTTAAAGAACTGTGCGCCGATTTGTGCTAGCCGTGCAGGGTGTGCGTTGGTATTAAAAAAGTAAACTGGCGGGAAACCTTAAATAAAAAAAGTGCAATTTTTTCTATGGAAGTTCCATTAGACTGTTTGTGATATTCGAAATTGAGTTTAATATAACAAAATGAGTTCTAGCGGTTCTGAAATTGAATTAACACCTGATTTTATAAGAGAAGAGGCTCAAGCTGTCGTAGAAAACCTTTTGCCAACGATATCTAAGGAACGATATATGAAATCGTATAATGATTTCATAATGTGGCGGGCCAAGAAAAGGGTGGAATCTCTATCAGAAAGTGTTTTCCTTACGTATTTCAGTGAAATATCAAAGAAACTTCGCCTTCAACTTTATGGAGCATATTTTCTATGCTGAGATCGGTAATAAATACAAAACACGACGTCAATATAAAAAACTACACCAAGCTCATATCATTTTTGAAGAGGCAATCGGATGGATTTAAATGCAAAAAGTCGAAGGTTTTTACTGCAAAAGAAGTAGAAACCTTCTTAAATCAAGCCCCCGATGAAATATATTTGGCAACAAAGGTAAGAGAAAGATTACAACATAGTTAACTTGACGTATGTACCCCACATAACGTAATCTAATTGAATTTGGGCTCGTCGTAATATTTTTGTCGTAAGGTATATTTAATGTTATCGTATTTTTTTGATTTCAAGTGACTTTGTTTTTTAATAAAATAATTTTGATTTTAACTGGCTTGTGTTTACTTTCCTCGTATTCGTAATGAAAAGTAGAGTGTTTTACTCTGGTGATAGCACACATTTCTGCCTCGAACTATTGGCGCTCTCACGAATGGGTGCCTTTCAGCCCTCGGTTAACAATCTACTATTGTAGAAGTATTTCATCGGTTTTTCAAGCTATTTGGACATATCTTCGACCGCAGTATATAGAAGAGATCACAGAAGAAAAAATAAAAAATATTGCATTAAATTTTGATCTCAAAGCTAACTTTCCTCATTGTTTCGGGGCAATAGATGGAAAACATATACGTGTAATAAAACCGTGCAAAAGTGGCTCTCTGTTTTATAATTATAAAAATTATTTTTCAATTGTATTGCTGGCGGTTGTTGACTCAAATTATAAGTTTGCTTTTGTCGACGTCGCATATGGAAAGGAAGGTGATTCTACACAGTACAAGATTTTACTGAGAAATGAATTACCTTTGCCTGATCCTCAACCACTTGGAAATGATCATAATAACGAGCCACCAATCCCATATGTACTCGTTGGAGATGAACCTTTTGGTTTAAGTAAGCATGTTATGCGCCCATATGGCGGACCAAATCTCAGTGTGAAACAAAGAGTTTATAATTATCGCCAAAGCAGAGCTCGTAGATATGTGGAATGTGCATTTGGGATCATGGCAAATAAATGGCGCATTTTACATAGGCCAATTAATACAGCGTATGATTTAACTATAGATATTGTGAAAGCATGTTGTGTTTTACACAATTTTGTCACACACCACGATGGCATACGACAACAAGACAACATGGCAATAAGTACGTTCCCACAATTATTGAGACCCCATAACAATGAAGAAACATTAGCCGAAAATTTCATCAGAGATCAATTCGCAAATTACTTTATGAGTTCCGAAGGGGCTTTACCATGGCAGTTGAAAAAAATATAAATAAATTAACTTGTATCGGATTTATAAATTATAATAAATAACCACTTACCAATAGTGTTTTTTTTTATTCTCAAACTCCTCATAGTCTTTGAATATTTTTTGACACCCGGCTGCCCATTCATTCGCTGTGCGAAATTTCTCACTATAGTGATCGTGTGATTTATCCCATAAAATGGGTCTTTCTTCGACCAATGATATGAGAAAATCTATATCAATATCCTCCTGTTCACTCATGGTAAAAAAATACATGCGCTCGCGGAGCTCCTCTAGCTTGCACTGACGACGGCCGTCCGTCGTCGCTCCGACAACACAGCGCAAAAAAGTAGTCGAAAATCACAATTGTTCAATATAATGTTCCTTAATCTAAGGAGGACATGCCCTGATGCATCCACGTTCATCATCATTGAATGTTGAAAAGTGTAAGTGACTTACTCATCATTCTGGCTCTCTACACCCACCGCATCTCCCGGTTGGGACTTATTCTTATTCTTGCGTTTGCGTTTCTTCTTTTTATTCTGGAAAGAGAAAACTCTTTTAATTATTGTTTTTATATAGACAGAGTAAACGTTCTTAACACTTTTAACGCCAATTTTCGAAAAAGTTTTTTTCTTATAGTTTTTTTAGTCTGGATGAGGTCACCGGTGACCTACATAGCATTTAACGTGTATATATTTTATATAGAGCAGGGTTCATAAAATTAAGGGCAACAAAACATTAAGACTGGAATGCCATACCCTGTGAAAACATAGATATGATATGCCTCTATTATTTTATTATACACATTAAGGTTTTTCTAAACAGTATAAGTATACTTCAGAATCAGATTTCATTTATTTGCATAAAATAGGTATGTGTTTGTTTTTTTGCTGTCAATGCATGGGGGCATGGGCATGGGTTTCTATACCACACTATAAATTTCATGGGAAAGAGAAACTAAAAGAGACAACCCAACTTGTTTTGTGGTTGTACGCCTGATAGGGGCAACTGACCTTGTTGCTTTGTCTGCTGTGCATCCCCTCATCATCATTGTCAGAGCTGTCCAACTCGATGGTAGGCAGCTTGGGGACAATGTCAGAGTCGGAGCTGGACTCAGTGTCGGAAGGGGGCTCGGCTCCGTCTAGCACTGCACAAAGACGCTTCGAGCTGATGCCGAGGAGCTAAGCCAGATGAAATACATTTATTTGTATTTAATGGTATTCAATTAGTAATGAAATACGACCATACACGACGGCAGGCGCCGTTGGCTGCCACCAAAATGTTTTAAGGCTTCCGCTGACTGCCGCCTACCCGTGTGTTTGAACCCTAAAACAGTAACAATCCCTAACAGTGGCCCAAATTGGCTGCGCTCCAAGCTCATATGCTTCACACAATATTAAATCCTGTCGGCTATTTCTGTAACTCTAAATAACGCGAAATTCACGCTGTATTAAGTGTATTACGGGAGATCTGCAGTGTCCAGAATTGTTGGTTGTTTGAGCTCGTGAGTTTGGACTGGATTCTCATAACCATATTAACTCTTACCTCTTCAAGACAAAGTTCCTCCAGCTCATCATCGGAGAGCTTCCTAACAGACGCCGGGGCCATTGCCTTGATCTCCTTCGGCTTGAGCGCAGAGAACACCTGCCTCATCAGTTCAACTCTATCGTGAATGAAATACGCCAAGTCGTGGTCCTCTTCAGGTATGGAAGTCGATGTGGAGGCTTCCAGCCTCTCTTTCCTTTTATTTCGCCTCATTTTGGGTTATTTTCCAAGAATTCGGAGAAATTATCTGTGAAAGAAAATAAATATACAATGCGAATTCTTTTTTACCTTAGAGTTTATGCCTGGAAAATTAAACGATAATCGCGGTACACAGAGAAAGAGCTACTGATGCGTTCATGCAAATTTGTTTGGGTTATCCTGACTGGTGGCAAGCTGTCAAAATGAATCTGAATGTTTGTGTGTGGAAGGAAATATTGGGAGGGAGGGGAGAAAAAGTAACGATACGCAACGCGACGAAGGGTCGGGGAATAGATTTAAAGTAAATTTCAAATAATGACCGTGGAAACCTTACACGAGTGTGACAATTACATTGTTGTCAACAAACCCTACGATATGTACATAAATTCCGATGACAACAATGAAAAGGTAATGAATTTCGCTATAATTTTTCTGTGTTATTACTATTTTGAGGTTAGTTTTTATTTTGACAGTACGAGATCTGATTAGTGTGTTCCGAATTGACTAAGACACTTTCTGAGCAGGTTTTTTTTTTAAATTCAACAGATGGCGCTAGAGACATCTCTTTGTTTCAATATACTTGATTGCACTTTAAACTATGGGTAAAAATACATGAACGAGCTATCTCTAAAAAGAGATTTCTTCAAGCAAACCTAGGCAGAATAGGACAGTCTATTGTCAGGGCAGTCTAGTGCAAAATAAATTAAATACCTACCTACTATGTAACGTATAAAATATAATGAAAGTAATATAATACAAACACACACCTATACTGTATCAACAAATAATATTTATTATATTATATATATATATATTTATTATAATATTTAAATTAACAAAATACTAACTAATATTAACTTAATACGGGAGAGAAAAGAGATGCAGTTTCAATCTTTTCTTGGAAATGAAAATGGGTAGAATATCCATAACAGCGCGTTATCTATTCCAGAGAAGTGCGTTCCACATTTGATTTAAGCAACAGTGATGTGCCGAGGCGACAAGTCTTAAAAAGAGAAACCGTGTGCGATCATATATTACAGGAGTTACGAGCGTTTTCTGTAATAGGTTAAGAGTTTTCCGTGTTCTCATAATGATAGCTTGAGATTTTCCCGGTTGACCAGTGGCCCATATGAAAGAACCTCTTGCCTGATAGTATCAATTTTATCTGATATCAAGATCAGCATTTAACGCCTCTACAGTCAGCGCCACATCAAACGGAGAGAAGTGCCGATATAATTGGAGATCATCTGCGTAAAGATTATAAGAAGAAGTAAGTACGTCAGAGATGGAGTTGATATATACTGAGAAGAGAAGAGGTGAAAGGATGCAACCCTGCAGAGAGACACACTAAATAGTTATTTTTTTTCCTTCTGCATGTTTAGCTACTTATCTGTCGATGTGTAGAGGGTATTACTTTCCCAGAACACAGTAGCGGCGTACATCGGCAGCTGGGACTCGCACCTCGCGTCATCGCATCAACCGCTGCACTTCGTCCACCGACTTGACTACGCCACAAGCGGCGCGCTGTGTATAGCCAAGAACAAGATGGCGGCGAAGCTAGCTGGCTCACTGTTGGAGCGACGCACCGCCAAGAAGTATTATGTCGCTGTTGTGAGGGGACTGGTTGATTTTGAATGCGGCTGTATTGAATATGATATTGGTTAGTAGCGGTATTTGTTCCACGTTCTATCTGATATTTATCTATAATTATTTATATCGATGTTCAAATCAAAAATGGCAAATAACAACTCTTAACACACTATATCTCCCCAGGTGAAGATCCTCGCACCGCAAACATAAACCACACAATGATCGCCGTGACCGAGGCTTCATCTCGCGCCGCCTGCGTGCGAGCGCGTGCCGCGAATACTACAGTGCTACGGCTGGAGACGGGCGAGTATGGCGGTGACAGCGCGAGTGTGCTGCTGCTCAAACCGCACACAGGTGCGTGACTCACGATCATCGCCGGCTTGTTTTCGTTTACTGCTGGGTATGAGCCCCCTGCTCTTTGTTGTACTTTTATGCGTCAAAAAAACTTGCATTCGGAACCTCAGAAAAAGCCAGATCTGAAGATCTATAACATCATAGTCAACATAGATAGGTGCCTAACAAAAAAAATGTTAGTCATATCGTATAGCTGTGATCAATATTTAATCAATATTATGTGTGCAACTGCGCCACTGCGCCCTATTTGGGTTTGGGCGTGTCATTTATTGTTTGTTTGATGATCACTATAGGCCGACGGCACCAACTGCGCGCGCACTGCGCGTCGGTGGGTCATGTGGTGCTCGGTGACTACACATACAGCGGCGGAGCGGATGCCGTGCCGCATCGCATGTTCCTGCACGCCAGAAGGTGAACAGATTCATCATCATCATCAGCCTGTCAGGAAACCCACTGTAGAGTCCACACTCCTTGCGCACGCGCACGCCATTCAATTTAGGCTGGGCGACCGACTATGCTAGTGCTGCCAGATGTAACGTTTGATTCTATTTTATTTTATCACCAAGAGGGAAGCATTGGAGTGAAAAAGTGAATATGATAATTTTTATTGCTTTCAGATTAGTGTTGCCGTTCCAAGGTGAAACTATGGACATAAAGACACCAGAGCCGTTTCATTCAGATGCTAAGTTTAGTCTGAAGTGGAAATCAAGTCGTATATTTCACGAATACCGAACCGAGGAACAGTTTTCAGCTGTTTGTGATGTTATTGACAACTTGGATTTAAATTTGGACAGTTTCAAGAGGTTTACAATGAGATAACGTGGAATGGATAAATAAAACACCTTTAGATTTTATTTTGTCATCATTTGAGACTATTCTTATTACTACTTTCAAATCAGGTTTGTATCAAAATCTGATGCATGTCATTGAAGATAAACCTAACCTTTTTTCTTTAGACTTAAAAAAAATTTTGGTTTCTTTAATTCCAATAGAGAAGCTTCGGTGATTTTGAGATCTAAACATAAAAGGCCTCACCTTTGCACGTTTTTACATTATTTCGTATATATTGATTTTTAACATAAGTACAAGTTTTAAGTAACGACAAACAGAACGTGTTTTAAATCCGGAAGTGAATTATCAATCGTTAATTGACCTAGCTGTCTTCGCAGTCGCTGTCTCCGTTTCAGGATTGGAAGGAAGTACACTACGTCGGAAATTATCTAGGCATTTGAACAATTGCGTGTCCCACGCTTTCGTCCCGTTTCATACAAGCCGAGCCAAGTTTCTGTGGCTCTGAGCGAGCGGGGACTTATTTTCACTCACAGGTTAAGGATGTGGTGAGTGAGATGGAGGTCCTAAGCAAAAATAGGCTTTTTTGCATTTCAGTTACTACTACTATTGATTGTGTATTATGACACGTAACGATATCTAGTGGCGAGTAGTGATACTATGTAGTGTAGTGTAGTGATACTATGTACAAAGTCAAAGTCAAAGTACTTTATTACTGTAGATATTTACATATACTTAGCAAACGTCATTTTTTGCCTCTTCTCTACATTGGACCACTGTGGGAGAAGAAGGGCGTAGAAACTCCCACAGATTGATTTTTAGATCTCTTTTAAAAATAGGTTGTGCTTAACTAATACAAATATGAAAAATTTAATTGTTATGATTAATAAGCAGGAATAAATAATTACAAAATTATCAACAGCAAGGTCTGTGTTGAGCCAGATTAACCCCATACAGTCCTGTCATTTAAGTAATCTTGAACATTGTAATATCCCTTTTTCGACAAAGTCGCTTTAACACGCTTTTTAATTGCTCAAATAGCAATTTCAAAATCTCCAGAGGTATCTTATTGTAGTAGAGAATGCACTGACCCTTGAAAGAATTGCTAACCTTGGCGAGTCTAAAACGGGGCGCACATAGTCTGTGATTATTTCTTAGGTTAACATTACAGCTATCGCTAAGTTTGGAAAATGTTGTAAGGTTCTTGCGTACATACATTATATTTTCGAAAATAAATTGACTAGCTACTGTTAGTATGTCGATTTCTTTAAAAAGCTCTCTTAAGGAGTCTGTTCGTTTTAAATTATAAATTGCTCGAATAGCTCTTTTCTGTAAAATAAAAATAGTTTGAATATCCGCTGTTTTCCCCCACAACAAGATACCATAGGACATCACACTATGAAAGTAAATAAAATATACTAGCCTAGATGTAGCCACATCCGTGCTTTGTCTGATGTTCCTAATAGCGTAAGCCGCAGAACTTAATTTAACAGCCAATTTATCTATGTGGGGTCCCCACTGCAATTTGCTATCAATGGTTATTCCAAGAAACTTCGTATCATTTACTACTGTACTATGTACTATCTATTTCAGCTACCCACTAACAGGTGGCATATTTGGGAATTTCCGCATTGGTTCGAGAAACTTCTGGTCCTGGCTAGTTTTTCCGATCACTTCTAGATGGCAGTAATTGCATAGGTATAAAAAGGCTAGCGGCGACATTGCGAGTCAGTCAGAGCATGAGCCGCTCAGGGTTGTCCACTGGAACGCGCAGTCGGTGGGAAGTCACAGGGAAGAAGCGGTTGCTTCACGTGCTCCTGAGGGACTACCGCGTCGATGTGATGCCCATCAGCGAGACATTCCTAGCCGGAAGTGACAAGCTGTCGCTGCCCGGCTACTTCGTCTACCGCAAGTACGAGAAGTCCACCAGCGGCCGGGCTTTTCGAGGCTTGGCAGTCATCGTCGGCAGGAAAATCGTCCATTAGCTCGTTGACGCCCAGGAGTATACATCCGGAATCCGTGGACCAGTTTGACCAGAGGCTGGCGAAGGGCATGTTCGCGCGTGCGGATGCGTCTCACCACCCGCAAATCCGCGAACTGGCGCCGTACCACGCGCGCCCGCCCGACCGCCGCCGCCTGCCATGCGACCTGGTGGCCTAGCCGGCGATCACCCAACGGAGCACCACATGTGAGAAGAACTCCACCGCCCGCGAGGGCCCCCCGATGACCTGTCCATAGGAATGGACAGAGGCGCTTCTTAAGGAAGAGATCCGATGTGAGATCTGACCCTGAATTCCCACGCCACAGAATGGGTGCATGAGACGAAAACTTTATTGATTGCGAGTCAGTTTGCGTGGGAAAGTCGAAGGAAGCACAACTGCCTATTGTAAAATAAAGGTGGGTGTTACACCCGTGCTTGAGTACCTACTTTGATTAGACTTGTTTTTATGTGTGATTTATTAGTATGGAAAAGAAGCGAAAAATTGACAGTGAATGCAGAACGTTCCAAGATAAATGGAACTTTCAGTATTTTGTGATTGAGTGCAGTAATAAGGCGTTTGCCAGAGGCAATTATAAGGAGAGTCTTCCGACATCTTCGGGAGTAAAGTAAAAGGCTTGAGATGCGCGCAAATACTAGACTAATTTATTATAGGAAATCCTTAGCTTATATACAACTTACTACAAAACTACGTGATGAATATAAATATACCTTATCTGTGACGGTTGTCAACTTATCTTAACATTACGTGGAAATATGACTAACATAGTCGACCGGCACAGATACTCCCCCCTTTAGGGAAAAAATAAATGAATGTACTTATAACAATGAACAAAAATTTAAGTTAGAATCAAACAATAACCTTAAATGAATCGAAATAACTTTAAAAATGTGTATACCATAACAAACTTATATCAACTGCAATAATAACTAGTAGGATTTTTAATAAACATAAATTAGATAGTAATTGTGCATACTTCAACTTAATCTAAAGGTAAATATTTCACGAATTAGAAAAATAAAGGAACTACGGTTATGCGAATTCTACATAAGTTTAAAGAATTACTTAATATTTACCTACAGGCAAGTCTTGTATCTGGCCGCACACTACGTAAAATAAACTAAAACTGGTTTTTCAGGAATCGATGAGTCAATTTACATCGCACGTCGTTGAAGTTGTAATCTCTGTTTATTCATAATTGCGACCATACCTATACAAGGATGATTGTGCTGAATCAGCGTCAGCATTAAATCTGTAACCTTGGCTGTAGGCAGTCAATGATCTCGTACGTCATGTATACGTGCGTGCTCTTCACTCTTGAGTGAATATTAAGTTGTCGATTGATGAAATTTGTGTGCCTAAAAACCTTGGGATTTGGCAACATAGGGCACATCTTGTACACCAATCAATCAATATATATATATATATAATATCTTTAGTGATTTGATTATTCTTCGTGCGATGTTCTTCCTGGATGATTTCAATATTCGTTGAATTAGGTATATCGATGATGTTTCAATACTCTTCTGGGGGCTGGAACGGCTTCCTATGTCTTGAACTTGAAAAGCTGCTTGCTGTGAATGAATTTGCCGACGCGTTCGTTTCTGCTGGTGCGAGCTCCATTTTGATAAATCAGCAGTCAGCTGACTATCGGTTCATTGTTCTTGCGTTATCTTGAGTTCGATGCGGGAAATCTTCAGTTGAAATTATTTATCTTTTGGCTTCTGGTCCGTTTTCAAATCTGGTCCGGTCATGGCTTGCTTGATGTCGTCTTGGTTTGGGTGGGGTCTTGATTATGGAGTTCTGCAGCGTGGTTTGAAATAGGTATGCAAACTGAAGTCGGGGCTCGGCGATCTTGGACGAAGTGCTTCTTGCTTGCACTTCTAAGGTGGCGGCACACGGAGTTTTCTTCGCGGCTGGGTCCATGCTGCTATCACCGGAGGTTGCTGATGTTCAGAAGTCGGGGTCACCACTTTACCAGAGGCAATTATAAGGAGAGCGACATCTTCGTGAGTAAAGTAAAAGGCTTGAGATGCGCGCAAATACTAGACTAATTTATTATAGGAAATCCTTAGCTTATATACAACTTACTACAAAACTACGTGATGAATATAAATATACCTTATCTGTGACGGTCGTCAACTTATCTTAACATTACGTGGAAATATGACTAACATAGTCGACCGGCACAAGGCGCTATGTTTAATTTGTAATTAAACCATAGCAGTTCTCAAAGAAATAATAACATTAAATGTCACTATGAATCGAAACATCTTCAAAATTACTCTAAATAATCAGGAAGTTTGCGGACGGAAAAATTTGAAGCTATGAAGCGGGGACTGAAATCGCAGCAATCTTTGTTTACCAAAGCAAATACTGAGCAAGAGTCTGAAACTCGCGCCAGCTTTCGCGTGGCTCTTGAAATCGCAAAACGTGGAAAACCATTAACCGATGGAGAAATCATAAAAGTATGCTTGATTGCAGTAGCTGAAGAAATATGCCCGAAAAGGTAAATTTATTGAAAGGTGTCAGTTTGTCAGCAAACACCGTGGCTCGGAGGGTGCAAGATATCGCAGAAAATATATCATCTCAACTATCTGACAAAAATGGACATCTTGAGTGGTTTTCTCTAGCCTTGGATGGGTCAACGGATGTGTGAAATACTGCTCAGGTATTGATTTTTATTCGCGGAGTAGAGAAACGCTATGAAGTGTATGAAGAACTTTTTGATATTGATAGTATTCAAGGCACGACAACTGGGGCAGATATTTTTAAGGGAGTTGAAAATGCCATTAATAAAAAGAACCTTTGATGGAAAAACTTGAAATCTATCACCGCCGATGGAGGCAAAAATATGTCTGGTAAAAATAATGGAGTGGTCGCACTTGTGTCAAAGGCTTTAGAAAATGATAGTGGTTCAGAACCGTTAGTCTTACATTACTCCGAGCGTACAGTATCATTCATCAACAGTCCTTGTGCGGAAAATGTTTGGATTTTTCTGAAGTTCTAAAACCAGTCATATCAGTTGTTAACTTCATCAGAGTTTATTGAAAAGATTGGAGAAAATGACTTGCCATATCATACTGCCGTACGCTGACTTAGTTGCGGAAAAGTCCTTATGCGCTTTTTTTAACTGCGAGCAGAGATCGTTTTTTTTAATGAGAAGCAACGCCCTTGTGCCGATTTAGGAAAAAGTGAATGGCTGTGGAAATTATCATTCTATGTCGATTCGACCAATCACATGAACGAACTGAATTTGAGATTGCAAGGAGAAAATCAGCTGCTCCCTGATTTATACACCAATATCAAATCGTTCAGGCAGAAAAAAATACTATTTAAATCGCAATTACGTAAAAAATGTTTCATACATTTTAAAACATGTGAAATATTCAGCCACACTACAGAAACTGAATTTCGATTTTGCAGTCGAAACTTTGAGTGCTTTAAAGATAAATTACGATACTCGTTTCTCAGACGTTGATGTCATTGCGAATGAAATGAAGCTTTTTCAAAATCCTTTTGATTCTGACATTGAAACCCTGGCTCCGGAAGTCCAAATGAAAATTATTGATTTACAGTGCAGTGATATGTTCAATAACAAATTTCAAAATTCATGTTTGTTGTTTTCTGTTTTTGGTACTACGTACTTGTGTCAGAAAATGTTTTCCATGATGAAGTACACAAAGAATATTTACAGATCTAAATTTAAATATCTTTTAATAATTGGTACTAGTAAAATTAATCCACAACTACAAACAATTGTCATTGGAAAATCACAATTACATAAATATCATTAGTGTTTTTTTAGTTTTATTAGTGGGATTAATTTCAATTTAATTATTTGTTAGTTATTAATATGCTTAAGCTTAGATAATTAAGTTGAGTTTTCTGCGTCATCGTTTCTGTCGTAAAGTTTTACCTTGCAAGTAAATAAAACCGAGTAATTATCATTCTGTGTTTTCATTCTCTTCCATTCAACTTATCTCAGCAATAGTAATAGCAATAAAACATTGTTTGTCGTGGGCCAGATTGACGACACTAGTTAGTTAAAAAAATATAACTCGATAACTAATTATTTCCGACAGTTCGCGTATTTTGAAATCATCTATAAATACAATAATAAAGCATAGAAAAATCACCATCTGAAACCGTCGTCTTTCTAAAGTCCTTCCACATTTTTATGGGACAGTGACATATCAAACAAAGCGTTTCGTTTATTTGAGGACATGTCTATACAAAAAGCGTATTGCTCTGTCATCTCAATTTTTGGTTTCATGGCTTGTACTATGGATCCCTACAGTAATCTGCCAATATCACGTATTGAAGATGACACGAAGAGGATCACAGTGGTCCAATGTAGAGATGAGGCAAAAAATGACGTTTGTATATGACTTTCTGTCACGGTGACATTTTTGTCACCCATGTGCGCCCTAACATCCGTCACAAACATCATAGTTACCAAAAAAACTTGAAAAAAAAAACAAACTCAAATCAAAATCAAAGTCGGACGCATCGACTTCACTCGTCATTGTCAGCGAGCACCCTAAAGTATTTAGATGTTCTACGTAAAATCTGCATATAAAGCTATTTAAGCCCTCCAAAGCTATAGTGCTGACCTATACTATGGCGGCGACAAACATCATGCGTATTTGCGAGAGCCTGTGGCAGAGCGGTCATGATTATTGCGTGCTGTGTTTGCGAACTGCTGAGTCTCGAAGGCTGTCGAAGTCTAAAGCACTTTCTTCCGTGTTAGAACTCATGGAGAATGCACATGTATGGCCTTGGAAGAGCCGGCCTAAAGTTGCGGTGAGTTGAACCTAAAAGTTTTTTAAGAGAAATCAACATAACCTACAGGCACAAATGAGTTAGTCGGCAAAGCATTTTACTGCTTAGTTTGGTCAGAGTGCCGATAAGGGGGCGGAAGCCCCCTGCTTAGTACACACTAATTTTCATGGCAAAGAACTAGCCCATCACCGCAGCTGTGCAGATATGATAGTTTCCTCACAATGATTATTAAATATGTTTCACAAATATTTGTCAGGGTGTGACAGACTTGTTGCTCTGCTACATATGCGAGGCGCGCATAGTGACCGCGCGCCGCATGCTCGAAGCCATTCAGATCGGGATCCTGTTTGAGAAACTATTGCACCACCAGAGGGACGCTCCCAAGTCTGCAGCACAACTGAAGGTGGCTATAGACAATGTGGAGGATACGGCCCACAAACATAAGGTTGGTTGCTTACTTCTCTATACTTTATTGGTTTATTGTACACAAGTATGAATCAAAACTTCAAAAACTCCTGTTTTATGTTTAACATCTCAAAAACTGAGGGTAGTTGGGACAAGTCCCGATTTTGAACCTTATGCCATGGTAAAAAAAAAAACCTATAACAGAAAAGAAGGGTTCCTTACCCAAAGGGAACTAAACAGGACCCTAGTTTATGGCTGGCTGATTTTCCGCAACTTGATTAATTTTGTGTCAAATTTGTGCCTATTTTGCGGTATGTGGGTTAGGGGCACTACTCCTGCCAACCCAGCTCCTGAAGGAAGCCTAGCAAACCCTTATCCCCTGCACCCACTCTTCTAATTCAGCCATCCCAACTCCTGCACAAGCTGGAGTAGGAGGCCTGGATATTCTAGGAGCTCCGAGGGTGTTGTAGTTTCACCCAGAATTGCCATCCTGGTTTCAATGGTGGATGGGCACGCAAGAAGCACATGCGCCAGTTTGATCCACTTCCATGCATCCCCCACATAGGGAGCTGTCTGTTGCACCTGTAATTTTCAAGTATTTGTTAAGTGTACAGTGGCCTGTTAGCAGGCCAGTTAGTATTTTTATTTTACTGAGTGGTAGTCTCATTATGTAGTTTGTAAATTTATGATTATATTCCTTAAGAAATAATTTGGTGTTTTTGCAGTCTACTCTTTTCGCCCTTATCTTGTTATATTGGTCGGCTGTGGCTGCTTTGAGTTTTATCCTTATTGCCTCAGCGGATAGCAGTGCAAAAGGTGGGGGGCCAATCACTGTCCTCCTTGCTCCTGCTTTGGGTACCTTGTCCGCTTCGTTTCCTTGGTCTTGGTGGTGCCCTTTTACCCACTGCAGTTTAACTTTGTTGTTCTAACCCAGTCTGTTGAGTATCTCGTGACACTCCAGTATGAGTTTGGATTTTGTTTGTGGTTTTGTTTGTGGTTTTTTAGTGAGCAGAGTACAGATGCACAGTCTGTTTTAAAGACAATCTCTTTCTCCTGTACGCTTCCTACTACTTGCAATGCCCCATGTAGGAGACTAAGTGTTTCTGCATGAAACACTGTTGTCTTCTTCGAATCTTAGTGAGAGTTTGATGTCTAGTTTAGGCGAGTAAATGCCCCCCCTGTGTGACATGTTATTTTGTTGTTCTCTACGTTCTGAGACAACTCTTCTATATCTACCCTGACTTCATATTTTTTTGTTAAAAAGGAAGGCTTTTTTATTTGGTCACAGGACAGGACCCTATTCTTATATTGTTCTTTTATTCGCTGTAGGACCTGCACCTGGCCCACTTAAGCAGTGCCACATTAGCCTCAGCGGGTTGTATCCCATGTACATATATACCTCAAGTCCCTTTCAGTAGAATTGGGCAATAATGTAAACAAGATAATTAATTGACAGTTGTCTATGGTCAAGGTGTTATACCTATACTGATGTCAAAGTGAGTGGTTGAGCATTGATCATTGAGATATAGTTCTCTGTTTGTTGCTTCATCCTAAGTATTTTAATTAATCCAAAATAATTATGAAGCAATTAAAAGCAAAATAGAGCCTATATTATTAATATTATACTAGACTTTTTGTGTACCTATCGATTTTTTTCTGTAAAATTAGGATTCACTTTTGTCCGAATGTTTAATGGTTTAATGTTTAACTAATGTAACTATCCCACAAACATGATACACGATCACCATGCATTATTATATGAATTATTACATTCTTATATTTTAGGCTTTCAATTAAATTAATTAATTAATAAAAGGGCTTTTGCAATATTCCAAAAGTTAGAGCAAGGCTCTTTAAAAAAAAACTTAATTCAATCTTTTAGAAAATTTAATAGAATGGAATAAACATTTATTCAGTATAACATACACATACAGTAATCAATCGCGCCGCGCGTCATTCGCTTGTATCAGATTCATCATCACTTAGTCACAGTTATTATAAAAGACTTTCTTTCTTTCTTTCTTTATTCTTTATTGCATAGATAGTATAAAGTTACAGACAATTGTTCCAGCGTCGCTTGCCACATCCATAATTCCATCTAATGTTTTCATCCGTTCCACTTCCTTAGCCCATTGTTCTGCTCCGATTCTCGCCAAACCTTCTTTTAGTAATATTTTAACTTTTCCATTTTAAAATATTTATTTTTTCTTCCTACATAAGGCTTTGTCTGTGCCCATATTAGTTCAATTGGGTTAAGCTCACAGTGATATGGAGGAAGGCGCAGCACAGTTATTCCTTTCGATGAGGCAAGATCGTCGACATTTTTTCTTTTATCTTTCTTTATCGAATTTTGTGAGCAACTGTGCTTTTATTTTGCATGTTTCAAACGCTATATCTTTTCTACATAGCCAATCTTGTTCTTAGGCACATGTTCGAGCTGGCGAGAATGGTAAGGGGCATTGTCCATGACAATAACAGACCCTGGGTGAATATTATCCAAAAAAAAATGAAACCTGAAATAAAAGCATAACAAATTATGGCAAGCATTTGATTAACTATGAAGGAGCACAACTATATAACAGGTTACCTTCAAATCTTAAAAATATATTATTAAAGAGATTTAAGGCTTACCATATTTCAAAATTATGAGCATCCATTTTCCCATGACAGTCCCCATCCGACCTCTTTGCTTCAAATATTCATTCCCTACCTTCGACAAATCCATCCTGATGATAATGAGCCTCTTCCCTTTCTCCGGTTTTTAAACCCACTTGAGAGAACTCTCAAAAATGCCTGTCTGCTACTTTTAATATAATACCTTGGACACTATTTACACACATTGATCTAGCCCCAAACTAGGATTCCCCGTATCTTGGATACTAGACAACGATACACATACTTATATAGATAAATATTATGCTTAGATAGATAAACAACCATGACTAGGGTACAAACATCCGTTCTCATCAAACAAATATTTGCCCCCACCGGGACTCGAACCCGGGACCCTTGGCTTCGTAGGCAGGGTCACTGCCGACTCGGCCATTCGGGTCGTCAATATTATTATCCATTCAGATTGAATTGCAGCGGTCTATAATAATAGGTAATTCAAATCAGTGGGACATTAAAAACAATAAAAAAAACCTTCCTATGGCCCTCGATATAAATCCGTTTTATTCAAGAGTTGCACACTATACTTTCTACCATGACTACGAGAAAAAGCCGTCCTCTCTTTCATAAACTCAGGAGTTAACATATCTTCTCATCACTTGAAGACATTTTCTGTCGATTTATAATAAAGTAAGACTAAACTTTGTGTTCGTACAACTTACATTACAGTATTCAAAATAGCGCCAATTTACTATTGACGGCAAAGAACTCAAAATAGTTTTTATTCCAATGCTAAACTCCTTGTCGAAAATGTCGACCAATCAAATCTCGAGTCACAACAGAGAATATAATCACTATGTACGGCACAACCAGTTTGTATGTCGAGTATTCTTTGCAGAAGGAGTTTGTATCGAGTATTTTTTGCGCAAGGAGTTTGTATAGCATTGAGATGGAGGTCGAATATATTGGTGTGTTCTAAATTCAAACACCACAATAGTGATTAAAAGTGCTTTTTATTCACTGTTTTCAGTGAATAACCTCTCCTTTCCCGCCGTCAGCATAAGCAGCGCGGCCCCGATCACTCTATGTACCGCTGTCAGCATAAGCAGCGGGATGACTAATATTTTTGAAACCGGTATTTTTTATCCAACGGTTGGACCAATTTTTACGGTTCGATCATGTGTGGACACCCAATTAGACAAACTTTATGGTCTGTGT
Source organism: Argyresthia goedartella (assembly GCA_949825045.1). Lineage (NCBI taxonomy): Eukaryota > Metazoa > Arthropoda > Insecta > Lepidoptera > Argyresthiidae > Argyresthia > Argyresthia goedartella. Next base: position 7,421,223 of record OX463832.1, on the reverse strand, counting down.
GCTAGTTTATGCTTTTCCGTAGAAAAAAATAATTCAACCGCGTTTTGAAAATCACTTTCTTCCGGACGCTCCCAACGTATGTGGTGGTGAAATTTTATTGAGAGAAAAGTGTGGTTTTTTTGGTGAATTGAGGTAAGTATTTGTTTTATTCATATTTACAACTCTATTTGCGATAAACAAACCACAAATCATAGTAAAATTCATCAAGATGTCCAGAAAATCGGCAAATTTACATGATACGTCATGCAACCAGACGGATTCCCCCCAATGCTATTTGTAATTCCAATGAGAAATACAGTTAGATTTCAATAAAAAATACACATATCTTATTGGAAATCTTATAAGGAATCCATTTTTATAGGTTTCTTTATCAAAATAATGTACCAATTTGCTGATTTTCCGTCAGAAACGTGATCAGGCATCCAATTCACATGCTTCACACGCACACATAAGCATTCCGCGACGCCATTTTACTCACACACAGACAGAATCTCACTACAGGGTGCGGGTGTTTTCAGTCATATTCGGTGAAACTCCATATCATAGGTTTCGGGGTGATGTGATGATTGGGGTTTCCATATCAAAGGTTCCGCGGGTTTATGATTGGAGTTCAGTGTCGATAAGGGGGCGGAAGCCCCTTTTTTTTATCAATGGAAAAATCCAGCAACCAGCGACTTAGAAAAATTGTGTTAAAAATTGTGTTAAAAAATATTTTTTTTGACTGTTATTTTTTGCTTCGGAATCGTGTAGTGCTGCTTTTTGCTATCACTTTTGGTTATAAACATTTTCCTCGTGCACCTCACCGATTTCGAGATATACGTCATATTATGTTTGTAATATCGATATCTCTATAAATATTGGTCCTAGGGAAAACATGCATATGACATAAAATTATGCTCGTAAGACACCCTACACGATGCCCAAGTGAAAATATCAAAATAAAAAAAATAAAAATAAAAATAAAATAAAAAAATAACAAATTTGTGTCATATTGTGTTACTTGTCTTTTTAGGCGGATTCGTTTGCCTGCAAGTTCAGATATGTACTTTTGACAATTTAGTGTAAAATGACAAAAAAATGCAAAATTACACAAATTTGTAAAAGTGCACAGAGTGTACGTTTTGATCCTAATGCCTTAGCTACTTTTTTCAGAATGGATCATGACTATCATGCCCAGCTTGCGCGTCGGTCGCCGCCGGTGCGCATTCTATCCGATGAGAAGCTGGTGTATGTGCGCTCCCGCTCCGGTCGGATGAAGGTAAATAATTGAAATTTCACTCGCATCGTTTTTGCTTCGTTTCCTTTTATATTTATATATATACATATCCATTAATTTGTTCCATTCAGCAGCCTAAACGGTCTGAATATAGTTTTACCAAGTATAATTAAATATTTACCTGGGAAATGTGAAGTTTTATACTAAAAGGACACAAATAATTATACTGCAAATGTCACTGACTGCCAGTCTGGTATTTTGTTTATATTTAATTTGCCTATTTTATTTATGTTATAGATGGTGAAGCAACCAGCTTCTCTGGGCCGGAGCGGGAGCGAGGGCGACTCCTCCCCGCAGCCGTCGACATCAAGGCGCTGCCGGCATGCCTACTGACTGATATCTGACTGTGTACTGATGGCTGGTTAATATGTCTCTGTAATAGGGGTTTTAAAACTACGCACACCTCGCTTTGGACCGGTTTCGGTCGGGTGTATCGCTTGCTTGAGTGGGTAACTAAAACTACTAAAATATGCCATATCATATAACTTCCACGTTGCAGCATCAAACTGGTGGAAGACTGGTGTGTTGGGAATGCCTGCCTTCAGGAAGGTGATGAGTCGCAATCGCTTTCATGGACAATTGATATAACCAAATGCCCTTGACGAGGTACCTCAAATCCCGTGCTACTGATGTCATTGGGACGATGAATCGCAAAAGGGCACACGTCCCTGCTGAGATAAAATCGCTCAATGACTCCTGTGGGCATTTATGTCTTGCTAGACACATCTAAATCAGCCATCAGTGTGTGATTGTAATTCTCCTCCTTCATAGCGTTAGCGATCCGGATGTTTCTATCTTTTTGTGTGTAATTTTATGTGTGTATGTGTCTAATGTTTATGTGTTTGTGTAAATAACAATTTCTATTTGTGGCCAACTACCTAACTATCTTATAACTTGTATAGAAATTGTTTACTTTAACAGTTGCAATGTTTCTATCTTTTTGTGTGGAATTTTTATGTGTCTAATATTTATGCGTTTGTGTAAATAACAATTTCTATTTGTGGCCAACTACCTAACTATCTTATAACTTGTATAGAAATTGTTTACTTTAACAGTTGCAACAAAATTCTTTTTCATTTTTCCGTAATTGTGTAGTTTATTCCATTTTTTATACGGTAAAAGTTACAAATATCAGTCAAACAACTATCTAAGAACTTGTATAGAATTGTTTACCTACTTACTTACTGTTTACTACTTTTCCATAATTGTGTACTCGTGTGTGTGTAAATATAATGTATACAGTTCCATTGTGCATTAGTACTGTCCTGTTTTTTAAACAATTATGTCTCGCCCAGGTTTGCTGGAAGAAATATCTTTTTAGAGATAAGCTCGCCTGTTGTTATAAAATTTCTTTTAAGTACATTTTTATGCACAGGGCAATAAAGAATATGAATATATAACTATATAAATTTTGCTGGAAGAAATATCTTTTTAGAGATAAGCTCGTCTGTTGTTATAAAATTTCTTTTAAGTACATTTTTATGCACAGGGCAATAAAGAATGTGAATATATAACTATATAAATTTTTGTTCTTTTTTATTTTTCCAAAACCTAATTACACAATTACACATTAGGTAGGTGGTAGCTAATTACTAATTACACATTTCAAATAATTGTTTATTTTTTACAAATTTGTGTAATCTTACACTAAATTGTCAAAAGTACATATCTGATCTCGCATAACACTAGTTAACACAATATTACACTTTGTAAGAACAGTAGGTATCTGTACTTGCGCGTGAACGGAGCCGCGTGGAAACACTTCATATACACATAACAACTAAATACTAGTTAACTCAAACTTACACCATACCTACACGAACGAAACACCAGTTTAGCTATTTTACCTAGAATCAAATCACGGCGAAACATTTTCTTCGTTCCATCTTTGCACACTCTGTATAAACGCATATCGTACACCTGCCGTGACCTTGAGAAAGCCCAGAAACAACACACCGTGACACGAAATAACATGCATGATTTTGAATTATTTTTGTATGAAAAGGTACATAGTACGATACACTGTTAGAAAGCCTAGTTTGTCTTCTACTTAGAACCACTTATTCTAGAATGATAAGTATCACCTATTGCCTATAAATTCAATAATAGTACAAAGTGTTGATTTCTACCTATTTTATACTTTCCTTGCGAGATATGGCGTCCTCACACTTATCATTTATGATTTAGTGGCAAATACCACTTGTTTTCCTCTTATTGAATAAATTACCTATCCTAGGAACTAAGAAATATAACACTAGGTAGTCTAGTCTCTTCACAAATAATTTCACAAGATTTGCATAATTCGCGCGATGCGTCAGTTTACTTTCCGTATTTTATGAAAATTTGAAACGCTGAAATATTCGAAAGTTTCTATAAGAACACCCTAATATTTTTATTGTTTTGAAAAGGTTATTTTGTGTAGATTACGTAGGTATCAAACAACATGTACATGTTGTTGATAATTTTCTGATGTCGGCTAGATTTGTGTCGAGAGGGAGCATTTTCATAGAAGTCTGTGTTTCTCATGCCAGTACAAAAATAAACTAAGGTCACAGTGACATTTTCTACACATTGTGTAAAAGAGGGTTTCATTAGCTACTCAGATATACAACTCCCATAATTCTAAGTGTTACCATTCCAACAGAATCACTTGATATATTAGTCAAGTGCCGCGCAGCCCGCACGCTCAAAAACACTCCGGTATTTGTCGTTTTTGACGTCTCGAACTCCCGGGAAAGGAGAGGATAAAATAAACTTTTTAGAGGGGGAATAGTATAAATATCTGTTTTCCTTCCGCTTGTCTTCCAGCAACTCCCGCTGTACCGCGCGGCGCGGCTGTGCGGCGCGGGAGTCACCCGCGCGCGCCGCGCTACCGCCGCGCGACACACCGACGTGCTCACACTCGACTCACGCCCCGTGAGTGTACCCGCAGCGTATTTCCGTTGTATACAAGGCCATTACGCTCTCATTGCGTACTGCTCGTGTATATTTCGGAATGCTGATACTCACATCTGCAACTACAAAATATACAAGAATTTTGCGAACTACTCGTGTATAGGTAATGAATGCGTACGAATGTTTAGTTCCAAACTATACAGTGTCACTTACGCACGCTATCAAAGGTATTATTTAATAGCACATAAAAAATACTGATTTGCACAACAAAAATGGTTCAATAAAAATACTTTAAATATTTTATTTGACCTTAAGTTTGTATTACGTATTTTTTGTTGTTCTTACATGTTCAACCTAACACGAAAGATAAAGGGGCTTCGCTTCGCTCGTCCCCTTTACCCTTCACCTAAGCTACCGCAGTGTTTTCCCTGATATTTGCTGTGAAAATCAGTATTTTTGATGTGCGGTTTAATATTTCCCTTAAACTCTGATATTAATCGCTGATATATAAACTTAAATACACATAAAATATTTATTTAATAACACGAGTATTTACATTGGGCAATAGCGCAGTATATAACGGAACCATAAAATTGGCGTAGACCATTCCGACGTATACACGATTGCGGCGTAATGCTGATGTATAGTTCGGAAGACGTAAGTGAAAATATTGCGTTCCAAAGTATACGCGATAATTTACAGACCCCTGCGTAATGACCTTGTATATTACGGAGCCACGCGTACCCGCACTGAGCAAACACAACGAGACAGGAACAGCCATGTCACATTGCGCGCAAACCTTGTTTCTGTCTCGTTCTGTTCTGTGTCTTCTGTGCCTGTCTTCGTGTCTGGTCGCGCCGGCTTTGTCTTTTCGCTCAGGTCAGGTGGCCTGCGCGTCTAGTACAGTCCGCGCCAGCTGTCACCTCTTTTTCTCGTAGAGGAGCGAGAGAAAGGTAACAGCTTTCTCAGAGCCAAAGAATCTTGTCACGAACTATATTATCAGCATTCACCGAAAGTAGATAGACCTTCGCCCATTATAAGGTTGTGTAAGACTTTGTTGTCATTATGACTGATAGTGAGCGCTGACTGTCTTGTTTCCATATAAAGTCGGTGTTTTCATACTTAAGTTAAATGCTAAACAAACACATTTCACGACATTCCGAAAGAATCACGCAACCTAGATTACCGCAATAAGTTATAGACACTAGTTGGAACACTCAGGCATTGATTGCCAAAAATTCTTTATATCTTTATTATACAAGGTGACATTTAATTAGCCGACCATATTTTAGGGAATGATAGTACCCGTCATTGTGAACAACTTTCCCCAAAAAACATATGGTCGCAAACGAAAAACATATTTGGTTCCCCCCATAGTAACATGGATCAGCTGATCCGGTCAATGTAGTGAGGGACTTTTTTTTTCATTTGCGACCATATGTTTTCTGGGGAAAGTTGATCATAATAATGGGTACCAAAATTCCAAAATTCCAAATGTCTTTATTACTGTAGATATTTACATTTACTTAGCAATCGTCATTTTTCGCCACTTCTCTACATTGGACCACTGTGGGAGAAGAAGGGCGTAGAAACTCCCACAGATTGATTTTTAGATCTCTTTTAAAAATTGCTTATGCTTAACTAATACAAAATATAATATTTAGTCATTATCATAATTAATAAGCAGGAATAAATAATTACAAAATTATTAACAGCAAGGTCTGTGTTGAGCCAGATTGACCCCATTCAGTCCCATCATTTAAGTAATCTTGAACATTGTAATATCTGTTTTTCGACAAAGTCGCTTTAACATGGTTTTTAAATTGCTCATACCATAATTTCCCAAAATATGGTCGGCTAATTAAATGTCACTTTGTATATAATTTTTAGGCAAAAACGTATTTGGACGAAATTCCTGCACACAGATTGTCGGAGCGTCCGCCATACTAGTTCCGTTCCGCCATTGTTGTTTACTACTTAGCTCAAGTAAACGAACACAGACCGTACATTGTACATGCCGCCAACTAGCTATCTGTCTTGCTAGGGAAGTAAAATCGTCGGCCGCTGACTGTCAGTTGTATATGTCACCGTAAGATAGTCAGAACCGTTAGTTGATAAACTATCCTTTTTTTTTGTTAGTTGATCAACTATCGACAGATAGTAAACTGTAGCGTACTGCTTACTATATGACGCGTTAATCGATAAACTAACGGTTAAAACTGTTAAATAGTAAACTGGTTTAAACTTGAATTGCAAACGAAATACCAGGGCAAACACTGCGGTAGCTTAGGTGAAGACTAGAGGGGGCGAGCGCAGCGAAGCACCCGAATAGTTTTCGTGTTAGGTTGACATGTAATAACAAAAGAAGCGTAAATTCTAAACCCTGTCGGTCTGGTTTACTATCTGTCGATAGTTGATCATCTAACGCGTTAGTTTATCAACTAACGGTTTTGACTATCTTACGGTGACATATCCACGCCGCAAACTAGCTATGTGTCTTTCTACGGAAGCGTAAGTGTCGGCCGCTGACTGTCAGTTGTATACGACTGCGCGATTTTCAAAAAAGCCACTATCTACGGTTATTTCGGGCACCGCATTGACTGGTCTCTAACCCACTAAACATTCCTTACTTCAGGAACTCACGGACTATGGACGCCTCGATCTGACGCAAACTCCAATGACGCCCGTGACGCCCGCGACGCCAGTTCCGCCAGTGACGCCCGTAGCGCCGGTGACGCCGGCCAGAGACGACGCGTTCAACATCATCATCGAGAATGACATTCGGATGGGTGGCGACGAGAGCCCGTGAGTGCCACCAGATAGAAAGCGGAATAAGACTTAACTCGAGTAAACTTTGACTACTTCATATAAATTTGTATGGAGTTGTCAAAGTCAATCCGAGTTAACAATTGAGCAATTTGAGCAATTTCAAAAGCATGATAAAGCGACTTTGTCGAAATAGGGATATTACAATGTTCAAGATTACTTAAATGACGGGACTGTATGGGGTTAATCTGGCTCAACACAGGCTTGTCTTGCTGTTAATAATTTTGTAATTATTCATTCCTGCTTAATGATTATGATAATCAAATTTTTGATATTTATATTACTTAAGCACAACCAATTTTTAAAAGAGATCTAAAAATCAATTTGTGGGAACTTCTACGCTTTCTTCTCCCACAGTGCTCCAATGTAGAGAAGCGGCAAAAAATGACGTTTGCTAAGTATATGTAAATATCTACAGTAATAAAGAACGGCTTATGTTTAAACGATTACCAAAAACGCACCTATTTTACTACCAATAAATTCAAAATGACTGCCAGAATGGATAAATGTCCACCAAATTGTGTTTGGATAAATGATCACCAAACTTCTTTTTATGTTTTGTGTACTTAAGTTTATGTTTTAAGTATTTATGTTGTTCTTACATGTTCAACCTAACACGAAGGATAAAGGAGGCGTCGCTTCGCTCACCCCCTTTACCCTTCACCTAAGCTACCGCAGTATTTTGCCCTGATATTTTTTGCAACTTTTGGTGTTCATTTATCCATTTTGGGTAGGAAAAAATATTTTGGTGATCATTATATTTGTTGCCATAAAGACCTTTGACTTGACTGGACTTGACTTGACTGCGTATTTCCGTTGTATACAAGGCCATTTCGCTCCCATAGCGTACTGCTCGTGAATATTTCGGAGTTCTGATACTCACATCTGCAACTACAAAATATACAAGAATTTTGCGAACTACTCGTGTGTAGTTTGTAATGAATGCGTACGAAAGTTTAAATGTCTTCTTTGCTTTATAAATTTCAATGTCATCATTAAAATGGGAAGTATTAAACTAAACATCAAAAATACTGATTTTCACAGCAAATATCAGGGCAAAATACTGCGGTAGCTTAGGTGAGGCTTCGTGTTAGGTTGAACATGTAAGAACAACAAAAAATACTTAAAATATAAACGTACACATAAAATATTTAAAACATAAAAAGTGTTTTTGTTGATCCTTTTTGCTGTGAAAATCAGTATTTTTGATGTGCGATTAAATACTAGCCATTGAAAATAAAAGAGTACACAACTTCATGTTAATCTATTAGCAAACATTCTCTTCTTTCGAGATGCGATAAAAACAACTTATCACTTCTTAGTACACAAAATTAACACATCAAATCTAGTCGCCAATATCATACCTACCGATTTTCAAGATAACCCGAAACTCATCAGCTGCACCAAGCAATATCACATAAACAAAATGTCTAGCCGCCTGACAAGCTAACAACATGCGTTTTCAATTAATTAAGCAAGATTAACTTTCTATGTCTATGGTATTATTGCAAAATAAAAAACACAGTGCATGTAGGCGGAGCTTGCTTAACACTATAGCGGTCAGCGAATTCCCAAGAATACGTCAATGAAGAAGTCATAGTGACGCGGATTCCATAGAATTCGTTCCTTGATCCTCTGTTTTGGACGGAAACTCTATAGAATTCGCATTTCCATTGCAGTTATAGGTAGCCCTGCTCTTTGTGTCCATGTAGGTACTTCCACAGGTTGGATAGTGTCATATTAGACCATTTTCGCACACATAGAAAAAATATCTCTTCCTTCTCACTCGCTACTTCGGTTTACGCACACAACCTCTAGAGAGAATGCGTGTAGGCATACATTTTACTTCAGTAGCGGCACGCGTGCGCTGGAGTGAAGGCGCGTTGTCTGTGACATATTTTCTCTGGTGCTACTCGTGGCAACACGACATTTCGAACATCGTAAGTACTGTTTATTATATGACTTTTGCTTTGCATACGGTATAGAGGATCATTGAGTAGCTATCATTACTCCATAACTGTGGCGATGGGCTAGCTGTCACGCAAAATGGAGTATTGAATCATTGGCTGACAGTAATCGTAAGTACCTACTGTTTATTATATTATATATTACTTTTGCTTTGCATACGGTGTAAACGATTCATTAAATAGCTGTCATTACATCATAACTGCGGCAATGGGCTAGCCCCATGTCACGCAAAATGGTGTTCTGAATCACTGGCTGAAAGTGGGCACAGTTGTGCCTCTGCAACCCCGTTGGGGAAGAGGTGTGACGCTATGTTGGTTTTGTTTTTGAGTAGACAAATGCATTTATATCTCAAATTACGTATAATTTGTTAACAGATGCCACCAAAAAGATCTCGTAGAATAAAACAAACTGACTCGGAGAGGATTCGAAAGTTATTTGAGGAGGCTTCAGAAGACTCTTTCGATCCAGAGACGGAGTCCAGCACCGACTTGCAAGAATCGGAACGATCAGCTGATGAACAGGAAGACCAGTTTTCTGGCGGAGGTACGCATTCATCAAGTTCTACGATACATGATCCCTTTAGTGATAGTGACGGACAATATGGATCTGATATAGATTACAATCCTAATAATGATAAATCTGCAGTATCAGACGATGACTCAGAACGAACAAGAAGTGACATTGTGCTCAAATCCAGGAAACATAAAGAACCTCAAAACGTATCAACGTTGTCAGATGATCAAATCCTGCGTAATTCACCATCTGTTATACAGCAGGTTGAACATCAGACTAATCCTGGGTCAAGTGTATCACAGACTATTCAGGCAAATCAAATAGATAGCAGTCACGGCATTCCTTTACAAAACAACGTTTCGATGACTGATACAGAGCCTATAATAGAAATAGACATTGAACAGATATTAGAACAAGACAATGGGCTGGACAGTTCCCCTGGGCTTACTACAAAAGAAGCGCGTTCAGCAGATGTTTTTTTTGGTCGAAGCCATGAAGAGCCAATATCGCATCAACCAAATACTACTAATAATCGAAGAGCACCATCACCAGTTATGTACAATGACGTTTGGGAGGAGACTACAAAACCTATTCCAGAGTTTAACTTTGATAGCTCTGACGTTGGCCCATCAGTACCTCTGAATAGTGACACAACGCCTGAAAACGTACTGGAAATGTTTTTAGATGACGAAATTTTAAATTATATTGTAAAAAGTGCCAATGCTTATGGAGTTGCTTTGTGTAACGTAGAGAGGCCACATACAAGAGGATCTCGAAAACAGGCGTTCAAACCAACTGACGAGATAGAAATGAAGAAGTTTCTGGGCTTGTGTATGTTGCAGGGGCAAATAACCACACCAAATCTCAGGAAGTTCTTCACACAAACAGATCCTCTGTACTATCATCCCCTGTTTCCATTTGTCATGTCGGGCAGGAGATTTGAACAATTGCTGCGGTGCTTGTGTATCTCCGAGGGCAATTCCAAGGGCATGGATAAAGTCAATTATTTTGCCAAGCAAGTAATTTTAAGATTCCGGAGCAACAATAAACCTGATAAATCACTATCTCTGGATGAATCATTGATGGCTTTCAGGGGTCGATTATCCTTCCGACAATATATTAAAGGAAAAAAAGCAAAATACGGAATAAATTTTTATGTCCTCACGACCCATGATGGGTACATTTTGAACTTCAGTATATTACGAAGGCCACGAAGGCAAAGATGCAGTGACGCCTAACCCCGAAAATACCGAGAATGTACCAAAACTCAAAGCCTTAGTGATAAAGTTGATGCAGCCTTATATGGATAAAGGGCATGACCTGTACATGGATAATTTCTATAACAGCGCTGATTTAACCAAGACTCTTCTGCAGCATAAGACTCATACTACGGGCACATTGCGAAAAAACTGCAAAGATAACCCAAAGGAGATTTTCCAAAAACCCATAAAGAAAGGAGAACATTTTTGGAGGCGCAAAGGCCAGGTCTATGCCTCTGTATGGAAAGACAAACGACCAGGGGCCTAATTCTATAAAATTAAACTACCATGTTATAATGACTACACTATGCTGTCAGTATGACGACATTGGTTCCTTAGATGGTATGCACTTAATCCCATTGGCCTTACCGCAGCCTCACAATAGCCTGACTTGGGGATGACCAATGGGTGTATAGTAGGAAAATCAAGCAGTGTTGCCGTTACCCGAAATGAATATCCACTATCAATCCTGTCCGACTTATCGGTCTGTCGGACGCACAACCCAGACAAGTTTGTCTGTGTTTTTAAATTTCTCTTGTCTGTGGGTTTGTTTTGACGTTTTAGTTTTGTCTCTTCACATGTGCCTCCACTACATGATACTGGCAGAAATTGTCTGGCAACAGCAGGGCAGATTGCCATTAGTTAAAAAATGAAATGAAATGAAATGCGGTGCGTGCGAATGCGGTTGATCGCTGTCAGTTTGAAAAGTTTTTTCACCGAGGGAGGACCTTAATTTAAGATTTTTTAAAAGAAAGAACAACTTCCGCCCCCTTGAGACCATGTCGAACGCACCAGCACTGGCCCAGGTAGAGGAACTCATTACGTTCATGGAGGCGCACAGGGAGCTGGCTTTGGGTCACTTTAACCGCACAAAAGAAGGCAAAGCTCTTTCGAAGCGGCTTTGGATACAGTGCGCCAATATACTCAATTCGGTATCGGCAGAGTGTACCACCCGGGACGCCAGCGGTTGGCGACAGGTAAGTTATACTCATATCTTTTTGAAGTAGACCTACCTTTTTAACAGCACTAATTCCTTAGAGCTCATCGGACATAATATGGTTTCATTATCCACCTAGCTGTAAACGGTCATATTTATTTCATTTGTTGTTTATTGTATACCTAGGAATTTATAATTTGAGCATTGTTATACTATGAATAGGTCAGCTAATCAAAAGTCTGTTGCTGGATCCAACGGTACAGGGTATCCTAGTATGCAAGTGCCTGTATGTAAATGTTTATGATTTAAATTGTTATAACATTCAATAGAAGAATACCTAAGCTAATCGGGTTAAAATGCTTTGAAAGTTACTTACAATCAGTCTATGATTAATAAATATATATCTACGCTTTCATTATAGGCATTTGGCACATCAATAAACTTAGTTTATTTCCTTTTCAGAATCGATCGCGACGTCTAACCTCGTATTCGTCGGAAGATGACTAATTGCCTCAACATAAATCAATCAGTAGGTATACCCAAATATTGATATAGCCCTAAGAATAAAAGCGTATCGCAACAGTCAGCAATGCCGTGGTTCAACATTGGGGTAGGCACTCTTGCACGTGTTGCAATGTTGTGGAGCACGCAACAGGCATTTACAATTTTTCCCGCCGTCACTGGGTGATAGTGGAGTGTGCGCGCTGCAAGCAAGCACCTGAAAAATATTATTGTAGGATATTTGTCAGTATTAAATAAATGGCTAAACGTGGGCACATTTGTGCCTCTGCCACCCCATATTATGTTGTCAGACTTGTATTATGATTTTACTAAAAACACATCAATAACATTATATGTTACCTGAAGCGTGCTTTCAAAACTCCAATGCAGCGTTCGACGCAATTCCGCGCAGTGACTTGGAGCTCATAGTAGAAATGCTCCGGAGAACCTTCCACTGTATTTAATATTGGAGTCATCATGGACCTCCTCAGAGGATACCCACTGTCACCTGTCAAGAATTTTTCTGATAGGTAAAACATTAATGTATGTTTATATATCTAATCACACTAAACTAATTGTTGATTCTATTCTATGCCTATTTGTTGTATTTTCTGTGTTCTGTTTTGTGTATGAATAAACGTTTTATATATCTATATACAACCAAGATTATATTTATTGTAATACGTGCTCATACCCAACAAAAACACATAATCGCCACGTCTCGCCCCCTCCGCCATATGCCTACTGAGAGGATGGCTCTGCCACACATTAGAATCATGTGCTGAACCTGGCGTACTGGCGTCCACACAAAGTATGAGGCCATCAGAGTCACAGATCTGAAACAATGATGTATTCATATTATTTATTGCACAATACAAAACAAAATGTTACAAGTTACAAGACAATTATGCGTGAAGGCGAGCTTATCAGAGATTTCTTCCCGCACACTTAGGCAGGACAGGAAGGTACATATACATGAGTATTAGAAGTATTTAAAGTACTGAAATGCATTACATAGGTATACATTAATATTCACATTCACTATATATGTGACTTTGAAAGATCAGTGAACACACAAACATAGCTTCACGCCTAATTCCATACTGGATGGCAGAGGTGTTATAGCACCTCTGCCATCTGGCTAGCATCATACTGGCTATAGCCAGTAATTTTATTCTCTATATGACTGAATTGGGGGCTGGATCAATACCGTTAATTCATAATATTAGTTTCTCGCAGATTAATATGTAAGGAATTGGTTCCTATTAAATATAATAATATCCTGAACTATACAGGTAAATAATGTAAGTGGTGTGTAGGACAATCGACTCTCTTCTTGGTAGGTATTTTAAATGAAGATCAAAAGATAGTTTTGCTCACATAGTACTAAATCAACTCTCAGATTACAACACCATGTCCATGCAACCATGTAACATAAAGTAATAAATCAAAATATTTGTACTCACAATCATTACATTCAGAGAATGATATCCCTTCCTGTTGAAGAATCTCTCCTCATGCTCTGTTGGCGCCAGGATTGCCACTTGCGTGCCATCAATGACTCCCAATACTCCTGGGATGGAAAACCTCTCATAAAACCTGAAACATTAACATGGTAGGTAAGCATATAAATTCACACTAACTACTTAGTTATGCAAATAAAATGTGGTAGTTATTTCTAGACACTTAATGAATTAGTTACCTACCTCGCCTTTATCGATGCCCTTTCAGTAGGAAGCATGGGCCATTTTACATGCCGATCAAACATGACAGGGTGATTTAAGGCTTCGGTCACCTGTCTCACGGCTCTTGAGACTGTAGGTTGGGAGACATGGTGGAATGCACTCTGTCCTACTATGGTCTGGTATGAACCGGTGGCGTAAAAGGTCAAAGCTATCAGGGTCTGCAAAAAATAATTTCTATAGGTTTTGTAAAACAAGAACATTGGTTAGAGTGTAATACAAAAAGTTTAGGTTACTCGCTAGCAGATGAAGGACTGTCTTCATTATGTTTCTGAATCTGGTCAGAGTGTCGATAAGGGGGAATAGACACCCCCTTATCGTTACTGACCGAACATGTTTATGATCGCTCCTGAGAGCATTTTACGGGCCTTAGTTTGTTAGAAAAAACAAACCTTCATCCTTACGGAAATACCATCATTCCGCCGCTCTCGGGGTATTAAGGAAGATAACTCGTCGGCCAACTCCATAACCATCTGTTTAGGAAGGCGAAACGTCTTCACGAACTCCGCATCAGGGAGTGTTGTGAGCGGATCCACATTTTGCCTGAGAATGGCGCTAACTCGCCGACGCTGTCTCCGTTCACGTCTCCTCCTATCTACCTCAGCAGCGAGCCGTAAAATATGGAACTCCACTTCCATTGACGACATTTTCTCTTTAACTTGACTCACAAAACGTTTTTTAACACTAAAGATAGTTGAACACAAAATTCAAAATCACGGGAAAAAAGCTGCGGCTGCACAATGACAGACCACTGTACTCAACACGGAAAATTTTGACAGTTAAGTCAATGTTAGGTCATCGCCAGAAACGTCAAAAAATTGTAGAATCGCGTTACAAGACGTCATTGAACGGCCATTGCAATCTTGAGATTATTAGAATATGACTGAGTTACAATGGCGCCATAGTGACCACATAGTGACAGCAGCAGTCGTCCTTTAAAGTAATAGAATACGAAAGTGGCAATTTTTGTCGGCTTTAGGCCATTGCCAGAGCACTGTAAGGTCATGGCCAATAGCAGAATAGGGCCCCAGTATTCATGGTTACAACCAAAAACCACCCCCAAATGTCCGCACACCTAAATAGGTTTGGAAAAATAATTATGAAACCTATTGAAGTTGTTGAATACAACAAATTCATGTCTGGAGTTGACAAATCTGACCAGATGATGGCATACTACTCTACGCCTAAGAAAACAATAAGGTGGTATAAAAAAGTATTTTTTCACTTGTTGGACATGATACTGTGGAACAGTTTTTATCTTTTCAGAAGACATTGTGATCCGCCATCAACATCTCTTTCTTATAGAGAAAGCATATTGAAGAATTATCTTCAGGTGACCAAGGACACTCAAAAGGAAATGATTCTCGAAGGCAGAAAAAATTGCAAACGTCTAACGAAAAAACGCTCTCCGCATCAACTAACGCGCCCTGCTCCTACGGCAGAAGAAGAACCTGGACACTGGCCTGAACTCATACCCCCAACAGAAAAAACAAAACAAAACAAAAAATACTTCCTGAAATGTCGAGTTTGCACCAAGAACAAAAAAGTCAAGCAGACCAGCTACCGTTGGCCAGCATGTGTTGAAAAACCAGCTCTATGTCCACAATGCTTCAAGGAATGGCACAAGAAGTAAAAGTGTAAGCTATGTCATTAGGCCGGGTGAAGAGAAGAGAACAAAGAATTTATAAAAATATTTAAATAAGAAGCAATGATTGCTTGTGACTTCTAAGGTTGTGATTCGTATTAAGGTACAATATTGTTTTTATTTCTAAGGTTGTGATTCGTAATACGGTACAATATTTTGTTTATTTTATGATAAAAAGTTATAATATTTCTAAAGAAAGACAGTCTTTTAAAAGTAACTTTATGTTTGAGACAATTACTAAAAGAAAAATAGAAGACTGATTTAAGTTAAATGTAAAAAATGTTTAAGTATTTTAAAATAAAATGCTGAAAGTTAAAAAATAAGCTTTTATTTATCGAATACATTCAGTTTCTGACGACTGCTATGGCATCCACTGTCACATTTCAAGCCCGACAAGCATTGTAATGGGACACGGATACTATAGTATTCGAATTCATTAGCATGCTATGTCACATTGCATAGTGAATTTGTAATTGCAAATAGACACGAATTCTATAGAGTTCGAATTCTATAGCATTCTGTGTCACATCACACAGTAAATTATTTCTTCCAAATGGACACGACTTCTATGGCGTTCGAATTCTATAGAATTCTGTGTCACATCACTTAATGTGTTATTACTTACGAATGGACACCGCCTCCATTAGCATTCGACTTCTATAGCATTCTGTGTCACATCACATAGTAGCCCAGTACTTGGAAATGGACACGAATTCTATAGCGTTTCCTTTATTCCCATACAAAATGATGTGTCCAAAACGTAATACTTGACATTCGGTTATCGTCCGCGAAAGTGTTAAAGAGATAAATTCATAGACATACATTTTTATGTTAATCACCATTATTATTTATAGGCTACGGTCACATGCTCGCGTGCGTGCGCGCAACTTTACTGGATAGTGATTATATGAGAGCTGTAACAGATAGTTAACTGCAAGACTTGCTCTTTCAATGTGGACTTTGATGAATCTGTCGAGGACGAAGGCAGAAAAACCAGATAATAGTAATTATATGGTGGAGTAGGTGATTCACGGCGATTGTTTATTGATATATGAAAAACAGTCCTTATTCAATCAATTTAATCCAGAGTTTTGAGTTTTAAACCACACCCAAAGGCATCATGTCATGTGACACAAGTTTGTAGACATTATTTTTTATTATATATATATATATTTGTCGTTCCCGTACGGTGATTACGTAGAATGATGTTATTACTACATATTATTAGTGAACGAAGAAGTTACCGGATAACATTAACCCACTCACCGTTATTATTCCCGATTGTTGCAGTCAGCCCTTTACCCACAAAAGATAATAACATCAATTAAGTATACAAACCAAAAATTCGGCACGGCATGCTTCAGTTTAAAAAATACTGATTTGCACAGCAAAAAAGGTTCAATAAAAACACTTTAAATATTTTATTTGTCCTTAAGTTTGTATTACGTATTTTTTGTTGATTTTACATCTTCAACCTACACGAAAGATAAAGGGGCTTCGCTTCGCTCGTCCCCTTTACCCTTCACCTAAGCTACCGCAGTGTTTTCCCTGATATTTGCTGTGAAAATCAGTATTTTTGATGTGCGGTTTAATATTTCCCTTAAACTCTGATATTAATCGCTGATATATAAACTTAAATACACATAAAATATTTATTTAATAACACGAGTATTTACATTGGGCAATAGCGCAGTATATAACGAAACCATAAAATTGGCGTAGACCATTCCGAAGTATACACGATTGCGTGTAATGCTGATGTATAGTTCGGAAGACGTAAGTGAAAATATTGCGTTCCAAAGTATACGCGATAATTTACAGACCCCTGGGTAATGGCCTTGTGTATTATGGAAACACGCGACTTGACTAAGTCTTATTTCGCCTTCTAGCTAGTCGCCCTAACTGTTCCACTTTCTATAGTTAGTTGTGATTCTTGTTTTGATTGGTACGTCATACTTCAGAGGTGGTCCCATATAAATTTTATCAAATTTAATATAGAGCTTTCTGAAGAAATTAACAAGAACAAATAATTTATGTCTCCGTAAGATAGTCAAAACAGTTAGTTGATCAACTATCGACAGATAGTAAACCAGACCGACAGGTTTAGAATTAACGTTTCTTTTGTTCTTACATGTCAACCTAACACGAAGTCTATTCGGGGGCTTCGCTGCGCTCGCCCCCTCTAGTCTTCACCTAAGCTACCGCATTGTTTGCCCTGGTATTTCGTTTGCAATTCAAGTTTAAACCAGTTTACTATTTAACGGTTCCGTTAGTTGATCAATTTTTTTATTGATCAATTTACGCGTCATATAGTAAGCAGTATACTACTTTTTACTATCTGTCGATAGTTGACCAACTAACGAGAAAAAAAACGTTACTTTATCAACTAACGGTTTTGACAATCTTACGGTGACGTCTTGTTTTGTGGTTCCCTTCAGCAAAAGTTTTGATGAGGACTTATCGGCCTGTATGTATGTCGCATTTGGTTGGTTAAATCAGACACTTAACTAACGGTATGCGGTATCTTAGGTGAAGGGTAAAGGGGGTGAGCGAAGCGAAGCCCCCTTTATCCGTTTCGTTGTCTATTACCATGGCAAATCGCGATTCGTCCCAACTACCCTCAGTTTGTGAGTAATAATAATAATAATAATAATAATATTAACTTGGACACTATTTACACACATTGATCTAGCCCCAAACTAGGATTCCCTGTATCTTGGGTACTAGACAACGATGCACATACTTATATAGATAAATATTATACTTAGATAGATAAACAACCATAACTAGGGTACAAACATCCGTTCTCATCAAACAAATATTTGCCCCCTCCGGGGCGCGAATCCGGGACCCTTGGCTTCGTAGGCAGGGTCACTGCCGACTCGGCCATTCGGGTCGGTTTTTATTTATTTCGCGACTTTAGTTCGTGTTTTTTCCAGGTAACATTGTAGCTAACTTTGCACTCCTTATCGGGAATATAGCCGTGTACCTATGCGAATGTCCAGTCCATAGACCTTCGTAATGGTTCCTACGTAACTATTATACAAGATAAGTTGGATGTAGCCGGATGCGATCGGCACAGGAGCGTGGTGATGGGCGCGGTGCAGAAGAGGCCTGTGCCCCGCGGTGGGTCGATGTACGCTAAGCTTGATAATGAACCGTCTAAAACCTTCACGTGAATACCACACAACATAGAAATAGTAGTTTATGAAACTATTGCATAATGATAATGGGATATTAAAATACGAGTGTGTGTTTAAAAGCCGGCTCACAGGCGAGTGTTTTAATATCTAGTTATAGGCAGTTTCATACACTAATTTATCTACACTCATACATTAATGTTGAACGTACTAAATAAAATATCGAAGTACCTAAGATAGTAGTTTGCTGGTGAAACAATATGAGACATTTCTTTCGCCGCATCTAAAATATCGGGCGGAGTAAAATTTTGATCACAATCACGGCCAGCGGGCGTGTTTAAGTAAAAATAACAATATTTCCAGTTCCACGAAATTCAGTGCAACAGAACGCATGAATGGCGCCAAAACCCAGCATTTCACCGCGCATGCGCTAAAGTGAGCGTTGCCACAGACAAGTAAAACTGTATCGTAATGAAAACAGTACATTTCCCACGAGTTCTCAAAGACTTATATTTACGAACCGAGAAGTTTACGGCACGAGCCGGAGGCGTGGGTCGTAGCGAGGTTCGTAAAAAGCCTTTTCGAATGAGTTTGGGATAGTTTTTTTACGCCTTAGAACTCAAAATCAAGCGGCGAAGGTGCTATTTGTAGCTCAGAAGCCGGAAAATATATAATTTTGTAGCATTATAATAATGCTACAAAATTATAATGTTTGAGAAAAATTGTTATAATATTTATTCTATATTCAAATTTCAGTATTGTGTTTATAAAGTACATATGTACACACAATATAAATTCGTTTATCTACACACGTATCATAAACCCTCTTTACTGCGTACAAAAACCGCACGTTACGATCAGCATAATGTTAAACTACTTGGTTACTTGTTAAAAACTCATTTCTTATCTGAAAAATTACACATTATGACCATAATGTGTAGTTTTTCCACATATAATGACATTCAAATTTCGAACGCCGACGCCCGCCTGCGTGCCGCCCCTAGTTTGTCTGTGAAGTTGGTACTACAGAACAAGCTAAAAGACTGCAGAGCCACAATGCCGGTCAAACATGCGGTTCCTGAACACATCAGAGAGAGCTTATGATATGTGTGTAGATAAACTAGTATATGTTATGTAACTGTACATAATTAGGCATTAAAACTCTCGAGTGATATTATTATGAAACTCGCCATCGGCTAGTTTCATAAACCCACTCTCGAGTATTAATGCCCTCCATTATGTAGCAGTCACATAAAATTCTATTTGAAGTTTGTCATCCGATTTTACGACATGAGCATAGAAAAAGGTCGCAAGGCCATCTTATGTTGATCTTACAAACCCATTCCAGAGCAAAAGGAGATCCCATCGCGACGTTTGTGATCGACGACGACAGCAACGACTCCAGTGACGGGCCGCAACACATCGTCATGATGCCGCAAAACATCAACGCCGCGCCGCAAATGATCAACATTGCGCCGCAACCGAGCAACACCGCGCCGCAGCGGGTCAAAAATGCGCCGAAACGGGCGGTGGCGCCGCAGCCCGCCCCGGTGATGCCACCTCTCCCGCCGATGATAAGAATGCCGAATGTCAGCGCAGACACGATGCCACTGCTGGGCATACAGAATACAGGTAAAACATGGCGACTTCTTGGTCAAATGTTGGGGAATGATAGTTAAGTTAAGTTAAGTTAAGTGTTTTGGCTATGGCTTCTATCGTGTGTTGCCACAATAATTTGACCAGTGTCACGTGATGCGACCTGCACAATAGGAAATCACGTGGAACAGTTATAGTAATAATATCTTGGACACTATTTACACACATTAATCTAGCCCCAAATTAGGATTCTCTGCATCTTGGGTACTAGACAACGGTACACATACTTATATAGATAAATATTATACTTAGATAGATAAACAACCGTGACTAGGGTACAAACATCCGTTTTTATCAAACAAATATTTGCCCCCACCGGGACTCGAACCCAGGACCCTTGGCCTGGTAGGCAGGGTCACTGCCGACTCGGCCACTCGGGTCTTCGATAAATAAATAAATAATAATAATAAAAAGTAAACTTTAAGCTGAGTAAACTTTATTATTGTTTATCCACGCACGTAGCATAAATGCTCTAAAATTACCTGCATTATGAGACATCGATGCGGATATGGCAATTTACAGACAAACAAATTTTACTTTAACGCTTCGATTCATCGATGCGTCAAAGTTTTTTTTTGTCTGTGATCGTCGGATCCTCAAAATTTACATTTTTCTTGACGTCTGTACAGTGCCACTAACTTAACTGTTCAGGTGGCTAAAACACGTAACTAATGCCCTCCCAGTATGAAATGACACTAGTGTGACATAGTCGCTAGCGACGCTTTCAACTGAACAGTTTTGTTGGTGACACTGCTTTACCGACACGAAACATTCAAACCGCTTTGCCGACTTTGGTGGTTCCGCCGTGAGAGTTGTTTATTTGTTTGTTGTTTGGTTTTACGAATAGAATGTAGTGTTATGCTACTTACATGCTATTCTTGCTTCCTATCTCTTAGCTCCAGCTCCATCATCAGTCCTTTTTGTATGTCCTTCAGGGTACCTTGCTCTATTACGCTGGATACTTGGTGAGCTGTGCGGCTTATTATTGGTCATCACTTTTATTTCCATAGGACCCTGTAATGTTTTAAACCATAAGAATACATTAACAAATCGTTTTCGCTCTGCATTTTCATGCTATCAGCACTTCTAAATCGATGGCGATGGGGTTTACCTTTGGTGACCTTGTTTTTGGCTTTCTCCGAAACTCTACAATCTCGGGCTTCCTGCGCGCTGGTGCGCTACTTTTTTTCCTTTCGTTGTTTTGTAATTTACTGCATGGTTTTCGTAGTGGTTACCGTATTACGAGCCTGAAATAAAACTTTGACATCTGTTGATGCCTTTGTTTATCTGGTTGTCATGGCAATGCCCATTCAAACTAGTTAGCGGTCTGATATGTTTGCTTTAATACTTTTACAATAATACTCTTTCTCTCTTGGCCACTCACAAAAATTACGTTTAATTTAAATAATTTTTAGAACTCTCCAAATAGGGTATAAAAGCGGAACATTTCTGAAATTCTGGAGTTTCACGTCAGCTTCTGAACTGGAAGTATCAGTTAAAGGCCTTATCCCGGGGTCGCACTACCCCGGGATCCTGCGAGCCTTCAAACTCCCTCAAAACCTTCAAATAAATCTCCAAACAACGGGATTCTGCGAGCCGTGCCTACGCCGCTACCGTTCCTACAACGAAGATTTCTACAACGGGATTCTGCGAGCCGTGCCTACGCCGTTACCGTTCCTACAACGACGATTTCTACAACGGGATCCAGCGAGCCATAACTACAAGTACGCCGCTACCGTTCCTACAACGACGATTTCTACAACGGGATCCTGCGAGGCGTAACTACAAGTACGCCCGCTACTGTTCCTACAACGACGATTTCAACAACATCTACAACAACAAATACACCTGCATCCTGGTCACTAACCCCACCGGTCTTCTACTCATCGTGTCCTCCGCTTCCTTTTTTATACTTAATTTGTCTTTTATAAAACCTGTTCACATCTCATTCATTCTCATCTTCGTATCATTTTTTATCATCTTCACTGTAAATACTATACTTCTAATAAACTGTTACCACAAAATTTTATCCTGGTTGTTTTCTGTTAGGTTCTGGTTAGGTTCGTATCCTCACACGACATGCTTCTGAACCGATTTTAGTGCCGAGAAGGGCGATACCCTTGCCTGCCTTCGGGCGGGAAAAGTGGCCGAAACTGTTGAGTCTGATTGGGCTGACGGGGTCCTCGAGTAGGCTGAGTTAGCTCAACCAGCTGAGCGAGTCTTCCTTAAGGACAAAGGCGTGCAAGCTCTGGACCTCCGTAGACACCGGGCCAGACCACTCATTTTCTACGCAGCGCGCGTGCTCCTCCAGAACATCAATGAGATTTTTGAGCGTGGGCATAGTCGAACGAGATCCGTACCTACGCTCGAAGAGAGTACGGAGCTCAGCCTGTAGTTTTCGTACTACTATGGGCACGAAAACGTAGGCAAAGTCCTTCATGGGCAGATCTAAATTATATAGGGCGAATCGTGCTGAAATGAGCGGAGTGAGGAACAATCCGCGGATATTCGACCGCGCATTGATTTGTGGTAGGCCAAAAATTATGTCCACATATCGGTCAATGAGGACGCGACGATTCTTGAATCTGATGTCCATTGCTACGGCTTCTCAAAAGCAATCTCCTTCCAATGAAAGCTGGGTAGATGAGTAGGTCCATTGTTTACAGTATCGGCCCTAGGATCGACTTCGATCTCCGGGTCAGCGTGATTCCATACTTGCGGCTCCTCGACAATAATTGGAGAGTCTAAGTCACCATTAACCTCATTACTTTCTAAAATTTTATGGACCTCTAAGTCCGCCTCTCACTCACCTCGTGTAGGAAAATGAGCCAAATCATCTCCATCGGAATCCAGGGGGCTTATTTGCTAACTCAGTGATCATCACGAATGATGATCCATATAAATTAAGAAGTTATTGGTGTCGTTCAATTATTTCGTGTAACAAGGATTTCAAAATAAGTCACTTAATATTAGCCGACTTATTTTGATATCCTTTTACACGAAATAATTTAACGACACCAATAACTTCTTAATTTATACGGATCATCATTCGTGATGTTCACTGAGTTAGCAAATAAGCCCGTAGATCATCCTCCGAAATCTCTCCTCTTTCTATAGCTTCAAACAAGCGTTCTATATCTTCATTTGAATAAGCTTTTCTTTGGCAACAAATATAATGACCACCAAAATATTTTTTCCTACCCAAAATGGATAAATGAACACCAAAAGTTGCAAAAAAGATCAGGGCAAAATACTGCGGTAGCTTAAGTGATGGGTAAAGGGGATGAGCGAAGCGAAGCCCCCTTTATCCTTCGTGTTAGGTTGAACATGTAAGAACAACAAAACATACTTAAAACATAAACTTAAGTACACAAAACATAAAAAGAAGTTTGGTGATCATTTATCCAAACATAATTTGGTGGACATTTATCCATTCTGGCAGTCATTTCGAATTTATTGGTAGTAAAATAGGTGCGTTTTTGGTAATCGTTTAAACGTAAGCCCTTTCCTTTTAGCCATTCTGAAATAACCATAATAACCATGGCTTAGTATATCTACAGTCACGCATAACCGGACTTTTGCCACTCAATATGGGAGGAGGGGTGGGCGTTTATTACGAAATAAAAATATCTCAGTAAAATAAAACTGGCGCCACTTGCATTCTGTCTCATTGCTGAGACAGTAGGGAAAGTGAAAAAAAAGCACCAAATCGACAATATTCACAAAAAACTCTATTTATCATGTAATATATAGGCACTTCCTCGTCGAAAACAATTATATTGTGGTAATAACTTAGCAAATCACTTGAAAAATCCAAAACTTATCTACGCAATTTTCACTTTTATATATATATAGAACCATCGAGATATATCGATGGTTCTACCAACAAAAAGTAATAAAAACATGGCTGACCGGAAATCAGCTGTTTTTTTAGTAAGAGTTGGGCAAAAATCGTTAACATACAGCCTATTGAAATAAAATGGTTTATGGTTAACCTTTATGGTTAACATAATATGTGACCTTAAACTTACTGTTTCGTTAATGAAACAGTTTGCAGGTAAGGGATAAAGGTTTCTTGCGATCATAGTATAGGTTTGATTTTGATTGTGATAATTAAAATATGTGTTTAAATAAATGGGTGATAATATTCAACCTTAATTTTGTCTTGTACATTTTAGTAACCATCGACATCGACTACCTCAAAAAAAAGGCCATTAAACTTGACTTCGACAGTATATGAATTGTTCCAAGTAATTATGCTCTGAAGTCGGGAAACTGCTTCGATTCGTCAATTTCAAAGCGATCTGGCAATCCCGCTTCAATACGTCAATTTCCAAAGCGATCTGGCTATCCCAAACACGTATTATTTATGTTGCGGCAGGGGGGTCTCACTCAACAGTTTAGGTACGTTCGAGCGGCCAACCCGACGGACGGGATTTCAGTTTCTCGCAGTCGCGTCGCGCGCTAGCCGCTGCTCATAAGCAACTATTCTGTGATTTTTGGAACAACAATGACTTAAGACCTAACATTTTAGGGTGTCTAAAGGAATTGTTCACAAATAAAATTCGAGTTCTGTTTAATTGACTACCTTTTTGTTTACCTAAAACTAAACACTTTAGACCCAGCATAAAACAAATTACAACTACGTAAGTAAGGAGGTAGGTACCTACCTAACCTTAGAATTTTCCAATAGCCTGAGTAAGTACTAATAACACCTCTCTTACACAGAGTGGACTAAAATTCACAAACACAAATCGCACGTAGGTAACCCTACCGTGATCAAGCGAGATAGGAGTTGACAGGACGATGTTGTGATGTCAGAGTAAAAGAAGCTCTCAGGCGTAGTGATGCGTCGCAATATAGCCTGCACGGGCGGGGCAACCGATTTGTAGCTCCTTGGCGATTGTTGTACGTAGCGCAGGTGCGAGGTAGATTGCGCTTTATTGCCGCGCAGGGGGGGTAGCTATTTATCTAAGTGTATTTGCGGAGTGATCTTTTTGTACGTAGTACTATTAAGTATTCTGCGGTGGCGGTACAGACTCAGCGACGGCCATTTTGAACAACTTTCCCTATGAAATATATGGCCTTCAGTACATTAGTCCAATCAGCCGAGGGTTGGCCACTAGCTTGACACCCCTCCACCAACTCGCTTCGCACTGAGCCAGCGTTGGAGTAAGGCTCAACCTTTTTTTAAATTTAATATAGGTGTGTGCCTATCGGTGGGGATTTCTTTATTTTTCTAGAAAAAACAATTTGTCTTTGGCAGGGCTGTCGACAATAGCAGGACATTCGCAGCTGCTGGCGGTGCGGTGTGCTGATAGCGACAACTTTATACTGCACCAGGTATGTGTCACGATATACTGGACAATAGCGGGACATGGGCAGCTGCTGGCAGTGCAGTGTGCCGACAGCGACAACTTTGTACTGCACCAGGTATGTGTCACACTCTACCAGACAGTAGCCGGACATGGGCAGCTGCTGGCGGTGTGGTGTGCCGACAGCGACAACTTTGTGCTGCACCAGGAATGCGTCACACTCTACCAGACAGTAGCGGAACATGTGCAGCTGCTGGTGGTGTGGTGTGCCGACAGCGACAACTTTGTATAGCACCAGGTATGTGTCACGCTATACTAGAGAGTAGAAGCACATGGGCATCTGCTGGCGGTGCGGTGTGCCGACAGCGACAACTTTGTATAGCACCAGGTATGTGTCACGCTATACTAGAGAGTAGAAGGACATGGGCAGCTGCTGGCGGTGCGGTGTGCCGACAGCGACAACTTTGTATAGCACCAGGTATGTGTCACGCTATACTAGAGAGTAGAAGGACATGGGCAGCTGCTGGTGGTGCGGTGTGCCGACAGCGACAACTTTGTATAGCACCAGGTATGTGTCACGCTATACTAGAGAGTAGAAGGACATGGGCAGCTGCTGGCGGTGCGGTGTGCCGATAGCGACAACTTTGTATAGCACCAGGTATGTGTCACGCTATACTAGAGAGTAGAAGGACATGGGCAGCTGCTGGCGGTGCGGTGTGCCGACAGCGACAACTTTGTATAGCACCAGGTATGTGTCACGCTATACTAGAGAATAGAAGGACATGGACAGCTGCTGGCGGTGCGGTGTGCCGACAGCGACAACTTTGTATAGCACCAGGTATGTATCACACTCTGCCAGACAGTAGCGGGATATGGGCAGCTGCTGGCGGTGCGGTGTGCCGACAGCGACAACTTTGTATAGCACCAGGTATGTGTCACGCTATACTAGAGAGTAGAAGGACATGGGCAGCTGCTGGCGGTGCGGTGTGCCGACAGCGACAACTTTGTATAGCACCAGGTATGTGTCACGCTATACTAGAGAGTAGAAGGACATGGGCAGGTGCTGGCGGTGCGGTGTGCCGACAGCGACAAGTTTGTATAGCACCAGGTATGTGTCACACTCTGCCAGACAGTAGCGGGACATGGGCAGCTGCTGGCGGTGCGGTGCGCTGACAGTGGCAACCGATGAACCAGCTGTGTGTTATGCTATACCAGACAGTAGTGTTTGACGACCTCTGTGGCGCTGCGGTTAGGGCCCTGCCTACCATGCGAGAAGTCCTGGTATCAATCCCCGGCTGGGTATAAAAAAAACAGGTCTTGGATGTTTATATGTGTATGATGTCGCTGTTTCTGGTTCCCACGGCACAGAATGTCCTAGTGTGGGGCCAGAAGCAATGTGTGTGCATGTATGTTACTGTTTATGTTTCTCGTTCGACAGATAGTGACGGGCACTGACGGTGTGCAGTACCTACCCACGATGCCCGGCTGCATCCTCGGCGGCAGCTTGCAGCCGGTCAGCGACCTCTCTGCAAACACACAATCAATACCCACAAGGACGGTACGTGACGACTCACTACACACTCACAAAATACCCATTGGGACCGCTAGTCACGTGGTGCAGAGCTGACCAGGTTTGGAGTGGATGGGGGGAGATTGAGCAGGTGAATGAGCAGTAGGTACCTTGAATCGGATTCTTGGCTTCTTGGGTTAGCGAGACGATGGGGCTGTCTCGTGGCGTTGTGTCCCGGCGAGGGACGGATTCCAATGGCTGGGGTGAAACGTTGTTGGCACGTGGGAGCACTGAGTCAGTTTGCGGCACGATGGAGTTTGCGTACACTTCACGCGCGACCCTGATAACTAGCTATCTAGTTATAAGTTTATGAGCGGAATATGAGCGAATTGAGCGGGTAAGAGAATCATACCATGTGGTTACCCACAATGACTATACGTGACGACTCTCACTACAAACACTCACACAATACCCACAAGGACGGTGCGTGACGACTCTTAGCACAAACTCTCACACAATACCCATAAGGACGGTGCGTGACGACTCTCACTACAAACACACAATACCCACAAGGACGGTGCGTTATGACTCTTACTATAAACACTCACTCAATACCCGCAAGGACGGTGCGTGACGACACTCACTACAATCACTCACACAATACCCACAAGGACGGTGCGTGACGACTCTCACTTCAAACACTCACACAATACCCACAAGGACGGTGCGTAACGACTCTCACTACAAACACTCACACAATACCCACAAGGACGGTGCGTGACGACTCTCGGCACAAACACTCACACAATACCTACAAGGACTGTGCGTGACGACTCTCACTACAAACACTCACACAATAACCCCAAGGACAGTGCGTGACGACTCTCACTACAAAGACTCACACAATACCTACAAGGACGGTGCGTGACGACTCTCACTACAAACACTCACACAATAACCCCAAGGACAGTGCGTGACGACTCTCACTACAAACACTCACACAATACCCACAAGGACGGTGCGTGACGACTCTCACTACAAACACTCACACAATAACCCCAAGGACAGTGCGTGACGACTCTCACTACAAACACTCACACAATACCCACAAGGACGGTGCGTGACGACTCTCACTACAAACACTCACACAATACCCACAAGGACGGTGCGTGACAACTCTCACTACAAACACTCACACAATACCCGCAAGGACGGTGCGTGACGACTCTCACTACAAACACTCACACAATACCCACAAGGTCGGTGCGTGACGACTCTCACTACAAACACTCACACAATAACCCCAAGGACAGTGCGTGTCGACTCTCACTACAAACACTCACACAATAACCCCAAGGACAGTGCGTGTCGACTCTCACTACAAACACTCACACAATACCCACAAGGACAGTGCGTGACGACTCTCACTACAAACTATTATTCAAAGATGTTTTTAGTTTCATTGATTAGCTCCTTTCGCATAATCACCGTTCGCCATCAAGAACCTTAATATTCGCCGCGACAGTCCGGCTCGGCGTCGAAACGCCACATGTGAATACAATATTTGTTGGTTTCAGGTACCGACAACTAACATCGTGTACGCCCCTCAGCCGAAGCCGTCACTACAGGTATGTTGGCCACTTCTCTGGCGTAGCCGTTAAGCGGCTCTGGGTTCGGGTCCAGGCCAGAAAGAAAAGAAAAAAACCCATAAGTCATGTTTATATGCTTCTGGTTTACACAATGAGTATCCTGGTGTGGGCCTCACAATGACTGCTGACAAGCCGTTAGTTGAGCCGATAGCTCGATTTGACGTCTTCAGAATTAAACTGAGTATTATAAGCATTACATACTGGTACATGCATTGCTTCTGGCCCCACGCTAGGATACCCTGTGTCGTGGGAAACAAAGGGCGACGTCACACACTTATAAACATCCAAGACCTGGAGTATTTTTTCTGTATCCCCAGCCGAGGATCGAACCCGGGCTCTCCCGCATGGTAGGCAGAGCCACAGAGGTCTTTGATCATGGACCAACAATACGAGAGGACAGAAAATCCTAAACAAAAAACGTATTCTGCTAGAAACCCAAATTCTGTATAATTTCTAGATGTCACTACTATCTCGCCCGTTAGCTGTACCATGCAATAGATGCTAGGTGCTTAAGCTGACGGCGTAGTACAATCCATTGTAATATCGACGAAACATCAGAGATGGCGCTTTTACTATTGTTTACGAGGGAGCGGCCAATACAACGCACACACTCACACACCGAAGTGTACAGTACCTAACACCTACACAATACAAATGCATGCGCACGAGACGTGCCGCATCGCATATAAGTGCGTGCTCCTTGCGTAAGCCTTGTCTGTTCTTAGGAAATTAACGCTTATACCACCATATTTCGAAAATTAAACGCACCACCACGATACTATCTTAACAAGAAAGAAAGTACAAAGTCGTCTATCCGATTGAGTTCTATTGTTTCGAACCAGAAGCTCTTTCTAGCGACAAAAATTAAACTAAAAATCGAATTACGCTTCAAATTATGACGGTTGTCTGTCCTCTCGTATTGTTGGTCCATGCTATGTTAGAGGCATGGTCACATCACTGAGTATGTTTCTGCCGTTGTATGTAGTAGAGCAGAGGAAGACGATGCTCTACAACAACTACATATGTCTTTTCCCATACGCGGTGCCAGAGGCAGGGAGGTCTCACTGTACAGTTTAGGTACGTTAGACCGGCCAACCTAATGGGCGGGAATTCAGTTATGTTGCCGCTCGCTTGGCCGGCAGTCTCGTCGCGCGCTAGCCGCTAATAAGCAACTTTTCTGTGATTTTTGCAACAAAAATGACTTAAGTACCTAACATTTTAGGGTGCCTAAGGAAATTATTCACAAATAAAATTCGATTCTTTTTTATTTGAATACCTTTTTGTTTAACTAAAAGTAAACACTTAAGAGCCAGAATAAAACAAATAACAATTACATAAGTAAGGAGGTAGGTACTACTAGCCTTAGAATTTACCAATAGCCCGAATAAGTACTAATAACACCTCTCTGAGACAGAGTGGACTAAAATTCACAAACACAAATAATTGCACTTAGCTAACCCTACCGTGATCAAGCGAGACAGGAGTTTATAGGACGACCTTGTGATGTTAGAGTAAAAGAAGCTCTCAGGCGTAGTAATGCGGCGCAACATAGCCTGCACGGACGGGACAACCGATTCTGTAGGTGCTTAGCGATTGTTGAAGATCGCGCAGGTGCGAACTAGATTGCACTATATTGTCGCGCAGCGAGAGTAGCTATTTATTTAAGTATATTTGAGGAGTAATCTTTCTGTACGTAGTACTATTAAGTATTCTGTGGCAGAGATACAGTTGTACCCACGCTTAGCCTAATCATAGTCCATGTACCACGACAGGGGACTAGCCCATCGCCACAGTTGAGATACGATGATATGAATCCTCACGACGTTTTCCATCACCTTTAGAACGTCCGTTCTACCCTACAACTACCTCCGTGACCCCTCCCTTTCTCGCTAGCTCTCGCCCTCGACGCGTCAGTAGGACGTTAACTTAGGCGTGTCGTATAATTTATTGAAGGAGTTACTTCAGGAGAAACCAGCAAGGTTGCCTCGTCTGCTTCGCAACGTGGTGGACTCTGACGTCGTCGGCGTCACCATCACCATCGACCCGGACGAGGGCCCCCCCGAGGTGACCCCCGAGGTGCCCCACGAGATGCCCCCCGCGGTACCCCCTTCAGTGCCCCGCACGCTGCCCCGGGCCCCCTCGGCAGACGAGCCGCCGTGCAAGAAGCCGGGCATCGACTGGGAGGACAAGATACCCATGGACGTCATCTCGTATATGGTGAGTGACGCGCGCGAGCGAGGCGGCGGCGGTGGCAGTCTGACACTAGAGTTTGCACAGTTATGAGGGTGATGTTCGTGTGATGAGCATGAATAGTTGTTTTCAGCCTTCTAACCTCAAAATAGCACCTTCGCCGCTTGATTTTGGATTCTCAGGCGGAAAAATTATATTCGTAACAAGTTCGAAAAGGCTTTTTTACGAACCGAGAAGTTTCCGGCACGAGCCGAAGGTGAGGGTCGTAGCGAGGTTCGTAGCAGCCTTTGTGAACTCGTACGAAATGTACTATTATTATTTTTGGATGTTTTCTATGTATGTGCATAAGTTTTTATCTCTATTAAATATATCGGCGTCTAATACCCCTGTCACCGTAAGATAGTCAAAACCGTTAGTTGATAAACTAACGCGTTAGTTGATCAACTATCGCGTTAGTTGATCAATTATCGACAGATAGCAAACGAGACCGACAGGGATTAGAATTTACGATTATTTTGTTCTTACATGTCAACCTAACACGAAGACTCTTCGGGGGCTTCGCTGCGCTCGCCCCCTCCAGTCTTCACCTAAGCTACCGCAGTGTTTGCCCTGGTATTTCTATTGCAATTCAAGTTTAAACCAGTTTACTATTAATTGGTTTTAACCGTTAGTTTATCAGCTAACTCGTCATATAGTGAGCAATACGCTAAAGTTTACTATCTGTCGATAGTTACCAACTAACGTGAAAAAAAACGTCAGTTTATCAACTAACGGTTTTGACAATCTTTCGGTGACACCCATAACACAAGCCTTGTTGATCTTACTAGGGGCCTAGTTCGAATTATGTAAGATTGTCCTCTAATATTTGTTTATTTATTAACTTTATCTACACACGTATCACAAACCCTCTTTACTGCGTACAAAAACCGCACATTACGATGAGCATAATGTTAAACTACTTGGTAAAAACTCATTTCTTATCTAAAATTTTTCTGCATATTATGACATTCAAATTTCGAACGCGGACGCCCGCCTGCGTGCCGCCCCAAGTTTATCTGTGAAGTTGGTACTGACATTTAAATTTCGCACGCCGACGCCCACCTGCGTGCCGCCCTAGTTTGTCTGTGAAGTTGGTACTATAGAACAAGCTAAACAACTGCAGAGCCACAATACCGGTCAAACATGCCGTTCCTGAACACATCAAAGAGAGCTTATGATATGTGTGTAGATAAACTAGTGTATGTAACTGTACATAATTAGGCATTAAAACTCGAGTGATATTCGCCTTCGGCTCGTTTCATAGACCCACTCTCGAGTATTAATGCCCTCCATTATGTAGCAGTCACATAAACTACTATTATGATGAAACTATTACTGCTGTAGGTTTGAGCTTTGACATAGTGATTTATGTTCATGTTTAGGTTTCAACCGACTTCAACTATGAGGAGATTCTCAATTTGTCTGTTTTTTTTTTGTGTGTTTGTTAAGCGATTACTCCGTCAATTATGAACCGATTTTGATGTTTTTTTATTGGTAGATCATACATCAGAGGTGGCCCCATGCAAATTGTATCTAAATTGATAGCGCTTTTTGAAAAAATCAACAAATACAAAAATATATGCCCAGATGACGTTTTGGTTTGTGGTTCCGTGCAGCAAAAGTTTTGATGAAGACTTTTCATCTCGTTCGCATCTCGTCCGGGGAGGAAGAAATGGGGCTTGAACTTGAAGAAGATTTTTTTAAGTTTTTAAATTAGTGAATTACGTCGAGTATCATTGAAAACTTATTATACCTGACGTTACCTGGCTTTAAGCCTAATATTGAGAGTAGCATACTTGACTTCCTTTCCGGTGCGACGAATTTAGCCCTAAACAGCTCACTTCCTGTTTGAAACTCCTAAAATACATGTCATATCCGTTTGGAACCTCAGCAACATTGCGCGCGTAAAGTTTCAGAAATGGCGGCAATTGTAGCCAGCGTTAATGCGCGCGCTCAATTTTCAGGTCATTGGCGTTTTGGATTTCTTTCCGTGCGCACGCGTTTGACAAATTTGAAAATATTCCAAGTTACTTTTCGAAATATCCTTGGAATTTTGTTACGGTTATAGTGTTAATTGTTCAGTGTAACAGCAAAAAATAATCCGTTTAATAAAAACCGCGGTAAATAGCCCCGCGTAGTGAATCATCGAGGAGTGATCGCTACAGCAGTTCCACTTCCACGTCTCCGGAGAGGAGGAGCAGCCGGAGGAGAAGACATCGGGGGAGTAAGAAAGAATTCAAGGACAAGTAATCTGAAAAAATCGTTCCAAGATTCAGCTAGTAACATCTCGGCAATGCATGATCGTATGCTAAACCGATCGAGTGATACAATGTTTAGTAACTCACACAATCTCGCAATAAGATATGTTTAATTCTGGCATTGAATTTGATAGGAATATCACTCCCTTTGATATAGTAGTGATATTTATAAGTAGCTATTTGTAACTACCCTCGAAAGTACAAACATTGCATTCATCCGAATCTCACGCTTAGAAAATCATAAGTAAATCCAATCCAATCAGGTTAGGTATTTGCCGTTCGCATGAGTTACAAACTTTTATTTTTCTGTGCTGGGGTTCATTGAACTCGAGTGCGCCAAGTCCTTCGATGGCAATCATACTTGGCGGGAACGTAGTGACCGTAGTACCACATGGTTTGATCAAGCAGAAGGAGGCGCAAAAAGGGATATTTTCGACGGTCATGTCTTGGCTTGTTTAGCACCAAGCAGATTCTGGCTACAGGGATAAGGTATGTAATACAATCAACGAGAGGTCTTCCGAGGGGGACAATAATAACATCGATTCTTATCAATTGCGAACTATTGACGTTGGACGAGTGGATCTCTACTCAATCTATACTCAATGCATTCACGTCACGACCATCGCGTAATGGTAACCTCGTGCAAGATTTTGCCCTCGGTGGATAGTCCATAACTAATCCCAGTTTTACAGATTTTATGTCCGAGGAAGGAGAAACCTGGAGATTTTTCGTGAGTTTGCCATCCAGAGCAAGGCAAACAGAGAAGGTAAGCCCGCGCCCGCGCGCAGCGGTGTCGCGCCCCCGCCGCCCGGAGCCCGGCTAGGGCTCCGGGCCGCCAGCCTGCGCAAGGCTGGCGCGCGCGCGGAGGGTAAGCAGGAGGCAAACGACAACAAGGTGAGCCCTTGCGCTGCTGGCTGCCCGCTACACTTAGCCCGCGCCCGCGCGCAGCGGTGCCGCGCCCCCGCCGCCCGGAGCCGGCATACGGCGAGTGCTCCGGGCCGCCAGCCTGCGCAAGGCTGGTGCGTGCGCGGAGGGGAGGCAGGAGGCGAACGACGACGCGGCGACTACGAGCCGCAGCCAAATGTAGAGCCGCAGCCCAGTCTGAGCGCCATAAGTACACCAATCAGCGCGGCTTGGCTACAGAGAAATTGAAAATCCCGCGTGAAGTGACCTGTTGATCAATCTTCGATGGTAATATACCGCTGATACAGTTTCTGCAACTTAGTCCACCTGCAAGGTTTAAAGCGACATTGACATGCAGTTATGTCAGCCGTTCGCGGTTATGCCGGTAGTGCCTGCGCGTAAGAGGACATCGCTACTAAACGCTCGTGTGAGTATGAAATGAATCAGTCTATGCGAGACTGTTCAATTAAACATCTTGCGCAAAGATGTAGATATCTGATGGCTCGTTGTCGTGCATTTCTAGTATCCCGGCGAAACTTGAGATCTAACTCAGTCTCTGCAACGTTTCCATCTGTGCAAGGTTCAAAGCGACATTTTCATACAGAAACATCGCCTGATGTTGGTAGATCGAGGCGGACAGAGTGGAGGCAAACAATTTTCCTACAGTTTTATTGTAACGTTTTACTCATTTACGTATCTTAACCCTTTTTAAGCCAGTGACGAAGAAATATAAAATCAACACTATTTTATATTCCATTTATACTAATTACTTTATGTAACTTTCTTTACTTTGAAATCAATAATTTCCATTTTAGCGCTGCTGCTTTAAAGGGATTAAAAGTGAGTTCTAAACATTAGGTATGTGGCTGGAGGACCGGCTATCTATATAATACAATACTCAAAAGGGTAAAAGGGTAATCATATACTACTCTTATTGTGGTGTTGGTCTTACCTTTAATAAGTTAAACCACATTGTTAAAGAACTTTGAGTACCTACCTAGCTGATTTCCTCCAACCCCTAATATAACAACGCGTTACAATCTAACAGAGCCGTCGTTTTTTTCAACCCGACTACTTTCATCAATCCGGCAGGATATGGTCGGCAATATGCCTACTTCACTGCTTCAGACAATTATCATTGTAGCAGTCACCTTTCAGATTCACTATCCAAAGATATAGTCTGCTAATATTATTCAGACAGTTATCCACCAGGATATTGTCGGAGCCATATAGAGAAGTTATCTACATTACTTCTCACAAATAACCTACGTGTCACTGGACCGCGCAGGTCTTCATAATTCACTAGGTAAGTGGCTGTAAGAATGCACTTTTCAGTATATTATCCAAAAGGAGCTGATGACAGTCCTCGAGTCTCTCAGGACATTAATATAAATTTGAGATTATATATACATCGTGATTTTTTCACATCTCCACTATTTATTTAGTTGTTTCTCAATAGTCGCTTTACTTCGACATATCCCAAGCGAACAGCAAAGGCAACTTTAACCAAGTCGACGAAATCGAGGTAATCTAACCATAATGTGTCTTGGATGTGGCCGGTGCGGCATACAGCCCACAAGCAGAGT
Source organism: Argyresthia goedartella (assembly GCA_949825045.1). Taxonomy (NCBI): domain Eukaryota; kingdom Metazoa; phylum Arthropoda; class Insecta; order Lepidoptera; family Argyresthiidae; genus Argyresthia; species Argyresthia goedartella. Next base: position 7,385,415 of record OX463832.1, on the reverse strand, counting down.
TCCTTAATATTTCTACAGCTGTTCCGTAGAGTACCTACATAGTAAAGGAATAATAATTATAAAGTAGCAATGGAGTATTGAATATCGGACTTGGCATGATATACATTAGCATATTGAGCGTGGGCGCCATTGTGCCTCTGCCGCCCCATATGGGAAAAGGCGTGACGCTATGTTATGTTAGGACACCAACCTGGTATTTCTACCAGTGAACTAGGTTAATGACAGTTTTTCAAAACTTTTATAACCATTACACATTATTATTTTAATGAATGTTATGGCCATGCTGGATTATCCCAATGAAGTATGTATATTTGACTTTTATGGTCCAGTCCTAGGTAACATGGTTTCAGTTAATATTGTCTACACAGCTGCGGGTAATAATGAAAACGCGCTCAGATACTTGTATTAGGTATCTGATCAATGATAATTGAATAAGATGGATACTAAACTTCTTTATCACTGTAGGCATTTACAAATACGCTTATTACGCGTAAACTTGTCTTTTTCACTATGCTTGCCCACTGTAGAGCATCTTCAGTTGAGTCAGATAGCCACACTAGCTCCTGTAATAGAATCAGCCACATCTAGCTATTCTTGAAAGAAGTGATACAAAAAGGTATTTAGATTAATTGAGTAACTTTATCATTAAAGTCAGATTACAGAGTCGTTCGCCAGTCTTTTGCAAAGACCAATCATATGTGGAAGTACATAATCAGTGGTAATGCATCCAGGAGGCGCACTCCCAATTCAAAATACAGCAATTGTAATTTGATTATACCTACTGCTAATCACTAATTTCATCAATGTTTTGTGTTTAAATCAGGTTGGCCCTGTCTGTGCAAGGTACAAATTATAATAACTCATTTTCACACGTATTCGATTCGGCACGCCTACGTCTCTAGCTCCGAGTTTCGTAGGTCAGTCGACCGACCTGATATCCTGACCTCACAACTGCAGTCTTGGTAGTCGTCGAACAGAATGGCGAACTAGCAGCCAACCACCGAGCACCAATCTCGGTGAACTTGTACGTAAGTGATGACTAAAGGGAAAACCTACTGGAGGTAAAGCTTTGCATATTCTTAGATTCATATAGATCAGATGAGTCTTAATAGCCAGAAACTAACTAACCAAGTCTAACCTAGCCAGTCCGAAACTCGGCTGGCTTCAAAAGATGACTTCATCAGACCTTTCTTAAGTCTGTGTTTGTTTATATCTATTTGCCTTATTTTTGAGTTGCATTTGCGCAGCCTATCTTTGCATCACGTACACGATGATGCATACACATTCAGAATCATAATTTATATAAGGTTTCCATAATTGAACTCCTAGTCATATCACATTGGCGTTTTTAACTCAGCAGTCGATACCAAACACTACTCAATATTAGGCTTAAAGCCAGGTAACGTCAGGTATAATATAGCAATTTTACCTGAAAATAAAATTGTTATTATACATACTTACCTGGCTTTAAGCCTAGGTAAATCGCTGCCTGCTGTGCACATTACTGTGCATTGCATGATCGTGGCACATTATTAGACACGATCAGCTCTTTATTGAGTTGCCAATGACCTGAAAATTGAGCGCGCGCATTAACGCTGGCTACAATTGCCGCCATTTCTGAAACTTTACGCGCGCAATGTTGCTGAGGTTCCAAACGGATATGACATGTATTTTAGGAGTTTCAAACAGGAAGTGAGCTGTTTAGGGCTAAATTCGTCGCACCGGAAAGGAAGTCAAGTATGCTACTCTCAATATTAGGCTTAAAGCCAGGTAAGTATGTATAATAACAATTTTATTTTCAGGTAAAATTGCTATATTTTCTAAATAATGTCAAAAAATAAAACACTAAGTAAATTGTATGGACTGCACTTATTGTAATGTGGTGCCTTCGAAAAATCTTAATGCAAAAACACCGAGGTTTCGCAGGCACTCCTGTTGCAGTACAATAATTGCAGTTAACCTGCTGGGACCTGCAGAGAAGCTAAATAATAATAATAATACCTTGCACACTATTTACACACATTGATCTAGCCCCTAACTAGGATTCCCTGTATCTTGGGTACCAGACAACGATACACATACTTATATAGATAAATATTATACTTAGATAGATAAACAACCATGACTAGGGTACAAACATCCGTTCTCATCAAACAAATATTAGCCCCCACCGGGACTCGAACCCGGGACCCTTGGCTTCGAAGGCAGGGTTACTGCCGACTCGGCCATTCGGGTCGTCGAAATGAACTTTTATTACAGACGTCACCTAGAGTACGGTAGATTCTATTATTGGCATTTATGGGCAAAAAACATAAAATTTGCCTTAATTGTTGTGTCATTATTTTTTCTTTTCCGGCCAGCAGAGATAGCGACAGGGTTAATGCAATTTATTTAATGATTTATTTTAATTAGAAAATAATGTTTCTATGATATTCGGCAAAACTAATCACGAAGATTAATAACTATGTCAAACTCAAACATATAGGTGTAATAGTAAAACGCGTGCCCTTGCAAAGCAGCGCCGTTCGTAACTACCAACCAGCGCCGTTCGTAACTACCAACCAGCTCAGTTACGAAGGGCGGCACAAGCCGCCCCTAAACTGTCAAGGGGCGTGCCCCACTAGGGAAAACCAAGGTTTAAAGATTGCCATCAAGTTCATAGATGCGAACAAATAGGTTTAGCTATGAATGCTATGTGGTTGTTGTTGTGTGTTGTTCCAGAACGCAACAGACCCGCACGCGGCTACGAACACGCTCGGGGCGGCGTCTCCGCTCGGTATCATAAGCAATGTGTACTCGCAGGCCGAGACCGCCGCCGCGGCAGACGCTATTCAAAACGAGATGATAATATGACACGCGCAACTTGCAATATAAAAGTTATACTTAACCTGGCCATTTCATTTCTAATTTTCTTTGCTTTCACCCTGTGCGCCTCACCCAACGTCTTTCTAAATGAATACGCATCAAGAGGGGCTGAAGGGAGTTCTGAGGGAAAGAAAGGCTATCAATTCTAGTAGTGAGCAATCACTTTAGCTTGCGCCACCCCTGAAATGTCAATTGTTAGTTACTAGGGCGACTAGCTAGAAGGCGGCATAAGACTTAGCTCGAGTAAACTTTGACAACTCTATACACATTTATATGGAGTTGTCAAAGTTAACTCGAGTATAGTCTTATTCCGCTTTATTATTAGGCGCTAATCAGCAACCATAATATAATTTCACATAGTAGCAATGAACAACCTAGATATGTGGCGAAGGGCGGCGCAAGATACGCCTGAAATCTCAAATAAAAAAGGTACGTCAGTTAGGGCTTATTTAAGTCCCAAAAAGGCTTAAAAGATAAATTTTGTATGTAAAATGAAAGATAAAACTGTCACAGAGTTTATCAGGACTTGAAATCGGCCATTAGTCTGTTAATCGGCAGTCATCAAAATTAGTGTGTAGAGAGGGGCGGCTTAAGCCCCCATGAGGAGCAACTTTTTTTACTTCTCTGTCACGTGGGCCGAGCGGTCATCAGCCGACTTGTATAGAGAATTGAAAAATAAAGTAGCTCTGATCAAAAATATGTACACCTTCGCAGGAAATGCTATTTTGATGGCGATTCAGTTAGGCGAAGCTCAATCACGAGTATCTTTGATGAACATCGAAGATTATCATGGGCGCAAGCACTTTGAATTCACCATAGCAAGGAAGTGTGGTTTTATCACTTTACTACTATACTCTTTGGTAATTAATACGTATACTCTTTGCCTTTCCGGGTGCGCTCAGAGTACCTACGCAATCACGCTGTATAACACCAGTTACCAGTAGGGTGTGATAAAAATAAAGGTTGTTTGGAGTATGGTGCGATTTTTTTTTTGTTTTGGCGTAGATGGAGTTGTAGTTACTCATTATGCTTGAAATTCGGTCCTCAGTTGCACAGTGGTTGGTTAAGTTATGATTTTTTAAAGGTGCCGGAAAAATATGCCTTTAAATAAATAAAAAACTACTTATTTCATAATATTTGTGTTATTTGTAAAAAAATACATGTTTTCCTGTGTTCTTACATACATAGCCTATCTAAATAAATTACATGTTCCAACAACTAGTACAAAAGAAAAAATAAATTTATGGACTTCGAAAGTTATTAAATTACTTATAAATCCACAAGGTAAGAAAAATATTTCTAAATTCTGTTAAATTAAAACTAAGGGTAAGTAAGAATACAATATATCTTCAAAAACTTTGTCACTTCATGCCATTTCTAATAATATGTGTGTCGTATTAGGTATTTTTTCAAAGTTGAACATATCAAGATGAGTCGCCAAGGTCGACTTATCGAGTCCTAGGTCTCGAACAAAAGAATTTTTATCTATGTCGCAGTTAGTTGGTTCAAACAGACACTTAACTTACTCTATAGACCGTTAATTAAATACCGACGTTTAACCAAGTCACTAAAATTCCGTCAAACAAGTGAGTGAACGAAACGTGATGACCCGACCTAAGTACAGACTAAAATAATGTGCAAGGCCCAGCTAATTTCGAACTTTTATCTGCTACCTACAAACCTTTGTGGCTTCCGTAGTACATATTACGAAATATAGAATAGCATTTTATCGATGCTGATTTCTTTATATTATATTATTTTTATACGTAGGCGAGTTGTCTAAACGTTCCTAGGCAACAAGACATACAATTTTTTTTTTTGTGTAGGTACTTAAGTTTATGTTTTAAATATTTTTTTAGTCTTACATGTTCAACCTAACACGAATGATAAAAGGGGCTTCGCTTCGCTCACCCTATTTGCCGTTCACCTAAGCTACCGCAATGTTTTGCCCTGATATAAGCTGTGCAAATCAGCAGTTGTCGTGACGCCATCTTGTTTTCCAACACGCCGGATTTCGGCAAGACAGATTGTTAAACGTTTTCGACGATGCTTTATTTAAATCAAAATGCTAGGGACTTGGTTAAACGACGGTATTTAATGATCGGTCTAGAGAGTTAGTTAAGTGTCTGATTTAACCAACCAACTGCGACATCAACATGGTGGAAACGTATGCGTCCGACGTTAACAATATTATAGTCCGGTGGTGGGTGATGGCTATTTCCTGCAAAATTGAACATCAGTCCCCTAAGATAGATTGTTAAGCGGTACTGCTAGTAGGTATCAAATAGTCGCAGTGTTAACTACAAAACTAAATTACACTTTATTTAAGAAGAAAAAGCCAATTATAAATATAGCACTTTTTTACAAAATGTTTGTTAGGTATATAGCCAAAAAAATGTTTTCGGTGGTATATTCTTCTAAATCACATAAGCTTTCAAAAAACACCAAAAATTAGTCTTGTCTGCTCGGTCATCAGAGAGAGCGCTCCGTGCTAGTACATTTCAGTCAGTGTGCTAGTACACTCTAACAGCTCTATTAGTACTATTAGGACGTTGGATCTTATGAATAAAAAATATGCCTGCTCGGTCATCAGAGAGCGCTCCGTACTAGGACATTTCAGTCAGTGTACCAGTAAGATCTAACAGTTTTATTAGTACTATTATGTATGACGTAGGATCGAATAAATAATGGAGCTATTAGGTTAACCTTTCTTTTCGTGTAGAGCAGAAACTTGAGGAATATTATACTCTGATAATATTAACATATTTATACAATTGTATGTGTCTGTTTGCATAGCAGAAATAAAAAGTTAAATTATATCTCTCCGCTCTCTCGGAGCGATGTCCTAATAGTCCTAATAGTTCGAATGTCCGATTAGCGTAGGGAAACGTTTCTTTTCGTTCATTCCACAGTAACGTTTCCTATTCGTTCTTCGTACATGACCGACACAAGACTACCAAAAATAATTTTCTAACTTAAACACTTGACATATTATTGACATATCGTAGCGACTGAGAGAAGATTTGAAAGAAACTTACAAAATTCTGACACAATCAATACAATCTCCAAGACATTCACAAAATGTACATGTTGATGAACTCAGACCGCTGCGAGATCTACAACAAACACTTGTCGCTTTCCATTCCCTACACAATAGAGTGGTGAACGCTTGGAACAAGTTGCCACCAAGTGTTATTATAATTTTAATTTTATTGCGATAAATTACAATGTATTTTACAAATGTTTTGTAGTTAAATATATTGTACAAATATAATTTTACCGATGGCGGCATGGCAATTATCAAGAAAAAATATATAATAAAATTTGATACTTTTTGGTATATTGTATTTGTTCATGTAGCATCTACAATTTAGAATAAGTACTTAAACTGTGATCATACAATTCTTATGTTTTTTTGTATCTGTGACAATCTGTCAAAAGAAAATTCCTTCTTCTCTGAATCCCATGCCATCGAGTGCGGCCGCGCGATTATCCAGGATATTCAATGACGCGGCCACGTTCAAACCCTTATACATGGGGGAATGCTGCAGACATTAACATAATATTTGTGCTGCAAAAGAGGGCTGTTCGTGCAATCTACAATGTGGCTCCCAGAGAGTCACTGCGATGTAAATTTAAGGAAATTAACATTATGACAGTGCCGTGTCAGTATATTTATGAAAACTTAATGTACGTCCACAAAAATATTGATAAATTTCCTAAGAATAGCGACAGGCACAATGTCAACACTAGAAATAGGAATAAACTAGCTATACCTACTACTAGGCTCCATAAGGTTAATGTATCTTTTAAAGGGCAATGTATTCGCGTTTACAACAAAATACCAACTGAGTTACAAGAATTGTCTGTAAATAAATTTAAAAATGTTGTTCACATTCAAATGAAAAAAGTTCGATAATACACAACATAACACATACAGGCGAGATGTCTTTTGAGTGTGATATATGTCATATAATATTTCCAAGTAGACGCAAATTGATATACCACATTAGAACACAAATACAGTTTATTTATTTATTTATTTATTTATTGATCTTAAAAAATCCACAGCTAATACAATTATGTAAGGCAAGAAAAATAATCTTAACATTAGCCAATAACGGATTTACATTTTTTTGTTTAAATATTATAAGACAAACGTACTTGGCGATTATACTTATATATAGAAATTATAACTAAAACTAGTTATACATATATGTAACTAGTGTTGATTTAGTTTTAAAAATTTAATTTATATTATTGCAAGTTGAGATGTGGTGTGCCGGTTGTGTAAGTAGTTTAGGTTGCATGTGTTGTGTAGTGGTGTAAGTGTAGTTGTACCTGTATCTGCATAGCCCTACGACGACGATGGTCTTGGGATCGGGACTGTGTCTATTGAATTTCCACTAAGCAGGGTGAGTATAGGTGAGTAGGCTTTCGTATGACACGGCAGATACATCATCAATGTATCTGTTTGTTTTAATAATTCAAATAATATTTTTCTTAAAAACCTGTTTAGAGGTGTTAAAAATGTCTAGGTCCTTATCTTTGGAAAGCTTGTTGTAATTTAAATGACACCTATTCATGACTGAGTTTTGTGCATAGTTAGACCGAGATAGGGGGACATGGAAGAGAGGAGTGTGCCTGGTTCTTTTATTCGGAACATTTAACCGAAGTGCTGAGGAGATTAATTCAGGACAGTTCAGTCTTCCACTACACAGGTCATGAAGAAATAGCATGTCCAGGAGACGCCAGTCGACAAACAATTTCAGTGTGCGGTCTGTCATAAATCATTTTCACAAAAAAGTAATTTATACACGCACAGAAGAATACATACCAGCGGGAAATCCTTTCAGTGTGAGATCTGTCATAAATCATTTGCAGACTGGCGCAATTTGATAGACCACCTTAGAATACATACAGGCGTGAAACCCTTTCAGTGTGAGCTGTGTCATAAATCATTTAATAGAAAACTGTCATTGGACAATCATATCAAAACACATGCTGCCGACAAACACTTTCAGTGTGAAGGGTGTCATAAATTATTTGCTTATAAAAGTCTTTTGGTAAGTCATTTAAAAACACATATTATTATCGAGAAACTCTTCCAGTGTGAGGTTTGTCATAGATCATATAAATGTAAATCTACTTTGATAAATCACATCAGAACACACACAGACGAGAAACCATTTCAGTGTGAAGTGTGTCTTAGAAAGTTTACACAAAATTGTTCTATGATCGCGCACAGAAGAACACAACATACTAGCGACAAACCTTTTCAGTGTAAGGTGTGTCATAAATCATTTGCATTAAAAAAAAAATTAAAAAGACTTGAAACGTGTGCACCTCAGAACCTGAAATGACTACTTTGTACATAGTTTTTATCTTATTTTGTTTTTTATACGTTTTAGGATAAGCTAGATTAAGTTTTGGTCACGAAATAAAGTTATATTTTCTCATTAGGATTAGGGCCTAGGATGTATGTTTGTAAATAGTTTAGAATAGGATTGTATTTTATTATGTATGTGTTTTTGCTAGCGATTCCATCCCCGGTTAGGTAGGTACACAATTTCCAATAGGAAATAGCACATAGTTTCAGTAGATTTGCAAGTAAATAATCAAATTAGACCACATAATTCCAATTAGAATTCACACTAATTACACTCACTATCTCATAAGAAGGGGAGGAAACCTAGCAAAAACAAGCGAGAGAAAGAGACAGTGCAACTGTCCCTGTCGGCGCATACAGGCGAGCGAGGGGGGCCCCGACTCCCGCAAGCTGCGGCATGGGGAAGCGGGGGACGGGGTCATATAAATATTGAAATCTGTCGCACGCGCTCCTCGGCTCACCATGAAGCAACACGTCGACAACGTCGTCAGCCAGGTCAAGGTGGCACGCGCCAAGCTGCGTCCACTTTTCGACTCCAGCCTCCCTCTGAGGGCGAAGCTCGGGATCTACAAGACCTATGTGAGATCCCGCCTCACCTACGCGGCTCCGGCATGGTACGCCCTGTGCTCGGAGACGAACAAACGGAGACTCCGAGCCCAAGAGAACCTCTCTCTGCGTACCATCGTCGGCGCCCCCCGCTACGTGAAGAACGCGACAATCCAGAGGGACCTAAGATGGGAAACCGTGGACCAGTTTGTCCAGAGGCTGGCGAAGGGCATGTTCTCACTTCGCGCTCGGCATTCACATCTTATAGGTTTCCGTAAGAGTGCCTACTGGGAACGTAAATGGCCCGCTGAACCCTTTAAGCCAATTTCGGGACATTATATTCGTAATTAATAATTTCTTTATTTTACTACACGTAACATACGTTTAGATAACTTATTTTTTATATATATATATTGTTCTGTCTCTCTTTCTCTCTTTTAGTCTTCTGGTGCGCGTGCACCGAATAACATCTAGATGTGTAACTTCATAGATAAGAGACCGTGTTAGGTGTAGAATGGGAGTAGGATTCAAATTTCGCGCCTATTACCTTCCATTCCCTTTATCCACTCACGCGTGGGTAGAAGAAAAGAAGAGGATGACAGCTGTCATAGACACCACACTTTTGCCACGACTTCCGAGTGCGCCACGGATCGGTTCGGTCGACATTACCGTTTTGTCCCGTCAACTGTTTTTCTATGGGCTCGAGTCCTCGCGTCGCCTTACAACCGTCGCGATAAGGAGAATCAGCAACCTCACCCGATGAACGTAAAGTGATTGAAGCCCACTCAAATCAGGCAAGAACACCAGAAGCCTCAGACTCATCATTGAACCAGCGAAGAGGAGCTCGCGTGATTTTCATCTCCTTCAATCTTTTCCCAACATCCTTCGTGGTCCTTCGAACCGGATATCCCTGTTAGTTTCCCTTTTTGGCATTCTAAATCATCAAATTCTAATCGTGAATCATCATTTTTCGTATTTCAAGGTAATTTTGCTTTTATTCATAGTCCGGGGGTAGATATGCATAGTTGTGCTTGTTCCACAATATTGTTGTAGGATCCGACTTAGTAAAGGTTAGGAAAATCGGAACCAACCTGCACTACTGGAACGCACCCATAATATTATTTTTACTAGCAACACTGAATCGGTAATTGTCATTCATTCACTCACTTCAAGAAAAAGCGCGGGAACTTTTGTCTTGATAGGCGGAAAATTTTAATTTAAATTTTGAAAATTTAATTTAATTACAGTTGGCTATCTAAAAATACTGTAAATTGGTTAAAAATGGGCAGGAAGAAGCCTAAGAAAAGAAAGAAGGAAGAGGAGGAGGAGGATCTGTCTGATAGTGGGGAATCCTCAAGTCCGTGTGATGAACCAAAAGATGACAAGGATAAGTATAAGCCTTTTCAGGTCCCGGATTATGTCCGCTATTACCCAGTGGATGGAGGTAAATTAGATTATATCGTTTATTTTGAAAGCAGCGACACTGGCAAGGCATTGGGCGACAGAGACATGATGGCTCTAGCGAACTGCCTCAAAAGATTCAATAAAGGCATAAAACAGTTAAGACGCATCAACAAATACAAGATTGGCGTTGTGTTTGAGCGGCCAGGGCTCGCCAATGGAGCTTTAAGCAATAAAACATTTCTGGATTCATACAAACTAAAGGCGACTATTCCTGCTACGGCCACTGAAGTGACTGGAGTAATACAACATGTGCCACTTGATTTATCCAATGAGCAGATCTATTCAAATATTTCTTGCTCCAAAAACATAGTATCAGTAAGAAGATTTATGAAAAGAACAATTAACAATAACACTGTTGAGTTTTTAGGTATTTTTGTGTGTATTTACCTAATAATGTCTCGTATCCTTATAGGCGACGGAAAGTAAAGTCCTCAGTTGCACCAGCACACTATGTTTATTTCACTCCAGAACACGGTACAGTTTATAAGCAAACATAAGCAAGGCAAACACAAGATAGTGAGAAAGTATTAGCGAGTTATAGCACAAGCGCTGAGTACGAAACAAAGCAACGCGGTAATGTGACGAGCGTGCGCTTCGCGTCGTGATGATGTACCGACTGTCCTTGCCTTCCGTGCGCCGGCGACGCCTAGCTAAACAATAGGAAAGGAACGCGCCGGGGCGCGGGGGGCGGCGGCGGCCCGTTTCCATATCACACATCAAGTCAAGACGCGCCCGTCATGTCGCGATCTATACAATTGTGTGATGGATTAAATTTACTTATTTACTTTGTTTATATAATACTAATGTGTATGTATTATGCTGACATATATAATAGGTACTTTATTTATATGATGTTACGTATGTATACTATTTATCTGTTTGCTAAGGAATACAACCTACTTATATCTATATCTAATTATTTATGGTGAAACTTATTTATATTACTTAATATATCTATATCATATATATCTATACAGCATGTATCTAAGATCGCCATATCACTCCCCCGCCGAGACCGTTGCTACGGGCGATAGTAATTTGGGAAATGCACCCGCCGACCAGAACGTGTTATTCTTCTAATGTCGCTCTGATTACTAGTTGGTGGAGGTTGTATTTCGTCTGGTTGCCTTGGGGTTTCCTCGTCTAACAGGTAAGCGGGTTTCAAGCGATCAATCGACACAGTGTTTGGCCGTCCTCTTAACATGATTTTGAAATATTTATCTCCCCTTTCTATGACTTGGTAGGGGCCTGTGTATGCAGGCTGTAAGGCACCACGTAGTGCGTCATCTCTTAAGAATACTTGGTTTGACGTGGCTAAGTCCTTAAAGATAAATATTTTACTGGATCCATGTCGCGAAGCTGGTATTGGTCGGATATTGTCCGCAAAACGTCGCAATCGAGTTGTGAAATCGGTGATATCCGTGTTTTCATTTTTCTGAGGTGCCATGAAAAAGTCACCTGGGAGACGCAAAGGCTCGCCGTAGACAAGTTCTGCCGTGGATGCCTGGAGATCTTCTTTGAATGCGCTTCTTACACCCAGGAGGACCAGCGGTAGCGTTTCAGTCCAGTTGTTGTTAGCGTGGCATACTATCGCTGCTTTAAGGTGACGATGAAATCGTTCTATTAACCCATTGCAGGCTGGGTGGTATGCTGTTGTCTTTTTGTGTTGAAAACCTGCCATCTTGGAGAGGTACTGAAAGAGGTTGGACTCAAATTGACGGCCTCGATCTGTCACAATCTCCACAGGACAGCCAAAACGAGCTATCCATCCTGATATTAAAGCTTTAGCGACGGTCTCTGCTGTTGCATCCGGCATAGGTATCGCTTCAGGCCAACGCGTAAATCGATCGATGGCTGTGAGGCAATAACGGTTGCCTTGTGACAATGGTAGTGGTCCTATGAGGTCAATATGTACGTGCATAAATCTACCTCTAGGTAAAGAATATGTTCCCACAGGTGCGTTGACGTGCCGAGATATTTTTGACCGTTGACAGGCCAGACATGAGCGTGCCCATTCACGGCAGTCCTTTCTCATACCCGGCCAAACGTAACGCTCGGCTATCAGTTTTGTAGTGGCGTTCGCCCCGGGGTGGCTCAGTGAATGTAGTGATTCAAATACTTTACGACGCATGGACTTTACTACAAAAGGCCTTGAGAACTGTGTACTGACGTCGCAATAAAGCTCATCTGTGCTGTCGGGTACTTTGAACTTCTCCAGTTGAAGCGATGAGCCATCCTCCAATAATTGTTTTATCTCTGGGTCTGAGGCTTGCAGCTTTGCTAGAGTGCCATATTCTATGGGTGCCGTCACTTCCTCTACTCGCGAAAGTGTATCAGCGACTACATTTTCTTTCCCTGATATGTGTCTTATATCAGTGGTGAATTGGGAAATGAAATCCAGGTGTCTGTACTGTCTCGGAGAGGAATTTTCTTTTCGTCCATGGAATGCAAAACATATTGGTTTGTGGTCTGTGTATATTATGAAACTTCTCGCCTCTACCATATGTCTGAAATATTTTATCGCTTCGTATATTGCCAAAAGTTCCCTGTCATATGGTGAATACTTTTGCTGAGCGGGGCTCAATTTGCGCGAGAAAAATGCCAGTGGCTGCCATCTGCCGTTTTTCAATTGATGGAGGGCTGCTCCCATGGCTTTATCGGAAGCGTCAGTTACTAGGGACAGTTTGGCATGACAATCAGGGTGTGCGAGAAGGGCAGCCTGACATAGACTTTCTTTTGATTCTTTGAACGCTTTAAGTGTTTCACCGACTAACTCAATTGGGTGTGAACCTTTTACCGAGCCTGTAAGAAGAGCGTTGAGTGGGGCTTGAACTTGAGCCGCGCCAGGGATGAACCTCCGATAAAAATTCATCATTCCAAGGAATCTTCGCAGTTCCTTAATGTTTTTGGGAGGGGGAAACTCTTGAATTGCTTGGACCTTTGTTTTAAGTGGTTTGAGTCCGTCTGCTGAAATGCTATAACCGAGAAATGTGACTTCTGTTTGGCCGAAAACACATTTGGATGTATTTATGAGCATGCCATACTTGTCCATTTTTTCGAAGAGTTGGCGGAGGTGTGCTTCATGAGTTTCTTTGTCCGGGGAGTAAATAAGAAAATCGTCCAAATATGCGAAACAAAAGTCGAGGTCTCTAGTCATTTCGTCGACAAAGCGTTGGAATGTTTGCCCTGCGTTTCTAAGCCCGAAAGTCATGTAAGGAAATTCGAACAAGCCGAACGGTGTAGTTATAGCCGTCTTCGTGATATCCTCTGCATTTACCGGTATTTGGTTGTAAGCTTTCACTAAATCTATCGTTGAAAATACGGTGCTGCCGGCTATGCTGTGCGTAAAGTCATGGATATGCCGTATTGGGTAGCTATCAGGTATGGTTCTGGCGTTAAGCATCCTGTAGTCACCACAGGGTCTCCACTGATTCTCTTTTTTAGGTGCCAAGTGTAAGGGAGATGCCCAAGGGCTCTCAGATGTCCGCGCTGTTCCGTTTTGCAGCATACTGCTAAATTCTGTCTTGGCTATTTTTAGCTTGTCAGGAGCCAGGCGTCTTGGTGCACAAGATACGGGTGGCCCTGGTGTGGTTCTTATGTAGTGAACTGTGTTATGTTTGGTAACACGTTGCAATCCTGCTGGGCGTGTAATATCTGGGAATTCTTTTAGGATCTCGTGATATCTTGTATCTCCGATCACTATCTTCACTGAAGATATATTGTCCGTGAGGTGTGTGGGCGAAGCTGACGTCGTCATCGAGGTGGTATTGTCAATCAAACGCTGGTTACGACAATCAACAATTAAATTGTAAAAAGATAAGAAGTCGATGCCGATAATCGCTTTGGTGACGTCTGCTACTATAAATCGCCAAGAATAATCACGACGCAGTCCCAAGTCCAGATGCAAGTGCGCGTAACCGTAGGTGGGAATGATCGTCCCGTTTGCAGCAGAGAGTTCGTAGTTTGTCTTGGTACGGCGATCTCGTATGGCAGACCGTGGGAAAACGCAGAGATCGCTGCCGGTGTCGACAAGAAACTGCGTCTTTGTTTTCCGGTCTGTTACAAACAGGCGACCAGATGATATCGGGCAATCGTTCGTCGCCATTATCGACCGCCCATGGAGTTTCCCGAGGCGTAATCACATGGTTTCATGCATCTGTTCGCCCGGCTCCCAAATCTTTTATGGTAATAGCACACCGGGTAAGTGCGATAGCTAGATTCCGATCGCGTCGATGGTGATCTTCCGCGTTGTTGTGATCTCGATCCAGATCGGCCTCTACGGTTGTCTTGGTTGTACTTCGTCGAAAGAATGTCCACTTTTTGTGTAAGCGCTGACACTTGTTTAGTTAGTTCGTCAAGCGGCGACACGGGAGTTGTGCTTGAAGTGCTTGCTACTTGTGGACTATAGGGTGCGATGTCATGCACTCTGTCTGCCAAATCTGCCAATGCTTCCAGTGTCATCGTTGGTTGCGATGCTACAGCGGTCTGGATGTTATTAGGGAGCCGACTGGTCCAAATGGTTTTTAAGAAGTCTTCTGGTATTTCCATACCTGCCAGATGCTGCAAGTGTCTTAAAAATTGCGATGGCTTCCTGTCTCCTATTTCCTCGTGCATAAGTAACTGCTTGATGTTCTTGTCTTTTGACGCAGAAAGTCTCTTGGTCAGTTCTGTCTTCAATTTCTCGTATTTGTTCTGTTGAGGTGGATTGATGATAATGTCTTCGATTTCCGCCGCATATTGATGTTCCAGTTGACTGATGACGTAATAAAATTTTGTGTCATCCGCTTTTATGCCAGATACGATAAATTGTGCTTCCAATTGTGCGAACCATAGTGCAGGTCGCTCTGGCCAAAACGGCGGTACACGCGTTCCGATGCGGTGGATATCTAGTAATGGTGCAGTGGAAACGCGCAATTCGTCATTCTTGTCTGACTGGTTCGTCGGTGATTCGTCTTGCTGTGTCGTGGACATGGTCCTTTGTAATCTTCTACGTTATTATTTGTTCGATTCGGGGTCACCAGTTTAGGTATTTTTGTGTGTATTTACCTAATAATGTCTCGTATCCTTATAGGCGACGGAAAGTAAAGTCCTCAGTTGCACCAGCACACTATGTTTATTTCACTCCAGAACACGGTACAGTTTATAAGCAAACATAAGCAAGGCAAACACAAGATAGTGAGAAAGTATTAGCGAGTTATAGCACAAGCGCTGAGTACGAAACAAAGCAACGCGGTAATGTGACGAGCGTGCGCTTCGCGTCGTGATGATGTACCGACTGTCCTTGCCTTCCGTGCGCCGGCGACGCCTAGCTAAACAATAGGAAAGGAACGCGCCGGGGCGCGGGGGGCGGCGGCGGCCCGTTTCCATATCACACATCAAGTCAAGACGCGCCCGTCATGTCGCGATCTATACAATTGTGTGATGGATTAAATTTACTTATTTACTTTGTTTATATAATACTAATGTGTATGTATTATGCTGACATATATAATAGGTACTTTATTTATATGATGTTACGTATGTATACTATTTATCTGTTTGCTAAGGAATACAACCTACTTATATCTATATCTAATTATTTATGGTGAAACTTATTTATATTACTTAATATATCTATATCATATATATCTATACAGCATGTATCTAAGATCGCCATAAGTTCCAGCCTTTGAAGACAGTCTCAATAACATTCTCCTGCCCATCCCTGCCCGACAGTGTGGATCTGAACAGCTGGCGCTTCGAGGTTCGCCCGTACATCGCTCCAGTGAAGCAGTGTCTACGGTGCCTGAGGTACGGACACATAGCTAAATTTTGTAAAAACGCAGAGAAGTGCTCTATCTGCTCCGGCAGCCACAACTTCAAGTCTTGCACAGTTGATGCAGCGGATGCCTCTTGCTGTCATTGCAAAGGCAATCATATCGCCATCTCACCTGACTGCCGTGTAAAAAAGGAGAAAATTAATCAAAATAAAATGAAATTAGACAAGAAAACATTTGCTGAAACCCTGGAAAAATCATTTCCTCCACTAATATCTAAAAGCCCTTCTGATCAGCTAGCACTGCTTCTCAATTCAGAACATATAATGAACATTATAGTAGGCTCAGTAACTAAGTTACTAACTCAGAACAAAACAAACGAACTTTCAATTAATTCACAAAACATTAAAACCATTCTTCTTGAAACACTAAGTAAGAGTAATTAATTTGTTATTCTTTTTTAATGGATCAATTAAACATAATGCAATGGAACTCACAAAGTTTAATTAGTAATAGACTTGTTTTAACACATTTCCTGAAGGAGAATAATATTCATGTAGCAATTATTTGTGAAACTTGGCTAAAGCCGAATCAACGTTTCAATATTCGAGGTTATAATATTTGTAGATTGGACTCCGGCAACGACCATAATGGTGTTGCCATAATTGTTCATAACAGTTTAACTTTTAGAAAACTTGATACATTTTATGATAATTCCATTCAGAACATAGCAATACGTTTAATGTACGGAGATAATAAGGAAGTATCAATTGTTAGTTTTTATAGCCCTAAAAACTGTCTACCGGTTTTTACCAAACATAAATTTGATCAACTTATACAAAGTGTTCCAGAACTTGTGCTTTTTGCGGGAGATTTCAACGCTCTCCATTCGGCATGGGGATGTCAATCAACAGACGCTCGTGGTCGTGATGTCCTTTCAAGTACTAATGACAATAACTTAGTTTTGCTAAATGATGGCCAAATGACCACTATTGGATCACACCAATGGAGGCGAAAAGCTTTAGATCTTTCTTTTATTTCTCCATCACTGGCTCTGAACTGTGATTGGACAGTGTATGATGACCCGCTAGGTAGTTACCATCTTCCAGTAATAATTAAAATACTTATTCACAACAATTCACCTTACACTTCATCTCCATTAGACTGTTCAGCTATGAAAACTCATTTAAACTTTCGTCGTGTTAATTGGAATAATTACAAAAAAAAATGTAGATACCCTTCTACAAGAATTCAATATAGATACCTCAAACTCTAAAGATTGCTATAAAAATCTTATTGATATTTTAATTTTAGCTGCTCGGAATTCATCACCAGTGTCCAGTTTTCGTAATAATAATTAATCACCAGGCATATTTAGGAAAAAAAGAATTCCTCTCCCATGGTGGAATGAAAAATGCAGCCAGGTTGTAGAGTGCTCTAAAGAAGCGTATATTCAATTTAAAAATGATCCAACTGAATGTAATTACATCAATTTCAAAAAGAAGCAAGCTCTTAAAAAGCTTACATTAAAGCAGCAAAAACAAATTAGTTGGGTTGCATTATGTGAATCCTTCAACAGAACCACGCCGATTTCGCATATTTGGACTATCATGAAAAAATTTAATAAAACTTTCGTACATAGTTTCTCAAACAAAAACATAAGTTGGGTCTTCGAATTCCTTAAAAAATATACGCCTGATACCGTTGAGTCTAACTTGAATTTACATAGTTGTGTGCATGCTAAGAATAGCGAATTTCTGGTAAAACCATTTTCTTTTCAAGAATTACAGTCAGCTATTTCATCTAGGTGAGATACAGCTTTTGGCCTTGACGGGATTCCTTACAAAATGTTAAAAATGCTTTCTAATAAATCTAAATCAGTTCTCTTAAATGTGTTCAATTCTTTATGGTCTCAAAATATAATTCCTGATGATTGGAAATCAGATTGTCTTATTCCAATATTAAAACCAAATAAAGAGAAACATTGCCCTGACTCATATAGACCTATAGCACTTACATCTTGCGTTGGTAAAATTTTTGAACAAGTTCTAAAACAAAGGCTAGAGTTTTTTGTTGAATCCAATCATATACTACCCATTAACCAGTTTGGGTTTCGCAAAGGTCGATCGTCAAGAGAAAGTATAGCTCAATTACAATTAGACATCTTTCAATCTGTGAAGAAGAATATGTCGTTTGCCGGAGTCTTTTTTGATATTGTTGGTGCATTCAATAATGTCAATCATCATATTTTGTGTAGGGAATTAGCTTCCATTGGGATTCCTATTAAATTTATTGATTTTATTTTTTCCTTTCTTCACGACAGAAAAGTTTATGTTAAGATTAACAATCAATTGCTCGGTCCCCGCTCATCTTTTAAGGGAGTTTGTCAAGGTGGGATTTTAAGCCCACTCTTATTCACTTTGTATATTCATAAACTTAATCTTATTTTGGGCTCCAAAGTCCGAAACCTTCAGTTTGCGGACGATTTGGTGATATATAGCTCTGGAATGAATGCAAATGAGGTTATGCGAAATCTAAATGATTCGCTTTCTAGGTTCTCAAATTATTTCAAATATTTAAATTTAGACATCAGTCCTGAAAAATCTAAAGTGTTAATTTTCCACAAAATCAAACAAGCTCAGTTTAAAATTTATTTTAATAACACTCCTTTAATGTTTGCATCGGAGATCAAGTTTTTGGGAGTTATTTTTACGGGTAACTGCTCGTGGAAGAAATATGTTGATAAGATTATATTCTCTGCAAATAGGGGTTATAACATATTGAAGTCTCTTACTAAAACTTACTGGGGTTCAGATCCGAAAGTATTAATAACTTTGTATAAGGCCATAGTTCGGAGTCATTTTGAATATGGCTTTATTTGCTTTGCAGCTAATGATCAACTTGTAAGAAAATTGGAAGTAATTCAAAATAACAATTTAAGACTTATTACTGGTGCTATGAAAACCACGCCCATTAATTCCCTTCAAGTGGAATGTAATATTCCACCGTTGAATCTTCGCTTCAAGTACCTAAAATACAGGTTTATCTTAAAAATGTTAGCCATTGAGCCCCATCCTTTGTTTAAAAATTTGGTACAATTTTACAGAAATAATCAGGCTTTGGCCTCTTCCTCCAAAACTCCCTACATTCTTCATGATTTTTCCTATATGGTTGACTTTAATCAGCAGTCTAATATACATAGAAGCCAAGATCATTGAGCATGCTACTCAGACGATTTTGATAGTAAATTCACTTCAATGGTATTTCATATTGATCCCGAGAAAAAGAATAAACATGAAATCTGTGAACAACTGGCAAGATATATTGATTTTACTCAAATATACACTGATGGTTCAAAAACTGATAACGGCGTTGCCGCAGCTATATACCTACCGCACATAAAAAATGGATTCGGAGTGAAATTTCCACAAGAAATGAGTATCTTTTCAGCAGAAGCACTTGCTATATCGAAAGCATTAAGTTATATTTCGGAACACCCAGCTGATTCCCCGGAAAACAAGTGGGTCATAATATCTGACAGTATGAGTACACTCGGCGCCACGAATAAAGAGCTCTCGGAGAAACTGGCGGGGATTACTGCGCATGTGTACAGTCGCGGCATAATTCCGAAGTGCGTTTTTAGGGTTAGTGTGAAGGAATGAGTGTTCAGGACTTTCTTCACTTCTATTTTTTCTCTGTTTGATATTTTGTTGATTGGGATATTAGCCGATGTAAATAATGGACTTTGTGTCAAATAAACTATAGGTACTCTCTATTGACAACATTTGTTAACGTCAAGGTTGAAACCTATATATAAATAACCCCCTAGCATAGAATGCCCCTAGTCACTAGGGCCTAGTGAATATAGATACTTGTAGTAATAGTCCTGCACACTCTTTTCTTCCCGCTGACTAATAATTTGTAACAATTAAACCACAATTAAGTTTTTAACACAAAAAATATTATTCATCTGACAGTAATGATATAACAGACTCTTTTTTGATATAACTCTTTTTTGATATAAAGATAACGTTGGGTAATATTGTATGCGACTGTACTCAAGAAGCTTCGAGACGTGCTTTCGGTGCGGGCATCGGGAAGCGACTGATCAACGAATCAGGTGCCGGCGCTGACTACCGCCCCCGTCGCTCCTCACTTCCCCGCGCCAAACACTTGTGAAAAGTGACTACTGCGCATTCAAGGACAAAGCTCTTTAGTCCTGGCGCCGAGTATACTCTAAAAGCTCTTCAATCAAACAAACTAGACTGCAACACCAATTATATTATTTACGATATCAAGAATCGCTACTCCCAACTTCATAAATTAAATGTACATATTATCTTTATGTGGACTCCATCTCATGTCGGAGTGACAGGAAACGAAAATGCCGACTTCCTGGCCAAGGCGATCGTTGAAAGTAATGCTCCTGAGTCTACTGTACCTGTGCCAAACTCTGATTTCATTACCAAACTCAAACAGAATTTGAAACAAGAATGGTTTAGTTATTGGCAACAAACTCTTGCAGTTAAAGGTTCCTGGTACGGATCCGTTAGTGGAAGGATTGGACGTGCCTGGTTCTCTAAGTCAAACATGTGGAAAAGCAGGAAATTCTATGTTATAATGACACGTCTCAGATTTGGTCACTGTCGCTTCGGATCACATCTTCACCGTATGCAAATTATTTCTTCGCCAATTTGTAATATCTGTAATGCCGCTAATCAAACACTGGATCATATATTTTTCGATTGCCCCGCCCATATTATACAACGCATTGCCTTTATTGATAAACTGTTGCTCATCTACAAACCAGAAGATATCCCGCGTACCACTGTGGACTTATTGAAGAATTTTTAAAATTATCAATATATTTACGATTATATCTGCTCTACTATTGAAGATATTTAGAGTGATAAAAATATGTATTGGACTTGGAACAATACACGGACTAAGAGATATATTACACGGACATGACTCCTCAAATGTGACGTGGCTTCGGCCTTATAAAACAAACAAAAAGACTTGGCTTCGGCTGAAACAAAAACACGCAAGACTTGGCTTCGGCCTTAAAAAAACAAAACTTCGGAAGACTTGGCTTCGGCCTTAAAAACATGAAAAACGGAAGACCTGGCTTCGGCCTTAAAAAACAAAACTACGGAAGACCTGGCTTCGGCCTGAAAAATCATAACTACGGAAGACTTGGCTTCGGCCTTAAAAACAAGATATACGGAAGACCTGGCTTCGGCCTTAAAAAACAAAACTACGGAAGACTCGGCTTTGGCCTTAAAAACAAGAAATACGGAAGACCTGGCTTCGGCCTTTCGAAACCTCGGAAACGGAATAAGAAGATGTAAACACTGAAGACATGGCTGTACGGCTAAACAAACAATAGGTTTTCGTGTTTCTGTGTTACATTTCGATAGATTTCGTCACGAATTCGGAAGATAGACCGTCGTCAGATATTGAAATGAATCCTATCAAGCCTAGCCTTGCATTGGATCCAACTTTACGGGCGAATGCTTTAGCAATGAGTACTTATGAGAATTTCGTGTCAAACCTTTATAACATTGCGTACAAACTAAGTGTTCAAAAGCCGCTAGATTCAGCGCTCGTTTCTCAATTCAAAGCACGATACAAGGATTTAGATACGTTTCGCGAACGTTATCAAAAGGCTTACACCGACATCATGACAATGTGTAATGATGAGGCTTTGCAGAATGAAACAGAGCAGAGGTTTAGCAAATTCAATAACATGTATTACTCTATACAAGTATTACAACAATCTCTGGTAGACGAAAAACAGACACACACAAACACATCAAATCAAGGGGTTATAAAGACAAAACAATTTTGTTTACCGAAGATAAGTTTGACACGTTTCTCTGGCAATTACACTGAATGGCAAAACTTCATTGCTCTCTTTGACAGTTTGATACACCGAAACTCTGAGCTGGGTAGTATCAGTCAGTCAGTCATTTTTTTTATTGAATATAAATAAATAAATTATCTTATTCAACGTCAAAAAAGAAAATGCACTACTTAATTAGCGTTTTGGATAAGGAGCCGTTAAATCTTATCAAACACTTGAAGCTTCCTGATGCAAATTACATAGTGGCATATCAAATTCTTGTTGACCGGTATCAAAATAATAAGGAGCCGTTAAATCTTATCAAACACTTGGAGCTTTCTGATGCAAATTACATAGTGGCATATCAAATTCTTGTTGACCGGTATCAAAATAAAAGGCTTATTGCTGACAAACATTTGGAGAACATTCTCACAATGTCTTCACTTAACGATAAATCAAATTACAATGTTGGTTTGCGCAAATTAGTGAATACTCTCAAGGAAGGACTACAGGCGTTGTTTAATTCCACGCCTAAACCGAACGGCGTGGAGTCATGAGGGGGTGTGAAGACCACCCCCCCGTGGGGGTGGGGGGCGCGGCCCCTCCCGCATCCGCGCGGGTTGGCGCTGCACACTGGCCTCCGAATCCATGGTGTCGCATCGCCTGCATTCACCCTCCAAAAACTCCGTTAATTGGACGAGCGTGGGCAGTTCCGAGCTACTGCCCCCATGCAGCTGTTCAAACCGACCTTGAACAGCTGCAGGCAACCGTGACAAAACCATATATAACACAATATATGACCATTGGTCTACCGGCAGACCAAGGTTCTGAAGGGCCTTAGTGGCCACCAGCACAGGGTTGAGCACCTGTACCCGGATGTCAACATCCCGGGTTACTCTTGGGATGCTGAACAGCTTCCCCAGCTGCTCATCAACCAACCGCCGTTTGTGTTGGTAGCGGTCAAACAATATGACCCGGGCAATCTCATAATTGCCCGCCGTAACCGTTAGGTGACCGACCAACTCCTTCGGTTCACCCCGCAGTGCCATCAATAGCTGGGCCAACTTGTAGGCGCTGTCCAGGTCGTCCCGACCGTGGACCAGGCTATCGA
This sequence comes from Argyresthia goedartella, assembly GCA_949825045.1. Classification (NCBI taxonomy): domain Eukaryota; kingdom Metazoa; phylum Arthropoda; class Insecta; order Lepidoptera; family Argyresthiidae; genus Argyresthia; species Argyresthia goedartella. The sequence goes on along the minus strand of OX463832.1, from coordinate 7,362,439 downwards.
AGAAATTGATGAATGCCGGCCACTCATCAATTGCCCCACCGAAGGCCGGAATCTCCAGGTGTGGAAGCCGTCCAACCACACCCTTAGGGGGGGGGTCTCCGCTACCCTCCCCGCGGTCATCCCGACGCGACCGCTTAATTTTTTCGGCGCGACGCTCGATGTCGCCCAAGCACTCCATCGCTTGGTCAGCATCCGCGCAGAGCTGCCTCACTGCAGCCACCGAGGCCTCATCCGTAAGCCCGAGGGCTTCAGCCTCGGCAGCCAGCCGACACACCTTCCCGACGCGTGTCATTGCGTCCTCCACACGCTTGAGCAGGACATCGTCCATGTCGGGTCGCTCCACATACTTGTGAGTATGGGCGAGCCATCTCATCTCCTCACGGACACCATATCGCAGTACCGTCAAGGGCAAAGGTGCCATGGTTACCGATTTAATTGTTCCTGGTCCTATGCTTCACTACCGAACTAAGCACAGCCAGATACCAGCACTTTCCCGTCAGCGCTGGGCACAGAAATTAAAACTAAGTTGTAAAAACCAAGGCAACCACTAAACAATTAAATCCTAAACAACATTTAATATGGTCGCCCTGTGGACATACACCTTATAAATATAAACTCTAAATCAATAAGAGAATGCCACCATAAAACACAATACAAAAATAACCCACAAAACATGATTATGAAAACAATACAAAATAATAAGTGGCTTCTTATGAACCACACTTCCTTTGAGGTCAGCAAATCAGCTTAATACCCCTTAAATAGCCCGACCCTGCTGTGTAAACCGAAATAACACTGTAGGACTACAGAACCCGACGTTCCACCGTAAGTAATACATCTAGGCTTCGCAGAATGACCGTTAAATCCTTTATGCGCTGGTAACAGTAGTTTCCGACTACAAATTTATAACAACTGTTAACTAAATTGGCACTTATACTTTCACTTACCGAAAATGAACTTTAATCTAGGAAACCGCGCTCCTGCTACCAAAATGTTTAATTCCACGCCTAAACCGAACGGCGTGGAGTCATGAGGGGGTGTGCCTTTGCCACGTGAGAGAAAAGAAGTGATGAAATTTGTTTATTACCTTTGTCTCCGTAGACAGGAAATCGAAGGCTCGATTCGAGACAGGAATTCGGGAAAGGGGGCACAGTTGGGATAGGATGGGATCGAACCCTTGCCGTCGCTGTCCGACGGCGTGGCCGGCGCGCTGCTGCCGACACGTGGAGTTGGAGACCGTACACTTCAACCTTCACCACGAATCACTTGACCGCTGACGCAAATCTAATTACAATCAATAGCCCGACGCTATGAGGTAGATTTACACTCTGACCAGGCCCGATGCCTGTATTATGGTAATTGATACACCGAAATACCAATCAATGCCATGGGGCCCGAGCCGCCATGTTTTCTCACCGATGAGACCAGACCAAGAGGAAAAAAGTAACCTCCAATTTTACATCTCGTTCCGATACGAGTGACAGCTGCGGTTCTGTTTCCGTTCCGAGTCGCGCAACAAGAGGAGGTGCGTTCCGAAGCACAAATATTAAACAGGCGTTATCCGCACTAGGGTTCAACGTCCAATCATGGAGTTTTGTACTACTTCATACAACACTAAGGAAGCTTCCCGTCGATCTACGCAGACGGTTCGAACTTGCTCATGGCGGTTCACCTAATGACATTCCAGAATATGACACTTTACAAAACTTTTTGGAAACTCAGCTCAGAGTTTTGGAATCTGTCACTGCCACCGGGGCCAAGGGAACACACACTAGCGGTTCTAGTGTCACACACACTAACCCACCCAAATCTTCATTCACTGTTAGCGCACCTGCTTGTATCATGTGTCAAGGGGAACATGGTCTGTATGCATGTGAGAAATTCAATTCTATGACAACAACTCAACATAGGGAGTTTGTCATGGCAAACAGACTTTGTTTTAATTGTCTACGAAATCATAAGGTTATATCATGCATGTCCAAGAGCAGCTGCTCTACATGCCAAGGTCGCCATCATTCTAAGCTCCACATAGGAAACAACCAATCTAAGGTGGAACCCACCAGAGTCATCGGCAAACGAGGCTGCTGTGTCGACTTTAAACTCCACAGTCCAACCTCAAGGTATTCATGGTATTCAGGGTGAATCTACCATGCTACTAGGTACAGCTCTGGTAGGTGTCCAAGACATCAGTCCACACTGCAAGGGCCCTTATAGACAGTGGTTCTCAAGTCTCTATTGTGACAGAGTGTTTGGCTCAGAAGTTGCGACTACCTCGCTCAACTTCTGGTATACTGTATGGTTTAGGCGGTAAGGAACAACAGCGTACCGGTGGAAGCATTCAATGTTCTATTCATTCTCTACAAGGTAAAGGGTCTCCACTGGTAACGTCAGCGATCGTCATTAGACGAATTTCGGGGTGACTCCCCACTGTTAAGGTGTCTGCTGAGGTGATAGAGACTTGCAAGGATGTCTCTCTCGCAGACAAACTCTTGTCGGTTCCTAGTCCCATAGATTTATTGATAGGAATGGATCTTTTTAATAAAATATTCGACGGAAGGAGACTGCAGCTGGGTGAGGGAATGCCAGTCGCCCATGGTTCTATATTTGGCTGGGTTTTGATGGGTAGAGCTCCCGTGGAGAGTTCGTCGTGTCATCAAGTAGTGTCTTTGTCCTGCACTGTCGACTTGGACTCGGTGTTAACCAGGTTCTGGGAGGTCGAGGAGGTACCTTCCAAGGTTTTACAGGATCCAGAGAATCTGCTGGGTGAAAAACATTTTGTAGAGACTCATACACGAGATGTCACAGGATGGTTTATGGTTCGTTTACCGTTCAAGCCAATTCAAAAACCTCTAGGGGAAACTCGCAATAACGCTCTGAGGCGCCTCCACAATTATGAGCGAAAGCTTCTCAGAGACGTCAAACTCAAGGAAATGTATGTAGCTTTCATGGCCGACTATATAGAGACAGGTCACATGCGCCCAATATATGATGTCTCTACAAAGGAAAGGTACTTCATTCCCCACCATGGAATCTTAAAGGAGAGTAGTAGTACATCCAAAATGAGGGCTGTGTTCGACGCATCAGCGGCTAGTAGCTCAGGTGTGTCTCTCAATCAGGTTTTGATGCCGGGTCCCAAGTTGCAACAAAATATAGAGGACATCATTTTACGTTTCAGGACGCATTCCATCGTGTTCACCTGCGATATAAAACAAATGTATCGGCAGATCCGGTTGCACGATGACGACTGCAGGTTCCAGACTATATTTTGGCGCGAATCACCGCATCGTCCTTTACAACAGTTTGAGCTCACGACTGTGACTTACGGGGTTTCTAGCGCCGCCTACTTAGCGATTCGAGTCGTACACGAGCTCGCCAAACTCAACGAAGCCACGCATCCCGAGGCTGCTAGAGTTCTGCAGGAAGACACCTACGTCGATGACACCTTCGTCATCACACGTAGTCAGGATGTAGAGTCAGCCAGAGTTTTGCAGCAACAGGTGGTCGATGTGTTGGCTCAAGGAGGCTCTTCAGTGAGGAAGTGGTCGAGTAACAGCGCCGAGGTGTTGGAAGGCTATCCGTCTGATCATCTTGAAGCGCCCCTTCGATTCGAAGAATCAGGGGACAACATTTTTAAAATTCTCGGGATTGAATGGAACTCTAGGACCGATAGTTTCGTTTATCATGTCGGACATTTGGGTCCGTGCAATACTAAAAGGCAAATTTCAACTATCGCTAGGATTTACGACCCTTGTGGATATTTGGCACCGGTTACATTTTACGCAAAGGCGATCATGCAGCGTTTGTGGGCTCATGATCTATCATGGGATGATTAACTGCCCGAAGAAATCGCCAACGTCTGGGATTCCTTCGTGGGTGGTTTCAGCTCCCTGAAAATTCCTCAAATACCAAGGTTCATCCTAAGTAGACAACCCTTGTGTTGTGCGCCTCTAAGTTTCTGCGACGCGTCGGAAAAGGGGTTTGCCGCCGTCGTGTATTTAAGGGTGGTCGATTCTACTGGTGAGGTAGGAGTGCATTTGCTTCTAGCGAAATCTAGAGTCGCTCCAATCAAACAAAAGCTGACCATACCACGCCTCGAGCTTTCAGGAGCCGTACTCCTCGCTCGGCTGGTATGTCATGTCAAAGGAGTTTTAGGTAGTAGGATTGACATTTCTGACACCGTCGCCTGGTGTGATTCCAGCATTGTTCTGGCCTGGCTTCGAACTCCTCCTCATAAGCTCCAGACTTATGAGGGGAATAGAGTTACTCAGATCCAAGGCCTCGTCCCGTTGGTGAAGTGGCGCTATGTGCCCTCCGCACTCAATCCAGCCGATTGTGCGAGTAGGGGATTGTTGCCAAAGGACGTCGTCTCTCATGAGCTGTGGTGGTCCCCACCATGGCTGAAAGAAGATACAAAATCATGGCCTGCCGACATCCAGCCGGTCGACGAGGTTTCAGAGATGGCCGTCTCTACATTTAACGTCGTCAAGGAAGATAAAGGTGAAGGAACTGTTTCCTTTCCACTGATTACTCGTTTCAGTTCTCTGACTGTATTGCAGCGTGTGTTCGCGTGGGTGTTGCGCTTCATCCACAACACTCGCAATCCCAAAATCAAGGTATCAGGTTCACTTGCAGCTCAAGAGCTGCGAGATGCTTTACATAAGGCCATCAAGTTGGTGCAAGGGGAAGTCTTTGCTGATCAGCTCAAAGCACTTCAAGGAAACGGTTCGTTGAAGGGTCCAATCGCTCGTCTCCACCCGTTCCTAGATTCAGAAGGTCTCCTACGCGTCGGCGGGAGACTTAAGCACTCCAACTTACCTTATGCAGTCAAGCATCCGCTTTTGTTGCCCAAGGCACACCATCTGACAAACATTATCATCGAGCATTATCACAAGGTCAATTTACATGCGGGACCTGCGTGTCTGATAAACATTCTTCACCAGAGGTTCTGGATATTATCGGCTCGACGTGTGGTTCGACATGTAATTTTCAAATGTCACCACTGTCATCGGCTTAAGGCCAAACCTCTGGAGCCCTTCATGGGCGATCTACCTCCAAGTAGAGTCCGTGAAGCACGCCCATTCATCAAGGTCGGCATCGATCTCGGGGGACCTTTCCTTGTGAAAGTCTCTACATTGCGCAATGCTAAGACGTGGCAAGAAGTCGTGACAGAACTTACGACGAACGCTTTTCTAGCTTGCTTTCATCGCTTCGTGTCGAGAAGGGGAATGGTGACGGACTGCTTTACTGACTGCGTAAAGAATTTCCAAGGCGCCAAACGCTACCTAAGCGAGGTAGAGTCTTTATGGGATCGAAATCAGAAAGATATCAATTGTGAATTTGTGAAGTTAGCGTCAACTGGCATATGAATCCTCCGTATAGTCCTCATATGGGCGGACTTTGGGAATCAGCTATCAAGTCTGCAAAAGGCTTACTAAAACGTACAATAGGAGAGCGTATTCTCACATTCGAAGAGTTGAGTACCGTCTTCGCAAAGATCGAGGCTGTGCTTAATTCTAGACCTCTATGTCCCTTGTCAAGTGATCCAAACACTCTCGATGCGCTAACACCCGGTCATTTCATCATAGGTCAACCGCTAAATGCTCTACCAGAGTATGATTTCAATGACACATCCATCTCTCGCCTCAACCGTTGGCAACTCATACAACAAATAACACAACATTTCTGGCGTAGATGGCAGCTAGAGTATTTGCACAATTTACAACAACGCATGAAGTGGTGTAAGCCTATCCCCAATCTTCAATTGGGAGATCTAGTTCTCATAAAATCGGACAATTTACCGCCTCTCCAGTGGCGTAAAGGGAGAGTCACCGCTCTACATCCCGGCTCAGACGGTGTCATTCGTGTGGTCGACTGAAAACGAGCTCTGGGTCTTGTCTCAGATCGTTGTCAATGGTTGGCCCACTACCTACCAACGTTTGACAGTTAGGTTAGTGACATGAGCTTTATATGTTTTATTTTGTACTTAGGTAAGGAAAACCAACTAGTTTTAAATTTAGATAAGATTTAAAATAATTTTATAAGGAAAATCATCTTAAGGAAACTCATCTTAAGGAATATTATCTGAAAGAGCTCAATAGCTCTTTCGGGAGGCGGTTATGTTAGGTGTAGAATGGGAGTAAGATTCAAATTTCGCGCCTATGCCAATTTATCCTTTACCTTCCATTCCCTTTATCCACTCAGGCGTGGGTAGAAGAACAGAGGAGGATGACAGCTGTCATAGACACCACACTTTTGCCACGACTTCCGAGTGCGCCCGGATCGGTTCGGTCGACATTACCGTTTTGTCCCGTCAACTGCTTTTCTATGGGCTCGAGTCCTCACGTCGCCTTACAACCGTCGCGATAAGGAGAATCAGCAACCTCACCAAATGAACGGAAAGTGATTGAAGCCCACTCAAATCAGGCAAAAACACCAGAAGCCTCAGACTCATCATTGAACCAGCGAAGAGGAGCACGCGTGAGTTTCATCTCCTTCAATCTTTTCCCAACAGACCGTAATTAACACCGTTATTCAGTAGTACATTGTAAAGCGATTTTTTTAAACTATTTTTTGTGTATATTATAATTACATGAAATATAAAATCAAATATCTAAGTGCATCGTCAATTTAAATAACCTATGAATATAAGATATAATAGTAGTTTATGTGACTGATGCATAATGAAGGGCATTAAAAATTCGAGTGTGAGTTGCACAATAATATCACACGAGACTTTAATACCTAATTATGTACAGTTACATACACTAGTTTATCTACACACATATCATTGACGTGACATGCAAAATCCCTTTGACGGGTTCAGGAATCACATGTTCGACCGGCATTGTGGCATTGATGATCTTTGCTCTGCACTTGTTTAGCTTGTTCAGTAGTACCAACTTCACAGACAAACTACGGGCGACGGCGGCGTTCGAAATGTGAATGTCATAATGACGACCCGAATGGCCGAGTCGGCAGTGACCCTGCCTACGAGGCTAAGGGTCCCGGGTTCGAGTCCCGGTGGGGGCAAATATTTGTTTGATGAGAACGGATGTTTGTACCCTAGTCATGGTGGTTTATCTATCTAAGTATAATATTTATTTAGATAAGTATGTGTATCGTTGTCTAGTACCCAAGATACAGGGAATTTTAGTTTGGGGCTGGGTCAATGTGTGTAAATAGTCTCCAAAGTATTATTATTATTTTGAAACACTGTAGTCATAATGTATCAATATTCAGATAAGAAAGTTTTTACCAAGTACTATATCATTATGCTGGTCATAACGTGCGGTTTATAGACGCAGTAATGAAAGTTTATGATACGTATGTAGATAAATAATTTAAAACTACCCACACTTAGGAGAATAAATTTGTAAATAGTTAAGAGCATTATACAATATACTCGTATTGTCCGATCTTACCTCCTAACTGTTCGTTAAATTGATTCCCAGTATTGCAGGCCCCACCCACGTTGAGCAGATAATAGGACACATCGCCAGCAACAAGTCTACTATGAGAGATGCTCCGGAATGGTACCTGCCTGTCGCAAGCATGTCATCATATTTGAACAAATAGCATCTAGAATACTAAGCTAATACAACTCCTTAACAAGGGTAGGCAGCGCTCACAGACCTGTAACTACTTATCAAGCCTAATTACAGTGCATTTACAGAAAGAGTTGAGTTTGGTCTTCAGAGCAGGCTTCGACTATTGCATAATTAAGCTTTACCTCATTGCACTATAATCATTTTCTGTTTGTTAACGTGGTTTCCTTAGGAATTTATTATTCATATGCTTCAAGCAATCATCGAAGCTTGCTCTAAAGATAAACTCACTGAAAATGCACTGTTTGTAACTCGGCTATGTATTATTTATAAATATTTCTTCTCTTATACTTCCGTTTAAGGATATTTGATCCTTAAAAGGGAGATCTCCGCGCTCTGTTTGTATCTGCGGAATTTGAAAAGGTTTTCAATCTGACAAAAGTGAGACCGGACAACAAATCAAAATTCTCTGAATGGGCAACAGAGGATTTAAGACAGAGCAGGTCCAGACTATATGAATTGTATGAGCAAAAATCCTATGATCACAGTCCTGAGTTTAACGTCTTTGTCAAAAAATATTCTAAAAATTTTAGGAAAGACTGCCACAAAGCCAAGTGCCTACATCTTAACAATAAAATCAAAGCTTCTGGCGACAAAATTAAAACTACATGGAACATTTAAAAAAAAGAGACAGGCAAGGTTAGGTCTAGTGAATCTAGTTTTAATTTAAAAGTTAACGACCAATTACTCTCATCAAACGAGGACGTTGCTAACGCATTTGAAAAGTTCTTCAGTACCATACCAATAATAACAACAGAAGCACTACCATCCTCTTCTGAAAAGTCTTTAGATTACTTGGTTGAAAATGTTCCCCAAAACAAGGATGGCTTTATAGTTAAAACATTTAAACTTCTTAGCATGAAAAAGACAGAAGTTTTATGGGGCATGTCGGTTAACGTGGTTAAATCAGTAATCGATGTGATTGCACGATACATGGCAATCACATTCAATAGTTGTATAGCAAACGGAGTTTTTCCTGACCTCATGAAAATGAGCAGATTAATACCACTTTTCAAATCCGGTAGTAAACAAGACCCTGCCAACTTCAGACCTGTATCTGTATTGCCAGTGTTGAGCAAGGTGTTTGAAAAGGTCATATTGAGTCAACTACTCTCTCACTTCAATGCATCTGGGCTACTCCACAAAAAACAGTTCGGATTCACTAAAGGCAGATCAACAACAGACGCCGGAGTAGCGCTAGTAGAACACATTTATAGTGCGTGGGAAGGATCACAGGATGCGGTTGGTATTTTCTGTGATCTTTCCAAGGCCTTTGACTGTGTGGACCATCAAACTCTTTTGCTCAAACTTCAACACTATGGTATCAAAGATAATGCGTTAAAATTAATTAATGGAAATATTACTAAAAGTAGATATAAACAGATGCAAGTCCACTGAAACCCATATGAATATTGGTGTACCCCAGGGTTCTATCTTAGGTCCGTTCCTTTTCTTAGTGTACATGAATGACCTGCCTTATATGGTGGAAAAAATTACTCAGATTGTTCTATTTGCTGATGACACATCTATTATTTTCAAGGTGAAAAGACAAGAAGAAATTCTAGACGACGCAAATAGTACACTCTCTCATGTGTTAAGTTGGTTCAATGTAAACAACCTGTTATTAAACTCAAAGAAGACTAAATGTATCAAATTTTGTTTGCCTAATGTACGACAGGTTGAAAGCAGTGTTAGAATAGGATCTGAGAGATTGGACCTCGTTGAAGACACAATCTTTCTCGGAATCACTATAGATTCGAAACTTCAATGGGGTCCTCACATAACTAATCTCGCACGAAGACTTAGCTCAGCCGCTTTTGCGGTCAGACAAATCAGATATCTTACAGATGTTGAAACTGCCAGATTGGTTTACTTTAGTTATTTTCACAGTATTATGTCTTATGGAATATTGCTCTGGGGGAGAGCAGCAGATATAAATACGATATTTTTCTTACAAAAAAGGGCGATCAGGGCGATATATCAATTAGATGCTAGAGAATCATTACGAGAAAAATTCAAAGAAATTAATATACTTACGGTTACCTGTCCAATATATATACGAGAATATCATGCATGTAAGAAAAAACATAGCTTTATTTAAAATTGTAGGTGATAGCCATACAATTAACACTAGAAATAAAAATAGGTTAGCACTACCATTATTTAGACTAAGTAAAGTAGGCACATCATTCATGGGGCACTGTATTCGCTTCAACAATAAAATACCACAGGAATCATTGATCCTTCCTGAAAAGAGGTTCAAAAACTATGTTAAAAATGAGCTGATAAGAAAGTCCTATTATAGTGTAATACTTAGATGACAAAACTGCATGGTCTACACCATCTCAGCGCACAGAAATTCGACGAGGGGCTATGGATCAAGTCTATCACTCGCCGGCGAATTTCCTTTCCGAAACCAGTACCTGTTGTAAAGTCACTTTTAAAAAAAAAAGGTATGAAGGAGTTTCTTGCCATTTCTTCTTAACCCCGAGGCCCACCTTCCGAAACGGTGTAGTCTTTTTTTATATAAAAAAAAATTGACTTGTAGTTATAAGCAAGTATAATTTTGACGTTGAATAAGATAATTAATTTATTTATATTCAATAAAAAAATTACTCTGACTCTGACTCTCCCTTTTAACGCAGCCACCTGGCCTCTTCTATATTTAGCCGCCCTCGTCGCTTCAAAACATAACTGCAATGGTTCTTAGCCATGTTTTATTAAAATCGTTTCAGTAGTTCAAAGATTATCAGATAAAGAAGGAAACAAGTAAACCACGGATTTGATGATAAGCTGAAAACTTGCATTCTCTTCATTTTGGAATCCTTAAAGTTGTCCCAAGTCACAATAAATCACGTGTCCGCTTCTAACGGCCATAACCACCGCCTTACTCAGAGTCATTTAATGTACCATTAATGCGATTCAAAATTTGAATTTACATACAAAATCGTTAACTAAGAATTTCATAATGAATTAAAGAAACACTTAAACAGATCCTCGAGAATTTCAACGAGTTTAATAAGCCCTTACATCCGGCCTTTGGGACTACTCCAAAGCGTTCGATTACGTCTCCCACTCCACTGTCATATATTTCGGTGCCTCACGCTCCCAAAACCTAAACAAACAAATATTCGCATTTTATTAAATCCATATACAATAGATACTATATACAATGGCGTGAAACAATGTGACCCATTGTCGCCGAAACTCTTCACCTCCGCGCTCGAAGACGGCTTCAGGGAGCTGACTAGTATGTCAATTTATTTAATAAGCTCTCTTAAGGAGTCTGTGCGATTTAATTTATAAATTGATTGAATAGCTCTTTTCTGTAAAATAAAAATTGTTTTGAGTATCCGCTGCTTCTCCCCACAACAAGATACCATAGGACATGACACTATGAAAGTAACTAAAATAAACTTGCCTAGATGTGTCCACACCCGTGTTTTGTCTGATGTTCCTAACAACGTATGTAAGCCGCAGAACTTAGTTTACCAGCTAATTTATCTATGTGGACCCCACCATAAGTTCTGCAATTTGCTGTCAATGGTTATTCCAAGAAACTTCTTATCATTTACTTATTCTAACGTGTTGCTGTCTGACACTAAAATGGTCTCAACTTGCCTGACATTTGGAAGTGACAATTTGATACACTTGGTTTTCCAGCATTTAACAATAAATTATGAACTGTGAACCAATTCAAGGTTAAAGACAATACTCCATTAACATCATCAAAATCTTCTTTTTGTCTTTAAATTTTGAAGATCCGCTGGTCTTCACTTAGTATCATCAGCAAACAACACTATGTCAGTCAATTTCCCCACCATGACAGGCAGATCGATTATATATGTCGCAGGCATTTTGTATGATTCCACCGTTTACATACGGCGTCGCCAGTTTATGAACGCTTGCTGTTATGTAATATGCCGAAGGCAAATTGACACTCCTTTATGTTTTTAGTATGTTTTGTTGTTCTTACATGTTCAACCTAACACGAAGGATAAAGGGGGCTTCGCTTCGCTCACCCCCTTTACCCTTCACCTAAGCTACCGCAGTGTTTTGCCCTGATAATTTGCTATTTTAATTTCAATTTGTCAATTTTCCTTCGGCATATTACATAACAGCGAGCGTTTATAAACTGACGTGACGACGCCGTATGTAAACGGCGGAATCATACAATTTGCCTGCCACATATATACCACGAATAAGAAAGGAGAACATCTAAGGGGTTAGGTGTTCTCGCTTAGTTGTTATTCGTTTGTCCGTAGAGCCTCTCAAGTTTATTCATTATAATTATTCATTAGCCTTTCTGATTAAGATTTTTTTTATATGTCTCCTAATGTGTTTAACACGCTCAGCGCCAGTACATCTTTAATGATACACCATAGGGTGCTTTGTCACAGGCCAGTGTATACCTATAATTTTGTAGTATTTTTTTAAAGAAAAACCCCATATTTTCTTTATTTTCAGGGTTCCGTACCCGAAGGGTTCCAAACGGGACCCTATTACTAAGACTCCGCTGTCCGTCCGTCCGTCCGTCTGTCCGTCTGTCACCAGGCTGTATCTCAAGAACCTAGCTAGCTAGAGAGTTGAAATTTTCACAGATTATGTATTTATGTTGCCGCTATAACAACAAATACTAAAAAAACAGGATAAAAGAAATATTTAAGGGGGCTCCCATACAACAATTCTTTCAATACCACATACAAACTTATGGATGCACCTGGTTACGTACATGGAGTGTGAAAGTAACCGCACCAATAACTTTGTAAACAATATTTTGCTGTGTAAAATCCAAACTATTCATTCCGTACCATCGCTTCCATTGAACGGTGGTACGGAACCCTTCGTGCGCGATTTAGACTCGCACTTGACCGGTTTTTTAAGATATTTACACCCCAAAAACACAGGCACATTCTCCAGGGCCATCGCTTTTGAACGCGCTACTAAAATGTATGAAACGGTGTATATTAAGGGATACACCGGCCTCCAAAGTCGGGCACTGTACTGTATCATTAAGGATACACTGGCCTGTGACAAAGCACCCTATGGTGTATCATTAAAGATACACTGGCGCTGAGCGTGTTAAGCAGTGCCAGTAACATTTTAAATATTGATGGTAAAATTTTATAAGCAGTTAGGTTAATAATTGTTTTGTGTATTTTTATGTAAAATTTAAATGCTATATATTAATGTTACCTTTAAATCGATTTGTTAAAAATTCAAATTATACTACTAATTAAGCGAAACTGTAGGTTTATTGTAAAAATGTAACTTAACTTTCTCTTTTTAAAGAGAAAGTTAAGTTTTACTAACCGTTTGTTTTTTTAATATACAAATAAATGAATAATTAAATACATTATTTGGCATTTGCAGAATCCCTTTAGGCAATAATTGCTAGATATTAAGGTAATTAGTAATCATAAAAATTAGTTATTCAACAAGGGAAAAGACAACAAAAATGTCAGTCTTGCTAATCACGAAGTCGGCTGGACTTTACTTGTAGTAAACTAGTAAGTATCTGTACCTATATATGTACGATCGAACCATCTGAATCATGACCCACCATAAGCTTATTTTGCTAAACCCCTTAAATGCAAGTAGGTCGAAATTCGCTTGAAGGTTTATTTCCTTGGTAACGAACTTGTTATCATTTGATTAGACACTGACATTTTGATAGATCTTACAAGTTTGAAAGTTTCAAACGAATTATCAGGCAAGTGGGTCATGATTCAGTTGGTTCGATTGTACATACGTGGTCTCGCTCTCGGACGCTCGCGACTGATCGTTCCGTCAGACACTCATACTACCCAAAAAAGTACAGCCGTCGACTTCGTGAATGGCTGGATAATTTGACAGATAAAATAAGTGTTTCACAAATCGTCACCAAGTAGCGCTAGTGCAGATGCAGACCTGTCATTTTGTTTTTGTTTGGAAGGTTGGAACTGAGGTGAATGCGACTATTCTTCGTATCGTAGAAAAACGGTAATCTAATAAAATACGTGGTATATGTAATTATTTTGAACGTTACTGGCGGGAAAGGGAAATGCTTATGTGAATCTGTATAGCGCTCTTGCATTCTTTTTAGTTGACAGTTAGCAGACCAGGGACAAGTTAACCGTTCACCTTGACGGATTAGCAGGGCAGCGGCGGCTCACCTTTAACACCTTCATATTACGATTTTAAGCAGTCCTGTTACTGCACGGAATAGGGATGGTTTCTTTAAAGTTAGTATAAGGCCTCCTGTTTGTAGCTGGGTTACGGGCATTCGTTGTTGCACAATGTTTACTTTTATTTAACATTTCAACAGCAGCTATTATCGGCTTCTCAAACGTGCACTCAGGCTGAGTAAGTCATCCCATCATATATGTATTTTTGAGAAATTAATTATATAATTTGTAAAAAAAATGAGGTTGTTTGCCTTAATCTCATTAATTTCCTGATAGAACTGAGCTGCAGTGGCATTATTATACTCGTGGGCGGGGGCGCCTTCCGTGTACCTCTAGTATAGTAAAAATAAGAAAAAATACATTACATCTATATGTAGTATTATTTATTTAACACTAGCTGACCCGCTCTCGCTTCGCTGCGGGTAGCTCTACCCCTACTTTACCCTTACCTATCCCTACCCTAACCTACCCCTACCCCTAACCAACCCCTACCCAACCCCTACCCTACCCTACCCCTACCCAACCACTACCCTACCCTTCCCCTACCCTACCCTACCCCTACCCTACCCCTGCCCTACCCTACCCTACCCTACCCCTACCCTACCCCTACCCTTACCCTACCCTGCCCTACCCTACCCCTGCCCTACCCCTACCCTACCCCTGCCCTACCCCTACCCTACCCCTACCCTACCCCTACCCTACCCTACCCATACCCTATCCTACTCTACTTTTAAACCTTCCCTGGTCTACAACAAACATTTCAAAACCAAAATCAGCTAAATCGGCCCAGCCGTTCTCGAGTTTTAGCGAGACTAACGAACAGCGATTCATTTTTATATATATAGATTATTACACTTTATAAACAAACGTCGCAACACAGTTGCTACTAGCGCGGAGGGTAGCGGACTATATTCTGCTGGTTCTATTACCTATGTAACTTACACACCATTTTTATGGGATACCCACGGATCGCAGCAGACCGGATCGCTCCGTTCCGCTTCACTTTGGCTCCGGGTCACAGAACACAATTACTCTGACGAGCTCCGGTTTCTGCTATAATGAGTGAACCTAACAAACCTATCTTTAGTTTTCAAACAGGAAGTGACCTATGATAACCAATTAGGTACTATGACATGAGATGTTCACCTTTGTTTATTTCCTCTTGCTAAATTTGTTCAGTTGCACAATCTTGCCCCCGGATGCCGATTTTTCCCTTAGTTTCTTGTTGTGCAGTTGGTATCGCATCACCACCACTTCCCGACAAAAGCTGTTCCAGTCCATGATTGTTACATCGTAGATACATGACGTAGGTATCAAACAACATGTATATTTGTTGATGTTTTTCTCATGTCGGCTAGATTTGTGTCGAGAGGGAACATTTTCATAGAAGTCGGTGATTCTCATGTCGGTACAAAAATAAACTAAGGTCACAGTGACATTTTTTTCGCATAAACTAAGAGAGGGTTTCATTATCTACTCAGATCTACAATTCGTATAGTTCTAAGAGTTACCATTCCAACAGAATCACTTGATACGTCAGTCAAGTGCCGCGCGCGGGTGGGCTCAAAATGTGCCGCGGATCCTAGCTGTTTCGCGCCGGGGCGGCCCGGATTCGCAGAGGTTAAGAGCGAAACAATACATGAGATAGAATACCGTGGGCATTAATAGCTTGACATTTTCAAGCCAAGTCCCTCTCGCTCTTGCTATGCAGATCTGGCCCTTATAGCATCCTTTATACTAAGGCGCGAACAGACGATTTTTACGCGATCATGAGGAAACGCATTGTTTCGATTATCGGCAGAGCCTGGAACAGCACCAATGAAATCCTGAGGGTGATCTCGGTAAGGTTTGACTGCCCAATGTAGGTATTAAGCTTATCTCGAGCAACAAATAGTTTTTTGTTTTTCTTTAATGCTGTTTACTAACCATAGTTTTTGTGTGTTACTAACTAATAATGGATCATTGTTATCTTAAATAAATTAATGAGGGTTTTTAAAAAAAAAAAACTTCAGAAGTTCCAAATTTGTCAATAGATGTCGTTGAAAAGTCGTGGCTTTCACAGCCAGTTGCCAGATCAAAAATTTGTGTTCTTTGGCTGATGGTGGCTGGTCTGTGATGTGTCAAACCGTTTCTCCTGTGGTTACGCGATGTTTTGTTTTCCTGTTCTCCTCTGTTTTGTGACTATTACGACGACCCTGGCTATTCTTTCGGACTCTTGTAGCTCCTTCCCTCGACTGACCTCCGCGTGCACCCTGGACATTTGCTTGCCATTACGATTGACCCCTGCCTGTGAATTGGACTTCGATTTTGTCATCACGATACCTTCGCGAGCACCCTGTGTTGATGCTGTTCGACAGACTTTGGTTACCATGGAAAAAAAGCCTAATCGTCCATGCGTTGTTAGGTTTTGTAAAAAAAATGGTACTCACCGTTTCCCTTGTGATGAACATCGACGTTCACTATGGGTTCAAGCTGTTGAACCAGCAAAGCCTGGATTTACCCTAGGAAAGCATAGCAGGATATGCTCCGATCACTTCAAGCCATCCGATTTTAATAGAACACCGTTATCATTGTTACAGCCAGGTAAGTTTACCTAAAGATTTCCGAGTATGCCTAGTACGCACCATACCCGTGCTCATGAGTGCTTACTTTCGCGAGTCAGGTGTGATTTCATCTTTTGCACTAATTAGTGCTTATGCGAGCAAGCTTATCAGCAATGTTCTTGCCCAATCTGTACCTATCCTTACACATGATCCGTTTGACAGGTGGCAGATGCCAACATCAACAGCTCGCCTAGCCCGAATAGTATTAAATAGCTACTAAAATGTCCTTATTAACATGTGTTTTTTTTATAGATATTGCTCCAAAAACTTTGAAGAAAACCTCTGTTCCTTCATTGTTTTCATGGAAAACAACTCCTCAACAATCTCCATCAACGTCTGAAGAACAAAACTCGCTAACTCTTAACCTAACCAAAGTTGAAAAAACCTATGCACGAAGTAAGTCACCTAATTAAAGTTGTTATCTATAGCCTAAAGAAATTCATTCAATATTCTGTCTTGCACTGAGCCTTGCAGGACTGCGAAGCATGCAGAATAGTTCTGCAAGGTGGATAGAAATACCGTCACAAAAACATAATATTTGATACAATGCAGGTGCAGTTATTTGATATCCTGCACAGGGCCTGTAAACTCAGAACACTGCTTGTAGTCCTTTGCACAGTAATATTGTTCTGTGGCTTGTTGTCCTGCTTAGCCGGCCGTATTGCAGACAGGAATATGAACAAGATACTGTGACAAACATTGAGAAATGCTGCATTGCAAGTAGGTAGGTATACTTAATGTTGTTTGACGACCTCTGTAGCGTTGCAGTTGGGGCTGTGCTTTACAAGTGAGACGTCCCGGGTTCGAGTCCTGGTGGGGCGGGAGGAAAAAACATGGCATGGATGTTTACATGTTTGTGATGTTGCTGTTTCTGGTTCCTACAACACAGGGTATCCTAGTGTGAAACCAGAAGCAATGTATGTGCCTGTATGTAAATGAAAAAATATAACTAGAGATTCAAATATGTTTTCTTTTATTTCCAGTGTGTCCAATATTATTTGTAGAAGAGCAACAATATTTGGTCGCTGTGGATAGTAGTTTAAATGAAGATCCCTTACACATGAGTGAAGAAGATGCAGACTCTATCTTTGCAAATCCCAACGATGACATGCAAGACGATATTGCTGTGGAACTGCACAATGATATAGCAGAAGAGTTAGAGATTTCTCAACATGAAGAGTTGGTGCAGGAGGGATCATTGAGAGATGATAAGATAACTTCAAAATATGAGTCAGTACAAACTCATGAGTGTAGTGTCTCAACTTCAAAAGATGAGTCAGTACAAACTCATGAGTGTAGTGTCTCAACTTCAAAAGATGAGTCAGTAGAAACTCACGAGTGTAGTGTCTCTGGTTTTATCATACACTTGTACAAAAATAATGATAAAGTTGTACACTTCTACACTGGCCTAGAGAATTTTGAAAAAGTGATGCTTGTGTTTGACACTTTAGGGCAATGTGCTCATAATCTTACCTATTTTTATGGACACCCACCAAAGAACCTCAATGCATTCGAACAATTTTTCATTACCTTAATGATAGTACGGAGACATAAACCTTTCGAAGAAATTGCTATGATGTATCAAGTAACAACCAAACAAATCTATAATATATTTATCACTTGGGTCAGGTTCATTTCGCTGCAATGGAAAAATTTGGACTTGTGGTTAGACAGAGATAGCGTAAGAGCATACATGCCTTTAGATATTCATGATAAGTATCCATCAACACGGGTTATACTTGATGTGACAGAAATCCCTATTAAAAAACCTAAACTACCTTTTGCGCAGCAAGTCACATTCTCTTCCTATAAAAACAGGAACACCTTAAAGATCCTTATTGGAATTACCCCTAGTGGCTTCATTAGTTATGTGTCTCCATGCTATGGCGGCTCTGCTACTGATAGGCAAGTTATAGAACGCAGTACAATACTTAGTAGATTTGACTACAATGATGAAATAATGGTGGATAAAGGCTTAAATGTCCAAGACATTTTTGTTCCCTATGGTGTCAAAGTGACCATGCCATCTTTCTTCAAAAAAGGCAATCAAATTCTACCTCAGACATAAGTGCTCTAAGCTAAGGCTCCTCCAGAAAAGTGGCAAGCAAAAGGGTTCATGTAGAAAGGGTTATTGGCTTGCTAAAGACATATAAGATTTTGACTCAACCTTTGAATCAAACAGAAATTGTGTTGTCGAGCGACATTGTGTTTATATGCGCAATGTTGGTTAATTTTAGGTCTAGCATAATAAATAAAGATGCTTAAATGAATAGGTAAAATGAAGTTTTATTAGGCAACATCAATGATGTGTCGAAGGCCTCCTTTACACTTATTTGTACTTAGCTTTTACATTTTGTTTAGGCACTAGGGATTAAGATACAAATCACCCTCTTCTCTGCATTGCTGTTATGCTTTGTCCTATGAAAAGGGGTAATACAAAAAAAAGAGGTAATAATACTAGGGTCATTATTTTTTATTATACAGAAATTTATTAATAAGGGCTTCCTTAAAGTAGTCATTATAAAACTTCTCTAATTTTTCTAACATGCTTTCTATAAAACAATTGTTCCTTTGGATCATCATTACTTTAAAATCACTTATTGTATAAACACAAAAGTATGCATTTTCTCTTCCACTGCACATCATTTGCCCCTGTACTTGGTAGTAATAATTATGACTTTCATTTAATCTTAATAATCCTGTCTTTTCACACAGGTATAAGTAGGGTACATTTTCTGAAGAAATCTTTTGATTGCGTGCTGTGTATGGGCACTTAACTTCCATTACACTACTTGCGCCCACTAATCCGTCTGGTGTGGAAGCTAGAAACTGTTTTTCTTTATCAATTATAATGCCACATTTCCTTGCAACCAGATTTGTTTTTACCTCAAACTGGTGCACAGCTTCAGCTTCATATCTCAGACCATGTTTGATTGCTGCAGTTGCCACATCCACATTTTTTACTAAAGCCAGGTTTTTCATAATGCTGTTGCAGGTTTTGATTATCTTGCCATAAATAAAACTATGAATCCTCGTGAGTCGTTCTCTTTTCCATTCGTTTTTATTTCGTCTTGTCTTTTCTTCCACTTGCTGGATTCCTTCTTCTGTGAGGATCATGTTTTCTAGGAATGCCTCTTCAGTAGTTTTTTCTAGGTAATCATGATCCCCGAAAATGCTGGGTTTGTCTGCAGGTTTTATTATTTGAGCCATTGGCATAGTCACTGTAGATGTGTTGTTGGACTGGCCACAAAAGTTTGCAATTTTCTTTTTAAAATTACTTATATAACTTTCCGCAGATTCCGCTATTGGTCTTGGATCAAACACTGCCATTTTCTTATATTTTTCGTCTCTGAATTTGAGTGTAATATCTTCAGCCTTGAAAGGATCTCCGGAATGTATTTTACTTGGCCGATGAAATGTTTGAATATTGGTAGTAACGCTTGATTTAGTTTTGATTGTTTTATTTTCACTCACATCTATTATGCCCAGATCACCACCAAAACATGCTTACACTGGGAATATGGTCCCATTCCAGCAGCATATTCACACTGTGCCTCTATTATTAGGTGATTTTTCACTTTGGTTGTGACATTATAGGTAATGTTTTTCCTCATCTCTGAAGCAACCATTTCAGTGAAATACTAATCATTATCCACTATAGCTATACGGCACGACATTAGAAAGTATTTTTGGTACATGTTGTGCGATGTTACTACATCGTCTCTTTCTGTGACCTGGCAAAAGATTTTTAGGTCCTCTGAACTCAGTGCCGGCATTGCAGAGTTACTGGTGACGTCTCGGAAATGTTGATGTGCTGGTACAGTGATTTTGTAAACTGATTCGGGATCAGATACAAGAGGTCCAAAGAGTTTGTCGTAATCTTCAAGTCTGCAACAATGAATAGTATAGTTATGTAACATATATATATATGTATATGGACTGTAGATAAGGGGGCGCCAAGTGTAGTATGGAAATTCACTAAAGCCAAAAAATAGGTGCGACGTAGATGTTAGGTTCACATGTAAGACAACAAGATTGCCATTATAGGTTAGGCCACAACTCGCCAGACACCGGTCGACCAAAGTTGTAAAGTGACCAGGCCAATATGGTGTGGCTGTGCTACATACACCTAATGCCCAACCTTGGCCAACGTTAAACTGGTGTCTCGCTCGGTGGACATAACACGAAGAGTATTTATTGTTGTAGATACAAACTCTACATACCTCTGAATGAGCGTTGCATTTTTCCCAGAAAGTTTCGCATTTCGTTTTCGAAGCTCGTTTTTCAGGTCTGTCAGAGACCAAGAACCGTAATCCTTTCCCAGTGCTGGAAAACTCATGAGGACAAAATCGAAGTCCAATACACAGGCAGGGGTCAATCGTAATGGCAAGCAAATGTCCAGGGTGCACGCGGAGGTCAGTCGAGGGAAGGAGCTACAAGAGTCCGAAAGAATAGCCAGGGTCGTCGTAATAGTCACAAAACAGAGGAGAACAGGAAAACAAAACATCGCGTAACCACAGGAGAAACGGCTTGAATTTAGACAACATGACCAGCCACAGAACACAAATTATTGACAGAAATCACCGATCACAGATCCATTTTTGAAAGCCACGTCGAATCAAACGCCGTCTGCCGTAGCTTTCAGAACTATTTTTTTACTTTTTTTAGCTGTCAGAAAATCTCTCATTGAAAATTGAAAAAAAAAAATAACTGTTTTCGAGCGGAAACATATAGGGAAATATTAAACTACACAACAAAATACTGATTTGCATAGCAAATATCAGGGCATGATGCTGCGGTAGCTTAGATGAAGGTTTCGTGTTAGGTTTAACATGCAAGAATAAAAAAAAAATCTTAAAACATAAACTTGAGCACACATAAAATATTTTAAACATAAAGAGTTTTTGCTGATCCTTGTTGCTGTGCAAATAAGTATTTTTGATGTGCGATTAAATACTAACCAAACTTAAACAGTCCTTTTGCAGGCCTGCTAATTGTTGCTCATATTACGAAAAAGCAAAGTTTAGGTCCTGCTATATGAGTTGGTATTAGGCCTCCAGGGCGTATTTCACGACCCGGGATAGTTCGGCCCGTATTTCGCGACCCAGAATTGCCATCCCGATGTTCACGGATTTCGGGGTCGTGCAATCCAAGCCGTGCTTTATATGACCGTGCATTCCGTTATCCATATGTCTGTGATAATAAGAAATCTACGTGTCATCGTCATCTATTCCCCCATATCGTGGCGGGCGCCATTTTGAAATTTGCGCTCAACTGGCAAGGGCTTCGTGGGTGGTCCCCGCGGGCTGTTGTCTGCGCCTACTAAAACATCGCTCACGGCGTTTTATTTTATGAAAAGGATAGGAACCCCCTATATTTTTAGAATCACCTTGAAACAAGCTAGTTTAGTGTTTAAGAATGAAAACAATAATGAGCCTAGCTGTCCAAGGTCAAACCTAGCATTTATGACTTTTTTTCCGTTTTTATTACAAGAACCCAAAAAAGTTTTAAATTAAACACATTTTTTACTAACTTTCTGTTTTAATTATACAATATGTACAACACCAACCTGTGTATCAACTAAAATAATACATTTCTTAAGAAAAACATGTTTTTTTTTCGCTACGATCCTAACGGTGTAAGTAGGTACATTTATCGCCCGACAAAAAACCGGCCGAATGTGAAGTGGTCGTTCTAAGAAACTGTAAGTCGAGTGGCTTGTACCATTCGTTTTTTTATTTATTTATTTATTCCATCTTAGTGTACAACTTTACAGATAACAATCCAAGGCGTTATACACAGCACATATAAAATAAAAATAAACATGATAAAAATACTATTTGCACAATGTCTATAAAATTAAATTAGAATAATGTCAATAAAATAAAATTATATCAATATCACATCAATATAACAGAATTTCGATACATAATGACAATGAAATAAAATTAGATGAATGTCAATAAAATAAAATTAAATCATTGTCAGATAAAATTTCAATACAATGAGTTTAAATTACAACATCACACAATACTTTCACACATTCTTCTCGCAGAACCTGCCACAATCTCGCACAATATGCCTCCATGAATCACCAAACAGATCAGTCAATGGTGCTGCAGCCAACAGAGCGTTGAGACTGTCCCGAGCCCTCTCCAGCGGAAACTGCTGGCGCGCCACCGTGCGGTGCGTGCCGCCCGCTAACAGCTGATGCTTGCGCGCGCGGAGATATTTGTCGGGCACGAATAGCGCGGATACGGTACCGACAAGCGCGACACAGTCACTGTCGCCTCGCAACAATCGACAAAGAGTCAGAAGCTGCTCGGTATTACGTCTTACCTCTAGTGAGTTGTATCCGAGCATACCCAAAATAAAAGCGGATGGATAAAGGTAAGGGTAGTAGCCAAATTTCCTCTTATATAGGTATCGTAGGAAAGCTTTGTGTACCTTCTCGAGCATAAGGACGTATGAGCTTTCGTGCGGATTCCAAACAACTAAGCTAGATTCAAGTTTGGTTCACACTAAGGCCGTGTAAAGGAGCTGGACCGCACCCAGGTTCTGGAATCCCTTACTATTCCGAATTACAAACCCCAATCTTTTAAAGCATTCCTTGGCCAAAGTGCTCATTTGCTCGTGGAATGTAAGTTTAGGATCGAAAGTAACACCGAGGTCCTTAATTGAATACACTCGAGTCATAGACTCCGTACCGAGCGTATACGTTGCACTGATAGGCTGAGAAGAGCGCGTGAAAGACATTAAATAACACTTAGCAGTATTGAATAGCAGTTTGTTATTCAGACTCCACCTATAGACCGCATCAAGATCTTCTTGCAGCAAACCACAATCATCCTCTGTGATAATAAGAAACCTACACTACATTACGGGAAGTATCAGTTTCAGATCGTCCGCATACGAAAGGCAATTGGCGTGTTTGAGGTCTGATTCCAGGTCATTTATCATGATGATAAATAACAACGGACCAAGAATAGACTCTTGACTAACGCCCGACCGTGTATGGTACGGACGGGTTTCGAAACAGCCGTGTCGCACATATTGCTGGCGGTCCTTCAGGTAGTCAGCGAAGAAAACCAACAGCCTTGGGGCAAAATGGCACATAATTTCTTCATAAGGACGTCATTATCGACACTGTCGAACGCTTTACGGAAGTCCATATTGGCGACGTCCATCTGACATCCCTGATCCATGCACTCCGGCTCAATCTCAACTAAAGTCAGTAAGTTGGTGTTTACCGAGCGGCGGCTCCTGAATCCGTGTTGCGAGTCGCTCAGATAAGGCGCGATCTGCGAACTGATTTTGTCTTTTATGATCGACTCGAACAATTTTGCCAATGAGCTCAGGATAGCTATGGGTCGATATTGATCAACGGAGGCAGTTTCACTTGTCTTGGGGATAGGACTAACTCGAGAAAGCTTCCAGCTGGTCGGGTAATTTACCTTGTTCGAGAGCGAGATTGAATATCCGTCCTAAGGGTAATATCAGCTGATCGCTATAGGCCTTAAAAAAATAAGGAGTTTTTTGTTGAGCTCAGTTCAATGGCACCACATAAAATAAACATCTGGTACCCGTTGTGTGCAATTTGATAGCTACAAGCAAAACAAAGGACCCTTGTAATCTCACACCGAAAAAGGTACAATCACGCTAGGCTGTTTAGGTCGAATTGTGTATCTATTTTGAATGAAGAGTAAGTAACCTAAAACAACACAAAATTTGCAAAACTATCGATACAAAAAATATCCGTGTTCCCATACAAAAACACAAAGAAAATCAACATCAAAAAGTTAAACAAAAACCAAAATTCCTTCTGAGAAACGAGGACTGACGCTAAAATAATATGGATACGAATTTTGTATCACATACAGTATGTAACACTTCACTGAGCACAAGTAGTAAATAATTTTTGATGTGCCTTTGAAAAACACTATCGCAGTATACAGGGTGTAGAATTTATACAGGGTAAAATTTTACATTGTAATAAATTAACATTCATTTATACAGACAATTTTATGTCAGATAATTTAGAAAATCAATTAAATTAATAAAGTCAATAACTTGATGTGCCATTTGAAAAACATTATCGCAGTATACAGGGTGTAGAATTTATACAGGGTATCGACACTCATTTATACAGACAATGTTATGCCAAAAAATTTAGAAAATCAATTAAAATTAATAAAGCAAATAACTTTTGATGTGTCAATTGACAACCATTATCGCTGTATACAGGATGTAGATTTTATACAGGGTATATTTTTAACATTGTAAATAAAGCAAATCAATTAAATTAATACACAATAAAAACACAATGTAAAACAATTAAATTAACACAGAACACATCTAACAGGACAATGACAACCTACGACCAAAATACTCCTATCCGCGAAATCGCTTCGTCATACTCAGCCGCCAAGTGAAGATAAAAAGTGTTAAGTGGCTTGTATCTCATTATTTATGTACAACGCACATCACGCTATGAATAACAAAAAAAAAACAAAAAAAATACGAATAGTTAAAGTTAAAAAAATAAATAAGAAAAAAACAAAAAAATACACCCATGAACAGTTCACGTGAAAAAAGTCTGGTACAAAATAAAATATATAATAAGATAAGTTATAAGTGCATTTGAGCGAAGCAAGTCAGGAGGCGTGACGGTTTGTTGCAACCCGAACAGTAATACTGTGATCGTTTACGACAAACCGTGCAAGACCTCCTGAGCCTTCCATTATTTTTCCCTCCGCCTTGACCCCCGTCATCCAGGAGTGGGTATTGGGCAATATGATGGTCCTTCACTTCAAATACACTGGGAGTGGGATTGCTAAATTTTGGTGTTTGGAGAGGAGAGATTTGATGAGAGAGACGAGGTAGCCTCTGTGCGAAAGTTTTGTGGAGTTTGGGACTTTGGACTCTTTCTGAATTATGTAGCCATTTAAGACTGAATTGTTGAGGAGGTGTCGGAACAACTTTTTGTACCAGACTTTTGTGCATTTCCTTTCTATGGGGTACATTGCCAGCATCTGGTCCTTCTTGTCCACCCCACCCACGCAAATGTTATAATCTCTAACCAAGTTCGGCTTCGGAGGATTCCCAGAGACGACATCCCCATGGTATGTAGAGATTAGAGCCACTCGGTTCGAATCTCTCCATACCTGAAGATCGACGTCTCCGGAAGTGAAACCGATGATATCACTTGTTTAAAGACGTTAACTCAACCGGCACAAATTGCCGGTTTGTTCGCAGGATCCCTGCGACGTCAAAGCCGATAGACTTCAACTTTCGGGCCAGAGCTGGTGAATTGTAGTAGTTGTCCATCCATAGCGTGTGACCTTTGTACTTGAGACCTCTTACTAGGTAGAGCACAAGAGCCGGCGTTATCCCACTCATAGATCCTGGGATCGGACTGGGCAGCTGAAGGCTGGGGGCCTACTTTGGGGTGGGCATGCAGCTTGAAGCGCCACAAATACCCTGTTTGCGATTCACAAACCGTGTAACTTTTAATACCTATTTTGGTGGCTTTGTTAGGGATGAGTTGTTTGATACTCAACCAACCCTACCACTGCAGAAGCGATTCGTCCAAAGAAATATTTTGGCCGAGGTCGTACATTGCACTGAACCTGTCGTTCAGGTGCTCAACGACAGGTGCAATTTTAAAAAGTTTTGCCTCTGAAACATCCAGGGTTCGCCCACACATGTCCCCAGAGTTCGCAAAATGTAAACATCTGTTTAAAGATTGGAAACGTCTGATGGACATGTGTATGCGAAATCCTGGAGTGACAAATATGTCACCAGTTGTATTCCAATAGTGGTCCATGTTGGTCTTCACGAGAACACCCATGGCTAAAATAATCGCAAAATAGCGGTATAACTCGTCAGAGTTTGTGTCGCACCAGTCACATATGCGGCTACATGGGCCAAGGGTGTTCTCGTGACTCATTTTGGAAGCCAACTGCTGAGCATATCTGTTTGTTTCCGAGGCAATGTACTCCATAAAGGACCGATCCCACATGGCAAACAAAATGTCATAGGGATCGAGCATCGGAGTGGCTGGGCCATTGCTCGAGGAAAACGTTTCCCTCCTTGACTCACTCGGAATCGGAGGATTCAGAAACGGTTTCCAATCCAAATCTGCCGGTGGTGGCAACAGAGGTGGCACCAGCAGGGACGTCAGCAGGAGCAGGGATGCCAGCATCGGCTTCTTTGTCCTCGGGTGTATCAATGTTAAATAACTGGAACACCCTCGGAACGAAGACGCCTGGCATCACCTCCTCGTCGTCGTCGTCCCCGTCGGCGTCCCCATCATCCGACTCACTCTCTGTGAATGTACAGACTGTGTTAAATATCTATGTGTTTGAACGAAAGGTGGGATGCGAGAGAATTTCTTTCAGAGCAATCTTTTCACGTATCGTTTGCAGGGTATATGAATTATTTTGTCTAAGAGAAGTCACAGGATAAAACGTTATTTTCTTCTTCAGTTCCAAACAATCGCTAAAAAAAGAGCTAAGTATCCCCTGACTGTTGGTGAAATCGGGCATAAGTCAGTCAAGTTAAGTCTGACAAGTGACATCTCAATCGTGTACTTACCATAATGCAACAAATGGTTTATTTCGGTGTCTCGGAGTGCACGACGCCACCGCTACTGCCACCACCAACTTCCACGAACCTAAACAAAGACTTAATAAAGTCAACTGACACAATGGCAGTGGATGCGGGAGGCTCAGGACCGGAGTGGATGGCGTGGTAAAGAAGAGGCCTATACCCAGCATTGGGTGAATGTGGGCTGAGTGGTGATGATGATGTGATGATGACACAATGGTAAATGTAGAAATCCAGGTTAATGGTAAATGAGAGAACTTAAACGGCAGGCGAAGGCACCCAACTTGACCCAGTAGCCCGCGGGGTACTGGTGCCACTGCCACCTTCACCACATTCCATGTGCCTAAACAATGACATAATGAATTAAGTCAACTGACACAATGGTAAATCTAGATTGTCCCAGTAGCCCACGGCGTACTGGTACCACTGTCGCCTGCGATAGGCTCAGGAGTGCCGGTAGCAGGCACTTCTAGTGGTCTTCCCATGCTGGAGAAAAAACATATAAAATTAGACAAAGGAAATTAAATACTTAAAATTATTTTTTAACGGAGTTTAAGTACTTACGGTACCCAAACACGTCTCCTTTTCTCTGGCGGGATTAGAGGTCGTTCTATTTGGACACCCACGGGAAGATCATAGATGCTCTGCATTGGTGCACTAAAAAGACGTGTAAAACATTATTATCTTTAGTAAATGATAGTAAAAAAATTAAAACATAGTGAAAAGTCCAAATTTGTAATTTAAAATAAAAACATTTCAACATCCATGTTTTTTGACGGAAATAGATTGGCCGTTCCATTCCTTATTCATTCTCATCCTATACCAATGATACCATATGTATGCATGGGGGTAAAGAAAAAAAACGCCAGTTCTGTGATGTTTATATGTGTGTGACGTCGCTGTTTCTATGTGTGTGAAGTCGTTGTTTCTATGTGTGATGTTGCTGTTTTTGGTTCCCACGACACAGGGTATCCTAGTGTGGGGCCAGAAGCAATGTATGTGCCTGTATGTAAATGTTTATGTTTTTGTTGTATGTTCAGGCCAAATCTTTAGGGTAAAATTTTATTCACTCTCCGACTTCTGATTGAGCTGAAATTTTGCATGCATATGTAAATCGGATGACAATACATATTTTGATAAGGCAACAAATATAATGATCACCAAAATAATTTTTTCCTACCCAAAATGGGTAAATGATCACATTCAGAGTCATTTTTCAGAGTATTTTTTTTATTGAATATAAATAAATAAATTATCTTTTTCAACGTCAAAATTATACTTTACTTATTACTACAAGTCAATATTTTTTTTATATAAAAAAAAGACTACACCGTTTCGGAAGGTGGGCCTCGGGGTTAAGAAGAAACAATACAATACATTACAATACAATACAATAAAACCACTTTTATAAGACGCCTCGGTGATACACTCGTTTACGCAGAATAGTGCAACCTGAACAGGACTCACTATTGATTCAACAAGATCTTGACCGTTTGTCTACTTATTGTACTGAAAACAGATTTCAGCTAAGCATACCTAAATGTAAAACTATAACCTTTACAAAAAAAAATATTAAAATATACTTACAGCTTACTTAACATTCCACTTGATAAGGTTTCAGATATAAAAGATCTCGGCATAATTTTGGACGCTAAACTTAATCTGGATGCACACATAAACAGTATTATCAGTAAAGCCGTCCAGTTATACGGTTTTGTAATGCGCACATGCAATAACTTTAAACGCTCAGCCTCATACCTAAGTATATTTAAATCCTTAATTAGGTCTCAATTAGAATATGCTACGCCCATCTGGAACCCCTATTATGATAAGTATAGTGAATGTATTGAATCGGTGCAGCGTAAGTTCATTCGTTCTGTAAATTATAGATGTCTTCATTCTAGAATTTCTTATCACAACTCGCTCACCAAGTACTCTTTACTTTCTTTGAAAGATCGTCGACTGTTTTTGGACTCTATGCTTCTATACAATATAACACACAATAAATTTGATTGTTCTTATATCACCAACAATATATGCTATAGAATACCAAGTGCCAAGTATACCAAGTAAAAAAAATTGTAGGATGTACCTATTTTATAATAAAATTATACATTTTACATTATTATTACTAGCTATGATAATGTTTATGGTACCTATACCTAGTTACATCTATTTATTTTTGTGAAAACAGTATCTTAATTGTTTAATTCTGTGTGATTTATCTGTGGAAAACGGTGCTGGTTGTACAATTACCTAATTTTACTTAATGCTACTTCGATAATCTAGTACTATCTATTGTACAATTGTTTGTTTTTCCCAATAAAATAAAATAAAATAAAAAATAAAAAATAAATGATGCCGACAAGAAACTAAAAAAATAAACTACTGTTCAACACTTGTTTAAAAACAAAAACGTATGGGATTTGATGTTTGTTTTGAGGTTAAACGCTGTTTAATATTTTTTGTGGTAACACGGTATTGGTTTAAGTATAATTTTAAAATATAACAACAACAGAATTCCGTGCTAGAAACAGACCCCTTTTTTGAATCCCTGTTATTTTTACTGAGAGTAGGTAAAATTTATATACGGTTAAACTATATATCACATCACTGTTATTAATGTTCAATTTTAATAATAGCATCATCGTTATTCTAAAGAAGAACTTATAGCAGCAACCCGTAGGAGCACGAAACTTAATCTCACTAATTTTGGCTTTAGTACCCCAGGCAGCTTCTTCGTCAACGACCACTTAACGCAGTGGAATAAAACACTTTTTAGTAAAGCAAGAGAGTTAGCAAAGGAAAAGAACTTCCAATATGTATGGGTCAAGCATTGCAAAATAATGGCCAGAAGATCAGATACCGCCCCAATGAGCGGCGCAATGTGCGTAACGGCGAGCGGCAGCGTGCAGCATGACACACGACTCAGCAGGCAGCGCGACAGCCAGCGGCGCGGCTCTCGCGCTGTTGAGCTGCAAAGTGCCTCCTCGAAGACGACAGTGACGCTGTTTCTTGGTCGGGACAGCGGCGGACGCTGCAACACTCACGTTGAGGTTGAGGGGGGTCAAGACCAGAGTTGTGTGTTCGTCCTCCCTGCTGGTCTCATCCTCTTCGCCCTCAATTAGAAAGAAATAATCCCGCGCTCTGGCGTTGTAGCTGAAGTAATTCAGACGTCGCGGCTCTGAGTTCGAACAAACACTTGTCCCCCTTTTATACACCCTAAAAACAATTTTCTACTATATTTATGCCCGAATTTAATTACAATTAAAATCAGTTGCCGTTTCTTTGACAGCTGACCTGCCAGCGAGTGCGGCGCGAGTCCTTTACTTACGCTTTGCGATGAAAGTCATGAGTTGTGTTTTGATCGATTCATCTTTAGTCCCACCTCAAGGCTTGCAGTGCTCAGTTCTTGGAGCATTGACTGGAGTACTGATGGTGATGACGCAAACAGTACAATGTCGGCAGTACAACAGTACAAACAGTACAATTGGCGAACTGAAGGTCTTTCAGCCTTCGGTCGCCGAGGGCAATGCCCCTGTCCTGCCACGAAACTGCCAACTATGCCAATTATTCACGAGTACCCTTGAAGTGAATAATTTCGGTGATACATGGTCTCATTATTATTCATCTCTTTCTATTTGGAATGTCAGACCAGGGGATATAAGTTGGGTTGGGGTTTGATCACGGATACCTGATTTTAATTACTAGAGTTATTTAGGAGGATAATTGACTATATTCTTGAACCTTTTCTCCTAGTATTAATTGTCGGAAACTTGTTTTGGATTTATAATACCTAAAACAAAATATTATTTTTTATGCCTGTAATGGAACGCAATTTTTACTCTTTCCATACGATGATTCCATACATGATAGATGTCAAAAACGTATTGTAAAGTTGGATGAAATGGCACGTGGAATAAAGTAGTGTAACCTCGCACCACGAATTAACAGCGGTGGGTTACGTTGGCGGGAATTACTGCGCATATGTACAGGTATTGAAAAGTGACTACTTTTCAAGGCCACCACTCACAATTCCTGGCGCGAGGTATACCTAGTATAGCAAACTTTAAGTTTTATTACGCGGATGCGCATGGGCTCGTCTATAACGCGACGAAATCAGTGGCTATGGTGTTCTCAGAACGGGGAAAAACAGTATGCTCGCTGCCAGTAACCCTTGACGGAAACTCTCTGGCATTTGTTGCTAGCTTCAAGTATCTCGGGCACTGGGTAACGAGCGACATGCGGGATGATCTCGAACTGGACAGGGAGAGCGAGCTATGGCCGTCAGGGCCAACATGATAGGGCGCAATTTCTGTGAATGCTCGTGTGACTCAAAGCTTGTTCTATTTAGGACGCACTGCCAAACGTACTGCCGCCTCAGCTCTGGTGCAGTTATATATAAGTTAGAGAGTTATCGCAGATTGAAGGTGCAATATAACGACGCTTACCGCATCTTGTTCCGCCTGCCGCGGTGGTGCAGCGCGTCTACAATGTTCGCAGAGGCGCGGCTGCCATGCGCTGACGCACTGATAAGACACAGGTGGCTAATTTTAGGTATAATTTGCATTGTTTGACGACTAATAGTATAGTAAAGATGGTTTATGAGGTTAGCCATGGCCCGCGCAGGTGCTGGTCGAATTTACGTCGTCCATAATTTGCGTGGGTCGGTGAGCTAAAATAATTATGTTTAATAATTTCTTGAAACATTTTAATTAATATGGTGTATTAATGACTTGATTTAAATCTAATCTAATTTAATTTATTTTGACATGTATTTACCATTATGAACGCTTGCCTGAAATAAAGATTATTATGAAATACAGATTTTTAAATCTGAGTCAGGGCACCCCATTTACTAGGCAGTCTTGTGGCTACCTACTATTAGGGTAGTGTCCCGTCATTTAAGTAATCTTGAACATTGTAATATCCCTTTTTAGACAAAGTTGCTTAAATATGGTTATTAAATTCTCTCCAGAGGTATCTTGTTGTAGTAGAGAATGCATATTGACCCTTGAAAGAATTGCTAACCTTCGCAAGTCTAAACCGGGGCGCTTTTTGTAAAAATTCTATAAAAAAAACCTCAAAATGTGATTTTTGGAAATTCATAACAAAAAACACCTGCTTTCCGAAAGTTGAAATTTAGGGGGGAGGTCGTCTAAAATTTACTTCCTTGTACAAATATATTTTTTAAATAATATCTAACTATTTCAGTTGTAGTGAAGTAAAGCGACTTCAATGACTGTACTTTCAGCACAGTTATTTCAGAAACTATGACTAGTTTCCAGGGCCGTAACACAAATTGAAATAAAAACCTTCGCCGTTAGAAGTGCACAACTGTCACAAACATGGGAAAAAGCGAAAAAACAATATCTGGTTGCCAAATTTAGGTCATAATTCCTCGCCAAAGAGTATATAACTTACTACGTAAATTCCCCGCTTTCAAAAAATAAGCTAACGGAAATGCAAGGAAAAAGGACCATTTCCCGTCATATTTGAGATGGCGTCATCCCTACTCCATCCCTGGATCGTACCAAGTTAAGCAGGTCTGCCAAGCCTGGCACGACGCCACCAATATAATTAGAGCTGTATTAGAGTGAAAAATTAATCTTCCCTTTCAGTTACTATTGACGCACTTAGAAAATTAGCTGGCTGTCTTTCATGATTTCCTACAGACCGATCACAGTTAGTTTACCTCTAACATGTGCGTTGTATCCCTATATAGTCTGTGGACATGTGTCTTCAAAACACAGGAAGTAAGGATTGTGCGTCAATCTCAGATGAACGAAACTCTTGTCCTCTTGTCCTCCTCCTTCTTTCGCTTAGAAAAGTAACGGGAGAGAAAAGATAGCTCTGTCCCTAACTTCCTGTGTTTTGTTTGATGATGCAAGCCAGTGGTAAAATAGCTGTGAATATATTCTCTTTGGCTGTGAATAGAGTGTACCTACTTGGCTTTTCTTACATAGTTTTCAGTGTTGCCAACCCCATTCTAGACTAAAACTGCGAACAAGCTTTCAAAAAGCTGTAGAAAACTGTAAATGTATACTTACAGAACTATAAATCTACAGCTTTTCTTATTTTGTATTATTTAATGGCAGTAATCAATAAAACAACATAATTAAGTAATAAAATCAACTATAATCTTAAAAAAATTACAATATGTCTACTAGACTTCGTTTTCAATTTGCACATCCTCCTCATTTTCAGTTTCATTTTTGTTCTTGAAATCGTACATATTTTAATTGAATCTCTTTAAATGCTTATTGGTAGCATGAAACTCGAAACAATTTTTATATTCTGATTTCGTATGTAAGGTGCCTTTATGGTGGTGGTAGACAGTTTATTCCTAAGTTTGGTTTTCATAAGTTTTTTTTTAATTTATTTATTTATTTTATTTATCCACTAACGCCACCTGTGCAATTACGCAAACCGTGCCATAGACGTTGCTAAAACCGAGTTGTACGGGTTACGCAGCGAATAAAATAGATGACGTAGTATTATATAGAAAAACTGTAGATTTGGAGGTCTGAACTAAAAACTGTGACGATATGGACAAAACTGTAAATCTACAGTTAAAACTGTAGAGTTGGCTACACTGATAGTTTTGATGCCTCACCTTGATAATTTGGTGTTCTATTTCAGTCACTGATAAGACATTTTTCACTAACTCTTAATCTTTACGTTGCGACCTTTTTTCGCCTGGCGGCCCTGACGCCTTTGCTTGAAGACATATTCAAAAAACACGCCGCACGTTCCGAATGGCACCATAATCGATTATAGCGTCTACGAGGTCATTCCGAAAGAGTTTTAGCGTGACAACGAGAGCTCAAAATGGTTGATATGACGTCATGAATGACATCATTACCGCCGCCATGTTGTGCTATATCACCCATGGTCTGAGCGTCAGCACTGTGAGCGACCCATCAAAAGTGACAGCTGTCACGTTGACATCTGACAATCAAACTAAGAATAGCAACCAGCAGCGACTCCTGGCGGAATAATTGTTTATTTTCTTACTATTATTCACGCGAAACAAATCTTATACCTATAAAAACTACGACTCGAAATGACAAGAACATCAATAACTAACAAAAGTTGGGTTATAATAGTGTCATCTGTCAGTGTCAACGTCTACTGTCGCGTTTAAAGCATTCCGAATGTATATCTATGATGGTCGCTATTTCCCACTCGGAACGGGCATGATGGTCGTGACGTCACGTGAGCGATGATGGCTTTGTTGACGTGATTCGGAACGCGACGTCTTCAACTACCGTACCTTACCTGTCATTAGCTAATGTGCTGCCTCCGTAGAACTTCGCGTGTGAATGACTTATTGACTCTTTCGGACCCTTCCTTTATTCACATCCTTTCTAAATTTATAACCTATCAAGATTAAACTGTAGTTAGATGTAGAATTATTATTTTATTTATGTATGTCTTCTTTTTATGTCTAACACCCTTAATATGTAATCACTTAACATTTAAATTATATGTTAATTTGTGCTGTCCTATTTGTTGTTTGTCTGGTTATAGAGAGATCTCAACTCAAGGGAAGTTTCACCGATAACTGTACAACGTGATCCCCTTCGTGTCATCTTCAATACGTGGTATTGGCGGAATTACTGTAGGGATCCACAGTAGAAGCCATCAAACCTAAAAATTGATTGATATTGAGGCAAGTAATCCTTTGCTTGCGGCGATAATCGAAACTGATGATAATCCAAAGTGACAAGTTTGAGAAGTTTGTTTACTGTCTCTTATACTCACAACAAGTACAAGTACTTCGTGTTTGTGAGATGGAAGATAATCAGTCAGCTGAAGATGTCAAAGAGGAAATTGTGGATTATGGATTTGTGGAAGTGGACTCTCACGATGTGCATCAAATGTGCATGGCGTGTTTGTGTGCGACTCCCACTATACAGATGCTTGACGACAACATACTGAAGCAGTACTACATAAACATCCTCACTGAGACGCAGGTCAGTGCTAAACATACCTTTGCTTAATTTGTTTCATTTTTATTCCGAACCACCAAGAGATGGGTCTTATATGTTTTAAGTGTCTGTCGGTTGGTGTGTCTATATGTCTTTCTGTGGAAGCCGAGTGTTCAAACGGGAGGTTGAATTTTATGTGGTTTGCTGTTAATGATAGTAGACTTCCCTGCTATGGTTTTTAGATATATTTTATTAAACTTGGATCAGCGGTACAAAAGCTATCAGCCTAAATAGCAAACAAGTGAACTTAATTATAGTTGCAATATTTCATTGTTGTGTTGAGATTGTTCAATTTATCGTTATTTATTTACCGGTAATTGGTGTTATTCACCTTATGCAAGACATGTTATGTATGTGATGTTGTTTCAGTTGGAGCTAGTTGTACCTGTTTTACAGTCTCCGAGACTCTGCTGGGAGTGTGTGGCTCACTTGAAGAGATTGGTGCGCTTCAGAGAGCAAGTGCAGGACTCGTACAGACTGCTGCAGCCAATGCTACTTATGTGTGAGAAAGAGGTACTATTTACCATCACTCTTACTGGAAATAAAGATGGAATTAGTTTGTTGCTATTTTTTGTTGACATGACACATTTAGTTAGATTAACAGCATGACAATTATTAGAGTTATTCATGTTATCTTCATGTAATCCTGGTTATCAAATTATCCCTTTTTATTTAACCTCTGGAATGTCCCTGTACAGCGAATCTCGTGGACCCTAACGCGTCCAAGGTTCTGGCGAAAATAAACTTTCAATCGACTTGCGTTAGGAATTTGATAAGTTTTACTAGTTTCCTAACATGTTATGTACCATAATAAAGTTTATGAAATTACCTATCTTGTGATGTATAGTACTCACATGTGATAATAAAGTTTATAAGGCTTTTCTTCGATTGTTTGCAGAATCCATTATTTGACACTGACACCTCTAATTATATTTCGTTCTTACGGGCCAAACACAAAACTTACACTATTTTCCATTTTTCACATCACCACTATTAATTTCTCCAGCGATAAGATGTATTATTTTATTACAAAACACAGTAATTACTTCACAATAAATAAATATTGACAAATATAAAATGTAAGTCTGCGGCCCGTCGCCTGCCCAAAATGGCGACATGGCTTGCTATTTTATTTATTTTGATAAATAGGCTGTCTCAATGTCAGTTCCAATCATATCACACGGTTGCCAACTAAACTACTCATAATCTAAGACTACTTCCGGGAACATTCTGAAACTTGGTGAATATTCATAAAACGTCGAAATTTGCAATACTTTCTATGCGCTTATGCAGCGCACAGGACGCTAGCCGCCCAAAAAAGTTATGCGCTTATGTAGCGCATAGGACGTTTGACGGGTTAAAGCATATTCTTTAAATGAATTTTCAATTGCTCAAATGGCAATTTAAAATACTCCAGAGGTATTGGTAAAGTAGAGAATGCTAACCTTTGTAAGAATTGTTAACTTTCACGAGTCTAAATTGGGTGCAAATTGCCTGGTTATTTCTAAGCTTGAGTTATTTAGGAGGGTATTAGTTAAATTATGTAATAATGAAAGAATTCTGCAGATGATTGTCATTGCGTTGTAATAATTTGTATTGACAGGATCTCAAGGAGCTGCTACGGAGTTCAGTGTGTCGCCCGCGGCGGCTGCAGACTTACTTCACTCACTTGGTGGACATTGCTCCGAGAGATGAGGAGTTGCAGGCAATGACAGCTGACAATGATGACGATAATGGGATGGAACATCTGTTGATGCGGTTAAAGGAGGAGGGTGACCTCAACCCAGGTAAAAACACATACATATTATGTAATCATGTATTTTTTATTTTCCGAACCAAGAATAACTTGGTTGTATTGAGTAAAACTTCTTAGCGGACATTTTGTAATTGTGATGAAGGGTAAACTTTATGTAACCTCTCATCCGTGGGTATTTATTTCTGTTCATCTATTATTGTTAAAAGGGGTGTAGCGCCTGCACCTTGAGCACTTGAGCGGGGCCTTTGTGCATGTCCCGTTTGCCTGCACATCTAGTGCAGCCATCCCAACTTCTGCACCAACTGGAGTAGGAGGCCTGGGTGTTTTTGGAGCTGGTGGGTGGTTGTTGAATCTCCCAGGATAGTCATCCAGGTCTTAGGGGACTGTCTGTTGCACCTGTAATTTTCAAGTGTTTGTTTAGTGTACATTGACCTGTTATTAGGTTTGTTAGTATTGTTTTTTTCGTGCGTGGCAGTCTCATCAGGTAGTTAGTAAATTTATGGTTGTACTTTTTTATGAATAGTTTTGTATTTTTGCAGCTTTCTCTGATAGACTGTTATTAATTTTTATGCAGTACTGTGGCTTCTTGGAGCCTTTTCCGTAGAGCTTCCGCTAATAAGAGCCCATCGCTGGCCTTCCTGCGCCTAATTTTGCCAGCGTGTCTGCCTCATAGTTGCCCTAGTCTCCTTGGTGACCTTTTACCCACTGGATGGACCCCTTTGTCGTTTCCTTTCCGAAGCTTAGGGAATATTTAATGTGTAGTTCCGGCGAGGAAACTCCTCCGCCTGTGTTGCTGCTTTTCTTTGCGCCGTCACTGTATATTGTTATGATTTGGGTTTGTTGGGGTCATTAGCTATAATTTTACGACAGTCTAATTTGACACAAAAAGTCGCTAAAATCGCAAGAAAACGGCTTGTTCCGATTTGTTTATATGTTGTTAGGACCGCTACCAGTAGCGTTTATCCAAGTTTGCAGCTTCGAAAGACCTGTGCTAACTTTGCAGCACTCGAGAATGGGAATTTTTCTCACTTTTTTTGGTACATAAGTATAAGTCCTAAAGCATTACGCGTTTTAAAAAAATAAACTTAACCACGTTTTAAGGAATACTCAAAACTGCTACAGTTTGAGACCAGAACTAGCTCTGTAGGTTTAATACTTACCGGATAGAGCTCTCCAAAATTTTACATTTTTTTTTTTTAGGTTTGTTTAATTTACGACCCCGATAACCGGGAAAATACTAATTTTACGGGCAACAATCTAATATACAAAATTATCGTGTCACAGTGTAAGTTGCCATACTCCTCTGAAACGGCTTAACCGATTTTAATGATATTTTATATGTTTATATGTCTGAGAATAGGGTTTTATCTATTTTTAGGGTGGTCCACCCCAAAATTTATATATTAGAATTTATTTGGCAAAACAAAATTTACAGGGTTAGCTAGTATATATGTAATATCCACCGTCCATTTTAACTGACAAACAAACTACTATCCATCAGTAGTGGCATCGTCGGGGCCCCTGACATTCGTTGCTAAATGGCTGGAGAAAAGGGAATTGAAGGTGCCTAACAAATCATGGGCAACT
Organism: Argyresthia goedartella; assembly: GCA_949825045.1. Taxonomy (NCBI): domain Eukaryota; kingdom Metazoa; phylum Arthropoda; class Insecta; order Lepidoptera; family Argyresthiidae; genus Argyresthia; species Argyresthia goedartella. The sequence goes on along the minus strand of OX463832.1, from coordinate 7,324,120 downwards.
CATTTGGAAAGGTTTATTTTAAGCGAAACGACAAAGTGCAAACTTTGGCATCAAAGAGCACTTCCATCAAAGTAAGAGACAAGCGTGTAAATATAGAGCATTGGCGTTTGTGCAGTTGAATGAACATTATAAGTAATCAAAAATAGCTTTATCACATTAAAATTCGGATGAATTTACAATTTCATCTATGTATTCTCATCTTACGAATAAGCGTACAACGAAACGTAACACATTTTGACGTTATTATTGCATTTTGTTAATAAAAAAAGCAAAATTTTATATAATTTCCAAAAAATCATATCTGAAAAACTATTGAGTGCATTGACCAAAAACTTTCAGGTTATGCTTAGAATGACCCCAACCATCCGCCAAAAATCACAAACCTCCAAGCTGTGCGGTCAAAGTCTAAAGGTGAGCCAGATGGTCAATGGCTTCGAGGTCAATGAACATTGAACGACATCGAACATAAAAAATGGCATAACTGAGAATTTTCTGCAAAATATACACGAAAGGTTAAGTTCCAGATCAAGGTCAAAGGCCACGACGTCAATAAACTTTGAACGACATCTAGCGTTAAAAAACGACCAAATTCGTCGTTTCCCAACCCCAATACTTCCACATCCCCATGATCCCGAATGCTTGAAATGGCGATTAAAAAAGTTGAACTCGAATACTAATGATTTCCGACGGTGCGCGTATTTTGAAATCATCTATAAATAGACTATTAAGGCATAGAAAATAGTAGTTTATGTGACTGCTACATAATGGAGGGCATTGATACTCGAGGGTAGGTTTATGAAACGAGCCGAAGGCGAGTTTTATAATAATATCACTCGAGAGTTTTAATGCCTAATTATGTACAGTTACATACACTTGTTTATCTACACACATATCATAAGCTAGAGAGCTTGATGTGTTCAGGAACCGCATGTTCGACCGGAATTGTGGCATTGATCATTGCTTTGCAGTTGTTTAGCTTGTTCTGTAGTACCAACTTCAGAGACAAACTAGGGGCGGCACGAAGGCGGGCGTCGGCGTTCGAAATTTGAATGTCATAATTTGACAAATTTTGGTACATTATGGTCATAATGTATCAATATTCAGATAAGTAATGAGTTTTTACCAAGAAGTTTGTCATTGTGCTGGCCGTAACGTGTGGTTGTTGGACGCAGGAAAGAGGGTGTATGCTACGTGTGTAGATAAAATCAGCAAAAGCATCTGAAACCGCCGTCTTTCTAAAATCCTTCCGCCATTCCCACAGACTTACGAAAATGAAAGGGACGAACAGTTGAAGGATTTTTAAAAGCGCATTGATTTTCAATTCCCTTTTTAATAGCACAATAGAGGAGGATGTGTCAGTTATCTCCGAATCGGGGTGAGAGGAGAATCAAGGAGATCGTACTGCATCTACACAAACTACAAAATAAAACAACTCACTCAACTCACCTCGCACCCTCGAACCATATCTTTAGAGACATGGAGCCTAAGAAACTCCTGGTGCTGCCTTCGTCATTCTTTTTCGTAATTCCATAACAGTTCAACAACAACAAGCAATAACAAATACCGAAAGAAGTAAAGTAAAGAAGAAAGTTCAAGTAAATGCGACTCGCGCCTTTTCTTAATGCTAAATGTATTGAGAAAGGGGCCCTGCTGAAAACCAGCGCTGTGCAGCTCATGCTCACAGCATTGCTGAGCTTGGCCCTTTTGCCAAATATTATTATTTATTATTTTTGTTTATTATTTAATCGAATGTTTGGCAATATATGATTTTCTTTATTTATTTTTTTCTTTCTTTCAAAGAAACGAAATTATGAACCTAATAGCGCGGAGGGAACAATAATTTATCATGAATTTATCATACTCATAGTAGATGCATACCTTCTACATATTATGGAATTCATTAATGTCAGGGTTCGTTCTGAAACTCATCGCACATAATTTTAGTTTATTTAGAATGAGTTTGTTTGTTTGTGGTGATTATTACCTATGCGAAATAGCTTGCAAATATTATTGTATATATCGAGGTCTGCGAGCGAAAACCTGATAACTAAGCAAAACATGAAACTGAGATAATCGAGGTTAAAGTTTCTAATAATACAAATGGTCGTCAAATTTTACCAGGAAATCCTGTCGTGTTAGTGATGGTTTACATTGATGCTAAATATACACACACCGGCACAATTAGCGGAACAGAAAAAAAAGGGAGTATTAACGCATTTTTGCGTGATATTGGCCGGCTAAACAAATTTTTTTTTTGAATTTGGGTTTTAATTTAAAAATGGAATACTAAGCGACTGCCATTTTTTTCATTCTTTTGTTTTAATTTTCATTGATTCATTTTTTTCGACCGCTTGTCCGTTTTTAGAAGGTTCGTGCATTCCATTTGAAAAGCTTTGAAATGCAGTTTTTTGAGGCTTTTGAGTTTTTTCGCATATTGATAATTTACGAGCATCTAAGTATGCCTGATTTAACGCCATCAGAAATCATTAGGGCAGATCAAATGAGGAGAAATGGTCAAACCTACAGATCGATTGCCAAAAGCCTTCGTCGATCGTTATCAACGATTCATCGTAGCATCCAACGATACAGATTGACGAATACTCTAGTGAGCAGGAGAGGACAAGGCCGGAAAAGGTGTACTTCAAGGAGGGATGACCGTTTTCTCCAACTTCAAGTCCGACGGAACACGAGACTAACGGCGGTGCAGGCTCGAAATGTACTAGAAGAGGTACGAGCAGTAAGGATGAGTGAGCGGACAGTTCGTAGAAGATTCGAAGAAGTGGGTATAGGCTCGTATGTGCCCGCCAAAGCCCCAAAACTTGAGATACATCATCGCACAAACCCTCTACACTTTGGTCGTGAACATCGTGATTGGGACTTCGACGACTGGGGACAAGTTTTTTTTACTGATGAATGCAGAGTTATGTTAAATCAAATTGATGGAAGGCAGCGAGTGTGGAGACGCAAAGGAGAACGGTATATCCAGTCTAATTTTAAAAATACAGTGGCATATGGCGGCGGTTCAATTATGGTCTGGGGAGGAATATGTTTAGGAGCTCGTACGGAGTTAGTAGTAGTCGATGGCGGTAATCTGAATGCTGATCGGTATATCAGGGAGATTTTAGAAGAACATGTTGTGCCATTTGCCCCCTTTATTGGTAACAACTTCGTTCTAATGCAGGATAATGCTCGGGCTCACAGTGCTCGCACAGTACAGACATACCTAAACCATGTTGGTATAACGGTGATGGAGTGGCCAGCACGGTCCCCCGATATGAACCCTATAGAACACGTCTGGGACTTGCTAAAGAGGAGTGTAAAGTCAAGAATGCCACCTCCCAATAATCTCAACGAGTAGCGAAACGCATTACTTGAAGAATGGCAGAGGTTGCCCCAAGAAACCATTGATAACATCATCCGCAGCATGCCCAGACGGATGGAAACCCTCATCAGAGCACGAGGAGAAAACACTCGATATTGAACAGTCATTGAGATTGTTGTTAACCTTTGGAAAATCTTGATTTTTCTGCTGTTTCTCTATAATTAAAAAATCGAATAACAATGCATTTTGTTTAATTTAATTTTTATTTTAATTAAACTTTAAGTATGGTGTTACAAATGAATGTCAAAACATGTTAATTTAATTGTTGTCTCATTTTAAATAATATATTGGTTGCGATTTGGAAGGTGACACAAACTAAAATTAACAGCCAACTAGACAACTAAACGTCATCATGACGTCATCTTAGTTGCTTAGCTTTAATCGGTATTCGGAAGGCGCCAAAATTAATCGATATTTGTTTTTAAAAGTTAATTTTAACTTGTCTAGTTTAGTGTGTGCCAGTTTGTATGGATTTCGTATTCGGAAGGTATTTTGGATGGCCGATTTTAGTTCCTTTTTGACAGATAGCAGTTAAAATTAACGGTAATGGTTTTGGTGGCAATTAAAATTAGCTTGAGGCCATTTTGGTCAGATTTCGTATGAAAACTATTATGTCGTGTGTATTTCAATTTAATTTAATTTAAGCAATTTAATCAATCAATCAATCGAACGTAACTTTAAGCGGGAAATTTATTTTTCTTGTCATGACTTCTATTTTGGCGGTTTTGTCGCGTCGTGAATTCTTGATCCTAAAATATGTATAACGAAATAAAATGGATATCGAATGCGTGGCGGCTTCTTAGCCCTAGACGAAGAGTCTATTTACCGGCGGTAAGTTAGAACAGATTGTTATTCACATACTTATCAATTTCCTTCAATCAATTAAATCAGCGCACATTTACGCACTGCTGGGTACAGGCCTTCCTTTATCACGAGATCTATACCTACTCAGGTCCCGTGCCTTTCATTTTTCTACCTCTTCTTCAGTTATGATAGCTAAACTAAATTGATTTATGCTTGCATATTGCAGCCCAAACTACGCCAGGCTCATAACTATGATGGCAAGATATATAGACATAAGAATGGAAGCTGCAAAAGTTTACCGATTATAACGTTTGCCAAAACTTTCGACATACATACCAATATTACATAGATCTACTATGTATTATTTTTATTTTAGATTCAGAAGACGAAGAGGAGACCACTGCTGCAAGTTGAAGACGCGTTTGACTTCCTGCAGGAAGGCCGTCAGCAGCGGGCTAACCTTGTTAATTTACATAAAAAAATAAACACAATCTTATACTTTTAAATATTTTATTAACAAACTGATTTATTTATTGTGGTTCCGTGTGTCTCTGCAGTCTGGCGGCTCGAGCACACGGCAACAGCGGTTGTGTCAGCTGATAGCGGCCGTCTATTCAGCTGTTGACTCCCGCAAAGTTTCGCGCATCAAGCGGGAGTTTTCATTTAAAGCCTGCACCAACAGGAGTGAATCCGCTGCCCTGCAAAGTAAACAAAAGACTACATAAGTATTTGTATTATGAAGTATAACAGAGACAAAGAATTTGTAAGCAAACAACTTATTGCTTTCATTATTCACATCTTGAAAAGCAACAGCCTAAATGAAATATACAACAAGCTACCATTCAACAAATTAATATGAAAATGACTAACAAAAGACATGCAATCCATACTCTTGAGCGAGACGGCATTAAGACGTCAGACAGTAGAAAATCCAACCGACATGGAAGTATTAGAGTAGCATGGGACTTTTCTTGGCGGACAAGTTTATCAACACAATTGATTGATTAGCTATCATTTATGCTTATGACCACTAGAATGACTTGCTTTGCTGTAATGACCACGGCATGGCCACTAGGTCCATGCCTATACAATACAATTTAAAAAGAATACATTACACAATACAAACAAATTCATGAATGACATAACTTTCATAATAAGCTATGTTCTCCGGCTAATTCTAGGCCATTTAATCTATTTGTATCACTTATGTGTCTCATACTCGGTGGTAGCTGTGTCATAGGCCCTAAAAGGTCAGCTTGATTTCTTCTGACAGTTGGGTTGGCCACTATTAAGGGTTGACACCCCTCTATCGAACCGGCAGAGCCAGCATGGTGGAGTATTTATAACTCAATCTTACTTGTATCCAAGTAAAGCCCCATGCCCCTCGGTGTGCACATTAATTGGGCTACATATTATTATGTGTATCATTCTCACACTCTAGTACCTATCTGGTCAGTAGAAACTTATCTAAACAAATATTAGACATACCTATTGCCTCCTTCAAATCTCTGCCGCAGCCCAATACATTGAGCTGTGTGGCAAGGGCCGACCACTGCTCCTGCTCCATTATCGTGGGCCTCGCTCTATTCCCTGCAGAAGTTTAGCAAAGTGAAAACATATGCCTTCCTCACTATTTGTAATTTGATTGCGCGGGAAAATTGCCGGCGGATTTCTGTCATTTATACCTAGTGGTAGGTCTTCTCATCCCGAATTAGAGCAAAATAGATAGGTGGGTACCATGTCAGACATGCATATCAGTGTCCCATAGTGGGGAGAGATGAGAAGTCGCAGTCACAATACACATCACAATCTGTTTACCAAACAAACAAGTTATTGCAATGCACATACCCCGAACAATCTCGTTGTTTGAATGGAGCCGCTCTAAAAGCAGCGGTTAGCAGCGCCTGCTGCCGTTTCGACATTTGTTTCCTGCTAGTCTTCTTCTCCAATAATATCACGAAATACAGCACAAAAAGAAATGAAAAATTCAAAATCACAGTGAAAAGAATAATGACTGAAGTAAGTGTGACAGGCGACAAGACAGACAGTTCGCGCCGCCCGCGGCTTGCAACACAAACGTTCTGAAACTGATTGAACATAATTTTAGTTTATTCTTATATATATTATAACATATTATTTATCTGAAAAAACACAAATAGGTACCGACTTATTGGGTTTTACCAAAAAAAAACTACATATTTTTTTCATTTCTGAATCAAATCGAATTAACTGAATTTCGCTCGAAATACAGATCAAAATGTTTCTTTTAACTCCTACTTCATCATGAGTTAACATGACTTAAAGGATTATAGTAAAGAAATATCAAATCATACAAACTTATAAATGCACCTGGTTACGAACATGGATTATGACAGTAGCCGCACCAATTACTTTGTAAACAACATTTTGCTATATTAAATCCAAACTATTCACGGTACGGAACCTTTCGTGCGCGAGTCCAACTCGCACAGATTTTTTATTTTATACATTTAGTAAGGGCCAAAAAAAAACAGTTAACTGTTGTAACCATTCTCAATGTTACAATAATGCCAATAGTGTGATATATGTATTCATAATGTTAATAAAGACCTTTGAAAATCAAATCAATCAATCAACATCTTTCGCAATTGAAAAGCTCACTCATCATTGACTGTAAAGCCGGTACGAAGTTCGCGGGGTCAGTACTAACTGACAGTTTACTAACACTATTATATGCTTGTATGTTAATTAATAAATAATAATAATAAAAAACAAGTTGTTATAATTTAAGGACTTATTCATTTTCCTTTGAAAAAATAAAGTCGATTGCATCAAAACATAATCGAGATTAAAGATACATTGTGGTTTCGGACAGGCCGTAAATATATAGTTTCCCGTTATGCCTGTTCCACACGAGGGAAGAACAGTAGGACAGACAAGTTTTGTTTGGAAGAACAAGTGGCGTTCAAATTTACGATAGTCCGCGTGTGCCGATGACGAAGTAGAAGTCAGTATGTTTCTACAGTTTCGGTCCAGAAACCCAATATCTTGTCAACTATTAAGAGAATACTGGTCTATCATACCTATGTTTATGTATTCAAAGAAACAATCCAGTAGGCTCCCGATAAGTTGAAACAAATCGTCATCAACATGCTCAGCTCACGTTGACCCATTCTAGGACATAGGCCTCTTCTCCATAGCGCTCTTACGTTGTTAATACAGAATATTTAACTTTACTTTGTATGTAAGCTGTAAACCAGAACTCTAACACAATACTATTCACGTTCCATGCACCGTTTCCAGAATCAGCGGCTTCGGAATGGTCGGAAAATAACATCGAGAGACGCTCCTCTACGCCGCGAGAAACTGTCGCTACAATCTTCGACTGTGCCAGAGAGGATCTTGATGAATTACCTCTAATGCGTAATCATCGAGGTCCTGATATAAATGATGAGCTTTTAGAGGAAAATGACGCACGTACGAGAAAACCAGTTAAAAAATATGTCAAAACTGTCAGCGTTCAGTGTGAGGTGTGTCATAAATCATTTGCAGATCAAGCTCATTTGGTCACCCACAAAAGAACACATGCTGGCGAGAAACCACTTCAATGTGAAGTGTGTCATAAATCATTTGCACGACAAGCTCATTTGGTCACGCACAGAAGAACACATACTGGCGAGAAACCATTTCAGTGTACGGTGTGTCATGTATTGTTTGCACATCAAAGTGCTTTGCTCTGTCACATTAGAACACATACTGGCGAGAAACCATTTCAGTGTGAGGTGTGTCATAAATCATTTTCACAAAAAAGAAATATGATCGCGCACAGAAGAACACATACTGGCGAGAAATCACTTCAATGTGAAGTGTGTCATAAATCATTTGCACGACAAGCTCATTTGGTCACGCACAGAAGAACACATACTGGCGAGAAACCATTTCAGTGTACGGTGTGTCATGTATTGTTTGCACATCAAAGTGCTTTGCTCTGTCACATTAGAACACATACTGGCGAGAAACCATTTCAGTGTGAGTTGTGTCATAAATCATTTGCACAACAAGGTCATTTGGTCACGCACAGAAGAACACATACTGGCGAGAAACGATTTCAGTGTGAGGTGTGTCATAAATCATTTTCACAAAAAAGAAATATGATCGCGCACATTAGAACACATACTGGCGAGAAACCATTTCAGTGTGAGGTGTGTCTAAAATCATTCGCTGATAAAAGCAATTTGGTCAAACACAGAAGAGCGCATTCCGAGAAACCTGTGACACGGTGAGGAGTGCTTTCGATATAACACCAAGGCAAGCAATGATAAGATAATTTATGGCAACATTAGTGACATACCAGCGGACTAGCGGCGTGTTCTAATAGATAAACCAATTATTCCATTTAAAATAAAAATGTGCGCTCAGCACCGTACACGTGCTAGAAGTAAATACAGGAACCCCATACATACAACACAATGACAACATCCTCGAGATCACTGCGGGTCGCTCACTGAGCGAGTGAAGTGACTAGTGTGTAGACACACAGTGTGTGGAAAACTGAGCCGTGCCACAGACATATTATATATTTATATTAAATAGATTTGAATTGAGTGTAATATTAAGAAACTTACATAGACTTATAAGTCATAAGTTATTAAGTTAATGCTACTATTGTTTCTGAATCTTCACGGGACAATCCTGTTCCAGTATATTTGCAGGCTTGCGTGGGGACATGGGTCCAACACGCAGAGGCCCCTTCCAGATAACTTATTCTTAACAAACATGAGATGTGGCGTACCTGCCGGGTCTGTTCTAGAGTACACTCACAACTGAAACGTCCTTAGAGACAGGACATTCCCGCCAGGTCCAAATTCCAAATGTCTTTATTACTGTAGATATTTACATATACTTAACAATCGTAATTTTTTGCCACTTCTCTACATTGGACCACTGTGGGAGCAGAAGGGCGTAGAAACTACCACAGATTGATTTTTAGGTGTTAGGTGCACAGGACTATTGCAAATTAGGGAGAAACTAAGGAAATAGCCCATTCCTTTTTTATTTTATTTTAGTGGTGTGGCAATAGTCAAGTGGTGACTCGCCGTGCACTAAATGGGCGGCTGTGGGGACTCAGCCGACGTAACTGACGGCAAGGGGCAACAGCTGTGAACGGCTAAGGGTGGAGAGGTGAAACTGGACCTTAGACGACGATCACTTACACCTGAGGCCTCAATTGTTCTTATTATTGTTATTAACAAAAACCGAATAAATTAAAAATAACTGGCTGAATGTTCGGAAGACATTTTCCTGTCATAATTTCTGTATTGCACACAACTAATATATAGACAACAAGACTTACATAAAAATAGTGTACAAAGGCGAGCTTATCTCTAATAAGAGATTTCTTCCAGCAAACCAATTAAGGATGGGAAAGGTCGATTGCTGAGCAGGGGTAGACCATGCGTCTGCCTGTCCAGTTGGGCGAAGAATAAAAACAATGACACAACATATATTTCAAGATAGTCGTTTTGTGTACTGCGCCCGCCATCTTGGGCATTCCGGAATTCAGTACAGTAATCCTTGCAATAAATATAATTACAACAACAACATACTTCAGTATACTGTAGTCAAGATAAATTACATATCACATTGGTACATGGTCAGCGTAAGAAGCAAGCGTGAACCCCACTAGACCACGGAGCTCTTTTTAACCCCCGACGACCAAAAGAGGGGTGTTATAAGTTTGAAGTGTCTGTCTGTCTGTGTGTATGTCTCTCTGTGTGTATGGCTGTCTGTGGCACTCTGTAGCTCAAACGGGTGGACGGATTTTAATGCGGTTTATTGTCAATGATAGTATACTTCCCTACGATGGTTCTTAGCTATGATTTATCAAAATCGGTTCAGTAGTTCGAAACTTATTACTTTAACAACAAGTCAACCAAATTTTTGTCTTTTTAACCCCATACGACGAAAAATATGAGTATTGTTATAGGTTTGAGGCGTCTACTTGTCTGTGTGTATGAGGGTGTGTCTATCTGTGACACCCTAGCGCTCAAACAGGTAGACGGATATTGGTGATATGGTACAAGTCAGAGACGACGAAAAAGAGGGTTGTTATAAGTTTGGAGATTACGTCTGTGTGTATGTGTGGGTGTCTATCTGTGTGCGAGGATGTGTGTCTGTCTGTGGCACCCTAGCGCTCAAATGGGTGGACGGATATTGGTGATGCGGTACAAGTCAGAGACGACGAAAAAGAGGGGTCTGTGGCATAGTCGCTCAAACGGGTGGACGGATTTTGGTGATTCTGCACACAAGTCAGAAAGAATGTGGTAAATGTAATAATCATATTGATCATATTGTTAAGAAAGCTAACAAAGCATTTGATTTTGTATTTCGTAAAGCTAAAATTTTCAAAAAACCTAAGACTTAGTTAATTTTATATAATGCTTATGTTCGCAGTACACTAGAATATTGTTCAATTATTGTCTTTTTGTCTGGAATCCGATGTACAACGTACACAGTGAGAGATTAGAGCGAGTCTAAAAACGTTTTGTTATATCATCTAACATACTCACAAAACAAGTGCAAACAAGTTCGATCTTATTCTGAAAGACTCTCGTACTTTAAATTAGAACAAATTAAACAGAGCTGTACTTGCTCCGACCTTCTCTTCCTTTTAAAACTTCCTTAATAATAAAATAGACTGTTCTCCCTTCCTTAACAAATTTTCAATCCGTGTTCCACGACCCACATCTCGCACTTATATTAGTCAACATGCCCCTATTGCTAATGTCTTTAAAGACAACATTGACTTGTTCTGTACCACTATTTTTTTAATTAAAATTAAATCTTTTTTTAGAATAAACTTAATATATAGTTTGATACTTAAATTAAGTTAATAGACTTTGCATTTGTATTCTAACTTTTGAATGTTGTGCGCGCATCTTGAGGTTTTGCCACTGCTCATGTTATTTATGTTGTTTTTATTTTAAGCACTAAGTTGTAAAATCTGTTTTGTGTGCCAAAAAAAAACAAATAAAAAAATATTACTGAGACACAGATTGACTTCAATTTTTTACCCGCAACCACCAGGCGAGGTGTTATTAATGAAGCCTCTGTAGGATCTGTATATCTGCAGGTGGTGGTGGTCAATTTTGATGCAGTTTTCAGTAAACGATGGTAGTAGACTTCCCTGTGAAAAATCTTAGATGTTTTATTAAAATCGGTTCAATAGTTCGAAAGTTCTCAGCTTAATACGGAATAGCGGTCTAACGTGGACTGATTTTAATCCAATTTTTATAGTTGGTATAGTTGGAGGTTCAAAAGGTTTCGACGCAGATGACCAGATACGCACTTGGCCAAAGTACGCATTGTACCTGATACGCATGTTACCAAACACGCAGATAGCCAAATACGCGATGTACCAGTTGTCCTAATACGCAAGTGATCAAAAACGCAATTGACCAAAAATAATATGCGGGTTACCAATAACGCATATGACCAAAACAATTTTACGCGATAGGCCAATGTGGGCCAAAATTATGCCTTCCGGCTCAAAATGTTGAATTTGCAAAAAGATGAACAATAAATGCTAAAATGTTGAATTTGCAAAAAGATGAATCCCAAAATGTTGAAATGCAAATCTACTTATTACGCCTTCCAGCTCAAATTTTTAACAGGTGCCACCATTTTTGACAGAAGTCACCATTTTTGACAGGTGTCATCCGTCATATCTCCATACAAAACAATGGTCTAGGGTCAGTATTTTCCGAGATATGACAGGTTTTAGTTTGACACCTGTCATCCGAAATGGAGATCTCACCGAGAGAAGAAGAAGTCGGTTAAAAAAAGAGTTGAGTCGACCTTTGGGGAAGTGGATAGGTTCTTGACATTCAGGGATTGGACATTCAAGGAATGGGACATTCAGGGTATGGGACATTCAGGGAAGTGTACATTCACGGAAGAGTGGACGTTCAGGGAAATGGACTTAATGGACTGACTGGACATTCCTGGAATGTGACCTAAAGTGCCGAGAGGCACCGGCCTTCTGAGACTAGAAGGAAACTAGTGGAAATAAAAATTCCACTAGACCTACTTTCAACATTTTGCAAATTCATCATTTTGCAAATTCAACATTTTGAGCCGGAAGGTTTACGAATAGGAAGGTTATTTGATGTATTATATGAATATTATAGTTGATGAAAATTAATAATATGATTCACTTTATGCTGCAGAAAGTATTTATTGAATTCTTACATTTTATGCTTATATTATATATTATTGTCTATTTAGCTCAAAATATAACGTATCACTACAAAACTAATTTCACTTCAGTAAAAGTAACAGTGTCATCTTTTTCAGAAAATTAATTGGTTGAATTGTGTTGTGTTCTAATTTATACAAATATTTTTTGTACGTCTTGTCGAAACCAATATCCGAAATTCTTCTTTTGTTCTTAAGACATGGCCTGCTGACAAAATTCCGTATGTTTCTGTCAACTATTTGCATGTCTTTTCATTTTGTGAATAAAATCATACAAGTGTGGATTTCGGGTGATTCGAGTATTAATACGATGGTTCCAACCTTCTGCGGGGTTGTTTGTCCTGTGACGTTTGTATGCAACGCTTAAAGTTTTCAAGTCGTATTTACGCAGCCATTGATCTTCAAAGTATTTGCAAAAACTTTGGACGCTTTCTGTGACTGGAGTTGTTTCTTTTATACGTTTCCAACATGGCAACATGTACTTGTATGGTAATAGTGGCAAGTTTGCAGTTACATCTTTTCTTTTTTCCGTTCTTCTTAACTGCCTTTGCAAAATGAAAATAACATCCTGATATAGATACATTTGGGAATACACATTTTACGGCAATCATTGCAGCTTGTTCATAATCAGCTTTAAAATTTATAATATCCATCTTTAGTTTATCTTTCAATAGTGTGAAAAAGCGAATGTAAGTCTGTGTCTTTTTATTAGGCAAAAGCCCGTATAAAACTGGAAGAACGTTAGTTATGTCTACACTTGAATCTAGATCTATATACATAACGTACAACTGTCCAAACGGGCTTGGGCAGCTTTTAAAAGTGCCATCCCCGAAATAAGTATCAGCACAAAAAATGTTAATGAAGGTCTTCGCATCCTTAGAACACATAATCAAAATCCTTTCACCATCTTGGACATCATCAACAACAACTATACCTTTCAACAATACCCTCGGTATTTCAGGATTATCTAAATTCGCACCATCCACTTCCAGGAACCGCCTTCTGGCACGGTACATGGAATCCCGCTTATTCTTGATTGAGGGTAACAGCCCTTTAAAATCTCCGTCTTGTAAATTTTTGATACATTTTTCGAGTATTTTTGGCACTGGTGATAAATCATCACACACTTCCTGCTTGCATGCATTCATTGCTATATGAATTTTATTTTGTTCATGATTTTGCCGACAAAAATGTGTGGTGCTTTCTCGTAAAATTTTATTCGAATTATCATCTAGTGTTATTGACGCGTTACAATTATTTTTCCTCCGGTTCACACATCGCCAATTAGTAGATGATTTATTTGTCATGTTTTTGTTATAACGATATTCATTGTATATTAGAGAATTTCCTGACAACTGGTTTTTGGTAAAAACGATATTTTTCGCTTCGTCCATTATTTATCGCAATAAATCAAGAAACAATAATTGTTACAAACAAATAGGTACAAATGACGTTGTAAGATATGACATTAAAAACGAACATTTCTAAGTGGCCATTATAACTTCAAGTAGGTGAGTATGTAATCTGATTCACTCTCTCTATATTAGCAACGCTATCGCGTCGGATACTACTCATCAGACCACCGGTTTGTATGTTTGTATAGAGGTGTGACAGCTATTGACGATATCTTCATTTCGGATGACAGCTGTCAAACTAAAACCTGAAATATCTCGTAAAATACTGTCCCTAGACCTCAGTAGAACCTAGAAGTAGTTAATTCTTGTTCTGAGCCCTAGACCAATGTTTTGTATGGAGATATGACAGCTATTAACGAGATCTTCATTTCGCATGACAGCTGTCAAACTAACTCCTGTCATATCTCGGAAAATACTGACCACAGACCATTGTTTCATTCATTTTGATCCGGAAGGTTCGTAAAAAGTGGGTTGTTTGAAGGATTTAAATACGCAATTGGCCATTAATTATGGTATGGCCTTTTGCGTTCTTGGTAATTTACATTCTTGGTCATTCACGATTTTTGGGATTTAAATACGCAATCGGCCATTAATTATGGTTTGGCCCTTTGCGTTCTTGGTAATTTACAATTTTGGTCATTCGCGATCCGAAGGATATAAATACGCAATTGCCCATTAATTTATGGTTTGGCCTTTTGCGTATCTGGTCCTGTGCGTCGAAATCGTTCAAAAGTTATCAACCTAAATAGGAAACAAGTGAACCAAATTTTAGCCTTAAGGTTCCATTAATGTTTCGAGGGTGTTTTAAATTTTAAATTTATAGTTATTAATATCATTTTTTTACACACGTATCATAAACCCTCTTTACAGCGTCTAAAAACCGCACGTTACGATCAGCTTAATGTTAAACTACTTTGTAAAAACTCATTTCTTATCTGAATATTGAACATTATGACCATAATGTGTAAGTTTTCTACATATTATGACATTCAAATTTCGAAAGCCGACGCCCGCCTGCGTGCCGCCCCTACTTTGTCTGTGAAGTTGGTACTACAGAACAAGCTAAACAACTCAATGCCACAATGCCGGTCAAACATGCGGTTCCCGAACACATCAAAGAGAGCTTATGATAAGTGTGTAGATAAACTAGTGTATGTTACTGTACATAATTAGGCATTATGTACCAGTCACATAAACTACTATAATGTACATGTATATCGTATTATTAAGTTTTTCTCTGACTTATAAATGTTTACAACTTTATTAACATAACTGCCTGTCAAAACGAGTATTGAAAAAACCCCTGGTCTTGGATATTTATATGTGTGTGATGTCGCTGTTTCTGGTTCCCACGACACACACCTACTGTGTGGTCAGAAGCAATGTATGTGCCTGTATATTTTTTTTTGTTTATGTGCATTTCAAAAGCCTGCAACTGTTCGTAACATATTCTAAAAATTTTACAAAACCTGTTGCAAATATGAACGTAGCCAATATTCTAAACACAACATTGAATGCATCCATTACTGTAGATGTCGCTACTATACCATTAATTAATTACTGTCAAAAATAAAACTCAAGTCATCAATGCGCTTATTCCTTTTATTGAAGATTTCCCTAGTTTTCTATCTAAAACCTAATACAATATAGTTTCCAAGAAAACCAAACTACTGGTCCGATCTGAAAAAATCATTTTTTATTTGAAAGAGTCCTCCGGTCCTCCCGGGCGAACATCAAGATGTTTTGGAAATTGGTGAAAGATGCCCGTGGAAAGTAGGAGTGGAGTGGGTAGCCAATTGATACGTGCGCTGAAATCCTTCTATGACGACTCCAGTGCACGTGTCAGGGGCCATCAACGGCCTATGGCTGTTTAATCTTTTCATGGATAGTGGTTTGAGTTATTTGAAAGAGTGGGGTGGAAATGGGAGAGTTACTTTTCAAATGCCTCTTATACGCCGATGGTCAAGTTATTCTTACGTCGTCGGTGGGTGAACTGCAGGAGATGGTAACTCTCATCAACGAATCCTTGAAGACGAAAGGTTATGGTATTAGAAAAATTAGTGTTAAAGTGTAACCGAGCGGCGAAGCGTCTCCGTTTCAGGGTTGGGCAAAAATGCTTTCGTATGTCCGGATGTGTGCCCGGATGTTCTTCTTTACAGGCCGCATTTTGCAACTGATTGTCGTGAATTTTTGTGAGCAGGTTCGATAGTTAAATAGTTTTTTTTGTCGATTCAGTTTTTGGAAATTTTACAGAATGGCTGAAACTTCTAAAAAAACCGCTACAACCCCAAACATCTTGATAGATTTTATATGTGATAAATGAGGTATTGTTGGATTTATGGAGATCGTAAAAATTACATAGGCTATTTCATTTTAGTGAAAAGTCAATAGGTTGGATTTTAGACAGCAAAATCCTGTTGTCCCATTGTCCCCATTCAAGGGGGACAACGAAACTTTAATGAAATTATTAAATTTTAGTCCCGTTGTCCCCGTCGGCTCTGTTCACATTTAATGGGGAAAAGAGTCTTTCATAAAATAATTAAAAACTGTCTGTTATCCCCATTAGCTATATTGTAGTGAAACAGACAACGGTACTTTATAAAATAATAATAAAAACTCTTGCGTTGGTCTCATATTCTAATCTAATCAAATTTAACTACAACAAAATTTTGTTTTTTATTTTAAATTGTTCCTACCTACAAGTATATTCACTCCCAATCACATTTATACGCACCTCTGAAGATAAAATTTTACCCCAACGATACTGATGTCACTCACAAAAGTAATATTAGTATTATCGAGGGTCTTGTCACGCACCTCTTCTGGGGTGTGGGGAGTCAGGGTCAGATCAACGAATCTCTTCCTAAAGAATCTGGTAAAAAATAATAACTGTGATACTTTTTGAAAACATTAACAATTAAGGTTGTGTTTTTTATGTTTTAAGATAGGCAAGATCCTTGATATCTGTAAATTCTGTGATATTGTTGATTCTATGAATGACTGATAAAACCCATAAATATAACTTTTATAATTGCACTATAAGTACTTTTACTTTAGCTTTTCTAGCATAAATAAGCTTTAAAATAAATATGATGAAGTCAAATCTTAATATCCCGCTATCCCTATTAGCTGTAAAACTGCGAAGGGGCCAAAGGAACGTCAAATCTTAATATCTCGTTGTCTCCATTGGCTCTATCACTACGATGGGGACAAGGGCACGGAAAAAATATGAGGTTCCGTTGTCCACATAATCGGGACAGAGGCCAGGGGGACAACGGAACTACAGGCGAATAATTAACGTTAACAAACAGAAAATGATTATAGTGCTATGAGGTAAAGCTTAATTATGCAATATTCGCTGTCAAGACCAAACTCTACCTGTAAATGCACTGTGATTGTTTTTTTAGTTTTTTTAGTTAGGGAGTTGTATTAACTTAGTATTCGTTTAAATATGATTGCATGCTTGTGACGCGTAGGTACCTTTAAGGATCATCTCGCACTCGTAGACTTGCTCCTGGTAATGTGTGGATCCTATTGTCTACTCAACGCGTGTAATCGAACAGTTAGGAGGTAAGATCGGAGTATACGAGTATAATGTCTAATGCTCTTAACTATTTACAATGTATTAGGCAATGGTTTTCATTACGGACTCAACTTTTGAAGTAATACATCTAGATACTAACTATCTGGTGCACACGCACCGAACAGTTACAATGGGACTACAGAACAACACCGCTCTTGTACGTCTCAAATGGAGGTGACAGCTCGCTGTCTACACCGACAGCTAGCAGGCATCTCTCTGTCTATGCACTGGCAGCTAGCAGGCATCTCGCTGTCCACGCGCTGGCAGCTAGCAGGCATCTCACTGTCTACCCGCTGGCAGCTAGCAGACAACTAGCTAGCAGGCATCTCGCTGTATACGCGCTGGCAGCTAGCAGACACTAGCCAGCAGGGATCTCGCTGTCTACGCGCTGGCAGCTAGCAGACAACTAGCTAGCCGGCAGCTCACTGTCTATGCGCTGGCAGCTAGCAGACAACTAGCTAGCAGGCATTTCGCTGTGTACGCGCTGGCATCTCGCTGTCTACCCGTTGGCAGCTAGCAGGCATCTCGCTGTTTACGCACTGGCAGCTACCAGACAACTAGCTAGCAGACATCTCGCTGTGTAGGCGCTGGCATCTGACTGTCTGCGCGCTGGAAGCTAGCAGGCAACTATCTAGCTGTACAAGCACCACGCATCAAATATGCAGTTGGTTGGCGTGCCCACAGCGACATCATTGTAATTGATTAATGTAACGAGAATTGCCTATTTGTAAAACTCAATATTTACTTATTTCCCTAGCATGTAATTTTGTATGCCTAACGGCTGGACGTAAGAAAAAATATATCATGTACCTATCAACTAATTTAAAATACATACCACAATAAATGATCTGAGTTCTGATTTCTGATGGAAGCGTGTCGTACGCGCCACGTCAACTATCGAGTGGCAAGTTAGCGGCAGCTGATTGCTGAGTTATGACAACAATGTAAAGTATACCTATAGAGCGTTGTGCTCTATAGGTATACTTAGCTAAAGCCCATATTTTAATTCACATTTTATGCCGGGTGGGAGCGAGTTCTTATAAGTAAGCCTTTAGACCTTTTGGCGTTCCTTTCTGCTTTCGATTCCTTTCGCTGTTAAGTTGTCAGCAATGCAACCAGCTTTCGAAAAATGTGTTACCCAAAAGTTAGAGCAATTTTTTTAACTAACTCATACTGTAAATATTCACATACGTTGCCGATACTCGTAGTTATCATTTACGTATTTCGTAGTTTAACGAGGTTGCTGGATGCCTACTGTGAACTCTTAAATCTATTCAGTTTAAGGCATAAATTGGACTGCATTGCTAAGTCGTACCATGACCTCTAAAAAGCAAGGCAGTATAATCCCTTATTACGTCAGCGTTTCATACAGTTTAGTTCACCTTTTTTTTCTCATTAAATTGTACCATAACGTGCCACGCTGTCAAAAAAAGCACTTTTTTTCAAAAATGCTCTGAGAATTACTTTTAATGAATTGTTGACAGTTTAGTAGACGCTTTGCTGCTGTGTGTTTGCGAGTGTTTTTGAGTTATTTGTTATGTTAATAATGGTAATTGAACAGGAATTGTTTGCATTTTTTGAAACGGACAATAACTTGAATGACAATTTAATAAAAAGAAAACACCGCCGCCTTTCAAGGGAACTGAATAATCCCTTTAATTTATATAGGTATATTCAATAGTCAGGCGTCTGATGCATTCGCAATGCGCAGAGGAGTTCCCCAAGGCTGTGTCTTAGCCCCCACATTGTTCGGCATATTTTTCTCTCTGTTGCTGAATGCTGCTTTTGGTCACGCACAGCAGGGAGTGCACCTACACCCAAGAGCAAATGGGTTCTTCTTCAACATCGGCCACCGACAAAACCGTGAGAAACTGTTTGCTGACGGTCTGTTCTCTGCCGACCACCTCCCAAGTTCTTTTGGACAAATTTGCACACGCTTGTTCTCTGTTCTCCATGACAATTAATGCAAAGAACACCGTAATCCTAGCGCATGGTTACAATTACCAGCCGACCATTTTGCTGGAAGGTTTGCCCTTGGAAGTGGTAGACAAGTTCTTCTATTTGGGGTCGACCGTGTCGGGCAATCTCTCCCTAGATTGAGAGAGAGGCCACGACTTTCGGCAGGCTACGTATAAGAGTATGGAACAACAAACAAATTACAATAAATACCAAGATGATTGTTTACCAAACTTGCGTCCTGAGCATACTCTTATACGGAGCCGAGGCCTGGACGTCGTATGCCAAGCAAGAACGTCGTCTTAACAACTTCCACATGTCTTCGGAGCATTCTTTACATAACATGGAAGGACAGGGTAACAACCGAGAGAGTGCTGGAGATTGCAGAGCTGCCCAGCATCAACGCTCTCGACAAACAGATGAACAGCACTCGTTTGCCCAGGCAGAAGTTGTTGAGTCAAGTGGCGTTTGCGAAGCGTAAGGTAGGGCAGCCATCCTCCGCTTCAAGGATTGTGTGAAGCGTGACATGGTTGCGTTCGGCATGGAGCTCAACTCATGGGAGAGTCTCGCATCTTACCGCGATGGGTGGAGAAAGACCATCTCAGAGGGTTGTTAAACTCACGTAAACACCTGGTTTCGCACACTAGCTGAAAAACGAGCAATAATGCACAACCGCGAGTCCGCCTCTCCTGCCACAGCGGACTCCCAGCACGCGTGCAGGAAGTGCGGGTAAAGATGCAGTTCACGGATCAGTTTGTTTAGCCACGAGCAAAGCTGCCGTTCTCAAACAGACGCTGCTTGAACCATCTGTCAAGATGTAGCGGCTTTATGATGAATGATAGTTTTATCGATAATCACAAATTTCATAAAACTGAATTCTGCTTGTATTACTTTTAAGCTCTCTTTTTTTAAAGTACCCTTTAGAATAATATAACAAATTATAATACTAGTGGTTCTGTGAGAACAGTAGACCTCGCTTCAAATAAGAACATTGAAATACGTACATATATAACGGTACAGCAAACTTCCCCCATTTTCCCCCTCCACTTACCCATTTTTGTTTTTTTTTCACAACATCTTGTGTATAATGATGTCCTTAGGGCGCCTCTTGAATTTGATTGAAATTAAATCCGTCGATAAATAACGCTACAGAAAACTAACCCAAATCGAAAATTGTGATCAACATTTTTTTAAATTAAATCAAGGAACTCGCGTGCCATATTTCGTCAAAATCTGGTGCAAAATGTGACCTGTAGGCGAGAACGACAGACGGAAAAAAGCATTTTTGGCCAATCTCAAAACTGGACGCTTCGCTCGGTCGGTCAATAAGAAATCCTTATAATTAAGAAACCGGTAAGTACCGTAATAACAATCGACGATGGTTTTGAACGGTGCTTTATAGAGCGTGGGAAGGATCACAGGATGCGGTTGGTATTTTCTGTGATCTTTCCAAGGCCTTTGACTGTGTGGAACATCAAACTCTTTTGCTCAAACTTCAACACTATGGTATCAAAGATAATGCGTTAATATTAATGGAATCTTATTTAATGGAAAGATTACTAAAAGTAGATATAAACAGATGCAAGTCCACTGGAACCCATATGAATATTGGTGTACTCCAGGGTTCTATCTTAGGTCCGTTCCTTTTCTTAGTGTACATGAATGACCTGCCTTATATGGTGGAAAAAATGACTCAGATTGTTCTATTTGCTGATGACACATCTATTATTTTCAAGGTGAAAAGACAAGCAGAAATTCTAGACGACGCAAATAGTACACTCTCTCATGTGTTAAGCTGGTTCAATGTAAACAACCTGTTATTAAACTCAAAGAAGACTAAATGTATCAAATTTTGTTTGCCTAATGTACGACAGGTTGAAAGCAGTGTTAGAATAGGATCTGAAAGATTGGAGCTCGTTGAAGACACAATCTTTCTCGGAATCACTATAGATTCGAAACTTCAATGGGGTCCTCACATAACTAATCTCGCACGAAGACTTAGCTCAGCCGCTTTTGCGGTCAGACAAATCAGATATCTTACAGATGTTGAAACTGCCAGATTGGTTTACTTTAGTTATTTTCACAGTATTATGTCTTATGGAATATTGCTCTGGGGGAGAGCAGCAGATATAAATACGATATTTTTCTTACAAAAAAGGGCGATCAGGGTGATATATCAATTAGATGCTAGAGAATCATTAAGAGAAAAATTCAAAGAAATTAATATACTTACGGTTACCTGTCAATATATATACGAGAATATCATGCATGTAAGAAAAAACATAGCTTTATTTAAAATTGTAGGTGATAGCCATGCAATTAACACTAGAAATAAAAATAGGTTAGCACTACCATTATTTAGACTAAGTAAAGTAGGCACATCATTCATGGGGCACTGTATTCGCTTCTACAATATAATACCACAGGAATCATTGATCCTTCTTGAAAAGAGGTTCAAAAACTATGTTAAAAATGAGCTGATAAGAAAGTCCTATTATAGTATTAAGGAATACTCAGATGACAAAACTGCATGGTCCATACCATCTCAGCGCACAGAAATTCGACGAGGGGCGATGGATCAAGTCTATCACTCGCCGGCGAATTTCCTTAGACCGAAACCAGTACCTGTTGTAAAGGCCCACCTTCCGAAACGGTGTAGTCTTTTTTTATATAAAAAATGACTAGTAGTTATAAGTAAGTATAATTTTGACGTTGAATAAGATAATTTATTTATTTATATTCAATAAAAAAAAATACTCTGACTCTCTATATTTATGTAGTTGTTTTTTCCTGTTTGTTCTAGATCCTGAGATTTCGACCGAAATAATATATTAATACCGTCTCATTTATGAAACGTAAAATTGACAGAATTATCAGGGAAGGCATTGAAAAATAAATTGAATTGAACATTTATTATTTTTTGTACATAGATGCGGTTATCATATTGATCATTTCACACGGCGGTGAGAAGTCCACGCAAGTGTTGCCGTGACGTTTTATGGTTTGCTCCGCAAATAGGTTGCCGGCAACAGTTTCAGTCAACAGTTTATTCCTTTTGTCTGTTTTTATATCGTTCACTTGACTGAACACTCTTTCGCAGTCGGCATTGGAGTGAGGTAGGCACAATATATTTAGCATGAACAGAGATAAGGACGAAAAACATTTTTGTCCTTCCTTATCTCGAAGTTGTGCTACCTGAAAACAAAAGGAGAGTTTAAGATTACTGGTCCATTAAAGGCTTTATGGGAAACAATTATGTTTTGTATATTAAAATAGACGATAGGTTATATTATACCTGGTTCCAAAATATATCGGGGGGATTGTTGACATCCTGTGAGGTTTGTTTGAAAGATAGTAAGTATCTCCACTGATCGTCTATTTCTTGCTGTTTCTCCACAGATTTCGGAGCTATTCGTGGCAATAATGTGAAAAATGGGGCCAAAGTGGTTTGCCTTTCATTTGGTGACATACATGTTTCTGGGCTTAATGTAGAAATGGCGTTTAGGAGTTGATCGTCCAAGCTGTATCTTTTTCGAATTCCTATTAAAGCGCTGATAACGAACTTTCTGCAGTTAACTTTGAACTCTCAAATGATATTTTCATTATTTTCCACATCAGGTAACGAAAGTTGTTTGCGGACGCCAAGACCAAGATATATACTCTCTAGATTCATGTAGAGATTTTCGTTTATTGGGTCAATTTCGTCAAGGATGTCATCATGAGTGTGCTCTGGACGCAAAATAAGTGTGATCAGGTCGCGATACAAGTCTCTCATTGTATTGTGCATTTCTGTAATGACCGTTGCTTCACTTTGAAAGTAGGTGTTGGCTTTGGTGAATTTAGGTAACATCCAGGAGAGAAAATGATAGTATGCTTTAATGATTGGATCATTCAACCGTACATGAATTTCTTTGCACTCAAGATCTTCCAGCCATTTACTGTCAAAATAGAGACGAAGTGCATCCCACTGCTCAAGAACTCTATCTACCACCGCTGAAAGCGATAACCATCTCGTTTGAGCCGGGCGTAAAATTTTATGTACGTCTACTTCGGCAAATTTTTGAAAAGCTTTTAACTGGCTCTGACGCTTACTGCTTGATTTAAAATGGTTGTATATGTCACGTGTTAATTTTTCACTCTCCGCTGGCAGTTCTTTACATGCATCGCTGGCGCATAGATGAAGCGAGTGACAAATGCATTTAATGACCAAAATGCCAGGACAAGATTGTCTGAATCTTGATGAGACGGAGTTATGGATCCCCATCATAGTATTACAACCATCAGAGCCGAAGCCTACAATATTTTGCGATGGAATGTTTTTTTCTTCGAATGATTTTATAACAGTCTTGTACAAATATTCTGCATTGGCACAATGGTCGCCTGTGGATTCTTGAAATAGTTGTATGAGCTCCCAGAAGCGACTTACGACTCGTCCGACTTTCGGGTCGTAGTAACGTACAACAATGCACATAGTTTTAACTACACCTACATCCGTACTCTCGTCCATCAATACTGAAAATTTTTGCTTTTTCAAATCGGCAACTAACATCTCTTTTTCGTGCCTACCCGGGACATTAGTGATGACTGCTTGTAATTTTGTATGTTTCATTTTCAGGTTTTTCGCAATACTAGAGTCCGGAAACATATCGGCTAGTAAGTCGGTTAAATGATCCATAACAGAGTGCGAGATTTTATGCTCCGCCATAAACGCCGCAAATTTTAATTCTGCACGTTTATTTTTTTTATCGGCTGTTGTTGGAGTATTTTCAAACATGGTTGATATGGACGGCTGTTGGCTAACACCTTTCATTTTATTTTTATGTCTTGCACCCTCTTTGTGTCTTTTAAGGACACTGATTTCAGCAGTAATAGTTGCTTCACACAAAGTACACATTGCTTTACACGGATCTTTTGGATGCTCACTCAACCAAGAAGAAAAGTCTTGGAATGTTAACCATTCTGGCCGAAAGTGTTGTTTATACTTTTGTTTGTTTATATTAGCTTTTTGTTTTTTTGGGGTTGATTGACCATCACTATTATCACTGTCACCACCACTAACCATATTGTTATCTCAAGTGTTTAACGCACGAGTACAAAACCAGTTTTCAAATTATAAACAAAGATTACAAGTTACTCGTATCAAGTCCGTAGGTAGCCAACAAAATATAACCAATGAATGAATAAAATGAGGTATACTAATAAGAAAGTCACTCATTGCTTTTTGGTGATTACGCAATAGCAACCAACTCTAATTGGTCGGGTAGTGTGAAGGAGTATCGAACGGCTCAAAGATAAAATCAAGGGATTCCCCCGTTAGATGTTGCTATATAAAAATCTGTGTTACCAGCACTTTTTCCACAAAATGCACTAAAATCCAATGTGGCCAGCACTTTTTCCTCAAAATGCATTAAAATCCTATGCATTTGAATAAATGCCATAATTACGATATATTTTGACCCCGTATTGACCACTGGATGGTAGGTGGTAGATCCGGCAAAATTACGGTATTTCTACCGTAATTACGTCTAAACATAAACGGATCGCGACTTAGCCACTTAAGATTCGCCGACAATTTGGTCGTTTGGTCGTGATGGTCATGTTACAGAGCTTAGCAGACAGAAGTAAAGAAGTGAGGCTAGAAATTTATGGCTTAGGTTTAAGCAATCACCAGATATAATGAAATATAACGCCCAAAAATCGCTAGTACTTACCAGAATTTATTCTCCATATTAATATGAAATTATGACCAATAAACGTTAAGTCTGCTAACCTAAACAAGGCAAAAATCTTCAGAATAATCGCTGAGCTACCCAAAAAGGCCACGCATGCACCAAATACGTACTCGCATTTTATTTTAAAAAAATATCCAAATATGTTACACAATTTTATCCTAATAAAGTAAATTAATATACAAAAATCCTTATTTACCCAAAAAATATAAATGAAGTTCTAAAGGTTCACCAATACTACACCGTAAAATGTTTACTAAAGGCTGAGCTTATTAGAGCTTTCAATAAAATAACGGCCACAAAAAGTGTAGTTATAATCATTTTAAAATCTTAATTAAGAATGGCTTATGTTTAAATGATCACCAAACTTCTTTTTAAGTTTTGTATACTTAAGTTTATGTTTTAAGTATTGTTGTTGTTCTTACATGTTCAACCTAACACGAATGATAAAGGGGGCTTCGTTTCGCTCACCCCCTTTACCCTTCACCTAAGCTACCGCAGTATTTTGCCCTTATATTTTCTGCAACTTTTGGTGATCATTTACCCATTTTGGGTAGGAAAAAAATATTTTGGTGATCATTATATTTGTTGCCATTACGAATCAGTCTTCTAGGTAGAAATTTTTATATTATACATAATTAATTGTACTATTAAAGCTTTCTTGGCTTTAGCTGGTCGTCCCCTTTTACATTTCATGCCATATAATATACTTGGTTATATGCATACATTTTATGGCAAACGTAGTGATATATTTGGGTAGTAATGTCACAAACCTTTGCTAGTTAAAATTTGGTGCACGCGTGGCCTTTTTGGGTTATGAAAAGTTTTTGTAGTGCAGGCATGACTTAAATAGCCCGAAAGATTTTGGTACAGGTTTCATTTATTTGTACATATTATATTTTTTTTGGATGAGGCTGTTTAGGGTCACGATTATTTTTTTGGTGGTCATTAAATTTCATCCCGAAATTTATTCAAGCAAAACGAAACTGATGACAAACGCAGAGAAAGTAGATATCACAGTCAAAGGTCAGAAAATTTAATATTTGAATGAATATGTGTACCTAGGACAAATAATATCGCCCAGAGATCAGATGTAAAAAAAAAATAGACAAGAGGATAGCAACGGGCTGGAAAGCTAAGTGGGCTCTAAAAGAAATCACAAAAAGCAAGGAACTCATCATTACGATAAAGAAAAAGATATTTGATACTTGAACTCTCCCATGCATTACATACTGCTGTGAAACCTGGGCACTGACCAGAAACCACAGAGACAAACTCGCAAGATGTACACGAGCCATGGAGAGAGCATGCTGGGAATCAAAATAACGAATAAATCAAACGAACAAAACAAAACTGACAGACATTTTACTAGGCATTACTCAACTCAAATGGAGGTGGACTGACCACATGTTGCGATGCAATAATAATAAATGGAGCAAACTGGTCTGGTACCCAAGAGATGGAAAGAGAAGCCGAGGTTGCCAAGTGAGAAGGTGGGAGGACGACCTATAACAGACCTTGGGCCATCACTGCTTCAGGGTGGCAGTAGACCAAAATCAATGGAAGACGTTGGAGGAGGCCTTTGTCAAAAAGACACACTGAGACAAGAGATATAATATGAATCCAAGAACCGAAATGGAACCAAAATTGTTAACAACTCTTTCATCAGAAAGAAAATGCTATATTATAATAATTATTATTATATACATACATTAATTCTGGTCCAACACTAGGATACCCGTGTGTCGTGAGAACCAGAAATAGCAACGTCACACACATACAAGAGGACAAGGAGGTAGGCACTTTTATGACACTGTTGAACAAGAATGTAATTTATTATGTATACTTTCCAAAAAGTATTATAGTGATATGAACTAACCACTTTTGTGATACAACAAATTTACTTGCATGAAAGAAAACTTTCCCTGTTATCCTTCAGTTTTCAAAATTCATGTATGCATGAAGTCCTCTGAGCATTTTTCTATATTACATAGATGAAAGTATCATATTTGTATGGTGCTGCACAATTTTTATAGTAAAATAACTTCTAATGGGACATGATATCGGGTTAAATTTATAGAATTTTCTATATAATCGTCACCAGAGGTGGCTCGTCCTAAAGATCACTGGTGTAGTGCACTCCTTCAAAAATTACATAATACATATTTCGTTATATTATAACCTTAACTTATAACATTATAGCCTTATATTTCGTCATCGAACAACCTGTACCCATATACAAATATGTTACTATTGTACTATAACAATGTAGAAGTATTAAATAAATTGAAATTGAAATTAAAATATTATACACTCTTAACCCCTCAGTTTCCACCGGCCGTAACTAACGCCACTTTGCCTTTATAGGTTTTAAATTTTATTACCATGGTATTATAGGGTTTAAAATCGCGATCCGTCCCAACCACCCTCGGGTTTTGAGTAGTTAATAGCAGTTTACTAGAAACACACACAATTGAGTCATATGTGGTGTCGTAACGCAACTCAGGAGTGATACGTAAAAAAGATGTACATTCTTCCAAAAGAAGCATTCACTCAGTAAATCATACGTTTTCCATATACATCTTTAAATCGTTATCACTACGGTTCATATAAAGGACCTGCCACATGGCAGGCAACAGGCTGGCAGCAAGTCGCCCACATGCGGCTACACGGCACACAACAACAAACTCACATCCAACCAATGTTGTCAGTTGCACGGAAATTACGGTAAAACGTACAGTACGACTGTGCCATAAGGTTGAGAATGGCGCGCAATTTCGACAGTCGGAGTCCGTGGTTCGTGACAAGCGTCTAGCTAGACGGTTGACAGCAAGCTCACTGCAAGCAGAGTCAGAGTCAGAGTCATTTTTTTTATTGAAGATAAATAAATAAATTATCTTATTCAACGTCAAAATTATACTTACTTATAACTACAAGTCAATTTTTTTTATATAAAAAAAAGACTACACCGTTTCGGAAGGTGGGCCTCGGGGTTAAGAAGAAACGGCAAGAAACTCCCCCATACCTTTTTTTTTTAAAGTGACTTTACAACAGGTACTGGTTTCGGTCTAAGGAAATTCGCCGGCGAGTGATAGACTTGATCCATCGCCCCTCGTCGAATTTCTGTGCGCTGAGATGGTATGTACCATGCAGTTTTGTCATCTAAGTATTCCTTAATACTATAATAGGACTTTCTTATCAGCTCATTTTTAACATAGTTTTTGAACCTCTTTTCAGGAAGGGTCAATGATTCCTGTGGTATTTTATTGTAGAAGCGAATACAGTGCCCCATGAATGATGTGCCTACTTTACTTAGTCTAAATAATGGTAGTGCTAACCTATTTTTATTTCTAGTGTTAATTGTATGGCTATCACCTACAATTTCAAATAAAGCTCAGGGGTCATTCAAGTATTACGCAAGCACCAGAGTGTGGTAGCTTACTTTTAATTTAAGGGGGAACGGGATGTTCTAGAAGGTCATTACGTCAGCAATATTTTACCATTTTTTAATACAACAAAATGAATATGAATATCGTTTATGATCAGAATAAATTATGATTATGAATTATGATCAGAATAATAATAAAAATAAAAATAAACATGCTAATCATTTGTCTTTCGCGCATGATGTGTGTGGTCTACAATGGATAGATGAAACAAAAACGAACAAAAACTACTAAAATTATGCTTACGTAATACTTGAATGACCTTTCACAGCAAGTTCGAACGTAAGCTTTCTCGTCGCCCGCACAAGCACTCTTGACCAGTTTTGAACTCTTTTATCAAGCCATAAGGCTGAGAATCGCGCGCCATTTTGGCGGTCGGTTAGTGACAAGCGTCTAGATGGTTGACAGCAAGCTCACTGCAAGCTCAGGGGTCATTCAAGTATTACGCAAGCACTAGAGTGTGGTTGGGGGAGGATCATTGCTTAGCTTATTTTTAATGTAAGGGGGAGGATGTTCTAGGTGGTCTTAAGTCAGCAATATTTTACCATTTTTTTAATACAACAAAATGAATATGAATATCGTTTATATGTTAAGAATGAAAAAAAATAATAAAAAAACATGTTAATCATTTGTCTTTCGCGCATGATGTGTGTGGTACACAATGGATAGAGGAAACAAAAACGAACAAATACTACTAAAAATATGCTTACGTAATACTTGAATGACCCCTCACAGCAAGTTCGAACGTTCGCCTCCTCGTCGACCGCACAAGCAGACTTTTGACCTTTTGACCTTGTTTGTTGGCTCTTTTATCAAGCCATAAGGTTGAAAATCGCGGCTCATCGTACAAAAAGCAACTGCAGTGTAGAACGTCAACAACACGTAAACAAAGGGCTCTAGCCAAAAATATAAGAAACAGTGCAAAAAACAACAGAAGAAGGAGAAATAACTAAATAAAACCACTCAACTAACCTCAAACTGTGAGTACACAAATCCAATATTCAACATCATAGACGGATAAATAAGAAAATCTGGATCAAGCAATCGGGACACCATATAGAAGCATAACTATAACAACATCAACACAATTTAAAAGTACAATTAAACGGCTAAATCGCTAATTTTCTAATTTGATACACCCACATTCCAAAATAAACAGCTGCTTGGCACAGCCACGGTCCTTTCACTCAATAGAAAAACATCCGTCGTATAAAATTGTGATCTCGAATTAGTACCGTCGTTCTTGTCAGAGGTTGTTAGTGTGGCTTATTACAATCCGTTTCATGTAGGGTTCCACGCATATTTGAAAGTCATAATAAAAAGAGCAAAGATAAAAACATTTTAGACATACAGTTTATCAAAATATTTTATCTGAATATAGCTAAAAAAAGTAAAAGAGACTTGTTTGCCTGCAGTCTGAATTGTTATTGACATATAAATACATTAGGCTGAACTAAACGCTAACTGAAACGAAACGTGACTGTCAGAATCGGCCTAAGGCGTTATTCATTGTGTTTTCGTTGCCTTTGAATGTGCTTCTCTCTCTGTGATTTTATTTTCTCATCAACAACCTCAGCATTGCCCCTGGACCTGGAATTATCTGCAACATACTGACCACTGCGCCTGTTTTTTGGATATCGACGACACCTACATTCAAACGCTGACCCCTTGCTCGGAATTTTGACTTTACCCCATCGGTGCCTGATCCGCTTGTTTTTTTCGGAAAGTTTTTAGAATCAAGCGTCAAGAATGAGTAGTGAGAAACGATGCTGTGTACCTAACTGCAATACGACCAGTAAGTAATATTTTTTTGGAAAACCTGGCCTGGTCGTGTGACCACAAGTGTAGTAAATACTTTTATTTTAATGCAAGACAGCGAGCGATTAGTTTCGAGACGTACTATAAGATACAAATTGCCTATAGAATAGATAGTAAGTAAAATTCGTAGGTATCTGCCGGCATACTAATTTAGTATGCAGGCTGGCCCAGCTTAAAAGGTAGACTACACTATGATAAGGACCTTGCACCATCTGTGCTCAATAGCGTTGGGCGAGTCGAGTAAATTTACTTGCGTTACTCAAGCTATACTGAAAAGAAGTTATCTTATTACAGATCAAGACCATATACCTCTCCATAAATTCCCCAATCCAGTTAAGGATCATGATAGATTCCTGAAATGGACCTTTAACATAGGGGGAAATGTGTTGGTTCTTGGAGAGAAACTTGTATTTGAACGGCGAAGAGTCTGTCGCAAGCATTTCGAAGAAAAATATTTATTATTCATTTATTCCAACACTGCATATCTCAGGTAAGAAATCTATTTTCAATCCCTGTCGCTGCTACATCTTTTGTTCTCCATTGTTAGTTTGTTTGTTAGCTTTTGGACATACGAAAGCATTTTTGGCCAATCCTGAAATGGAGACGCTTAACCGCTCGGTTAATTAATTCTAAATTCTAATGTCACCCAATAAAAAAACAGCTGTATTGATTGGCGGCGCCAAGAAAAGCATATTAACCGATATAACGAATCATCCCTCAACAAGTCATGCCAAGCCCTCTTCATCTAAAGGTATATTTATATTTATTTCAAAGTCTTATACAGGGTGACATTTAATTAGCTGACCATATTTTGGGGAATGTTAGTACCCATTATTGAACATCATCATATGAACAACTTTCCTCAAGAAACATGTATGTAGTAGCAAATGAAAAAAAACCCAATACATCGCCCCGATCAGCTGATTTCAAGATACTATGGGAGACCCATTTTTTTTTTGGTTTTGCGACCATGCGTTCCTTGGGATAGTTGTTCATAATTATGGGTACTCATTCATTCCCCAAAATATGGTCATCTAATTAAATGTCACCCTGTTTAGGTATGTTGGATTTTTAACATCCATTCCTATATAAGTATGTAGTATGTACAAGAGTAGAACTGGGAGCAGAAACTCTGGGATTCATCAGAGTAATTGTGAAAAGATCTTGTTCAGGTCATATATCATGTGATGATATCTTCTTGAGTAAAAGTAATTTTCACTGTTTATTTTTCAGATCAATTGGCAACAGGAACCACAGATATAACTCCTCCCTTGAAAGCTGATATGGAAGTTGTGCAGCCTACATCAACAGGTAATATCTAGGCTTCTATTTTAATGAATAATGTTAATCAATCAAATGACTGATGATGAATCTATATATCGTGATATAGCGAAAGTCATCCCAATATGCAATAATAAGACGGAATATCAGATTTCAATTAGCAAAAGAACTAAATGAAAACTTATCACTATCACTAAAATTTTATATAAAATTTCTTACTTTTCATATTTTTCAGATAATTTGGCAAAGACGACACCAAGAATTTCATTGAGAAAAGGGGATAATTGTGAGAAAATAAAAGTTTCTCAACTCAGAAAACTGGAACGAAAAACGGAAAGTTATGCCAAAAGGCTTAAGAAAGCATTAAAACTTTCTGAAAACGTAACGTTTCAGAGAGCAATAAGAAAATTCACCACCCTTGCTGCATTGTTTACTTTGATGCAATTCAGAGAAATTGGTATGTCTGTTTTATTTATTATCTCTTATTTTCTTTATAGTTTTTTTCTTCTTACCCGACTGCTGCGAAGCAAAAAGAGGAGGGTTATGTGGTGTGTAATTAATTAGTAATAGGTGGAATCGCACAGGCCTATATGAGGATGGAGCGGCAGTCCCACACGTCTTGAACTAGAATGGATATCTTATTTATATTCTCTGTACTTATTTTCATGAATCTTTTGCTTAATAAATTTCTTATCGTAATTAATTAGTAATTAATCGTAATTAGTCAACGACTCAACCGATTTTCATAAATTATCAGCATTAGATTTACCTTGATGCTGCGAGGCGAGTGTACAATATTTTGTTTGGAAGAACCGAAATAGCGGCTTGTGTTAGCTTTAACGTATACGGGCTAAAATAACTTTATGTAAGACCCTCGAGGGGAGTATCTAAAGAAGGGATCGCTCGCGTAGCTCGCTCGTGAATAAAATTCCACTCATAGAAATTAATTTAGTTTTTGCACATGTTGCATTACTAGCTATTAATTTATGTCCTTGTTTTATTCTAGGTAAGCCTAAAATGCGCCGAAGATTTACAAAACAAAAAAAAATCATGGCATTAAGTCTATACAAACAGGGCCCAAGGGCTTACAGATGGCTCAGCAAATTTTGCCTTCTCCTCTGACACTGAGCAGACTCATTGCAAGAACTGGCATAAAACCAGGACTCAACCCTAATATTTTCTCCCTACTCACAAAGCGAGCAAAGAACATGACAGAACATGAAAAACTATGCATGGTCTTATTTGATGAAATATCCTTGAGTCCGCATTATGACTACAACCGACGAAAAGACGCGACAAGTGAGTAGCCGATCATGCGTTAGTTTTTATGATCCGAGCAGTGATCAAGAACTACAAACAACCTATATGTTACACCTTTTGTAGTGGGACCACCCCTAAATATGATTTGATGAAATTGATAAAAGATGTAATATCAACACTACAAAGATGTGGGCTGGTAGTTGTAGCCACTGTATGTGATCAAGGAGCTACAAATGTGAGTGCAGTGAATGATCTAATCAAAGAAACAAGAGAGCAGAAAATAAAAGAAAATAAAGAACACAGACACCAGACATTCTATGTAAACGGAAAAGAAATTGTTCCCATTTTTGATACCCCACATTTGATAAAAGAGATTAGAAATAATCTATTAACAAAGAATTTAAAATTTACCATGGACGGAGTAGAGAAGACTGCAAGCTGGGACCACCTACAGCAAATGTACGAAGAGGTCCCAGCATACAAAGGAATTAGACTCGTAAAGAATTTAACAGAAGCGCATGTAAACCCGAAGAAAATAAGGAAAATGAAAGTGAAATTTGCGACACAAATATTTAGTCGAACTGTTGCGACCAACATGGGCTATTTGGCAGGTAAATATCGTGACTGAAATCTACTATCCCCCATAAAATCTTGCGTCGTCGTGTGTTTTACTAATAGTTACTTCAGGTTTTGGTAATTTTCCATACACGTTAAAATTATAATTATGCTGTTTGTTCCAGATAAGTGCATAATTCCGGGAGAATGCAGAAAAACCGCAGATATGCTGTTATTTTTTGACGAGTTGTTTGACTCAATGAACGGTAGCTACAATAATAGTAAAAAGATTTGTTGGGTCCAGTGACACCGAGTTCGAGTCATAGAAAAATATGGACAAGAGCCAAGAAAATTTTAAAATCGATGAAGTTTATAACTCAACAAGGAAAAGTAGGTAGCGTGCCCTCATTAGGTAAATGGTTACGTAGCATTGAAAATGTTGAGTATTTATGCGAAAAATTTTCAGTGAATTCAATTTTAGATCTCTATGGATGAGGCATTTCAACCAGGACCCACTAGAAAATTTCTTCGGCTGCATAAGAAGCCATGGTTATCGAAATATCTCACCAACCCCTTCAGGTTTTGAATCGGCATTCACATCCCTGCTGGTCACAAGCATCAATGGCGTCCATTCGCCAGGATCAAACTGTGAAGGAGATAATTGTCGAATGGTCGCCATGACTGAACTTTTTAATCAAGTGGACCAGCAGGAGATCGGCCAACAAGTAACAGAAGTAGAATACGATGATTTAAATATTGAAATAACCGATTTTAATCTTAAGAATGATCCAAAAATAATTGCTCAAATAAGCTACGTAACCGGTTACGTATTGAGTAAAACAAAACAAAATGTCTTCAAAGGATGTAAAACATGTAAAGAGAATCTATATAGCGATAAGAATCCCAACGATTATTTGATTAGACGCGAATATTTCAATTATAAGAAATGCTTAACCTACCCATCCGAATAAATTATAATGTTTTCAATAATTCAAGACATTGTGGTTAATATTTTAGATAAGAGTAGCCATAAGATTGATTTAAAAAATTATTGTAAAACTATAATTGGAACATACGTTGATTTTCATCATATAAAATGCAAAAATCATAAATTAAAAATTATTGATTATTTTACAGATTTAATTGTAAGATTTTTTATATGTAGTTACATATAAACAATCTTTTATAAAAAGTCAGGATATAAATAAAATATTGAACGGCACCAGGATGGATAAAACGGGTTCTGATTGCGACTTCATGAAACAACAGGCCAGTGCTTACTATGAAAGAAAAAATAAATATTCTAAGTAAGCAAAGCACCCCATTCTTTTATTTCTTCCCTAAAAAATTAAATTATTATTTACATACAAAATAGAGAGAGGGCCTACATATAGTAGTGAAGCTATAGGTATGTTTTTGTTGGGCTTAGTTCAGTCCAGACGGCGCTTGCTGTCAAAGGCAAACTGACTTCTCTATCTCAGTTATAATAATGTACAGATGTAGTGAATAATCCTTTCCTTTCGTATTTTCTCGGAAATGTTCGTTTTTGTCTTACCAAACGTCGTCGTCTTTGTCATTTGACATTGATAAATAAAGTATGCGATTTATTTGATACCTACACGTAATTTAATAATACAGTAATTCATAGACACATCGGCACCATTCGGGTGTTATCGTTGTTCCGAGTTTTGCCGATAGGAAAGGATTATTCAATACATCTGTACTCTGTGGGCACAGCAAAACAAATGACATTCCGCACGGCTACCAACGTCACGGAGTGAAAGCGCGTTTCAAAATAGACCAACGAGTGGAGTGACGTAACTAAGCGATATGCTGGAGCACGTTCCGTTTCACGTACGACCACACGGAAAATATATCAAATGAATTTGTACGGGATCTAGTAGTGTACTCAATATAAATTCATGATTTCTACCACAAATGAATTCAACTGGAAGTAAAATATTAAGTAAAATATAACATCCAAACAGAGGTTGTGCCATTAGAGCATAGGTGGAATTGACCAAAGATTGAACCACCAGAGGTCACTAGCTAACCCACAATATAAAGTGTAAGGCATGCGTAAGATTTGTTTACCCCACTGAACTACTTACATGTACTATCTGTCGTGACGCATACCACCATAATTGTGTCAACATCTCAAGTGCAAAATGCCTCTCGAACACTGTGGAACTAAACAGGAAGTTCACTTGCCAGAAGTGCCAGGATACCAAGCAAAAAAAAAAATACCTGTACAAGACACTGAAAACAGCAGCAACAGTACGCCTTGCTCAACACATTTGGCTAGTAAAAATGTCACATTGAGACGGCCATGGCAGCTAATTTCCGATACAGAAAATCAAAGCCCAGAGTCGCTTTTAGATCTTAGCTGTCAAAGCTTACCAAATGCGATAGATAACAACCAAGAGCTTAGTGATCTCCGAGAAGAGAATAGCCGACTCCTCTCGAATCTCGAGGTGGCAAATAATGAAGTTGACAGTCTCAACCTGGAAGTTAGCTCTTTGAAGAAGACATTAGCAGACTGCAAGAAAAAGATCGAGATATTTAAAGCTTTGGGTTTTGGTGAACCAGCGCCATCTAGACACACGTCATCCCCAAAATTTTACTCTTCACAATATCGCAGCATTAGTACCAAACCCAGTCTGATCCAAATGGGGTACCCTCGCAAATCACCAAGAGAACTCACATGTAGAGTGGTAGTACAGATGGACCATATAGCAGATACCATGGATGAACCGAGGCAGACGTCTAGTGATCACGCATCTGTACGTGTCGACAACAACATCCCGACCAACAAGAATAAAATGTCAAGTACGAGTGAGCCAGAGAAGACCAAAGACTTAAAAATAGAGGACACAGCCAACAAAATTCAAGACAAATTGATAAAAACCAAAGAGTCCAGCCGAAAACAAAAACGGAGAGTTATGTTACTGTCAGATGAAACCGGTAGAGGTATGAATAAAATACTATCAAAAACACTTGGTAGCGAATTTCAAGTAGAGTCTATGATAAAACCAAATGCCACTCTAGATCAAGTGCTCAACTCATGTAACTCTCTGTAAAGACCTTACAGTCTGCGATATTGTTATAATAATAGCGGGAAAAAATGATAAAGATCCCTTAAAATTAAAATCTCTACTGTATTACAACCTAAACCAACTAGCAAACACAAATGTCATTCTATGTAATGTTGACCAAAACAGGTATTTAAATGAAAATAAAGTAAACAGCACTCTCAGACTGCTCAGCTCACGCTTTTCACACAGCACCTACATTGATATATGGGACTCTGAAAATAGAATTCGTGCTATACTCTCTAAGGAACTCGCATGTAAATTCCTTTTGAGGGATATTCTAAGACTCTGCTACAGCCAAAAATATTCTGAATTCACTCAAATGCGGGATGTAGCGCCTGTGAGACCTGTGTATATTAGCGTAGAGGTTCAAACTTGCGTAGATGTAACTCCTACATACTCTGTAAACTGCCAAACAGATGAGAGTTCGAACCCCAATTCAACTTCAAACTCTCAAACGCGGGATGTAGCGTCTGGGAGACCCGTGTGTATTAGCGTAGAGACTCAAACCTGCGTAGATGTTGTAACTTCTACATATCCGGTAAACAGCCAAATAGAAGAGAGTTCGAACCCCACTTCAACTCCAAACTCTCCCGTTAAAAGCCAGGTTTTTTTGTAAACAGTCACAATGATCAGCAACAACATAGAAAAATTGTACATTTAAAATTCAGAGTTTAAATGCTGCAAAGGTGTCTTTACTGGAGATATGGCTCAGCAATGAAAAAAGTGTTGAAGTTTTATGTATAACTGAGCATCATAGAGTCCAGGAAGATTTAGAGAGGATTATTATAGCTGAATTTTAAATTAGCATGCAGCTTCTGTCACAAAAATAGAACCAGTAAAGGTGGCTGTTGCATATATGTAAAGGTAGGAAATCGCTATACTGACTTAAAAAAGCTAAAAGACTATTCCATTCCTTACATCTTTGAAATATCCCACATATTTCAAAGATGTAATCGACTTGTATGGATACTACGTAATTAGTTTATACAGACCCAAGTCAGAAAAAGATGATAATTTCCATCAACATCTTGAAAACGTCTTAACTTATGTATTTAAATATAAGGAACGTAAAATCATAATATGTGGTGACTTTAATATCAACACCCTTGTAGAGTCAGTTGAGGCTAGGGAGTTTATCGGGGTACTACAGTCGTACAATGTAAAGCTTTATATAAAAGAGCCAACCCGCATTACCAGCCACAGCCAAACCTGTATTGATAACATGATTTCCAATATAGACTTAGGAGACACACGTGTTATAGAATTAGGATTATCAGACCATACACTTCAGTGCGCTTCTCTCAACCTTCCACAAAAAAGGGCCCTACAAAATACTTCATACAAGTAAGAAATGTTTAGATCTCTAACCTTGAAAAACTGAAAGAAAGCGTACAGCAAACATCATGGGATAGAGTATTTGCTGAGCCTGACTTAGAAAAGAGCTTCAACATCTTTCATAATGTTTTGTTGGAAGCTTTCGACTTTTGTTGTCCTTTAATTAAAGTAAGAGGTGACGCCTCCAAAAACAAAACAAAAAAAGACTGGCTCACCCCAGGCATTAGAAAGTCAAGCAAGACTAAAAGAGATCTCTTCGTTAAAGCTAAGCAATCCAAAAATATTCAGCAGCTCGAGCATTATAAGTTATACTCTACTATTTTAGGGCGAGTTATAGAGATGTCAAAGAAACTTGCAAACGAAAAAATGATTTTAGTCTCTCACGATAAAGTAAAAGCCACCTGGAACCTAATAAACTTGAATATAAAAGGGAGAAAAGATTTAGACATTCGAGATTACAGGGGTCTAACGGATAGAAAAAAAACAGCAAAGTGTAATAAAGAAGCAGCAAACTTATTCAACCACCACTTCACAGATTTGTCTGAAATGCCAAGGGGAAATTCTCAAATAAAATTACCCGATTTCCACCATAGATCTATGTTCGTAAATGAAATTGAGATTGGCGAACTTCACAAACACGTGAGGAACCTTAAAAATAAGAAATCAACTGGCTATGACGCTATATCGGCTAGCGTCATAAAGCATATATATGATGCCATAGCGATCCCACTCCTCTACCTCATAAATTTGTCGCTAAGAGAAGGCGTCTTTCCATCAAGACTAAAAAAGGCTCAGGTAATACCGATACATAAAAAAGACGACCTACTGGATGTCACAAACTACAGACCCATAGCGTTGCTCCCTGTTTTGTCAAAACTGTTCGAAAAAGTTATGGCAGAAAAGTTAAGTCTTTATCTGGGCGCGGAAAAAATATTGGCAAAAGAACAATTCGGAATTCAAAAAGACATTTCCACCACGCTATTTTCGACATGACAGACTATGTTGCTGAAGCCTTAAATAGAAACTCAAACGTCATGACAGTTCTCCTTGACCTATCAAAGGCTTTCGAAAACGTAAGTCATGTAATTCTGGTGGAGATTTTAAACCGCTACGGCATACGGGGCCCGGTTAATGATTGGTTTGTTTCATACCTAAGCGAGCGAAAACAGAGTGTCTTGTTACCAACCATGGGAGAAAAAATGATGTTAAAAAATGTAGAGTCAAGCTGCCGCGAAACTAAAATAGGAGTGCCACAGGGTAGTATATTGGGCCCAATTTTGTTTTTAATATATATCATTCACCTTCCGCTTTTAGTAAACAATAAAATTGAAATTTTTGCGGACGACGTCTCTGTGTTTTTTAAATTTGAACGTAGTGTGAAGATTTATCCAAAGAAATTAATACAACGATCGGCGTTGTCGTAAATTGGTTTAATTCTTTAAATCTGAGTACAAATGTTAGCAAAACGAAACTCATGTATTTTAAAAACTACAACACCCATTTGCCACACCTTGACATTCAAGAAACGGCAAAAAAATAGAATCGGTTCCGTATGCCAAATTCTTAGGAATCCATACAGACTGTAACTTAAATTGGAAACGACACGTTGAAGTTCTTGAAGGTAGACTCAGTAGTTTCTGCTACGCATTGCGGTCTTTGAGGAGGATATCGACAAAAACAGCTGCTCTGGCTTACTTTGCGTTCTTCCAGTCTAGGATAATATATGGTTTAGCGGTCTGGGGGGGTTGTATTGAAATTAAAAAGATCTTCACATTACAAAAAAGGGCAATCCGTTTTCTTGACGATCTTAAGTCCAGTATGGATTCATGCCGCTGTTCTTTTTAAAAACTTAAGATTCATACCATTACAGCACTCTACATAACAGAGTTATGCAAGTTGGTCAGGCGCTATCCTAAAAAGTTTCCCCAGAGGCCGCCTGGTGTAAGTGAAAGGCTGAATAATAAACACAAACTGAATTTAGAAATTCCGTTAAGCATGACAGTGTCGCACACACGTAGCACAAAGGTGACCGCAATAAAAATTTACAATAAACTGCCTGAAGATATCAAAGCTTTATCTGGAATCTCCTTTTTTAATAAATTTAATAAATATCTATTAGAAATGTGTCCTTAAGACTTATATGAATATTGTAATTATAATTAATTAATAATAAGATAACTAAATACAATTCCACAAAATGACATTATTTAGGATATTAAAATTCAAATGATCGCGTGTAGTTTTTATTCTTTTATGACTTTGTGACTGTGTAAATTGTATTTTATAATTGCCTTGTTAGTATTTAAATCCTTGTATAATAAGTTGCTACACTCTTATGAGTAAAATTACACTGACTCATTATTGTTTTTATCATAAGATCTTTATAAACGTGTAATTTATGGCAATAAAGAACTGAACTGAACTGAAACATTTTGTTTTTTTTGATTTTTTGAACCAATCATAGCGCTAGATCTAGTTTTGAATGCAATTTCATTCCGCCGTTCAACAGCCGCGTTAGTGATTTGTGTTTGTTTTTGTGCTGGGATAAATATTAAAAAATGTATTTAACTGATAATTGTTCTGGACTAATCATTTTCATGGAGATTAGTTTCTTCCACTACTGCTTGATCAAAAGGATTTAGCTAAAAACCCGATTTTGTGTTTTCTCTTGCTGTTTTTGTTCCGTGTCGCCAACAGGTAAGTTGGAAATGTTTTGCTTTATTTTAGAGTAAAATAAAGTGTTTTATGTCAATATGAAATCATTTTCTTGAAAAACCATTATCTTACACGAGTTTTCAGTAAAAACATTAGAGAAATTGTATGAGCAACAGAAAATAAGTTTTTTTTTAAATATGTCATAATAATTACGGCGCGCTAGCAAATGTGAGCGAAAGTTTAAATATTAATAAAAAAATATTTTTGTTTGAGATATAAGTGAGTTTTCTTTTTCATATGTAATATCAATTCAGGATTCTGTTAAATACATATAATTAGTAGGTTCACAATTTACTTTTTCAGATAAGAATTTTTATATTGACCCTGGTAGAATTTACGCCTGAAGTATATCTTTACATAACCCGAGAACTGGAGTCAGAAATAATGTTTATGTGAGGCGGCCCAACGCGATGCGGGCGGTCCGTCGATGGTGGCAAAATAGTTACAATTTTGTTGGCGAGTAAAGGCAAATCGACGGGTTTTCTTGCCGCGGCCAGAACAATCAAGCGATACCACTGTGGGAGAAGTAGGATGAGAAACTCCCATAGATTGTTTTTTAGATCTATTTTATTCATATATTCATATAACTTACAGTTCTGTCTTTTTGTACCTATAATTTCTTGTTAATTGTTATGATTAAATTTGTAAATCTTGTCGCTGTCAGGATCATCAACAAAACGGATGTGGCTACATCTAGGCTAGAATATTTTAGAAACTTTCATAGTGTCATGTCCTATGATGGTGTCTTGTTGTGGGGGAAATCAGTGGATATTCAAACTATTTATATTTTATAGAAAAGCGCTATTCGAGCAATTTATCATTTAAAACGCAGACTCCTTATGAGAGCTTTTTAAAGAAATTGACATACTTACTGTAGCTAGTCAATTTATTTTCGTAAAATATAATGTATGTACGCAAGAACCTTACAACATTTTCCAAACTTAGTAATAGCTGTAATGTTAACATCACAGACTAGTTGCGCCCCGGTTTAAACTCGCGAAGATTAGTTATTCTTTCAAGGGTCAGTGCATTTTCTTCTACAACAAGATACCTCTGGAGAAAAAGCGACTTTGTCAAAAAAGTGATATTACAATGTTCAAGATTACTTAAGTGACGGGACTGTATCGGTTTAATCTAACTCGACACAGAACTTGTTGTTAATAATTTTGTAATTATACCTGCTTATTAATTGTAATAATATTGTAAATTTGTATCAGTTATACACAACCAATTTTATTTTATTTTATTTTATTGTATTAGAAGAAAAAACAGTTTTACACACTCTATTAATAAACTTATATAATAACTTATAACCATTAATGTGTTCTCGCATGTAGAAGCTAAAAAAAAATGCTTGCCTGCGGTTAAACAGAGAAAAATTAAAAATATAGTTCTGTCTGGATAACAACATTATAAATAAAGAATGTATAACTTATAATTGACAAGATTTACAAATTTGATCATAACAATTAACAAGAAATTATAGGTACAAAAAGACAGAACTGTAAGTTATATGAATATATGAATAAAATAGATCTAAAAAACAATCTATGGGAGTTTCTCATCCTACTTCTCCCACAGTGGTATCGCTTGATTGTTCTGGCCGCAGCAAGAAAATCCGTCTTTGCCTTTGCTCGCCAACAAAATGGTACCTTTTTGCCACCATCGACGGACCGCCCGCATCGCGTTGGGCCGCCTCACATAAACATTATTTCTGACTCCAGTTCTCGGGTTATGTAAAGATATACTTCAGGCGTAAATTCTACAAGGGTCAATATAAAAATTCTTATCTGAAAAAGTAAATTGTGAACCTACTAATTATATGTATTTAACAGAATCCTGAATTAATATTACATATGAAAAAAAAAACTCACTTATATCTCAAACAAAAATATTTTTTTATTAATATTTAAACTTTCGCTCACATTTGCTAGCGCGCCGTAATTATTATGACAGATTTAAAAAAACTTATTTTCTGTTGCTCATACAATTTCTCTAATGTTTTTACTGAAAACTCGTGTAAGATAATGGTTTTTCAAGATAATAACTTCATATTGACATAAAACACTTTATTTTACTCTAAAATAAAGCAAAACATTTCCAACTTACCTGTTGGCAACACGGAACAAAAACAGCAAGAGAACAACAAGCAAAATAAATTTGGCACAAAATCGGGTTTTTAGCTAAATCCTTTTGATCAAGCAGTAGTGGAAGAAACTAATCTCCATGAAAATGATTAGTCCAGAACAATTATCGGTTAAATACTCACATTTTTTAATATTTATCCCAGCACAAAAACAAACACAAATCACTAACGCGGCTGTTGAACGGCTGAATGAAATTGCATTCAAACTAGATCTAGCGCTATGATTGGTTCAAAAAATCAAAAAAATCAAAATGTTTCAGTTCAGTTCAGTTCTTTATTGCCATAAATTACACGTTTATAAAGATCTTATGATAAAAACAATATTGATTCAGCGTAATTTTACTCATAAGAGTGTAGCAACTTATTATACAAGGATTTAAATACTAACAAGGCAATTATAATACAATTTACACAGTCACAAAGTCATAAAAGAATAAAAACTACACACGATCATATCACCTTAAATTAAAATATCATTTTGTTTTAAAATGTTACAACAAGTACTTTATTTTTACATTCCATTTAGACACAGAAATACCCTCAAAGAAATATCGACATTATCAGCATTAGCAGTCACAGCATTCAAAAGTATGTCACAGGGTGCTTATTTCCCCCTTTTGTTTTGAAATCACTATAATTCTGTAAGTACATGGGGTGGATTTTTTTAAATATTTTTATGAGTACTGTTGGAACTTGGGGCATCATGGCAATCCAGTTGGACGTCAGGTTCTTGGACACCCTGTATATATACTC
Source organism: Argyresthia goedartella (assembly GCA_949825045.1). Taxonomy (NCBI): domain Eukaryota; kingdom Metazoa; phylum Arthropoda; class Insecta; order Lepidoptera; family Argyresthiidae; genus Argyresthia; species Argyresthia goedartella. Next base: position 7,280,612 of record OX463832.1, on the reverse strand, counting down.
CGTCTGGAAATATATATATATGTATATATATTGTTTATTTTCCATAAGGAGTCCAATATTAATAACAATCAAATTAAATTATATTAGATCAATGGACATTTTAGAATAAATATCAATAAAATAAAATGAACTAATCAATTTTATAAAAATACTTAACAATACCAGAGGCATCTGAACACGGGGTGTGGTACCCTTCCCATGTGTTGTGCAATGGGCTGACTGGCTACTGCCTCACAGCCACGAGGATGGTGTTCGTGGCGTGGACGAGTTTATGCGCGCGCGCGCCCGGCCGAGTGCAGGCGCAGCAGCGCCGCCCAGCCCTCATTAAACTTTGGTATTACAAAGTTTAATGAGGGCTGGGCGGCGCTGCTGAAAAAAGTTAATTATTTGTGGCGAACTTAATGTACATTCGCTTGTAGATAATAACGATTAATAATTCTGTTCAAATCATTTAATTTATGTCATGTATTTCTAGAGTTGACTAGAATTAAACTAACCATTTAAACTTGCTTAGATAACGTTTTTTGTAACTGTGCATTCACAATAAAAATGATATTAACTGCTTACCTTCCGATCACAGTGGTCAAACATTTTCATTCCCAATTGCTGGTAAAAATAAGACTGATCCATCATTTTATAGGCCTATTACATCCCATAGACTAGGGACGTTTATGAAAAACTTAGATATACATTTGCCAGTACCGGATTTTGATGAACAGAACCCGAACAAAATCTATTCCTCAACATTATTCAAACAGGATTCGATAAAGTTTTTAAATTAAAGAATGTCAGTGCCAACAACGGTAAATCTAAATTTGATGACTGGGCAACATTTGTAAACCTATAACTTTGATAGAAAAATTCTATGACTATTTTAAAAATATTCCAAAACGTTCAAGTTGGTTTGTAGAACTCCAAAAACTTTACACATTAATAGAAAAATACAAAATTCCAATAATAGAATGAAAACGGTTTGGGAAATCACAAACCGTACTAGCATAGAGTAATAATATAAAGAAGAGTGTCCATCTCCATACAAAGCACCGTACATCGAAAAATAGTTAATTGGTAACAATCTAGATATCGCTCATAGTATTTTTCATCACTAAATTGTAATTTCAGTCTTCACCACAATCTCAATGCTTTCATTGCCGAACGAAAGAAAGTGTTTGTAATATTCGCCGTTCTTATCAGCAAGGTGGATGGTCGAGCGGTTCATCTTCAGACTTTCAAACGGTTGATCGTGGTTCGATCCCCAGTGCGGACAATTTACCTTTTGTGTTGTTTTGGGTTTTACTTATTGAGCCAAAGCTTTTTTTAATTTATTTAATGTAGTTACTGCAAATAGTATTGCGATCAACTTTTGTAATTTACTTTCTAACACGTGTACGGTGCTTCACACGTATTTTTAGGGTTACCTAAAGAAGGAAAAATTATACAAATACATAACGCAAACAATCCCATTTTACTGGCAGCGTTACCGCGCTGCACAGCGAGCGAGATCCTCTGGACCAGGTAAGCCCCAGAGCCATAGTTTAATCAGAATTAGAGCAGTTGTCAAAAACCTCGGTCCCTCAAACGACGACTCCCAATTTCCCTGGGGGGCGATCGCGGTAAAAAATATCAACCGAACCATAGCTGAACCATAACCGAAACACGACTTTAAGGACTTTTCGTATCGCGCTAATGTTTTGACAGATGATTGAACCGAAGTTCGATTGGAATTGGACCATAACCTCTGTCAAACGAACGGTTTTGTTAAAGTTTATGCGGAGCTACTTTTTCACGACCGTTGTAGAATTGTTGAGATGAAAAGTGGGTGAAAATCGTGAAATTGATGTATCTGGACTTTGGAAATGGCCTACGAGTGTGATGTAGCTATAGCGCGAGCCTAATCTAAAACAGAGAATCGGAGTTTATCAAGCGAAATTGACTGTCGAAGGAGTTAGCTTGTGGGCACGTTAATTACTCAGTTGACCCTTAATTTGCCACCAACCAGTGCTTTGGATGTGGACACGAAGGTTAGTAACACTATACAAAGTACTAGAATGTATTACAGCACATTTACTTTTGTTTGGACATGAACAATTTTTATTCCGTTTCCCAAAACAGAACTAAGTGAGCTTCTTACATTTTGTTTCAGGTACTGGTTGTTTAGCATTTTGCCACAGGCTCCTACCAGACGATTGGATGAGAAAGCCGGAAACACTGTGTTTACCAGTCAAGTGTCTCCAAAATTGTAAAACAAGTCACCTTAGCATTCAACAAGCCAGAAATCTTAATTTTCCCTTTCAACTTCGTGATAGGGAGCAAATTAAAAGGAAGTAAGTAACTATATGTTAACATCATTCCATTAAATTCAAATCAGATTACATTTACCTACGGCTGGGTATAGGCCTCCTCCTTACCACACTATCTACTCTGGTCCTGAGCCTCCCGCAGCCACTGCTTGCCAGCCAGCGTCTCAGCGTCCATCTATCCGGTGGTCTGCCTATCTGCCTCATACATCATACAATTCCTATTGATTAGTTTGCATATCACAATTTATTTAAGATTATTACTTTTGGTTTGGTAATAAACAAAAAAAAGCATACCAAGATTGTGTGGCTTATAAGTTTAAATATATACTTTACTGCACAAAACAGAGAATACAAAAAAATATATAAAGGTAAAAACATGTACAAAGGCAAGCTTATCTCTAACAGGAAATTTCTCCCAGCAAACCTTGATTGGAGGGGTAAAAAAGAAACTACAGGTAGGGCTACATATGTGCACAACATTAAATACCACTACTTACTACTTAAATATCTACATAATACTAAAATATATATTGTAACGGCATAACGGCTAAGGTCGAGCCACCGCTATCAGTAGCTATGATCGTCTATTCTACCTACCCCAAAAAGAGATGTCCCTATTCAGCTGTAAAATTTGTAAGTTAAGAATGATAAGTCTGAATTTCTCGTTCGTTGAGAAGTTCGTTAGGCGTACAATAGTCGAACGAAGTTTGGTTCAGGAAGTTACAGTTTCAAGTTAGATAGAGAAAGCATATATGTCCGCAAGCCGGTAATTCGCATCAGCTAGCGGTGTATTGCGCCAGATCGATCGTTGTTGTATTTGTGTGATGGTACCATTTATTTTTTTGTATATATGGGCGCTTGGAACTTCTTTTAGTGGTCGACCACGATTTGTAATATTTGTTTGGGATATCGTATAGATATCCGTCGTAGTTTTACGACGTGAGTACTCAATGATATTTCATGTGCTCGCTAGTAGCGGCTTGTGGTGGTTCCAATTATATAATTAGTTCACGGCAATAACGATCCGAAAAGACCGGTTTACACAATTGCGATTTGATTTTCCGAGATGGGTTTGAACTAGCGGTTACCTCAAAAGGTCCGTAACGTTTTGAAACCTTCAACTCTGCGCAATTTGAGCTGGATGTTATCGAAACGTAGTCATTAGCGCTTTAGGAGATCTAACCCACACCATAGCGAAATGCATACTTCGGTAAATTCCGATCTATGAATTCCACTAGCCTCAGCCTGAGCCTAATCATATATATTTGACTCAGCCTACACATTAGACCTCCAGCGAAATTTACATTTAATTTAAAGATGCAACTTCAATCCAACCTGACCCAAGGCAAACCAAAACAACCTACCCGGTCCTAAACAATGAACTTTAGACTGTAATTTGATCTCTTCGCGCGTCCCCGACAACACTCAAATGTTAAAATATCAACAGGATAGGTTATCTGTGTTGAAACTGGTTTAACTTTGTTCTGAATTTGTTATTTCCATCCGCGGAACCTCATCGATCAAACAGTCTCCCTATGCCCTGCCAACCTAGGTTTAGCCGCAACTAAACTCCTGTCTAGCCTAGTCTAAAATCCTAGTGTAAATCCATGTCCATTATCGACACCACTCGAAAATGGTTGAGTTTGATTTGAATGTGCTTGTATGTTAAATGACTGTGTGTGTGGGAATTTCATAACTCGCTACTCGAAAGGAATGAGGAGAGGATTAGCCCGCGAATATCCTAAGAGCCAATCCAGGAACCCTATGGTGAAGGAAAAAGGAATTTAGGGTCGCTCCAAGCCCAGACTCAGACTCAGATCAGTTACCTACAAGTTCTAATCTAACGACCCAAGGATAGTTTTGGAATTTGGGGTAGGTTGATATAAAGGATAGGAACCGAGGTATATCTCGGCGCTTCAGACACTCACGAAAAACCACTGAAACACGCAATCACAATTCGCCCAATTCTGACGTGTAACACGGCAGACCAAAACTGTTTAGAATAGTGAAAGACGACTATCACAGTAGCTAGACGCTGAGACTGAATCCTCTCCCTTCCCCCGCAATCGTATTTATAGACCCCACATGTCTGAAAAAAAATGGCGTCCTTTGCGAACACGCTCTGCCCAAGCGAAGCTTCTTATCACTAACTACACAGGGTCTAATTTCAACCATGCCATGCAGATCCGCCGTTCTACAAATTGTGTGTACGCATATTCACTATGATCAACCGTAGGTTATCACTCAAGTCATTCGGTATGGCCGATACACAAAATCTGTTGATCGCTGACCATAAAAGCTTGTTGCGATTAATTAAGCCTTCCCGACCGCTAGCGCGCTGGACAAAGACCACTAGAATGCTATTCATACTAGTCGTGTCAAACTCGCCATCTCATACCAAACAAGCGCAATTGTATATTTGCAATCAACATAATAGCTTTCTCCGTATCGTTCCATAATAACCTTCCATTATTTAGTTATTCATATTTTATTCAGCGCGCAGCCAAATCGGCTCTGATCCCTACACATTCCGCAGGAATGCGACAAAAAAACGTGACCTGAACTCTGTTCCTGGAACCAAACCACGCGTCGGCTCATTGTTTTTTGCTAACTTACCCTGAGCTACGCAAAACCCCAAACGTTATATGAACCGATTCTCGTATTCAAAACAGCGCGGCGATGGGCTAGCCCTCTGTCACGCAAAATGAAGTATCAAATGTACTGACTCTCGTGTACCATTACAGCCCCCTCCCAGATCTTGAGACACTGTTTATCTCAGTTAACATGGCGCAAGGATCTGATTACCACTATATACTACCCATGCTTTGTCCATATCTACTCTATATGTATGGACATCTCAAATCATGTACACAGACCGATGAATCTGTCAATTATGTATATAATATTTACACAACTCGATTGAGCTCTCTCCTGTCTTATCTTATTTATCTATCTAACTATACAACCTCGCTTACCCGCAACTTATCCATATTCGTATTACTATACATATACATTTTTTTTTGTTTTTTTTTTTTTGTTTTTGTTTCTTTCTAAACCATGCAAGATCCTTAAATCTACAAAGTAGTTACTCAAATTTACAGCTTACAGCTTAATTATATAACTTATATACACTACCTTATTTATCTACGCCCTTATTCGTCCTCACATAATACCTGGCTATATTTATAGTATTGAAGTTACCCAATATCTCATTTGAAACCGGATCTACTAAAGTATAACAGTTCGGATATACCACTGCCGAAATAACATAAGGCCCTTTATACAACAATGAAAATTTCCGCATGATTTTATGTTCTTTATTTGAACGCACAAAAGTCTTAAGTTTCACATAATCACCTATACGATAGACTTCTAACTTACGCCGTTTGTCTGCCTGTCGCTTACGTCGTTCACTAGAACTTTTAGAGTTTTCTATCGCTACATTCCGCACCTGTTCCGTATCTCGCACACTATGACCTAATAACCATTCATCGCCTAATTCCTTGTCAATAGTTAACGGTTCCCGCCTACCAAACGCTAACTCATTAGGCGCAAAGCCTGTGCTTGTGTGTTCGATATTATTATAGCAATTCTGAATATCCGGTAACACGTCGACCCAACTACGATTACTTCCGCCGCAATAAGTTCTAATTAGTCGACCTAGCTCGCGATTCACTCTTTCTACGCTATTAGAATTTGGACAATACACCGACGTATAAGTGACCCGAATCCCTAGCTGTTTGGGACCAAATTCCCAAACTTTCGATATGAACTGTGGTCCTGAGTCTGTAATTATAGTTTCGATAGGTATTTCCCTATGAAATCTCTTTGTACAAGCGAGCACGCTCCTACCTGTAGCTTTTCGCATTGGATACAATTTTATTATTTTACTGTACACGTCTTGAATCTCATACAAATACAATACAAATTTCTTTATTGCACACAGTAAAACAACACAGGACAGATAATACAATCGTAAAGGTGTACAATATTCTTCAGGCGAGCTTATCTATTACAGTTTTTACAGTTATTACAGTTTTATTACAGTTTATTAACATAACAGAACAAAATTGATTTACAATGGCCCCACACTAGGCGAACCTGTATCGTGGGTGCCAAACATTGGATTATACATTTGAGAGTATGCCCGGTTTCGGCATCGGCGCATATAGTGTTATTATTATTATTAGGTAAGTAGGTGTAATAGGTTATATTTATTTAATTATTTATTTATTTAGTATTTTTAGATTAAGCATGCATAATTGTATTGTGTTAATTGTGTATTAATATAAGACTTTTATATTAATATATTTGAAAATGTATTTATAACTTTATTATTATTTATCTTTTCAATAGGACCTATCGAGATCATCGTAAACGATTGCTACAGGGCCTCATTCACCCAGCGACTTTAATAATATTTTCTATGGCTGTGTAATTAAGTTTCATGAGATAGTTGTTCAGCTTTATTTTTGCCTCTCTCATTGTGAGGCTAACTAGGTCAGTGATTTCTTTAATTAGTTTGTTGTAGATAAACGGGTGTAGAAATTCTGGGAGTCTCTGCGCAAAAGATGTCTTTACCCGTTTAACAGGAATTCTAGGAACCCGCCGCCGGTCTAGCTGTAAACATTGGAGAGAAACTCTGTGTTTTAGAAGTGCTGACCTATAGACGAAGAGACCGCGCACGCTTAGAAGTTTCGAGTCTTTATGCAGCTTTTCTGTGGGGTATTTTATTTCTTTCTTAAGCATAACTTTAATGACTGATCTCTGTGCCCTTTCTAACTCAATCAGATGAGTTTTTGCGGCTCCGCCCCAAATGGGAAGGCAGTAGCAGATCAAGGACTGGCATATGGCTATATAGATTTCTCTTAGTAGTTCCTTTTCTGCGGAGTTACGCAGCAGCTTCATAATATTAATTACTTTTCTGACCCTACCAGACATAATGTGGATGTGCTCTTTGAAAGACAGAAATTGGTCCAGCTTGATACCCAGGTATTTAATGGCGCTGGTTCTGAAAAGTTCAGGACATTGACACGTTACGCTGTTTGGTGTGTTTTGTTCATCGCCAATCTCAGTCCTCCACTTGCCACAAAAATGAGCCTTGACACTGAGTGGTGAAGGCGGCTCGGATGCCCGGGTCCTGTGAAACGTTACAAATTTCGTCTTATCAGTATTAAGTGTGAGTAGATTCGCACCCAACCAGTCCGCAATCATGGCCATACCCTGATCCGCTCTTCTGGCCGCTGCTTCCCACGAAGAACCACGAAAAACTACCGCAGTATCATCGGCGTAGCAAAACAGTTGTCCGTCGCAGTTCCTGACTGAGGAGATGTCATTTAGATATATTATAAATAAGGTAGGGCCCAGGATACTTCCCTGAGGAACACCAAAAGTCACAGTGTTTGAATCACTTACACTGTTATTTATCTTAATCCTTTGCCTCCTCAGTGACAGGTAGCTCCGAAACCACTCCAAAACAACACCTCTGATTCCGAAACTTTCCAACTTATTTAGAAGAATCGGCACCGAGACGGTATCGAAAGCTTTTGCTAGATCTAGAAATACTCCGATACAAGCTTCGCCTCCGTCCAGCACCGATGTGACGAGATTTACCAGGTCACCGACCGCATCCTCTGTCGACATTCCACGCCTAAAACCATACTGTCTGTTAGATAATAAGTTGTGATTCTCTATAAAGTTTACTAGTCGCTTATTAACTATTTTCTCTAGTACTTTTGAGAAGGTGGCCAGAAGAGATATAGGGCGGTAATTGGCTGGGTCATTTTTAGGACCGGATTTATGTATAGGTGATACTGCAGCAGTTTTCCATACCTCTGGAAATTTCCCGTCTGACATGCTGATGTTGCAGATATGAGCTAGGGGGCCCGCCAGTGACTCGTTTAATCTTTTAATTAACTTATTATTAATCCCATCAAGACCCGGAGCACTCTGCGTTGGTAGATTTTTTATGATGGTTTTTATTTCTAATGCGTCTGTTGGGTTTAGGAATAAAGATGGTACGGATTCAGCTGCGACAGTTCTTTTTGAAGCCAAGGAGTCCTCCGTTTCGCCCAGGGTACTGAGGGTCTTGTTTGCTAGTTTTTGGCCTATCGTTGAAAAATACTCATTACATTTATTTATCGATGCTAGTTCATCAATTTCTATCGTCAGTAAACTTGTAGCGGAGCTTTTAGGTGTTTTTGTGTAGCAGATGTCTTTTATCGTAGTCCATAGTTTTTTCGGGCTATAGCGGCTTTGCTCTAACATTTGTTTTTCGTGTTCGTGTTTTAGTGTATGCAGCAAGTTTGTAAAAAAGTTTCTGTATCTAAGGTAAGTCGTTTTCTTTATTATGCAATCCGGATCTTTCCTGTATTTGGCGTGTAACGTGTCCCGGTTTTTCATACATTTTATGAGACCAGGAGTGATCCACGGTTTAATGTTATACTTTGATCTACTTACAGTGATGGTTTTTGTGTTTTTATTTATTATTGATGTTATAGTTTCCATAAAAATATTGGCTGCTTCCTCAAGATCATCTAATTCTGTAACCCTGGTCCAGTCAATAGCTTCTATTTCCGATTCCACGCTTGCATAATCGATTTTGGTAATAAGACGTTTTTTACTGGGTTTTGTTGCAGCATAATTAAGACCAACAATGGCTACGTAATGGTCTGTTATGTCTGTTTTACAAACAATAGCCTCTGCTTGAATTTTTTGAGAAATAAAGATGTGGTCTAAGCATGAATCTTGTCGTGTTGGTTGTGTTATAGCTGGAATCAGGCCATGTTCTGCTGTTATGCATAAGTAATCAAATTTCTTTTTCTTATTTGTATCTGCTAGGATGTCTATATTTATATCGCCTGCCAGCAATATTTGTTTCCCTTTACTTGGCGTGGAATTAAGTAATTCTTCTAGGGATTCCAAGAAGGAGGTTGGGTTCTCAAAAGAAGGGGAGCGATAGCGATCATATATATATTGATATCCGAATTTACCTACGGGCAATGGCCCATAAAGATCCGAGAAAACTTTCTCACCCAACTTTTCCGCCAACACCGGTGTACAAGGACCAACGGTATTGTTAGTACTTGGTTTGACCTTTTGACATATGTCACAACTTCTTATCACCGTGCTAATCACCCTACTCATATGAAGAAAATAATATCTGTCTTTCATCAGTGCTAATATTTTATATCTGCCGTAGTGACCTATTTCTTCATGTATGTGTAAAATTAGTTCCTCCTGTAGTGATTTCGGAATTACTAACAACTGTACGTTCCGCTTCGGCACGTGAAAATATAACGTATCACCTACTAGCTTGTAATTATCAAACCCTCTCGTTCCCGTATCTACCACCCTACGTCTGATACAACCGCTAATTCGATTTAACCGCTCATCTTCGCTTTGTAATCTCGCAATGTCCCGTAAACTCGAAATAACACTTGCGGTATTCGATGCCTGAAACCAGAATATTCCCGGCTGAACAGTCATACTGTCAATCATGCCTCCAGGTCCCGTTATTTGCCTGCTTAGCGTGTCGGCAATTTGATTATCAGTCCCTCGCACAAATTCTATGTCGTAATCGAATTGCTCTAAAAACATAACCCACCTAGTTACGCGTGCCCCCAATAAAGTCCACGACTTAATGAACGTCAAACTTTTATGATCAGTTCTAATAATAACTTTTTCTCCCCGCAAATATATCTCAAATCGCTTTAAAGTGTATATAACTGCATACATTTCCTGTTCGCTGACAGACCATCTAGTTTGAGCTCCCTTAAATGCCTGCGAACAAAACCCTATAATTCGTTCCTGGCCCGAGTCATGTAATTGATAAACATAGCCCCCAATTCCTATAGCGCTGGCGTCACATTGGACATAATACGTTTTTCCCGCCAATGGCTGACTCAAAATTATACTTTCTAAGAATTGGTTTTTTATCTCGTCAAAAGCACTCTGCACCTGCGCACTCCAGACGAATTTGACTCCAGACCGTAATAAATTGTACAAGGGCTGTGTTAACGTTCCAAAAATTTTTATAAACCTCCTAAAGTAATTTATGAACCCCAAAACCGCCCTCAATTGCCTGACAGTTCTGGGTGACGGATATAATTTAAGTGTTTCGATTTTGTCCGGGTCCATTTGCAAACCTTGTGTAGACAAAATATGCCCCAATAACTTGACCTTTTTTTGTGCGAACTCGCATTTTTTTAGTTTGCATGTGAAGCCCGCGTCTTTCAATTTATTCAGAACCGTGTCCACTTGAGACACATGTTGATCGAAGTCACCCTCAGTTAAAATCGCCAAATCGTCAACAAAATTTAAACAATATGACCTAACCTCTGGCCCTAAAATTAAGTCCATCGCCCTCGAAAATGAACCCACACTGGTTTTCAACCCCTGAGGTAAAACGTTGTAAACATAACTTCTGCCTTGATATACAAAACCCGTGTATCGTTTAGATTCGTCTGATAATGGTATAGAAAAATACGCATCTTTGATATCAATAACCCCTATGTAGTTTATACGGCGCCCCGATTGCAATATCTCACTCATTAAAGGTGTAGTTTCAACTTCCCCAACCATTCCCGTGTTTAATTGTCGTGCATCTAGCAATATACGGACCTCCCCTGACTTCTTTAGTGCACAAGTCAATGGACTGCTGAAATCCGTAGATTGCCTGCTAATAATACCTATCTGTTCCATTTCTTCCAAACGTTTTGTTACTTTATCGCGATATGCGAACGGTATGGGATAGCTTCGTTTTACGAAAGGCGTTTCATCTCTCATTTTTATCTCATGTATATATTTATTTGTCCGACCTACCCTATCGCTAAACAACTCTGCATGTTTATTTAATACCGGCAATAACTTTGTTTTGTGTTCAACAGGTATTGATGAATTATTCACATATTCCTCTATCATATTTCTACTGGTATCTTGGTTCTGCAATTCCATTGTACAACAGCAAGAATCCTGATTAGGACCAGTACCTAATGGTATTTCACACATCCGCCCGGCGCTTCGTATAATTAGCCTCTTATTACCCTCACACATTAAACTGGCTCGCGTCTGTTGTATAAAATCAAACCCTAAAATTAAATCTTTAGGCACCCTTGTTAATACTAGCATTGGAGTATCGATAACGCATTCACCTATTGTTAATGGTAACGTAACTAACTTATCAACCTTTTCCTTACTGACCCCAAATGCACCTGTGATTCTCAAACTTGGAATCGGTATTTCCGTCGGTTTTCCCAATTGCCTGCATACTTCATCGTACACTCCCCGACTTATTACACTGATTTCGCTCCCCGAATCAATCAAACTCCTTACAACAATATTCCCAATACGCACATCTATCTCAGGTAATGTCAATGTACTACATAAATCGCGCCCACACTCAGTCGAATCGTCGTCTCTGAATATCGTATGTAAACGCCTGTCATTTCGATCTCTACAATTCGATCTAGATTTTTCATCTAAACACACGGCATATCCATGCGCTTTATGCGCTAATAATTGAATAAATTCATTCCCACCCACGTTCGAGTCCAAATTACACAATTCATACAGTCTATGCTTTTTTTCAATTTGATCGGCTGTCCACCCAAAACGTAATAAATATCTGAGCGCGAACGACCCGCGCGAGTCCACTAGTTTTTTGAATTCGAACTTATCGCATTATTTCTGTCACTTGAACTTTGCCCTGCCTCTATATTATCTCCTGAACTATGATTGCCCCTTTGGAACCCTATTGCCTTGAAACTAGCCTGAGGCTGTCTACCTCTACCGCGAAAATAACCGCGAGCGCGCGTCCCAAATTCGTTTCGCGCCTTCGTTCCCGCGTTACAATTATTCCTACGACTCACCGCGTTATATTTCATCGTATTTACTCGCATAGCTCGATATTGCCCACGCATGTAGCTATTCCGCCTTACGTCGTTCGTAATCATTGTCTCCGAACTCTGCAACGCACTTAATCCCCCATCGACATTCCGTTCTAAATGCCGAAGTAACTTGACCGCATCTCGTATAGTCATTGGTTCCTTTCTAGCAAAAACGCTACCTGAATATATACCTGAATATGACCGGTTTACACAATTGCGATTTGATTTTCCGAGATGGGTTTGAACTAGCGGTTACCTCAAAAGGTCCGTAACGTTTTGAAACCTTCAACTCTGCGCAATTTGAGCTGGATGTTATCGAAACGTAGTCATTAGCGCTTTAGGAGATCTAACCCACACCATAGCGAAATGCATACTTCGGTAAATTCCGATCTATGAATTCCACTAGCCTCAGCACGTCCTCAACTGAGCCTAATCATATATATTTGACTCAGCCTACACATTAGACCTCCAGCGAAATTTACATTTAATTTAAAGATGCAACTTGAATCCAACCTGACCCAAGGCAAAGCAAAACAACCTACCCGATCCTAAACAATGAACTTTAGACTATAATTTGATCTCTTCGCGCGTCCCCGACAACACTCAAATGTCAAAATATCAACAGGATAGGTTATCTGTGTTGACACCGGTTTAACTTTGTTCTGAATTTGTTATTTCCATCCGCGGAACCTCATCGATCAAACAGTCTCCCTATGCCCTGCCAACCTAGGTTTAGCCGCAACTAAACTCCTGTCTAGCCTAGTCTAAAATCCTAGTGTAAATCCATGTCCATTATCGACACCACTCGAAAATGGTTGAGTTTGATTTGAATGTGCTTTTATGTTTAATGACTGTGTGTGTGGGAATTTCAAAACTCGCTACTCGAAAGGAATGAGGAGAGGATTAGCCCGCGAATATCCTAAGAGCCAATCCAGGAACCCTATGGTGAAGGAAAAAAGAATTTAGGGTCGCTCCAAGCCCAGACTCAGACTCAGATCAGTTACCTACAAGTTCTTATCTAACGACCCAAGGATAGTTTTGGAATTTGGGGTAGGTTGATATAAAGGATAGGAACCGAGGTATAGGCTCTGCCCAAGCAAAGCTTCTTATCACTAACTACACAGGGTCTAATTTCAACCATGCCATGCAGATCCGCCGTTCTACAAATTGTGTGTACGCATATTCACTATGATCAACCGTAGGTTATCACTCAAGTCATTCGGTATGGCCGATACACAAAATCTGTTGATCGCTGACCATAAAAGCTTGTTGCGATTAATTAAGCCTTCCCGACCGCTAGCGCGCTGGACAAAGACCACTAGAATGCTATTCATACTAGTCGTGTCAAACTCGCCATCTCATACCAAACAAGCGCAATTGTATATTTGCAATCAACATAATAGCTTTCTCCGTATCGTTCCATAATAGCCTTCCATTATTTAGTTATTCATATTTTATTCAGCGCGCAGCCAAATCGGCTCTGATCCCTACACATTCCGCAGGAATGCGACAAAAAAACGTGACCTGAACTCTGTTCCTGGAACCAAACCACGCGTCGGCTCATTGTTTTTTGCTAACTTACCCTGAGCTACGCAAGACCCCAAACGTTATATGAACCGATTCTCGTATTCAAAACAGCGCGGCGATGGGCTAGCCCTCTGTCACGCAAAATAAAGTATCAAATGTACTGACTCTCGTGTACCATTACAATATCATATACTAATATATCAAATACATACTAATACATGCTTATACTTAGCATTGATGAGAAAGATAGTGTTCTTTCAACAAACAATTTTAAAAAATGTAAGTTGACGGACTGTCTCTGATTTGATTTGAAGTTGTACTAATTATAATATAGGTATAGGACAACTGTGGTGCTGCTACCATGTACGGTTGTTGCCCTGCCTACCATGAGATAGGTCCTGGGTTCAATCCCCGGCTGGGGATAAAGAAAACAAAACCCAGTCTTGTCATCATTGTTTCTGGTTCCCACAACCAAGGGTACCCTAGTGTGGGGCCAGGAGCACTGTATGTGCCTGTATGTAAATGTTTATTATTTTCAGATTTTTCAAAAAGTACAGATTGCCAGGGGTTCTGGCTTGTGGAGATGGTACTCATATGTCTTTAGTTACCTAATGAACACGAGGAGAGATACTATAACAAAAAAGGGTGACATTCCGCAATAGACTTACTATCATATGAATGATATGATAGTAAGTCTATTGCGGGGAGCGCAATTGTTGATAGATTAAGGACTAAAATAAATGATATTTAACTAGCTAAATTTGTTTTATTCATGTCTTGGTACTTAAGTTATCTCACATTAGAGACGTTTGCCCAGCAATGGGATATTATATATTAGTAATAATAATTAAATATTTTTCACACATCTTCTCTTTGTTGGGTACAAAACTGAAAAAAGAAATAATGTACAAGTTAGTAGAAATATTTTACATAAAACTATATAAGTATACTATACTTACATGATTACATGAATAAATAAATTATATTATACATATATACATATACATATTTACAGGAAAAGTAAACATGGTTTAGAAAACTCGTGGGGAAAATGTCATTAAAATTATACTAAGGGCACTTTTAAAATTAAAATTTATATTAAGTAACAATTCAGGGCATATTTCCTACATAACTATATCCTACCCAAACCTGATAGTAAAGTATAGAATTACCTGCTTCGTCAATATATTATTTCACAAATTCATTTGAAGGACTGCTATAGTATTAATACTATAGGGGTCTGAGCATTTTGCAGAGCAGCCTGGGAAGTCTGTGCAGCCTTTGCCCTAAGATGTTCAACTTTCAATCCCATCAGCCTTGATACGTCCAACATGCTTATGCTGGCTGGAATATTAATAAAACAATTTGCTGTACATTTTCCTTTAGGATATGAAAACAATTAACATTGTTATTCTTATTTATCTAAACTTTGTACACCTTCTTACAAAAGCATTATATTCTGATAGGGACAAAGTTTAAGATAAAGAAAACTACATACCTTGATTCATTCCTTTGCAGTCCTAACTGCTCTAAAGGGGTTGAAGATGTCTGCGCACTCCCCCCACGGGTCAGGTCAACGAACCTCTTCCCGAAGAATCGCCTCTGTCCACACCTGTGGACAGGTCATGGTCAGAGTGTCTATAAGACTCCAACCCAGGTCATAGGATGGCCCTTGCGGGCGGTGGTCTTCATGTGGCGCTGGTATGCAGTGGGTGATCGCCGGCTAGGCAACCAGGTCGCGTGGCAGGCGGCGGCGGTCGGGCAGGCGCGCGTGGTGCGGCGCCAGTTCGGCGATGTGCGGGTGTTGTGAAGCATCCGCACGCGCGAACATGCCCTTCGCCAGCCTCTGGACAAACTGGTCCACGGTTTCCCATCTTAGGTCCCTCTGGATTGTCGCGTTCCTCATGTAGCGGGGGGCGCCGACGATGGTACGCAGAGAGAGGTTCTCTTGGGCTCGGAATCTCCGTTTGTTCGTCTCCGAACACAGGGCGTACCATGCTGGGGTCGCGTAGGTGAGGCGGGATCTCGCGTAGGTCTTGTAGATCCCGAGCTTCGCCCTCAGAGGGAGGCTGCAATACACCTATTTATAAAGCTACATTTCTATCCACTTGAATCTTTTATCTGTAATTTTTCGTTCACCTCGTAAACACTTCAAATTCCACGAATTCCCACCCAAGTGTGGTCAAAAATAGAGTAGTTAACAACAAAAAGGCGAAATCGACGGTCGATTATACACAATCGATGCTACATCTCTAATGTTTTGATTACGACAATGGTTCGGTTATGGTTCAGCTTCGGTCTCCACTAAAACTTTAGCGCGATACCGAATTTCATTGAACCGAACCAAAGTTGAATTACAACTGGAACTGAACCAGAACCATACCTTTGACGTTCGTTGACTATACAAAATAGCGCGATCGGCCCCCAGTTCTTGTCATTACTTAAATATTACTGGTAAACTATAGAGAAATGTATGGTCTAAATAGAGGGAGCACAATTTCTTACGATACCACATCCAAACTTATAAATTACCTGATTACATACATACACGGAGCATGAAAAACCAATAAACTTGTCATTAAAATTTTGCTGTATTACATTAAAATAAAGAGTGTATCTCCATCCCTTCTATTGTGCGATGGTATGGAACTCTTCGTTTGCGAGCAAGAATCGCACTTGACCTTGTATTTCATCTGATGTATTTTTACTTGTTTGCCTTTGCCCCTGCAATAAAATTGATACAAATTTTATTGGAGAAGTCGAAAAGGTTAAAAAAGCCGGTCAAGGGCGGTCGGATTCGCACCCGAAGGGTTCCGAACAATTTTACAAGAAAACTTAAGCTCTAAAAAAACAAGAAAAATACTTGGATTTGAACCCAGAACATTCAGATTGCGCAACTGATATCGAACCAATTGCGTCATCATATTGTTTCGATAAGTCACGAAATTTACGATCATGTTTTGAATTATATTGAGATCTAATCTAAGTCTGGTGGCGCTAGTGTAGTCTTATAAATCTCTGACGCCACCTAGGGCATTATAACGTACAAAAAAACATGCAGCCGTCTCTGTCTAAGCAAGGAGCAAAGAGGCCTAACGCCATCTGTTTCTGGACGGCAGTTTTAGCTTTCTTCCGGAGCACGATTTTTTGTTCGGGATAGCTAGTCTCCTTGTATAATTAGTCTATGGTGCTAATTATAGCCTCACACCTAGCTTATATATTTAATAAATGTGCTGACGATGGAGCTTTCCCAGACCTCGTGAAACACAGTAACTGATACCTCGGGAGACAAGGGTGATCCTTCAAATTTCAGACCAATATCTGTTCTTCCAGCATTTCAGCCAACAAATTTCCAGCAAGATTATACTCAATCAAATGCTCTCACACTTCAACCGTACTAAGCAACTGCACGCCATACAATACGGTTTCACGGGGTAAATCGACAACGGATGCAGGTATATATCCCTTATATCTCATATGTATTCTGCATGGGAGGCCACACGGGATGCTATCGGAGTTTTTTGCGATCTGTCGAAGGCATTTGATTGTGTTGATCATAATATGCTATTAATCAAATTAAATCATTACGGAGTCAGAAATAAAGCGTTGGATCTACTAAGATCATACCTAAGCAATATAATTCAACAGGCGGAAGTCAACGGCTTTAAATCTGATGGATCGGGAGTAAAAATTGGCGTTCCACAAGTTTCCATTCCCTTTCTTATGCCTGGGGGGCGATCGCGGTAAAAAATATCAACCGAACCATAGCTGAACCATAACCGAAACACGACTTTAAGGACTATTCGTATCGCGCTAATGTTTTGACAGATGGTTGAACCGAAGTTCGATTGGAATTGGACCATAACCGCTGTCAAACGAACGGTTTTGTTAAAGTTATTAAGGAGCTACTTTTTCACGACCGTTGTAGAATTGTTGAGATGAAAAGTGGGTGAAAATCGTGAAATTGATGTATCTGGACTTTGGAAATGGCCTACGAGTGTGATGTAGCTATAGCGCGAGCCTAATCTAAAACAGGGAATCGGAGTTTATCAAGCGAAATTGTCTGTCGAAGGAGTTAGCTTGTGGACACATTAATTACCTACTCAGTTGACCCTTAATTTGCCACCAACCAGTGCTTTGGATGTGGACACGAAGGTTAGTAACACTATACAAAGTACTAGAATGTATCACATTTACTTTTGTTTGGACATGAACAATTTTTATTCCGTTTCCCAAAAACAGAACTAAGTGAGCTTAGTAACAGTGCTTACATTTTGTTTCAGGTACCTGGTTGTTTAGCATTTTGCCACAGGCTCCTACCAGACGATTGGATGAGAAAGCAGGAAACATTGTGTTTACCATTCAAGTGTCTCCACAATTGTAAAACAAGTCACCTTAGCATTCAACAAGCCAGAAATCTTAAATTTCCCTTTCAACTTCGTGATAGGGAGCAAATTAAAAGGAAGTAAGTAACTATATGTTAACATCATTCCATTCAATTCAAATCAGATTACATTTACCTACGGCTGGGTGTACGCCTCCTCTTTACCACACTATCTACTCTGGTCCTGAGCCTCCCGCAGCCACTGCTTGCCAGCCAGCGTCTCAGCGTCCATCTATCCGGTGGTCTGCGTTTCTGCCTCATACATCATACAATTCCTATTTATTAGTTTGCCTATCACAATTTATTTTAGATTATTACTTTTGGTTTGGTAACGAACAAAAAAAGCATACCAAGATTGTGTGGCTTATAAGTTTTAATATATACTTTACTGCACAAAACAGAGAATCCAAAAAAATATATAAAGGTAAAAACATGTACAAAGGCGAGCTTATCTCTAACAGGAAATGTCTCCCAGCAAACCTTGATTGGAGGGGTAAAAAAGAAACTACAGGTAGAGCTACATATGTGCACAACATTAAATACTTACCAATATCTACATAATACTAAAATATATATCATATACTAATATATCAAATATATACTAATACATGCTTATTTAGATATATTGATGAGAAAGATATATACAAACAAATAATTTAAAAAAATGTAAGTTGACGGACTGTCTCTGATTTGATTTGAAGTTAATTATAATATAGGTATAGGACAACTGTGGTGCTGCTACCATGTACGGTTGTTGCCCTGCCTACCATGAGAGAGGTCCTGGGTTCAATCCCCGGCTGGGGATAAAGAAAAGAAAACCCAGTCTTGTCATCATTGTTTCTGGTTCCCACAATCCAGGGTACGCTAGTGTGGGGCCAGGAGCACTGTATGTGCCTGTATGTAAATGTTTATGTATAAATGTTTATTATTTTCAGATTTTTCAAAAAGTACAGATTGCCAGGGTTTCTGGCTTGTCGAGATGGTACTCATATGTTCATAGTTACCCCTAATGAACATGAGGAGAGATACTATAACAAAAAAAGGTGACATTCTATGAATGATATGATGGTAAGTCTATTGCGGGGAGCGCAATTGTTGATAGATTAAGGACTAAAATAAATGATATTTAACTAGGTAAATTTGTTTTATTCATGTCTTGGTACTTAAGTTATCTCACTTTAATTATTCTCACATTAGAGACCTTTGCCCAGCAATGGGATATTATATGTTAGTAATAATAATTAAATATTTTTCACACATCTTCTATTTGTTGGGTACAAAACTGAAAAAATAAATAATGTACAAGTTAGTAGAAATATTTTACATAAAACTATATTAGTATACTATACTTACATGATTGCATGAATTAATAAATTATAGCTAATATTTTCTAAAGCATATTTACAGGAAAAGTAAACATGGTTTAGAAAACTCGTGGGGAAAATGTCATTAAAATTATACTAAGGGCACTTTTAAAATAAAAATTTATATTAAGTAACAATTCAGGGCATTTTTCCTACATAACAATATCCTACCCAAACTGATAGTAAAGTATAGAATTACCTGCTTCGTCAATCTATTATTTCACAAATTTCATTTGAAGGACTGCTATAGTATGAATACTATAGGGGTCTGAGCATTCTGCAGAGCAGCCTGGGAAGTCTGTGCAGCCTTTGCCCTAAGATGTTCAACTTTCAATCCCATCAGCCTTGATACGTCCAACATGCTTATGCTGGCTGGAATATTAATAAAACAATTTGCTGTACATTTTCCTTTAGGATATGAAAACAATTAACATTGTTATTCTTATTTATCTAAACTTCGTACACCTTCTTACAAAAGCATTATATTCTGATGGGGAACAATTTTAAGATAAAGAAAACTACATACCTTGGTTCATTCCTTTGCAGTCCTAACTGCTCTAAAGGGGTTGAGGATGTCTGCGCACTCCCCCCACGGGTCAGGTCAACGAACCTCTTCCCGAAGAATCGCTTCTGTCCACACCTGTGGACAGGTCATGGTCAGAGTGTCGATAAGACTCCAACCCAGGTCATAGGATGGCCCTTGCGGGCGTTGGTCTTCATGTGGCGCTGGTATGCAGTGGGTGATCGCCGGCTAGGCAACCAGGTCGCGTGGCAGGCGGCGGCGGTCGGACTGGCGCGCGTGGTGCGGCGCCAGTTCGGCGATGTGCGGGTGTTGTGAAGCATCCGCACGCGCGAATATGCCCTTCGCCAGCCTCTGGACAAACTGGTCCACGGTTTCCCATCTTAGGTCCCTCTGGATTGTCGCGTTCCTCACGTAGCGGGGGGCGCCGACTATGGTACGCAGAGAGAGGTTCTCTTGGGCTCGGAATCTCCGTTTGTTCGTCTCCGAGCACAGGGCGTACCATGCTGGGGTCGCGTAGGTGAGGCGGGATCTCGCGTAGGTCTTGTAGATCCCGAGCTTCGCCCTCAGAGGGAGGCTGGAGTACACTTATTTATAAAGCTACATTTCTATCCACTTGAATCTTTTATCTGTAATTTTTCGTTCACCTCGTAAACACATCAAATTCCACGAATTCCCACCCAAGTGTGGTCAAAAATAGAGTAGTTCACAACAAAAAGGCGAAATCGACGGTCGATTATACACAATCGATGCTACATCTCTAATGTTTAGATTACGACACTGGTTCGGATAAGGTTCAGCTTCGGTCTCCACTAAAACTTTAGCGCGATACCGAATTTCATTGAACCGAACCAAAGTTGAATTACAACTGGAACTGAACCAGAACCATATCTTTGACGTTCGTTGACTATATAAAATAGCGCGATCGGCCCCCTGGTATAACGTATTAACGATCTGACTTTCATGGTGGAGAAATTGACTGACATAGTGTTGTTTGCTGATGATACTTCACTGGTCTTCAAAATTGAAAGACAAAAAGATGATTTTGATGATGATAATGGAGTAGTAGCGTTAGACAGCAGCACGTTAGAATTAGTAAATGACACAAAGTTTCTTGGAATAACCATTGATAGCAAATTGCAGTGGGGACCCCACATAGATAAATTACCTGGTAAATTAAGTTCTGAGGCTTACACTGTTAGGAACATCAGACAAAACACAGATGTGGCTACATTTAGGCTACTATATTTTAGTTACTTTCATAGTATCATGTCCTATGGTATCTTGTTGTGGGGGAAAGCAGCGGATATTCAAACTATTTTTATTTTACAAAAAGAGCTATTCGAGGGATTTATAACTTAAAATGCACAGACTCCTTAAGAGAGCTTTTTAAAGAAATAGACGTACCAACTGTAGTTAGACATTTTATTTTCGAAAATATAATGTTTGTACAAAAGAACCTTACAACATTTTCCAAACTAAGCGATAGATGTAAACCAAACCCAAGAAATAATCACAGACAACTTGCGCCCCGCTTCAGCCTCGCGAAGGTTAGCAATTCTTTCAAGGGTCAATGCATTCTCAACTACAACAAGATACCTCTGGCAATTAAAAACCATGTTGAAGCGACTTTTTCGAAAAAGGGATGTAACAATGTTCAAGATTACTTAAATGACGGGACTGTATGGGGTTAATCTGGCTCAACACAAACCTTACTGTTAATAACTTTGTAATTATTTATTCCTGCTTATTAATGATTATAATTCATATTATAATATTTGTATTAGTTAAGCACAATTTTTTTTAAAAGAGATCTATAAATCAATCTGTGGGAGTTTCTAGGCCCTTCCTCTCCCACAGTGGTCCAATGTAGAGAAGTGGCAAAAAATGACGATTGCTAAGTATATGTAAATATCTACAGTAATAAAGACATTTGGAATTTGGAACATTATATTCGTTAAGAGTAGGCTCTACCCCTGTGTATGGTTAGTTAGCTATTTCGTATGTATATTAATAAGGCTTTGAATGAATAAAAGTATTTAAAGGTATAAGTTGTAATCCGTGTTTCATCATTATATTGAGATAGCTAGGTTCGTGCACAAGCAAATGCCTACGTGATAGGATAACCAGGCTGTGCTAGCCCAAAGGGTGCCCCGTCACAGAGTGAACGTGACCGCGAGCGTTGCCGCGTACAAGACGGAAGGTACACTCTCTTAAATGCTCGCACAGCGAGGCATTTGTGGCAAAATCTGGGTTGCAAGTCGCGTACCGAATCGCATGGCAATAGCAATAGCGAGGGCCCGAAATGTCCGTTTTTTTGTAGCCGGTGCGGCGCGTCTCTGCGCTGTTGATAAGTCAAGCCCTGCATTCTGTAGCCAGTGCGGCGCGTCTCTGCGCTGTTGATAAGTCAAAACCTGCATTTTGCGCCCTCGCTATTGCTATTGCCATGCGATTCTGTACGCGACTCGCAGCCCTGATTTACACACGACATTGCAACTATTTCTCGCATGTCTTCACGTGTGAACGCATTTGAGGCTTCAATGAAAAAGCTCGTCCGCACAAATCGCACTGGAAAGGTTTCTCGCCTGTGTGAGTCCTCATGTGAGTGCGCATAGATTGGTGTTGTGAGAATGACCTCAAACATACCTTACACTGGAATGGTTTCTCGCCAGTGTGAATTCTTTTATGTTGTTTCAGTACCTCGTTGGTTGTAAATCCTTTCGGACAAAACTCACACTGAAAGGGCTTTTCACCAGTATGTGATCTCATGTGCACTTGCAAATAGGAATGTGTATAGTATGCCTTCGGGCACAACTGACACTGATAGACTTTTTGTCCAATATGTGTTTTCTTGTGCTCCCGGAACTCCGCAAGCTGTGTGAATCTTTGTTGGCATCCCTTACACTCAAAGTTATTTCTGAAGATGTGCATATTTTTGGAGTGCACAAGTAAATTAGACCTTAGTACAAATGCTTTTGGACAATTTTCGCATTTGTAAGGCTTCTCTCCTGAATGTGAATATTTCAAATGTGATTTCAATCTTTTTTCTTCTGCAAATGATTTATGACACAACTCACACTGAAAGGGTTTCTCCTTATTATGTGTTCTTCTATGTGTGGCCAAAGTACCTTTTTGTGCAAACGATTTATGACACAACTCACACTGAAAGGGTTTCTCCTTATTATGTGTTCTTCTATGTATGGCCAAAGTACCTTTTTGGGCAAAAGATTTATGACACACCTCACACTGAAAGAGTTTCCGGATAGTCGTATGCGTTTTTACGTGGTTTACTAAAAGCCTTTCATATGCAAATGATTTATGACAAACCTTACACTGAAAGGGTTTGTCGCCAGTATGTGTTTTGACGTGATTTTCTAATGAAATTTTTTGTATAAAAGATTTATCACACATTTTACACCGAAATGGTTTCTGGCCAGTATGGGTTCTAATGTGGTTTATCAAATTGCGCCTACTTGATAATGATAAATGACACACCTCACACTGAAAGGGTTTGTCGCCCATATGTTGTGTTCTTCTGTGAGTGATCAAATTAAAGTTTTGTGCAAATGATTTATGACACACCTCAGATTGAAAGGGTTTGTTGCCTGTATGTTTGTATATTATCAAACTTTTTTCATCTGGATGTGGTTTTTGTGCTTGGGAGGTACAGGGCCGTGTGTTGATGTTATTTTCCAAATATTCCGTGGCATCTGCATTATCATGCACATCTTCATCAGCAGTCATCACCTGCGTGTCATCTCGCGGAGAGATGTCGATAGAGAAAGCGCAGCATAACGTCAGCCGGCCAGGGCGACTCACCGAGGTCTGGAAGAACTCGTCTTGATTCTGTAAACACAGATACAATGAGACTGTGTGAAACTGTTTGGCGACGACAACAACTTCTGCGGCGCTTTGGTTGTGGCTCTTCTTACTATCCGAGAGGTCCCCGGTTCGATCCCCGGATGTTCATCTGTGTGATGTCGCTGTTTCTGGTACCCACGACACAGGTTATCTTAGTGTGGGGACAAAAGCAATGTATGCCTGTGTGTAAATGTTTATGTTTATGTCACGGGAACAAAACACAGTAGAGTCCAGTATAATAAGTACCTCCTTGTCACATATGAGTAGCATCGGCTGCAGCAGTCTGTACGAGTCCTGCACCTGCTCTCTGAAGCGCACTGATCTCTTCAAGTGAGCCACACACTCCCAGCAGAGTCTCGGAGACTGTAATAACTTCACATCTCCCTCCGTCTACAACAAAGTACAGTAAGGGGTCAAATTATTAGGGACAATGTTATATTTTGTTATAATACACTGGCCTCCAAAACTAAGTAATTATTTTTTTCTATATTATAGAAGTAACGAGATTTGAAATAAAAAACGTTGTATAGAAAATATTATCAGCTACCTTTGAAACTATAGTACAAACGTATTTTTTTTCGATTCCTTTTTATTTCGAAAGTGTATCTTATTTACTTCGAAAGTTATTGCAATTTTAAAAGTGTGATACTTAGTTTTGCAGTTTTAATATTTTTTACAAAGTGGTTTATAAAGAGTAATTGTCAGATACATTTATTTGCTTATAAAATTATATATCTCTGTATAAAAATAAAAGAGAACAATTTAAATGACCACCAGAACAATTGTTTCCTACCCAAAATGGGTAAATGCTAACAAAATGGGTAAATGATCACCAAAAGTTGCAGAAAATATCAGGGCAAAATACAGCGGTAGCTTAGGTGAAGGGTAAAGGGGGTGAGCGAAGCAAAGCCCCCTTTATCCTTCGTGTTAGGTTGAACATGTAAGAACAACAAAACATACTTAAAACATAAACATAAGTATACAAAACATAAAAATAAGTTTGGTGATCATTTATCCAAACACAATTTGGTGATCGTTTACTAATTCTGGCGTTAGTTTCGAATTTATTGTTAGTAAAATAAGTGCGTTTTTGGTGATCGTTTAAATATTAGGTCCTTACATATGAAATTGGCGTTTTGCATGGGAGGAACATAAAGTAGTTTTTTTTTTAATATAATATATTTATTTAATCAAAGTATGTACCATTGCTATCTAAACACTTTTGCCATCTCATAGGTAGTTCTTCGATCCCTTTACTAAAAATAACATTCGGACGGGAATAAATAAAATCTTTGAAGGCGGTTTGGACTGCCCCATCGGAGTTGAATTTTTTCCCTTTCAAGAAGTTATCCAAATTTCGAAAAAAATGGTAATCTGTTGTAGCAAGGTCCGGAGAGTACGGTGGATGTCTTAGACATTCCAATTGAAGCTCCTCTAATATGGTAGCCGTCTGTTGTGCAGTGTGTGGTCTAGCGTTTTCATGAAGCAGCGGTGGCCTAGAGCGATTGACCAGCCTCGGTTGTTTAGCAGCTAGCTTTTCCATCATGATTTGCAGTTGCTGACAATAGACATCTGCCGTTATCGTCTGGCCAGATTTAAGAAAGCTGTAGTGAACGACACCAGCACTAGTCCACTAAACGCTCACAAGTAACTTTTTTGGGACATGGTTAGGCTGGTTCGGCAGGGTTCAGCCATTGCGATGAGCGCTTCCGATTATCGTACAGGATCCACTTTTCATCACAGGTAATGATTCGATTTAAAATCCTTTCATTATTGTGCCGGGTGAGTAATGCAACGCAGCAGTCAACGCGCATTTGTTGATTTGCTTCACTCAGTTCGTGAGGTACCCACCTTTCAAGTTTTTTCACCTTCCCAATTTGCTTCAAGTGGATTAAAACACTTTTATCACTAACACCGCAGCCTGCAGCTAACTCGGACGTGGTTTGCGATGGATCCGCTTCCACAATAGCCTTCAATTCTTCATTATCAACTTTGGTCTCCGGCCGTCCACAGGGCTTGTTCTGCAGGTCGAAATTTCCAGAACGAAAACGTTGGAACCAAAAACGCACTGTGTTTTCTATTGCGGCACCGTCGCCATACACATTATTAATCCTTCGAGCCGTTTCTGCAGCACTGGTGCCACGATAGAACTCATACTCGTAAATAACGCGATATTTCAAGTTTTCCATTTTGTAAGCTGAGTGACGCAAGAAAAAAACAATTGAGGAAAAAACAAATAAATTATAATTTTAGAAACACAAATACATGAGTAAATAGCTGTATAAATTTGAATTTGGAATTCCTATTCCTATTCCTCCTCTATGGAGAGGAGATATTTGAGATCAAAGTGGCCAGTACGGCGAAACGCCAATTTCATATGTAAGGACCATAAGCCAAAATAAAAATCTTTACAAAACTTTTTTATATTATTTGATCCAAAAGTTGCGAACCCCTGAATGTCTGTAAGTATACAAAATTTCTAGCTTCTGTGACGTGGACTATACGTTTTACATGATCTGCACTGTACACTTTGTACACGTAGTCCTGAGGCCACAATCAAAATCTGCAAAAATAATACTTTCTAGTAATAATAAATAATGTTCCAACCTTTCAAGTTTCAACATAAATGTATTTTATCTACACACTTATCATAAACCCTCTTTACTGCGTCTAAAAACCGCACGTTAAAACCAGCATAATGTAAAACTACTTGGTAAAAACTCATTTCTTATCTGAAAAATTACACATTATGACCATAAAGTGTAATTTTTCTACATATTATGACATTCAAATTTCGAACGCCGACGCCCGCCTGCGTGCCGCCCCTACTTTTTTTGTGAAGTTGGTACTACTGAATAAGCTAAACAAGTGCAAAGGAATTATCAATGCCACCATGCAGTGGTCGAACATGCGGTTCCTGAACACATTAAAGAGAACTTATTATATGTGTGTAGATAAACTAGTGTATGTAACTGTACATAATCAGGCATTAAAACTCTCGAGTGATATTATTATGAATCTCGCCTTCGGCTCGTTTCATAAACCCACTCTCGAGTATTAATTCCCTCCATTATGTAGCAGTCACATAAACTACTATTAATAGCCAATATTCGGTGATCATAAAGAATAACGTCCAATCCATTACATATTTGTACTTACTACTAGAAAGTATTGTTTTTCCCAGCTAAAAGAGCTGATCTGCATCCATACAGTGATCTGTATGAATGCCGATCAGCTCTTTTTTTGAGTTTGAGTGTAAGAAAGAGAGTTCTTCTTTGGCGGGCTCGTTTCACAGGGTCACAAACTGGAATTCCACACCCCACACTATTGCCAAGCAATACCCCAAAATTTCAATAAATTGAGAATTGTGTCCAGGTAGATACCTCTAATTCTTATCTTCCGACTATAGTAAGAGGATGGTCTTAGACTTTTCTACAAAAATAAACTTTTATGTTTATTTTTGTAGAAACTGTTGCTCACTGTTGTTCTCACTTACAGTGTGAATCATCTCAAAGTGCACATAACGATCTGGCTTGAAGAACATCGAAATTCATCGACACAAATAACTCGCCCACCCTTTTTTCTTATAGCCATTTTAATAATGAAATGAGCTATCTGGGTACAGACTGAAAAAAAAATAACTTCGGAATGGAAGGGTTTCTCTTGGTGAATTTGACTGATTCGTGATGATGAAAGACACGTAGTAAACTAAAAGTACGCTTTGTTTAAGAAATAATAGTGATTTTTTCGAGATTTTTTTAGTAGTTGCAGATTTCCACAAAATTTGGTCCCCAGAATGGAAAGATTTTATTACGGAATATTATTCTTAATGTTGTTAGCTTTAAGACGACACCAAAATTGTGTTTCTAAATAATGAACCTTATATTTTTTTTATCATTACATGATATCTTTTTTCACTTTTCGGAGCTAAGCTTAATCATAAGACCTAAAAATTTGTGATATACCGTGAAGTCATAAGGTAATAAATAAATAAATGTAGCCCACATTAATGTCCCCACAGATATGCGTAAGATTGATTGATTGTTCTCTATAACTGCGGCGATGGGCTAGCCCCCTGACACGCAAAATGAAGTGTTGAATAACAGGTTCAAAGTGGGCCCATTCCTCTACCACCCCGAATGGGAAAAGGCGTAAAGCTAAGTGTCGTCGCACACGGGCTTCTGGCCACTGCCACAAACGCCGCCACGAGAAGCTAGAAGCGGCCACAAAGGAAGCTGAAGCGCGCGTCAGCCACTTATGGCCGGTGGCTGCTACTTTTTAGGGTTCCGTACCCAAAGGGTGCCAAACGGGACCCTATTAATAAGCTTCCGCTGCCCGTCCGTCCGTCCTTCCGTCCGCCCGTCTGTCACCGGGCTCTACCGGGTCAACCGAAATAGGTAAAGAGCTGAAATTTTCACAGAGGGTAGACTCTCAAGACTCAAGACTCAATTTTTTAATTGAATATAAATAAATAAATTATCTTATTCAACATCAAAATTATACTTACTTATAACTACAAGTTATTTTATAAATATTGTATATTGCCGCTATAACAACAAATAATAAAACATACAGGTATATAAGAATTATAAGTAGCACACATACAAGAGATTATTTGTGTTTAATTCCGATCCGTCCTCGTCTCCATCTCAATGATGGCAGGTTCGCATCCTTAATCAGCACCAAATCATCGACTTGAGGGGGGCTCGTCCGGTCAGTCCACTTAAGGCGCTGCTGCAAGATGTGCAAGTACTCAAGGGACCACCGTTTCCAAAAATCTTGAGCCATCTGCTGCAACATCTGCCACCTAGTTAACCGACATAACTTAACATCACCGAATGGGTATTCTGGCAGGGCGTTAAGGGGCTGACCTATCAGGAAGTGACCCGGCGTCAACGCTTCCAAATCATTTGGATCCGAACTGAGCGGGCACAACGGACGCGAGTTCAGTGTCATTTCAAATTCACAGAACAGCGTCGCAAGCTTTTCAAAGCGTAGAGAGGTCTCACCGATGATCCTCGTCAGGTGCGACTTAGCCGATTTAACCGCAGCCTCAAAATATTCCTCCCCAATGAGGACATCCCGGCGGACTGAAAACCCATTCAATCCCTCGTCGGGAGCAAGCCGTACCGATGGCGTCCTGGTTACCGTTCAGGAATTGAGTGACCTCCTGCAGATATCGCCTGGCTCCGACAAAATTTGTGCCGTTGTCCGAACGGATTAATGTCGGGAGGCCCCTTCGTGAGACGAACCGATCCAGACATGCGATAAATGCCTCCGTAGTGAGGTCACACACACGCACACGAAGCACACGAAGACGCACAGGTATGCCTTCACTAATCTGGCGTTCCGTAGCTGTGAAGACTTGACCATGAATGGTCCCGCGAAATCCGTTCCGACACCCGCAAAGGGCCGGATTTCGTTAACCCTATCCGAGGGCAAATCGCCCATCTGGGGCTGCATCGTAGCCGCCTTGGCCCGATAACAAGGCAGGCACCGAAATACGACGCTACGCACTAAGCGTCTTCCCGATAGAATCCAGAAATCGCGCTGGAGAAACGCCATCAAGGCGTGGCATCCGATATGCCCATTCCGAATGTGTCGATCCTGTATCAACAGTTCGACCAACTTCCCTTTCCTAGGGAGTAACAACGGGTGGCGAGCCGCATAAGGCAGGTTGGCATTCCGCAGCCGACCTCCTACCCTCAGCAATCCTTGAGGGTCAATAAACGGGTTGAGCCGAGCCACAGCTCCCTTCAGTTGGACGCGTACGCGTCTCAGAATGTCCAGTTCGGACTTAAAGTGCACCGTCTGCACGTTCCGTACCAATGCGAACAACGCATGGTTCCGTTCCCGTGGTGTCAGGACCTGTGTCCGCACTCGTTGCGCCTCAGAATTCCGACAATTCCGCGCAAATCGGCAGATCCAGGCGATCACATTGACCAGCTTGTCGAGCGAGCTGTACCGTTCCAGCAGGCTGAACTCCTCTTCCGGCTCTGGTTGCGTCGTACAGACACCGACTGTCAAGGCGCCGTTCGCCGTGGTAACGCGTGGACTCATTGGTCAATCCGATTCGGCTTGAGTCAACCATTTTGGACCCCACCACAAGGGATGTCCAACCAACTCCGGAGCGTGACACAATCGACCTGACCGAAGGCGACCAGTATTGTTCCGATAAAACCGTTCACACTCTTCTTCAACCGGGTCCAACCGGCGGACCGTAGGTGGTTCCTCCACCTCCCAAAACTTCTGTATCACCTCCGAGAGTACAGAACCGAATAAGGGACTACGAGTCGCTAGGCGTGGGGCAGCCGGCATGACCGGACCCATTACCGCATGGCCCAGTCTGGTGTTGACCGGAACCAGACCAGTCGCCTGCAACACGTGGACACCTGGCACTAACAGGTATCCCAAGGCATCGACACCCAATAAAATGTCTACTGGGCCCGGAATATCGAACTCCGGGTCAGCCAGTGACAACCCAGCGACCAACTGTCGCACCGAGGGCGACAACCGTACGTGAGGGTGTGAGCCCATCACATTAGGCATGACTAATGCTGTGACCGTCAGATTCACCGATGAATCCACCCGTGACGAGAGAGTAATCCGACATACTCCCTTAATGGAACCGACTTCCGTGTTCCCAATTCCCCGAATGGAATGTGGATACTCCCTTACCGAAATGCCCAACTGTCTTACAAGGTTGCACGAGACTAAGCACCCCTGGGCCCCCGAGTCCAATAGTGCTCGTGCCACACAAGATTTGCCGTCCGAACTCCACGCTATCACCGAGGCGGTGGGGAGCATGACCGTCTGTGGAGTGGCGGCACCCTGTAAGTGGGCGGCATGTCCCTAGCGGGAACCTCCGCGGGATCCGAACCCGCTCAGACCTCCGTCGGCCTTGAAGTAACTCGGCTGCTGATATGCAACCGGCATATCAGACCGTATGTACATCAGAGGGTCCCAACCCGCATAATAGGCCCCTCGCTCTCCCGGTACCCGACCATACCGGACTGTGTACGGTGTGCCCGGTGGCCACCGTGGATGGAGGGGGGAGAGCGGATCCAACCTGGGGCGCTCTTGGGCTCCCAGCCTTCGCGCCACTCATCGGTGCCATCTGACACCCGCCCGTAACATGCGGTGAGCCAGCGGCCCGAAGTCCTCGCTGACCCTGGACAGCGGCGACCGAACCCCGGCTATCCCGCCTGTTACCCCCCGCGCTGCCCCCTTCCCCTCGGCGGGGGTCCCGTCCGCGGGTACCCCAGTCACCCCGTTGGTGACTCCCGTTGCCCGGAGGGGGACTGGGTCCGGCCCTGGTTGGGCCCTGTGGCCGACCAACCTGAGTCCGGCCCTGGTGACCGTCCGAAGGGCCTGACCGGTTCAGGCACAACACGATGTGGTGCTTGCCACCGCAGCACTCACAGGGGGATGCGCGTGAGCACTCGCTCAGCGGGTGCGGCCCCAAACAACCGAAACACAATCGGTGGCGGAAGACCACCTTCCTGCGGGCAGCCACACCGAGCGCCTGAAAGTTGGCGCAACTGGTCACTTCAAGACCGGCACTGTCGCAGTGCACACAGCCGTCACCCGACGGCGCGGCACTCAAAACGCCAAATTGTTTTGACCGCCCACCCCCCCGTGGGGGTGGGGGGCGCGGTCCCGACCGTGGACCAGGCTATCGAATAAGTTGATGAATGCCGGCCACTCATCAATTGCCCCACCGAAGGCCGGAATCTCCAGGTGTGGCAGCCGTCCCACAACACCCTTAGGGGGCGGGTCTCCGCTACCCTCCCCGCGGTCATCCCGACGCGACCGCTTAATTTTTTCGGCGCGACGCTCGATGTCGCCCAAGCACTCCATCGCTTGGTCAGCATCCGCGCAGAGCTGCTTCACTGCGGCCACCGAAGCCTCATCCGTAAGCCCGAGGGCTTCAGCCTCCGCAGCCAGCCGACACACCTTCCCGACGCGTGTCATTGCGTCCTCCACACGCTTGAGCAGGACATCGTCCATGTCAGGTCGCTCCACATACTTGTGAGTATGGGCGAGCCATCTCATCTCCTCACGGACGCCATACCGCAATACCGTCAAGGGTGAAGGTGCCATGGTTACCAATTCAATTGTTTCTGGTCCTATGCTTCACTACCGAACTAAGCACAGCCAGAGACCAGCACTTTCCCGTCAGCGCTGGGCACAGAAATTAAAACTAAGTTGTAAAACCCAAGGCAACCACTAAACAATTAAATCCTAAACAATATTTAATATGGTCGCCCTGTGGACATACACCTTATAATATACACTCTAAATCGATTAGAGAATGCCACCATAAAACACAATACAAAAATAACCCACAAAACTTGATTATGAAATCAATACAAAATAATAAGTGGCTTCTTATGAACCACACTTCCTTTGAGGTCAGCAAATCAGCTTAATACCCCTTAAATAGCCCGACCCTGCTGTGTAAACCGAAATAACACTGTAGGACTATAGAACCCGACGTTCTACCGCAAGTAATACAATCTAGGCTTCGCAGAATGACTGTTCAATCTTTTATGCGCAACAACAGTAGTTTCCGACTACAAATTTATAACAACTGTTAACTAAATTGGCACTTATACTTTCACTTACCGAAAATGAACTTTAATCGTGGTATACCGACCACAGACTCATTGCCGACTTGAGCCAATCTGAGATATTCTTTTCTCCCAACTACAATGTGACAAAGGCAACCCTACAACCGTGAATCGATGATTTCCCACTAGGAAAACCGCGCCTGCTACCAAATGTTTAATTTCCACGCCTACCGAACGGCGTGGAATCCGAAGGGGGGTGTGCCTTTGCCAGCACGTGAGAGAAAAGAAGTGATGAAATTTTACTGACCTTGTCACCGTAGACAGGAGATCGAAAACTCGATTCGAGACAGGAATATGGGATAAGGGCACAATTGGGATAGGATAGGAACCGAATCACTATCGTTTCGCTGTCGCTGCCCGACGCTGCCGCCGGCGTGCTGGCTGCCGACACGTGGAATCGCCGTCCGATACGACGATTTTCAATCACGACACGGATCACTTGACCGCTGACGCGAATCTACTTATTTCCCGACGATGTGGTAGATTTACAGTCCGACCAGGTCCGACACCTGTATTAGAGAATTGTTACACCGAAACAATCAATGGCCCGACGCCAGAGCAGCCATGTTGTTCTCCCGATGAGAAAAAAGTCAAAGATAACCTCCAATTTTACATCTCGTTCCGGTACGAGTGACAGCTGCGGTTCTGTTTCCGTTCCGAGTCGCGCAACAAGAGGAGGTGCGTTCCGAAGCATAAATATTAAACAATTTATATGGCCATTTTTTTAGCCATTTTGTTGTATTGTTTATCGGTGAACAACTGGACTCTCCCGATATTTACGGTAAATATCTTTAATTGCGGGTATTGAATTTTATCTTGTTTATTAGTCATTGTAAGATTAATAATTGCTCATTATAATAAATAATATTAAGTTTTTTTATCATATTTAATTTTATTTCTGTAAATAAGTCACTCAATTTCTATCCACTTTCGGTTTTAATGAGTTTCGTTAATCTGAGTACATAGTTTTATTCTTACATACAAAAAACGCTGTTCAATGTTTATTTATTAATTTTATTTAGGTTTGTTTTTTTATTTACCAACAATCTATGCACCAATTACATATGTTTAATATTTATGCTTCGGAACGCACCTCGGTTTTTTGTTGCGCGGATCGACCGCGAGTGATCGGGACATCACTAGCTAGCTGTCACTTGCATAGAAAAAAAATGATTAGCTAGCTGTCACTTGGCACAGGGTAAAATTGTCGGCGTCAAGGATCGGGGCCTTGGCTCAATGTTAATTATAATAATCTCGTTAATAATCGTCAAGAAATAAGTAGATTTCACGTCATCGGAGTGAGTGCTTCGTGCTGTGAAAGGTTGAAGTGGTTCGGTCACCAATTCGTCGCGTTCGGATAGCGACCCTTGTAGTCGGCAGCATCACGGCGGCACCGGCGGCGGACTACGACAGGAGTAAGATTCGACTCCCAACACCCCCCACCCTTGTGTACCTCATCCCGTACTCCTGCCTCGAATTGAGCTTTCGAATGCCGGTCCACGGCGTCAAGGTCAGTACTACTGTGTGACATTCCACTGAAAAACAACCCTGGCAAGATTCCACCCCTTTCGGTTGAGGCGTGGATTTAACATTTTGTTAGCAGAGGCGCGGTTTCCTAGTAGGAAATCGACTCACGGACGGTTGTAGGGTGTTTTTTTGCCACAATGTAGTTGGGAGAGGGTGGGTACCTCAGATTGGTCGGCAATCATTTTGTGAGTGAGTCTTGTGGTCGGTATACCACAATTTAGGTTCATTTTCGGTTAGTGAACGTATAATTAACGATTTAGATAACGATTATTATAAATTTGTAGTCGGAAACCACTGTGGTGTGCATAAGGAACAGTCATTCGGTCGGTCTATAGTATTGCAGTCGGGTTCTATAGTATTGCAGTGTTATTTCGGTTTACAGAGCAGGGTCAGGCTATTTAAGGGGTATTAAGCTGATTTTGCTGACCTCAGTAGAAGTGCAGGTCATATCGGAAAGGCCACTTCTAGAAGGTTCACGGCTACCTACATTATATTAAAAATAGCTTGGATTTGATATTCAGTGTGGTTTAGGATGCTATATTGTTTAGGTTTATAGTCTCGGAGCCCACCACTTATTTTTTTTAATAAATTTTATTTAATATTTTTTATTGTTTTTATAATAAATTTTTGTGTGTTATTTTTTATTGTGCTTTATGGTGGCATTCTCTAATTGATTTAGAGTGTATAGTTATAAGGTGTATATCCACAGGGCGACCATAGTGAATATTTTTAGGATTTAATTTTTTTAGTGGTTGCCTTAGTTTTGACAACTTAGTTTTAATTTCTGTGCCCAGCGCTGACGGGCAAGTGCTGGTCTCTGGCTATACTTAGTTCGGTAGTGAAGTATAGGACCAGAATCTATTAAATCGGTCAACATGGCACCTTCACCCTTGACGGTACTGCGGCATGGTGTCCGGGAGGAAATGAGATGGCTCGCCCATACTCAGTATGTGGAGCGACCGGACATGGACGATGTCCTGCTCAAGCGTGTGGAGGACGCAATGACACGCGTCGGGAAGGTGTGTCGGCTGGCTGCGGAGGCTGAAGCTCTCGGGCTTACTGATGAAGCTTCGGTGGCTACGGTGAAACAGCTCTGCGCGGATGCTGACCAAGCGATGGAATGCTTGGGTGACATCGAGTGTCGCGCGGAAAAAATTAAGCAGTCGCGAAGGAATGACCGTGGGGAGGGTAACGGAGACCCACCCCCGAAGGGTGTTGTTGGACGGCTGCCACACCTGGAGATTCCGGCCTTCAGTGGGGCAATTGATGAGTGGCCGGCCTTCATCAATTTATTTGATAGTTTGGACAACGCCTACAAGTTGGCCCAACTATTGATGGCTCTGCGGGGTGAACCGAAGGAGATGGTCGGTCACCTAATGGTCACGGCGGGCAATTATGAGATAGCAAGGCCCATATTGTTGGACCGCTACCAACACAAACGGCGGTTGGTTGATGCGCAGCTAGGGAAGCTGTTTAGCATCCCTAGAGTAACCCGGGATGTTGACATCCGAGTACAGGTGCTCAACCCTGTGCTGGTGGCCACTAAGGCCCTTCAGAACCTTGGTCTTCCGGTAGACAAATGGTCATATATCATTCTATTTATGGTTTTGTCACGGTTGCCTGCAGCTGTTCAAAGTCGGTTTGAACAGCTGCATGGGGGCAGTAGTACGGAACTGCCCACACTTGTCCAATTGACAGATTTTTTGGAGGGTGAATGTAGGCGATGTGACACACTGGACACGGAGGCCAGTGTGCAGCGCCAACCCACGCGGATGCGGGTCAGCGAGGACTTCGGGCCGCTGGCTCACCGCGTGATACGGGCGGGTGTCAGATGGCACCTATGAGTAGCGCGAAGGCTGGGAGTACACCACCTTCTGCGCCACCCTGCCCGTCGCTCTGGGAGGCGAACAGTCGGATGTCGCCCCCATTCCTAGTAGCCCCAGATTGGATCCGCTCTCCCCCATTCATCCACGGTGCGCACCGGGCACACCGTACACCGTCCGGTATGGTCGGATACCGGGACAGCGAGGGGCCTATTATACGGGTTGGGACCCTTTGATGCACATACGGTCTGATATGCCGGTTGCATATCAGCAGCCGAGTTACTCCGAGGCCGACGGAGGTCTCAGCGGGTTCGGATCCCGCGGAGGTTCCCGCTAGGGACACGCCGCCCACTTACAGGGTGCCGCCACTCCACAGACGGTCATGCTCCCCACCGCCTCTGTGATAGCGTGGAGTTCGGACGGCAACTCATGTGTGGCACGAGCACTATTGGACTCGGGGGCCCAGGGGTGCTTAGTCTTGTGCAACCTAGTAAGACGGTTGGGCATTTCGGTAAAGGAGTATCCACATTCCATTCGGGGAATTGGGAACATGGAAGTCGGTACCGTTAAGGGAGTATGTCGGATTACTCTCTCGTCACGGGTGTATTCATCGGTCACGGCATTAGTCATGCCTAATGTGATGGGCTCACACCCTCACGTACGGTTGTCGCCCTCGGTGCGACAGTTGGTCGCTGGGTTGTCACTGGCTGACCCGGAGTTTGATATTCCGGGCCCAGTAGACATTTTATTGGGTGTTGATGCCTTGGGATACCTGTTAGTGCCAGATGTCCACGTGTTGCAGGCGACTGGTCTGGGCCATGCGGTAATGGGTCCGGTCATGCCAGCTGCCCCACGCCTAGCGACTAGTAGTCCCTTATTCGGTTCTGTACTCTCGGAGGTGATACAGAAGTTTTGGGAGGTGGAGGAACCACCTACGGTCCGCCGGTTGGACCCGGTTGAAGAAGAGTGTGAACAGTTTTATCGGAACAATACTGGTCGCCTTCGGTTAGGTCGATTTATCACACGTCTTCCATTCCGGAGTGATCGCCCACCGCTGGGCAGTTCACACCATGCCGCCGAGACGCGGCTTCTGTCGATGGAACGACGCATGAAGCGTGACGGGATTTTCCGGCAGAAGTACGTCGACTACATGCGGGAATACGAGTCGCTCGGCCACATGTCGGTTTCGGGTATCGACTGGAAGCGTGAAGACCACTGCTTCCTGCCTCACCACGCGGTCTTGAGGACCCCGGAGGGCAAACTACGGGTAGTGTTCGATGGATCGGCATCAACATCTAACGGCATGAACCTGAACCAGTGTTTGCATTCAGGGCCGAAGTTGAACCATGACATCGCGGATGTTATCACACGGTTCCGTCGACACAATGTTGTGTTTGTAGCTGAGATCCGGATGATGTTTAGGCAGACGGTCATTCACCCTGACGATAGACGGTATCAGCTGATACTGTGGCAAGAGAGCCCAGATCAGCCCATCAAGGTGCACGAGCTGAACACCAACACGTTCGGGCTACGGTCTAGTCCTTATTTGGCGATTCGCACTCTGCGGGAGTTAGCGGATCGAGAACGGTTAAATTTCCCTAGAGGAGCAGCGATCCTGGAGCAGGATCTCTACGTGGGCGATATCTGTACCGGTGCAGATTCCGTAGAGGAGGCGCTCGCTCGACGGGACGAGCTAGTTGAGCTCTTACTGGGTGGAAGTTACGAGCTCCGGAAATGGATGTCGAACTCTCCAGAGTTACTGTCGGGTCTTCCGGATGACTACCAGCAGGATCCCCACATTTTCGAAAATCTGGAAAATCCGAATATGTTGTCGGTATTAGGCGTCCAGTACCAGCCGGTGTCAGACATGTTTTCGTATCGGGTCGAGTTGGACTCCCCGAAGGTCTGGACGAAACGGAACGTCCTTTCAACGGTGGCTAGGTTGATCCAAACGGGTGGATCACCCCGGTAACATTTCAGCTCAAGTGTTTTATGCAGCAATTGTGGTCTGCTGAGCTGAAATGGGACGACCCGATCGGCGGGTCATTGATCTCAGAGTGGGAATCGTTCTTTTCGACCCTCCCTGGCATCAATCGGATTTCACTTCCACGGAGGTTGGTCCCCACCAAACGATACACCGCCACCCTGCATGGGTTTTGCGATGCCTCGGAGAAGGGCTACGGCGCTGCGGTGTATCTGCGTACGGTCGACTCCTCGGGGGAGGTTGATGTGCGGTTGGTTATGGCCAAGAGCTAGGTTGCGCCGTTGCGCACTCGCCTGACCATTCCCAAATTAGAGCTTTCAGGAGCGGCTCTCCTGACTCGTCTGGTCAACCACACGATGACGGTTCTTCGTGGGTTAATGGCGTTAGAAGATACGGTCTACGCTTGGACGGACAGCCAGATCGTGTTATGCTGGCTGAAGGCTTCAGTTCGAAAGCTGTTCGGATCCAAATGATTTGGAAGCGTTGACGCCGGGTCACTTCCTGATAGGTCAGCCCCTTAACGCCCTGCCAGAATACCCATTCGGTGATGTTAAGTTAAGTCGGTTAACTAGGTGGCAGATGTTGCAGCAGATGGCTCAAGATTTTTGGAAACGGTGGTCCCTTGAGTACTTGCACATCTTGCAGCAGCGCCTTAAGTGGACTGACCGGACGAGCCCCCGTCAAGTCGGTGATTTGGTGCTGATTAAGGATGCGAACCTGCCATCATTGAGATGGAGACGAGGACGGATCGTCAATTTGTACACGGGTCGGGATGGCACGCCTCGATCAGCAGAAGTCAAGGTGGGGGACTCGGTCCTCAAGAGAGCGGTCGCAACACTTTCTCGCCTTCCTATTGATTAGGGACAGGTTCGGGTCTGTCCGGGCGGGTGACTGTTTAATATTTATGCTTCGGAACGCACCTCGGTTTTTTGTTGCGCGGATCGACCGCGAGTGATCGGGACATCACTAGCTAGCTTTCACTTGCATAGAAAAAAAATGACTAGCTAGCTGTCACTTGGCACATGGTAAAATTGTCGGCGTCAAGGATCGGGGCCTTGGCTCAATGTTAATTATAATAATCTCGTTAATAATCGTCAAGAAATAAGTAGATTTCACGTCATCGGAGTGAGCGCTTCGTGCTGTGAAAGGTTGAAGTGGTTCGGTCACCAATTCGTCGCGTTCGGATAGCGACCCTTGTAGTCGGCAGCATCACGACGGCACCGGCGGCGGACTACGACAGGAGTAAGATTCGACTCCCAACACCCCCCACCCTTGTGTTCCTCATCCCGTACTCCTGCCTCGAATTGAGCTTTCGAATGCCGGTCCACGGCGTCAAGGTCAGTACTACTGTGTGACATTCCACTGAAAACAACCCTACCAAGATT
Source organism: Argyresthia goedartella (assembly GCA_949825045.1). Classification (NCBI taxonomy): domain Eukaryota; kingdom Metazoa; phylum Arthropoda; class Insecta; order Lepidoptera; family Argyresthiidae; genus Argyresthia; species Argyresthia goedartella. Next base: position 7,241,417 of record OX463832.1, on the reverse strand, counting down.
CCACCCCTTTCGGTTGAGGCGTGGATTTAACAACATATTTGCTTATTCTAGGACTTATCCTACCTGTATACAACCCTGTAGGGTTGCTGAGTACATAAATTAATTACAAGTAAAGTTCCCTGAGAGACGCCATGTTGTGCAGCCAAATATCTTGTGCTTATGCCTGGATCCGCATATAAACTCCTTACGATTGCTTCTTCCACTGACTCGTCGATTACAACTCGTGGTTCTCGACGATCAGGATTTAAGCCAGTGTCCAAGGAGAGTCTTCTGTGAACTTCTACCATACCATAATAACAAAGGATGTCGGCTAATTTAGCGGGAGCAAATTCAGTAGCAACTGACTAATTAAACTTTTCTACATTGTTCGGAGAAAAAATAATCGAAAAAAACACAAAAAATATAAATGCGTGCTTGTCGCCAGTACTTACTCATTGCAAAGAGGTTGTTTTTGGTCTACAACCTCAAATAAAAAAACGTTTACTATTGTGAAAATTGTGTTTGGCTCAACTGTGTTTGGCCTGTGCCTTTAACTACAAGAGTGTATGTGTGTGTGCTTCGAAAAACTGATGCATTTATCTGTTTTTGTCATAATAACTTAACTCAATTTCACTGTAAGTATTTCTGTTAGTTGAATTAAATTAATAATCAAGTATTTTTTATAGCCAGTATGTGTACCAAAGTATAATTATTTTTTACCATCACCCATCCACCCGCACTGAGCCAGCTTGATGAGGTATGACTCAATCTTAAGCATATCCATTAAAGGTCTGTGCCTCTCAGTGGGGACATTAATGTGGGCTACATTTATTTATTAGCTACCTCATGGCTTTATGGTATATTACTAATCTCTAGGTCTTAAGACTAAGCTTAGCTCCGAAAAGTGAAAATATAAAAAGATAGTAAAGATAAACAAAATAGAGCTTTTTATTTAGAAACCCAATTTTGGTTTCGCTTGTTAGCTAACAAAATTAAGAATAATATTCCGTTATAAACAATTCCAATTCGGGAACCATATTTTGTGGAAATCTGCCATTACTAAAAAAAAACTCTAAGAAATCACTATTATTTCATAAACAAAGCTTGTTTTTTTTGACAGTAACCACTTTTTTTGCAACTTTTTACTACTGGCAGCACAATGTGTCTTTCATCATCACAAATCAATCAATTTCACTATGAAAAACCCTTCCATTCCAAAGTTCTGTTTTTTTTTCAGTTGGTACCCAGATAGCACATTTCAATGCTAAAATGGCTATAAAAATTTGGGTGGGATGAGTATTTTTTTAATCAATGAAATTTGATGTTCCTTAACCCAGATTGTTATGTGCACTTTATGAAGATTCATACTTTTTATTATATTCACCTGCGTCTCAGTGAGGATATTCATGTAGTACTGCTTCAATGTGGAGTCATGGAGTATGTGTGTAGAGCGTGTCGCACACAGACAAGCCATGCACAGTTGATACACATTGTGAGAGTCCACTTCTACAAATTCAAAATCCACAACTTCCTCTTTGACCTCTTCTATTAATGAGCGATGATACTGATGATCTCTCAATGCGTCCATCTTGTAATCACGAAGCTCTCGGCAGCTGGCTGTCACTTTCTGGGGATGCAACAAACCGAATACAATAATAGATTCTGCATCACCAATATGGTACCGCCGTAGTACCGTAAAGTAAACAATAAATATGATATATAATATTATTATAGTAAGTTTAAGTTAAGTTTTTGGGTCATGGCTTCTAGCGTGTGGCCACAACAATTTCACCAATGTCAGGTGATGAGACCTGCACAAGAGGAAATCAGGGGATACAGATAATAAAATGTAAACTTTAAGCTGAGACTATAATTTAATATAGTTAGTACATACATTTGTTAAGTAAATTGGCAGAGGATGGGTGAGATAAAGTTAGAATGAGTCTTCTTTTGTTGGCTAGGTTGTAATCATTTCCTTTTATAACTTCTGTAAACTTTTCATGAGTTTGCACTTCTTTTGTCCTCTCCTAACTAATATCAAATGTTCAATCAAATCAATAAGATATTCTTACTAACTTTCACTGTCTTGCATATGGGCTTCGTTAGGGGTGTCCCTGTTGACATGTTTATGGACAAATTTGTTGAGTTTGACAAATTATCTGAATCTTAAGAAGGTGGAGAATAGGCTGCCTTCTTGGACAACGACTGAGTGACCTTTTGTAGTCAAATCATACCTGTGAGGAACTACTGTGACTCCATGTTGGTGATAAGTTTTTTGGGGGCGTTCACGGGCGACTGTGAGGCGGAACAGGTTTATCCAGAGTAGCCAAGGGGCTACACCCTTCATGTAATCAGTCATGTAAGGGTCAGCAAAATATTGAAATAAAGATACAGAAGTTATGGGCCAGGGGCAGCCACTACAACCCCCATACAGAAGAACAGGAATAATAAAGAACAAGATATAGTGGTTAAAGGTAAATAAAAATAAATAATCTCAGCTTAAAGTACCTAGGACAAGAATGGTCAAAATTTTAAAATATCTTACTTACACGTGCAGAACACACCGAACGATTAGTATTTAATTAAATAGAGATCATTATATTACGTCCATGAAAGATGTCCATCCTCTCTCAAACAAGTCAATTCAACCTTTTGGCTTTTGCCTTTTCTGATTCTGATGATCTGGATGTGACATACAAGTCATACAACTGACATTGACAGCGCGTTCCGAATCGCACCATAATCGATTACAGCGTCTACGAGGTCGTTCCGAATGAGTTTTAGCGTGACAACGATAGCTCAAAATGGTTGATATGACGTCATGAATGACATCATTAACGCCGCCATGTTGTGCTATCATCGCCCATGCTTTGAGCGTCAGCACTGTGAGCGAATCATCAAAAGTGACAGCTGTCACGCTGAGAACTTACAATCAAACTTAGTACAGTAACCAGCATCGCCTTTAGCGCTCCATAATTATTATTTCCTCACTTATTCTTCCAACACAAAGCTAATAAAACGACTTTCTATGACTCGAAATGACGATAACTTACAAGAGTTGGGTTATGATAGTGTCATCTGTGTCACGTCTACCGTCGCTATCACAGCGTTCCGAATGGATATCTATGATGGTCGCCATTTCCCACTCGGAACGGGTATGATGGTCGTGACGTCACGTGAGCAATGAAGGCTCTGTTGGCGTGACTCGGAACGCGACATGAGATGCGTGTGTTTGCGGTGCGGTAGGTATTCATTAATAAGGCAGACAGGCGTGTGCCAAAATGTAAAGCTAAACATGACTTCGTAAACCGATCGATAAGTGTCAGGCAACTTCAGGCAAGCCAAGATTTATTTATACGTACTACGTACGTAGTATCCCTATAAAGTCTGTGAGCACAAAGCATTGCAGGCTGTACATAATCGTTTTGTCCGTAGTAAATTAAATCTCTGTGTTTTTCGCGCTAGCGATAAATAGAGGCAAATTTGTATGAAATAAAAACCATTGCATTGCTATCATCAGATCAGAATGAGAGAGATTAAAACAGAAGTCGAGGACATTGAGTTTGTGGAAGTGGATCCTCACGATGTGCAACAACTGTGCATGGCTTGCCTTTGTGCGACACGCACTACACACATGCTCGATGACGTCACAATGAAACAGCACTACATGAACATCCTCGCTGAGATGCTGGTCAGTATTTCATTCATGAAAAAATCTTTATTTTCGGCAAGCGAATCACGAGACTGAAGTGTGGGTGGGCAGGACACTAGGCCAGGAGAGATGACGGAAGGCGGACCAAAGCGTTAACTGAATGACTGGACTAATGACATCATCGCCATTGCCGGCAGGCAGTGAATATGAAAGGCTGAGGGTCGGAGTAGATGATATCATCTACTCCGTCTACCATACTGCTACCATATGGTGCCTTTTGACGGTTGGTGACCACTTCTGGTTTTGACCACTCTAGATTCTGGTATTGACCACTTCTGGGAGGCCTGCAGTGTGTGAATGTGGGCTGATGATGTGATTGATTGATTGATGCTAGCTATAATTGTTGTTACCAAAGCAAGACATGTATGTATGTGATGTTGTTTCAGCTCGAGGGAGATGTGCCTGCATTACAGTGTCTGAGACTCTGCTGGGAATGTGTGGCTCATCTGAAGAGATCAGCGCGCTTCAGAAAGCAAGTGCAAGACTCATACAGACTGCTGAAGCCGATGCTAAGCATGTGTGACAAAGAGGTACTTTTATTAAGTCATAATAAAAAAAACATACAATCTTCGAAAAGACTTCAGATTTTACTAGCTCTATAAAATACTATTTTAGGAATATTATTCTTGAGCTAATATTCCTAAGAAGCATCCATGGTGTAGAGGTATGCCCAGATTGGAAACAATAATTCATAATTTATTCATTATATTTATTCAGTAAAAAGTTTTACAATAAATACTTGTGTTTACACATTGAAATGAACAAGAGATGTTCACTACTTCCTAAGAGAGGGAGAGCCCTATATTTTAGGATGAATAGTAGAGCTTCCTATTTGTTGTTGATACTCTTATATGTAAACAAATTAGGACACTTAAGTATGTCATGTGTGTCTGTTTTCTGTTGTGAGTAAGGAATGTAAGTGTATTTTTGAGGTTGAAATATTCTTCTTTAAACATTATTTTATCATACCGTAAAGTTATATATTGTAAAATAATTAATATTTATCATGATACAACTAATAATATTTTCAGTTTCATCATATGTTTGGGAATGCAGCCATAGCTGCTTATATTATATATTTATATATATATATATATATTGCAATAATATAATAAATGTACTTTAATTTATTTAAAAGTTCTGTGAAGAAGCATTACCTCTCTCATTAGAATTAAAGGTAGTATGCAGGTGAGTATTTATTAGTAAATAATAGTAGTATATTATAAGTATTTTGTAAATTAAGGAGTTAGGAGTCAACATAAACAGGGTGCTCATGATGCATGTCAGATGCTCTAATTCTCGTCGCTGAATACGTCTCAGATCTCCAACATATGCTCCCAGAACTGCATGAAGCTTCCCCGAAAGTCAGTCTCAGGATTAACATGTCCAAGATCATGACGAATCACTCTTTAAATGTACCGAACATAATTATTGGCAACATCAACATACAGATGGTCAGCAATTACGTCTATCTTGGACATCGTTTTCCTTTGACCCGATGCACAGGTGAAGGAGATCATCAGAAGCATCGGCTTAGGGTGGGCTGCTTTCGGGAAGCTAGACGAAGTCTTTAATTCCAAACTACCACAATTCCTTAAGAATAAGGTATATAACCAATGTGTCCTGCCTATCCTCACTTATGGAGCCGAAACATGGACGCTCACTAATCTAATTATACTCAAAATCAAGGTCGTCCAACGAGACTGTGGTGGAGATGGGCGGGACACTTGGCTAAACGGGATGACGGACGGTGGACCAAAGCAGTCACAGAGTGGTGGCCAAGGGGAGCGACAAGGCCAGTGGGCAGACCACCTGCCCGATGGTCCGACGATATACTAAAGTCGACAGGATCTCACTGGATGTGGATGGCACAGGACCATAGGAGTTGGCGCTATAGAGAAGAGGCCTATGCCTCGTATGTGTGGGGGTTGATGTGGGTTGATGTGGGCTGAGCATGATGATGATGACGATGATTTAGTAAATTATTATAGCAATTATATAATTTATTTAATTTATTAATATGTATGTAAGATCTAGTTTATTTCGTTGTATTGTTCTACACAAAGGTCCACCCCTGCTTAGCAAACAACCTTTCCCATCTTAACCTGGTTAGCTGGAAGAGATCGCTTATTAGAGCTTAGCTCGCCTTTGTACACTATTTTCATGTAACCCTAGTTTTTTATATGATTTGTGTGTGAGAAATTATGAACCATGAAGTATGAAATATTATTTTCGTTCATGGTTTTGGTGTATATATCGAAGGCTAGCAGCTCGTTCACCAAGATGGTGGATGGTGGTGATGGTGGTGGTGATGGTGGTGGTGATGGCGCGCTTGGCTGGTTCAGCCATGCATGCCAGTATGGCGAACTCTCGTAGGTCATCGCTGAGTTACTAGGCATCGTCGCGGGCGCTGCTAGGAAGCGTGCCGATGTTGCAGTTGCAACCCTCAATAAATCTATTTATATCTATTGTACCAAAATTAATGCATTATTTTATGTTATTATGGTAGTTCATAAAAAAAAATTATTTCTCCCTTTGTTAAAGGCGTTTCCGATCGATTTGTCTACAAACTAATCGATTGGAATGAGAAGAAATAACAAACTTAATTTGCTTATTATGGTTTACATTAGGTCTGAAGTACGTAATTTCAGTTTCATATGACCTTAAATAGGTATGCAAATGATATAGTATTGATGCAACTTAATTACAAGCTACCTATTTATTAACATATTTACATAACAAGTTAGTGCTTGTTTGTGTTATATATTTAAAATTATTGGATATTTATATACCATTACTTTGTGTGTATTTATTTAATTTTTTATCAAGGATAGTAGTCAATATATAATTTGCTACTCCTGAAAGCTTCGAAAAGCTGAGAAGTAGAATAGGCTGAAGAACCTAATTTTAAAATCTCTACCCCTGGCAAGAAAAGGGTGAGGAAGACAATGAAACTAGAAAACTGATGTTTATGACATTCGTGTTATACGAAGAAAAATACATGAATTTTAATCAGTAAGAAAATAAATTCCGTGCTTACCGAATTTACTGAATGTTCTTAAGTAAGACATTAATTTCCAAGGAAAACTTGAAACTCTTCGAAAATTGCTCCACAAAATAGGATTTCGTTTTAAAATAAGCGGGTAGGACTCGCGAACGAAGGTATCACCACACAATGGTATTCAAGTTTATTGTGTGGGGATTAGATATCTTTAATGTTCCTGTGTGTTTAGATAACAATATGTTGTTAACAAAGTTATTGGTGCGGCTAATTTCATGCTCCGTGTATGTCACCAGGTGCATTTATATGTTTTTAAGCGATATTGGTACACAATGGTATTCTCGTTTCTTGTGTGGGGATTATGTATCTTTAATTTTAAAACAAGATACCATAAGCCATGACACTACGAAAGTAACTAAAATAGACTAGCCTAGATGTAGCCACATCCGTATTTTAATTGATGTTCCTAAAAGCGTAATCCGCAGAACTTAATGTACCAGCTAAACGACTATGACACATCTGCTGACCTCTCAGACATGTGGAGAACAACACAGCTGGTTATCAAAGATGACCCCGTGGTTTTCTTCCTTAGCAGTGTACTCTATTGTATATAGTACCATTATAAGTGTTCAAGAACAATGGTTACTGTAATAAGGAACTTGCCAACACCAAGGGTTTTGAGAAACTTCCACACCTGGGCTGGGGTGTTCATCTCTATGCACTCATAAATATGGCGCCGCTTGGCATCGCGGCACTTACGGTTGCACAAGTTTCAAATACAAGGAAATTCTCATTTGTTGGATCTCTGTTATAACGGCCTTTGGCACTGCTTCGTTTCGCCATTAAAGCCTTGATTGCGTCAGTTAACCACAGGGCAGGAATATGTTTGACCCTGTTTTTTTATTGGTGCGTGTTTGTAGAACAGCCCGAGCCCCATGACAATGGAGTCAAGATTTTGTTATCAACGGTTTCACCAGTGACGACAGGGGTCAACCGACAGATGAGGCATCTAAGCGAGTCGAGTGTTTGAATATCAATAAATTTGGCTTTACTCTATGGGGCTTTTTTTCTTGATTTTGGGGGCAAATTTTGTATAAAATATAAACCAGCTCATGATAGGAGAAAGGCACTAAGCTAGCCATGAGCAGCTATCTTTTCTGGGTTGGAGATGATCATCAAGAAGAGAGGGAGAGTACATTGAGGTTGAAAGTGAGTGGCTTCAAGTGGAAGAATATGTTTGTCAAAGGAGTTTACGACAGATTCTAGTCTGGCAGAACGGGCGTTATTTAATAATTGTATGGGCTGGGCTGGGAACATGACATATGACATGACAAGACAAGAATACAGGTGATGCACAGAGTACAACAGACAAACTAGGGACAGCACGCAGGCGGGCGTCGGCGTTCGAAATTGGAGTTCGGTTGATACCAACGCTATTTGACAGGACTGGACCGTTATACCTGTAATGCATGGCTCAGCCCATGTCGCATACTGGTTCTGTTTGATAATTACGTTTTGATTTTGAATTTTTCACAAGCTTTTATTTTCTGTCCCCCAGCTTTTTAAACTTTTTGAAGAATCCCGAGTAATGAAATACGAACACAAAACATTCAACAGTTAGGCGGTACGTCTTATTCTTCTTCTTTTAATTGGGCGTGCTAACCTCTTTGGAGGTTAATTTTCCCAGTGTCAAGTGTATTTAAAAGATCATATTTTGGTCAAGGAACCTGGACATTAATGTCTTCAGAATAATTTGTTGCTCCTTAGCACTACCAAGGAGGACGTGAAGGGCAGTAGGATTCAATTATTAAGCAACTGCCTCATGGTGGTACCTCAGCTGCCGTTATTCTTTGGTGCTTCAAAGAGTTTCTTGTATTTGATAACCGCCCCGCTACCGCTCTGTTCCTGTCCTGCTTGCGCTGTGCCGAAGCCTCGCCGAGATCCGGAATTCAGTTTCTGAATTCAGAGAGGCATTCCGGCCGGTTAAGTCCAGCTTGAGGCGTTGTCCCCAATGAGGCGACGTGACGTGACAAAGAAAAGACAAAGGCCAAGCTTTCACGGTATGTTCTACGTGCAATTGAGAAAGAGGATTTGCATCATTCGTAGTCGTACCTACCTATATAGGTTAACCACTGCTCAAAATTTAAATTAAGTAGGTATTTAGGTACCTATGCACCCTCACCTTTAACTCTTATGTTCTGTAGTTTGAAGTTTTGCGAAATCTGACGTGTACTGTAACTGCTGTACCTGTATTTCTTATTTCTTCGTTCATCAGAAAGGCCAAAGTCTTCTGACCATGCAGCCGATTCATGTTTATTCGAATACTTTCTTGTTATTGTTATTTTTTTTATCAATTACTAGGTATGTAAACCTACAAGTAGTTCTACGGATTTTTCTTGTGTAAGATATACCATTCGCCTGCAGCGTATTTTTCTATAGCCTGCGTATTTCTGTTTGTAGGATCTAGACGAGTTCCTCCAGAGCTCGGTGTGTCGCTCTGCTGTGCGGCTGAGGACATGCTGCGCATTCTCTATCGACATCTCTCCGCGAGATGTAGACACGCTGGTGATGACAGCTGATGAAGATGACGATGATAATAATGAAGCAGCTGCTTTAGAATATTTGGAAATTAACACCGAGGCCTCTGCTTTCCGAGCAAAAGATCTTGATGTATTCGCACTGATAAGTAAACAAGTCAAAAATGGTGTCAAAACTATAAACACACCGAACTCTACCGATATTAAACTAAGCACCTTTATTTGCGATTACTGTTATAAAAGGTTTTCTTCAAAAATTGCATTAAAACGTCACATCTCTACATATGACATTTATGCGCATAATAGTAAAATTGTTTCTATTCCATCTAAAGAATGTGTTGTAGTGTTGTGTTCAGACAATCAGTGTAGCGAGTGTTCGAACGGACTAAGATTACTCCAGCATATTAATATGAAAACAAATGTAGCGGAGAAACATTATCAGAGTAATGTATTTCATAATCTTAAATCAATTTTAAATACAAAAAGTTTGATATTACACAACGATACACATACTGGAAAAACACATTTCAGTGTGGGGTGTGTCATAAACCATTTTCAGGGAAACAAAAATTAGTCAATCATGTCAGAACACATACTGGCGAGAAACCATTTCAGTGTGAGATGTGTCGTAAATCATTTGCACAACAATGTACTTTGATCCGGCACAAAAGAACACATACTGGTGAGAAAACATTTACGTGTGCGATGTGTCATAAATCATATGCAAAGAAATACGATTTGGTAGTCCATATCAGAACACATACTGGCGAGAAACCATTTCATTGTGAGGTGTGTCATAAATCATTTTCCCTAAAATACAATTTGACAAAACACATAAGAACACATACTGGCGAGAAACCATTTCAGTGTGAGGTGTGTCATAAATCATTTGCACTGAAATGTAATTTGGCAAAACACTTAAGAACACATATCGGCGAGAAACCATTTCTGTGTGAGGTGTGTCAAACATCATTTGCACTAAAAGGTAATTTGATAAAACACATAAGAACACATACTGGCGAAAAACCGTTTCAGTGTAAGGTGTGTCTTAAATCGTTTGCAAAGAAATACGATTTGGAAGTCCATATTCGAACACATACGGGCGAGAAACCATTTCAGTGTGAGGTGTGTCATAAATATTTTACACAAAAAAGTACTCTGATAAAACACATAACAAAACAACATAGTAGCTAGAAACTATTTTAGTATGAGGGAGGTGTGTCTTAAACTATCTTCAAGGAAGGATAATTAGATAACCCAAGTAAGAACAGATCGGTTTCACGGTAGGAGTGCTCATGATATACACGCCGCAGCCAACTGGATCACTAGCCACAGTCCATTCCATAATTACCGCAGTGTTTCGCATTAAGCTATCCATTTTATAGAAAACTGCTAGCTGGCCAAATGGCTAATTCGACCATATGGCTTCAGTAAATATTGACATGATCATTTTTAATTACTTCTTTTATTTAGAGTATATCCAAAATGTAAATATTGTGTAAATTCACCTTATTATATACTACTATAACTTACCTAACGTAGTCAATTTATTTTTAAATTAGTATGCGATAGTCATTCGCTGAATTAGTTTTTCATTCGCTCGATTTATTATTCCTCTTTTTGATCAAACACACTCAGGAGGCCTAACACCAACTTTTAAGAAACCATCCCTATTCCGTGCATTGCAAAATCAAGCATTAAACAGGATTGCTTAAAATCGTAATATGACGGTCTTAAAGGTGAGCCGCCGTTGACCTGCTACACATACACATGTACACCACTACATGCCCAATGGTGCATCCCCCTCAAGAATCACTTTATAGAGTCCAACCACAACCCTCTCTGGTCTTCTGCAAGACCCAACTCACTGAACTGTGCACACCTTACTCAATCATAACAGCATCAACAGAATCTTCAAATGTTTATTTTTTAGAAACATTGACATGCTATCGGAAACTCTAGCATTTTTCGCAATCTATCTTGAAGCTATCGTCAAGAAAATGTTTATCAAAATTAAAATCGTTATCATCAATCTGCTGGGTATAGGCCTGTTCTTTACCACGCCATCCACTCTGGCCGAAATAATTCTTAACAAAACATTCATTGCTTGTGTTCTCGCATGTTTCATTTGAATGTGCTCTGATTTCGTGGATTTTACATAAAAAACCACAACGTTGCATCCGGATCTGGATTTTTCTGCAACTTACTTACTGACCACTGCGCCTGTTGTTTTGGATATCGAAACCTGTAAAGGGGGGTTGCCCTTATAAATAATGTAATGCCATTATACTTTAGCAACCTTTTAATATTTAATTTTATTTAACTTATACAAAATGTGGACATGTAAGCACGCGGGCCATTGCTAGGCGAGTGCCGTGAAGTTGAGGGACAGCGGGGAAGGAGGGGCGATGGTTCTACAGGAACTATTCACCTTGAGCTCACAGCACTGCTTCGTGGCGTAGACATTCCTGGCGCTCCTTGAAAGTCCTGGCTTTCACGATCTTTAGTGTTGACTGCTCGTCGTATGATTCCGCGTTCGGTGAGGAAGTCAGCAACTCTGTCCATGCTATCTTTTGCGGAGCTGTTGTTGTTGTATAGCTGTTGAACCAGGCCTAGACGCCAGTGCGATGGTGCGATGTTTTATTCCTTGCATACAACGAGATCACCAGTCTTAAGATCTCTTTGACGAACTTCATGCGCTGTTCAAGCTCCGCTAAATACTCGATCCTCCATCGCTGCCAAAAAAAATGTCATAACTGTTCAATTCTCTGGTATCTAAAGGGTCGTTTAAGAGTTATTGGAGGCGAAGGCAGTGAATTCAGGGGCCTGCCTTTGAGAAAGTTCCCTGGAGTCCAGGGGAGGAAATCATTGGGGTTAGAGGATAAAAGAGTTAAGAATGTGGAGTTGGGGATTGCTTAATTTTTATTTGTCTATGTACTCATCTCTTCAAATGTCTTAAGTTACCCATGATGCATTTTAAATGGAATTTCGCTGATAAGGCGCCAGCTTCCCAAACTCCACCAAACGTTGGTGAATAATGAGGATTAAAAATAAATTGTATGCCTTCATTATTTGATTTTATGCTAAAAAAAGTAAACAAACATAAGTAGCATTTGGTTATCTTTTTGCCACGCTCCATATTGCTAGATATGTATATAGAACCTTCAAAATCGAAATGAAACGGATAATTTATATTAACTTGATCAGCTGGCAGATTGCCCATCAACGGCTCCACAGTTCGTCCACGCAAGCGAGTGCACAGTCTGACTTTGTTACAAGCTAAAATTCTGCCATTGATAGGCTAAAACTGCTCCCGAATCGAATTGAGTAGCAGCTGAGGGCCGGCATGAAAGAGGAGTGTTCGCATTCCATTAACATCTTCGTAAAGTGATGTTTATCATTTAATAAAGCAGGATGCTATTTATTGAAGTTGCAAGCGGAATTATGAAGGCGAACCACCTCAATATGCCGATATTATCAACGAAAGGAGCAAGCTGTAACAAGTTTGATTTTAAGTTAATGCAATAATTGTATGCTCGCGTAAGGGTTACCTAAATTTAATGTGTTTATTTCTGAAGGAAATTATTGTTGTTGAGCAATTTCGATTAAAATAAAAATAATAATATTTAATAGAGATACATAATTTATTATAAAAAATACACACGGCCAGTAATCTTTGGCCAGGAACATCGCCTTGAGGTGTTCCTGTGTAAGTGAATTATTTTTTTCATGTATAAGTGATCTTTATTATTATTTTCAGATTGTCTGCAGTTATAAACCTCAGTACGTATGCAGATATTCTTTTAAGTTTTTGTACGTCGGAGTATTTAATAAAATCAAAGAAAGGTTCGTCTACTGTATACAGGTAAGAATTTTCAACTCAGGAAACTCATTCTCTAATATCTGGTTAAAAGTCTGGCCAATAGGGGGAGAAGGGGAGGTACCTATAGTTTTTTAAGTGAGGAAATGTATACTTTTTGAGATATGATTTTTTTAACTTTATTAAAACTGGAGTCAATAGTTTTTTAAGTGAGGAAATGTATACTTTTTTAAGTTTAAATTGTTTAGTTTTGTTAAAATTTGAGGCTATATTTACATTATTGTTTGCATATGCTTCGCTCCGCTCTGGTTTAGCTTTGTAGGTACCTATACATACCTACATAGCTGACCTTTGTAACTAGATAGTCAGATGCAAATCTAGTGCAACCTTGATATCTGTGAACATAGGCAGATTCATTAGTATTTACAGTTGAATATTTAAATATAATAAAGAGTCGTTAATGATCCGTATAAGGCTTCACTGCTCTCTTCTATATACCTAGCCTTGGGTACAGGAGAGAGCCTCCATCCTCTTCATTGGTGACCCCGACGTGATCACGTACCCGTCTGAAGCACCCAACTGAAGCTCATCTCGAACAACTACGCCACAACAACCTCAACATGAAGACTGCAAATTAAACTTCGAACGAATCCGAAAAGGACATTACGGAGCCAACTTAATTCAACACCGAAGATGAACCAAGACAACACTTTCCACTTCCCCATCAACTCCAGTTGCGACAACATCATCGTCATCAACATTGGATGCGGACCCGCAACATCCACCATCTATAACGGTAACGGCCCTCCAGCACTACAACGTAAAAGAGGACAACACTGGACTGACGCACAAAAACAAGGACACAGGATCGACGCACTAAACCCACTCAAGGACAACGCGGAAATACATATGACATATACCTATACAACACACTACACCTCGAGACGCAGCAGCCTCAAAACGTACGCGCACTCAAGCTATTCCCACGCATTAAGCTGCAGCTGCATGGAATACGAGCGAAGACTCTTCCCCCTGCACGCGGAGCGGAATCAGAGCGGCAGCAACACGAATGAGAGTGCGATCTGCTCACTACAACAGGGCACGAGCGACATCAATCCGGGAGACACAACCGCTCGTCGCCGCTGAAACGGCATCAGCGCAGACGTGCGCATGGCCAGTCAGGAGTGGTCAGCGACGGGAGACGCGGGCGGAAGCAGTTGTGGTCAGAGCTGTTGAAAGGAGTGGTGTTGGGTCATGACCTAGAGCGCAGACTCTGAAGAGTGGCTTTCTTGATAGAAGGGTCCATTACAACTGGTGGAGCAGAGAGGAATTGATTGAGAGCGTTCAGATCAACATCACCCGAATGCAAGTCCTGGGATTTGCCAATACCAAGTGTCCTGAGGAATTTCCACACCTGAGCTGGGGTGTACCTTTCGATACACTGGAAGATGTGGCGGCGCTTGGCGTCTCGACAGAGACGATTGCATCGATTGCGAAGACATTTACAAGAGAGAATGTTGTCATCTGTCGGATCCCTTTTGTAATCACACTTTAGGCGCTTGATAGCATCGTCAAGCCAGGGCGCCGGCAGGTGTTTTACCCTGACTTTCTTAATGGGAGCATGTTTTTCGTAAAGTCCCAAGACAATTTTATTGCATTAAAGTTGTAGGTTTTGTCGTCAACGTTCTCGCTCAAGATGACATCGGGCTAATCGACCAGCCACCAGGAGGCCACCAGGGGGCGCTGCGATGTAAACAAGCAGTTTGAGACGATCTACATCTTAATCAAATTTAAAATAGAATTCGTGTAAATATACCTAGATATTTATTTTTTGACTTAAAGAACAAGTGACAATTTACCTACAGGAGTGTTATCACAACCTGAGAAGTGACAATTACATCAAAACAGTGACAAGGACACCAAGCGGTTTCAAGCGGCAATAAATCAACAAACTAAACGACACAAAACGCTCAGGCGGGCTAGTGCACCCATTTGCTTTGTTGTGCGTGGTTTCTTCAAGAAGAACAGTGATTTTCAGTCGAGTATCAGTGAAAAATCTACATTCAGTGTGAACGTTCATATGGCACAGTGGGTGTCAAGCGAAAATATTATGCCAATTCGAAATACCGCTCATTTATGAAATAACAAACGCTGCATCGATACTTCTATTTCGCCAAGAAATCGCACAACGTTGGTGGCTCAGCGGGCCTCGCTCTCGGCCGAGAACAAATACAACTAAGAGGTCGCTCGGTTCGAAACCCGTCTAACTTAGAAAGTATTTATATTATTTTTTCTTTTTTTTTGCTTTGTTTTAGAATTAGATTTTTAATTCTTTTATTTTTTGATTTTGTGACAATTTTAATTTTATGTTATAAGACAAACATTTTTTGACTGATATTTTTTTTTCTCTATGTTTTAAGTATGTAGTTGACATTGGAATCACTTATGTTTTGTTATAAGTACAATTAATTTAATGTTTGATATTGTTTGATAATAATTAATAGTGTTATAATAACAATAAATAGTATTAGGGATATTTATGACTGAATTGAATGCGGATTATTTAAGCTATATGTGACATTATTATTGACTGTAGATTTCTAATAAATTTATTTGGCAACAATTTAATTATTATTATTATTATTCACTACTATGGTGAAATTTTTAAATGTGTGTTGGAAAATAGAAATGTAGTAGGCAAGTATGAGTGTAATAAGGCAACATGTCCTCATTGCCCCGGTTCCACAAGGGAATTTATTGTTCCGCGTGGTTTGAAGTCTCACATTGGGTGCACAAAAATATTGTTCGACCGCAACAGTCACAGCGACGGGGCGGTAATGCGCCTGCAGATGTCGCTGGCATTTCGCCTGCTGATGTGGTCGGTAGTTCGCCACCGCCGACGCTCAGTGATTTGCCTTCCTTGAGAAGAAATTTCCGAGTTCTAAAACACGTCCCCAAGGGGGCCAGAAGTCTGGCCGCAGGGAAGTTGTCGGAGCTTATTGAGAGGTGTGTGGAGACTAATGAGACCAATGATTGGCAGGATCTCCTAAGCTTTGCTTATTCATGCCTCCGGGTTCCATTGTCCGATGATAAGGGCCGGTCTCTTACCAGTAAGGTAAAAGACAACATTAAAGCTACTTCTCTGGGCGGCCTTCAGTCATCGGATGTTCAGTCAAGGAAGGGAGGTAATATTGGCCAGCGTGCTTTTTACAAGTACGTCGATTCCAAGGTTCACGATGGCGACCTTGGCGGTGCTGTTCGGATCCTCCTGTCTGACTGCTCTGTGGCAGATGACAGTGAGGAGACTTTGGAGTCCCTGCGGCGAAAGCACCCGCCACCGTCACGTGACCTCCATTTCCCTCCGGAACCCGCCCTCTCAAGCGAAACATTGGCGGTTGAAGCGGCTGACGTGTTGGAGGCAATCACGTCTTTCAATAGCGGGTCCGCAGCGGGCTTGGATGGGATCCGCCCCGACATACTAAAGGAGTTGATTTCAGTGGCGGCTGGGGATAGCGGTGCGACTCTCCTGCGTTCATTAGTTAATTTAGTGAACTTTATGCTTAAGGGAATGGTCAATAGGGAAGTGTGCCCTTTTCTTTATGGCGCTTCCCTATGTGCTCTGCATAAGAAGGGCGGGGGGATTCGTCCCATAGCAGTGGGGAGTGCCCTTCGGCGCTTAGTGGCCAAACTCGGATGCAGGGCAGCCAGGGGAGTCGCATCATCTATTCTTCAGCCGCAGCAGTTGGGGTTCGGAGTACCTTTAGGTTGCGAGGCCGCAATCCACGCCACCCGAGCGTTTTTGTTCGATCGGGAAAACTCCGACAGCGTCATTGTGAAGGTTGACCTCCAGAATGCATTCAATACAGTTGAGCGAGACGTCATTCTGGGAAAGGTCAACGAACTGGTTCCGTCCCTCTATCCGTTCCTCCACCAGTATTACTCAAGCCCAAACAACCTGTATTTTGGTGAAAATCTGGTGGAGTCGCGGGTGGGTGCGCAACAGGGTGACCCCCTCGGCCCACTGTTATTCAGCTTGGCCATCCACGACGTTGTTAAATCATTGAGTTCCCCTTTGAACGTCTGGTACTTAGACGATGGTACCATCGGAGGACCACTAGAGACAGTTGTGGCTGATTTGAAAACGGTTATCAGTGGCCTAGGGGACTTGGGTCTCCGCCTGAACTCAGAGAAGTGTGAGGTGTTTTCTTCCTCTGGTGACTTGGCACAAGGTTCCAGAGCTAAGCTGGAGGAATTAATGCCGGGGCTGAAAGTTCTTGATAAACCTGATTTCACTCTGTTAGGCGCGCCCATTTTTCCGGAAGGCGTGCCGGGGGTTCTGCGAGGAAAGTTGAAGGCCCTGGCAGGGGCTAAGCCACATCTCAAGGAGTTGTCCGCGCATGTGGCTCTTACTATTCTCAGGAGTTGTCTGTCCCAGCCAAGGTTTACCTATACTTTACTATATAGCGAACTGCTCCGGTTTGGCTGTGCCGAGGGGAGACAGACGCTTATAGGCGTTGAAGTGTCTTTTGGAGACTATTTTTAACGTTAATATGTCTCCCTCACAGTGGTCGCAGGCAGCGATGCCTATACGGTTTGTGGTCTCGGCGTTCGTCGCCTTCGGGACACGGAACTCCGCGCCTTCTTAGCCTCTTCGCGGGGGGTGTTGGAGCTTGTCACTCGTATTTTGAATATTAATGGTGACGGGTTCAGCATCCCATTTGCGGACGAGGCTCTTCAGCTGTGGCGGGTACGTTGCCCGGCGGGAGACGTTCCGGAGAAGCCAAGCGTGCAGCGCTTCTGGGATGAGGAGATATGTAAGTCGACACTTGACGGGTTGTTGGGGCAGTCCTCGGGACCGGAGCTTGCTCGTCTGCGCGCGATCTCCCAGCCGGAATCTGGTGCTTGGCTGCATGCGTTGCCGTCTCCTCATTTAGGCACCCATCTAGATGACAACTCCCTGCGCGTGGCCGTGGCGCTTCGGTTGGGATGTAGCATTTG
This sequence comes from Argyresthia goedartella, assembly GCA_949825045.1. NCBI lineage: Eukaryota > Metazoa > Arthropoda > Insecta > Lepidoptera > Argyresthiidae > Argyresthia > Argyresthia goedartella. The sequence continues at coordinate 7,223,370 of OX463832.1, read as the reverse complement.
CGAGCCACACCGCTGTGTTTGCGGTGTATCAGTCGATTCGCTGGGGCGTCACGGACTACACTGCGTCAGAAGTGCAGGGAGGCAGTCTCGTCATCACTCCATCAATGACATCGTCCGGAGGGCTCTCGTCTCGGCTAACATACCTGCGGTTCTTGAGCCGCTTGGTTTGTGTCGCAGCGACGGGAAACGTCCGGACGGTGTCACTTTGATACCTTGGGAGAGGGGCCGTAGCCTTTTGTGGGATGCGACGTGCGTGTACACTTTCGCGGCATCTCATATAGGCTCCACCATGCAGACTGCTGGTGCGGCTGCGGAGTCGGCGGCGCGGCAGAAATGCGTTAAGTACGCACAGCTGATGGGGAGTTATTGGTTTGTTCCATTGGCCGTCGAGACCACGGGGGTGTGGGGATCGTAGGGTAGGGCCTTCATCAGGGACATTGGGCGTCGCTTGAGGGACCGAGGCCATGACTACCGCTCCGGAGCGTTCCTGGTGCAAAGGGTCTCACTTGCTGTGCAGCGCGGCAACGCTGCCAGCGTAATGGGTACCTTTGGTCCGGGAGCGTTCTGGGGTGGTTTATTTGTGTAGTTTTATGTATTTTAGATTTATTTATTATTTAAGTAGGTTATTATTATTTGGAAGTATATAATTTTTAAGTTGTTTCCCGGTTACTTAGAACTTGAATGTAATGTGACATATGTAAAGTGATTAATTTAGCCAATCGACCAGTGAGACATCAGTCCTAAGGGACTCCAGATATATGCCTTTGAAGCTTCGAATATCTATGAATTTCGTTCTGCTCTTCGGACACCTAATCTTATAGGAGAGGTAGATGAGAACGTGAAAGGAGTAAGGAGAGTTAAGTTGACCGTGAGAGGCAACCTTATCCAAGTTGGAGACGATTATGCGGCTGGAAATGAGTGGCCTCAAGTGGCAAGATGTGGAGATTGAATGAATCAACTATGAACCTGAGTTTGGCAGAACGGGAATTCTTTTTGAGGAGACAGGTGTTAAAATACCCAAGAATGCGAGTGTCGTCGTAAATTGGGGTCAAATCATTAAGAAGGGATTCAAATGTGTCGAAGTAATCAACACGAAGAGAGGGGCTATAGAAGACACCAAGCAGCACCTTATTGTGATGAAGAACAATTTCAAGGAAGAGGTATTCAGCAGACTCGGAGTACTGGCTAGGGCATCATTGATCACCTTACACGCAATTTCCGCACACAGGTAAACAGCGACACCTCCGTCTGCCTTTCCGGTTCTGTCGTTCCTATATAACCAGAAGCCTGGAAGAGAGTACATGGATGAAGGGAGTGAAGGCTTAAGGAACGACTCAGAGACAAGGATGCCGTCCACACGTTGCTCACAAAAAGCCTCAATGAGATCGGGATATCTAGTGTGAATACTTTGAGCATTGATGTGCACTATGTTCTGATTTTTCCCTGACCCACCAAAGACAGTCCTAAGTTTGACGGAAAGCGGTTCTTCCACGGTGGAAATATCGCTTTCCTCACTAATAAATTCATCGCTAGAAGCACACGACTTTATTTATTGAAAATGTAGGAAAAACGTTAATTGAGCCTTTGAAAAATATCTTTAACAAATCTTTATCAAACGGATCATTTCTGCTACCTGGAAAGTAGCTGAAGTTATACCTGTGTACAAAAAAAGTGATAAAAGTATACTAAAAAATATTGACCAATATCAATTCTCAGTGTTTTACCTAAAATATTTGAATCAGCAGTAGTTCCATAGGTGTTCCGTGCATCGTTTGCCAAATTAATATGGCGGATAGAAGGGGTCATTTTATATCTCCTAGGTCCACAAAAATAAAATTGGCCCAACGTTTTTTTTTTAAATATTTTTAACTTTTTTGAAAAATCTTCCATAATTACTCCTTTAAACATGAATAAATAAAAAAGTTGTTGATAAAACTTGCAATTATTTACTGTTCTTGGTTGTGTAATGTTGTACGGTTCTTTTTTAGTTAAAAATACTGTAAATTATCATCATTTTTTTATTTACTCACTTTTTTCAAGTAGTGAAATCTGCAACGAATAATTTTTGACTTGCAATTAAAAAAACTAAACGAGGCTTTGTCCTTAAAAGTTTTTAAAAGAGTTCTGGAGGCCTACTATGACCTCTTAAATCTATTCAGTTTAAGGCCTTAAACTGAACTGCATTGCTAATTCGTACCATGACCTCTAAAAAGCAAGGCAGTTTAAGCCCTTAATACGTCCAGCGTTTTCATGCAGTTCACCTTTTTTTTCCTCCTAAAATCGTACCATGACGTGCCATTTGACAAGCGCTCGGCGATTACTGAAACGCTCAACTGTCAAAGTAAGCAATGTTTAAAAAGTTGCTCTGAGATTAACTTTATGTGAATTGTTGTCTTGTTGTTGATAGTTTAGTAGACTCTTTGTGATTGTTCAAGTGCTTTTGAGTTATTTTCTTTATAATAATGGCAAGTGAGTGAACAGGTATTGTTTGAATTTTTTGAAACGGACAATAACTTGAATGACAATTTAAAAAGAAATCGCCACCGCCTTACAAGGGAAATGTATGATCCCTTTCATTTAACTGACGACAAATTCGTCGAACTATCGGCTTACTCCCGACTTGGCTCAAAGTTTGTGCAAGGAACTGGCGACGAGTGGTAAACCACAGCCAAGTAAATCGTCGGATTCCACCATAGAAACAAAAGTAAGAGTTTATGGAAATACATTAGTTTATTGTCAAGAGATTTAATGAGGTGATTTCTAGTCAAGAGATCTAGACAGTGTACATCTAAATACCTACTCTTTTCTGTTGCAGGGTTTTACAGCTTTATCATTTTATGACTATGGAACATATCAAATGCCAACAGGTAAGATCCGTGGCTTTATTGCGTAACAAACCATATCCGCAGTACTGGGCATAGGTCACTGCAGCAATGAACTCAATAGAAATGGGAAATACCTATAAAGAATGCACACAAACTGTAGAAGAATGTTGTTCCTATGAATAGAATAAGGTGATTTTTTATTGATACCATAGCTTTAATTATGTAGCTGTCAGACACCGGTTCTAAACAGTCGCTAACTTGAAAGGTTATTTATAATTAACACTTTTTTAATTTCAGGTGTAATGAAAAATTTGGAGTGATGTTATTGGCTGCATTGATGGGACACAGGTAGCTATTGTAAGCCCAAAAGGAGAGGAGAGGTATATCTGTCGGAAGGGCTATAATTCTCTAAATGTTCAATTGATAAGATTAATTGAAGTGTGTTATGACTCTGCCTACCATGCGAGAGGTCCCGGGTTCGATCCCCGGCTGGGGATAAATTAATAAAAAATTGGAAAAAGGTCTTGAATGTTTATGTGTGTGTAATGTCGCTGTTACTGGTTCCCACAACATAACAGTGTGGGGCCAAGCAATGTAAGTGCCTGTACATAAATGTTAATGTTTATTTAGTTGTATGTTGATGCCAGTTATGGTGGATCCACACATGACTCATTTAGATGATCAGTCCATCCTTCTTCCCAACTTCAAGACTATTTCAAAGGCCTCAGTAATAACTGTGGTAATAATAAAGGCTTTTAGGTAAGCTGTTCTAAATGTATTTCTAAGAATGGATTATTTTGTTGGGATACCTGCCTACAGTACACCGACTATCAAAATAAAACTGGAATCCATATTAATCAGAATTATTTTATTTAGTAAACAAACAGAAATTTACAAATAAGTATGCTACTTATTTCTGAATTATTATAATAATAGTTTATAAAGTTAAAAAATGCCATTTCTTACAATCATACAAACCTAATAAGAATGCCCCTACCTCCCGCACTAGTACTAGCAGTAGGTTACGAGATGCAGACAAGTAGCATTCTTATTTGTGTTGTCAAGTAACACTAAGAACTAGAGTATGTATAACTGTAAGGCCGTGGATGCTGGAGGCTCAGGACCGGAGTAGAGGGAGTGGCAAAGAATATGTGCCGATTGATGATGATGTTTAGCTAACTTAACATAGCAACAAAATTAATAATAAAACATTCACTATTCACATAAATATTTTATCTATTTAATAAAGTAAGTTTTAAAGAGGAGGTCTGTGGCGCACTCAGACAGAAAGCCAGCAGTGAGCTGTTATAGGCTGCTATGATGATTAATAAAGTATAATAGTTTTAATTACAATTGTGTCTAATATAATATTTTTACTTGCAGGTGACTCTGGTTATCCTTTGAGGAAAACTATGATGACTGCTTTATTGGATGCAACAGAAGGCTTATCTGAAGCCTACTACACTAATTGCCATGTCAAAACTAGAAATGTAATTACACAGTTATTGCAAGCATCAAAAAGTCTTCATTTAAGTTATATGTAAAAATTGTGTTTTTTGTGTTGTTTAGTTTTTCTTGTTTTTTAAGTTACAATGTTTTTGTTTTGTAAAGATTTAATGTAATAATATAAATATGCATGTATATAAATATCTATACATACATATTTAGACAGTCATAATTTAGAAGCACCACAGATACTATAATATTATACTGTAGCACTGTTTTTTTTTGTCACTTTTTAAAGACATCATCATACATGTAATTTTGAATAAAAAATCTAACTTTGACTTAACTATTGAGTATACTTGTGTATGTAATTATTTTGATTTTAAACTCCAAACTCAAATAAAGTAAGTAGTTAAAAATAATGCACTTTTGTACAAGTGAAACACTAGATAAAATAAATCAAATATGATCAACAAAACTAATGAGTACATACTAAATCTCGCACAGACAAAGGAGACTCCATAAACTGTGCCAGTGCTTCGGATATGCGCCCATCAGAGAAGATAGCATATTTCAATTGATTCTATCAGGCAGTACACGCAAAAGAGTAACAAACATCCATCCTCTCAACCACAAACATTCGAGTCTATATTATTAGTTAGATAAATAACCGATGACCATCCTTTCCTATCTTTGAATGCACCTTCACCCATCTAGTTACATTGCGTGGCAACTCTCTGCCACATTCTTAGGGTACAGATGGCTGAGTGGACTTATTATAGCCCAAGACTATGTCTCTGTGTGAATTTAAAAAAACAAATAGAGCCCCAATTGGTCGTATCATCGTATGCACAGAGTCGTATGATACACGATGGGGGCGTCGTCGTATAGGCAATTCAACCAAATTACTGCAAGCAAATATAAATTTAATACACCTATGTAATGTATGAAAAGCTGACATAAAAAGGAGTATCAATAATTATATGTTAAGCATACGAAATATTTTAAAATTACACGGAGTCAGATTTTAATTAGAAATTATATGTAAAATATTATTTTACAAAACTGTAAAATAATATTTTACATATAATTTCTAATCGGTCGAAACCGACCCGCCATCCAGCGAGGCCAATGCTATGTTTGTTAAATGAGTATGCCTTGTTGTTTGTAGCGTAGCGAACGAGAAATAATGTATATTACTTAATAATATGTAATTAAATCAACACACAAAAGTACATCCGAAAATAAATCGTTAAATATTGTAAACAAACACATGCACCACTTGCTTGACAGTTATGAGTTGCGTTCAAAATGCTCAATATAATTTGAACGATCAATAAAAAACAACGCATAAGTTACTAAGTTTTATCACAAATTGCATTAAATAGTAATATGCGCGTATTACTTTTAAGCTTTAATTTTTTCAAAGTACCATTCGTAAATAATAAAACAAATTATAATATAAGATATCCTTATAATAAAAAAAACCGGTAAATACCGTATAAACAATAAACGTTGGTTAGGAACGGTCCTCCAGACAATGCGATGAGTAGTTCTTTCTTATGGAATCCTATATATTCCCCTCTCGTTCTTACATGGATGTAAGTTAACTAGCCAGAGACAATAAACTATTCACCTTATCAAATAAGCAGCTCAGAAGTCGTTCACCTTTTATGAGGTCATGGTACGAAATTAAGTCGTTCAGTTTAAGTACTTTAACTGAACTGCCTGGATTAAGAGCAGTTTCTTATAAGGTCATGGTAGGCCTCCTGGCCTATCTTCTTTCTAATAATGTACAATACTGCCATAAAATAGTAGTTTATGTGACTGCTACATAATGGAGGGCATTAATACTCGAGAGTGGGTTTATGAAACGAGCCGAAGGCTAATATCACTCGAGAGTTTTAATGCCTAATTATGTACAGTTACATACACTAGTTTATCTGCACACATATCATAAGCTCTCTTTGATGTGTACAGGAACCGCATGTTTGACCGGCATTGTGGCTCTGCAGTTGTTTACCTTGTTCTGTAGCACCAACTTCGGGCGTCGGCGTTCGAAATTTGAATGTCAGTACCAACTTCACAGACAAACTAGGGGCGGCATGCAGGCGGGCGTCGGCGTTCGAAATTTGAATGTCATAATGTGTAGAAAAACTGCACATTATGGTCATAATGTGTAATTTTTCAGATAAGAAATGAGTTTTTACCAAGTAGTTTAACATTATGCTGATCTAACGTGCGGTTTTTGTACGCAGTAAAGAGGGTTTATGATACGTGTGTAGATAAACCATTATTAAGTTCATTAATTTGCCAACTTTGTGTATCGGGCGGGAGGGCGATACTCGTATCGCTGATTTCGAGAAGATTTTGGCGGTCTGGGCTGTTAAGGTAAGCCTTTGCCCAGCAACGGGAGACTACCCAGAAAAAATAAGCGTAATTGGCGCGTTTTTCAAACATTGTTTTTCGTGTTTGTGTTTTAATTATTTGTTTTTCGTGTTAGTTAGCGCCGCGAACCTTTTAATGCTGTGGTTTTGATGATAAAATAATGTCTACATTCTCGAATGAAGAATACGCAGACATCTTAATGGCATATGGAAGCGCTAATGGTGATGCACGAGAAGCGCAAATAATTTATCAAGAAAGAGACGCTTACCTTCCCGCCGCACATTTCAAAACACATATTGACGCTTACGCGAAACTGGCAATCTAAGATGTAGGGAACCTAGAGGGATAGTGATTCGACATAACGTCGAATTGGACAAACCGATTTTGGCGCTGTTCGCGGAACAACCGACCAGGAGCATCAGAAATCTGTTGCTTGACATTTCAATCTGGAAGGTGTGGAAGGTTCTTCGGCAAAATGACAAACATGCATTTAAACATAAACATAAACTTTTACATACAGGCACATACATTGCTTCTGGCCCCACACTAGGATACCCTGTGTCGTGGTAACCAGAAACAGCGACGTCACACACATATAAACATCCAAGACCTGGGGATTTTTTTTTTTTTTTTTCATTACCCCCAGCCGGGGATCGAACCCGGGACCTCTCGCATGGTAGGCAGAGCCACAACCGCTGCGCCACAGAGGCCGTCAAATTTCATTACACTCCTGTAAAAGTTACGCATATTTTTACAGAATTAAGTGGGTACAACTAATATCACATTGCCTGAAACCCAATCCTGATTTATCCCATCATCACTCTGTCTCTTACGGGAGTGTACTTACTTCTAATTTTAATTATCTACATGTTGACATCCGTATTGTACAGGTCTCGAAAATAACGACTTTGGGACACGTGTCCGGTTTTGTCGTTTTCTGCTGCACACAGCACTGGAAGATCGTGACTTTTTTACGAAAGTATTTTTGTCGAACCTGAAACGGAGACACTCGTTTTCCTTCGACTTGTTGGTCGTTGGGTCAAATTAGTGTTGTAGGCATGCCCATCGTGCCCATATGGGTAGATCCGCGCCTGCAATTGTGCCTAAATACAAAAATACCCTCATCTAATATTTAGTATTACCTCCCCCGTTATCTATAACTGCAAGCAAACGCCGCCGCATTGAACTAACTATATTAGAACAAATGTCAGTCCTTCTTAAATTTTACCACACTTCCATACATGCGCATGCAATGCCTCTGGAGTCGTTTCATTTCGCATGTCCTTTGCACCATCAAACCCCATAAATTTTCGATCGGATTCAAATCCGGTGACATTGCAGGCTATGGAATCATGGTTATGTCGGCGAGTTGACCAAAACAGTCACACAGAGCTCCAGCCCGATGCACAGGACAGTTATCTTGCACAAATGATAATTGTGGCATATCAGCAGGTGGATAGACACATCGCACAGTTGGCAACATACTATCCCGTAACACTTCCACATAATCAGCAGCTGTAGCGCGTCCTGCTATCGACACCAATTCACCAGGTCCAGCGGCACTCACTCATCCCCACATGTTCACTGATATGCGACCAGACTCCATATTTGCGACAATGTTTTCGTCACGGTAACGAGTTTCATTACTGCGCTATAAGTGAAGCCTGCCGGGTTGGCATGACATAAGTGTCTTCTCATCAGTAAATATAGTACCGGTCCAGTCAAAAACAAAATACTCCCTTGCAAACGATAACCTCTTTTGTTTGTGGGGCTCGCTAAGATAGAGTATTTTAGCTGGCTTTCTGTGGTGTATGCCCTCAGAATGTAGAACTCGGCGAATGGTGTTCACTGAAGTATTGAACATTTTTGCGAACTCAGCAGTCGAAATAAATCCATTAGATTCATATTGTTCAACCATGAATCCCCGCTGTGATGCAGTTAGATGCGGGGTGCGACCACTTCGAGGACGACTCGTTGCTGCACCTTCTTCTTGAAAGTCAGTTATCCACCGTTTCACTGTTACTAAACAAAACACTAAAGTACCCACTAAAACAAAACAACAGTAGGAATGACATAACTATCCCAAGATGTCAGGTTTAAAAAAAAAGAAAATGCATAAATAATAGAGCATAAACATTAAGATAGTTAAGAGATAAAATACTTATTGAAATAGAAACATAACGTGTTACTCATTTAAAAAGAACACTTACAGTAAATCCAGTCTCATTATGTTCTCATATGTTGTCAGTCCACTATGTTATATTTATATCCTATATTATGCAATGCAATAATACGCATCCTGTCCTGCATATCGATGTTTGCTTGCATTGTCACGGCTAGTAATAATCAATAAGTAAGTAATCTTTATCAACAAATAAACCCTCGCTGGCGAACTAGTAACGACCATGTAACGACAAAGCAAAGTTAAGATCAATAGCTATCTGACCCTCAAATATTTACTTCTACCTTCCATACGAATCTGCTGCGTTTGAAATGCTAAACATTATTTTCTATTTGTGTTTTTATCAACCTTCGAAATGAAACGTTCTAAAGCTAATGTGATTTACGTTTAAGGTTTTGTTTCATAGAAAAATATAAAATGACAAACGATATGCACCAAATCGAAGAGGATTTGAACCATTGCGTTTAGAACACTCGCGTTTCGAGTCCGAGAGTAATCCGCTGCGCCACAGAACCACTTATGAGTTAAAGCGAAGATAGGTTACTGGACTAGTTAAAACAGTTATGTAAGTTGTTTATTTATGTAGCTGTGTGAGTAAAATCATAGTTCTCAGAAAAATATTTTCTGATAACTATGCTTGCATCATCATCATGCTGTTTAAGCAATTTTGCAGTTGGCCGTACCTAGAAAAAATAAAGTGTCGCATAAAATGGCTGCCTTCTAGTAAAGGAGAAATATCGATATCGATAGAAAAGGTTGGAAGATGATTTGACTTTATTTACAGCTTAGTCCAACATACTCAGTCGTGTATGTTTTGTAGGCATGCTACACTTTAAAACATTTGTAAACAAGTCTGTATTTATGTAAAAGTAAAACTATTTACTTCATTAAGCTACAGCGTCCGTGACGTGATAAAGGCTTGAACAATTTTAATTTCGATAGGTAGGTTGGTTTCAATACTACTCGGGCGAATCAACTTGTTACCGGCCTGACACCTGAGTGATTTTGATGCAGTGTCCAAAAAAGGATGTTGTGGAAGCGAAAATAACTTAGGCGTCAAATGCACGTGAGGGGAAAACTTTATCTGGTCCTAGTTATCAAGTTGATCCGCATGGGTTGGGAGGGATATGAGGTTAGAGAAATTAAAATGCGTGTCATTTTAATTTCTCTATATATATATGCATTTTATATTTATTAATTCCTAAATAATATTAATTTGCTTAAAAAAGCTCTATGAGAGACCTTGTCATTAATTTTCTCATCACGATCTCTAAACCTTATGTCTAGATATTCTTTGATCACATTTTTTATCAGTAGTAATCTATGATTCGCATCGCGATCTAGATCATTACTTATGCAAGAGATGTTGCCGGTATTGTAATATTCTGTGAGAAATTTAAATACATATAGATAATAGTTTTTCGGATTCGTTTTCTCACTCAACAATGGCTTAAGCAATTTTTCAGTTTTTTTTTATCACTTGGATATCTTTCGCAGCATATGCAAGTCTTGTCTTTAGCCAAATAAGGCTCTCAATATTTTTCTCTCCTGACAACAGTGCTACACATTTGTCGCATTTAAGCGACCGTAACAGCTTCCTTGTGATGAATCCCGATATGTACACCACAACGCTCTCGGAATATTCATCGAGGTTAGCTCCTATATTCAACATAGGGCTCGTATAAGTTGCTATGGTCTTCGTCAATCTCGACTAAAGTTTTTTTCCGTCAAATCGTCAAAGTTTTGGATTGGATTTTTACTAGAACATGTCAAAATGTTGACTGCGGCTCACCTTTTATCAGTAACTTTTTATACGCTGCACGGAATGGGGTTGGCCGGTGAAAGCTAATTCCAGATGGCGCTAGCACGTCTTGTACCTCTTCCTTCAAAAGTAGGGATGCTATTATTTTCATTCGAATCGAATCGTTCGAGATTGAATTTATCTGGCGCAAGGATCGAAAGAATATGTTTGTATTAAAAAAGATGGGATTACTTCAGGGAAATGCAATTCTAGTTCACACGACCATGGGTTAAGCTCGTTTAAGATTCAAACAGTACAAAAAGTTCGAAAATAGGACATCCAAAACCGATCTTTGATTAAATCGATTCGAATGTAATCCCTATAATACAATGTCAGTGTCAACTGTTAGTCAATGTTGGATTGGTCAATGTCTGTTGTGTTGTAGATTCGACTTAATCAATCAACTAGGTACATGGAATATGATAACTTAGTAACTCACCCGAGTATTTTCCCTGCTTTACGTAGTCTGATTCCACGAAATGATTCCGACATAACCTTGTTCCATTGCTTATCACTAATTTTTACGACGTATCGCCTTCAGCCACTGTTTTGACAACTTTAGGTCTTTGGGAAAACTATGAATTCCAACTTCTGAGCAGCTAATTACACTACAACGCGGCATTATTGCTTTTTTTTTTGATAAAAATGCTAAAATGTTCATACAAAATCTGTTTGTTATGAGTACCAGGATGCTAGCGCCACTTTGACAGTTGACAACCCCATTGCACTGCGTTTGGGTTGTTATTGAAGCCACCTCGTGCTCGGATTGCTGAGAAAAAAAGTTCTATATGGTCCTGGCTAACCTTATATACTGGTATATATTTAAGAATTTGTGTGTCTTTCACCAGGTATTCATATAGGTCTAGTGCACTCTTCATATTAATCATGAGGCTTATAAAACCAGTTTTTCGGTGCGATTTTATTACCACTTCTCCCGAAAGAAATCGCAAAGTCGCAATGTAATGAGTGGCACTGTCAAACAAGGCCTTGATTAAACCAATGTTCTCAGGACACATTACCTTCTTCCAGCCTGGTGGGCAGAAAGCATCGCTATTAAGGACGTCAAAGACATCATTGATTAGATTAATGAAATTGAGTCCCGGCACTGTCTTTGAACCCCTTTATTTTGAATTTACTGGGGCAAAATTCCAGGGCATCTGCCACTGAATTACTGAAAAGCTAGGTAGCTAATTTAACCTTCATCTTTAGCTTTTGAAACAAGATATGCGTTTTTGATTTTTTTTTGCGAGGCTTTGTTGATCTTGAAGCTCAAGAAGAGTTTCCAAGTATTTAAAATTAATTTTTCGACCATAATTTTCAATAAATACTTTAAATTCGCGAAACGAAGACGAAACTCCAAATTTCGAATCAACTTAATTGCGTGACATGCGTCGATAAACGCATGAATGCGACAGGCATTTTGTTCAAAACTTGTTTGATTTTGATCTTTAATAAGGTTTATATACCTAAACACTCAAACATGCTGAAGTTTGGGGCAGGACCATCACACGTTATACTGACAATTTTAACTCGCACGTCTTCTCATAATTTCAATTGGTTTTTGCTTCCCCGGTTGGGAGCTTCCATGATCGATTAATGCAGTTCAAAAGTATGACCAAACTTTAGTTCGCTTCACCGACACTGTCGCTACATTTTTGGGTCCCAAATGAGTGATTTTCTGATTACCAACTCGACAAAAATTAGGCTGCACACCACCGGGTGTGGGCTTTCGCCAACTTTCCGTCGCATTGCATCGAAAGCTTCTTTTGTAAAGCCGGGTTCAGCATTTACATGCTCGTACCATTTAGAGAGCGTTCGCGCATGTGGTAAACATGTGTTATATGTGTGCCTGATGAAATTTTAGGCTTTCGGTGACAAAAAATGTAGTCAAAGCAAACTTTCGGATTCCTTCAAGATATTTTTTTCCACAGGAAGTCCGGAAGCATGATTCCAAATTCTGTGTATGAGTCAACACTGCTAAGTGTTGACTCATACACAGACTCTGGACTACACCCTCGCGCGCAACGTTTGAACAAAATCTATGTATGCATCAACGCCTTAATGTTGTACAGTTTTGAGGCGACCCCATCTAGTTTCACAAAACTGAAATTGTTGTTTTAGGTCACTTTCTATATTCTATTCTATTCTAGATAGGTTGTGTTAGGTCACAACGTTATGAACGACCCAGAGCCGAGCGAAGCGGAGCAGAGCGAGGCGACCCCATCTCGTTTTACAAAACTGAAATTGTTGTTTTAGGTCACTTTCTGTGTAAATACTAGAGATAGGTTGTGTTAGGTCACAACGTTATGAACGACCCAGAGCTGAGCGAAGCGGAGCGGAGCGAGGCGACCCCATCTCGTTTTACAAAACTGAAATTGTTGTTTTAGGTCACTTTCTGTGTAAATACTAGAGATAGGTTGTGTTAGGTCACAACGTTATGAACGACCCAGAGCCGAGCGAAGCGGAGCGGAGCGAGGTGACCCCATCTCGTTTCACAAAACTGGAATTGTTGTTTTAGGTCACTTTCTGTGTAAATACTAGAGATAGGTTGTGTTAGGTCACAACGTTATGAACGACCCAGAGCCGAGCGAAGCGGAGCGGAACGAACTGTGCGAACTCAACATCTGCAGCGTTGACTCATACACAGAATTTGGAATGGCATGGACAGCGAAAGATCAAAAAATGGATGACATGAACTGTGCGGACTCAACACCTGCAGCGTTGACTCATACACAGAATTTGGAATTACGCAGTCCGGAAGACTTAGCAATTTCTTGTTTCAGAAAATCCTTTACATTCTTTTAATAACTGAGACGATTCATTATTTATTTTATTCGATTTGTTTAAATCTTCGATTATGTCCGCATTTTCTCATTCAAACGGTTAACTTTGTTGCGTTGCTTTTTGCAGGTTTGTTTTAATTTTGCAATTTCATCTTCATTTCGCTGCACCTAAAAATATAGAAAAACATAAAACATTTTACTTTTGATTTATTTAAGCCTCCTTCATATAAAAAATACGTCCCAGACACTAATGTGTCAAGTGGCAACTTCACTATCTAGGGTAGGTAAGAGTAGCCACTATATAAATGCTTTTCTTTTATTTTCTCTCCATTTTATCACTATTTTATAGATACATATATAAATACCATCAATCCTTTTCCCGTACGGGGTGGCAGAGGCACAAGATGCCCATTTTTAGCATACAATTTATAATATATACCATAGGATATTGCCACACTATAATGAGTGGTATACTCACGTTTTTACGTTTTACTTTTACGTTGCGTTTTCAGCATTTATGGTAGTCGAAAGTGATGCGTCGTGGACGAGGAATGAGGTTTCTGTACATTGACTATACTTTAAAATTATTTTTTCATTCTCAACAATTGGCTGAAAAAAAAACCATTGAGTGTATTAGGGGAGCGGAGGGTAGTACCGTACAGCGGCCAATTCCGTACAGCATGTTTTTCCCAGAAGGAACCGAGATATAACTGTTTGTCTCTGTCACACTTATTGGTTTTAGTGTAGCATCGTATTCTGTCAAGCTTTCGCGTCAGTGACGCAGCGTGCAGTGGCGAGATCGGACGTTTTGTGTCTTTACGCTCGTTGTTACAGATTTCTAACGTCGGAAAATAAGCCGTTAGTACATATTTTTTACATTTTCTCTAGTGACAGCTTTCAATTTCATTTTGTAAGCATATTTAGCAGAGTACCATGGCATATTTTCCTTTAGATACAGCATAGACGACCCGAATGGCCGAGTCGGCAGTAACCCTGCCTTCGAACCCAAGGGTCCCGGGTTCGAGTCCCGGTGGGGCAAATATTTATTTGATGAGAACGGATGTTTGTACCCTAGTCATGGTTGTTTATCTATCTAAATATAGTATTTATCTATATAAGTATGTGTATCGTTGTCTAGTACCCAAGATACAGGGAATCCTAGTTTGGGGCTAGATCAATGTGTGTAAAGTGTCCAAGATATTATTATTATATTATTATTATTATTATATTTCTGTGACCACAAGCCGTTAAAATTTAAAATTCTGTTTCGGGTTATTCCGTACACTGTACGGTATTGGCCGCTAATGTATCACCATGATCTCTTAATGGATATAGATCTCTCTCAAAATATACCTACCATGATTCTTAATTCTTGGCTTTCCTCCATCTATAGTTAGATAAATGTATTTTTTCAGATGGCTCCTAGAAAAAAATGTACCTGGTCGCCACGAAAAATGAAAATAGCAGTTAAAGCGGTGCAAGGCGGAGCTAAATTACGCCAAACTGCTGCCCTTTACAATATTCCAGTGATGACACTCTCTGATTATGTGAAACAAACAGGTACCAGTAGAACAGTGACTTTTAAAAAAATGGGTAGAAAACCTGTTTTTACGGCACAGCAAGAAAACGAAATGAAAGAACACATTTTACTCCTTTGTAGGAAATTTTACGGAATGACACCAGATTCACTAAAGCATTCTGTATTTGAATATGCAGAACGAAATAAAATAAAAAATCCTTTTAATAAAGCTTTAAAACAAGCTGGAAAAGACTGGATGTATGGTTTCCTTAAAATAAACCCCGAGATCTCCATCAGACGCCCTGAAGCTACAAGTATTAACCGGATCCTTGCATTCAATTCACAAGAAGTCAAATTATATTTTGACAACTTGACCCAGGTTATGAATAAACATAAATTCCCTCCACATCGAATGTTTAACATCGATGAAACTGGAATAAACAACGTTCATAGGCCAGGCAAGATTCTTGCTGCGAAAGGAGAAAAACAAGTTGGAGCTGCAACGAGTGGGGAAAGAGGCAAAACTATCACAATATGTTGTTGTGTCAGTGCTACAGGCCACTACATCCCTCCTATGATAATTTATCCTCGTCAGCGTATGCAAGCTCATCTAGAAAGAGGAGGGCCAAGTGGGACCATATACAAATGCTCAAAGAGTGGGTGGACGAATGAAGAGCTGTTTCAGGATTGGATGGTCCATTTTAAGGAACATGCAGGAGCTACACCGGAAAACCCTTTGTTACTGATCCTCGATAATCACAGTAGTCATATTTCACTAAATGTCTACAACTACTGTCGTGAGAATGGTATAAATATGGTGACTTTGCCCCCACATACGTCCCATCGAACACAGCCTCTAGATTTAACTGTGTTTGGTCCACTAAAAACTGCGTTGCACAAGGAGTGCCAGACATATATGAACTTGAATAAATATGAGAAGCTTACAGCTCTTGAACTCATTCCCCTTTTTACCAAAGCGTACCAAAAAATTGCAAACGCGGAAAAAGCTGCAAGTGGCTTTCGAGAGGCGGGAATTTGGCCGTTCGATCCAAATGTGTTTGAACAGTTGGCTGAGGAAGGAAACGATGAACCAACAAACGAATATATTTCAGCAGAAGAAGCCATATATGATTTATATTCACAACACGTACCTACAAACAATCCTGATAGCCCCCAGCCCAGTACATCTGCTCAAAATAATCCGATCCAACTTGAAGATTTTAACATTTCACAGGCTAGTACACCAAGTCCGATTAACCAAATCTACAGCACAGAAGAAGAAGTAGTAATATATCCAGAGCCAATAGACGATGAGATAGAATGTGTAAGCAAGGGCGTTGAAAGTCCCAGTACCCTTGAAGACAACACTCCAACTGTATTAAACACAAGAGAAGACGAAATTTCAATTCAATTTCCTGAGTCCATCAATGTTGAATTCACAGATATTGAACGAGTTAGGAGAAAAATCTTGATTTCTCCCGGACCTGCAGCTGAAGTAGCTTTCTGCACAATTTCTCCAATGCCGGATAAAAACATAGTGCGAGAAAAAGGGAAAGGGCGAGGCAAGAGAACTAAACAACATTCAATAATTCTGACGTCTACTCCAATGAAGACAGTCTTGGAAAACAAAGAGGAGAAAAAGACCATAAAGAAAGAAAAAGAAGCTAAAGCAAAGGACATAATAAAACAAAATAAAAAGACGCTAAAGAAAGAAAAAAATAATTCAAAATGCGTGAAGAAACAAAACGTATGTGTGAAAGGAAAAAAATACTCTAAGGAAGCTATTGAAGGAAAAATTTAAAAATCGGTGTAAGAAACGCAGAAATTATTCAACTTCTTCTTCTGAAGTTGATGAAAACATCTTATGTGACGATGATGATGATTTTGATGGTCAATTTTTTGACGAAGGCGAATCAAGAATTGATGAATTGTGTGTAATATGTGGCGAATTTGGAAAAAATCGAGAGTTATGGTACAGATGTGTGTCATGTGGAAAGTGGGCACATGCTTTGTGTAGTGGAGAAAACTCTGCAAATAATTATATGTGTGCATTTTGCAAATAATATGTATTTTAATAATAATTAAAGTTTCTGTAACTAAAAAATCATTGTTTTACTTGAAAAATACCTGCAACCATTCGGTTTTTTATACTTACGAGAATGTACGAATTTAGACGAATGGTGTACGAAATTACCCTCAAGTGTCGGGTAATTTCGTACTTAATATGTTTTTAAATACTAAGTTTTTAAAGGTTCAATGGTTGTTGTATTAAATTGTGGTTGTCTTACATAAATCTATACAAAATTTAGAGTTACTTTATAAACTAAACTTGAACTTGGGCGTAACAGATTTGGAGAAAAATGCTTTCAAAGTTAGGTGTACGGTACTACCCTCCGCTCCCCTACTTGTTGTTTTTTTTTAAATAATAATAGGCACTAACTCATACGAACTTACCGAATCGGAAGCTAGCGACGGCAGAGTTATGTCCTGTTTTGATGTTGATGCTTGATCACAACAAGTATCTAAGCGTTTCTGTGGCTGAAAGATTTTTCTTATTGTAAATACAATTTTGCCACGCAACAATGAGTTTCATTGTTTCAAGTTTATTGAACATGTGAGCGAGGTGAACGAAATCTCGGAGTACTTCACCAATACGGTGTTTACGACGGTATCTCGAGTATCGTTGACCGGAACGTCATACAATTTTGTAGGCGAGTAAATGAGACAATTAGAGTTTGTAAGTTCCAACATGAGCTGAATTGGTCGAGGGATTGCTAGACATAGGTCATAAGTTCTCAGTTTGGGGTGAACCACTAGTGGACTACGACGCAATAAGGGTAAACTTTACATAGTCAGGTCATAAGTTCTGTCACATGTGCAATATGAAATAATTTAGACATGTTTATTATTTATGTAAACATTTATATAGCAAAATGAACTTAATAAAACAGATTCTTATGGTAATAAAGTTTATTCAAAATGACCCCCGCGATTTTGAATACAGGCCTTTATTCTGCGCGGCCAGTCGTCTATCGCAGCACGAACGAGGTCCATGTCAATATCGCACGCGGAATACGGCTGCTCGCTTCTTCACTGCTGTGTGCGTACACCTTATCATTTTGTTTGTTGTAGCTCTCTTCCACGGTGAAAATTTTTTCATCCGAAAAAAGAATTTCCCGATGCTTTTTTCCCGCGTACCGCTTCAACAAAGCGCGGCATCTCTTCAGTCTCAGGTCCATTAAACGAGCATACAAACGATGTCCTGTTTTTCTTCGATATGCCCTAAGCCCTAATTCTTCATTTAACACCCTTTTCACCGTGGTCCTGCTTAACCCCATCTGAAGGGCCAACAATTTCTGCTTACGTATGGGATTTCTTTGAATTCGCGCCTTCACAGCTTTTATCACTGCTGGAGTCCTAACGGAGCGAGGGCGACCACTTCTTGACCTGTCATCTACACTAGAGTCTTCATTGTATCGTTTTATGGTACAATAAACGAATCTTTTGGTTATATTCAAATTATTCAGTAAGTCGAAAATCTGAATTGGCGCGTAACCGCAACGATGCAACGCAATAACTGCGACACGGTCTTCTTTAAGTGTCCGCTCCATATTTAAAAATGAGGAAAATTCTAATAAGTACACATTTTATTTTCATGAAAAATTCGAAATTCGAATTCAATAAACTTTTTTGTGGCCAGCGTTCTAAATTCAAAAGTTTTTATTGTGTGACAGAACTTATGACCTGACTGTGTATAATTCACTCAAAATAGTTGAAAAAATATATATATCTGTAGTATATTTAGAGTAGTAGATGTAGTATATATATATAATATTTAGAGACTTTTCACAAGATAACTCGAGGGTATAGCGTCATCATGCAATCTTACAAAATCAAGAGTTCTGTTAAAGCAGTTTTCCTCAAAGTGAAGTGAGCAGACTAAATGCTGTTTGTGTCGAGGATTTATATTTTCGAGACCAATATTTTATAGTCATTTTTTCTGAAACGATTCATTCTTGGGAAATCTGAAAAAATAAAGTTCTTAATTAATCACTTATTACGATTCTACTATTCCTATATCATTAAGTAAAATTATTTATAATTTATTGAAATGGCAAAGTAAATAACTTTATTAAGTATCACTTTTGAAATATTTTAATGTATTTTTTGTTCTGTTTTGACTGTACTCAATGATCTTGATTAATAACAATGAGATGTCTTAATAGCGATGTACTAGTCATCATGTTTATTTAAAAAAAAAAAACTTTATTAATATTTCTTCCATTTACTGCCAAACCAATTTGTCGACATGGCACATCCCTATGCCAACAAGCAATTTGTTTACAGACATTCGGTAAAAATAAAATTATGAAACAACGGCGCTTACAGCGATAAACATACTATTATATGCATGTTAACACTTTACTATATAATAGAAACTGCGAATTAAGACGCAAATCTTCCAGATTTTACAATTTTTTCAACAAATACTAACCTATGAAGTGTCAGTTGCGGTTGATTGCTATTATTCCGCAAACCACAGTCCACGATACAACAACGTCCCATGTTTAACTAGGTGTCCTGAGCAACCACACGTAGTTTTATGTCTCAAGTCTTCGCCTGAATTCCACAAATCAAAAAAAAACTCTGAACAACACTAGCAGTTGACAGTCAACGTACCACGGATCTCGTCACTAAACATGGCGGATTTGGCACCCTGGCCAACACCTTGTGATGTCACATAGCAATGTTGCAAAATTTTTGCATAGGCAGACGTAATGGCTTCTCGTTCTCGTTACGGAATGCTCAACTAGTGAGAAAGAGACATCACATCGATCTACTCCTATTTACCAGATATATCTATAAGCATAAAATCTGTAGAAAAATATAGCCACTCTATATGTTTCCTTCCTCACTATCTAATAATATAATACCTTGGACAACTGTTTACACACATTTTCTAGCTCCAAACTAGGATTCCTTGTATCTTGGGTACTAGACAACGACACACATACTTATTTCATGAATATATTATACTTCGATTGATAACCCCTCGAGAACACTAGTTTGGGTACTGTAGTACCCAAAAACCCGTTATAGGTTTTAAATTTTATTACCGTGGCATAAGCGGCAAAATCGCGACCCGTCAAAAAAAAACATCAAACAAATATTTGCCCCCACCGGGACTCGAACCCGGGACCCTTGGCTTCGTAGGCAGGGTCACTGCCGACTCGGTCATTCGGGGCGTCATTGGCATTATACAATGGGGTTAGGACGTTTATGATTTATGGTTCTCCAACCATTGCTCTATTATGGCAAAATCTAATGCAGAACTAGACTTCGTAAACAGATTGCTTAGTGTCATGATTTGTGCTGTCATGTCAATCCTTGTGCGTTTAGACACTTGCTTGCAGCAAGCTCCAAACTCTCATGCTTTGCCAAGGTTTGCAAGCGCAGAATAATATCTAAACCTTTCGGTTATGTTGGCATGGCTGGCTTGTGTGAATTTGTTTTAGCTCTCTGTTGACTGTTGAGATAATATTGAAACTATACCCTTCATGCTTACATGATTATAATTATTATGATAAATTGTCATCGAGACGTTCTGGTTGTGGCTTGGTTGAGTTCGGCAAATCTTGTCAAGCATCAAATTCCTACAAGCGTTTGCTTTGCTTTGCTAGATACTACTTTACTTTGTATAGATACTCTGTGGCATTTGCCGTGAAGGGTTTGGGTTCGGAGTTTCCTGCAAATGGTTTTGTTTGCTTGCTTTTCACGCGTTTTCTCTGATCGATTTTGAAATTCATATTAATTGATACAAAACAATCCTTTCGAGTAGTAGGAGTAGGTAACCGCTCTCTCGTGTTAAGTTGTAAGGATTCATTCTTATGTAAATTCAATGACTCCCTAAAACCTAATGAATGCTACCTACTAACTTCAATTCAACTCATATGTAGGTAGGAAGTAGTGCACTGGATAATCATGGATGAAGATGAGACAACACTGGTGTTGCTGGGAGGAAATCACGAAGATACTTTCAAGACCATTAAGAAAAAGAGGCTGTACAAATGTAGGGTTTGTAATGAGGCAAGTTGGTTATTTTAGTCAGTGTCGATAAGGGGGAGGATCCAGCCCCTTGTAATTTTTTATTATTTTTTTGCTTTTTGAGGCTGGGGCCGGTTGGAGTGTAGATAAGGGGGCGCCAAGGAAAAAAAAACATAGAATTTTTCGACACTCTGACCCTGGGGCCCCCTTATCAACACTCCAACCGTTATTTTTGCGGGAGGCAAGATCCTGAATTAGCTGGAATGGCTATCCACCATAAGACAGCACATTTATCCAATCTGTCATGAACACAATACACAGCAAACAGCTAAATATACAGGTGTTAATTTAAAAAAAAACAATGTTGCTGTTGTAGCAACAAATGATAAGAGACTGCAAGATAACAATGACTTATAAATCCACCTGTTTAAATGATGATGATGATGATGTTAACAGACTGGGTTTTAGTCCCTGTGACTGTTATGGCTACTGAAGCCGTGGTTTGTGTGCTCTTGTATGGCTCACCTTCTTATTTTATTGATAAAAGTGCAGTCGCACTGGCTACATGCCTGCACACCATTTCAGTAGTGGTACTGTATTGCGGCAGCTGTTCTACCTCATAGTTTATCCTCCGTGGCATCAAGAGTAGGCATCATGTGAGTTGGCTTTGTTGGGCCTCGAAATTGATGATAGATAGATAATACATTTATTCACTGTTAAAATACTCACAAATGCAGTTTTTAAGACAAATCACAATATTTAACCTCTCAATAACCATGGTATAATGGAAAAGTGGCATTAGCTAACGCCAGTGATATTCAAGAGGTCAAGTAAGCTGCAATACATTTGTATATTCCGACAGAGAATAGGCCCTGGATCACTATAAGCTGCAGATATCTGCAATGCATGTAATTCTGCCAGAACTTATACACGAGAGTGGAAGCTTCAGTGTGAGAATTATCAGTTATACACTAAATACTTCTAAAATATGCATATGTACATTCATACATGTGAGAAATTGAAGATATTGTGGGCACCATGTGTCGCCATTTGGCCCTTTCATTTGTGTGTCCCTCCCACCTGGAATGGTTCAGACCACAACTCTTTATATGTCACTTCTGTCTTGAAAACACATTGTTTGAAAATCTTCATATTTCTATATCTGTGGCAAGGCAAGGGGGTTCACCCCCTGTTATGCAAAATTAAGAACCTAGGTATTGACAAACTAGCTAAACTGGCAATAGCTGTGCCTCTGCTAGCCACTATGGAAGAAGATGATATGCTATGTTTATACGTTTGTTTTTGTTGCAGGAGTTCCCAAGCAAGCGGTCGTGTGCCTCACACAAACAACAACATGCGAGCGACGTCCACCGCTGCGACATCTGCAACACAACATACAACACCCGCAAGTACCTACAGCGGCACAGGATGAATGTGCATGCGGGGAAACAGAGCAAGTACAAGTGCGGAGAGTGCGGCCGAGGCTTCCCCTATCCCAACAAGTTGCGGGAGCATCAGAGGGTCCATACAGGTTGCTATTTGTATATTTTAAAATAATTGTTAAAAAATTAATATTGAATATACTAGTTAATGAAATTGGGACAGGGTGGGCAGAAGAATTAGGCACAGCGGGACAAATAAACATATTAATGCTGTTGAAACAATTACTACTACTCCTTGAGGGTACTTCAGGAAGAAAATGAAATATCTCAAAACATTCAATGACTTCTTTATAAAAATCTCAAATAAAATTAACTATGACTAGGCGCTTCCCGCTCTTTGATAATAATGTTGTCTCAAAACTAACAATGTCGCTAATAGCACCAACGCAGGGCTGGATCCTCCCTATTATTGACACTGACCAAAATAACCAACTTGCCTCATTACAAACCCTACATTTGTTCAGCCTCTTTTTCAGGCTACGATAATATAACTCACAAAATAAACAAGTTGCTTCGAAATAACTCTTGTATTAAATTATTAAATTAACTTGTCTCTTGAAACAGGATGTTTGTCAGACAGGTGAGAAATCTCAAACAGGCAATTATTGTCCAATTACACTCACGCCTGTGTTATCAAAGGTTTTTGAAAAAGCAATGCATGTAAGGTATTGTCATGAATTTTTTTTGCAAAGTACCAAGGTATTAAAATCAGAGCAACATGGGTTTCAAAAATTTTTGTCTGCAACTATGGCAGCTTTCAAACTGGTAGACAAAAAATTTCACAGTGTAAATGTCAAAATCTTTTTTGCGATATTTCCAAAGCATTCAATTTCGACATGTGTTATTGATAAATGTCTCATGTAATTACTGATGACATTTGACTTCAAGGTGTGGACATTAATATGACTGTTACTTCTATAATTAACTAATTGGTTAATGAGTAATAACTTGCAAGTTAATTTAAATATATATATATATAAATTTTAATAACTTTGACAATTATAATAGACACATGACGTTAAATATAAAGGAATTCTATAGCAGGCTGATAGTGTGAATTTCTTTGGTAGGTATTGTAATTGATCGACATCTGAATTGGAAAGAACACATGAACAAAGTAAATAGATTTGTTTTTTGTACTTAGTTGTTTGCACAAAACAGCCGAGAAAAAACCGCTCTAATTTCATATGACGGTTATGTCGAATCTGTCATAATATAATGGCAGTAGCGTGCACAGAGATTTGGTACTGGGCAAGCAGCCTTAAGAAATGTATGAAAGAACTATTTACCGACATCAAAACAGGCTTCCCGCGGCTATACAAAAAATTTGGATCTTCGTGACGAATTTCAGCCACCTCAGATATCCAGTAAGTGATTGAACAACAAAACAAGTCAGTTAAGGGATATCCGAAGCGTTCTCTTTTGAGGCCTAGTTTTCTTTTCGCATTCGTATGTAAGAATAAATAAAAAACACACTTACAGCACAAATACACGCACGCATTCAACCTTCCAAACTATTTATTACTTTACCCTATTCTATTTGTAAATCAAATCTACCCTTCGGTCTTTTTTGAGTTATTCGGTCAGCACGTTATTGTAAAAAGGGAAATTATAAGTCCAGCCGCAGATTTATTTATTAGCCACGTGATCAAACTTCTCATTTTATAACTAAGCAACGGGAAAATGAGATAGCCTCTAATAAACTAATTCGTCTTTTTTACAATACCAACTCATTATTCTAAAGAAAGCATCAAGTAAAGATTAACAATTGTTTTAATTTGTCCTTCTTATTTATACATTGCCACCTAATTTACTAACTCAGCCACGGATTTTACATCTCATCACCATTTTACGTTTCACAGCTTCAACACAAGGTCCTCAAAAAAATATAATTTAAGCTCCTATAGACAATATCATTTATTATAACTTAGCATGTAAAATAATACATCATATTCTTTTGTCGTGAAAATAGCCACTGCAAGATTTGGCGCGAGTTCGCGAGACGACAGCGACCGGCCGTTTGCACCAATCAGAGAGCGCCATTCGATTCATGTAATTAATATAGCAAATTATCAGGGCAAAACACTGCGGTAGCTTAGGTGAAGGGTAAAGGGGGTGAGCGAAGCGAAGCCCCCTTTACCCTTCGTGTTAGGTTGAACATGTAAGAACAACAATAAATTCTTAAAACATAAAGGAGTGTCAATTTGCCTTCGGCATATTACATAGCAGCGCGCGTTTGTAAACGGACGACGCCGTTTGTAAAATGCGGAATCAAACAAATTGCCTGCGACAGATCATTTTAAGTACTTATACGAAAATCTTATTTGATGTCATATAACAATTTAATCAAATCAAATTAAAATGCTAAAAAATAACCACCACGCTGAGTTTTATTTAGAGTGGCTTACATAGAAGATAACTAGTGGCTAAGATAGTATCACTCAGACGCTCGTTAATTGTGGCTGAATTTAGAAGGCAATGTAGATTTTTAGAGGCGAATAATGCTATTAAAAAGAAGTCTGTTTAATTAGCACCCGTCCATAATTTACTATTTGATGACAATTTTAGCAAATCTTTGACGATCACTTAATGTAGGATGAGTTACATTTTAAACGTACCGAGTTAAAAAAATAGAAGCTAATAGTATATATTTTTTGATGTCGCATATACATATTTTAGAAGTTTACTGCTTGAATGCATGTTACAAATTTAGATGCTAAAAAATAATTCCCATGCTGAGTTGTATTTAGAGTGTCTTACTTAGAAGATAACTAGTGGCTGAGCTAGCATAATTCAGACGCTCGTTAATTGTGGCTGACTTAGTAATTTAGAAGGCAATGTACATTTTTAGACGCGAATAATGCTATTAAAAAGAAGTCTGTTTAATTAGCACCCTTGTAAAAAGCCGGACCCCGCCTAACTTTTGACAAAAGTTCTTTCTCCACAGCCAACATTGATAATTCGGTGAGTCTTTGTTGACCAAGGGTATTTCGGAGATAGGTCAAAAGGCGTTTTAGGCATGAAAATGCCCTTTCCGTCGAAGCGCTACTGGCGGGTATCGTGACGATTAGTTTTGCCAGTCGTAGGACTTCTGGAAATACATCCACTAAATTATTCGAATACAAGTATTCAATTAACAAAACTGTGCTGGTAGTGGACGTAAATTCCGCTGATTTATATATGCAACGCAGTTCATTCCTAATTGCCTGTCTCCATTAAAATTATAGCAACTATATTCGACCAGTAAGTCATTTACTAGACTATCAGGAAACGATTTAACATAGTTTGTATAGTTTTCCGGGGCCAGTAGGTCGAAGAAGTAAACTTTTTTCAAATTTTGGTATCGCGTACGCGATTCTGTTAAAACATTATCTAATATTTCAACAAATATGCGTTTTAAATGAGTTTTCATGTCAATGACAATGTTACGTCGTTTTTTTGGCTGTCCGCACATGCTGACTACCTTTTCATACAAATCATCGAATTTTTCTCTGTATTGTGTGACAAAATCTTCAAATTGTGTGATTTTTTTGACACAATACGATACGTCAGATTTTTTTTTCTGCATCACCTCATAAAGAATATCTGTCTCCGCAAATATTTTATGAAATATCTGTAGAAACAGATTAAATTCAAAATCTTTGAGACTATTCAAAAAGGAATCGGCTTGTGACAAAGTTTCGCCGTCCCAAGAGCCAGGATAGTCATTAATTGATTCGAAAAACTCTATTAGTGCAGACCAGTCGTCAAATATTACATTTACCGTTCGAGAGTGGTAGGTCCACCGAGTTTCAGCCACGCGTGGCAGTTTTCGCGCTTTTACTATATTATTGTAACGAGCCTGTCGTTTTGTACTATTATGGAAGAAAGTTGCAAGTGTACGAACAACGTTGAAGAAACGTTTCGTCTCACCAATGCGCTCAAATGTTTTGGTAAGAACGGAACACCACACAAACAGTGAGTGAGGGCATGTTTGTCTAACTATTGCCTGAACGCCATTTTTATCGGAAGATAACACCGCCGCACCATCGTAAGTCTGGGCGATCAATTTCGATGTACATTCATATTCCGCAAGGGTCGCTAAAACAAAAGAGCTGAGTGTTTTAGCGGTGCGGTCAAGGCTCACATCAATGTATTTAATAAACCGATCTACAACTTGCGAATCAGAGAAATAGCGCAATATTAATACCAACGGTTCGCGACCGCTGATATCTGGCGTTTCGTCAATCATTACGGCGACGAAATCCGCGTCCTTTATTTCTCTCTTAATCTCGCTGGTCATCAAGGTTGCCAAACAGGAAACTAAGTCATTTTGAACTCTATTGGACAGCTCCGTAAATGAATTGGTGGCCGTTTACAAATGTTGTTCTAAGACGCCGTCATATTTTGACAACAATTCGACCATTTCTAAGAAATTACCTTTGTTCTCTGACGACGACGACTCGTCATGACCCCGAAAAGGTAATTCTTGCTTGGCTAAAAAACATATTATGTCAATTAGACGTTGAAATATGTTCCTATTTCTGTCAACTTTTGCGTTATGTCTATCGATATCTTTTCTAAGCTGATTGTTTAATTGCGTTTCAATCCTAGAATTACCGAAAGTACGAAGATTTTACGGTGCTCTTCCGATGACTCATGTTTTTTGCGGCATTGGCAAGATTATTTAAATCTATGTAACCGGTGTCACTCCATATTCAGATTTGTTTCAAATAAGACACATTGAAAACAAAATTACCTATTGCTGTGAGCACAGCCGGCTAGCCAACTATATGTATCGTAGGAACTACAATAAAACTGATGTCTAGTAGTATTCCCTTTCTTTTGTGATATTTTTATAGCCGGAGTACACCGCCCTTTTGCAATTATCCTTTCTTTCAACGCAAAGGAAAAGTTATGAAATTTGCCTTTTTTTACCTTATCTAAACACACATCCTCTTTACACAGCGCACAGGTATACACATCCATCCTAAACTCAGTTTTCCACTCACCTCTTATACTCAAAACAACTCACAACTACACAAACGAATAAACAAGATTATCAATTCACACCTCTGCATCCGACGCGAAACGAAAACTTTCAGTAATGGCGGACAATCAATCAGCTAATTTACAATAGGAAAAACGGAAAACCACCCGAAAACGATGCGCTAATAACCAATCAAATTGAAATGAACGTTCGCTCCGAGTACTATTTGTGGTGGTCGTATGTCTTCGTAAATAATTCGGGTGTTTCGCTCGGTGCAACCAATTGTTTGATTTGATTTAAATTGTGTGAGTGAGTCGGTGGGACAATTATTGGTGAGTATGTCAAATAGCGCAAGTTCACTGCGCGGCATGCATTGTTTCATTTAATAGCCCCTATAGTAAATACGCATTGGATTCGACACGTCATCTTGTTCTTAAGGCAGGCGAGCTTTTATCTGTACAGGCTTATGTACAGGCCTCGCTCAATACGATTTGGAAATATTTTAAAGGCTTGAGATACATGTGCCTTTGGGGTCAACGTACTTACGTACGATCGCCTGCGGGACTCAGTGGAACGTCGTCGCGGAGCGCGGGGACTGCGGGGCGCGGCTTCGAGCGTTTTGAATTCGGACGGGCGGGTTTTGTTGTTTGTTTGTGTGCATGGTATTTGTGGTAGGGCCGCGTACGAGTCTTGTAAACAAATATTTAAAAAAAACATCTTGTTACCACTAGCCTGTCTATACTTACTTCAAGTCATTAAATTTTGTAAATTGAATCCTGAGGTTTTCGTAATAAAGATTATTTTTAATGGAAGGGGGGGGGGGGGGGGATTTCTGTTTCACTACGTTTTTCACGTAATGTTTTGTTAATGTTATGTTATTTTTATGTTACAGGCGAGAAGCCACACAGTTGTGAAGTGTGCGGCAAAACATTCCGAGTGCACTACACGCTGAACATACATCGACTGACGCACACAGGTAACTACACGCTGAACATACATTGACTAACGCGCACAGGTAACAGCACGCTGAAAATAAATCGGCTGACGCACACAGTTAACTACACGCTGAACTTACATCGACTGATGCACACAGATGACAAGACGCTGAACATACACCGACTGACGCACACACGTAACATCACGCTGAACGTTCATCGAGTTACGCACACAGATCACTAAAGGCTGAATATAAATTGACTGACGCACACACGTAACAGCACGCTGAATGTACATTAACTGACGCGTACATATAACAGCAGACTGAACATACATCGACTGATGCCCACAGATAACTAGATGCTGAACATTTATCGACTGACGCACACAGGTAACTACACGCTGAATATACATCGACTGACGCACTCACGTTACAACACGCTGAACGTACATTGACTGACGCACACAGATAACTAGACGCTGAACATACATTGACTGACGCCCACAGGTGACTAAACGTTATTTTTTGCCTCTTCTCTACATTGGACCACTCTGGGAGTAAAAGGGCGAGGAAATTCCCACAGATTGATTTTTCTACCTCTTTTAAAAATTGGTTGTGCTTAACTAATACAAATATTACAATATAAATCATAATTAATAAGCAGGAAAAAAAAATAAAAAAATTAACAGCAAGTTCTGTGTTGCGTTAGATTAACCCCATACAGTCCCGTAATTTAAGTAATCTTGACAAAGTCGACTTTACATGGTTTTTAAATTGTTGTAGTACAGAATTCTGTCGTGCACTGACCCTTAAAATAATTGCTAACCTTCGCGAGTCTAAACCGGGGCGCAACTAGTCTGTGATTATTTCTGAGGTTAACATTACAGCTATCGCTAAGTTTGGAAAATGTTCTGATGTTTTTCCGTACATACATTATATTTTGGAAAATAAATTGACTAGCTACAGTTAGTACGTCAATTTCTTTAAAATGCTCTTTTAAGGAGTGCGTTTTATATTATAAATTACTCGAAAAGCTCTTTTCGGTAAATTAAATATAGTTTGAATATCCGCTGCTTTCCCCCACAACAAGATACCATAGGACATGACAGTATGAAAATAACTAAAATATATTAGCCTAGATGTAGCCACATCCGTGTTTTATCTGATGTTCCTAACAGCGTAAGCTGCAGAACTTAATCTACCAGCAAATTTATCTATGTGGGGTCCCCACTGCAATTTGCTATCAATGGTTATTCCAAGAAACTTTGTATCATTTACTGATTCTAACGTGTTGCTGTCTAGCACTAAACTGGTCTCAACTTGCTTGACATTTAGACATAGACATAGACATAGACATCATTTATTGATAATATTCATTACACGTCATGACATGAATCATAATTCAATGTTATGTACCTAGTATAAATTGGTACATAGGGATGTTTATATTACTCATGTCTATACAATAATAAGCAATTGCTAACAATTTTAAAATAACTTACACGCAGTAAATTAAATAAGTCAGTATATGTCACAGAAAAAAATAATTAAATAATCAAACTGTAAATAATAATGTCAATGGTAATTGTAAATTATAATGTCAAATTATGTGGCTAGTTCACTAGTTACATACCTAATGCTAAAAACTCATCATAGCTGTACAGGGACTTCTCAATAAGCCATGTTCTTAATTTACATTTAAAGATGGACACACTCGGAGCATCAGTGATAGCTCCAGGTAGCTTGTTGTACACTACCGGACCCATAGCGTGGATTGTTTTTCTAGTTTTTTCCAGTTTGTGCGCGATTGTAGCTAATTTTTTGGAGTTGCGCGTTTCGTACCTATGCCTTTCTCCAAGTCGTTTGTATAGGTGAATATTCTCTCGCACATACGTGGCCACTTGGAGAATGAGTAGGCTAGGCAGTGTGAGAATCTTAAGTTGATTAAAGTGCGGTCTGGCTGACTCGTCAGTCGGTACCCGCGCCAGCAACCGCACGGCGCGCTTCTGCAGGACAAACACGCGGTGCCACTGCGCCGCGCGCCCCCACAGCTCCACGCCGTACTGCAGCAGCGAGTGCACCGACGCGAAGTAGCACGTCCGCAGCGACTCTGCAGGGAGTGTTGATGAGAGCCGACTTAAGGCGAAACATGCGCTCGCCAGTCTGCTGCATAACTTATCTATGTGCGCATCCCAGGTTAACGCCTGATCCACCTGAAAGCCCAGAAACGCTGCAGTGTGGGCTTGCTCAATTTGAGATCCGTCCACGACGACTGCTAATTTAGGTCTTCTACGCCCAGATAGATCATACTGAACGAATTGTGTCTTTGTTGTATTCAGTAGCAGACCATTATGGCGGAACCAAAGGCACATGCGGTAGGCGGTTGCATTAAGCTTCATCTCCAGTAATGCCAGTGTCGGAGCAGTTACTACTGCAGCTACGTCATCGGCAAATAAGAAAATCTCCCCCTCCCTAAGCACACTTGGAAGATCGTTTAGCAGTAAAGAAAAAGCAATATTTGATAATGAAGAGCCCTGTGGTACGCCCATGTCTGCCGAGAGTCCGTCTGACTTTGCAGCGCCTGCTGCACCTACTACGAACTGCATTCTTTCTTGCATGAAACTCGTAAGTAGCGACAATGCTGGCCCAATGATGCCATAGTGCTGAAGCTTCATATGTAGTACGTTATGATCTGCGACATCGAATGCCTTCGAGAGGTCGCAGAAGAGAACGGCAACAGCCTGTTGTCGCTCACGAGCATCAAGCACTCGGCGCACTACCTCCCGTGCCAGCTGGGTGGTGGAGCGGCCCTCGCGGTACGCGTACTGCCGGTCAGTGAAAGCGGAGGTGCTATCGAGGAAGCTAGTTAAACGGGAACTGATACCGTTCTCCAGTACTTTTGCTATCGCCGGTATGATTGAGATAGGGCGGTAGTTGCTGGAGTCGTCTTTACTTCCTTTGCCCTTATACAGTGGACTAACTTTAATTTGTTTTAGACATCTAGGATATATGCCACCTTTAATACATTTATTGAACATAACGCAGAGTGGCATGCATATGTTGCGTGCTATACTGTGGACAAGATTGATGGAAATGTCATAGATGTCTTTTGTAGGCTTATTTGCCACTCGCTTTATAATAATAGTGTAGACTTCCGCTGGTGTGAACGGGCGGAGTCGCAGCGATTAGTCACTCGGCGCGCGCGCAGCTACTAGCGCGGCGCGCGCGGCGCACAGGTTGGCTGGCGGAGCTCCGCACAGGCGAGCTGCATTCACAAACTGTGAGTTGAGATGGTCGACAACTTCTTTTTTAGATGGAAAGACTATCCCAGTCGGGTGTTTGATGAGTTCCGTATAGTCAACACTCGATTTCTTGCTTTTACAAGTTTCGGTGCCCACTATCTTCCACATTGTTTTGATAGGATTGTCACTATTATTGATTAAAGAGGAAAAATGCTGAAGTCTGTGCGAGTAAAGTTTGCTATTGAGGTTCTCAGTCATCTGTTTAACTTTGTCACTAATAATTGTATCGTTTGGATAAAAAGTTTGTAACTCAATTAGATCGAACACCAAGGACTTGAGACAGAGTGTTTCCTCAGTGAGCCATGAGTTTTCTTTGTTGACATTTGGCTTGCGTTTTAAAGGAAAGCATATTTGTGCTTTACACACAATAACATTTATTATAGCTTGGGCAATCTCCTCTGTAGTTGTTTTGCTACAAAACAGATCCTCCCAATCCACACTATCTATAGCTAGCGCAAATTGTGTTCTAGATTGTCGTGTGTAGTCTCGAACGAGGCGGGTGGCGGGCGGCGGCGGGGGGTTAGAAGTGAGAGTTTGATACACTTGCTTTTACCAGCGTTTAACAATAAATTATTAACTGTGAACCAATTCAATGTTAAAGACCATACTGCATTAACATCATCAAAATCTTCTTTTTATCTTTAAGTTTTGAAGACCAGTGAAGTATCATCAGCAAACAACACTACGTCAGACAATGTCTCCACCATGAAAGGCAGATCGTTATTTTATACCAGGAATAAGAGAGGGCCGAACATGGAACCTTGTGGAACGCCAATTTATACTCCCGATCCATCAGATTAAACGCCTTTTGAATTCTATTACTTAATTAATGATTATGTAGATACATCGCTTTGTTTCTAACTCCGTGATGATTTAATTTCAGTAGTAGAGTATTATGATCAACACAATCAAATGCCTTCGACAGATCGCAAAAAATTTCGATAGCATCCTGTGCGGCCTCCCATGCAGGATAAATATGAGATATAAGTCCAGCTTCTGGCTCCACACTAGGATACACTTTATCGTGGGAACCTGAAACAGCGACGTCATAAACATGTAAACATCCAAGACCTGTTTTTTTTCCTACCACCACATGTTCGTCAAGTTTCTTGCATTGGGATTAAATATCTTTAATTTTCCTGTGTGTTTAGATAGCAACATGTTAGTTACATAGTTATTGCTGAGGCTACTTTCTTACTCCATGTATGTAAACAGGTGCATATATATGTTTGTACGTGGTACTGTGTCACGCTACGAAGGGTTGGGTTGAATAACGCCCCGTATCGGAGGCTTTATGAAGATAATTTCCAGAGTAGGTCCTAAAGAAATGAAAGAGAGAACAGAGTATGTTCTTTTCTTATTTATACACAAGTTTCCTTAAATTGTACAAAAGCCTACTACTATAGTATAGATACTTCAACTCAGTTGTGCGCGCGGCGCTATGTGTGGGTAAACCTTGTACATATATAGTGACTTTGTGTGCGTGACAAGAGGTACAGTCGGGTACAAATACAAATACAGTTATCGTGTGCAGGAGCGCTAACTTGTTGTGTTTGATAATATACGGGTTGTTAAAAAAACAATAATTTGGTATTGGCACACTGTAATTTAATGTTTATGTATTGAACATATTACTTATTTTGAATCGCTACTTGAAAAATCAAATGATGAATTGTCGGATTCGCCGCTCACCAAGGTTGATTACGATTTCTGACTCCATGTCAAAATGTCGATAGTATTCTTCTTCTTTCTTTTGTACATGTCGACAAGTATTACCCCACATCTCTCCATCAATTTGACTTAAACGTTAATTTATTAGTTCCATTATTCCCGTCACATTTTGGTCGACGTTATGCGAAGCAATGTATTTTTTTTTAATTCCCCACACATTTTCTATGGGGTTTAGATCAGGATGATATGGTGGCAGTCGAAGAACTTTTATGCCATATGGCTGAAGTATGTCATCAATCTTATAACAAATATGGTTTTCTTTGTTTTTTTTATCAAATCATACAGTTCATTTTTTTTCATATCTAGATTAAAAGCTATATGTTTTTCTGTCAGCGATCTCTGCATTTCTGTTTTTTTGGAAATAGAATTTGGAGCTCTGTCATTTTGAACATTATGGTATGAGGCATTATCAAGCACAATTACAGAGTTAGGTGGCAGATTCGGTACAAGACGTTCTTTTAGCCACTTTTTATAGTTTTCTGCGTTCATGTTAATCACCGGAAACACTATTTGCTTTGAATGTCAGTAGTACGTTAGGAACGAAACCTTGTTCTGAACCAGCATGCACAATGATAATTCTTTGTCTTTTAGACATGTTTCTCTTTAAAGGTGGTCCATCTTTATTACCCCATCCTTTGTTTTGCACATGACTAGTTAAGATATAGCTCTCATCTGTATATACGATACACCGATTTTCTTGACGGTATCTGAGTAAGTTTTTCAGGTAAGAAAACCGTAGTTTTTGGATGTCATGCCGCTCTATAATAACACGTCTGCCATTTGTATCCCAACTTTAACAAAGCTGTGCGCAGAGTCGAAATACTTCCATCATAATTAAGTTTCTCTTGAAATATTCTTTTCAACTTTAGCAAGGTAGGTAACTCGTGATGTTCTAAATGGTAATTTTGAATAGTTGAACGTATAACATCAACGTTAAAGTTGTCTAATTATAACTTCTTTGAACGTTTTTTGCGGTCTTTATGCGGAGATTTAAATTTAGATTCAGATTCTTTTCCTTCAGCCAATATATTAGTTATTGTTCTCTCTGATAGCCCCCACTGCCATTGCTGTGCTTTTCCGTACGCTGTTTAAATGTTCACTTAATTTAGATATTAAAATTGGACTTGCACTGCAAACTGGATCACTTACTAGTTGCAATATATCTCTCGCATCTTTTTTCAGAAATTCGTATACCTTAGGAATGGTTTCTCGAGTCTAAAACAATAATACATAAACGTCAACAAGGATATAATATTTCATTTCATTTTAATATTATTTAATTTTATAGGAAATAGAATCATAATAAAAATTAATTATATCTAAATTTAAAATTAACAAATAATTACCTGACTCCTTAAACATTTTCTCCGCGAAGAACTAGACATTTTTGTTAACGACTGTACCCGTAAGAAAAAGCGATAAGAACACGTCTTGCTCGGACGACGACTGCCGCGTCACTGCCATAAAAATGAAACCTGTATATCTACAAGCGCACGCACACATAGCGCCGCGCGCACAACTGAGTTGAAGTATCTATAGTAGGCTTTTGTATTATAATAGTATTATAATACTACCTACCTAATGTTACACACAAAATAAACTGATCCCTGGGCGACGCGGTGACTGGGGTAGTCCAGTGAACGCCGGAGATGGAGGTAAGCAGCTGCTATCCTTGTCCAGGCCATACAGCGGTGGCCAGGGAGACGATGGTGGACAGGGGTTAGTGGTGCCTATTCCGTGTAGCGGTGGCCAGACCCGTGTAGCTGTGGTCAGGGCCGTGTAGCGTGGTCAGGTCGCACCGTATTAGATCACTGATTCTTTGATTTTTCACAAACACGACACACACTTTTTCTTGAAATAGAGAGAGAGTACTTCTTCAAGGCCCGGGTATCTGGCCTCTTAGTTCTTCTCACTTCAGAGAGTTGCAGCGACAGACCACTTTCTTGTTTTTCTAAGTCTAAGGAAAACTATCATTAATTCCAATGTTCCAAACTTAAAACATGTTTTTCGATTTTGTATTTGACGTTGTTCAACCCAAGGGGCCAGCAAGAGCCATAGATAAAGACTATGTGAAGCGTATGGAAAAAAACATAGATCAAATAGCATGTTGTCAAAAACGAATGCTGTCAAAGATGTAAACACTTTTTTTTAATAGTTATTCCTATAAACGAAGTTCGAAATCAAGTCCAATAGTTAAATCGTTTGCAAGGCTGGACTATTTATCAGACGATATTACTTGAGTGCAAAGTTCAGGTCCTTTAAAACTTTAAAGCGATATCACTTGAAAATTCAAACCTTGTCTGAATTTGGTGAGTCATTTTAGGGTATAGTGGTTAGGGGAGTGAAAACCCTACAATTGAATGAAATTGTGCCCGTCCTATTCAAACCATACATTTCTATATAATTTTTATGTGATGTTAGTAAAGACCTATATTACGTATTATAGCAATGGTCTTTTTTGTCCATTTTTTTACATAGCCTATTCTGTGTCCCATTGCTGGGCAAAGGGACCACAAATAACGTACCCACAAATTCCTATCGGCGGTCATGCCGACCCAATCTGATTGGAACCTTTCCAGGCCGTCCCTCCATCTCCTTTTGGGCCTTCCCCTATGCCGGTGTCCGTCTGTAGGCACCCATTCAGTGACTATCTTCGCCTATCTGTCTGGATGCTTTCGACTCACGTGTCCGGCCCACTTCCATTTGAGTTTCGCGGTTTCCACGCCTACATCAGCAACGCCAGATTTAGGGCGCAGTATGGTGTTTCTGATGCGGTCTGTGCGTTTTACTCCCAAGATGCTGCGCTCCATCGCTCTCTGACAGACCTTGAGCTTGAACTTCTGATGTTCGATCAAGGACAAAGTTTGTGTACCGTAGGTTAAAATGGGCAGGATGCACTTGTCGACGAGTTTGCGCTTCAGGGATAACGGGAGGTTGCCCTTCTTAGCTCCTTCATGGACCAGTAACTCTTCCAGGCGTTCCAAACTCGACGTTCGATTTCCTTGTCCTGCCTATTTTCGAAGGATACTATCTGGCCCAAGTAAGTGTATTTGTCGACGTATTGTAGGTCCTGCCCATCAACCACTACCTTACGCTTTGCGGCGTTGGTCATGGGCTGGGTTTTTAACCGATTCATCTTCAGTCCAACCTCAAGGCTTTCACACGTTTCACCATTATTTTTAATATTTTTTAATGTTGATTTGTTTTTTTATTTTATTTTCTGATTTGCCCTCCAATTTGCCCCAATTAAGCAATCATTGCTCATTATTTTTACTGACTTATTTAAGTAAAAACTTATATTACGTTTTTTTTTGGTTAGTTTTTTCGGAGGTAAGGGGCGGGTGAGGGGAATGCTCTTTTTTGCCTAAATATTTATAACTTAGCATTTCAGGCTTATAACTTCAACTTAATCGTTTAAACAGAACAACATCTTAAACAGAATTTAATATTACTATACCACCTAGGACCACAGATATCGAGAGATAGGCCCTTGGCGCTAAGCTTGTATCGGAACCAGTGTCGCCGAAAATTAAGAACACGCACACATCTACAACACTCATACATCCTTCCGCTTTTATTGGTCAGTGCAATGTCATGCACCTATCGTCCGAACACACCCACACTACCGCAGGTACACTAGCTAGCCGAGCTAGTGCTGGGACATTGCAAGGACAGCGTGATTCATCAATCCATTATAATTTATAGACGGTGGTATTTATGCCGGGTTATATAAATAAAATAATACTATGTTTGTTAATATGACATATTTATTTTACAAGAAATACCTATCACTATGTTTACAGGCTGTAACACATACGGGGTGCAAGCCGAAAAGGATTGTTTGGGACATCATTTTGGACAACTTTCTCAATGCATCTGATTTGATCAGAGAAACGTTATTTTTTACTTACCCCATACAAATCAGCTGACCGCTCGGCCCAAAATGTACTGCAAAGTGAAAAATAATGTTGCTCTGATCAAATCGTTTTAATAGAGAAGGATGTTCAGATTGATGTCTCAACAACCGCCTTTCGGCATATATACCCTTTCTGTATAATCCTGTACAGTACAATACTACCTATTGACAAGAAAAATGTAAATATTTATTAAGAACTTGGCGTTTTGACAATTTAGGCGTAGCATTTTTTGCTAAGTAATGAAGTCTTATATTAGTATATCTTCTCATTAGAGCTTTGATTAGTAATATTAGATGATTACCCAATGGGTTTTGTTCGAGTTGGTAAAAAATCTATTTCTTTCTATCGATTCAAAAACATAATTCTCATTATCACTATTCCCATCACTATACGTCGTCTCTGCTTGCGTGTAACAGTTCGCCTCCGTACCTCGATGCATATTTACTTTCGTGTGAAATATTCATTGCGTGTGAGCTTGGCAATATGTAGTGAAACCTAAAAGCGCAAATTTCCTGTATCGCTCGCGTGGTCTACAGCTCACAGAGCCACAAGTTGGTTATTTATTTTATTATTATTATATTCATCCCTTTAATCTCGTTTCAGATGAGCGGCCGTATAAATGTGCGTTCTGCGCGTATGCATGCCGTGACACGTCGACCCTGCGCAAGCACGAGGCGCGTCACACGGGAGCGGCGCCGCACTTCCAGTGCCGCCAGTGCCACACTACGTGCGTAAACACACACACACATGAACACACACACACACATGCACACACACACACACACACCCTCACCCTCGCACACACACACACACACACACACCCTCACCCTCGCACACTCACATACACACACACACACACACACACACAAATGCACACACTCGAGGCGCGGCACACGGGTGCGGCGCCTCGCTTCCAGTGCCGCCGGTGCCACAACACTTGCGTACACACACACACACACACACACACACACACACAAACACGTGCGTACCCACACACACACATCGGGAAACATACAAAATCCGTTTTTTACTAATTAGGTTACAAACTTAGCACGATCTCGGATGTTTGAAGTTAGTGTCGATGATTTGAAATGTTTTCTTTGTCTACCTGTGTGCAGATACAAGACGAAGCAGGCTTTGAAGGCGCACGTGGCCGAGTTACATCTCTCGCTGCACGCACAGAAGCTGCCGTGCGACATCTGCCATAACCTCTACAAGAACAAGTACACACTGCGCGCGCATAAAGTAAGTAGCAGTATGCTTAGCATGCCACAACATGCCACAACATGACTCGACCCTAGCATGGCGACCGCGACCGAGATGGAGACGACCGAGCCTTGTCTACAACCGACACGGCGGCATTGCCGACATGATTTCGGCCGAGTTAGACACGAATTTTGACACGGATGTCTGGTACTCATGGAGGTGCAGACAAGGCTTCGAGTGCATAGATTCGAGAGAAAAAATACAAATTTTGCTATGTTTCTTGTGTTTTTACTGTCCTGGGTGTTCAGTTTTGACATTCCTGATTTAGGTGTAGTACACTTAGTGCTTAGAACTATTTATCACTTAGGTATTTGTACTCGGACTCTTATGTTGTGTTAATAATTAATTGAAAACATGTTCCTTTATAAATAGAATGTGTGTGCGTCATCATGCCATGAGGGTGTCGCACTCCTCAATAAACGGGCAACTAAATTAACAGTGTTGCCAGACAAAAGTACAACACTTCATATTCATATTCATATTCTTTATTGCACAGAAAATATAAATAAACAGACAGTTACAATACATTTCATTGGCAAAGGCGAGCTTATCTCTAAAGAGAGATTTCTTCCAGCAAACCTAGGCAAGACAGGAGTGTTTATGAAACAGGACAGTCCTAGTCCAATAAAACTGTATATATACGTACGAAAATTACTTATAACATATAAATACTTATAAAACAATAAAATATATATATATATATATATATATATAAAACACTTATTTAAAATGGCGATATCTATTTCATATATAAGACCGCATTTTATTGGCTATCTCGAGTCCCATCTGACAGTCTCTCACTGGATGTCGACAACAAAACGTGCCATGCCAAGCGAACAGAGTAAATTTTTATAACTGGAACCAAAATGGTGGTGTTCTGCGCAGGTTACTATGGTACGCGGTGTGAAAAGTTGTTATTAACTTTCTTCGCGTAGTTCAACTTATACGGCACGAGGTGTGCTCAGTTCAGAGATCACGATGTCGTAAAATGGTTCACCGAACTAGTGGTCGAAATATCAAATCACTGCTAGAATCACATCACATTTCATCGCTGATGGAACTCACCGAAATAATGTTGTGTCAAAATTAACTTAATTTCACAGTAGATTTATTTGCCATTTGAGCAATTTAAAAAAGGAGATTTTGAAATTGCCATTTGAGCAATTGAAAAAGCATGTTACAGCGACTTTGTCGAAACGTTTTTCCACAAAGTCGAATATTTGAATATTGTTTGAATATTACCATGTTCAAGATTACCTAAATGACGGGACTGTATGGGGTTAATCTAGCTACATACAGGCCTTGCTGTTAATAATTTTGTAATTACTTATTCCTGCTTATTAATCATAATAATTCATATTGTAATATTTGTATTAGTTAAGCACAACCAATTTTTAAAAGAGATCTAATAATCAATCTGTGGTAGTTTCTACGCCCTTCTCCTCCCACAGTGGTCCAATGTAGAGAAGAGGAAAAAAATGACGTTGGCTAAGCATAAATGTAAATATCTACAGTAATAAAGAACGTTGACTTTGACTTTGACATCAATTCGTAAGTAATGGTGGTCGATTATGTTAATTTTGTCTCAGCAGTGGGAGTTACGAAAAAGTAACGTAACGTAACGTAACCAGGTGCAGTCATATATTTGTGTGTGGTGTTGTAAGAAAAAGCAGTTGGTTTATTTGTTTTTATTATGAGTCCACTGTGGGATTAACCATTTCTTGCGGACGTGAACGGCTAGTCCCTTGGGTACATTCCATAGACAAGATAAGCCCCGAAAAAAAATGAGTTCAATCATTTGTTTTCAAAGTCCCGTCAGCGCGACTGCGACGTCTGTCGGGTTCTTTGACTATTGTAATAATTTCTCTCGTCCTTAATGATGTTTGGGGTCTGCAACTTCGTTTGCGTGAACTTTAAAGATATCTTTCACCCGGACCAAAATTACCTTATGTATTAGTCCAACTCATAAACTATCTTTGGGCTGAATTTCATTCAAATACTTACCTATGAAATTGGCGATTTTTTCTTACAGATTCAGGAGTTCATATTTCGTGTGATTCAATAGTTATTTCCATTATTTTTTCATTGTTTCAAAGTTAATTTTAATGTTTTCCATTTACATATTAATTTTTATTTTAATTTCCAGTTTTATAATTAAAATTTAATCTGCAGAAACTGTTCGTCCTAAATGTCATCCATTTTCATGATAAGATTCGTAATATTTTTTTACAGCTGACACTTTTCAAAACTTAAATCAAATTTGCTATGAGCTAAATGTTGTCTAATTCATGCACACAAAGTTTTATAAAATTAGGATTTGCCATTCCTAAAAAAAATGCAAAAATGTTTGTACTGAAAATTGAGTTTCCTTCACTTCTTCTGTAAGGATCGGCCTATTAGGTGTGGAATGAGGCAGTCACATGTTCGAACAAATATCCAACTTTCTCACGAAGGAAACTCGTTCACATCATGATCGAAGAGGAAGGATTCGTGCCTTGTACCTTGTACCTTTGAGACTTTGATGAAAATACAATAACATATCGGACTCGCCAATAGTTACGTACCATACTAAAAACATAACTTATACTCAATCAATACGAATCCTTCGAGTTTTAAGATATTCTGTAAAGATTGGATGATCAGTCCAACTTTTCTCGAAACCTTAACAAACGAAGTGTTCCCAACTAACTTGCTCTGTGGCCTAGAGTAACAATCCTGCACATTCCATACCTTCTCTCAAATTCATACTTTTTATTCCTAACGACAACAATAATCTACATTCCCAAATCCAAACAAAAATATAACTTTATTAGGTAATACGTACTTACATAACATAACTTAAAACTTGCAAATATTAAATAAATCTTCACATCAGTGGTTAACTTTTCATTCCATTTCATATTCATACCTTTCAACTCTCACTATCAACCAATATTTTCTCACTTTTATGAAGTATCCGAATCCGAAGTGACCATATCCGCTGGTCAGACTATAATTCTATTAATAAACTCGAAAGCAATCTGTAAAATAAATGCAAGTACAATTTCTAAACAAACTTTTATAATAAACTAACGTTAGTGGTTCCGTCGTTCGTTTTTTTTTTTTTTTTTTTTTAAGTATATCTGTGATTAAAGCTGAACTTCTTTTGCATACTAAATATTTTGTACATACATACACAATATGAAATTTATACATCCCATACTATTCAAATTCATTCCGTATTATAACTTGAAAATGGTTTCATACTTAATCTCTCTGCGGTACCCTAAACTCGCTATCAATCATCCATCACCTTTTATGTATCTTCCATATTAGTCGCATGAAACTAAAATCTTTCGCTCTATACAAGTCGCACTGCGGTAACATGAACTACTAATTATTATAATAACAATTCTGTTTCTCTGTAATCAAAACATGTGTTATGTTCTAATCTAATTTGGTTTCTTCTGCAGTGTAGCATGTCCATATTTGGTTCGCCTGCGAACACTGGATTGAATTTCTATACTTAACTTTTGAATAACTTTGACTGTTACCAAGTCAAATGAACAACTGAATCATTTATGTACTTGATTGTACATTTGGAGTAAATCAGAATTATGATGCAATATAAAAAAAATACTAGCGGTTATAAAACAAAAAAATAACAAAACTTTCAACTTCATACTTCACACTTTTTATCGCATTATTCCCAGATTTTTCAAAATCTCCTCAAAAATAAAAAAAATACTGTCAAATCATCTCATCCCAAATAACTCGTGTCTAACTTATTTACTTTTCGGCTTTCAACAATATCTCCATTCCTAAAAAATAATATCTTCTCACTTCACACTTCTCTTGCTGACTATACTGTACTACTAACTTTTCGTTCTATGCCATTCATCATAATACTATTTTAGTTACTTCATGCAATCTTCATTTGGAAAAATAATTATATTAATATTGATCGTATCGTCAACCCTTTGACAATACAAAATCTAGCCAAAACTTAAATATACTAATCGACAAATAATTTAATTTACTTACATGTCATACGTATAATAAAACCCATTGTCCAAAAAACACATTGACGCCACGACGTCATCGCCCGTGTCGCACGCAGCTCGCTCGGAGTCAGCACATCCTGGGAACCGTACATCTCCCAGCTGCGCTTGACCCGTACGGTTACGCCCAGCGCCCTGCTTCCACATCATCAGGCTTAGGAAATCGCCCGGCACCCGGCAGCACAAATCTTCTGTAATATTTTATTTTCTCTTCTTGTGTAAATATATTCTTTCTTCTATAATTATCTTCTTTCTTCTTTTTATCCGTCTTCTTCTGGCTGCAATCCGCTAATGTCGTGGTCTCTTCATAGGTCATCCCGTTCTTTTTCTCTATATATTTATCTTCGTTATATTTCTCTTTTCCAAGTTCTTCAAGTATTATTTAAATATTATTTGAATTTATTTAATCGCCATTCGGCACAGCACTACCTCGCGAGAGGTAGGCTGGCCTGGCAAGGTCGCCATGTAAGGATCGGCCTATTAGGTGTGTCGAAACTGAATGAGGCAGTCACATGTTCGAAAGACAGTTGTATATTGAGTCATGAATCATAATAAAGAGGCTATTTATAGATGTAAGTAGGGTTCAGGTGTGCATACACTACACTTCCATACAAAACGCTGATTTCATAGGTAAGCACCTAATATGTTCATTTGTTTTTGCGTGATAGGGTGACAAACATTCACGTTATCAATAATTGCGTTATTGTCGCATCGGCAGCGCCTGGTTCACGAGCGAGCGAACGCCGGCGTGTGTGCCGTGTGTCACGCGCACATTCCCAACATGAACAACTACGCGGCACACCTACAGACACACAGCCGCGCCCGTCCGTACACATGCCGTCACTGCTCGCGCTCCTTCAACACCAAGGTAGATATAACATAACATAACATAACACAGTGTCACGCGCACATTCCCAACATGAACAACTACGCGGCACACCTACAGACACACAGCCGCGCCCGTCCGTACACGTGCCGTCACTGCTCGCGCTCCTTCAACACCAAGGTGGGTGTAACATAACATAACACAGTGTCACGCGCACATTCCCAACATGAACAACTACGCGGCACACCTACAGACACACAGCCGCGCCAGTCCGTAAACGTGCCGTCACTGCTCGCGCTCCTTCAACACCAAGGTGGGTGTAACATAACATAACACAGTGTCACGCGCACATTCCCAACATGAACAACTACGCGGCACACCTACAGACACACAGCCGCGCCCGTCCGTACACGTGCCGTCACTGCTTGCGCTCCTTCAACACCAAGGTGGGTGTAACATAACATAACACAGTGTCACGCGC
The DNA here is from genome assembly GCA_949825045.1 of Argyresthia goedartella. NCBI lineage: Eukaryota > Metazoa > Arthropoda > Insecta > Lepidoptera > Argyresthiidae > Argyresthia > Argyresthia goedartella. The sequence goes on along the minus strand of OX463832.1, from coordinate 7,179,470 downwards.
ACATTCCCAACATGAACAACTACGCGGCACACCTACAGACACACAGCCGCGCCAGTCCGTACACGTGCCGTCACTGCTCGCGCTCCTTCAACACCAAGGTGGGTGTAACATAACATAACACAGTGTCACGCGCACATTCCCAACATGAACAACTACGCGGCACACCTACAGACACACAGCCGCGCCCGTCCGTACACGTGCCGTCACTGCTCGCGCTCCTTCAACACCAAGGTGGGTGTAACATAACATAACACAGTGTCACGCGCACATTCCCAACATGAACAACTACGCGGCACACCTACAGACACACAGCCGCGCCCGTCGGTACACGAGCCGTCACTGCTCGCGCTCCTTCAACACCAAGGTGGGTGTAACATAACATAACACAGTGTCACGCGCACATTCCCAACATGAACAACTACGCGGCACACCTACAGACACACAGCCGCGCCCGTCCGTACACGTGCCGTCACTGCTCGCGCTCCTTCAACACCAAGGTGGGTGTAACATAACATAACACAGTGTCACGCGCACATTCCCAACATGAACAACTACGCGGCACACCTACAGACACACAGCCGCGCCCGTCCGTACACGTGCCGTCACTGCTCGCGCTCCTTCAACACCAAGGTGGGTGTAACATAACATAACACAGTGTCACGCGCACATTCCCAACATGAACAACTACGCGGCACACCTACAGACACACAGCCGCGCCCGTCCGTACACGTGCCGTCACTGCTCGCGCTCCTTCAACACCAAGGTGGGTGTAACATAACATAACACAGTGTCACGCGCACATTCCCAACATGAACAACTACGCGGCACACCTACAGACACACAGCCGCGCCCGTCCGTACACGAGCCGTCACTGCTCGCGCTCCTTCAACACCAAGGTGGGTGCAACATAACATAACACAGTGTCACGCGCACATTCCCAACATGAACAACTACGCGGCACACCTACAGACACACAGCCGCGCCCGTCCGTACACGTGCCGTCACTGCTCGCGCTCCTTCAACACCAAGGTGGGTGTAACATAACATAACACAGTGTCACGCGCACATTCCCAACATGAACAACTACGCGGCACACCTACAGACACACAGCCGTGCCCGTCCGTACACGTGCCGTCACTGCTCGCGCTCCTTCAACACCAAGGTGGGTGTAACATAACATAACACAGTGTCACGCGCACATTCCCAACATGAACAACTACGCGGCACACCTACAGACACACAGCCGCGCCCGTCCGTACACGTGCCGTCACTGCTCGCGCTCCTTCAACACCAAGGTGGGTGTAACATAACATAACACAGTGTCACGCGCACATTCCCAACATGAACAACTACGCGGCACACCTACAGACACACAGCCGCGCCCGTCCGTACACGTGCCGTCACTGCTCGCGCTCCTTCAACACCAAGGTGGGTGTAACATAACATAACACAGTGTCACGCGCACATTCCCAACATGAACAACTACGCGGCACACCTACAGACACACAGCCGCGCCCGTCCGTACACGTGCCGTCACTGCTCGCGCTCCTTCAACACCAAGGTGGGTGTAACATAACATAACACAGTGTCACGCGCACATTCCCAACATGAACAACTACGCGGCACACCTACAGACACACAGCCGCGCCCGTCCGTACACGTGCCGTCACTGCTCGCGCTCCTTCAACACCAAGGTGGGTGTAACATAACATAACACAGTGTCACGCGCACATTCCCAACATGAACAACTACGCGGCACACCTACAGACACACAGCCGCGCCCGTCCGTACACGTGCCGTCACTGCTCGCGCTCCTTCAACACCAAGGTGGGTGTAACATAACATAACACAGTGTCACGTGCACATTCCCAACATGAACAACTACGCGGCACACCTACAGACACACAGCCGCGCCAGTCCGTACACGTGCTGTCACTGCTCGCGCTCCTTCAACACCAAGGTGGGTGTAACATAACATAACACAGTATCACGCGCACATTCCCAACATGAACAACTACGCGGCACACCTACAGACACACAGCCGCGCCAGTCCGTACACGTGCCGTCACTGCTCGCGCTCCTTCAACACCAAGGTGGGTGCAACATAACATAACACAGTGTCACGCGCACATTCCCAACATGAACAACTACGCGGCACACCTACAGACACACAGCCGCGCCCGTCCGTACACGTGCCGTCACTGCTCGCGCTCCTTCAACACCAAGGTGGGTGCAACATAACATAACACAGTGTCACGCGCACATTCCCAACATGAACAACTACGCGGCACACCTACAGACACACAGCCGCGCCCGTCCGTACACGTGCCGTCACTGCTCGCGCTCCTTCAACACCAAGGTGGGTGTAACATAACATAACACAGTGTCACGCGCACATTCCCAACATGAACAACTACGCGGCACACCTACAGACACACAGCCGCGCCCGTCCGTACACGTGCCGTCACTGCTCGCGCTCCTTCAACACCAAGGTGGGTGTAACATAACATAACACAGTGTCACGCGCACATTCCCAACATGAACAACTACGCGGCACACCTACAGACACACAGCCGCGCCAGTCCGTACACGTGCCGTCACTGCTCGCGCTCCTTCAACACCAAGGTGGGTGTAACATAACATAACACAGTGTCACGCGCACATTCCCAACATGAACAACTACGCGGCACACCTACAGACACACAGCCGCGCCAGTCCGTACACGTGCCGTCACTGCTCGCGCTCCTTCAACACCAAGGTGGGTGTAACATAACATAACACAGTGTCACGCGCACATTCCCAACATGAACAACTACGCGGCACACCTACAGACACACAGCCGCGCCCGTCCGTACACGTGCTGTCACTGCTCGCGCTCCTTCAACACCAAGGTGGGTGTAACATAACATAACACAGTGTCACGCGCACATTCCCAACATGAACAACTACGCGGCACACCTACAGACACACAGCCGCGCCAGTCCGTACACGTGCCGTCACTGCTCGCGCTCCTTCAACACCAAGGTGGGTGTAACATAACATAACACAGTGTCACGCGCACATTCCCAACATGAACAACTACGCGGCACACCTACAGACACACAGCCGCGCCCGTCCGTACACATGCCGTCACTGCTCGCGCTCCTTCAACACCAAGGTGGGTGTAACATAACATAACACAGTGTCACGCGCACATTCCCAACATGAACAACTACGCGGCACACCTACAGACACACAGCCGCGCCCGTCCGTACACGAGCCGTCACTGCTCGCGCTCCTTCAACACCAAGGTGGGTGTAACATAACATAACACAGTGTCACGCGCACATTCCCAACATGAACAACTACGCGGCACACCTACAGACACACAGCCGCGCCCGTCCGTACACGTGCCGTCACTGCTCGCGCTCCTTCAACACCAAGGTGGGTGTAACATAACATAACACAGTGTCACGCGCACATTCCCAACATGAACAACTACGCGGCACACCTACAGACACACAGCCGCGCCCGTCCGTACACGTGCCGTCACTGCTCGCGCTCCTTCAACACCAAGGTGGGTGTAACATAACATAACACAGTGTCACGCGCACATTCCCAACATGAACAACTACGCGGCACACCTACAGACAAACAGCCGCGCCCGTCCGTACACGAGCCGTCACTGCTCGCGCTCCTTCAACACCAAGGTGGGTGCAACATAACATAACACAGTGTCACGCGCACATTCCCAACATGAACAACTACGCGGCACACCTACAGACACACAGCCGCGCCCGTCCGTACACGTGCCGTCACTGCTCGCGCTCCTTCAACACCAAGGTGGGTGTAACATAACATAACACAGTGTCACGCGCACATTCCCAACATGAACAACTACGCGGCACACCTACAGACACACAGCCGTGCCCGTCCGTACACGTGCCGTCACTGCTCGCGCTCCTTCAACACCAAGGTGGGTGTAACATAACATAACACAGTGTCACGCGCACATTCCCAACATGAACAACTACGCGGCACACCTACAGACAACAGCCGCGCCCGTCCGTACACGTGCCGTCACTGCTCGCGCTCCTTCAACACCAAGGTGGGTGTAACATAACATAACACAGTGTCACGCGCACATTCCCAACATGAACAACTACGCGGCACACCTACAGACACACAGCCGCGCCCGTCCGTACACGTGCCGTCACTGCTCGCGCTCCTTCAACACCAAGGTGGGTGTAACATAACATAACACAGTGTCACGCGCACATTCCCAACATGAACAACTACGCGGCACACCTACAGACACACAGCCGCGCCCGTCCGTACACGTGCCGTCACTGCTCGCGCTCCTTCAACACCAAGGTGGGTGTAACATAACATAACACAGTGTCACGCGCACATTCCCAACATGAACAACTACGCGGCACACCTACAGACACACAGCCGCGCCAGTCCGTACACGTGCCGTCACTGCTCGCGCTCCTTCAACACCAAGGTGGGTGTAACATAACATAACACAGTGTCACGCGCACATTCCCAACATGAACAACTACGCGGCACACCTACAGACACACAGCCGCGCCAGTCCGTACACGTGCCGTCACTGCTCGCGCTCCTTCAACACCAAGGTGGGTGCAACATAACATAACACAGTGTCACACAGACTTCGCTAACTCACAGCGTCGCCTTTTGTAAATGTAATGAAGAAGTTTAGAATGTTAGAATGTCGCTTTCTATTCGCAGGGCAACCTGCTGAAGCACTCGTACATACACCGCAGCGGCAGCGAGCAGCACGCATGCGCGGAGCCGACGTGCGCGCGCCTGTTTGTGCGGCGCGCGCGTCGCGACAAGCACTTGCGCATGCACACTGTGCGCTGTGCGCTCTGCGAGAGCAGGTGAGTGCGCATGCACACTGTGCGCTGTGCGCTCTGCGAGAGCAGGTGAGTGCGCATGCACACTGTGCGCTGTGCGCTCTGCGAGAGCAGGTGAGTGCGCACTGCGCATGCACACCAGTCCTTTATATACCTTTAATAAGAGATCTCTTCCAACAAACCAGGGCAAGATGGGAAAGGTTGGTTGCTGAGCTGGTTGAGGCCTACGTGTGCAGCACTATAACGAAATAAACGAATAAATTTGTGGTTCCTTCACAAAAAAATGCGAATTATGCGGAAATCTCGGTGCTCGAGTACAAAGCGCACTTGGCCGTTTTTTTCATATTATTTCCCAAGGTACGCGGCACTTCAGACCATAGTACAAATACGAAATATAACACACCGAAAATTTCTTAATTTGATAATTGAAATGTCAGAAAAGCCCTAATTCTTGAACATGCATTTTGCAATTTTGAACATAATTAAAAATACCAAAATTTTACAACTTTAAATAACATGTAATTTTCTACGCCATGATCGGAAATATTTCGCAGTTTCTCATTTTACAAGACCTAACGATTGTACCTAAATCTTAGCAAAATAAATAGGCTAGTATTTAGTCTTACATCTTAAAATACTGATTTGCACACGGATTTGCATCAGCAATAAAGGATCAGCAAAAACACTTTTTATGTTTTATTTTTTTATCTACACACGCATCATAAACCCTCTTTACTGCGTACAAAAACCACACGATACGATCAGCATAATGTTAAACTACTTGGTAAAAACTCATTTCTTATCTGAAAAATTACATATTATGACCATAATGTGTAATTTTTCTACATATTATGACATTCAAATTTCGAATGCCGATGCCCGCCTGCGTGCCGCCCCTAGTTTGTCTGTGAAGTTGGTACTACTGAACATGCTAAACAACTGCAGAGCCGGTCAAACAATGCCGGTCAAACATGCGGTTCCTGAAAACATCAAAGAGAGCTTATGATATGTATGTAGATAAGCTAGTGTATGTAACTGTACATAATTAGGCATTAAAACTCTCGAGTGATATTATTATGAAACTCGCCTCCGGCTCTTCGCTTCGCTCACCCCGTTTACCCTTCACCTACGCTACCGCAGCATTTTGCCCTGATATTTGCTGTGCAAATCAGTATTTTTGATGTGCAGTTTAATATTTTCCAAATAATTAGAACCTTTTTGTGAACGTCATTTATGTGCATTGGAACAATTATGAATATTATAATGAAATGTTGGTTTTGCTTATGTTTCAGCTTCCCGACGAAGAAGCGTCTATCCAGACATATGCTGCTCAATCATCAGAACATCGCAGACAGGTTTGGACTCTTTGTAAATAGTCTTACCACTGGTCTCAGAATTGAGAAATTTGCAAAGTTCATTCTTTAACACATTGAACGCCTCGAGGGTCGAGGGTCACCGGTGACCTCCACTATACTTTCCTTATGGTCCGACGGCGACGTGATTCCAAAAAAAAAAAAAAATTGGCTCATATGATTCAAAATGGCTTATGTTTAAACGATTACCAAAAACGCACCTATTTTACTACCAATAAATTCGAAATGACTGCCAGAATGGATAAATGTCCACCAAATTGTGTTTGGATAAATGATCACCAAACTTCTTTTTATGTTTTGTGTACTTAGTTTATGTTTTAAGTATTTTTTGTTGTTCTTACATGTTCAACCTAACACGAAGGATAAAGGGGGCGTCGCTTCGATAACCCCCTTTACCCTTCACCTAAGCTACCGCAGTATTTTGCCCTGATATTTTTTGTAACTTTTGGTGTTCATTTATCCATTTTAGATAGGAAAAAAATATTTTGGTGATCATTATATTTGTTGCCATTTGAAATTTTGAATCATTCGAGCCAATAATTATTTTTTTCATACCATTGTCAGAATGGGTTCAATTCACGATAAAAGCATTTGTATTCATTCAGAACTACATGGTGTATTTTGTGTTATACAGGATGATCAATTCAAATGGGTCAGTATGGAGAAGTCAGAAACTATAAGAGATTGCGAAATCTGTTCTTAGGAACCATGGCGTCGATTTTAGATTTAATAATAATAACCGGGCATCCAACCGGTCAGTATTATTTAGGTAATCGCGTGTAATGCCTGAAAGTTTATGGACCAAATTTTGCTATGAAATCTTGTGTGAACATTAGACTGAAATGCTCATAATTTTAATAATTTACATAATGTTATTAATGTGAATCGGTCATCATTATGAATCAATCACATATACTGAAATCAGATAATTATCTTATTATTGGGTTTTTCTTTCAATTACTCAAACAATCTAGTGACTTAAGATTTGCACCATCAACAATAATAACGAAAAAACTTGCAGACTTCGATCAGGTTTGATTCCCGGTTATGTATGAGAGATTAACAAAATGTAAATTAGGTTGAAGTATCTGTTAAGAATAGATAGAATAGTATAGAAAAGAAATAAATTTATTCGGACTACAAAACATACACAACATTGCATACAAAAAGAAACAAAAGAACATAAACAGGTGAAACATACAATTAAAGGCAATATTAACAGCAACATATAAAACAGAAGAGAATAAAAGCACGCATAACTAAAGTATTACATATTATGTGTAAAATTTATATTTAATATGCAAAAATAAATTTTGCGGCCACATTGACGTCGTGCAGTGTGTGTCGAAGCAGCGAATAGGTTCCGACTCAGCATGTGTCACAGGGCCTACAGACAGGTCCTGCAACGCTGGTATTCTGTCGGCACCTTATCAAAGAGGGGATGATAATATAAGGGTGGGTGTTAATAAACTACTTTTTAATAAATACGAATACATAATCGTAAATACGGCAGATGGTCCAGATCAAGGTGGCCAAGAGAAGACCAGTCGGCAGACCACCTGCCAGATGGTCTGATGACACAGTGAGGATAGCAGGAAAGCAGTGGACCCGGGTTGCACGGGACCGGGTCGAGTGGCGTGTGTATCAGGAGGCCTACACTCGGCAGTGGGCTCCCGGACGGGCTGGTGATGGTGATGATCTGTTTGATGTTGAGGATGATGAAACCTTTGACGACCTGAATGGCCGAGTCGGCAGTGACCCTGCCTACGAAGCCAAGGGTCCCGGGTTCGAGTCCCGGTGGGGGCAAATATTTGTTTGATGAGAACGGATGTTTGTACCCTAGTCATGGTTGTATATCTATCTAAGTATGATATTTATCTATATAAGTATGTGTATCGTTGTCTAGTACCCAAGATACAGGGAATCCTAGTTTGGGGCTAGATCAATGTGTGTAAATAGTGTCCAAGGTATTATTATTATTATTATTATCATTAAGTGACTCGCTATAACTACTTTACACATAAACAGGCTTAACACTTCATGCACATACACATAACTCGTAAACACACAGTAACACCCTCACACCCAGTACACATACAGTTACACTCTACACTCACCCCATTACCAAATCTTTTACTTGTTTAATTTTTATTTTGTTTTGTAAAACAAAACGTTTATAATTATTATTAATGTAATTATGCGAAGTACTTCTTTTTTATAAATATGAAATATAAATATATTATGAAGAAACTGTCTCCCAAGAAACAGGCTACCCTAATTTGGGAGGCAGGGAAACCCTTCTGCTAAGGACTCGTTTTTTTTTAAATAAACGTATTTTTACATTTTTTTACTCGGTTACTAACGATGACAACGGTGACGATGCTGGTTCTCAGTTCGACGCCGGATCCGGAGGTGACGCTGATCAAGGAGGAGATGCTTGACATAGAAGAGCACGACCTGCAAGCCGCACTCGCCAGCGCCGACCAGCTGGACGTGGAAGGTAGGACGTAATAACAACAGCTTCACAGCTTTACGCCTTCCCCCATATGGCGTACAGGGGCACCACAGTGCACGGCCATTTTTTATTCGCCATCTTGGTTTTGGTTCGGCACACGGAATTTTATATAAATATAGCAATTTTAACTGAAATTTAAATTGTTAATACTCGCATGGCTTGAAGCCTAATATTGATCAACTTCCTTTATACTTTATTGCACATACACATTAAGGCGCTACCTCGTCCGTGCAAAGGTCCCCGTTACTCCAGGCGGAAAGACCCGCAGTGTGAGAGGGACGGAATCGGGATAAAATGAAAAAACGTAGCGCTAAAGCACAGAAAAATTGTTTAAAAAATAAACTACGCTATTTTGTTAAAAAGGTTTTTTTGGAGGTTTTGCGAATACATAATATCTACATTTCGAACGCAGTTTGACAATGAAATTAGTTAGGATTTCAGAATGACAGGAAAAAATAAAACAATTTAGAGGTGTTTTCGTAATTAAATTTTATCGAGAAAATTTCATCCAATCGTGTTTCCCTTTAGTGAAAATCTTAATCAAATACTCGATAAACGTTAACCCAAAAATCAAATCTGTAGATGACATCATGGTGGAGTAAATGGATTCGAAAAAAACCCCATTTTTTTTCGTATCACCTTAATGTACAATTACAAACACAATTAGTATACAAAGGCGTGAATATCTCTATATAGAGATTTCTTCCAGCAAACCCAGGGCTGACAGGAAAACATAGTTTCATGCGAAGGGATAGACCTATTATGCACAACATAACCAAAAACTAAACCTTTCCAGTGCGACAAATATAAAGCAGGTCACTTTCTGTTTAAAACTCCTAAAATACAAGTCATATCCGTTTTGTAGCTTAGCGACAATCCGCGCGGTTTCTGAAATGGCGGGAGGCGAAGCCAGCGTCATGGCGCGTGCTTATATTTTGGTCAACGGCGTTTTAGATTTATTTCTGTGCGTACGCGTTTAACAAATAAAAAATTAAAATGAGTCACTTTTGGAGATATCGTTGGAATTTTGCTTGTATGCTTGTAGTGTTCAGCTTAACAGCTAAAATCGTTTCATAAAAATCGCGGAAAGTAGCCTCGCGTAGTGAATCATCGAGGAGTGATCGCTGCAGTATTTCCGCTTTCACTCCTCCGGGGAGGAGGAGCAGCCGGAGAAGAAGACAACTCAATAATAAGTAAACTAGAAAAATAGTTCCTAGATCTAACTAGTAAAATCACAGCAATGCATGATCGTTTGGTAGACAGCTCGATTGACGCAATGTTTCGTAAATGACGCAATATGATTGCTTCCTGGCAATTAATTTACTAGACCCCCGACAAGAGATTGATATTTATAAGTAGGTGTGACTACCTTCGAAAGTACAATAAAACCGGTCAAGTACGAGTAGGACATCGGACCCGCACATGAAGGGTTCCATACCATTCTATACGGAAAAACGTAAAACTCGAGTCTTTTGTACGAGTACATATACCTTTTTAATTTTTATTAATAAAATATAAAATTATAGGTAGGACTACATTCACATGCCGTGCATCGAAACATTGAAAAATAGTTTTGTGTATGTAGTATCTAAGTATTAAACGATGTACTCAGGTTAACGAAACTCTTTGCTCATTGAAACCGGAAGTGGTTAGAAATTTAGTAACTTACATAGTCAGGTCATAAGTTCTGTCACATGTGCAATATGAAATAATTTAGACATGTTTATTATTTATGTAAACATTTATATAGCAAAATGAACTTAATAAAACATAGATTCTTATGGTAATAAAGTTTATTCAAAATGACCCCCGCGATTTTGAATACAGGCCTTTATTCTGCGCGGCCAGTCGTCTATCGCAGCACGAACGAGGTCCATGTCAATATCGGCGGCTGCCTTAATCAAGGATGCCTTAAGTGACTCCAAATCAGGATGAGGCTTTGAGCAGGCCTTTTCCTCCAAGTGTTGCCATATCTTGTAATCTAACGGACTCAAATCTGGACTGGAGGAGGGCCAGTCTTCGTGCCGGATGAAGTCGATTTCACGCGCCGCCAGCCATTCTTGTGAGCTTTTCGCTCTATGAGCTGGCGCAGAATCTTGTTGGAATACCCAGTGCCTGTTATTAAACATGGTATGAGAAACAGGTTCCATAAGGTTCTTGAGGACTGTATTTTGATACACAACTGCATTCGTTTTTACGCCTTTCTCACAAAAATGTACCTCAGTTAAGCCCCAATAAGAGACTCCCAACCAAACCATGAGCGAGGATGGAAAATGACCTCGTTGGACACGCGGAATACGGTTGCTCGCTTCTTCACTGCTGTGTGCGTACACCTTATCATTTTGTTTGTTGTAGCTCTCTTCCACGGTGAAAATTTTTTCGTCCGAAAAAAGAATTTCCCGATGCTTTTTTCCCGCGTACCGCTTCAACAAAGCGCGGCATCTCTTCAGTCTCAGGTCCATTAAACGAGCGTCCAAACGATGTCCTGTTTTTCTTCGATTTGCCCTAAGCCCTAAGTCTTCATTTAACACCCTTTTCACCGTGGTCCTGCTTAACCCCATCTGAAGGGCCAACAGTTTCTGCTTACGTATGGGATTTCTTTGAATTCGCGCCTTCACAGCTTTTATCACTGCTGGAGTCCTAACAGAGCGAGGGCGACCACTTCTTGACCTGTCATCTACACTAGAGTCTTCATTGTATCGTTTTATGGTACGATAAACGAATCTTTTGGTAATATTCAAATTTTTCAGTAAGTCGAAAATTCGAATTGGCGCGTAACCGCAACGATGCAACGCAATAACTGCGACACGGTCTTCTTTAAGTGTCCACTCCATATTTAAAAATGAGGAAAATTCTAAAAAGTACACATTTTTATTTTCATGAAAAATTCGAAATTCGAATTCAATAAACTTTTTTGTGGCCAGCTTTCTAAATTCAAAAGTTTTTATTGTGTGACAGAACTTATGACCTGACTGTGTATTTAAAGAAATAAAATCAAATATGATAAAAAAAATATATATATGATAATTCGAATGAGCAATTATTAATCATATAATGACAAATAACTAAGCACAAAACTCAATACCTGCAATTAAAAATCTTCTCCGATGAGATCGGGAGAGTCCATTTTACACCGATAAACAAATAAAACAAAATGGCTAAGAAAATGGTCATACCAATAATTTCTTCTATGGGCACTTCTTTTAATTCTTGAAAGTCGTTATGTTTCATTATTTTTGTTGCTGTTGCGGCAACAGAAATGCACAATCTGTGAAAATTTCAGCTCTACCTGTTTCGGATGATCCGATTGAGCCCGGTGACGAACGGACGGACGGACGGACAGACAGACGGACAGCGGAGGCTTAGTATTAGGGTCCCGTTTGGCACCTTTCGGGTACGGAACCCTAAAAATTACCAAAAGTAAATCAATTTATAGGCTCTTTGACTCGTATGACTGGAATCAGGTTAGTATTCGCCTTTCGCCGGAGATACAATTGTTTTTTAGGGTTTTATGCGACAACACCATAGTAGAAAGTGATTCGTTGGGTACCAATTGTAAGTTTACAACCTTTAGAATGTAAGTACAATATTTAATTGTTTATTCTTACGTCAAATAAAGATATTTTTATTTAAAAAAAAAAAAAAAACTGTCGTCGTGTACAAGCCCTAGACAAGGCTCTACACGTATGGTATAAGGAGGTTCATAAAATAATCTAGTAGGGGTAAGAAAAGAGGAGTTAGAATATTCACTTAGAAAATTACATACATTCAAAATAGTATCTAAGATTTTTGAAATAGCTAACAATGGTACTTCTATAATGTTAACTAAACCATTTATTTTACTTCCGCGCACGATGAATATGGTTGAGACGGATAGAGGATACTTACACAAACAAAACATGACAGATAATACTGTTAAGTGAAGCGTTTGCGAAAAAGTAGTAGTGTTATCGAAATATTCTAATTATTAGTTCCTATTTTCTCGCCAAAGCGACACTTAAGGGTATTATATTATTGCGCGGAATCTTTGTGAGCTTCAAAACGGATATGACATGTATTTAAGGAGTTTTAAACAGGAAGCGAGTTGCTTTTGGGGATATATTCGTCGCACCGGAAAGGAAGTCAAGTGTGATTGTGGTTCTAATCAAAGTCAGGTAACGTGAGGTATAATAACTTTAGTCGAGTTGGCCACTAACCCGACACTCATACATCAACCCGCACCAAGCCATCGTGGTGAAGAATGGCTTAGTCTTACCGTAACCCTCGGTGGGCACATTTATGGGATATATTTATTTCTTATCCGCCTTATTCATAAACGTCTAATAAACCTATTTTAACTATAATTCCGTTATAATTCGTTTGTCTTTGTCTGTGACTTTGAAATTTGTCTTTGTGAGAAAAGGACAAAGCACATTTTAAGAAAGAAAAGAAAGAAAGAAAGAAACATTTATTATAAAGACAGTGAACACACTACAATTACAACAAAGAAACAAAACACAGAGATAAATAGTTGCATTGACACATGATATAAAATGAAATGACAGTCGTGGTGTGTCACTGTCATTATAAATGGCGTCTGACTCAGCATTATGTTGAAAATCAGCGTTGAAGGCCAGGCCTTTTCAGTCATTTTAGCTATCATAGGTTTGATAAGTTTTATGAATAAGGCGGTATATGTTTACTAAGCAACAAAATCATAAGATAGGTGTCATATAGATAAGGCAGGTGTTCTAGTTCCCAGTCAGCCGCCGCGTTCAGTAACTGCAATCCACAGTGTCCAATCCTCAAAATATGTAATTTACTAATTCTATATTTAATTTTTTTAAAACTGTTCAGAGCGAATCGAGCGAGTGGTTTTGCACCACCGTACATTGGTAAGGGATGGTGTGGAGTGAATAGTTTGGATTTTACATAGCAAAATGTTGTTGGTGCTGCTACTTTCACACTTCATGCACTTAAGCAGGAGCATTAATAAGTTTATATGTGGTTTACAGATAAATAAAAACTTTGGCAATTCCGAATAGGTTTTCGTATAATCTTTGGCTTAAGTTCTATTTTCTGTATTTTTTTCATTAGATAAGGGGAGGGGAATGGTAATGTTTTGCACTTTTTTGATCATAACTTCTGACCTTTAATTTATATCGAACATGAAATATGCACTGTTTGCGTTTTTAGGGTTCCGTACCCGAAGGGTTCCAAACGGGACCCTATTACTAAGACTTCGCTGTCCGTCCGTCCGTCCGTCCGTCCGTCTGTCACCAGGCTGTATCTCAAGAACCTAGCTAGCTAGAGAGTTGAAATTTTCACAGATTATGTATTTCTGTTGCCGCTATAACAACAAATACTAAAAAACAGGATAAAAGAAATATTTAAGGGGGCTCCCATACAACAATTCTTTCAATACCACATACAAACTTATGGATGCACCTGGTTACGTACATGGAGTGTGAAAGTAACCGCACCAATAACTTTGTAAACAATATTTTGCTGTGTTAAATCCAAACTATTCACTCCACACCATCGCTTCCATTGAACGGTGGTACGGAACCCTTCGTGCGCGATTTAGACTCGCACTTGACCGGTTTTTTTACAAATGTTATTTTTGCTTTGAATAAAAATCGGGATTACACCGCTACAATGCCGTACCATCGAGTTATGTTAGCCTAAAAAAAAAAAACATGAAAAAACACTACCTTTGGCAAAAACGAACAAAAAAGCACTGTTAAAAAGAAATTGTTGACAACAACTTTTTATTGAATGAAATATTTTTCTATTAAATTTTCATTTATTTTTATGTAGTTTTTTGAGAAATTATAATATAATTCCGACTTATTTTAGAATAAAATTAATTTAACAAAAAAATTGTCAAAAACAATAAAACGAAAAATGCTTTAATAATACTACTACTAGATAATGTACCATTACTACAAAATATAACATTTGGCTCTGGGTATCAATGATTTATTTACCATAAATGTTGAAGCGTTACCAAAATTTATTTCTCTCTATAGACACACTGTGATAAAAATATACCACGGACTAAAAATGCGTAGTAAATCTACTTAAATTTGCAACTTGATGTGTAAGAACGATCATAAATAAAACCAGAATTATTAAACGAACAGTGATGTGTTTTGTTAATTTTATTTAATGTCATTAAATCAGCAAGATTTTTTAGTACAGGGTCTCTTTTCCGTAGAAACTTTTTTTCTCAGTGTGTTTCTAAAGAGAGAATACATTTTGGTAACGCTTAAAGATTTATGAAAAATAAATTACAGCATCTTTTGTTTTATTGTTTTTGTTCAATAAATTTTATTCTAAAATAAGTCGGAATTTTATGAAAAAAAACACAAAAATATTCATAACTTTTAGGGAAATTGAGATATGGTCATGCAGTAGAAAGATATGACTTCCTCTACCTCCCTGTTTTGTTTGATCCACGACTTTTGGGCCATCCTATATAAGCCTCAGTGGAAAATGGCTTATCCTGACTCGTATCGGCGAGCACTTCAAACTCTATACTCGTCCTGCACTTGCCGATTTTCTCCGCCACGGCAATAATAGAATTTTTCCGCCTGAGAACCCAAAATCAACTCGTTCGGAAAGGCTTCATTACGAACCTCGCTACGACCCTCACCTTCGGCTCGTGCCGTAAACTTCTTGGTCCGTAAATAGGGGCCGTTGCGAACTCGTACGAAATGTATTATTTCCGCCTTCTAACCTCAAAATCCGCACCTTCACCGCTTGATATTTGGTTCTCAGGCGGAAAAAATCTATTCGTAACTCGTAAGAAAAGGCTTCTTTACGAACCTCGTGCCGTAAACTTTTCGTTTCGTAAATATAAGCCTTTGCGAATTGTAGAAAAACGTTTTCAACTCATAAGTTGGAAACGTTTTGCTTAGCTTATATATTCAATAAATGTGTTGACGATGGGGCTTTTCCAGACCTCATAAAACACAGTAAACTGACACTGACGACCCGAATGGCCGAGTCGGCAGTGACGCTGCTTGCGAAGCCAAGGATCCCGGGTTCGAGTCCCGGTGGGGGCAAATATTTGTTTGATGAAAACGGATGTTTGTACCCTAGTCATGGTTGTTTATCTATCTAAGTATACTATTTATCTATATAAGTATGTGTATCGTTGTCTAGTACCCAAGATACAGGGAATCCTAGTTTGGGGCTAGATCAATGTGTGTAAATGGTGTCCAAGGTATTATTATTATTATTATTATTATACTTCTGTTCAAGTCGGGAGATAAGGGCGATCCTTCAAATTTCAGACCAATATCTGTTCTTCCAACACTAAGTAAAATATTTGAAAAGATTATACTCAATCAAATGCTCTCACACTTCAACCGTACAAAACAACTCCACGCTAAACAATATGGTTTCACTAGGGGTAAATCGACTACGGATGCAGGTAATTACCCTTTTATCTCATATTTATTCTGCATGGGAGGCCGCACAGGATGCTATCGGAGTTTTTTGCGACCTGTCGAAGGCGTTTGATTGTGTTGATCATAATACGCTATTAATTAAATTAAATCATTACGGAGTTAGAAATAAAGCGTTGGATCTACTAAGATCATACCTAAGCAATAGAATTCAAAAGGCAGAAGTTAACGGCGTAAAATCTGATGGATCGGGTGTTAAAATTGGCGTTCCACAAGGTTCCAAATTAGGCCCTTTCTTATTCCTGGTATATATTAATGATCTGCCTTTCATGGTGGAGAAATTAACTGACATAGTGTTGTTTGCTGATGATACTTCAATGGTCTTCAAAATTGAAAGACAAAAAGGAGATTTTGATGATGTTAATGGTGTATTGTCTTTAACCTTGAATTGGTTCACAGTTAATAATTTATTGTTAAACGCTGGTAAAACCAAGTGTATCAAATTCTCACTTCCAAATGTCAGGCAAGTTGAGACCAGTTTAGTGTTAGACAACAGCACGATAGAATTGGTAAATGATACGAAGTTTCTTGGAATAACCATTGATAGCAAATTGCAGTGGGGACCCCACATATATAAATTAGCTGGTAAATTAAGTTCTGCGGCTTACGCTGTTAGGAACATCAGACAAAGCACGGATGTGGCTACATCTAGGCTAGTATATTTTGGTTACTTTTATAGTGTGATGTCCTATGGTATCTTGTTGTGGGGGAAAGCAGCGGATATTCAAACTATTTTTATTTTACAGAAAAGAGCTATTCGAGCCATTTATAATTTAAAACGAACAGACTCCTTAAGAGAGCTTTTTAAAGAAATTGACATACTAACAGTAGCTAGTCAATTTATTTTCGAAAATTTAATGTATGTACGCAAGAACCTTACAACATTTTCCAAACTTAGCGACAGCTGTAATGTTAACCTAAAAAATAATCACAGACTATGTGCGCCCCGATTTAGACTCGCGAAGGTTAGCAATTCTTTCAAGGGTCAGTGCATTCTCTACTACAATAAGATACCTCTGGAGATTTTGAAATTGCAATTTGAGCAATTTAAAAAGCATGTTAAAGCGACTTTGTCGAAAAAGGGATATTACAATGTTCAAGATTACTTAAATGACAGGACTGTATGGGGTTAATCTGGCTCAACACAGACCTTGCTGTTAATAGTTTTGTAATTATTTATTCCTGCTTATTAATCATTACAATTAAATTTTTCATATTTGTATTAGTTAAGCACAACCTATTTTTAAAAGAGATCTAAAAATCAATCTGTGGGAGTTTCTACGCCCTTCTTCTCCCACAGTGGTCCAATGTAGAGAAGAGGCAAAAATGACGTTTGCTAAGTATATGTAAATATCTACAGTAATAAAGTACTTTGACTATTGACTATTGACTATAGTAACGGTGCCAGAGTGACACCCACTCTAAAGAGGCCCGTATGCAATATACAACCTACCTTACAGTACTATATTTTGGGTCTGCGTACTTTTTAATTTATAATATTCTGCGTACTTTATAAAGTACGCTACAGTACTATATTTTTAACTTAAATATGTTTTACTTTGCGTACTTTATTTTTTAATCCATTTAACCGCCATATAGTATATTTGTCAAAAAAAATTGGCAACCCTAATTATAACCTGCATGAACGAGGAGCTGCAGCGGTGACTGTCGACTCGAACACAAGAAGACCCTGTACACCCCATTATATGTTTCAGACTTCAAGATACCTCTAGGAGACGCTATGCTGTTGGCAAATGTTAGCGCAAATCAACTCGCAACAGAAGCTGTCAAGTATAAAGCGGATGAAGTTGAAGATACGAGTGAAGCTAAGGCAGATGACAGCCATCAAGTGATTGCAGACGACTGTAGCAAAATTGATGTGGAAGGTAATTTGTCTCAAGTACACGGACATTATAAGCATATTATAACGACGAGGTAGTATTGAACAAGGTTTTAACAAAGAAGGTATCGCGTAGAACTTCGTAGTAGTACACATTACCCATAGTTATAATAGCAGCTGATATTATAGAAATTAAATAGAAATGTTTGATTTTTATAAAAAAAAAAAAAGTTAACACTAACAAAACTCATAAAAACATGTCATTTTACTTAAAAAACCGATATGTACTTAATGAGTAGTGAGTTTAGTAGTGCTCTCCGTACTAGTGCGAGGCTGTACGACGGCAGAGAATTGCTCATCTCACAGAAAGAATGAGACGTAAAAACCGGTCAAGTGCGAGTCCAACTCGCGCACGAAGGGTTCCGTACCACCGTACAATGGCAGGGATGGTGTGGAGTGAATAGTTTGGATTTTCCATAGCAAAATTTTGTTTACAAAGTTATTGGAGCGGCTACTTTCACACTCCATGTACGTTACCAGGTGCATTCATAAGTTTGTATGTGGTTTACAGATAAATTTATCTTCTTAACTTATCGGTATTGAGTTCGTCCCCTCGTTGTGACCAACCAAACCGGCCAAGTCCGAGTCAGACTTGCGCACCAAGGGTTTCATACCACTGTGCAATTGTAGGGTTGGTGTGGAGTGAATAGTTTGGATTTTACATAGCAAAATGTTATTTACAAAGTTATTGGAGCGGCTACTTTCACACTCCATGTACGTTACCAGGTGCATTCATAAGTTTGTATGTGTTATTGAAAGAATTGTTGTATATGAGCTCCCTTAAATATTTATTTTATTCTGTTTTTTAGTATTTGTTGTTACAGCGGCAACAGAAGTACATCATCTGTGAAAATTTCATCTTGGTAAAAACTCATTTCTTATCTGAAAATTTATACATTATGACAATAATGTATTCATTTTCGACAAATAATGACATTCAAATTTCGAACGCCGACGCCCGCCTGCGTGCCGCCCCTAGTTTGTCTGTGAAGTTGTTACTACAAAAATTTAATGTCCCCATTATGTATCAGTCACATAAACAACTATTAAAAGCTGTTATGATAGAGATGATGCTAAGGTATACTAGAAGTTTTTTTGTGAAGGGGCTATTTAATATATTAATTAGTTTTCTTGTTTAGAAGATGCAGCTGATGCTACAGATGCGGTCACTAAAGGCGCCAAACAGCAAGACCTGAAGTTGCCGCCAGATTTCCCTGAAGACACGTTCAGAAGGGTCTTTTTGAAGCGCGTGGGAGCCTCGCCCAAACAGGAAGGTGCGGCATACACACACACAAACACACACGCACGCACTCAATGTCAATAATAATAGAACTGTCAAAATCGCCATCTTTATAAGCATATAAGTTAATAATGCGGCCCTTATACCTTCTTAATCTCGAACTAATGATCTAGATCTCAAAAAGATTTGGTCAAGATGATATCCATACCTACCCACTACCCACAGGGCACTTTTGTGCAATATGTATATGTCACCGTAAGATTGTCAAAACCGTTGATAAACTAACTTTTTTTTCTCGTTAGTTGGTCAACTATCGACAGATAGTAAACTGTAGCATACTGCTTACTATATGACGCGTTAGTTGATAAACTAACGGTTAAAACCGTTAAATAGTAAACTGGTTTAAACTTGAATTGCAAACGAAATACCAGGGCAACACTGCGGTAGCTTAGGTGAAGACTAGAGGGGGCGAGCACCGTGGAGCCCCAGAATAGTCTTCGTGTTAGGTTGACATGTAAGAACAAAATAAACGTAAATTCTAAACCCTGACCGTCTGGTTCACTATCTGCCGAAATTTGATCAACTAACGCGTTAGTTTATCAACTAACGGTTTTAACTATCTTACGGTGATATAATATAGAGCTGTGGCGGAAAAATGCTACTGCGTCATATCCAGTTGCTACTTTTTATGAATGAATAATGCCAACACGGTATTTGAAACGTGTCTTAAGTTGAAAAAAAAAGGTTTCACAATATCAGAATTGTATGTTTCCAACAGTTGGATTTTGAAACGCAATTTTGTTCAAGAGTGGTAGAATTTCACTATGACGTCACATGCTAGTATTACATAGAACTCGTGAACAAAATTACCGTTTTGACAGTTCCTAAAAAGTGTCTATTTTGACTAGCAGTCAATGACCGTATTTTGATTGATTTGATTGATGGTAAAAGAGTTGAATTATTCACTTTAACTGGTTATTAGAAATCATTTCACCTCAAAATGAATATATTATTCTTATACGTATTAAAATATTATGTATTCACAGATCAACCAAAACACGGCTTTATAGACAAATCTAAACTGAAAGCTCAGCAGAGAGACATCGCGCGTATACTAAAGAGAGCGAGGCGGAAGGCGAGACAGAGAGAGAAGACAGCCTACAGCGCTGTGGAGCGAGCAAGACAGCAATACAACGCGCGACTGCACGCCATCATGCAGGGAGGACAGAGGAGAGACATCGGTAACTAACTAAGTTGTTGTCACTTGACAGGTCGGCACGCATTAATAAGGACGAGCGAAGCGAAACCCATCACTATGCTACAACTCGACAAATCTAATGGTACCTTTTAAGAAAACACTACAACACATAGGTTTATAATAATAATACCTTGGACACTATTTACACAAATTGATCTAGCCCCAAACTAGGATTCCCTGTATCTTGAGTACTACACAACGATACACATACTTATATAGATAAATATTATACTTAGATAGATAAACAACCATGACTAGGGTACATACATCCGTTCTCATCAAACAAATATTTGCCCCCACCGGGACTCTAACCCGGGACCCTTGGCTTCGTAGGCAGGCTCACTGCCGACTCGGCCATTCGGGTCGTCTATCTGCAACCCGACCAATCTAATGGTACCTTTTATGAAAAATAATCTGCAACACATAGTTTTAGGCTTTGATTTAGTAATTTTTGTTCATATCTAGATGTGATACATACATACTTGCCCACGTATAGACAGTTATTCAATACTCCATTTTGCGTGACAGGGGGATAGCTCATCACCGCAGCATGGAGATTTAAGGGTTTCTCACGATGTTCTCCATCATCGTATCGAGTAGGAAAGGAGGATTAGGATAATCTTACATAAATCGAAATCGGCCCCTAGTAAGCTCAACGAGGCATGTGTTATATAGGTACTAGACGAAGATATATTTAATAGAGACTGTTACATAAAAAACATCCAAGACTAAGAAACAAATATTCATGCTCATCACATATATTTGCCCTTACCGGGATTCGATCCCAGGACCGTCAGCTTATCAGACAGTGTCAATACCGTTTATGCCGTTTTGGTAATTTCGGTTTCATAATTGGCTATTTGTTTCGTAATTAATTATCAAAGAGAAACCTTTAGTAATTTTTCTGAATTTCTGATTCTTAGTTGGCTACGAAAGAGGAATAATTTTTCGCTGTTTCATAATTAATTACCAAAGAGGAATTTATTTGCCGTATTAGTAATCGAGTATTTTGTCTTCTTTCGTAGTTAATTATTAAACAAACTCCTTATTATTTGTTCGTAAATCACTATTAAACAAGACCTTATGGGTAATTTGCATAGTAATGCCCAGGGTTAACCCATATACTTTATAGGTTTAAACGACAGCGTCCATTTGTACCAGCAGGGAGTTGTGGTATGCATGTCAGATTGCGCCGTATAAATCTTGGGATATCGGTGTTTTCATTTCATTAAAATCGAAATGTATTATTTGAAACAGGAAACTTGTTTTAAAGTTAACTGAGAACCAAGAGAAAATTACGAAAGTATGTTACTAAAACGACTGATAAATTGGTGGTTCATAATTAATTACGAAACAGCGAAAAATAATTCCTAGTTCGTAGTCAATTCATTACGAAAACAGGAAAAAAATCTTGTAATGTAGTTAATTACGAAACTCGATCACTAAAAGGGCAAATGAATTCTTGTTTGATAATTCATTACGAAACAGAGAAAAATAAATCCTCTTTCGTAGCCAATTACGAACCAAAAATTACGAAAACGAACTAAAGGTTCCTCTTTGATAATTAATTACGAAACAGAGAAAAATAATTCCTCTTTCGTAGCAAATTATTAAACCAAAATAACCGAAACCACTAGACCACGGAGCTCTAGATGTGATAGCTAAAAAATGTCTGGAAATGATTTATGGTTTCTTGTTATTTATTTAGAAGATTTAATAGTATCCAAGTAAATAATCTCAAAGCTACGCTTTCTGCTAGTTCAATACGCAATTATGCGTGTCAGCCGCCGAAGCAATGTTTGTTTCCTCACTATTTTTTGCATTATTCTTACACAGAACGTGCTAATAATGCAGGTACTTCAGATAAATTACTTATCTTGTTGGTACATATTCAGCACCGGTTTCATCTGCGGCTCCTGCGTGCCAGGCGAGAGTGGCTGCACCTCGCCTTTTCTTAGTCATGATGGAAAATAATCAGTAATAAATTAATAATTTCATTCCAGACTCCGATCCGAGTGGAATTAAACAGAAGCTCGTGACACCGCGAGAAAAAAACACGGACGTCCAGCATGCTATAGGAAACGTTAGCAACGATACAACCAGTGATAACGATAGAGGAAGTGACACAAAACCTACAACCGCAGAAGTGACAAAAAGTGACACAAAACTTACAACCACAGTCGCAGAAGTGACAAAAAATTACACAAAACTTACAACCACAGTCGCAGAAGTGACAAAAAGTGACACAGAAATAACAGCCGCGGAAGTGACAAAAAGTGACGAAGAAATTACAAGCGGCGCGAAAATTACTACAACTGACACAGAGGTCAGGAGAAGCAGCCGACTCATGAATAAGCCTAAAAGAGAATACAGTACTTTAGATAAATACGGTGATGTCAGTGATGATGATAGTGACGATGACGTCCTAAGAAGAAGAAAATATAATAACACTCACGCCCCTTCAATAACAGTAAGACATAACAACTCGCTGCTGGAACAAAATTTAAAAGATTATTTATTACCAAGACTAAATGAAAAATCAGTCCCACGTGACCATATTGAAGATGACGACGATTATCTAAATAACTTGTCAATGTTAAAATTCTCAGCGAAGGAAGAAGGCAAAGCCATTGTGTTTCCGTGTGACAAGTGCTGTTATGTTTCACGGGCACTGGGCACACTGAAGTTACATAGAACCTCTGAGAAATGTCGACGAAATAAAGATAAGTCAACTGTTATGAAGCGAGATTGTCAAATGATGAATTCTAGAGCGAAAACTCCAGAAGTGACCCTCAAAAAGTTTTTTGAAAATAACATGAAAGGTTTTGATATACGTTTCGAGCAGTTTGCGGAAGCATTCAAGGATATTGATGAATATAACTCAGATGCCGCGGAAAATATGACAGTCAGAAGGGAAACTGTCAAAGTTAGGGATAAGGTTACCGCGAAACGTAACATGAGTAACAATAAATATGTGAGAGTTATCAGAATGACTCAGAGGGAATATCAACATAGATTAGAGATTAAAAATAGGTTAAGAGAGAAACTAGCGAAAGGAAACTCAGCAGTTTGAGTTACTGTTAACCTGAGTGTTAGTTGTGAACCTTAGAATTGAATTTATGTAGTTGAATGAAAATAGGTGTCATAACCTAGCTAGAGCAGTCCACGCAGTAGGCTACAGACTTCTGTGTGGACCTAGGATTTATCATTTACCGGAACAAAAGTCTCATAAACTATTTCAAATCCGTTCAAGTCAATGCCATTTTTGCGTGATCTAGTAACATACTCTACGAACTGTCACAATTTTGTAAAGATGATAAATAATATAGTATTATATTACAACTAAACACAAATTTATTTTCATCACAACTCGTTTATTATCGTCTAGATTGTCTTTGCAATATTACGCTCAGTGAGAATGAAACTGACATAACTAAAAAATACCAAATTAGCTAGCACTATTTACTGTAAAATGTTTTATTTCAGTTAAAGTTAACAGTTCGCTTTACGTAATTTTTACAACATAATAAAAGAGCTACCTGTAAGACTGAAATCATAATTATTGTTTGGTTCTTACAAACTGTTGTTATTATTCGTTGGGTTTATTTAAATATATTTTTAGTTGTATTCTTGAATAAAACAAAATGAGTTCATTGATCGAGGAATTTTATTTACTAGTTACTTATTTAAAGCATTAACGACTACACCGCTTTCAGGATCAAATTATTGAATAAATTGTTATTGTACATTCTACACAACTTTATCCTTAATAATTATTTCAAGAGAAAAGAAATGCAGTTCCCAGAACGTCGTGAAGAAAAGGCTTGTTGCTTTGTTTGTTATCACATTACGGTTTGTTCCCATAATTTGAGAAGCCGCCATAAACTGTGATCTGTCAAATAATTATAGAAACCAAACAGTTTGCACGGGCTCTCATCAGTCGTAATGAGATCAAAGCCTAACTGCAGTCACGATTTTGACAGCTGTCATGATTTTGACAGGTGTCACGATTTGTGACATGTTTCACCACTAATGTATTTTTTTTGTTTGACAGCTGTCATCTGAAATGAAGATCTCGCCGAGAGGTGTCATATCTCTTTACAAACTAGTGGTCTAGGATCAGTAGTTTCCGAAATATGACAGGTTTAAGTTTGACAGCTGTCATCCGAAATGAAGAATCTCATCAAGAGGTATCATATCTCCATACAATTCAGTGGTCTAGGATCAGTTGTTTCCGAGATATGACAGTTTTAGTTTGACAGCTGTCATCCATCATGAAAAAAATAGAATAACTTAATTAATTATAAATCCCTCCCATTATAAATACAGGGTGTATCAGAACGGGGGTTACAAGCCGAAAGAGTTTTGTTAGGGACATCCTTCTGAACAACTTTCACTATGGGACCGACTTGATCAGTCACTTTATTTTTATTAACTCTTTCCATTTCCTAGCGCTCAGCTGATCTGTATGGTGGAGTGAAAAATAAAGTTGCTCTGATCAAGCCGGTCTCAATGAAAGTTCTTCAGAATAATGTCCCTAACAACCCTTTCGGCTTGTAACCTCCTTTTTTACAGCCTGTATACTACAATGTAACCAAAGAGGTTTCATCATGCTTTCTGTAGGTATTGATACTACGTAAATATGTTACCTCCTTCGAAGTACAGGCCACTTATTAAAGCTTATTTTTATTATCTATGATTAATTAATCAGATTCATGTATGTCATCTGACAGATTGCCCAATTCATATCCCTATATAGTCTATGGTTCAATTGCATTTTCTTTGAAATTCAGAAAATCGTGATATTGATCTATGCTCAAATGAAAGCACCACAAAAGTCATCCCGGTCGTATAAGCATTGCTCCCCAATAAAAGCGGGGCGACGTGGGGGCGACATACATATGCACGATTCTTTGAATCGGTGAAGGATAAATTGGGAGCAGTAATTGAGAATTACAAATGTGACTACGAAATAGCAGCAATGAACGCTGTACAAACAGATTTCCCGAACTGCCAGATAACCACCTGCTTTTATCATTACAACAAAAATATTTGGAAAAAGGCAAAGGCATTAAAACTGAAAGCCACCAGTGAAGGACGAAAGTTGGCAACAGCCTTGTTGCCGTTGCTCCCTGCTGATCACATTTTTAACACCTGGAATGAATTGTTGGAAACGGTGTCACCAAGAGACGCGACAGTATTGTTTAAAAAATATTGCGAAGATCAGTGGATCTATAATTGTGTCCAAAAATATTGAGCTGTGCTTTCGAACGCCACCGGACAACAAATCCAGCTGAAGCATGGCATCGTCGAATAAATGTAAGAATATCCAAAAGGCCGACATTCTTAGCTGGTCTGAAGAAAGAGGCAATACATTATGATTTTGTGATCAAAAGGGATATGTTTGTCACTCCAAAATGAAATTGAAGACTGCAGGACATTCAATTTGATAAAAAATTGAAGCAACTCTTGCAAGAATTGGAAAACAAACCTATTTCCAACATTAATTTTCTTAAGAAAATTATTTATTTCAAATCAAAAAGAGAATTGTTATTTAATACTAAGGAAAGTTTGTTTTATGTTCAGTGATGATTGATTAATATTTATTATTATTTTATTTCATTAATACTTAATTGTACAAAAATATAAAAATCACGTAACACTTTCAGAAAGATTAGTACAAAAGCGAGCTTATATCTCTAAAGATATTTCTTCCTTCAAACCTAGGCATGACAGTAAAAAAATCAGTTATAAAGAATAGCCACTTTGGGCTCTTAGTCTTAATCTCAAGTGGTCAAAACAAGAAGTGGTCAAAACAAGAAGTGGTCAAATCCAGAAGTGGTCAAAACAAGAAGTGGTCACCAACCGTCAAAACGATCATCATTAGCTATATTGGTATGTTTATCATTAGGTTTAGCTTTGGGGCGACCTCTCCCGCTCTTAGGAAACACAGGGTGGGTTATGTCATTATGTCATCACCGAGGCGATGGTACCTTTCCGAATTCCTGTCCGGATCGTCTAGGAGCTGGGAAAGTAACTCATGGCCACTTGTTAATTAATGTGAGTCATTGGCCAAAACAGTTACCCTTCACCTTAGCTACCGCAGTGTTTTGCCCTGATATTTGCTGGGCAAATCAGTATTTTACACATTGCCGGTGTCCAAGTAGGTATTTTATATAATCTCTAGGTATTGTATATATTACCTAGGTAGAGTATGTGACTGCTACTTAATGGACGGCATTAATACTCGAGAGTTTTAATGCCTAATTATGTACAGTTACCTTTTTTTTATTCGTTTATTATAAGCAGAAATTATAAATTTACATCTGACTATAGGTCCACGGAAACCATATAGGTTTGATGTAGATCCTTATTGCGCTAAAATATATGTACAATGTTTAACACCTCTTGTAAGTACACACAAAGTTTTAAAAATAAATTAAAAACATAGCAGGTATGTATTTTCATGGTTACACAACTACATACACTAGTTTATCTACACACATATCATAAGCTCTCTTTCATGTGTTCAGGAACCGCATGTTTGACCGGCATTGTGGCTCTGCAGTTGTTTAGCTTGTTCTGTAGTACCAACTTCACAGACAAACTAGGCGCGGCACGCAGGCGGGCGTCGGCGTTCGAAATTTGAATGTCATAATTTGCAATACTAATATATTAGGTTACGAGGTTATTATTATATATAATATATATAATAATAACCTCGATTATAAATAGGTCAATAACTAGCGGCATAGTTCCCAAGCAATGGAAAAAAGCAATAGTAATGCCTTTTCCTAAAGTCGATAACCCGTCCAATCTCAAGGAACTTAGACCTATTAGTTTGCTTCCCTTCCTTTCAAAAGTGCTGGAAAAACTGGTGCATGCCCTATTTTACAAATATATAGAAGACTCTAATATTTTGCCTGACCTCCAGTCAGGTTTCCGAAGGGGGCGGGGCACAACTACTGCGTTGGTTGATGTTGTTGATAACATTTTAAGTAATATCGATGTAGGTAAGGCTACTATTCTTACACTACTAGATTATAGCCGTGCATTTGACAGCATTAGCCCGACCTTGTTGCTGTCGAAATTGCGTTACTATGGGCTGGATGCATTATCTGTGGGATGGTTTGAAAGTTATCTCGACCAACGCTTCCAATATGTTAAGCTGACCAATGACAGTGGTGGTGCCTTGTACTCGGATCCAAAGCCAGTTTTGCGGGGTGTTCCACAGGGTTCCATCTTAGGGCCTCTATTATTTATTATATATGCAGCAGATTTGGTGAATGAAATCAAGCACTGCAAATTCCATTGTTACGCTGATGATCTTCAACTTTACATTTCTGATGTGCCTTCTAATATTGACTGCATGACGGACTTCATCAATGAAGACCTAAGCAGGTTAGATGCCTGGTCAAATAAAAATTCCTTGATTCTCAATCCCTTGAAATCAAAGTTTATGGTGCTTGGGAGTAAAGTTCAAGTCAAAAAAATTCTCATTTCTAATCCTCAGCTAATCCTTGATGGCCAGACTCTAGAGCGTGTTGACGAGGCCAGGAATCTGGGAATCATATTTGACACTTACCTACGATTTGAAACTCACGTCTTGAATTTGGTGAAGAGTTGTATGTATCGTTTAAGGGTTTTGTACAAAATCCGTAACCTTATCTGCGAAAGGGCACGTATTATTCTGTGCGAGTCACTGATTTTATCTCGACTCAACTACGGAGATATAGTTTATGGTCCGCGTCTTCTATTGAAGACTCAGCGTTTAGTGCAGCGCATACAAAATGCCTGTTGTAGGTTTTGCTTTGATGTACCACCTCGTAGTCATATCACCCCATACTTAAACTCTGCTGGAATGCTCAAAATGGAACTGCGTAGGCACTTACACCTTTCAAGTGTAGTGTTTGATGTCATCAAGTTTAAAAAACCTGAGTACCTGTACCTAAAATTAAAGGTGGCCACATCTCACCCCAGATATGGCATGAGGGATATTCGAGCACCTCTTGAAGGTCATATTCATCGCACGGTGGCATTTAGAGGTAGCTTCCGCTTCCAAGCTACCAAATGTTGGAATGATATTCCGCCGCCCATAAGAAATCTTACCTCCAAATACACCTTCAAAACACATATGAAGTCGCACCTGATTAAAAAGCAAAAACTAGGAATTTCTCTTTCCAACATTGGATAGTCGGGCTACCTCTGCCATTTTCATATATTTTTAGTTAGATATCTTATGATTTTAGTAAACATATTCACACTATACCCATTCTGCTACTCACTACTCACGTGGCATAATATACTTATATACCTATTTATTTAATCTTCATGTATATTTTGTACTATCCTACTCATGAAAGTATTGAAACATATTTAAGTGCAATGTATTTATTTATTTCCACATCTTTAAACACTTGTAAGTATATATCTATTTCTGACACTTTTTTATTATTATTCTTTTCATTCACATTCACATTCGGATGTAACTGCTGAGTCTCTGCGTCTCCTAGGTGAGGGCTGAAAACCAGTGCTGCTCTTAACGAGCAATAAACACTGAGCTTTGACCTTTTCGCGTCAATGCAGCGCGCCTACATACCGACCTATATTCTTCTTTTTGTTTTATTGTTTTAGTAATAATGTTATGAGTTTTTTTTCATAACTTTGCTTTCATTTAAGATATTTTATAGTTGCACCTCCGTATCACTTTTAATTTGTATGTGTGCTGCTTTGATGCAATAAACGTTAATCTATCTATCTATCTATCTATCAATACAACTGCAGAGCAATGATCAATGCCACAATGCCAGTCAAACATGCGGTTCCTGAACACATCAAAGAGAGCTTATGATATGTGTATAGATAAACTAGTGTATGTAACTGTACATAATAGGGCATTAAGACTCGAGTGATATTATTATGAAACGAGCCACTCTCGAGTTTTAATGCCCTCCATTATGTAGCAGTTACATAAACTACTATTATAAATTGCCTGAACGCCCCAGGTATTATAATCATTGCCTAGGTATTAATATAGAATACCTGCATTATACAGATTGCGTGTAACATATATGTATATGTCGAAGGGCTCGCGAAGGTCTACTGTTCTCACAGAACCACTATGTTAGTCCGTTATTACTACGTACAGTACGTGGACGTTCTAACGCTGATGGAAAACATCACGAGGAATGTTTTATTTCTCCTTAGCTGCGGTGAGGGCTAGCTCCCTGTCACTCACGTGTTTGGATGTAAGTTAACTATAGCATTAGGAGTATGAGAAAATAAACACCTGGTAAAATATTATATTGGTAAAACTTATGTTAATGAAAAGTACGGATTGAGAAAATAAAAGCATAGGAAAATATATATCATGCCATGGTAATACTCCTCGCCCCGCGTCAAAAAACTTAACCTCAAAATAAAATGAATAAATGTGCTAAGTGCAACAAGATTGTTACCAAAAAGAGCCCCGGTCTACAATGTAGCAAGTGTTCGAAATGGCTTCACTCCCAATGCGCTGCTATCACAACTGAGCAGCTAAACACACTATTTGCGACTGATTCGGTGGATTGGAAATACCGTAGTTGTAACGGGTCGATAAAACCAAAACGTCTGTCCTGCATACTTCCTGATGCAGAAGACGAAGACAATACGGACACAGAAAATCAACAATCCTCACTTCATACTGATACGATAACTCGTCAAATACTTGGTGACATTCGCAAGGAAGTACGTACCATCATTCGAGAAGAATTGCAAACTACACTCCAATTCTATTCCGATAAAATTGATGACTATGAAGAAAAAATTCTAACCTATGAACAAAAGATGAAAACATTCGAAAATCAAAACGAAAATCTGAGAAACACTTGCAAAAACCTACAACTTAAAACTGACGTAACAGAAACTAAATGGAATTGAGCAAACTCAACTGATAAACCATGCAGAAATATGCGGCATAAAAGAAGAAAAAGAAGAAGATTTAGATGTGTTGGTGAAAAGCGTGTGCACAAAACTGGAGTTGGATGTGAACGAAATAATCAAAATTTATCGAAAGCGCCCAAACCGCATAAACTCCAGCAGAAAGCCTCAGGAATCGGCCTCGATCACTATTGTGCTACGCGATGGCTGTCGCGACAAATGGTTGAAGAGAGCCAGAGAATCCAAAATCTCCACCAAGGACTTAGGACGTACAGACGATGCTGAAGTGTTTATTCGCGAGACTCTGGCCCCATCAACTGCATACCTTCTATGGAAGACCAAAACAGATCTCAAGATAAATAACAGCTTCAAGTATGTTTGGTGCAGACAAGCTACAGTGATGGCTAGGAAAAAAGAAAACGGCCCATACCACATCATACGGTCAGTCAACGACATTGACAAGTTAATTGCGGCTACCACCTGTGAGTGAACTGTGTCAGTGATATATTTCTAATAGTGCCAGGTTTCAGTATATATTACTAATATAGGTAATTAAAATTCGATCCCCCATCAAATATCACAGAACAAAATTACAACACATGGAATAAATACGCTAACTCATTATGTAAACATAAAAATTCTTTACTTACTATGCATCTCAACATAAGATCAATGATTAGAGACTTCTATCAACTAGAATATATTGTCACAACAAGTAAAAAAACCATTAATTTGATTGTCATAACTGAGGCAAATATAAACCACAGCTGTAAAAACCTATTTCAGTTGCAAGGATATGAAATGTATGTAGAATTAAGAAAAAGTAAAAAAGGAGGTGGAATAATTGTATATGCACATAAAAGTTGTCGTGTAACGATATTAACCTAACCAGAACCTAACAGAAAACAACCAGGATAAAATTTAGAAATGACAGTTTATTAGGGCTATATACAATGACTTTAGAAAAATGATAGGAAGATGAGGGTGGATGAAATGAGACAGGTTTTATAAAAATACAGATGTCTAGATAAAAAAAGGAAGCGGAGGACACGGAGAGTAGGAGGCCGATGAAGCAGTAGACGTCTGGTGAACCGGTCAGTGGAGGCACTGGTGGGCGATGTAGGAGTTGCAGTTGGAGAGTGTGGCCGGCGGCCAATCGGTCATCAGACCCCGACGGGCAGCAGGTGTAGGGGCCCTGGTAGCGAAACGCCGGCCAGGGTAGAGGCCCGCAGCGTGTCGGCCTGAAGTCACTGATGAGCAGGTGTAGCCGAGAACGGGCAGGTGAAGTGGAGACCCAACGAAGCGCTGACCAGGGTAGAGGCTCGCCAAGTCAGGAGGCGTTGCAGTAGCGGCTCGCAGGATCCCGGGGCAGTGCGACCCCGGGATAAGGCCTTTAGGTGATTCTTCTTGCTTGAGAGCTGAAGTGAGACTCCAGAATTTCAGAAATGTTCCGCTCTTATACCCTTTTTGGAGAGTTCTAAAAATTATTTAAATTAAAAGCAATTTTTGTGAGTGGCCAAGAGAGAAAAAGTATTTTTGTAAAAGTATTGAAGCAAACATATCAGACCGCTAACGAGTTTGAATGGACATTGCCATGACAACCAGATAAACAACAACATAATAAATGTCAGATTTTGGTTTCAGGCTCGTAATAGAAAAATCAACAAGTTCACATAGCCAAAATTACATAACAGCGAAAGATAAAAGGGTAGCGCACCAGCGCGCACGAAGCCCGAGATTGCAGAGTTTCGGAGAAAGCCAAATACAAGGTCACCAAAGGTAAACCCCTTCGCTATCGATTTAGAAGTGCTGATAGTGTGAAAATACAGAGCGAAAATGATTTGTTAATGTGTTCTTATGGTTTAAAACGTTACAGGGTCCTATGAAAATAAAGGTGAAAAAATATACAGCTATACAGCTCAGCAAGTATCCAGCTGAACATACTGGAAAATGACATGTAAGTAGCATAACACTACATTTTCCCATTCATCATCTTCATTCAGGTAAGGGTGGAGTTCACATTCAATGACTACCACTCTAAAAGTGTGTTTTCTAAAGGACATTCAGGCTTACTTAAGGAGTTGTCATCCGCTCCTGCGTGGAAAAAAAAAATAAGTAGAGGTAAAGAGAAACAAATTAATCCTAAGGTAGCTTTAGTCGCTACGACTTAAGACAAGATTAAGAACGGCCAGAGCGGTAGAGCTCGAAGCCAGAGATCAGCCACATCGCCAACGAGATGTGTCTGAAATAAAGATTAAAAAAAAATAGGTGAAGACTAACCAACGAAAATTCGAGGTCATAAAGTAAAATGTGTTGAAGAACACTGGATTAAAGGAAGAAATAAAAATAATAAGGTGAAAATGATGGTGATATTTATACATATATACAAATTAACAGTTAATAGAAGTTAAGAAAATTTAAGATTTAATGTCTTTAATGTGCTACTTGCCTCTAACTCCTTTAGGGTCTTCTAGAATGTATACTAATGGTGAAAGTTTGGTTATTATTTTACACTTAATGAATTTAGGGGCAAGTTTAGCATTAAAGTATGCGCCAGCATTGCTTAAAACATGGTTTTTACGCCAAACAGTATTTCCCACATTAAATTCTTTAAAAGACCGGCGAAGATCACAGCGAGCGCTATTTTTAGCGTGAGCTATGTGAAGTTTAGTTTGAACTCTGTGAAAGATAGATGAGAGGAGACCAGCATTAGACGCGTAAATATCACGAGGCATAAATATCAATTCGTCGAGATTCTGAGTTGGAGTATAGAAGGAACCACAAGGTATTGTTTCCCTACCAAAGACTAAAAAGTTTGGAGTAAAGCCAGTAGCAACGTTTGTAGCGCTGTTCATTGCGAACTGAATCTTAGTAAGATGGTTGTCCCAGGATCTATGATCGTCTCCTACTAGGGATGCTAGAGCTGTAATAATCGTACTATTAAATTTCTCTGTAGGATTAACCTGAGGACAATATAAAGCTGTGTGAAAAATACAAGGAATGTTATAAGAATTTAAGAATGAGTGGAATTCTCGCGACTGAAATTGAACAGCGTTGTCCATTATAATAGTTTGGGGAATGCCATGAACTAGAAACACTGAATTTTCTAAGACTTTAATGATATTAGCTGAAGTAGCCCGTTTAAGGGGAAAAATCATAGTATATTTAGTAAAATTGCAGTTAATTACCAGAATATACTGATTTCTTCTCCGGGTTATAGGCAATGGACCCATAAGATCTAAGGATATATAGTTTGAAAAGGTCTGGAGCAAAGTTTAGGTTTACCCATAAGACCATAGGGAGAATGATTAGGGTGTTTGTAGGTTAAGCAGGTTTCACAAGTCGAGATTAAATTGGCAATGTCCTTAAACATACCAGGCCAATAGTATTTTAACGATATTTTCTTGAATGTCTTAAAGATACCAAGGTGGAGTTCTGAAGGGGAACCATGGCTAACTTCAATAAGTGCATGTCTATCTTGCGGCAGTGGAACTTCTTTCCAAATAAAGTCGTCGTTTAGACGATCGGGAGAATGGATGCAGCGGTAAAGTTTGTTATCCCTGATAGTGTAGTTGGGATATGCGTCTGGGTTGTTGGAGCATCCGAGAAAAATCTTGTTGTAGTGCTCAAGTTCACGATCAGGTGGTTCTTCAATCGTAATAGGATGTACGCCTTGAGGTGAAGTTTCTCGAGTATCAGGACGTTCTTTATTCTTATGTCTTGATAATAAATCAGGAACAACGTTATCCTTTCCTTTTTTATGTTTCAGGACAAAATTAAAACATGATAAGCGTAGAGTCCAGCGAGCAAGTCTTCCAGATGGATTCGATAAGTTCTGAAACCATTTAAGTGCAGCGTGGTCAGTATATATTGTAAATTCCTTACCATTGTCTAGGTAACATCTCCAATGTTCTAGCGCAGTTATTACAGCTAATGTTTCTCTTTCAGTAGTTGAGTAGTTTTGTTGATTTTTGTTTAGTGCTTTACTCATGTAAGCAATCACGACTTCTTTGTCATCTTGATGTTGAGTAAGCATTGCTCCTATGCCATAATTTGATGCATCACAATGTACAGAGAAGGGTAGTTCGAAGTTAGGGCAAGCAAGGACAGGAGCAGTTACCAAAGCTTCTTTAAGTTTCTGGAAAGCAGCTGCAGCCTTGGAATTCCATAAAAATTTAGGAGCGTTCTTCCCGGAACAGGTTAGTTGGTTGAGTGGAGAGGCAATAGTGCTGAAGTTTGGAATGAATCTTCTAAACCAGCTGCAGGTGCCTATGAATCTTCGAACTTCTTTTCTGCAAGTAGGTACAGGATATTCTAGAATAGCCTTTATTTTATCTTAATCAGCACGTAGACCATACTCGTCCACTAGAAAACCAACCAGTTCTTTCCTGAAGAATTGACTCTTTTCAAAGTTAATAGTCAGATTAGCATATGAAAGTTTTTCAAGAACTTTCATGGGAAGCGATATGTGCTCATCAAAAGTCTCGCTAATAATAACGATGTCATCCAGATAGCAAAATACCTTGTTCTCAAATTCAGGAGTAAATAGCGTATCCATTAATCTTTGTTGAGTTGCAGGTGAGTTAGTGAGACCAAAAGGCATTACTTTGAATCTGAACATACCTCTTCCAGGAACATAAAATGCTGTCTTATCTCTATCAGCAGGATTCAATGGAATCTCCCAAAATGCTTTCGCAATGTCGATGCTTGATAAGTGTTTGGCATTTCTCAGGTTGTCCAAAATTTCGCTTATTAGAGGCAGACTATAAGCATCACGACGTGTAACTGAGTTAAGCTTCCTGCTAACTACGCAGAAACGCCATTCCCCATTCTTCTTTGGAGTGATGAGGACTGGGGATAACCAAGGACTTTCGCATTGTTCAATGACGTTCCATCCCAGCATCTTGTCAACTTCATTAATTAAAGCCTTCTGTTTTTCAGGAGACAGTCTGTAACATCTTTGTTTGATCGGAAGAGAATCACCAGTGTCAATCTTGTGGGTGATTAAGTGTGTGTTTCCCAGAACACCTTTTTCTTCAAAAGAGATTGTCTTGAAGCGTTGGATGATGTCATTAGCGATGTTCTTTTGATTAGGAGTTAAATGCTCATAAGGTAAAACTGTAATATTTTTAGTGTCGATAGCAAAGCATTTAGGATCTGTAAAGTTAAGAGAAGCTAAAACACTAGGTAGAAGATTAAATTTTCTCCAAAAGTCAATACCTAGTATTAGAGAAGGAAATATTTCAGGGAAAACATAAGCTTTAATCAAGTGAGTTTCGTTATTGAAATGGACAGGTAAGTCAAAATAACCCAAGGAATTAATTTTTTGATTATTAGCAGTAGATACAGTAATAAGATCTGACTTGAGAAGTTTGTAGCCCAGTTTAAGAATTTCCAAATGAGAATTATTACCCAGAATAGTTACTGAGCTGCCAGAATCTAGTAAACCAGATAAAGTTAAGTCATAAATTTTGACATTAACGAATGGACGATTAAGATCTTGTTCTTTGGAGTAGAGTGTAGAAGAGATTTTGTAGCAAGCAAAGAAGTTTTGAATTGTTTTGATCCAATTAGTCCACTCGTCCTTATCAAAGTTTGAGTTACTTTTCAAGTCAGCAGTTAGTTTTTTTTACTAGTATTAGGTTTGGGAGAACAAGTAGGGCAATCTGCAGTTTTAAAACCCTTAAGACCACATTTGAAACAAATCACGAATCGTGGTTGAGTGCAACTGTTCAAAGTATGACCTAGTTTACGACAGCGAACGCAAAAAGAACTTTCTTGGGGAGCTGCAGTTTGAGAGAGACTATTAACTTGTCTAGAAGGGTATTTGTAGGTTGGAGTGAATTTATTCATGAAGGGAGGAAGGTCGTGAGTTATTAGAAGAGTTTGGAGAGTCAACTGAACTTGAAGTGGAATGCTTGTAGTTGAATTCAGAAACATGAGGACTTTGTTGCAAATTTGGTTCTTTAAATTGTTTGTCTCTGTCTAGGAACTTTTCGTAGTTTTGGCAAGTGGCCAGAAGAGAATCGATAGAGTCAATGTCTTTTAGAGCTACGAAGACTGAATAACATGGGCGAATATTTCTCAAAATAATCTCCAATTGTTCTGTTTCAGAAAGTCTTTTTGAAAGGCGAGCGAACATTCCAGACATGATGGAAATATAGATGACGATAGGTTCATCACAACCTTGAGTACGATTCCTAATCGCTTCTAGGAGTTTATGATCATAATCAAAACCAACAAAGTCATTAGTAAAGAAGAAAGTTCGTTCCAAGTTAAGTTTGGATTCTGATTATATTTAAATCTGAACCAATGAAGGGCATTGTCGGTGAAAATTTCGAACGCCTGAGGAATCAACAAGTCCTTAGACAAGCCACGAGCTAAGCTATATTCTTCAAGTTTTTGAAGAAAGGATCTTGGACAGCTTTTACCATTGAAGGTGTGACTTTTCAGATCCTTGAAGACGTTAGTTGGAGGGAAAGATTGAGGTGGTGGTGGAGGATACGGGGTATGGGTCTGGAAAGAAGTTTGAGAAACAAGAGGGGGTTCCATGACAGTCGGGTCAGCAGGAAGTGATGGAGAGTCATTTGCAGTTGAAGGTGGAGTCAAGGATTCGAATTGTTTAGAAATAGTGTCAAATTTCATCTTCAAAGTATCGAAACTAGCTTTAGAATCTGGATATAAGTCAGTATCTATTCGCTACAATCTGTAAAAAACATGATTAATAAAAGTTTCTATTAATCGTAAGTATTTAATTTCACCTTGTAAAAATTTTTCAATTTTACAATCCAGGTAAGTCAGAGTAGAACCAATTTGAGACAAGTCATCCTCAATCGGATCTGAAGAAGTCAGAATATCTTCAGGGTGAGATTTCGCAACTAAACGCAAAACCTGTTTTATAAGAAGCAAAACAGTATTAGCTGGTTCTTCACATCTAATCTTTACTTCGTATTCGAGCTCGGCCTTGTTAAGGAATTCTTACTTAATAACCCTTTCCATTGTTATAGTTAAGTGTAGAGTCAAGTGTTATAGAAGTGAAGTGAAGTGAAGTAATGTAAGTTAAATGTAGGCCTAAATATAATCCAGATGAGTTGAAAAACTAGATGAAGTTTTGTTTTAGAATTTGGAAAATATTTAGGCTCAAATATTTATCGCAAAGTGTAGAGTCAAGTATTATAGAAGTGAAGTGAAGTGAAGTGAATTGAAGTAATGTAAGTTAAATGTAGGCCTAAATATAATCCAGATGAGTTGAAAAACTAGATGAAGTTTTGTTTTAGAATTTGGAAAAGGAATTCGTACTTAATAACCCTTTCCATTGTTATAGTTAAGTGTAGAGTCAAGTGTTATAGAAGTAAAGTGAAGTGAAGTGAAGTGAAATAATGTAAGTTAAATGTAGGCCTAAATATAATCCAGATGAGTTGAAAAACTAGATGAAGTTTTGTTTTAGAATTTGGAAAAGTAAGTCAAAATAACTCTTTCCATTGTTATAGTTAAGTGTAGAGTCAAGTGTTATAGAAGTGAAGTGAAGTGAAGTGGAGTAATGTAAGTTAAATGTAGGCCTAAATATAATCCAGATGAGTTGAAAAACTAGATGAAGTCTTGTTTTAGAATTTGGAAAATATGAAAAGGATGAATAGATAAAGATTTAAGAGCGAAAGAGAAAGCAAAGCAAAGGGAAAGAGACAAGGCGCAGGAAAGGTGAAGGGTGGAGAAGAACTTTTACGTTGGGCGCCAAAAATGTCGTGTAACGATATTAACCTAACCAGAACCTAACAGAAAACAACCAGGATAAAATTTTGAAATGACAGTTTATTAGGGCTATATACAATGACTTTAGAAAAATGATAGGAAGATGAGGGTGGATGAAATGAGACAGGTTTTATAAAAATACAGATGTATAGATAAAAAAAGGAAGCGGAGGACACGGAGAGTAGGAGGCCGATGAAGCAGTAGACGTCTGGTGAACCGGTCAGTGGAGGCACTGGTGGGCGATGTAGGAGTTGCAGTTGGAGAGTGTGGCCGGCGGCCAATCGGTCATCAGACCCCGACGGGCAGCAGGTGTAGGGGCCCTGGTAGCGAAACGCCGGCCAGGGTAGAGGCCCGCAGCGTGTCGGCCTGAAGTCACTGATGAGCAGGTGTAGCCAAGAACGGGCAGGTGAAGTGGAGACCCAACGAAGCGCTGACCAGGGTAGAGGCTCGCCAAGTCAGGAGGCGTTGCAGTAGCGGCTCGCAGGATCCCGGGGCAGTGCGACCCCGGGATAAGGCCTTTAGGTGATTCTTCTTGCTTGAGAGCTGAAGTGAGACTCCAGAATTTCAGAAATGTTCCGCTCCTATACCCTTTTTGGAGAGTTCTAAAAATTATTTAAATTAAAAGCAATTTTTGTGAGTGGCCAAGAGAGAAAAAGTATTTTTGTAAAAGTATTGAAGCAAACATATCAGACCGCTAACGAGTTTGAATGGACATTGCCATGACAACCAGATAAACAACAACATAATAAATGTCAGATTTTGGTTTCAGGCTCGTAATAGAAAAATCAACAAGTTCACATAGCCAAAATTACATAACAGCGAAAGATAAAAGGGTAGCACACCAGCGCGCACGAAGCCCGAGATTGCAGAGTTTCGGAGAAAGCCAAATACAAGGTCACCAAAGGTAAACCCCTTCGCTATCGATTTAGAAGTGTTGATAGTGTGAAAATACAAAGCGAAAATGATTTGTTAATGTGTTCTTATGGTTTAAAACGTTACAGGGTCCTATGAAAATAAAGGTGAAAAAATATACAGCTATACAGCTCAGCAAGTATCCAGCTGAACATACTGGAAAATGACATGTAAGTAGCATAACACTACAAAGTATGAGTTTTAATAGATTAAAAATTTGCACAAAAAACTTTGTGTATAATGGGAGAAATACAAACAAACAATAATATTAAAATAGGTTTATGTGCGGTCTACAGACCACCATACCTTCATAAATCCAGATTTGTCGAAGAGCTATCACTTATACTAAATCAATACCCAGAAAAAAACAACCTTTGCTTATTAGGAGATATGAATATTGACCTTAAACAACAACTACCAATAACAAACAGTTACCTAAACTCACTCAGCGAATCTGGCTTAGAATGTGGGATAACACAATATACTAGAATAGAAAAAAAAGGCAACCTAATTACAAGATCATGTATCGACCATATGTTTATACGAAGTACAGGTAGATGTGACGTCACCACAGCTGTTGTAGGCATCGCCCCAGCGGACCACTATATAACGGGATGCTCAATAACATTTGATACGAACTATGAGCATAACCAGCAAACAATAACTAGGCTAGATAGAGATAAGGTGCGACATGGCTTGGAAAACATAGACTGGAACATTGCTCTTAGCTATGAGGAACCTAACCAAATCTTAAACTATATTATCCAGAGTTTTACAAATGTATATGAACAAAGTAAATATAAGTGTAAAATTGGGAATGGTAAAAGAAATAAATGTATATGGGTAAATAAAACAATAATATCAATGTGTAAAAAAAGAGATGAATTGTATGACATATGGAAAAAGGATGAAAGCAATTGTAAGAACAGGCTACATTACAACAAATATAGGAATAAAACTATAAAATTTATTAATTTAGTGAGAAATAACTATACAAAAAACGAGATATGTAAAAACTTCAAAAATAGTAAGAAAATATGGGATGTCATAAATAACCTTATAGGAAAAATTGTAAAATCAATAGATGATAGTATAGTGAAAGCCTTCAAAACTGGTATCAAACAATTAACTAATGATTTTGCGGAAGGATTCAGATCAAATGTTAAAAATATTTGCTTAAATTGTAATATTCCATTGCTCAACAAATCCTCGTACGAATCAATTCCAGATCAATGTATGAAAATAAACAAAGCTTCTGAAAGAGTAGTTGAACAAATAATTAAACATTTAAATGACAATAAAAGTCCTGGATATGACGGGATTCGAGTAACAGACATAAATGACTCACTTAATTAATCGATGCATTATTAATAAAATCTATCCGGACAAAATAAAAATAGGAATCATTACACCCATATATAAAAACGGTAATCATTCACAAACAAATAATTATAGGCCAATTACAATACTATCATCTATCGATAAAATAAAAGAAAGGTACTTTGGTGATGAAATTAACAAATTCATACTAAATCACAATATTATAAACGAAAAACAGTTTGGTTTTCAAAAAAATAAGAGTGCACCGCAACTTCTAAGTAAATTCACTAACGAAATTAATCACAACCTGAACAAAAAAAAACATGTATTAGCCCTATTCATAGATTTTAGCAAAGCATTTGATACTTTAAGCTTCCATACATTATTTACAAAATTAGAACAAAATGGTATACAGGGCCCTCTTTTAAACTTTTTTCAAAATAATCATCATGACAGATTTACAACAGTAAAAATTAAAAACACATTTAGCGATTTATACAAAACAGAGGAGGGTACTGCCCAGGGTTCCATTATTGCGCCCTTGGAGTACCTTCTATATGTTAACGACATGTGCAATATGTTGAATGAGTGCTCAGTATACCAATTTGCCGATGATACGTGCATATTAGTAGCTAACCACGATATAAAACAAGCCGAACACTGTATGCAAACGAGCTATGACTTATTTTGTAAATGGGCACATGATATTGGTTTAGTAATTAAGTCACAAAAAACCAAACTAATGCATATACGTTCATCACATAATAAAACAACAATCACACCCAGCATCATGGCTCACGGACACCATGGCTTCCACCAACATCATATACAATGTAAATGTGCACACTTAGACTTAGTTAAAACGCATAGGTACCTGGGCCTTATCATAGATGACAGG
The DNA here is from genome assembly GCA_949825045.1 of Argyresthia goedartella. Classification (NCBI taxonomy): domain Eukaryota; kingdom Metazoa; phylum Arthropoda; class Insecta; order Lepidoptera; family Argyresthiidae; genus Argyresthia; species Argyresthia goedartella. The sequence goes on along the minus strand of OX463832.1, from coordinate 7,138,068 downwards.
CTCAGCTGGAGTCCACACATACATCATGTTTGCAATAAACTAAGATCTTTAATAAGTCAATTTCACATACTCAGATATAAACTACCGTACAAAACTCTGAGACTATTATACATGGCACTAGCTGACTCTGTCATCGGGTATGGCCTAAGTAGTTATGGCAGAACCTACAAATCTCATGTTGAGGGCATTCAAAAATTACAAACTATCCTAATAAAACTCATGGTAACAAAAAAAATTAAAGAAAAATTTAAAAATGAAATAAATTATACTGGCTTATTCAACCATTGTAACATAATGAATGTCTTCAACAAAACAAAATTTGCCATCCTAAATGAAGAATATAATAACTTAAAATACTTACAGACTCAGAACAGAACAGACCAGCTGGTATGAGAAACTTATCTTACTATAAAACATATAGACTACCTAAGTATAATAATGTATACGGTATGCGGACTTGGGAGTACATGCTACCAGATATTAGTAATGACTTACCCAAAAGCCTTATAAATAGTTACATAGAAAATAAGAAATATTTGTTTAAACTAAAACTTTACTAAACTAAGAACGATCTCACCACTCCAGATAGACCAGAAGGTCTTTGAGAGTGGAAAAACTTAATTAAATTGTAAATTTATGATTTTGAATAAACGAAAAAGAAAAAAGATATATGTCTGGCAAAAAGAAACTGTAGAAATAAACCATGAAAATATTATTAAAAAAAACATGGAAAAAATAAGTCATGGGAAAGAACGCGATACGAGTCCAGGATGGCACTAACGGTTGAAGCGTTTATTGTGAATATTTTATTCTTCTGTTAGGATCGAATTCCTAATTCCTCATTAGTATCAAAATAGTAAAATATACGAATGAACTGAGTTTTCCGCCATTTTACATCGTGCAATATAAGTGAAATTCTGACACGTCAACCTCTATGGTACCTCCTTTTTATTAAAGGCCCTTAACTGCCAATAACGTCCTTAGCTTATCTTTGAAAAAAAAATTGTTCTATATTTAAATATTATGATATGTAATGGGATTTCATACTTACTTCCTGGACACTTCTAAAAATTGTCCAGGATGAGTCACTTTCGGATACTATCTTCACAGATGTTATGGGCACATTTCATAATATGTATTTTTGAGAAAAATATTATTTCGAAAAATTCATCTATACACTCCTTGTTACTCGGCCGGCGGCGGTGGCGGCTCCAAAGAACGACACGCTGACGCACGCACGCACGCACACACACACACACACACACACACACCAACACGTTTAACTTATTCAGTGTTTTGTCCATTTCATAAGTCGAGTAAATGTCAAATGTCAAAGCAAGACAAAACACTATATATAAGTAAATAAACCGTGAATTTTATTAGTAAAGCCGTTACAAAGGAAGTTCAGTGGCCCCACACTAGGCCCAGCCAGGGTAGGCAAATTTACTATTTGAAGTTGACCTTTATTACTTATGTCTAATTAGAGTATTCAAATTTAACAATTAATTGTGATAGGTATGAACAGTTTAAACATTAGAAAGAGGTTAAAACTAAAACTGTTTTTCAATACTTAGCATAGATAACATCATATTTTATAGATATACGTATATATAAAGTAATTTCAGTCTTCTTTAAAGTGGATTATCACAATTGTTGGCTTCTATTGCAAATGGAAGGGCAAGGCAAGAAAAGGAGGCATTCACCGGAAGCTGTTCTTATTGTCTCGGCTTAGTTCAGAAAAGGCGTAAGCGAAAACCTACTTGTAACTAGCGTTTGATAAGACGATCAATTTTGTTTCATAGGATTTGAACCTTATCTTAAAGTGTTAAAGTTCAAAATGGCGATCCAATTTTCAAAAATCCAGTAACATCTGGGTAACATATTATTATATTCAGGTGAGTTAATGATGATGTCTTGTTGGTCTAAGACTACTTTGGGTTTAAATAGTGTTATAATCACAGATATCGAGAGATAGGCCCTTGGCGCTAAGCCAGTATCGGAACCAGTGTCGCCGAAAATTAAGAACACGCACACATCTACACCACTCATGCATCAATCCTTCCGCATTTATTGGTCAGTGCAATGTTATGCACCTATCGTCCGTACACTACTACCGCAGGTACACTAGCTAGCCGAGCTAGTGCTGGGAAATTGCAAGGACAGCGTGTTTCATCAATCCATTATAATTTATAGACGGTGGTATTTATGCCGGGTTATATAAATAAAATAATACTATGTTTGTTTATATGACATATTTATTTTACAAGAAATACCTATTACTATATATATTTCCAGGCTGTAACACATACGGGGTGCAAGCCGAAAAGGATTGCCTGGGACATGATTTAGAACAACTTTCTCAATGCATCTGATTTGATCAGAGAAACGTTATTTTTTACTTCCCCATACAAATCAGCTGACCGCTCGGCCCAAAATGTACTGCAAAGTGAAAAATAATGTTGCTCTGATCAAATCGTTTTGATAGATGATTCAGATTGATGTCCTTAACAACCGCCTTTCGGCATATATACCCTTTCTGTATAATCCTGTATTGGCGTTTTGACAATTTAGGTATGGCATTTTTTGCTCCAGTATCCGTGGTCAGATTGCATTGTTAGATAGATCTGACCACGTCCAGACCGTGTCCTTGGTCAGACCGATTAAATTAAAGAGTCCTTAGTCAGATTGGTATCCAAAGTCAGATAGCGTTTAGTCTACATTTGACAGATTCTTCTTTTGACATCATCTAACAGAATATCACACCGTTCCCAGATGGGGTGGCAGAGGCACAATTTCACAAATATTATACTATTATGGTTTTTTGACAGGTGTCATTATTTTTGACAGATGTCATGATTTTTGACAGGTGTCATGATTTTTGGCAGGTGTCATGATTTTGATAGCTGTCATTTTTTTTTGTGTCATAAAGAATACCAATATAGTGAAAACGAAACATCATACGTCGTAATTATCCTTGCATCACTGGCTAAAAGTGGGCACAGTTGTGCTTCTGCCACCCCGTATGGCAAAAGGCGTGATGCTATGTTTGTTTGTTTGTTTGTTTGAAACATCATACGTGTTTACCCGACGTTGGGCAAAATAGAAACCCTGACAGATACAGATCCTGTATGGGCTGGGCTTTCACCTAGTGCCCCCTTGATGTTGAGTTTTGGGCCACCCTGTAGTTTAGTCTAGTTTTAAACTTACACTAGGTACATTTTTATATTAGATTATAAAAATAATATTTACAAAATTAAAATGAACTAAATATGTAGTCTCTTCTCTCTCTTCAACTTCTTAATTTTTCAAGGAAATGCCCCACATATATTTGGTGGTCATTCAACATCATTTGGCAGTTCATAATAAACGTATCTCTTTGAATTTGAGCTTTCTCTCTACTATCAGATATTATTCCTCCATTTATTCGTATGGCATAATATTCTGCATCTTCATGCAGACATTTCAACAACTTCATTAAATTTGGGTTTTTTCTGCTAACCTAATTATTTAATTTGTTATGATGCCAACCCTCTGCAATATTATTTGTCCGATGGCGTTTGCCGTATACAGACCATATTTTGATCCATTCTGGATTCTTAAGCCATTGCGTCTGCATATATTTTTTTAATTTGTTGAGTGATTCGTCTTCAGGTACTTCATTTTCAACATAATTCCAACCTTCATTAATTAGATCTGGTGGTAATAAAGGAAGAACAGCAGACAGTGCTACTATCCTTCTCAACTTCCTGTTTTTAATAATGCCTAGATTCTTCCCTTTTTTCCATATATAGTTCGAAAAATGATAGCCATAATCATAACAACCGCACATTTCGATTTTAGGAAAGACTTTCATTGCCGGTGTTTCGTAATCCATGGTAAATCTTGGAGGGTCCATGTCTGGGATTTGTGACTTCAGCATACTAAATAATGCATAATAGCTTTTTTCAGTCTTGTTTGTCATCGATACATATATAAGCGGCACAATGTTTGTAGTGTCAGCTGAACTGCCCAAGTCTCCATGTATTACATATAGTTGATAAAATGGTTTCGTACAGCTACTAAACGTTCCGTCTCCAAATAAATGCTCTGATGATTTTATGCATTCTTTGGCTTCTGCAGATGCAAATTAAATTTTTGTTTTTTTTCACACGTGTAGTCAGACAAAATAAACGAATCATACGTGGGTGGTACTTTAACGTCAGTGGTTTCTTTGAAAATTATTTTCTGTATATTAGCATCTTTATTTCGAAATTTGTAAACACCACTTTTCAACGCCTTTAAATTTGGAAACTTGTTGACAATATCAATTCCTTGATCTTTCAATGGCTTCACACATTTTTTTTATAGTTCAGGAACTGGTTTGAATGATGTAGATGCAACTTACAGTTTAAACATTTGCAGGTCTATCATATTTTGCCCAACAACGTCGGGTAAACACTTATGAGGTTTCGTCTTCACTATATTGGTTTTCTTTATGACAAAAAAAAAACACAAATATAAGTAGGTACCTAAAGATCATTTACGCGCATAACGCCAGTAACACAAAATTCCAAAAACGCAAAATGCCAAAAACACAATATTTCCATATAAACCACTGGTCTAGGATCAGTAGTTTCCGAGATATGACCATTTTTAGTTTGACAGTTGTCATCCGAAAGGAAGATCTTATCAACAGCTATCATATCTCCATACAAACTACTGGTCTAGGATCAGTAGTTTCCGAGATATGACAGTTTTTAGTTTGACATCTGTCAAAAATGGTGTCAAATGTTAAAAAAGTGACAGCTATCAAAATCATACATTTGTCAAAAAAATCATAATAGTGTTTGTGAAGTTATGCCTCTGCCACCCCATCTGGGAAAAGGCCTATTTATACTCACGTTTTCAATAGTCAGAGAGCCATTACATTTTGACTTCGCGAAATTACGGCACAACCAGATCGCTGATCTGTTTTTGTATTCTTTATTTTTGTGATATTGATGTCCAGAATGAATCAGCACTTCACCACGTTTTCTTTTAATAAAGACTAGTTCGGCATTTACTAAATTTTCTAATTCCGACGAGGAGGACGCCATGGTAAATGACATTAACAAATAACGATTACGAATATGTTATGATCTATTTGACAAATCAAATGTCATGTAATGTAATAAGCAGTTTATTTACTAACAGTCAGTTAATCCTTTACACAAAAAGGTCAACGCAGTTTGTATAGGTATCTCTTTAGAATATCAATCGGGCCACGGATACCTTATATCTTAGGTGTCTTTAGTTAGACTACTGAAATCTGACCAAGGACACAAAAGAGTGGACGTGGTCAGATCGATCTAACAATGCCATCTGACCACGGATACTGGAGGCATTTTTTGCTAAGTAATGCAGTCTTATATTAGTATATCTTCTCATTAGAGCTTTGATTAGTAATATTAGATGATTACCCAATGGGTTGTGTTCGAGTTGGTAAAAAATCTATTTCTTTCCATCGATTCGAAAACATAATTCATATTCATATTCATATTCATATTCATAATTTATTGATAATAAGATATTACATGTCAACAGTACACAATAAACGAAAATAAATTAAATTAGCAGGCATAATGATTATGAATAACATGTCAGGATGGTACAATAATACAATAGTAATACACTCACTAATAAAAGTCAATAATAAAAGTTATGTCAAAAAGAATAATAATGTAAAAATCGCATAATAATAAGAATAATACCACTACAGGTAAAAATTAATAAAATTACATGTCAGAATAAAAAAAAAGGTCACAACTTTATTACAATCATAAGTTAATTAAGTCAGTGGTTAACTTATTCGTCATTAAATTCTGACACTGAGTAGTATGCTTTGCTTAGGAGGTACTTTTTAACCTTCGTTACAAAGATGTTTAGCATGTTGATGAATTTTATCTCCACTGGTAGCTTATTAAATAAGGTAGGGCCCATACCCTTCAATGATTTTCTGGTTTTAGCAAGACGACTGGTCGCACAATACAGGTCGTGGGGCCGTCGAGAAGAATACCTACGGTCTGGGTTCTGGAAGCTTGGGTACTCCGATGGGTTCTGCCTCACATACTTCAGTACTTCCAAGATGTACATTGAGGGGAGTGTGAGAATTGCTAGCTTAATGAAGAGTTCCCGAGCCGGGGTGTCGTTAGGTACTCCGGCAATTCTACGCACTGCACGTTTCTGAATGAGAAATGGTCTGTCGCGTTCAGTAGCCATTCCCCACAAGTGTATACCATACAAAAGTATCAAATGGAAGTAGCCATAGTATGTAATTAGTAAGTGCTCTCTAGACAGAGTAGGTGAGAGTCTCGATAGTGCATAATACGCACCGTTTAATTTTTTGCACAAAGAGTCAATGTGGTGAGTCCACTGTAATCCTGCGTCAAAAGTGAATCCAACAAAGCGAAGTGTCGGTGGCAGGCAGAGTGACCCCGTTCACTACGAGTGGAACCTGGGGAGCCCCACCTACGTTGCGCAACGAGAATCTCAGTACCTGGGTCTTATCAAGGTTTAGTAGCATGCCATTCACTGTGAACCATTCTGTTAGACATAGGGTAATCGATTGGAGGTGTTTCTTTAATTCAGCCTCATCTTTACCGTCCTCGATACAGAGACATCATCAGCGTACATCAGGGACTTGGCTGTTCCGGAGAAGATATGGGGTAGGTCGTTCATCAGGATGACAAACGTGGTATTCCCTACGTTGGACCCCTGCAGCACTGATCTATCCCCGACCAGACCGGGTTCAGAAACTTCACCGTCTATCACCGTGATCTGCGTCCTGTCAGCGAGGAAGGACATATATAGTTGGAGAGTTAGGCCACGTACTCTATAATGTTCCAGCTTGGCTCCAATAAGAGAGTGATCAATAAGGTCAAACGCTCGTGACAGGTCGCAGAACACAGCAGCCACGTGGCGTTTTCGTTCCAGCAGTTCGAGCACCTCTCGATGCAGTACGCGTGCGCAGCCCACCGTGGACCGGCGGGCCTTATAAGCATATTGGTGTTCCGAAAGAACTGAATTTTGGTAGGTATGTTCGTACTCAGTAGCCTTATGGCCTCATACACATTAGGTCTTAGTGGTGTATCGCGTACTATAGATAGGTAGTATTGGTTAACCTTAGTTGCCAGTTCTCGTGCCGAACCTGACGGACCAACAACACTTCGTTGCAAGACAGCCAGTGGGTTGCTACCTGGGCCTTTGCACGTCTCCATCTTAATTACATTCCAGATACTCTTGGACTGGTTAGAACTACTATCTATTAAGTTGTTAATGTACTCAGATCTAAACTATTTGTTTATAATAAGTAAAACTGTGAACTAACAAAACACTGAAATAAAACCTAAGTTAAATTACACGTCATACAAAATCTGATTAAAATAATAATAATACAAGTTCATATAAAATACAAATCAAAATAATAATAATAACTAACTACAAAAGTAACTAATAATTTAAAACTAGACACGCCTAAAAACTGAATACAATAAAAAAACACAATACTAAACAAATAAACCGCCCCGGGACATGCCCGACCCAAAGGTACCCATCACGCTGGCAGCATTACCGCGCTGCACGGCGAGTGAGATCCTTTGGATCAGAAACGCTCCGGAACGATTGTCAAAACCTCGGTCCCTCAGGCGTCGCCCAATGTCCTTGACAAATGTCTTGCCCTGAGCACCCCAAATACCCGTGGTCTCGACGGCCAAGGGAACAAACAGGTAGCTCCCCATCAGCTGTGCGTATTTTGGGCATTTCTGCCGCGCCGCCGACTCCGCTGCAGACCCAGGTGTCGCCATGGTGGAGCCAATGTGGGATGCCGCGAACGTGCACACACAAGTAGCATCCCACAATAGGCAACGACCTCTCTCCCACGGTATCAAGGTGAGACCGTCCGGACGCTTCCCGTCGCTGCGACTCAAACCCGGTGGTTCAAGAACTGATGGAATGTCAGCAGAGACGAGAGCCCTCCGGACGATGTCGTTGATCGAGTGGTGGCGAGAGAGTCTCCCTGCACTTCTGGCACAGTGTAGCCCATGACGCCCCCGCGAATCTACCGACGCGCCGCAAACACAGTGGTGCGGTTCGCAGATATCGCAACCCAGACGAAGCGCCACGGCTACACGCAGAGAGTTGTCGTCCAGAAGGGTTCCTAAATGCGGAGACGGCAACGCATGCAGCCAAGCACATGACTCCGGCTGGGAGACTGCTCGCAGACGAGCAAGTTCCGCTCCCGAGCTCTGCGCTAACAGCCCGTCAAGGGACATCTTGCACAACTCCTCATCCCAGGGGCGCTGCACTTCGGGCTTCTCCGGAACATCTCCTCCCGGACAACAGGCCCGCCACCGCTGAAGAGCCTCGTCCGCAAAAGGAATGCTAAAACCGTCACCGTTATCCTTTAAAATGCGAGTGACTAGTTCAAGCACCTCATGCGAAGAGGCCAAGAAAGCTGGGAGCTCCGTGTCCTGTAGGCGACGAACGCCGAGACCACCAAACCGTATTGGAAGGGCTGCTTGATCCCATTGGGAGGGAGACATTTTCACATTCAAAATCATCTCCAACAGACTCATTAATTCGTCATCATAAGAATCTGCCTCCCCCCTACACAGCCAAACCGGAGCGGTTCGCAAAGTGTATGTTAGCCTTGGCAGGGACAGACAACTCTGTAGAATTGTTAAAGCCACATGAGCGGAAAGCTCCTTAAGGTGTGGTTTTGTCCCAACCAAGGACTTTAACTTACCCCTTAAAACCCCCGGCACACCTTCCGGAAAAATAGGCGCGCCCAATAGAGTAAAACTTGTTTTATCTAGGACCTTCACCCCTGGCATCAAAATATCCAACTCCACTCTGGAATCTTGGGCCAGATTCCCAGAGCAAGCGAATAACTCGCATTTTTCTGAGTTGAGGTGAAGGCCCAACTCCCCCAGACCACTGATAATAGCCTTCAACGCGTCCACGACTACCTCGGGAGGTCCCCCGATGGTGCCATCATCCAGGTACCAAATATTCAACGGGGTGTTCACTGATTGTACAACGTCGTGGATCGCTAAGCTAAACAACAGTGGCCCTAAGGGGTCACCCTGTTGCGCGCCCACCCGAGAATCCACCAGGTTTTGGCCAAAGAATAAGTTACTTACAGCCGAGTAACATTGTTGGAGAAACGGATATAGGGTCGGAACCGATTCCTTGACCTTACACAACATGATGTCACGCTCAACCGAATTAAAAGCGTTCTGTAGGTCTACATTCACAATGATGTTGTCAGATTTTTCCCGGTCGAACGAAAACGACCGGGTGGCGTGAATTGCGGCCTCGCAACCCAAGGGAACTCCGAACCCCAACTGCTGCGGCTGAAGAATGGAGGATGCAACTCCCCTAACTGCTCTACAACCGAGTTTGGCCACCAAGCGACGGAGAACGCTCCCCACTGCTATAGGACGGATACCCCCGTCCTTCTTACGCAGAGCACACAGGGAAGCGCCATAAAGGAAGGGGCAAACCTCCTTGTTGACCAAACCCTTCAGCATAAAATTTGCTAGGTGAACTAGCGATCGTAAGAGAGTTGCCCCATTATCTCCAGCCGCATCAGAAGTTAACTCCTTAATAACACCGGGGCGGATCCCATCCAGGCCGGCTGCGGACCCGCTATTGAATGACATGATAGCCTCCAATACGTCAGCCCCTTCAACCGCCAATGACTCACTTGAGAGGACTGGCTCTGGAGGGAAGTGGAGGTCGCGTGACGGCGGCGGGTGCTTGCGATGTAGTGACTCCAAAGTCTCCGCACTGTCGTCTGCCACTGAGCAGTCAGAGAGGAGAATCCGCACCGCACCGCCAAGGTCGCCGTCGTGAACCTTGGATTCGACGTATTTATAAAAAGCACGCCGGTGAGAACCACCACTCCCGCTCCTCAGACGAACATCCGATGACTGAAAGCCGTCTTGACTGCCGGCTGAAATATTCTCCTTTACCTTAGAGGTAAGAGATCGGCTTCTGTCATCGGAAGATGGGACCCTGAGGCTGGTGAACGCAAAGCTAAGAAGATCGTACCAATCGTGGGTCCCATTGTCCTGAACACACCTCTCAATGAGCTCCGACAACCTCCCAGCGGCCAGACTTCTAGCCCCCTTGGGGACATGCTTCAGGACTCTGACATTTCTTCTTGAGGAAGGCAAGTCATTGAGCGACGGCGATGGTGAGCTGATACCCACATCAGTCGGCGCCTCCCCCCGCCCCTGTGACTGCTGAGTCGGTACAATCTGTACATCTTTGTGCACACGTCCAATGTGGGTGCTCAAACCATGCGGATAAACAAAATCTCTGGAGGAACCGGGGCAGTGGGGACACTTTGCCCTATTAACACTCATAACAAATCACAAAATAAACATAATTTAAAAATGTCAACAAACATATTACCAACATGTTAAAAAATACAATAAAATAAAATATAAAAATGTACATACACAAGTTCAAAAAACAACAAAACAATATTCCAAAATCAGATCTAGCCTTCCGAAGCATAATATTGTGCTTACATTTAAAATCAAGAAACGAAGTCTTAATATCATTGTTGAGTGGGTAGGTATCTTTATATAATTGTAGCAAGGATAGAATTTCATTTTGTTTATGCAAGTTATCATTCTTCCATCTAACATCTAACCGACACTCAGGCACCTTCCATATCGGGCAATGATTGTGGAATAATTGCACGACCGTATTCATAAATGTGTCAAAACTTTCAATTTTATTATAATTCAATAGGTCAATAAATATAATATTAATATAATTTAAAAATGTCGTCAAATTATTTTGCGATGTTATTCGCTTCTGTACATGTCTTACCTCATTAAATTTGGAGTTGTATATAATTTGGATATAAATACCTTTATGATCAGACAGATGCGTATCTGCCGGTGACGTTATCACGTTGTTGCGATCCAAATCTGTATAGACCTGGTCCAAGCAGGTCGAGGAGGCACCCTGCACTCGTGTAGGGAAGTTCACCTATCTATCTATTCTCACTATCACTATTCCCATCACTATACGTCGTCTCTGCGTGCGTGTAACAGTTCGCCTCCGTACCTCGCTGCATATTTACTTTCGTATTTAGATAAGTGTGAAATATTCATTGCGTGTTAGCTTGGCAATATGTAGTGAAATTAAGATACAAAACAAGCAATGGATAATAAAACCCAGCGAGAACAACATGACATTGTCACTTTAATGATCAATTCGTGACGAATTTTTTGTGAATGATTTATTTCCGTAATAATGTTTATTTCTTGTGTTTTAAGAAGAAATAATAGTTGGCATGAGACTTACAAGTGATATGTTACTCCGCCGTTCTTGGAGTTCACAATCCCGCTTCTATTTTTGCACATGAATATTGCACAGGTCGGCATTTTCGAAAAACAGCGGAGATGAATTCGTCACTGCGGTCGCCCGGTGACTGCCGAGAATTTTTAATATCAAGACTATCGGGGCTAGATTTGTTCGCACGTGCAACGCCACTCAACCTATCTCTCGATATCTGTGGTTATAATGCTTAGTGAATTGCTGTATTTCTAGAGGATAGCCGTGGTATTTCTGATTGGTTTATTATACATATTAAGCATTAGGTAATAATAATAAACTAAAAACCGAGCTGTCTACTTTACACTCACAATATGAAAATGTACTTGAAGAACAAAATAGGTCAAAAATGACAATTCATGGTTTTGATCAGTGCGCTGCTGAATATGAGTTTGCTTTGAAGAGAATTTCTACCCTGGAAAAGGACCTGTCTGATGCCCACAACCAAATCACACAATTAGAAGAGGAGTCTCATGGTTCAGCAGCACAAAAATCCCAAAATTTATTTGAGGAATTTATATTAGTGGATAAGTCGACCGGCCAAGTTTCTGTTGCATGTAGTGATGTGTCCAGTGCAGTGATTGATTTGACTCATGAAGACTCAGTGGTGGGCACTGGTTCAACATGCAGCAAAAACGCATCAAAAAGATATGTTAAAATTAAAAAACACATCACTCAAACATCAAAAAAATTAAAATCTCATGAAAATCTCAATAAAAGTTTATATAATAAGAGTAAAATAGATATTTTGGAAAAGTTTAAAATGTGTATGGCAGAGTTAGAAATTAATAAAACAAAATATGGGAAAGACCTGCAAAATCTTGAGTCTGAACTTGCCACTGTCAATGGCTGCTTGAGATCTATTACTGCCCGCTATGAAAAATCTCAAGAGGCCATTGAGGAGTACTCCCTGGCCATGGATGAGCTGCTTAAACTGTCTCATACGTGGGGCGCACTATAAGTTTCCGGAATGAATATGAAAAAATACTATTAAAGGTACAAAATTAATTTATTGTTTTTCAAAATAATCTCCCTTGGCGTTCAAAATGTTCATTAAACATGTCACAAATCTGAGAACCAGTTGAAGCTGAAATACCTTTATAGTACATTATTTGTGGTAGACCACTCTTCGCGTAGATTGACTTCATGTAAGACCAGAAAAATTTCGGGTTTGATGTGATTTTATTTTCAGTTGAGTTTATAAAATTTCTATAGCATATAGGTTCCAATTTATCAACTCTTTTCCTTAGACACCTAAAACTGTCACGATCTAAAGGATTTCCGTATGTCTTCCATAGTTTGTGGTACTTTCTTTTTTCATTTAATAACCTTCTAAGTGGCTTTGTGTGCCAAGGAGGCCTATTAATGGAAGTGCGTAGAGGACGCTTTGGGACATGCGCGTCTATTAAACGATTTAGTATTGTATATAAAATTAATGTACACTCCTCCAAAGACCGACCTGAAAATTGTGCAAACCAGTTTATTTCAGATAGTTCGCGATTAATTTCATCAAAATTAGAGTTAAAAAAGCAATATCTAACAGTAGGAGCGGGCTTAAGAGTAGGTGAGTAATCTAAACTTAACTCAATTTCAACGGCTTTATGATGCCGTTCCTCTTTTATTAAAGGGTTTGGGCTACTAATAACGGCGCAATTTCTATTACTTAAAATAAGGTCTAATAACCGATGATTTATATTAAAACTACTGTTAAATTGTTGTAACCCTGTAAAGCATAAAAACTCTTGCAATGGCTCCACTGTTGGTTGGTTACCATTATCAAGGCACATATGTCTACAACTCGAGTTCGACCACTCAGCATCTGATACGTTAAAATCTCCAGTAATAAGGAAAACATCGTCAGAATGTTCTGTTACAATCCGACTACAAATCTCAAAAAAGTTAATTAATGCGCTTGTATATAAACGCCCTTGCGGAATGTAAACACAACAAATATGCAATGATTTATGCCTACTGTTATTAGATAACGGTATTGATACCCAGACGCACTCGGAGGACGCGGCGTGGGGGCAGGGCCAGTCCCGGCGCACGGGCTGGTAATCACGGTGAACCGCCTCCATAGCGCCGCCACCTCGCTCCAAATCAGTCGCCTCAGCCGATCGATAGCAACGATAGACTAAATATCTACTGTCAAAGATTTCCCCGTCGTAGAAGTTTTTGTTTAGCCAGGATTCCGTTATACAAATGAAATCATAATGAGACTGTGCTACCTGTGAATAAAATCTATGTGTTTTTGTACGAAGTCCGCATACGTTTTGATAATAACCGCTTAGGGTAATGTTAGCCATTAGTGATAAAGGGAAAATATATTAATATTAAAGTGTGTGTAATTAAGATAGGTTGTGAATATGTATTGCGGAACACAAAGATATTTTTAAATTTTGGATAGTAATAGTTAACTGATACAAAAATATGTAAGACGTAAACAGTTTCAATAATAGTGATTGCAGGCTGAACTTTCCATTTAACCAATTGTTGGCAATGTTTACATAATAATAACGTGAAGTATGCATACAATATAAGGTAGGTGTGGGTATGAGAACAAAGTAACAAATGTAGGAGTGAAAACAAATTAACAAAACAAGTACATAGTCACTTTATCTTGTCCAAATCGAGATTCTTGTTTATCAACGTAACCTTAGAAGTTTCCGTCTTTCTCGCGAGAATTTTGCGGTCTCGGACCCATAAATACGCGAGTTTTCCATCTTTTTTCAATTGGCGAGCACGTTTAAGCAGTAGCTTGGTGGTCGGTATCAGATGATCACCCAGAAACAGGTTAACAGCTGGACCGTCGAACCCTAAGGAAGCTGTTGTGATGCCCCTACGCGCCCGCACTGCTGATAGTAGTTCATCCTTGTATATGCGCCGAGTGAATTTTACTATGACGGCCGGAGTGTTAATTGTTGTGTTTTCGTCATTGTTGTTACCAACTCCAGTTCCGTAACGACGTACCCGCTGTATGCATTTTACAGAAAAGAGCTATTCGAGCAATTTATAATTTAAAACGCACAAACTCCTTAAGACAGCTTTTTAAAGAAATTGACATACTAACTATAGCTAGTCAATTTATTTTCGAAAAAGTAATGTACGTACGCAAGAACCTTACAAAATTTCCCAAACTTAGCGATAGCTGTAATGTTAACCTAAGAAATAATCACAGACTACTTGCGCCCCGGTTTAGACTCGCGAAGGTTAGCAATTCTTTCAAGGGTCAATGCATTCTCTACTACAACAAGATACCCCTGGAGATCTTAAAATTGCCATTTGAGCAATTTAAAATCCATGTTAAAGCGACTTTGTCGAAAAGGGGATATTACAATGTTCAAGATTACTTAAATGATGGGTCTGTATGGGGTTAATCTGGCTCAACACAGACCTTGCTGTTAATAATTTTGTAATTATTTATTCCTGCTTATTAATTATGATAATGACTAAATATTATATTTTGTATTAGTTAAGCATAAGCAATTTTTAAAAAGAGATCTAAAAATCAATCTGTGGGAGTTTCTACGCCCTTCTTCTCCCACAGTGGTCCAAAGTAGAGAAGTGGCAAAAAATGACGATTGCTAAGTATATGTAAATATCTACAGTAATAAAGACATTTGGTATTTGGTATTACATTACTTTTAGTATTCAACGTTGGATTTTGGGTTTTTAGATAATATTTGTAAAATTGAAAGTCATAATGATGGAACAAGACCTTATTATACACTAAAAATAACGTTTATTTAGACATTAATTTTATTAAGATTCCAAATAAAAAATCGATATGAAAAGATCATGTCTTACATTCCGAACTCAAGTATTATTACAATTTCCACTACCTCTCGGTCGGCCAGAGCCGAAAACGCGTGACGTCACATCGCCTCACAAAAAAACAAGTAGTGTTGTGACTATTACTAAATTAAAATGCAAGTCGTGCGAACTTTATGTGTGGATTTATAATGCTAATAGAATATGGAAATAGTACGTACCACAAATATAGGTAACAAAAACATAAATTAATATGTATTTTCTGTATGATCCGAACACATTTGTCTGTCCAGATGAATAGAGAATAAAAATAAAGGAACCACAAAATGGCGCTAGTTCAAACGAACATTAATTAATTTAAAATAATTAGAAAATTTAATTTTTCTCTGACTAATGAACGTTTTCTATTACGACTTTTTTTAAATGAATCTGCTTTGTTTAAGAAAACGTATTGCAATCAATACGCTTTTGAAATACCTACGAACGATATATCTTTCCAAAAAAAGCTGACGATACTATGCAAATTATATTTTTACCCTCCATCCCAACGACCCCTGAGAAGATTTACTTTCAAAACAGAAAGCGGGGGCGGGGGGCGGGTGGATGTGCCACAATGGTTCAATCTCCTTTCTCTCAGCAGTTGCCAAACATCTGGTGGGCTGGTGGGCTACAGCCAACTCTTGTAGCAAGCAGGACCTAAACTGAACTGCCCTGCTATTTCCTACTATTCTTAGTACGGAATAATAGACAAACTAGGAGACATTTCCCGCATCATGTTGTTGCAACACGACAGTGTTCCGAGTCATGCCCCGCGACATTTTATATTTACATGATCGGTGAACACAAACCCGATATTCAAAAATGATCATTTTACTTTTGTTGCTTGTTACTTGATACTTTATGACACTTGTTACGGTTGTGTTTAATCAAACTTCTTTTATATAGATATGTTATATGACATACCTGACACTGAAAGGGCTTCTCACCGGTATGTGTTCTTAAGTGTCTTTGCAGATGTTTTTTTTCGGGAAATGATTTAGGACACACGTCACACTGAAAGGGCGGCTCGACTGTGTGTGATTTGATGTGATATACTAATGCAAATTTACTTAAATAAGATTTACGACACACCTCACACTGAAACGGCTTCTCGCCGGTATGTGATCTGAAGTGGTTGAGCATAGTTCTTTTGTCGGAAAATGATTTATGGCAAACCTCACACGGAAAGGGCTTTTCGCGAGAATGTGTTCTTAAGTGTCTTTGCAAATGAATTTTCTGGGCAAATGATTTAAGACATAAGTCACACTGAAAAGGCCTTTCACCAGTATGTGATCTGATATGATTGATCAATGAAACTTTCTGTGTAAAATATTTATGACACACCTCACACTCAAATGGTTTCTCGCCCGTGTGTATTCTCATGTGATCGGCAAGAGTATTTCTGTGTGAAAATGATTTATGACACACCTCACACTCAAATGGTTTCTCGCCCGTGTGTATTCTCATATGATCGGCAAGTGTATGTCTATGTGAAAATGATTTACGACACACCTCGCACTTAAATGGTTTTTCACCAGTGTGTGTTCTCATGTGATCGTTTAATGCATTTTTGTGTGCAAACAATTTATGACACATTTCACACAAGAATGGCTTTTGGCCTATGTGAGTCTTTTTGTGGGATATTAATTGACTTTTACGTGCGAATAGATTATGACACAGCACACACTGAAATGATTTCTCGCCAGTATGTGTTCTTCTGTGTCTCATCAAATTACTTTTTCGTACAAATGATTTACGACACACCTCACAATCATACGATTTCTTAACATGAGTAGTTTTGTGAAGGACTAAAGAAGCTTTACGAGAATATGAATTAGCACACACGTTGCACTGATAATGTTTCTGTGCTTCATTATTAGATGTTTTCATATTGTTGTGTGTAGCGATGTGACGTTTTAAAGCGTGCAATGATTTGAATGTTGTGTGACAGTAATCGCAAGCGAAGCAGTTTGGTGTGTTTACGGTTTCATCTAACTGATCCGCTGGAACGGAGCTGACAATGTTTTTGTCGCAGAATGTTTCGCAGGGGTCTTCATCGATCGTCGCGCCAGTGTCTCGCAGCGTAGATGAGCATCTCTCTATTCGAACATCCAAACATTTCCTATCATCCACAGCTGAAAAAGGAATGGTAAATAGTACATTACTGCAGACGCCGGGAAAGAAAGGCTTGCCGGCTGAGTAGGTATAGTGATACGCACAGGCAAGCGTGTTATAACGTACGTAATGACGACATTTCATGGCATGTTTGAGACAATAATATAAGGCTTGTGTTTAAACGATTACCAAAAACGCACCTATTTTACTACCAATAAATTCGAAATGACTGCCAGAATCGATAAATGTCCACCAAATTGTGTTTGGATAAATGATCATCAAACTTCTTTTTATGTTTTGTGTACTTAAGTTTATGTTTTAGTATTTTTGTTGTTCTTACATGTTCAACCTAACACGGAGGATAAAGGGAGCTTCGCTTCGCTCACACCCTTTACCCTTCACCTAAGCTACCGCAGTATTTTGCCCTCATATTTTTTGCAACTTTTGGTGTTCATTTATCCATTTTGGGTAGGAAAAAAATATTTTGGTGATCATTATATTTGTTGCCATAATATAATATGTATGTGTCGCCGCGATTTGGTTACATTATCATCAACAGCCCGGGCCGTTAACTAAAAGCCTGCATTTAATAAAATGGCTAAAGGTCCATCGGGCAAGTGATTATGTTCGTTCTGTTCGTTATTTTTCTTTCATTTTATTTCTATCGACTACCCAACCAATTTCGGGTGGTATGAAGACTCGGCTGTGCCTCCTTGTTGGCATGACCCGTTGGAGCGACTTCTGCAAAGGATACAGCCAGTTGCGGTTTAGTGGTCGTCGCGAGCGTGTCAGACGCATCCTCAACTTCATATCGAAATAAACGAATAATTCTAAGCATTTGGACGAGCTACGGTGTGGGGTGTGGAGTCGGCCAATAATTGGTCCTTCGAGCCTTATTTATTTAATTCCATATAATTCCTATATATTTTCGTTATATTCAGTTCACCAGGTATTACCGACCGTTTGATAAAATCGTTAGGTAATTCAAAATAAGTTCGCTAACGGCAACCATCTTTTATTTGAACTGTGTGCACGCGTCATTACTCAGGATTAAATAATACAGCGTTTAAATATTTAATGCGCATACGAACTATTCGCTAAATATTTGGTGGTCACAAATTTTATCGACACAAGTTGAAATTCGAGTCCTGTTGACCTATTTCTTCCTCGTTTCACAGTGTTTACGTATTACTAATAACAACAGCTGTTTGTCTGATCTAAAGTATAAAGTGATATTCTGATATAAAGTTCGCAAGTCATTAGCAGCCGTTGTCGGCGGCTCGGCCATCAATAAATCAGTTCTCGTTGATAAGTTCAGTAAACATTATTGCAATAAGTATACTTTATTGTAAATAATGAGTAAACACGCATGAACAATTATGCGCAAAGGCGAGCTTATCTCCGAAAATAGATTTCTTCGAGTAAGCCTGGACAGGACAGGAAAATATATTGCTTGTAAGGGCAGTCTAGCGCACAATAAATAAAATAACTACCTCGTAACGTATAACATATAATATATAATAAAAGTAAAATAATACATTATGATACATACATATACCAAAGTATAATATACATATTAACATACTTAAACTTAAGAAGAGAAAGGAATCAATTCAATCTTTTCTTAACAATGAAAATGGATGGGCTATCCCTAATAGTGCAGGGAAGTGCGTTCTCCAGTCGGTTTGCCCTTAACCTGAACGAGTGTTGAGATAGGAGACACCGTATGGGATCTGCGATACCTGTCCTTGGAGAAAAGGAACTCGAAACATTCACGAAGATAGGGGTAGCACGGATTTCTCAAGATATTAAAAATGTACGAGAGAATGTGCATATCACGGCGAAAACGAATCGGAAGCCACCCTAGCTCCTTGCGATACTAGGAGCCCGAAGATAAACCGAATCCCGAGTTTCGGAAATCGTTGAAGTTCTTCGTTCGCACTGACCCAGCAAAATCCGCCTAGTCGATTAATGGCAGTAGAAGTGACTGAGCAAGGGTGATTTTAGTCTGCCGTGGTAGGAAGTACTGCAATCTCCGGTGGGGGTGAAATGACGCAAAGACACGTCTTCTAACCTCACAGATATGGGGCGACCAGGACTGCAGGTTATGGAAAACAACCCCAAGGTTCTTGGCTTTCTTGCAGTACGATATTATGTGTACCATGATACATTAAAGGAGCGACGGGCATTTTCTGTAATACGTTAAGAGTCTGCCGAATTCCCATAATCATAGCTTTAGATTTGCCCGGGTTGACCAGTAGTCCATATGAAAGAGCCCATTTCCTGATATTGACAAGGTCAGCATTCAATGCCTCTACTTTCAGAGTCACATCACACGGAGAGAAGTGCCGATATAATTGAAGATCATCTGCGTAAAGCTAATAAGAAGATGTAAGTACGTCAGAGATGGAGTTGATATATACGAAGAGGTGAAAGGATGGCACCCTGCGGAACACCCGCGGAAACTTGAGAAGCAGCATTCGGCAAGTGAAAAATTAATTATGTCCGTGATGGGATATAGTAACTCGACAAGGATGCTGGTCAACATCTGAGAGCAGCTCTTGTCGTTGCCTACATCCTTCGACGAGATCGCAAGTATTGCCCTCCTAACTGCGCCAATTCCGACTTGGTCAAAGTTGAAGGGTGGATTGGGGGATGCGGTCCTGGAGTGGAGGTTGCGGAGGGTAGCTTCCTTTACTAGGGGTTCCATAACAACAGGGGAGACTGCAAAGAATCTATTAAGACCGTTGCGGTCTACATTTTCAGCAGCCAAGTCCTGGAACTTACCGACACCGAGGGTCTTCAAGAATTTCCAAAGCTGTGCTGGAGTGTAGACCTCAATACTCCCGTAGATACGACGGCGTTTGGCATCACGACATAGCCGGGTGCAACGTTTACGGAGGCGATTGAAAATAACGAGATTATCGCCGGTCGGATCCTTGTTATATCGACTGTTGGCACGGTTCCTCTTAATCATCAGAATCTTGATGGTGTCAGTAGGCCATGGCGCAGGAAGATGTTTGACTGTAACCTTTTTGATCGGATCGTGTTTATTAAACAAACTCAGGACACTCGAGTTAAAGCTCCGGACCTTGTCATCAACGGTCCCGCTACCAAATACAGGGGACCAGTCCACAGAGGAGGAGTCTAATTTGAGGGAGTTGAGATCCATGCCCTTGAAGCTACGAATGTCAAGGAATTGAGCTGCACGTTTGGGAGGCCTTAACTTAAACGATATGTTAATCAAGTCATGATAGGAGAGAGGCCGTTAAGTTAGCCATGCGCAGCGACCTTGGACATGTTAGAAATAAGCGTCAGGTCAAAAAGAGAGGTGGTGCAGTGTGGTTGAAAGTGAGTGGTATCCAGTGGAAGGATGTGTAAATTTAAAGAGCTGTCAATAGATTTGAGTTTTTCAGAGCGACTATTATTTTTGAGAAGGCAGGTGTTAAAATCACCAAGAATAAGGGTGTCTGTATAGTATGTATAGATGACTCAGATTATTGAGAAGGGTTTCGAATGAGTCAAAATAATCGATCCGAAGAGAGGGGCGTAATAATATACACCCAGGGGGACTTTGTTATGACGCAAACAGATCTCCAAGAACTTCAGCGGTACCAGAGCACAGGCTTGGCGAAGAGTTGATGATCTTGCATGAAATGTCGAAACGTGGGTATATAGCAACACCACCATCAGCTTTGCCTGTCCTATCGTATCTGTACAGCTTGAATCCTGGCAGAGCATACATGGTAGAAGGAAGAGATGGCTTGAGAAAAGATGCGGAAACAAGAATACCATGAATGTTCTGGTCACTGAAGATACCAAGGAGGTCAGGATAACTGGAATGGATGCTTTGTGCATTGATGTGAACAACATTGAGGTTCGTGCTAAATTTAAAAAATACACGTTTCAGGTTATTAGACAACGAGTCATACGCTGATGACCCAACACTTCCCGCACTAACGGAATCATCACCAACAGAACAAGTGAACACCACCAACAGAACAACAACCACATAGATGAACTACAGCGAAAAACAACTCAACTAGAATCCGAATTAATAACTCTCACACAACAAGTAAAAACCCGACATGCTTGCCAACCGGCTGAGACAAATCAAGTCTACCACAATACTAACACTAACATAGACATACAGAAAAAAAATGTTCTATATGGGTTACGTAGTGATCCTTGGGAAAACGAGCAAAAACTCTATGAGAGAATTTTACACATATTTCACGACGTGTTGAATATAAATCTGGAAAGATACATAGAGGATGTGAAGAGGTTAGGTAAAAAAGTACCACTTATGATTGAGTTCTCGAGCAAGAGGACCACTGAAAACGTACTGAAAAATAGTAGTTTCTTCAGGAGCACAGGACTTAAAATATCTACGTATTTAGACAAGAACGCCCGAGAACAGAGGAAAATGCTCATCAATATTCTGATCGATGCACGAAAAAACGGATAAAGGGCAAACATCATCGATAACGAACTCATCATAAACAACAAAAAACACACACCTGACAGTAACTTCGCAACTACCGCTGTTCCAAATAGAAATGAAACAATTGCCCATACTGAGCTACCTGTCTACAACAACACTATTCCTAATTTTCGTGAATGAATTGTAAGCACCCGATCTGAATATACCTTTTAAAAAAAAATAAAGAAACCGAATCTAACTCGCAAGAAACAACATCCAACACTAAATATAACAAGAAGCAACCAATTAACTTCAAAATACTATTTCAGAATATCCAGAGCATAAACAACAAACATCACCTACTAGAAGCCCTCGTAGAAGAGCACTCCTCATACCTAGCGATTTGCATTTCAGAATCATGGTTGACCGAAGCGAAACTAGAACTTACACAAATTTCAGGCTACACGATCGCTTCCCACTTCAGCCGAACTGTTCGAGTCGGCGGTGGCGTATGTATCCTGCTACAACACGGTATCGAATATGAAGAGGTTGAAACTATCACCAATATCTCTATCGAATACAACATTGAACTATGTGCTGTGACACTAACAAGAGAGAACATTCTATTAATATTTGCCTATTGGAATGGTATGAATAACGACTTATTTAACTCCCAGCTAGATAACTTGCTTATTTTACTACAGAATAAGTATCCACAAACTGACATAGTTATAGGCGGTGACTTTAACTTAAACATTTTAGAAAATAGTACTAAGCGAAATACCTTTATAGAAACAATGTCTGAACACAACCTAACTCAATACATAAACTCGCCCACTCATTTTACAAAAACAAGCAGCACTTGTATAGACCTAGTTTTTACAAACACTAACAAATACAAGGAGACATGCGTTAAAAATCTAGGTCTCACAAACCATATGGCCACTGTAATAACACTTAACTTGCCCCCACCCCTCTCTCCACAAACAGAAACTGGGAAGAAATCCTAACGAACACAAAAATTAATGAGAACTATAATACATTTCATACAATCCTAACTGACATGTTGAACAAGTTTATTCCAATGGAAAAAATTAAACTCCAATTCAAAAAGAAAAAACTGTGGCTGACTACAAGTATCAAAACATCCTGCAAAAATAAAAGACTCCTCAAACTACACACCATACAATCTCACAGTGCTACACTTCACGATCACTACAAAACATATGAAAAAATGCTCAAAAAAACAATAAATACCTCTAAAAAACTACAGTATTTATCTCAAATGAAGTCATCTAACAACACAGCAAAAACAATGTGGAAAATAATCAACGAACTTAGAAATAAAAATAAATTGAAAATTAAAGAAAACATTAAACTAAATATAAATAACACCGAACTATCTGACCCTGAGACTATCTCATCTCATTTCAACCACTATTTTGCCTCAATAGGAGAACAAAACCATAGACATGCAAAAGGACGAACTGTTATACATCGTACCGTAAACACAATTTTTCTTAACTCTGTATCCTTTACTAAAGTAAATAAAATAATAAAAAATCTCAAAAATAAGAAGAGTTGCGGATTCGATGAATTTCCGCCAATTTTATTTAAGCATTGTGCCGACTTACTTACTCCTCCCCTCGGTTTGTTGATCAAGCAATCCTTCGAGCAAGGCATATTCCCGTCACTTTTAAAGAAAGCAGTAATAACACCAATCCACAAAAAGAAATCTAAAACTGACCCCGATCACTATCGTCCAATTGCTGTTCTTCCCACATCAGCCAAAATATTTGAAAAAGCAATTCACGATCGCATCTATTCCTTTTGTGAAAAATTCAAAATATTCCACGACTCCTAAAATGGCTTTCGAAAAGATCGCTCAACCACTCTGGCAGTCTATCAATTCACCCAGGAAATCCTTAATATACTTAATAATAAACATTACGCTGTTGGCATACTAATCGATATGACGAAAGCATATGATAGAGTACAATTTGACATACTGTTACAAAAGCTGCACGAAGTAGGCATATGAGGTAAAGCACACGACTGGCTTGCCTCATATTTACATAACAGAGAGCAGCAGGTTCAGATAGAATATTTTAACCAAACTTCAAGAGAAATCACATATCACAGGTACGACTGCAAAACTACTTACGCTTCTATTCCCCAAGGCAGCGTCATCGGATGTCTTCTTTTTCTTTTGTATATAAACGACCTCCCGAAAATTCTCGATGACCCTTGCATTCTCTTCGCTGATGATTTTTCCCTGGTCTCCTCACATAAAAATAGCACACACGTCAACGAACAACTCAAAAAAAAACCTTTTCACACCTTTCATTCGGAAAAGTAAGTTTGGCTCCACGACGAGAGGGAGCAAAATTCTACTTTTCTCTTCAAGCTACTTTTTTAAAATATTCATTGGCATGTAGCATTTACGCAATGTGCCAATTGAACACAAATCTTAATAAAATAATCGATTGTAATTTCATCGTAGTCGATTAAAAACGAACATGTTTCAAGTTTTAACTTTAACAACGTTGTATGAAAATTTATGAATTTTTCGTAATATTTAAAAAAAATGTCACAATAAATTATATGTTTTACTGAAATCAAATCTATCGATGATTGTTATTGTGATTATTGATTCGAAACCATTGTAATATTCGATTCGATTATTTTTACATATTGGTAAAAGTACACAGGAATATTTTATCTGTGGTGACCTTTCCCTAATCCTTCACAATCCGCCATTAAAAAAATAAAATTGTTTACGTTGTTTGATTACTGTAAAAGTGGTGAAAGTATAATTCAAAGTACAGTTATTTAATTTTTTAAGAGCATTTAATTTAAATTTTCCTCATAGTCGGTGTGAAAAGTTGTATGTGTCACTTAGGAGCAAAATTATTTTCGTCATGGGCGTTAACGCTTGAATCCTTCGTTACGGTCAGCATTCTATCGTAGAATCCTTCCCTTCACTCTGGATTCAATAAACCGCCCTCGCCGTAAATACATCATTTTGCTCCCTTGTGACACAAATAACTATGAACAATTAACAAATTGGATGACCGACCACAACCTCGAAATAAATCCTCAAAAAACCAAACTTATAACATTCTACCCTCATCAAAAATCCCCCCTAGACATCAACTTCAGCTACAATAACACTAAACTAGAAGTAGTAAAAGAAGCAACCCTACTAGGTATCGTAATAGACTCCCACTTGAATTGGAAATCCCACATAATAAAAATAAAAAGCAAATTGTCAAAACTCTCATACGCCCTAAAAGAAGTAAAAAAGACGACTAACACTGAAACTGCTCTCTCAGCATACTACGCACTGGCACACTCCTCACTCAACTACGGCATCATACTGTGGGGAAATAGCACTGACACTCCACAACTATTCACTCTGCAAAAAAAACTAGTGAGAATTATAGCTAATATAAAACCTAGAGACAGTTGCAAACCTTACTATAAAAATATAACATCCTCACACTTCCTTCCATTTATATCTTAGAAATAATAAAACTTGTCAGAAAATATCCAGAATCATACAAATCCAGAGCCATACCCAATAACTCATACAAATTCCGATTCCAAAACAAACTCCTACTTCCAAAAACCGATATGACACTACAATCATCCAATACATACATTATGTCCATAAAAATCTATAATAAGCTCCCAGATAACTATAAAAATATTCCCAACGAAAGCGCATTCATCCGAAAACTAAAAACCCATCTCTTACAAAACGCCTACTATACTGTCGAGGAATATTTACAGGGAAACTTTATTTAAGTACATATAACACATAACCTACACACACACACACACACACACACACTCACTCACACACACACACACACACACACACAACACACACACACACGCATATATATACACACATACATACACAAGATAGCTACAGTTATGCCTGATAAATAAGTACCTCGCTATAACATAAATAATAAAATACATAAAAATATTGTTTAAGTACATGCACATTGTTCGATTCAAAATCGATACTCGATCTATGGTTCCGGAACGGCCATTTTGAATTTGACGGAGCTGCCACAGAGCAGGTTTTTGACAACTGACTGACGACAAGCCCTCGCGATGGAACGCGTATTGGGATAGGGCATTGAAATTAAATCGTAAGCCATCTGGAATTGTATTCGGGCTCCCCTCAGGATTGTCTTATAGCTGAGTGTATTGTGGTTCTCCGAACCAGATAAAGTTCGTATTTACGGAAACTGTGCGCTTCGAAGCTGGCCTGCCAGCCATACCTGGTTGGCTGAAGAACCTGTCTACCAAGAAGAGCCTAGGGTGCACCCAGGCCTTGCAGAGAGACAGGAGTTTGACGGGAACGAAGCACAGACCAGGTCAGATAGAATCTATTTACTTAGCTCGGTGAATCGCCGACGTTCTCACTTCTTGACACCTGATAGCTACGCTACCTCGTAGCTATGGGCCCCTGCGAGGTCATTGGGTGCCGAGAAGCCTGAACATTTTGGTAGCAAGAGCGTGGTTTCCTGAGATTTGCAGCCGTCAAGGGCTCCAGGAACCCACGATTTGGGACTATCAATCAGTAGGTATAGGCGGTTATTAGCTAACTTGGTTTT
The DNA here is from genome assembly GCA_949825045.1 of Argyresthia goedartella. NCBI lineage: Eukaryota > Metazoa > Arthropoda > Insecta > Lepidoptera > Argyresthiidae > Argyresthia > Argyresthia goedartella. Next base: position 7,111,713 of record OX463832.1, on the reverse strand, counting down.
GTTCCTGTATCCACATAGATTGGTAGTATTATAAGTTATAAGTCTACTGCTGGTAGTAGACAGACAGATATAACAGTTTTCCCTAAATGACCAGTTGTACTGAGATGTGACTCAGAATAGTAATTACATTACAGGTACATTGTAGGTGAATTGAAATTTGCATTGAAGTCATATCATGTTTGCAGTTTGAAGTTTGCATAGTCAATCTATTAGTGGTCTAGTAATGCTAATGAATGTTTGGACATTGTTTTCAGTTTATAGCAATTTATAACTTGAACTAATATTGACTATCTGTGTGTGTTATATGATATAGGGAAACTAAATTGTTGTTTACAGAATTTGTGTAGATATAAAACTCGGTTTCTATTGTTTGGGGAAATCAGCATTGTTTAAGTTATAGATTAGGGTTCCCTCGTTTGTGTTGTAGACTGGAGGGTCCAATATAATTGAGTTACTGCAAATTGTGAGTAAGTATCGTTCCGATCATGTCGTTGTCTGAAATACAGAAGGGTGTTTCTAAGGAGCTCAGATGGTTTTCCTCCGCACACGGTCTGATAGACCGTTTAGATAGGCATGATGTGGTGTTGGAGCGGTCTATGGACGTTAAGGAACGCTACAACAGGGTGCTCGAATTGTCCGCGCAGGCGGAAGCAGTTGATGGTTGCGCACCTGACAGGCTGTCACGGTTGCTAGGGGATGTCGACCAGTGTATGGAGATGGCGGCTGCTATCACGCAGAGGGCTGCGGACATACGTAGGCAGCGCGAGTCCAGCCATGGTGGTGACATTGGGGCGCCTCTGCCGCATCAGGGATCGGGGACCAGGTTACCCGTTATAACTATGCCTACTTTTGACGGAGTGTCCGGTGAATGGATGAGCTTCATCAATCTGTTCGACAGTTTGGTGCACATGCGATCGGACATTACCAAGTCTGTCAAAATGGCTCAGCTGGTGGCAGCATTGAGGGGTGAGCCCAGGGAGCTGGTCGCTCATTTGACAGTTACGGAGGGTAACTATGAAACGGCCAGGCAATTGCTGGTCAGACGTTACCACAACAAACGGAGGTTGGCCGATGCCCAACTGAACCGTTTGTTTAGCATCCCGGTTGTGAACAAGGTCGGGGCCATACAGACGGAGGTTTTGAACCCGTTGTTGTCCGTCACCAAGGCCCTAGAGAATCTTGGACTTCCGGTTGGTGAATGGTCGTACCTATTGCTGTACATTGTACTTTCCCGCCTACCCGCTGACGTGCAGACTCGTTTCGAACAGTCTCACGGGAGGTCGGCCGAGGACCTGCCCGCCTTCTCCGACTTGGTCGGATTTTTGGAAGAGGAGGCTCGACGGGCAGAGAATTTGGGGTTGACGGCCACCCATCCTTCGGAGCCACAGAGAGCTGCCGGGAGCGCTGTGAGTAGGGGCCCTCCGACGAGGAAGGACCGCACCAACCGGCAGTCATATGGGACTGTGAGTGCATTGACCCCACATAGTGAGACCTGCCCATGTTGTAGGCAGATTGGCCATGCTGTGGCCGATTGCAATAAGTTCGGGGAACTTAGGGTTGAGGGACGGCGCCGGATGGCCAAGCAGCGGAGCTGGTGTTTCCTGTGCCTCGGGCCACACATGGCTAGGTACTGCACGCGCACAAGAATGTGCGGATATTGTGGTGGGGCCCACAACAATCTGTTGTGCATGAACCGGTCCGGCCAACAGCCACCACAGGGCCGTACCCAGGGTGACACGGCATGGGGCCCTGAGAATTCGTTTGCGACTCGGAGCGCAACTCAGGAGCCAACGTCCCCACGTCCACAGGGCCGTACCCAGGGTGATACGGAATGGGGCCCTGAGAATTTGTTTGCGACTTGGAGCGCAACTCAGGAGCCAACGTCCCCACGTCCACAGGGCCGTACCCAGGGTGATACGGAATGGGGCCCTGAGAATTTGTTTGCGACTTGGAGCGCAACTCAGGGGCCAGCGTCCCCACGTGCACAGGGTAGTACTAGGGTGCGGGGCCGCACTCAGGGTCATCACATGGGGGGCCCTGAGTTTTCGGTTGCGACTCAGCATCCGACTCAGCGGGCAATGGGGCCACAAGCACGCAGCCACCCAGGGGTGCAGGGCCGCACTCAGGGTCATCACATGGGGGGCCCTGAGTTTTCGGTTGCGACTCAGCATCCGACTCAGCGGGCAATGGGGCCACAAGCACGCGGCCACCCAGGGGTGCAGGGCCGCACTCAGGGTCATCACATGGGGGGCCCTGAGTTCTCGGTTGCGACTCAGCATCCGACTCAGCGGCACATTGGGTGTGTTGAGCAGGCCGTAACGGGCGGGTGGCATGGGACAACTTCGAGCTATGCGGGTGCGGTTCGGACGCCGCCTCAGTTGTCGCCCCGCTCGTCGCCTCGTCCTCGTCGGTCGCATGTGATGTCCCCCCCGCTCATGGAGCGGCCACGGTTGAATTCACGCCCACAACCCTTCGGGGGGCGTCGTAGGGTGGCAATGGAACCGGCGCGTGGGCCATTTGTACAATGGGACCCGCTGGCGTATAGCTGCCTACCTGATCGGTTACAGGCACAGTGGGGCCCCGGGGGCCCTCGCTAGGAATTTGCGGCCCAACAATTTGTTGCCCCCCAACCGGAGACGGTGGTGTTACCGATCGCCTCTGTGCTTGTTTGGGATTTGGCGGGCAACCCAACATACGTTCGCGCCCTATTAGATTCTGGAGCTCAGGGCTGCATTGTCTCGAACGATTTAGCGAAATTGTTGGGCCTCAATATAAATAATGTATCGCTGCCGAGGAAATTGGTCCCTGCTGGGGATTACAGGGCAACCCTTCACGGGTTTTGTGATGCCTTTGAACGAGGGTTTGCGGCAGCGGTTTATTTGCGAACCGTCACCTCCACCGGGGAGGTCGACGTGCGTTTGGTTTTGGCAAAAAGCAAGGTAGCGCCTATTCGGACAAGGATTACGATTCCAAACCTGGAACTGTCCGGGGCTGCTCTTTTGACCAAACTTTTGAATAACACTCTAACAGTGTTGCGTGGGTCAGTGGTTTTGGAGGATACGGTGTACGCGTGGACGGACAGCCAGATTGTTTTGTGCTGGCTGAAGGCTTCGGTCCATACCTTAGAGGTTTTTGTTGCGAACCGTGTCTCCCAGATTGTGTCGTCTGAGGTCCCACTGACCTGGAGACATGTACCAGGAGAATTGAACCCGTCTGATTGTGCATCCAGGGGATGTCGGGCTCCTGAACTCGTTAGACACCATTTGTGGTGGGGACCACCCTGGCTTGCCAGGAGAGAATCGGACTGGCCCCACAGATCCACCAAGGCGGTACATCTCGAGCTCGTGGCTGATCTCTCGACAGAGGCTTTCATTGCTTGTTTGGATAGGTTTGTTTCTCGAGGGGGACTTCCAACTTTGATCCGCTCTGATAACGGCACTAACTACATCGGTGCGGAACGATGCTTACGAGAGATAGTCAACTTTTTGAATGTAAATAAAGTGGATATAGGAACGGCCCTCTCCCGTCGGGGTATACAGTGGACCTTCAGCCCACCGAGTTGCCCCCACTGGGGTGGGATTTTTGAGGCCGTAGTTAAGTCAGCTAAGACGCACTTGGGGCGTATTGTAGGTCAGACCGCGCTGACTTTTGAGGAGCTCGCGACATTGTTTTGTAAGATCGAGGCCGATCTCAATTCGCGACCGTTGTGTCCGCTCAGCTCGGATCCAAATGACCTGGAGGCTCTGACCCCAGGCCATTTCTTGATAGGACAGCCACTTAACGCGTTGCCCGAGCACCCCTTCGAGGGAGTGAAATTGTATCGGTTGTCAGGGTATCAGATGTTGCAGCAGTTTACTCAGAATTTCTGGAAGCGTTGGTCGCTCGAGTATCTGCATATCTTACAACAGCGCCTTAAGTGGACTGACAAAACCAGCCCCCCTAGTGTTGGTGACCTCGTGCTGGTTAAGGATGCTAACCTACCGCCACTACGTTGGCGCAGGGGGCGCATTGTTAACTTGTTCCCTGGCAAGGACGGGACCCCCCGGTCTGCAGAGGTTCTAGTAGGAGGCTCGGTACTAAAACGAGCGGTAGCAACGTTGTCTCGGCTGCCCGTAGATTAAGGGACAGGTGGGTGCCTGTCCGGGCGGGTGATTGTTCGATTCAAAATCGATACTCGATCTATGGTTCCGGAACGGCCATTTTGAATTTGACGGAGCTGCCACAGAGCAGGTTTTTGACAACTGACTGACGACAAGCCCTCGCGATGGAACGCGTATTGGGATAGGGCATTGAAATTAAATCGTAAGCCATCTGGAATTGTATTCGGGCTCCCCTCAGGATTGTCTTATAGCTGAGTGTATTGTGGTTCTCCGAACCAGATAAAGTTCGTATTTACGGAAACTGTGCGCTTCGAAGCTGGCCTGCCAGCCATACCTGGTTGGCTGAAGAACCTGTCTACCAAGAAGAGCCTAGGGTGCACCCAGGCCTTGCAGAGAGACAGGAGTTTGACGGGAACGAAGCACAGACCAGGTCAGATAGAATCTATTTACTTAGCTCGGTGAATCGCCGACGTTCTCACTTCTTGACACCTGATAGCTACGCTACCTCGTAGCTATGGGCTCCTGCGAGGTCATTGGGTGCCGAGAAGCCTGAACACACATAATGATCCCACTGTTATTAAATTAAAATTCTATTTTAATTAAGATATTTTATCAAAAAATAATAATATAATGAATAATAATATAGGAATATATATATATAATATATAATAATGTAATAAGTATAGTAAATAATATAATACAATAAGAAAAAAATATTTATCAAACACAAATGTTAGATGTAAGCTAGTTATTAAGACATTGTAGTGCCCTTACAGGGTTCATTGTTGGATATAATTTTGTTAAAGTATACCACAATGACGCAATAAATATATGAGTATGAGAGAATAGGCTATCATTAAAGTTGTTTACGGCTTCGACAAATTACTTGCCTATTATATGAATATAGATAAATCATTTTGCTATTCAATTTGAACATTCAGTGCACAATCAGTTACTGTGGTACACTACATAATACTAAGCGAGTGCCTATAGTGTTGCTTACAATTTAGAGTACCGTCGTTAAGAAAAATACAAGAACCATTTTTTTTCGTTTGTGATTTTAATCGTAGTTACTTACGAGAATCATGGAGATGCTTTCGCTGGTTCATAAACGTAACTGTATTGAAAATTAAATAAAAATTATTCAGCTCGGCCTGGATGCTGAGAATAATACGGATGCGTATCATAAATTCATGGTTTCTTGTCATGATATTGATCGGGTTTAGGATCGGTTCGAAGATATTCAATCACAGATAGAATCCGCTTAATTAAAGGAGAAAAACACTACAAGGGATGAACATGCCGAGTTTTTGGCTGCTTTTAATGATCTCATTCGAGAAATTTTGGCAAATAAATTCGGCTTTGATGAGCAAAATGTGCCAAACAACGGAATCCTGCATGATTCTAAACGACCTGCGTCAACGTAGCTTACTGATACCTGCCGGTTCAATTGCCTAGAGTAAGCCTTCCTACATTTACGGGTGAATTTAAAGATTTAAAATCATTCAGTGACTTGTTTTGTTCGCTAATCGACCAAAATACATCATTGTCAGATGTGGCGAAGTTTCCGTATTTGCTGCCAAGCGTACGCGGTGTCTTAGTCGATTATTGGAAGGTTTGCCATTTACTGATAGTAATTATAAAAAAGTGGCCAAGTGAATTATATTTGTGTTGTTACTTTGTTGTTCATAGTGTTTGTATGAATGACAAAGTTATCTTTGCGGTTTTTAATAAATGTTTCATATCATAAAAGTTCTTATTTTAATTTGTTCAAACCAATTTTCGTTGAAAGTGTGCATTGAGATACACAGCATACATTTTTTGTAGATTTTTTTTACTCTAAAAGTTAGAGGGAAGGGGGGAAACACACAGTTTCCACTTTTGGAAGGGTCCGTCTCTTTAACAATTTACTTTGTGGAAAAATGATTTCAGGAACCTCAACGTCATTTTTAAATGGGGAATTTTAAAACGATCGAATAAAAAACGAATTAAGCGAATGATCACTGAGCGAATGGCCATGAACAGCCGAAAAACTTGAAATGAGCGAAAAAAACACTAAATTGAGCATTTTTTTCTGATAATAATAAAATTCAGAACGAGCTTTCAAAAAGTGGGCACTTCAGATATTAAAATTCTAACCGTGCGACCAAATTACTAAGTGAGCGACTATAAATACAGAGAGGGCAACTTCAATAATGGAACACAGAAAGCCAATATTGGCTAGAGTAGGTAATTGTGGCTAAATTTAAATTGGATTATAGGTTAGGTTAGAACTTAGAAGAAGCAACCCCGGAGCATAGGTGAGCGGAGCGGAGCGTATTCAAAGAAATAATAAAATTGGCTAGAGTAGGTTTTTGTAGCTGAATAGTTGTGACTTAGAAGAAGCAACCCCGGACAAGAGCGGAGCGTATGCAAAGAAAAGCATCTCATTTTTTTATTTAAGTAACTCAAATTAATGTTTGTAAGTTTCTGTTCTGTTGATTTCTCCTCACTCGCAGTCAGTCGCTCACTTAGTAATACAATAACTAAAAATATTATTTTTGTCACTTAAATACTACCCTTTTTAAAGACCTATCTATTGACACTCCACACATATAGGTTTGATGAATAAAATATTTTTTTGTTTCAGTTCGTATTATTTAATTAGCCCCCTTTAATTATTTAAATTTTAGTATACAAAATCGTAAAGCGTTTCACAGAATACATCTACATACCAAGTTTCAACTGTGTATACCTAATAATTTCTGCATAAAGCTACTGTGACATATGGACGGACGGACAGACAGGCTTAACGAAACTATAAGGGTTCCTTGTTTCTCTACTGAACCCTAAAAAGGCATGGGCGATTCTACAATAGAATTACAATAACGAAACGGAAGGGTGATTGCAATGCAACATATGGACGCTCTGTTCCATATTCCCGCGTTATGAACTCCATCCGCGCCGTGTCAGTCTTCTGACTGCTTTCGTGGATAATGTTAGTGCTCGGGATTTGTCAGAATTCCCGCTGAAGCAGTGGGATTTTATTCTGTATTGTATTTAAAAAGCTTGATTCGGAGGCCATAAGGAATTTTATCTACACACGTATCATAAACCTTCTTTACTGCGTCCAAAAATCGCACGTTACGACCAGCATAATACTATATATACTACTTGGTAAAAACTCATTTCTTATCTGAATATTGATACATTATGAACATCATGTATAATTTTTCGACAAATTATGACATTCCGATTTCGAACGCCGACGCCCGCCTGCATGCCGCCCCTAGTTTGTCTGTGAAGTTGGTACTACTGGACAAGCTAAACAAGTGCAGAGCAATTATCAATGGTCGAACATGGGGTTCCTGAACACATCAAAGAGAGATTAATATATGTGTTTAGATAAACTAGTTTATCTACAGACGTATCATAAATCCTCTTGTTATGACCATAATGTACAAAAATTAATCAAATTATGACATTCAAATTTCGAACGCCGACGCCCGCCTGCGTGCCGCCCCAAGTTTGACTGTGAAGTTGGTACTACGGAACAAGCTAAACAACTCAATGCCACAATGCCGGTCAAACATGCGGTTCTTGAACACATCAAAGAGAGCTTAAGACATGTGTGTAGATAAACTAGTGTATGTAACTGTACATAATTAAGCATTAAAACTCTCGAGTGATATTATTAGGAAACTTGCCTTCGGCTCGTTACATAAGCCCCTCTCGAGTTTTAATGCCCTCCATTATGTATCTGTCACATAAACTACTATCGAGAGGACGATCGATGTGAACCGGGTTCCTAGATTAAAGGAGCTGCGCGAGTTTTTAGATAAGGAGGTGGTGCCATGGGAAAGTTCGAAACCTGCGGTTTTGCCGCGTGCCAGTATTTCGCCGTCGATACTCGCACGCCTCGCCTTTGCTTCGAGAGCAGTTTCGCGCCCTACGTCGAGTTTAGTGTCCAATCCAAAACGTGCCACCGTGGAGTGCATTCGATTATGTCGTGTAGTTTATTTAAGAAAAATATACCTTATGATAGGTTTATGTTTGCTAAGCAATTCAAGTTGTGCTTAAAATGTGTGAAGAGCTTGCATCCTGCTGTCGAGGTGAGAGGTTCGAATCCCGACCGGGGAAAAACCATATCGAAGTGGCGTTTCTGGTTTCAGGGTAACCTAGTGTGGGGTCAGACGCAATGTATGTTCTGTATACAAATGTTTTTATTTATGTAATTAATAATTATCGATTGCACGTTGTGCAAATGTTTTATAACTTGATAAAAACGTTTAAAGACATGCGTATACTTTTTTTCTAGCTAGTAAATAAAATAACACTTCTACTTTTTTTACCGACATTATGTAAACATTGATCATTAGCACATGTGTACCAGTCTTCTTAAATATCGATATTTCACCGTAAGATTGTCAAAACCGTTAGTTGATAAACTAACGTTTTTTTTCTCGTTAGTTGGTCAACTATCGACAGATAGTAAACTGTAGCGTACTGCTTACTACTGCATACACTTACTGCAAACAAAATACTAGGGCAAACACTGCGGTAGCTTAAATGAAGACTAGAGACTTCGCTGCGCTCGCCCCCGAATAGTCTTCGTGTTAGGGTGACAGGTAAGAACAAAAGAAACTTAAATTCTAAACCCTGTCGGTCTGGTTTACTATCTGTGGATAGTTGATGAACTAACGCGTTAGTTTATCAACTAACGGTTTTGACTATCTTACGGTGACAGATATACAAAGTAGGTAAACTATCTTATGATTTTGTTGATAGCCGTATTTATATCGATACCTACCCCATTCTTTCCATCTATTTATTCTGGTAACTAGATTTACCAGTGGCGCCCTCTTTTAGGTAATAACACTTATTTCACAAGTATAATCCACCTGTAAGCCCGTCGGCATGCGATCCACACATCTACCACGCCTAGTTGGTAAGAAAATATGAATTAACGAGTTATCTCGTTACATTAAATCTGTGGGTGCAGCAATAGTCCAGAGTTTTTGGTCCAACTTCCTGAAAGGAGCTGAGCGCAGCGACAGTTTCTCTGGACGAAGTGAGTGCGATCAAAGCCTTGGGTTTGGTTTGGCAGCCCGTAAGGCATTTTTTCTCATACCAGGTGAAACCGACCTTAAATAAATAATAATAATAATGATAATAATACCTTGGACACTATTTACACACATTGATCTGGCCCCAAACTAGGATTTCCTGTATCTTGGGTACTAGACAACCCAAAACTTAACCATATAGTACTACAACGCTGTGTAAACATTTCATAACAGTGATGGCGGTGCCCTTGTGTTCTACGAAAGCGTTCAAGAACTCTGTTTTAATCTATAAGCATAAAGAGCAAATATGACCTATAAGAAAGTGATGTAAAAGACGACCCGAATGGCCGAGTCGGCAGTGACGCTGCCTACGAAACCTAGGGTCCCGGGTTCGAGTCCCGGTGGGGGCAAATATTTGTTTGATGAGAACGGATGTTTGTACCCTAGTCATGGTTGTTTATCTATCTAAGTATAATATTTATCTATATAAGTATGTGTATCGTTGTCTAGTACCCAAGATACAGGGAATCCTAGTTTGGGGCTAGATCAATGTGTGTAAATGGTGTCCAAGGTATTATTATTATTATTATTATTATAAACGTTAAAAAATGTTTTTTGCAACCTTTATAGTTATATCGCTATAGCAATTTCTAATGAGAATAATTATAATGAAAAAAATATATATATAACAAAAGTATAGAAGGATACTGCTCTATAGAAGTGATAACAGATGACTTTATTCGTCGTATTTGTGTTGTAATGGTTCCAACTGTATTCCTATAGTGCTCTAGTTTTAACAATAATAATAATACCTTGGACACTATTCACACACATTGATCTAGCCCCAAACTAGGATTCCCTGTATCTTGGGTACTAGACAACGATACACATACTTATATAGGCGTCCGAAAGGTAATGGTGTAGTATATTTTTAGAACCGGCCCATGAAGCCCTTTAATTTGATACCCCACACGATAAGTTTCAGAAAAAAAAAACACACAAAAAATTAATGACGTCAGAGCTCCCCCCAAGGGGAAAATCGAGAAGCTCTCGACAAAAAAAATAAAATTCAAGGAACACGTGTGCCAAGTTTTGTGAGGATAGCTTGAAAACTGTGGCCCCTAGACCGGAACTGACAGACACGAGACATAGAGACAGACGAAAGCAAAATCGGCCTCCTATCTTGTCGAAATGGAGCCCTTCGCTCGCATCGCTTGCTCGGTCAATAACAGAAAAGTGTAGTATTAGCATGGACGAATAAAACTAGAGGACTGACAACGTCATATAAAAAACCGGCCAAGTGCGAGTCGGATTCGCGCACGAAGGGTTCCGTACCACCGTTCAATGGAAGCGATGCGATGGCGTGGAGTGAATAGTTTGGATTTTACACAGCAAAATATTGTTTACAAAGTTATTAATAATTAATAATAATAATAATATAATAATACCTTGGACACTATTTTTACACATTGATCTAGCCCCAAACTAGGATTCCCTGTATCTTGGGTTCTAGACAACGATACACATACTTATATAGATAAATATTATACTTAGATAGATAAACAACCATGACTAGGGAACAAACATCCGTTGTCATCAAACAAATATTTGCCCCCACCGGGACTCGAACCCTGGACCCTTGGCTTCGTAGGCAGAACGGCTGACGACCCGAATGGCAGACTCGGCCATTCGGGTCGTCAACTTGGTTCATTTAAGTCAACTAACGACATGTTGTTATTTTAATATTGTTAAAGGCCCGCCCGACTTGAAGGTTGTGTGTATGTGGGTGCATATATATATATATATATATATATATATATATATATATATATACAGTGGTGGTCATATAATTAAGAACGATTTGTAGTACCAGATATTTTTTTTCAAAACTATGCTATGTGTACTTTTAAGTTCCTTCTTAAAAGTAATTAGTTGTGTTATGAAATAGCTACATCGATAAAGTAAACGGGATTAGGAGTAAATATTTAAAACATTTACTATTTTTTTTACAAATTTAATTGATTATCGATAATTACAAATTCAAGTAGTAAAAATGCTGGACAAATAATTAAGAACGATTCTTAAGCTGCTCGAGAGTTGTTTTCGTAGATACTTAGATTTTACAAATCACATTAAATAAGACAGTGACAATGTTAAAAATTATAATTTAATACATTTTATTCTAAGTTAATAGTTTGTAGCGTGACCATGGCTTTTAATAACTGCCTTACACCGACGAGGCATTGATTCTATCAATTTTTGACATTTTTCAAGAGAAATAGAGCGCCATTCTTCTAAAAAAACGTTATATAACTCAGTTAGGTTACCACATCGTCGATTTGAAACCTTTTTCTTGACTTCGCACCAAAGATGCTCTATGGGATTTAAATCTGGGCTGTTCGGTGGCCATTCTAAGACAGAAACTGATTGAGATGTGAGGAATTCTTTGGTGCGTGCAGTGTGCTTCGGATCGTTGTCGTGTTGGAATGTCCAAATAATCGGAAGTACGTCTTCAGCATATGGTAACATAGTTTCTTCGAGTATATTTTTGTACTGGAATTGATCCATGTTTCCTTCTATCAGTCTAACAGGTCCAACACCATGACCAGAGAAGCATCCCCAAATTTTCACATTTCCACCACCATGCTTTAATGTCATTTTTGTGTACTTGGGGTCGAATGCTGTATTCGGAGGGCGTCGAACATATCGTTTCCCATCAGAACATACTCTGTTAATTTTTGTTTCGTCAGAGAAAAGAACATTTTTCTACTGTCTTGCTGTCCAGCTTTCATACCTCCTAGCAAATGCAAGCCGGGCTTGCCTATGACACTGTTTCAACTTGGGCACCTTTCTTGCTATCCTTCCGTTCAACTTCGCTTCTACCAATCGCCTTCGGATAGTGCGCGCTGAGATCGCTGAAGGGTTATTTTCACCAAAGTATTATTTTTTTAACTCATTAGACCCCTTAAAAGGGTATTGTTTTGCCAAACGCACGATATTTCGATCGTCTCGCTGAGATGACTTTCTCTGTTTAGGTACACGAGGAATATTTAAAGTTGTTTGATGTGTGTTAAAATGCTTCACAGCGTGGAATATCATCGTTTTTGAGCACTGCAAATGATTGGCAATCTTTTTATATGACCAATTCATATCGCGAAGTTTTATTATTACTTCCCTTGTAGATGCATCACGACTTTTATTTTTTCCCATTTTTTTATTATGAAACGATAAACTTTTTGACTTTTACAGAACTAAATGGCGCCAAAATTACTCGAATAGTGGCCTAGTTACAGAGTGTTCTCTATTTAAATTTGAATAAAAAAATAAACTATCCAGCGTTCTTAATTATGTGGCCAGCCAGTAAGTTTGCAATAACATGTTAAGATATATTATATACAAAAAGTTTACTTATATAATAATATTGTTGAATTTATCATATTATAATAATAATGCTACGATTGTGTAAAACAGTTTTACGATACCGAGAGAGATACAAAACGATATGCAATAAGTGTTATTCTCGTAAGTTTTCAAATAGTCGTTCTTAATTATATGACCACCACTGTATATATGTACCTGTCTCGAAGTCATTCTCCTCCTTGACCTGCGCCCGCAGTGGTGAAGCTCCCTCATCATCATCATCATCATCGGCGGCGGCAGTCGTCTCCTGCTCGCCGTCACCGCCTGGAGAGATGTCGATGCAGTGAGCGAGACAGGTCTGAAGACGCTCACCGCGACTCCGCGACTCAGTTATAAACTTGTTCAGATACTGCCAACAATATTCATAAACATTTCTTACTATAAAGTACTATCCACTAAAGTTAAACAAATGTTTTAAAGCAAAATAGCTTACTGTGTTTAGAGGTTGTTTAGAGATCGATACCTCTTTAGGCTCTAAAATAACAGAACATAACATTCACATACAGCCACATACATTGCTGCTTGCCCCACACTAGGATATCCTGAGACATGGGCACCAGAAACAGCGACGTCACAAACATCTGACGAACCGAGTGGCCGAGTCGGCAGTGAGCCTGCCTACGAAGCCAGGGGTCTCGGGTTGGAGTCCCGGTGGGGGCAAATATTTGTTTGACGAGAACGGACGTTTGTAGCCTAGTCATGGTTGTTTATCTATCTAAGTATAATATTTATCTATATAAGTATGTGTATCGTTGTCCAGTACCAAAGATACAGGGAATCCTAGTTTGGGGCTAGATCAATGTGTGTAAATAGTGTCCAAGGTATTATTATCTAAACATTCAAGACCTAATCTTTCATTCTTTTGTTCCTCCCCAGCCAGGAATCGAACCCGGGACCACCACAGAGGTCCTGTTCATCATCCGTCTAACTAAATAGATGGTCAGCAGCAGAAGACAGAAACCGAGTTAGCCAAGCGCGGATCCAGGGCTAGTCTCGGCTGCCTAGTGATTATCATCATTAAGCTAAAATACTGATCATTTTTAGATGCGTTTTAGACATGGTTTTGTTGGTTTTATAGTAATCATTCTAAATGAATGGAGTCGCTAGTTACCTATGTGAACTGTCATTTTCAGCATGGGCCACCCCTCGTGGGTGTTGTGTAAGTCAACTAATACTGAGAGTCCTAGTACTCTTGTGTATGTTCTTGTATGAATGCACAATGGTCCACACACCTCCCTGTCGTCGCAGTCCAACAGTGACAGCAGAGTGGTGTAGGAGTCGCTCGCCTGCTCTCTGAAGTGCAGCCAACTCTTCAGCAGCGAGAGACACTCCCAGCAGAGCCGAGGTGATATACGCCCGTCCAACACCTGTCAGCAAACACAAAAGACACTGCATCAACCAACACTCTTCCTATGTGAAGTTCAGCCAACTCTTCAGCAGCGAGAGACACTCCCAACATACCCTAATACACTCGTCCGGCATCTGCCAGCAAACACAAACACTCTTCCAGTATGGGGTGACAAAGGCAATGCTGTTGTGCTCACACTTGGCCAGATATTCAATAATCTAGTCCGCATGACAGAAGCCTCTCTGGAGATATGTAGGTTTCCTTGCAATTATTTCCATCACCATTGTAATATAAATAATAATGATATTAACCTTTCTCATTGGAACTTGGCTTGCTGGAAGAGAAATTTGGATGAACTCACCTTTGTAGACAATTTTATGTAGGTACTTCTTGTTTTTTTTTCAAATATTTGTGTGCAATAAAGGAATAAGTAATTATGAAGAGAATCACGAGAAGCATTTCTATTGGGACAATATGGTCATGGAAAAAGACTTAAAAAAACAGATTGATAGAGATTTTATCTAAAACAACCTTGCACTACTGAATGCAAATAACCTAAATCCAAGTGGACCTGGATATCTCCCCACAATGTAAAGGACATCAGCAACGCTCATGTAGAAACACCAACCATTGTATGGAAAGGTTGTCGGTTACTTATTGATGTTCTGAGATATTATTATTAAACCTTAATTAAGAATATTCATTGCCCACTGAACAGTCTAGCCATTGACACAACTTCAAGACAGGGACACAACATGAAGGCAGAGATGAATACACAGAAAAGAATGAGACAAGGTTGGAGTGTAGATAAGGGGGCGCCAAGGAAAAAAAAACTTCCGCCCCCTTATCGACACTCTGACCCGAGACAATAATACATGCAACAACATCTTTGATTTTCTGTCTTGTCTGTCCAGTGGGAATGGCCCCTTAGAATTTGCATCTCCTGTGTGACAGGTGATAGTGTAATGTATATGTTCTAGACCATTTTTACACACTTTATGAAATGAATGATGAGCTTAGTCACAGAACTATCACTTGTCCACAATTCTCGGCAGGCTTGAGTCCAATAAGGTGCCTGAAAGTGATTGTAAAGTTGTATTACACACCTGCATTTTACTGAGGATGTTCTTGCAGTACTGCTTCAGTATGTCGTCATCTAGCAAGTGTGTAGTGCGTGTCGCACGCAGACAAGCTGTGCACAGTCGATGCACATTGTAAGAGTCCACTTCCACAAACTCAATGTCCTCAACTTCCATTTTGATCTCTTCCTTTGTCAAACAGACCCTCATTTGGATGACATTTCACTATTATACATATTATAACTACTGAGACTTTTGCTATTTGTGAAATAAATATTCATATAATACATTGCCTCCATGCCCACACAAGGATACCTGAGTTGTGGGAACCAGAAACAATGACAACATTATCAAATAAATATACAAGACCCAGGGTTTGCTAGCCATTAGGCTTTATGATAGTTTTCAATTAACTATGGAGTTTGTACTAAAACAAAGAGAGACTCTATTTGTTTTATAGTCTTTTACTTGTCCTGCTAAAATAATTTAGTCCTGCTGACCTGCTGACCTTTCCTTCCTTCATGTTCTGACAGTTCTGAGTGTCAGTCATGCGTTTTTTTTTGTAATGTTTTTTCCTTTATGGAAAGGCTAAGAGCATAAGCCCATACACCCTGGTCTTATTTTAATTTCTTTTCTTCTCTTCATATTGATTGAGGCTAAAAGCCTTGTCTTTCCGTAGGTATTTTCTTCAGTCTTTATTATATATTCGAGGCACATAGCCTTGTCTAACGTATTTATTCTTTAACTTCAGAATCCAGTATGTTTAGGTCAAACCGTGTTGTCAAATCAGGTATCAATTTTCCTCCAGTATTTATAGGTCACATCCGAGTTGTCAAATCAGGTAGAATAGGTCTATTCCGGTGTATTATTATTTTTCAAATAACTCCAATGGCACTGTTGATAAAATTATAAATAGGGTAAAATGCTTCTATATTCTTAAGGAGATCCTGAATAGAGCGCGGGACATCCAGGGCTTCTTTGTAAATGTTCAATAAGCTGTCAATGAATACTATTCTGTACATAGTCAGGTCATAAGTTCTGTCACTTGTGCAATATGAAATAATTTAGACATGTTTATTATTTATGTAAACATTTATATAGCAAAATGAACTTAATAAAACATAGATTCTTATGGTAATAAAGTTTATTCAAAATGACCCCCGCGATTTTGAATGCAGGCCTTTATTCTGCGCGGCCAGTCGTCTATCGCAGCACGAACGAGGTCCATGTCAATATCAGCGGCTGCCTTAATCAAGGATGCCTTGAGTGACTCCAAATCAGGATGAGGCTTTGAGCAGGCCTTTTCCTCCAAGTGTTGCCATATCTTGTAATCTAACGGACTCAAATCTGGACTGGAGGAGGGCTAGTCTTCGTGCCGGATGAAGTCGATTTCACGGGCCGCCAGCCAGTCTTGTGTGCTTTTCGCTCTATGAGCTGGCGCAGAATCTTGTTGGAATACCCAGTGCCTGTTATTAAACATGGTATGAGAAACAGGTTCGACAAGGTTCTTGAGGACTGTATTTTACACAACTGCATTCGTTTTTACGCCTTTCTCACAAAAATGTACCTCAGTTAAGCCCCAATAAGAGACTCCCAACCAAACCATGAACGAGGATGGAAAATGACCTCTTTGGACACGCGGAATACGGCTGCTCGCTTCTTCAGTGCTGTGTGCGTGCACCTTATCATTTTGTTTGTTGTAGCTCTCTTCCACGGTGAAAATTTTTTCATCCGAAAAAAGAATTTCCCGATGCTTTTTTCCCGCGTACCGCTTCAACAAAGCGCGGCATCTCTTCAGTCTCAGGTCCATTAAACGAGCGTCCAAACGATGTCCTGTTTTTCTTCGATATGCCCTAAGCCCTAAGTCTTCATTTAACACCCTTTTCACCGTGGTCCTGCTTAACCCCATCTGAAGGGCCAACAGTTTCTGCTTACGTATGGGATTTCTTTGAATTCGCGCCTTCACAGCTTTTATCACTGCTGGAGTCCTAACGGAGCGAGGGCGACCACTTCTTGACCTGTCATCTACACTAGAGTCTTCATTGTATCGTTTTATGGTACAATAAACGAATCTTTTGGTTATATTCAAATTATTCAGTAAGTCGAAAATCTGAATTGGCGCGTAACCGCAACGATGCAACGCAATAACTGCGACACGGTCTTCTTTAAGTGTCCACTCCATATTTAAAAATGAGGGAAATTCTAAAAAGTACACATTTTTATTTTCATGAAAAATTCGAAATTCGAATTCAATAAACTTTTTTGTGGCCAGCGTTCTAAATTCAAAAGTTTTTATTGTGTGTCAGAACTTATGACCTGACTGTGTATATTGAATTGAGGGCAATCAAAAAATATATGATTTAGAGATTGGTTTTCAGAATTACAAAATTTGGGGAAGGAATCATTTTCAATCTATGTAAATGTTCATTAAATCTGCCATGTCCAATTTTCTATGTAGATATTTTCCGACGATAAACCATGGTCTCTTAATGTCCGAGTTAATATAGCTGTACCATTTTCCTTTTATTTGTGTCGTTTCTCTCCAATGAAGCATCCATTGATGTTTAATATTCGTTCTAATGTCGGTTTTGCAATCTGAAGCTGGCAACTTAATGTTCTTGACAGGTATTTGGTGAATATTGGGGTTTTTTCTTATAGAGCTGGCAAGTTTATCAGCGAGTTCGTTGCCAGAGACGCCAATGTGAGATGATGTCCAAAACAAACTTATTTCTCTATCTTGATTGAGCCATTTCTTGAAACTGAGGTTAGTTGATTCTATATATTCTAAAGATGCATAAATGGCTTGAGCTTCTGCTGTGTATATACTTGCATTTGATGGCAATCTGAACCCATGTCCCAATTTATTGACAGGATCATAGTAAGCCATGGAGACGTTTTCGTTACATTTCGAGCCATCTGTATAAATTTGTCTAAACTCTCTGTGTTCATCCAATTTATTGTAAACTGCATATTTATCACTCAGTGTCCTATCTATGTGAATCTTTAACCCACAGAATTTGCTCTCATATGATCCTACATAAAATATTTCATTATTATTATTTAGTTTCGTACTTTTACTGTAGGATTTATTAAATTTACGCATAGTTAGCCAAACTTTAGAAATTGGAGTGGATCTATTTATTTCAGTACAGTATTCCTTCCAACTATTTAATCTTTCTAATTTAATAATATGTTTTTTCTCAGCCTGATTTTTTTTTAATTAATATAGTTTAAATAATAATAATAATTCTTTATTGCACAGAAAACACAATGGAAAAAATACAACGAACAATATGCAAAGGTGAGCTTATTTCTAAAAAGAAATTTCTTACAGCTAACCTGTGAGGAAAGGAAAAAATATTTATAGAGAGGTAGTCCTAGTGTACAATTAAGATTTAAAAGAAAGAAATAAAGTCAATATACTATCAGATAAATCACAATACATCCTACACAAACTATAAAATAAATTAATAGAATACAATAAATACATAGATACACATACATACTATAAGATACCCACTATGCGGAAGAGAGGAGATGCTGATTCAACTTTTTCTTAAAAGAGAACAAGGATGTGCAATCCCTAATAGCGCAAGGAAGTGCATTCCACAAACGTATTGCCCTTAACCTAAACGAGTGCTCGTAAGCAACAGTGTTGTGCTGAGGAATTGACAAAAGTGACACCGTGTGAGATCTCCGAAGTCTATCCCCAGAGAAAAGAAACTCAAAATGTTCACGAAGATATGCGGGATAGCGCGGATTTCTCAAAATATTGAAGAGGAAGGAGAGAATGTGCATATCACGACGAAGTCGGATCGGGAGCCAGCCTAATTCCCTGCGATATTGGGACACGTGATCGTACTTGCGGAGACCGAAGATAAACCGAATCCCGAGATTTTGAAGTCGCTCGAGTTTGTTCAGTAGATCTTCGTTCGCGCTGGCCCAGCAAACATCGGCGTAGTCAATTAAAGGCAGAAGAAGGGTCTGAACTAGCATGATTTTAGTCTGCCTAGGCAAGAAGTGCTGCAAACGCCGAAGGGAATGAAAGGATGCAAAGACTCGTCTGCTGACCTCACAAACGTGGGGCGACCAGGATAAAAGAGTATCAAAAACAACCCCAAGATTTTTGGCTTTCTCGCTGTACTTGACAATGGTACCGTCATAAAGCACGGGAGCAACTGACCTATGCTGCAACAAATTAAGTAAGTGCCGTGTACCCAGTATCATCGCCTGAGACTTATCCGGGTTGACTAATAGCCCATACGAAAGAGCCCATTTCCTGATGTTGTCGAGGTCAGCATTCAAAGCCTCTACAGACGAAGTCAGATCACACAGGGGAAAATGCCGATAGATTTGAAGGTCATCTGCATAGAGATGATACGGGGAAGACAATACATCCGAGATGGAATGGATGAAAACTGAGAAAAGAAGAGGAGAAAGGATGCCACCCTGCGGAACACCAGTAGAGAGCTTGCACCATTCCGTAGTAACTTCTTCAGACTTGATGCGCTGCTGGCGGTCTCTCAGGTAGGAGTCAAACCAGCGAGCCGAGTGTGAAGAGACATTGAGTGTTTTTATGATTTCAACAAGTATCTTTCACTAGGATCTTGTTTAAATATAATAAAAGCTTCCTTACTTTTTTGAACTGCATTACCACACTTTTCATTCCACCATGGCAGAGGAGGATGCCGGTATTTAAAATTGCTTCCTGTCAGTTTCGAGCTATTATTATTCATATTTGAATTTTGGGCCTGACTTCTAAAAATCGATTGATTAATAGCTTTATGAATGATATCACAATAGTCATAGTAAGACTGTAGAGGATCGCTATGGTTAATAATAAATTCTATAATCATAGTGTTGGCGAGCTTTGAAAACTTATTCCAATTTACTACCCGTAGATTAGGTCTTTTGAGTGCAGCTGTGTTATTTTGAGAAATAAGGTGTTTGTAGAAGAATCAGTGATAGTGTTGAACAAAATCTCAGTTATTGTGGGTAGATGATAACTTCCCAGGGGATCATCATATACTGTCCAATTGCAATTAAGGGCTATAGAGGGACTGACTATTGTTAAATCCAAACCATTTGGTCTCCAGTTATTTGTACCTACAGTTGTTGGTTGTGTGTCATTTAATATCACTAAATTGCATTCATTTACAGCGTCGAGGACATCTCTTCCACGAGGACTGACAGATTGGCAACCCCACATGGTGTGATGTGCATTGAAATCACCTGCTACTAAGCATGGTTGTGGTAAGGTATTAATAAAATTAACAAATTTTGTTTTTCTAAAAGTAGGACTACAATTTGTCGGGATATAAAGACTGGCCATTGATAATGAACTGTTATTAAAGATTATTTTGATAGCAATATTCTGAAGTGAATCATCAAAAAATGTTTTTAATCTACTGTATTGTATGTTTTATTTAATACTGTATTTAATCTACTGTATTGTGGCAATAAACACCATTGTGTTTATTGCCACAATCATTGCGTTCTATTGAGTATCCTTTAATATTTAAACGTTGTGTAGGCTTGAGCCAAGTTTCGCAAACTAAAGCTATGTCAATATTATTTTCATACAAAAACTGAGTAAAAATATGACGATTACATAACAGACTTTGAGCATTCCACTGTACTATCTTTAATTTGTCTGTGAATTTGTACTAATATTCTTGGTATCACTGGAGTTGAAAAAATCGCTTTAAACATCTAACACATTTTTAGAGGATATTGGGGTATCTCGTGTCTTATTTAATGTTATAATTTTTATAATGCTTTGCACTAAGAGATTCAGTGCCTTGTCATTTGATTTTAATAATGTCAAGAGATCAAGAGGCTTCTTAGGGCCGAGAGGTGGGAAATTTCCATTTTTGAATATGTCAGCGAATGATGGTGTCTGAACTTTTTGTCTGTTTTCTTGTATTTTCTTTTGCTTAATTGGACACTGAGCTGAAATGCTAACGTGATTGCCATCGCAATGGAAGCATTTGGCCTGTTCGATCGGAGTTTTACAAACTTTATATGAGTGGTCTTCTTTACAGATGGAGCAGCGCTCGGAGTTCTTGCAAAACTTTGCTAAATGGCCATACCTGAGACACCGGAAACATTGTTTGACTGGTGGAACATACGCTGAGATGTCATGCCGCCAACCGTCCAAATCTACGTAGTCTGGAAGAACTGACGTTGCGAAGGTGATGGCTACTGTCTGCAGCGGCTGTTGAATGAAGTTATCATCAACTTTGGTCCTTTTTGTGAATCTTCGAACAAATATTATTTTCTTGTAACTTGATAGCATTGTGAATATCTTTTTGTTTGTCAAGTTGGTGGGTACATTTTTAATTATACCAGTAATTTCAGTGCTTGAAGCTGGTATATTGGCCTTATATTGGTAGTCTTTTAAAAATGTAGCATTGTTCAAGAAGGCATTAGCAAGGCTGGCTTTTTCGAAGTATATGGCAATTTTGAACTTGTTCATTGACCTAAGATATTTGATTCCTTTATTAAACCTTTTGATACAGCTAGATATGGTATATCCGCATTGGAAGACTCTACGAATACTACAAATTCTGTAGCACCGGAATCCTCAGGGTATCGTCTCTTATAATCTGTTACCAGATAAGGTTTGTACTTATCTGCGCTTTCGACCTCTGACTCGGACGACGACGTGGAGTCTCCTTCACTTTTCTCTTCAGCCTCATCTTTTTTTCTCTTTCTTGTTCGCACCTTCCCCATGATTGGTTTCTTTTTATTTGTCTCCAGACGCCTTTTATTTCAAAAAACTCCGATTGATACACGAGTAATTGATGAAATTAATAAAAACTTCGAAAATCCCGCCTGGTTATTTCAATGGTTTCCCGCGCTTTTTCTCATTATTTTTTTGGTTTTATTTATCCCTTCAGGGAAAGGCTACGGTGCTAGGCCATACCGCCTTGTCTGTTGTGATGTCATCTTTTTAGTCTTCATAAATGTGTCTTATCTTCCAATATCTTCAAGGCCACATGGCCATGTCCTCAAATTATCCTATTTCGCTTTTCTTTATAAGCATTATTAAATATCTTCTTTCGAAGATCATCTGAAGGGGGTTTCTTGTTAAGGCCGACGGGCCATATCCTGATTTTCTTTTTCATGTTTGGCTTAGAGCTTAAATTAAATGTTCTCAATTCTTTTTCTTCTATAGTGTTAAATATAAAGTTGTAAACTGGTTGTAAATTGTTTTAAAGTTTTCATGTTTTCTTAATAATTTTCCATTATTTTATCAATAAGTAGAATTCGCTGAATGGAGAATGCAGCACAGTCAAAGAATATATGTTCTAATGTTTGGTCTTCTTCGGAATCACAATTGGTCTGTTTAAAATAAATCATTCTAACCACGGTAAAGTGTTTTCATTGTGTGAAGTGTTGTGAACTATAGTGACCCCTAAACATATTGGTGCCGAAACCCGGGACTGGACTTGTAAAAATCGTGAGTAAAGTGAGAAGTGAAAAATATTACAAGTGTACAGTGCCAAAGACTTAGAATAATCAGACTCAGTGCGATTCGCTAAAAATCACAAGTGTTAGAAAAGGACTTAGAAAATTTTACTATAAAACGTCTGGGACTTAGAAAATTTCGGAGTTCAAATCGTGAAAAAATTACAAGTGTTTTAGACTCACTGGACTTAGAAAATTTCGACGTT
The DNA here is from genome assembly GCA_949825045.1 of Argyresthia goedartella. Lineage (NCBI taxonomy): Eukaryota > Metazoa > Arthropoda > Insecta > Lepidoptera > Argyresthiidae > Argyresthia > Argyresthia goedartella. The sequence continues at coordinate 7,089,042 of OX463832.1, read as the reverse complement.
CAATTGTTAAAAAATTACAAGTGTTTTGTACTTAGAAAAATTACATCGCTTAATTTATAATTATGGCTGAGATAATTAAGGCGCGTCTTCGAAAGCAAGAGGAGTTACTTGAACGTGTAATAAAAGCACAAAATAATTACAAAAAGTCACCGAAGGAGCGACTCACCGCTACTTAGATCGAAACTAAAACTGAGGCTTTAGAGAAATTGTGGGAGTCATTTGCGAGATCGCCGCTTCATTAGATTCATCGGATAAGGCCAAACTCAAATATTTTGAGGACGATGTGTATTCACAGTTTGAAGAGATATACACCGATTATAAGACGAGGCTCAAGGATGATCTGTGAGCACGTGAACCAACAGTGCCTACTGGTAAATCGAGTAAAATGAATAGCACAGCTGCAACAACAGTCAACGAAACGCAAGTAAAATTGCCACAGATATATTTACCAAAATTTTCATCCGGTTATGAAGAGTGGCAAACTTTCCATGACATGTTCGAATCACTCATACACAAGAACGTCAACTTGAGCGCCGTTCAAAAGCTGCATTACCTAAAGAGCTGCTTATATGGAGAAGCTGAAACTCTGTTAAAAAATCTACCGACTACTGAGTTCAACTATACTGAGGCATGGAGTCAGCTTATACGTCGTTATGACAATAAACGTTTCAACACAAATGAGATTATGAAGCGCTTATTCGCTCAAAGGAATATAATGACCGAGTCACCCACAGCTTTGAAGTTGCTACTAGATACCACATCTGCGTGCTTAAAATCATTAGAAAATCAACAAATTAACACGAGTTCATGGGATGCAATAATCAACTACCTGATATTGACAAAACTGGATCCTGAGTCGCGAAGGCTATGGGAGCTAGAAGTGAGTAAAATGGATGCAGATGATGCCGTAAATACGATACCTACCTGGCCGCAACTCAAGAAATTCCTTGAGATGAGATTTAGAACCCTAGAGATGATAGAGTCATCCCATGTCTCCAACAGCAAATCAGCTGCTAAAACACCACAACACATCAATACTGCAAAACCACCTGCCAAACAAAGAGCCTTTCATTCATCAGTGCAAGACGAGAAGAAAAGTTATACATGTCCGATATGTTCTGGACAACATACACTGTACCAGTGTAAGCAATTTACAACGCAAACCCCTGAGAAGAGATCTGAGTACGTACAATCTACTCGTCTATGCTTTAACTGCTTGTCTGCAACTCATACCGTGAAGAATTTCCAAATACCTACCTGCTGTCGTCGCTGCGGCAAAAGACATCATACGCTACTGCATTTTGAGAGAGCATACAATCAAGATTCAACCACTGCTGGGTCTTCTGAGAAATCTTCTACTGAAGCATCAACATCGAGTACAAATCATGAGACGAGAGTTGTGGTTCACCTTGCGAAAGAGAGTCACCAGAGCAGAGTACAAAATAAAATCACCTACTGGTTATTCACAAATAGTTCGAGCCTTGATTAACCAAGGATCTGAAGCTTCATTCATCAGCGAAGCCACTGCACAGTCTCTGAACCTAAAGAGATCTGCTGTGAATGGCGTTGTGTCTGGAATTGGTGACGGTCAAACAAGAACCAAGAATATGGTTGCCTTCGAGATAGAGCCTTTACAGAGGCCTACATTTTCGGTTCCTGTAAATGCATTTGTACTAAAGAGATTGACTTCATTTCTACCGTCCCGAGCCACATCTATATCTGACTGGCCAGAGATCAGAAACTTACCTTTGGCTGATCCAACTTATGGGTCACCTGGAAAGATAGATATTATTTTGGGCGTTGAAGTATATGGCGAAATTCTATTGGAAGGTCTTCTTAGGCACTCTACGATGAGTAGTCCAGTTGCACAATGTACGCAGCTAGGATGGATTTTATCTGGAAAAATAAAAGATGTTTTTGTGAGTTTGTTTGAGGATCGCAAAGTAATCAGCATGCATATACAACAAAAAGAGATAGTAAAGGTCGTTAAGTTGTAAGGTTACCTTTCAAAAGTCCCAATCCAGAATGTCTAAATGGTGAGTCGAGAGAGATAGCGAGAAGAAGATTCATAATATTAGAGAAGCGATTATTAAAAAATCCGAAGCTACAAAAAGAGTAAGTACAGAAACGTGATTGAGGATTATTTGGAGCTGAATCACATGATCCAAATAACAGATAAGAGAGAGATAGATGATCCGTACGTTGTTTATCTACCTCACCATGCCGTGGTTAGAGAAGAGAAAGAGACAACAAAACTGAGAGTGGTTTTCGACGCTTCGAGTAAGGGTGTAAACAACGTTTCATTAAATGACAACCTCCTCGTCGGACCTAAATTGCAAAGGGACTTACATCATATTCTGATGAGATGGCGAAGCCATAAAATCTGCATCGTAGCGGACCTCGTGAAAATGTATCGTCAAGTTGTTGTCGCAGACCAAGATACAGATTTTCAAAGGATACTGTGGAGGTCTAATCCACACGAGTCAATCCAACCCTACAAACTATTGAGACTTACCTTTGGGACATCTTGTGCGCCATACTTGGCCGTAAAATCCCTCCAACAACTGGCAAAGGATGAACAAGCTAAATATCCACTTGCGGCTCAAATCACGCTACAAGATTATTACATGGATGACTTGCTAACGGGTTGTGAAACTACTGAGCAAGCTATCGAGATATGCCAACAAATGATCGAATTGATGAGAACAGGCGGTTTTGAGCTCCAAAAATGGTGTAGCAACAGTCGCGAACTGCTCGATCATATCAATAAAGACAATCAGAGAACGAGTCAGCTGATAAAGTTCAAATCGAATGATAGCATTAAGGTGTTGGGTTTATCCTGGAACAAGGCTGAAGATCAATTTGAGTATCATTTTCAATTACCTGAGACAGAAGGAGAATTAACGAAGAGGATAGTGCTATCTGAGATAGCTCGGCTTTACGATCCCATGGGCTGGCTAGCTCCATATATCGTCACGGCGAAGATACTCATTCAGAACCTGTGGAGATCAAAGTTATCGTGGGATGAGAAACTTACACCGCAACTCTTACTAGAATGGCAAAGGTTCAAGTCGGCCTTACCAAATATAACGAAGATTGTCATACCGAGATGGTTACAAGGCAGGTGCGGCGACGACGTAGAGCTTCACACCTTCGCCGATGCATCCCAATCTGCTTACGCTGCTGCCGTTTATCTGAAATCGACGATTAGAGACGGCAACACCGCTGTCAATCTGGTCACCGCTAAAACTAAAGTCGCACCTGTGGAGAAACAGATTTCGATCCCTCGCCTGGAGCTGTGTGCGGCGTTACTAGCGACAAAACTAGTATATGAAGTTTCTCAGATTATGGAGATACCTAAGAACAAAATTTACGCATGGTCTGACAGCACAGTTCTCTTAGCATGGATATCAGGAGAACCAAGTCGCTGGAAAACTTTTGTGAGCAATAGAACATCTGAAATACTTACCATACTAGATCGAGATCAGTGGAGCCACGTTAGAACAGATAAAAATCCAGCCGATTGTGCATCTAGAGGGCTACAAATTCAAGAGCTGTTAGAACATCAATTGTGGTGGCATGGGCCAAATTGGTTACAACGAGACAATTATCAACAAAGCACGAGGCATCATTTCAATACATCAGAAGAGACAAGAGCAGTCAAAGCTTTAACATCTACTGTACAAAAGAAAGATGATTTTTTGTGGTCAAGATTTTCGAATTTACCAAAAATGTTACGAGTATTGTCCTATTGCAAGAAAATTTTGAATTTGAGGTTACCTAAAGAGCAACGAATAATTCCATTCCAAATTGTGAGCCGAGAAGAAACTGAGGAGATACTAAAATTTTGTATAAAAGAGACGCAGAGAACCTATTTCAAGGAAGAGATCAACCGTTTGAGTTCTTGTCAGAGTGTCCCAAATAAGAGCCAGCTTAATACTCTTCATCCAGTTTTAGATGAGAATGGACTCTTAAGAGTAGGAGGCCGAATTCATGAGGCTCAAGTGAAATACGACAAACGTCATCCCATAATTTTACCTGGTGACAGTCACCTCACTAAGTTAATAATTTTGGATGCTCATCAAAAAACATTACATGGCGGACCCCAAATTATGTTAAACTTATTAAGGTCAAAATAATGGATCGAAGTTATGTGTTTTGCCCAAGGCCAGTGAAGATTAATGTTGTCTTCCATCATTTTCGTAATTGTTTTAGCGTTAAAGATTATAAATATTTTCTTATTAACATAGTGTCATTTTTTCAAAAGTTCTTCATTGTCTTTCTTTCATTGTTTTGTATAGTTTTTTTTTTTGCTTTCTAAAAGGACTACGCCTTTTGGTGGGCGGTATGTCCAAACACCGAGAATTCTAGTTCGACAAATCTCAACTAGATGGCGCCACAGGAAAAGTTAGCACGCGCAAGCGCTTGGTTCCCCGCAAAAGTACTAAAGGCTATGTCGATGTCTGTTTAAAATAGTTTCGACAGTTTCGACCGTCGCGCACACGGATCTCCGCTTCGCCGTCCCGCTGCAGTTCACCCGCCGCTTCGTGCGAAGCGGACGTGTGTAACACGCGCCCGTGCGCGCCGCGATCGCGATACCCGCGCCGCGAGAGTTCACGGAGGGGATTATCACATCGGGACGGACGCCGGCTCTGCCTAAGGTCGTGCCTGGTGTGTAACCCTTTCTGTGACGCCAGCTCGTCCATAGCCCGCCGCTATGGACGAGCCCAAAAGCCCTTCTCAGGGCTATAGTGCCAGTGACATTGTGCGAGTTTGTGCTAGTGATAGTGACGATGTCGTGTATGTGAACAGCCCGCCGCTGGGTGAAACCCCGCGTCGGCGCCGCGCGCAGCGATCGGCATCACTGGAAGGCCTGCTCCCTATCTCCACGTCGACGGAGTACGGGTCGCCCGTGGTGCGGCGTCCCGTGTCCCCGAGGGCAGAGCTTCAAAACTCAAACTCAAAACTCAAAACGTTTATTCTGTAAATAGGCCACAAGGGCACTTTCACATGTCATTTCATTTCATTTTTTACAGAACATTTGGTATTATTATCATATTATCAGAAAAAAAAAAGTACTTAATTATTGTTTCTGAGAGATGTAAAGAGTCTCAAATGTCATAATAAAATAATTAAAATATAAATAACAGAGATGTATAGTCTCTTTAGTCAATAATACAATGATAATAGGAGATGTAAATGGTCCCCACAGTCAACAGTTGTATAATTAAATTAATCTTTGGAGGTGTAAAAGGCCTCCAAGTGTCCAGTAAAAGAAACTCTGGCAGTGAGGATGCTCACAATTAATTAGAACAATTCAGTCCCAAGCATTTTTATCGTCTATGTACTCTTTAATACTGTAGTAAGCTTTAGAAATAAGCCTTTGCTTGATGTATTTCTTGAACTTATTAATTGATAGATCTGTCAAAGTGCTTGGGAGTTTATTGTAAAATCTTACACAATTACCCTTGAACGAGTTTTTTATTTTATGGAGCCGAGTAGTGGGCACTGCAAGTTTGTCCTTGTTTCTAGTATTAAAGTTATGTATATCACAGTTTCTTCGAAAGTTAACAATGTTCTTATGGACATACATAATATTCTCGTAAATATATTGACTATGGACTGTCAATATATTTACTTCTTTAAACTTATTTCTAAGAGAATCTCTATTATTCATTTTATAAATCGCACGAACAGCCCGCTTCTGCAGCACAAAAATAGTATTTATGTCAGCAGCACTGCCTTGAGCTGGACGAATTATATTTAATTCGGGCCGCTCAAGCCAACCTGTTTTCGGCGGGCCTACTTCGTGCCATGGAGGCATACGTCGCCGCAAGCCACGCTACCCTGTCGGGCAAGCCCACGGCTTGTATCGACGCCGAGCTCCTCGACGCACAATTAGTGGAGCAGGCAAAAACGCGGCCTTTGGTGCTGCCACCAACCCGCGGGACGAGGCGCCCGCGTAGCGAAAGCCCGAGCGACGAGCTGCGTCTCCGAGGAGATGGAAAGCGAGTCCAGCTTGCGGACTCGCCGACCCCGTTGAGTCCCAAGACAATTGCATTAAAGTTGTGGATTTTGTCGTCAACGTTGTCGCTCAAGATGACAGGGGGACCAACCGACCAGTGAGACATCAGACCTAAGAGAATTTGGTTCTGCTCTTCGGACACCTACACCCGTTTGCACTAAACATAAGAATTGCCTTAGTTCTTTCCTAACTTGTTTAGGCTGCTCCTAGCAAAAAAAATGATTGCACTAACCCTAAGACATTCCTAAGTCCAATCTGACAGTGCAATCAAATTTTGTAGCTAGGCTGTTCTTAGGATTAGGTGAATCTTAACTAGGACAAGCCTAACTTACGTTTAGTGCAAATGGGCGCTAATCTTATAGGAGAGGTGAATGAGATCGTTAAAGGAGAAAGGAGAGCTAAGTTGACCGTGAGAGGCAACCTTATTCAAGTTGGAGACGATTAAGATGTCTGGAAGAGAAGGAGTACAATGCGGTTGGAAATGAGTGGCCTCAAGTGGCAAGATGTGGAGATTGAATGAATCAACTGTGTACGTGAGTTTGGCAAAACGGGAATTGTTTTTGAGGAGTCAGGTGTCGAAATCCCCTAGGATGAGAGTGTTGTCGTAAAGTGAGGTCAAATCATTAAGAAGGGATTCGAAGGTGTCGAAGTAATCAACACGAAGAGAGGGGGTATCGGTATAGAGGACACCAAGCAGCACATTATTATTGATTTACGATTTAAAGAGCTCCTTATTATTCATGTGTTTGCTTATATTTATATTAATAAAGAAATTTAAAATCAAAATCAACTATTTTTGTGCAATAAAGTATATTGAATTGAATGTAATTGGGTTGTTGATTTTGAAATTGCCATTTGAGCAATTTAAAAAGCATGTTAAAGCGACTTTGTCGAAAAAGGGATATTACAATGTTCAAGATTACTTAAATGACAGGACTGGCTCAACACAGACCTTGCTGTTAATAATTTTGTAATTACTTATTCCTGCTTATTAATCATAGCAATTATTTTTTTCATATTTGTATTAGTTAAGCACAACCTATTTTTAAAAGAGATCTGTGGGAGTTTCTACGCCCTTCTTCTCCCACAGTGGTCCAATGTAGAGAAGAGGCAAATAATGACGTTTGCTAAGTATATGTAAATATCTACAGTAATAAAGAACTTTGACTTTGACTTTGACTTTGTTGCTGTTGTTTGTTCACATGACACATTTACTTAGATTAACACCATGATATGTCTTTCATGTAATCTTCATGTAATCTTGGTTATCATATAATCTCTTTTTTTTTATTTAAAGTGTACGTTTGCACATTCTTTAGATGAAAATAAATGGCTCAAATGGCAATTTATAATCCAGAGGTATTGTTGTAGTAGAGAATACTAACCCTTGAAATAATTGTTAACTTAGTCTTAATAGGGGTGCAATAGTAGTCTGTGCTTATTTCTTAGCTTGATTTTTCTAGGGAGGTATTAGTTGAATTATTTAATAATGAAAGCATTCTGCGGATAATTGAAATTGTGTTGTAATTATTTGTATTGTCAGGATCTCAGTGAGCTGCTACAGAGTTCGGTGTGTCGCCCGCGGCGGCTGCAGGCATGCTTCGCTCACTCTGTGGACATTGCTCCGAGATGTGAGGACCTGCGGGCGATGAGAGCTGACGATGATGATGGGGTGGAACAACTGTTGTTGCGGGTAAAGGTGGAGGGTGACTTTGACCCAGGTAAAAACCTTTATATTATGTAAACATGTTTTTTGATTTTCCGAACCAAGAATAACTTGGTTGTATTGAAGTAAAACTTCTTAGCGGACGTATAATAAATCGAATTTTTAATAAATGGTTAGACTCATTTAACCTCTCATCAGTGGCTATTTTTTAACTTGGATTTTCAATTGTTATTGGCGGATTCCGCCATTCCCACAGACAAGGGGTTACAATAATGAAAAGGACGAACAGTTTGAGGATTTTTAAAAGCGCATTGATTTTCAATTTCAAGCAAAATAGAGGAGGATGTGTCATTTATCCCCTAATCGGGGTGAGAGGAGCACACACTCCGTACTGCATCTACACTAACTACAAACTAAGTCAAGTCACTCAACTTACCTCGCACCATATCTTTAGAGACATGGAGCCTAAGATACTCCTGGTGCTGCTTTCGTCATTCTCTTTCGTTAATTTCGTCATTCGTTTCGTTGTTTCGTTCGTTCCATAACAGTTCAAGAACAACAAGTCGGACGCGCGCGCTAGCGAAAGGAAGTGTATTCGGTTGAATTAATATTTACGTAAAGTTAATGGGTACGAAGTGTAATGGCTGTGATTTGGCAATATACGATATACTTTACATGGAGTGCTCGCAGGAGAGGTGTAAAAAGTTTTATCACTTGAAGTGCCTTGGATTCACCAATGAACAGTTTGGGGAGTTAAGTGAGGAGTACAAGAATTCGTGGATATGCCCAGCGTGCAAGTGTAGTATTCCCAAAGTGCGGAATTCGGATACACCAATCAAGGTAGCTGTGATGCCTGCGATGAATGAGACCTTCACGCCGAGTAGCTTCGTCAACCTTCAGCCCCGGGGTTCACGCAACAAGGTAGACGCATCGAATGTTCGCAATGACGCGGAAATACTTCGAGTTCTCAAGGAGCTTAGGATGGAGATGAAGTCCCAACAGGATGAACAGGTGAAGAGCTTCGAGCGCCTTCAAGAACAGTTAAATGCGATCGAAATAGAAATGAAAGACCTCCGAAAAAATATGACGGTAGTTGACGAAAACACAAAAAAACTGGATCAAATTGAAATCCTCATACACAATCTTGGGCGGAAAGAAGTAATGGAAGAAAGCGTGGTACCGGTGGATAGTTCCGCTATCGGAAAAGAAGCTCCACTAACATTTGCGAAGGTATTACAACAACGCGATCAAAGGGTAACAAAAAGTTCGCCGGCAAATAAAAGTCAGGCCACGAAACTAGCGGAAGTATCAGTGACGGTCCCGCCTCATAGTGCTCCCTTTGCTCCAGTCCAACCCAGTGACGACGGTGGCATTGAAGATCGGCAAAAGAGCCAGCAGGGAGTTTGGGAAACGGTAAATAGAACAAAAAGAAAGTACCCTAGGAAAGAGGTAAAACAAGGAGGTTGTAAACAATCTTTAGAAATTGAAGGGACAGAACAAAAGAAATCCCTTCATGTTTGGAGAGTGAAGAAAGGGACAACAGTGGAATCAATGGTAGCATTCGTGAAGAAGATCTGCGGTAAAAATGCTGAAATAAAAGTCGATGGTATCAAACACAAACAAGAGAGAAACTACGAGACATTCATTATAACGGTTCCAGAAAGTTTGTATGAAAAATTAAGTGAAGATGGAAATTGGGCAGTAACTATAAAATATTGTGAGTGGGATTGGTTTTTTCGGAGAGACACACAAGTTACGAGATATTAAACCATTACAAATTTATTACCAGAACGTAAGAGGATTGCGAACCAAATTGGACCCCTTTTACGCAAGCATTGCATCATCTTCTGCAGATTTATTTGCTATAACGGAAACAGGGTGCCACGATTCCATCCACGACACAGAACTTATCCCACCTGGTTACAGCGTACTAAGATGTGATCGATCTGACGGCCGTAAACATGGCGGAGCGCTTTTAGTGGCCGCACCCGGAATTGAGTTGCGTCGAGTGTCGATACGGGGTGACGTCATCGTGGACAATCATCTGTTCGAGTTAGTTTGCGCCGAGGCATACTGTCGTGATAGGCATAAGGTAGTAATTTGCGTAACGTACATTCCACCGAAGAGTGCGGACAATGAATACTTGGTGATGTTTAGGATAATAGAACAACTATGTAATAAGTATAGTCAAATAATAGTGCTGGGAGATTTTAATTTGTATTCGTGTTCGACTAATCTAGTTAATTACAATGAATACTTGTTAACATATTGTGGATTAATTCAGAATAACGGAGTACGTAATTGCAATAACAGAATTCTAGATGTAGTGCTGAGTACGGGGGAGGTGGAGGTGTGCGTGTCGGCGGCGGACGAGCCGCTGCTGCCCGTGGACGCGTACCACCCGCCGCTTGAGTGCTCGCTGCGCCTGCGCCCGCGCGCCGCGCCAGCAATGCCGCCATCCTCGCCCGCCGCACCACCCGCACCGGCGCCCGCGCATGCTAGTCCGACCGCTTGGAACTTTAATAAGGCGGACTTTCCTCTACTATACTCTGCGATAAGAGACATAGACTGGACTCCAATTTATGACCTAGATTTAGAATTGAGTTTAAATTATTTTTATGACAAGGTTAATTCAATTTTTGACGAATGCGTTCCCCATAAAAAGCGAAGTAGCGCAAGTTCGAGATACAGCTATCCCGAATGGTACACTATTGAATTGATTCGCGACATACAGTTGAAAGCACGGTTACATAAACGATATAAATCGAGTAATTCCAGGTTGGATTATGAATGTTTTTCACAGTGTAGGGCTAGAGTGAAGAGATTGATTGAATTAAACCAAGAGCAGCATCAAAGTAAGGTAGAACTAAATTTATCAAAAGATCCTAAATCGTTCTGGAATTTTATAAAATCAAAACAAGGCACACGTAATGCACAAACGATTTTGAAAAACGGAGAAGTTCTGACTGGGGAGCGATGTGCAAAGGAGTTTGCCGAATATTTTTACTCGGTTTATAGTACAAGAACTGCTGATTTAAATATGGAGGCAGCAATAGTGGAAGCGGGTGACAGGAACGGGGCTACGCGAGTACATCTGGAGAGACTACAGCTGAACGAGGTGCAGCGGGCACTGAGGCAGCTCAAGCCGAAGAGATCAGCGGGACCAGATGGCATCCCGCCCTACATTATCAGGGATTGTCGCTTTGTATTAGCCGAGCCACTACTCCATATATATAACCAAAGCCTATGTACAGCGGTGTTTCCAGTCAGATGGAAAAAAACACGAGTGGTGCCGGTACCCAAAGGTCGAGCAGGACCGAGTGTTGAGGAGTACAGACCTGTTGCTGTATTATCAACTCCAGCTAAAGTGTTGGAATCCGCTATCCACCAGACCATACTTGCACAGGTGAGTCCGCAATTGTCCGATGCCCAGCATGGGTTCCGCCCGGAGAGGAGCACCACCAGCAACCTCCTCAGCTACATGGCGGAAGTAATGCCAGCAGTGGATAGCGGGCTACAAGTTGATGCGGCTTACTTCGATTTTAAGAAGGCATTCGACTTGGTCGACAATGATGTTCTACTGAGGAAGCTGGCAGGCTTTGGTTTCACTCCACATCTCCTTAGATATTTTGCTAGTTATATGCGAAATAGACAACAGTATGTGGAATACAATGGATTTAGTTCTGAACCATATTTTACGAAGTCAGGAGTAAGTCAAGGTAGTAATCTGGGTCCATTGCAATTCATATTAATGATTAATGATTTACCCGACGTAGTTCAGGACACAAAGTGCCTTTTATTCGCGGACGACCTCAAATTATCACTCGCTATAACAAATATAGAGGACAGTGGGAAAATGCAAAGGGATATCGATAGAGTGGTGGCCTGGAGTGCAGAAAACCAGCTGCAGTTTAACACCTCTAAGTGCGTCACAATTAGTTTCACTAGATCGCACACTCCTATGTTGCATAACTATGAAGTGAGTCAGACGCCCATGACAAGAGTCAGTGAAGTTAAAGATCTGGGAGTGACGCTGAGGGCTGATATGACATTCAAAGAGCACATAGTTAAATGCTGCAAAAAAGCGTTTAGGAAATTAGGGTTTATACTAAGAAGGGTGCAAAACTTCAAAAATATCAAAGCGATCACTGCTTTATACAATGCATTGGTGAGGAGTCATTTTGAATGCAATGCTATTATTTGGGCTCCACATGAACATAAATATATTGAAATGTTAGAGAAAGTGCAGAATAAATTTATAAGATATTTATATATGAGGCAGTATGGGGTCTACCCTGGCTATCCACTGTTATACCCAACTTTGTTTACTCTAGGCATGGTTGGGTATAACGAACTCAGAGTTAGGAGGGACCTGGCTTTAGCAACGTATCTTTTTAAAATATTACGAGTAAAGGTGTACAATGCGGACATGCTGCAGATAATGGGTCTGTGCGTACCAAACGGGTACGTGCAGCGGCGGTGGCGCCCGCGCTTACTGGCGGTGCCACACGCGCGCACTAACTTGCTGGGCAAGGCGCCGCTCACACGCGCACTCTCTACTCTAAACCTGATAGCGGACGAGATAGATCTGTTCTCCTGCGCTCTGAATGAATTCACAAGGGTAGCACTGGCTATAATAAGCTATAAAATATGAAATATTAAAGGTAACCGAATTATAATAGATATACTACACTATCACGTTAGGTTAAGCCTGTAAAGATAATGTAATTGTGGATAAATAAATAAATAAATAAATAAATATAACAACAAATAGGTACGGAAAGACACGAAATTCTGACAGTGCGGAGGGAACAAGAATTTATTATACTCGTAGAAACATAACTACTACTATGGAATTGATTAATATCAAGGTTCTTTCTGGAACTGATCTGTCATAATTGACCGAGCGAACGAAGCGAGCGAAGGGCTCCATTTCGACAAGATAGGAGGCCTATTTTGCTTTCGTCTGTCTCTATGTCTGGTGTTTATCAGTTCCGGTCTAGGGGCCACAGCTTTCAAGCGATCCCCACAAAACTTGGCCCACGTGTTCCTTGATTATTATTTTTTGTCGAAAGCTTTCTCAATTTTCCCCTGGAGTTGGGGGATATGACGTCATATTTATTTTGTATGGGATTTTTTTTCCAGAAACGTATCGTGTGGGGTATCAAATTAAAGGGCTTCATGAGCCGGTTTTAAAAATATGATACACCATTACCTTTAGGCCGCCTGGAACTCGACGTCTTAATTTTGCGCCTATTTTGCGTGACGTGGGTTGGGGGCACTATTCCTGCCAACCCAGCTCCTGTAGGAAGCCTAGCAGACCCTTAATGTTGCCGACGACTTTCTGGAGCGACCTCGACGTCCCAAGGTGTGTTGCCCGGTAGATGGCCACGCCGGAACATTCCAGCTGGACGTGGGTGGCTGTCTCCTCGACCTCCATGCAGGCTCTGCACAGGGGGCTGTCCGTGACACCTAGAGTGTAAAGCGTGTCCAGTTATCGCTCCGGTTACCAAGCGAAGTTGTGGTCTCTTGAGCTTCAGAAGCTTGCGCGACAATCCGGGTCTGATCATCGGGAGGGCCTGTCTGGCTTGCTTGCAGGTATCCAAGGTTGACCAATAGTGTTGGTGAGTTACCTTTGTGTGTTGTCGTAGGGTTTTCCTTAACCAGCTGAATGGCAATGGTATTATGGGTTCTGCAGCCTTATGGCGTAACTCTCTGAAGTTCATAGCGTGTGTCTATGGTTCATCTCATGCTCATACAATTTCATCGATTGCGGGGTATCACCGAAGGCTTCTAGGCTTCATTCAATGAGCTTGGGGTTGGCCTCCATTATGATGCTACTTGCGTGATACCAATTTGACAGATGAAGCTGGTGTAAGGTGTCAAACGTAAAAATCTATATGAAGTTCATAGCTCAGACGACTTACGCCATAAGGCTGCTGGTCCCTCCACCGTCTGTTCCGAACCCAACCTTGCCAGTGCATCGGCTGCGTCGTTGCCGCGCGAGCCACTGTGTCCCTTTATCCATTGCAGGGTGACAATACTGTGGTTGCATATCTCTGACAGGGCTTGGTGACACTCGTATATAAGCCCAGAACTGATGGTGTTGCTTTGTAGGGCTTGCAGAACTGCTTTGCTGTCGGATAGTATGCGGATAGGGAAATCCCTTACCTCTCTTTCTGCAATAGCTGCAGTAGCCATTATGATGCCCATGCACTCGGCTTGGAAGACAGTGTTGTGGGCACCTAACGTTGTTGATTTCCTCATATTTAGATCTTCCGAGAATGCCCCGGCGCCTGTACCTAAGTATAGCCAAAGGGTAGTTTTCGGGGTTAACCCCCATTTTTTACCTACCATTCTTCAGCACTGCCAAAATGTGACAGTCGCTTTGTCAATCTTGTTATTCAGATGTTTGCTCCAATTCAGCTTGTTATCTAGTAGGTATTACACCTAGGTACTTTAACTCAGCAGCAAATTGTAGCTCTGTACCAAACAACCTGGGTGGGCGATAGTTGCCCAGATTGCGCCTGTTAGTGAACATTACCATTTCCATCTTATTTGCGTTGACTGATAGTTCGTTGGTTGTGCACCAGCATTCTACGATCCGCAGTGTTGCTTGGGAGACATCACATACAGTGCTTGTGATGATTCCACTTGCCGATGATTAGTATCACTATATCATCGGCATATCCTACCGTATAATAGTGTTGGGTGTTCCGTTTGGTGATGTTGTTGTTGTTGTTCTCCACCAAGTTCCAAAGCAGCGGCGAGAGAACACCTCCTTGGGGGCATCCCTTCTTGACGTTTCATAATGTCAAATATTAAAGTTATACACAGTATAACTTATACAATGTTTTGTCTTGCTTACTAACTAATGTAAGGGTCTGTTCGATTCCAAATCGATATTCGATCGATGGTTTCGGAACGGCCATTTTGAATTTGACGTTGCTGCCAACCTAGCAGTTTTTTGACAACTGACAGACGAAAAGCCCTCGCAATGTAACGCGTATTGATTAGGGTATTGAATTTAAATCGCAAGCCATCTGGAATGTATTCGGGTTCCCCTCAGGATTGTCTATATAGCTGAGTGTGTTGTGGTTCCCCGAACCAGATAAAGTTCGCATTTACGTGGCCGATTGGTTTTTCCCACGTAACATAACCTGTGTTGGAACACTGTGCTCGTCGAAGCTGGCCTGCCAGTCATACCTGGTTGGCTGAAGAACCTGTCTACCAAGAAGAGCCTAGGGTGCACCCGGGCCTTGCAGAGAGACAGGAGGTTGACGGGACCGAAGCACAGACCAGGTTAGATAGATTCATAATTAATAGCTCGGTGAATCGCCGACGTTCACACTTCTTGGCATCTGATCGCTACGCTACCTCGTAGCTGATGGGCCCCTGCGAGGTCATTAGGTGCCGAGAAGCCTGAACAATTTGGTAGCAAGAGCGTGGTTTCCTGAGATTTGCAGCCGTCAAGGGCTCCAGGAACCCACGATTTGGGACTATCAATCTGTAGGTATAGGCGGTTATTAGCTAACTTGGTGTTGTTCCTGTATCCACATAGATTGGTAGTATTGTAAGCTATAAGTCTATTGCTGGTAGTAGACAGACAGATATTACAGTTTTCCCTAAATGACCAGTTGTACTGAGATGTGACTCAGAATAGTAGGTACCCAACTTAGGTACATTGTAGGTGAATTGAAATTTGCATTGAAGTACCAGTTAGTCAATCTATTAGTGGTCTAGTAATGCTAATGAATGTTTGGTTAACATAGGTAGTTACATCTATTGATAGCAGGCTATTACATTGTTTTCAGTTTATAGCAATTTATAACTTGAACTAATATTGACTATCTGTGTGTGTTATAATGATAAAGGGAAACTAAATTGTATTAACAGAATTTATATAGATATAAAACTCGGTTCCTATTGTTTAAGGAAAACAGCATTGTTTAAGTTGTGGTTTAGGGTTCCCTCGTTTGGGTTGTATACTGGAGGGTCCAATATAATTGAGTTACTGCAAATTGTGAGTAAGTATCGTTCCGATCATGTCGTTATCTGAAATCCAGAAGGGTGTTTCTAAGGAACTCAGATGGTTTTCCTCCGCACACGGTCTGATAGACCGTTTAGATAGGCATGATGTGGTATTGGAGCGGTCTATGGACGTTAAGGAACGTTACAATAGGGTGCTCGAATTGTCCGCGCAGGCGGAATCAGTTGATGGTTGCGCACCTGACAGGCTGTCACGGTTGCTAGGGGATGTCGACCAATGTATGGAGATGGCAGCTGCTATCACGCAGAAGGCTGCGGACATACGTAGACAGCGCGAGTCCAGCCATGGTGGTGACATTGAAGCACCTCTGCCGCTTCAGGGTTCGGGGTCCAGGTTACCTGCCATAACTCTGCCTACCTTTGACGGAGTGTCCGGTGAATGGATGAGCTTCATCAATCTGTTCGACAGTTTGGTGCACATGCGATCGGACATTACCAAGTCTGTCAAGATGGCTCAGCTGGTGGCAGCATTGAGGGGTGAGCCTAGGGAGCTGGTCGCTCATTTAAACAGTTACGGAGGGTAACTATGAAACGGCCAGACAATTGTTGGTCAGACGTTACCATAACAAACGGAGGTTGGCCGATGCCCAACTGAACCGTTTGTTTAGAATCCCGGTTGTGAACAAGGTCGGGGCCATACAGACGGAGGTTTTGAACCCATTGTTGTCCGTCACCAAGGCTCTAGAGAATCTTGGACTTCCGGTTGGTGAATGGTCGTACCTACTGCTGTACATTGTACTTTCACGCCTACCCGCTGACGTGCAGACTCGTTTCGAACAGTCTCACGGGAGGTCGGCCGAGGACCTGCCCGCCTTCTCCGACTTGGTCGGATTCTTGGAAGAGGAGGCTCGACGGGCAGAGAATTTGGGGTTGACGGTCACCCATCCTTCGGAGCCACAGAGAGCTGCCGGGAGCGCTGTGAGTAGGGGCTCTCCGACGAGGAAGGACCGCACCAACCGGCAGTCATATGGGACTGTGAGTGCATTGACCCCACATAGTGAGACCTGCCCATGTTGTAGGCAGATTGGCCATGCTGTGGCCAATTGCAATAAGTTCGGGGAACTTAGGGTTCAGGGACGGCGCCGGATGGCCAAGCAGCGGAGCTGGTGTTTCCTGTGCCTCGGGCCACACATGGCTAGGTACTGCACGCGCACAAAAATGTGCGGATATTGTGGTGGGGCCCACAACAATCTGTTGTGCATGAACCGGTCCGGCCAACAGCCACCACAGGGCCGTATCCAGGGTGACACGGCATGGGGCCCTGAGAATTCGTTTGCGACTCGGAGCGCAACTCAGGGGCCAACGTCCCCACCTCCACAGGGCCGTACCCAGGGTGACACGGCATGGGGCCCTGAGAATTCGTTTGCGACTCGGAGCGCAACTCAGGGGCCAATGTCCCCACGTGCACAGGGCGGTACTAGGGTGCAGGGCCGCACTCAGGGTCATCACATGGGGGGCCCTGAGTTTTCGGTTGCGACTCAGCATCCGACTCAGCGGGCAATGGGGCCACAAGCACGCAGCCACCCAGGGGTGCAGGGCCGCACTCAGGGTCATCACATGGGGGGCCCTGAGTTTTCGGTTGCGACTCAGCATCCGACTCAACGGGCAATGGGGCCACAAGCACGCGGCCACCCAGGGGTGCAGGGCCGTACTCAGGGTCATCACATGGGGGGCCCTGAGTTTTCGGTTGCGACTCAGCATCCGACTCAGCGGGACATTGGGTATGTTGAGCAGGCCGTAACGGGCGGGTGGCATGGGACACCTTCGAGCTATGCGGATGCGGTTCGGACGCCGCCTCAGTTGTCGCCCCGCTCGTCGCCTCGTCCTCGTCGGTCGCATGTGATGTCGCCCCCGCTCATGGAGCGGCCACGGTTGAATTCACGCCCACCCCCCTTCGGGGGGCGTCGTAGGGTGGCAATGGAACCGGCGCGTGGGACATTTGTACAATGGGACCCTCTGGCGTATAGCTGCCTACCTGATCGGTTACAGGCAGAGTGGGGCCCCGGGGGCCCTCGCTAGGAATTTGCGGCCCAACAATTTGTTGCCCCCCAACCGGAGACGGCGGTGTTACCGATCGCCTCTGTGCTTGTTTGGGATTTGGCGGGCAACCCAACATACGTTCGCGCCCTATTAGATTCTGGAGCTCAGGGCTGCATTGTATCGAATGATTTAGCAAAATGGTTGGGCCTCAATATAAATAATGTATCGCTGCCGAGGAAATTGGTCCCTGCTGGGGATTACAGGGCAACCCTTCACGGGTTTTGTGATGCCTCTGAACGAGGGTTTGCGGCAGCGGTTTATTTGCGAACCGTCACCTCCACCGGGGAGGTCGACGTGCGTTTGGTTTTGGCAAAAAGCAAGGTAGCGCCTATTCGGACAAGGATGACGATTCCAAAACTGGAACTGTCCGGGGCTGCTCTTTTGACCAAACTTTTGAATCACACTCTAACAGTGTTGCGTGGGTCAGTGGTTTTGGAGGATACGGTGTACGCGTGGACGGACAGCCAGATTGTTTTGTGCTGGCTGAAGGCTTCGGTCCATAACTTAGAGGTTTTTGTTGCGAACCGTGTCTCCCAGATTGTGTCGTCTGAGGTCCCACTGACCTGGAGATATGTACCAGGAGAATTGAACCCGTCTGATTGTGCATCCAGGGGATGTCGGGCTCCTGAACTCGTTAGACACCATTTGTGGTGGGGACCACCCTGGCTTGCCAGGAGAGAATCGGACTGGCCCCACAGCCATGTAGTAGTATCTTCGGATCATGGCCCCAGAGCGGCCGTGCATGTTACCCAGAAGGCTGAGGACCCTGACGCCGGGTTTCTGCTGGACCGGTATAGCTCACTTGACAAGTTGATAAACGTGTCCACTTGGATTAGGAGATTCGGTCGAAATTGTCGTACTCCTCGCGATCAGCGAACGTTGAACCCTATTCTGACTCCGGCAGAGCGAAACGAGTCGCTACTGAATTTGGTCCGGTTGGTACAGTCCTCGAAGTTTGGGGCAGAATTGGAGATCATACGAAGTGGACGTTCGAAATTGAAGGGAGCCGTCGCGCGTCTCAACCCCTTTGTTGATTCGACCGGGTTACTTCGGGTAGGAGGAAGATTGCGCAATGCGAATCTGTCGTATTCGGCTCGTCACCCACTTCTGCTCCCCAAGGGGGGACAGTTAGTTGAATTGCTGGTGACTGATCGTCATATTAAAAACGCGCATGCCGGCTGTAACGCGTTGTTGGCCACGCTCCAGCGGGAGTTTTGGATCTTATCTGCCCGCCGTGTCATACGGAACATCGTGTTTCGGTGCATGCCTTGTTATCGACTTAAGGCTGCCACGATGCAACCTCTCATGGGGGACTTGCCCCCTGATCGTGTGAATGAGGTCAGACCGTTTTCAGGTGTTGGTACGGATTTTGCCGGACCGTTTATGGTGAAGAGTTCACGATTTTATTTTTATTTTTTATTTTATTGCATAAGTACACAAAACAGAATACAGTTATTTGATACACTTGTACATCACTATGACTTATCTGCACTGAACTGTAGTCCAAAATATGTATACATAACTATCTTGTTTATTTATATTAACTACTAATTCTTAATATCGCTCTGACAATCAAATCGAGTGTGACACTATACTATTGGCTGATATTTTTGAGTTGGTTTTATTCATATAACTGATCAAGTTACACAGATAAATATAAACTTAGCACAGACAAATATTTTTCAAGAATCCTTTTAGGAAGAGGATGAGGATAGTTTTGATAGAATCAATTTAATTGATTTATTAAATTTATGAGGCCTAGACTCGAAAATATCAAGTTCAGGGTGATTGCTGGTGAGATCATTGTAAAGACGGCTCATTCTGGAGATTGGGTTAAAGTAAGAGGTATTGTTTTTGAAATTTTGCAATTGAAATGGTCTGTATAAACGTGATCTGGTGTAGCAGTTAATGCTAAGTTTATTCAACAGGAATGAGGAATCAATTCTGGAATGTAAAATTTTGTGAAGTAGTTTCAGATCGAGTAATTTTCTTCGGTTTTCCAGGGACAACAGTTTAAAGTGATTAAGACGCTGTTCATAATTCAAAAGACTCTTATTAAGGTTGAAACGATATGAGAGTATTTTTAACAGTTTATTTTGAACACTATCTATGTTATTTATGTGAACTGCGTAAAAGGGTGACCATATTTGGCACCCGTATTCCAAAATACTTCTGACAAGGGATTGAAAAAGATATAATAGACTAAAGGGGTTTTTGAAGTCTTTTGTGTTTCTTGTGATAAAGCCTAGAAGTTGACGAGATTTTTTTATAATGTGTTCATAGTGTTGCCGGAACGATAACTTTTCGTCAAATATAACCCCGAGATCCCTCGCGACGGTTTTACGCTCTAATGCTTTGTCATTAAGTATGTAGGAATATGTAATTTTATTTTGACGCTTTTTAGTGAAAGTGATGACAAAGCATTTATCTACGTTAAGATTCATTTTGTTATAGATACACCAGTCGCTTAGGACACGCAGGTCATTCTGAAGGTTGACACAGTCAGTAATGTTGTCTATTTTAGCAAATACTTTGAGATCGTCAGCGTATAGAAGAGACTGGCTTGAGATCTTACTGACAAGGTCGTTAATAAACATAATAAACAGTAAAGGCCCTAGATGAGAACCTTGCGGAACACCTGAGGTTACCGATACCGGCAAAGATGCATACCCTTTAATGGCAACAAGTTGACTTCTTTTCTGTAAGTATGAACTAACCCAGCGTAGTAGACTACCATGGATGCCAAAGGCAGATACTTTAAGACATAATATAGAATGATTAACTTTATCAAAAGCCTTGGAAAAATCAGTGTATATAGCATCAACTTGACCGCCGACAGCAAAGGAAGAACATAAGAAATGATTATACTCCAATAGGTTACTGATTGTGGATCTCTCTTTGATGAATCCATGTTGTTTGTCTGAGAGATATGGCTTCACCTGACTATAAATACGATTGTAGACGAGAGATTCAAACAATTTTGCAAAACATGAAAGAATACTTATTGGTCGATAGTTTTCGCATTTTGATTTATCACCTGATTTGAGTACAGGTATGATATGTGCAATTTTCCAAACATTAGGGAATGTTCCAGAGTTGAGAGATTTATTAAATATTATGAAAAGAGGCATACTAAGTTCAGCTGCACACATTTTTGTGAAGGAAGGGGGAATACCGTCTGGTCCGGCTCCCTTATGAGAATCTAGATTTTTGATTTTACATAAGATTTCGTCTCTCTCCACCACGACCTCTGACAAAGTACTGCCCACATCAGTAGTTGGGTCACTAATGTATCTAGTCTGAGAATGATCTGAGTTACCATCCCTGACCAAAACCGAAGCAAAATACTCAGAAAATAATTCACATATACCAGATCCTTCAGATGACGAATGCTGTCCATAACTTACAGTCTGAGGAATGGATGCATGGCCCTTTTTACTGTTAATGAAGCGCCAAAAACTTTTTAAGTTATCATTTAAAGACTCCTCAACAGAAGCAATGAAGTTGTCATAACATGACTTTGTGAGTTTTTTACATCGGGCCCTTAAAAGAGAGAATGTATCGTAATCTCTAGGATTTCCATACATCTTAAATTTACGGTGGAACTTATTCTTTTCTTCTAAACAGTGTTTCAGAGATGGACTGTACCAAAGAGGGTAGTTATTACAACGAGATCTTGACAAGGGTGTATGTTTCTCAATAATTTTGTTCAATTCATGATAGAAAATTTTCACGCAGTCATCAATGTCAGGGGTATTTAAAATTTCGTGCCAGACAATGTTATTTAAGTCGTTTTTTATTTTACTATAGTCACATTTGTAAAAGTTAGGATGCTTAGCGTGTTTATTAGTTAAGGTATTGGTGATATTAATATGTGAGGCATCAATGGCAATAGCAGGATGGTGTCGATCCAGGCGAGTCAAGACATCAGCACCATACACCTGGACAGAGTTAAGGGTAGAAAGCACAAGGTCAAGATAAACATTGTTGTGGTTTGGAATGTTCTGGTGCTGGGTCAAGTTGCAAATAGATAGTGTTTCCATTAGCATTCTGGCTTTATGGTCTAGTGGCTCACTTGGGATTAATGATGTGAAATTAATGGACCTAGACCAAGCTAAATTGCGCGTATTGAAGTCACCAGCAATAAGAAATTCATCAAAGTCTCCTGATCTTAGAATATTAGATTGGAGATTGTCATAAAATGAATTCAAATCGTCTATCGTCAAATGTTGCGGCAGATAGCAGACGCAGATATTTAAGTTGGATTTATTTTTGAAATCACGTATACTGATCCAGACATCCTCAACCGTGCTTTCCCAAGATGCTTGACGAAGGACATTTAGATGCTTTTTGGTGGCGATTAATACGCCCCCACCTTCACCCTTTCTTATGTTCGCCTCTTGTCGGTCTCGACGAAAAATATTATAGCGATCATCCAATATCTCACCGTCAAACACCCCAGCATTGAGATTCGTTTCGGTTAGGCAAATTACATCATAGTTTAGATTTATAGCGTTTAAGTAAAGTTCAGTAAGTTTAGATCGTATACCATTAACGTTTTGATAAAATATAAGAAGCATTTAAAATATATATACTTACTACATGTTAGAATTATAAAAGACAGGTAAATTTAATACGACTTAAGCTAATTTAGTTAGAATATCAATATTTTTGACAAGAACGTGAGGTGCACCATCTCCTTTACGTAGATACACCTGGCCGTTGCGAGCCCAAGCATATTTATAGTCGTTGTCTTTCTTGAACTTGCGTGCAGCAGCGTACAACTGTTTCGTCTCGGGAGAGAGGTGTTCTTTAACATAGATCCTGGTAGCCGCAACAGAGAGTCCTATGTGGGTCGAGTTGAGCAGGTTGTCCGGATTGGCTTTATTAAAGCGGTATACAGCGGAGATGATATTATCCCGTACACGGGGTGAGGTGAGCGTCACTAGTATGTTCCTCGGGCGCGAAGAGGAAGCATCCATCTTGGCGACTCTGCGACAAGCTCGGATTACGTCATCATTAATAGGATTATCGATAGAGTGACACAATTCCTTAAATATTTTCAGAACGTTTTCGGTACGAGCCTCTGGAACAGCTTGAATTTCCAAATTCAGGTCGCGGGACATCTTCTCAATACTAGCGAGTCGACCGCTCAGTTGACGAATCTGTAGTTGAAGCTCGGAATTATCTGTATCAAGCTTCCTAATTATCTTTTCTTGATCCGAGATTTTCGACTTACAGTCATTTTGCTCTGCAGACAGGAAATCAGTTGTTTCTGTAAAATCAACTTTTACTTGCTGAATGGTAGTGTTAATCTCTGAGGTTACCATTATTTGCATATCAGATTTAAGAGTTTCGCGGAGATTCTGCATGAATGTCGAGGAGGGAGATAGTTTGCGATCTAACAGGTCACTGATTTGTTCCAAGGAAAGTTGACTCGATGCGGCGGGCGGAGAACCATTACTTGGGAGTCGGCGCTTTTTACGACGGAGTTGGTTGACATTTTTATCTGTCCCAATTAAAGTCAAGTCAGGTTCTGATTGAATATGTGAATTACCAGTCTCACTCAGACCAGAGAAGCTATTATTGCATAGCGGTGCAGATGCAGTTTTCGGCGGGGAGCGTTGAATCATGTTGAGGATATCAAAAAGCAGGTATATAAATAATAGTAAGCAGCATACAAAATAAAAAATGCATAAGCTAATCGCACTTGCAAACTAGCAATCTGGAACTCTCTGTGACTGGTACATTCGAAGTTGCACTTTAAAGAGTAATTTTTCACTTGGGCCTTCCACTGCCCTCTGGTGTCGAGTAGCTTAAGTAGTTAGTCTTCCCAGAGTAGATCATTGAAAACAACTGCGCAATAGATTGTAGATTGCGCTACTGGACCTGTTATTCACTGGTAGATGGCGTTACCAGCGCGGATGACGAAGAATATTTTATTTGAGTTTTAGGTTATGTTATTACAAGAACTTATTTTAATGTCTATGAACTGTATTTCATCGTCAATTATGTTCACTTAACACTTTACACTGACCGGGATGTTGACTTGTGAAGTTTTGCACTTGTTTTTCGCAATGTTTGATCGTTGGCATCACAATACTGTTGGCCGTATTTTACGCTTTGCACGTCGATTTACACCAAGATTCAAAGGTACGCAGGTGGATCGTCGCTCAAAGGTTCATCACAATCAATTTTATTCCGATTTATTCACTTATCACATCAAAAATAGAAATAATTTACAGAGCTATGTTTACTTGGCGCCAGTGTTGCCAGTCCTCTACCGCTAAGCAATACAAGGCGTACCTATGTGTGTTTGTTTGTTTATCCACCAAGGCGGTACATCTCGAGCTCGTTGCTGATCTCTCGACAGAGGCTTTCATTGCTTGTTTGGATAGGTTTGTTTCTCGAAGGGGACTTCCAACTTTGATCCGCTCTGATAACGGCACTAACTGCGTCGGTGCGGAACGATACTTACGAGAGATAGTCAACTTTTTGAATGTAAATAAAGTGGATATTGGAACGGCCCTCTCCCGTCGGGGTATACAGTGGACCTTCAGCCCACCGAGTTGCCCCCACTGGGGTGGGATTTTTGAGGCCGTAGTTAAGTCAGCTAAGACACACTTGGGGCGTATAGTAGGTCAGACCGCGCTGACTTTTGAGGAGCTCGCGACATTGTTTTGTAAGATCGAGGCCGTTCTCAATTCGCGACCGTTGTGTCCGCTCAGCTCGGATCCAAATGACCTGGAGGCTCTGACCCCAGGCCATTTCTTGATAGGACAGCCACTTAACGCGTTGCCCGAGCACCCCTTCGAGGGAGTGAAATTGTATCGGTTGTCAAGGTATCAGATGTTGCAGCAGTTTACTCAGAATTTCTGGAAGCGTTGGTCGCTCGAGTATCTGCATATCTTACAACAGCGCCTTAAGTGGACTGACAAAACCAGCCCCCCTAGTGTTGGTGACCTCGTTCTGGTTAAGGATGCTAACCTACCGCCACTACGTTGGCGCAGGGGGCGCATTGTTAACTTGTTCCCTGGCAAGGACGGGACCCCCCGGTCTGCGGAGGTTCTAGTAGGAGGCTCGGTTCTAAAACGAGCGGTAGCAACGTTGTCTCGGCTGCCCGTAGATTAGGGGACAGGTGGGTGCCTGTCCAGGCGGGTGATTGTTCGATTCCAAATCGATATTCGATCGATGGTTTCGGAACGGCCATTTTGAATTTGACGTTGCTGCCAACCTAGCAGTTTTTTGACAACTGACAGACGAAAAGCCCTCGCAATGTAACGCGTATTGATTAGGGTATTGAATTTAAATCGCAAGCCATCTGGAATGTATTCGGGTTCCCCTCAGGATTGTCTATATAGCTGAGTGTGTTGTGGTTCCCCGAACCAGATAAAGTTCGCATTTACGTGGCCGATTGGTTTTTCCCACGTAACATAACCTGTGTTGGAACACTGTGCTCGTCGAAGCTGGCCTGCCAGTCATACCTGGTTGGCTGAAGAACCTGTCTACCAAGAAGAGCCTAGGGTGCACCCGGGCCTTGCAGAGAGACAGGAGGTTGACGGGACCGAAGCACAGACCAGGTTAGATAGATTCATAATTAATAGCTCGGTGAATCGCCGACGTTCACACTTCTTGGCATCTGATCGCTACGCTACCTCGTAGCTGATGGGCCCCTGCGAGGTCATTAGGTGCCGAGAAGCCTGAACAGGGTCCATATATCTAGGTACCATACCAGCGAAGTCTACTACCATTAACGGCAAACCACATCCATCCACCCTTTTGACCGCGAGGCTTCCACGGAACGATATACAGTCACACCAACCAACAGACACTTCAAACTTATAACATGTAGGGATCGCAAACCAGCAGCATTTTGTGTCCAGCTGGATTTTTGCTGGAGCAAAGCAAATCCAGGTGGATACAGAGTGGATGCAGCATTATCAGTATTTGTTTTAAATTTTAGTTTTTTTAAACTATCTAATTTACTACCTAACGTCACATTTTTGAATTCACTTATTTTACTAACTATGTAACATATATTATCTCTTTGTTTTCAATCTCACAAAATTTTAATAAAGCTAATCAATGTAACAGTTTGTTAAAAAACTCGGAAATAACTAACATCACATATTTAACAGTTATGAGTGGCATTTGTTAAATAGATACTTATATTAACTAAATGTTTGAGTATTATTATTAATTGCTGTATGTATAATGCCTTTTTCCACTGATTGTGGATCCACGCCGCGGATCCTGTGTCAAATGCTGGATCCCACAAGCCCCAAAAGGCGTGGGACCCAGCTAGATCGCTGGATCCCACATTGCAATCCCTAATAACACCCCTCTCAAATGAAGCAAAGGTATGTTCAGTAGGAACCTGCGTCTCAGTGAGGATGTTCATGTAGTACTGCTTCAGTGTGTCGTCATCGAGCATGTGTGTAGTGCGTGTCGCACACAGACAAGCCATGCACAGTTGATGCACATTGTGAGAGTCCACTTCCACAAAACCATAATCCACAACTTCCTCCTTGACATCGTCTGCTGTCTGATAATCTTCCATCTCACAATACACGAAGAACTTGTACTTGTTGTGAGTATCGGAGACACAGTAAACAAACTTGTCACTTTAGATTGTCATCACCTTTTTGATGCTCGTTGTAATGGATTACTTTACTCAATTCAATTCAATTTCTTATAAGGTGGCTTCCATCGGTTTGATGATTCTGCCAATTGGATCGCCTTGAGTTGATGTGGAGTGATGCAAAAAGAGAATTGACACTATTAGCAGAAAACTTGTAGAATGATACAACGTTCCGAATCGCGCACAATAATCGAATAAAATTAAAATTTTAGATGGAAAACCTCACCTCACTAACAAACCTTAAAATCTGACAAAGTTACTCTGTGATCTGACATATGTAGTGAATTTTTTTTTATAATGAGTTTCACGGCCCTGGATAAAATTCCTTTTGGGCCAAATCGTCAATATGTAGTGAAGGAATAAGTGAATGAACTGCCGAGATCTGAAGTGAATGTTGAATGTTTATTCAGGAATTTTAATATATGAAATATCATGATGAGTTTTCAATTGATTTTATTGATTTCACAAGCTGTTTTATAATAGTGATCCGATATAATATTTAAAAAAGCTATTTCTATTGAATTTCTGAAACATGAAACGAAATAAAACCAAACTCGGGTTTGTTTAAAAATATATTTATTGACATAAAATATATTTATTGTCAAACAGTTACTTTTAATTGATAAACAACAACATAGGTGAATAATAAACGCAGATAAACTACCTCATACACATATGGACAAGTTAAATAAATAAATTAAGAAATACTCTGCCTCGTGCGTTTCATATCCGATGCAAAGATCTGCAGTGGGGACCTCACATAGATAAATTAGCTGGTAAATTAAGTTCTGCGGCTTTCGCTGTTAGGAACATCAGACAAAGCACGGATGTGGCTACATCTAGGCTAGTATATTTTAGTTAGGTACTTTTACAGTGTCATGTCCTATGGTATCTTGTTGTGGGGGAAAGCAGCGGATATTCAAACTATTTTTATTTTACAGAAAAGAGCTATTCGAGCAATTTATAATTTAAAACGAACAGACTCCTTAAGAGAGCTTTTTAAAGAAATGGACATACTAACTGTAGCTAGTCAATTTATTTTCGAAAATATAATGTATGTACGCAAGAACCTTAGAATATTTACCAAACTTAGCGATAGCTGCAATGTTAACCTAAGAAATAATCACAGACTGTGTGCGCCCCGATTTAGACTCGCGAAGGTTAGCAATTCTTTCAAGGGTCAGTGCATTCTCTACTATATTAAGATACCTCTGGAGATTTTGAAATTGCCATTTGAGCAATTTAAAAAGCATGTTAAAGCGATTTTGTCGAAAAAGGGATATTACAATGTTCGAGATTACTTAAATGACAGGACTGTATGGGGTTAATCTAGTTCAACACAGACCTCGCTGTTGATAATTTTGTAATTATTTATTATAGCCTGCTTATTAAATAAAAATAAAAACATAATAGTATTAGTTAAGCACAACCTATTTTTAAAAGAGATCTAAAAATCAATCTGTGGGAGTTTCTACGCCCTTCTTCTCCCACAGTGGTCTAATGTAGAGAAGAGGCAAAAAATTACGTTTGCTAAGAATATGTAAATATCTACAGTAATAAAGTACTTTGACTTTTGACTTTTTTTGACTTCATTTACTGCCTTACGTTAATTATAATGATAATAAGATACTTTCTAAGCATTTTTTTTTCATAATCTAATAAATCGCGCACTGTTCGACCCTAGTTTTTCTCTTTCGTGTATGATGAGTATGTTAAATATGGATGGTGGTTTCAAATTGAGATAAATCATTTATCTTAAGTACGTTATACGGATGTTCTAAGGGTGATGGAAAATCGTGAGGAAACCTTCATTACTCCATAGATGTGGCAATGGGCTTGCCCCCTGTCACGCAAAATGGAGTATTTAATCACTGGTTAAAAGTGGGCACAGTTGTTCCTCTTCCACCCCGTATGGGAGAAGGTGTGACGCTATTTATGTAATGTTGTTTCGAAGATATAAAAAGTGCGTGATTGTGGGGTGTAAAATGGAGCATGTCCAGTTCTTCATATATGCCGATCATCAATATTGGTCTTATTGATAAAGGTGAGCTTATCTCTGATGAGTGATTTCTTCCAGCAAACCGTAAAGAGTAGGTGACGAAGATCTTACGAGATAATGCCACACACCAAATGACCATTTTTGAAAAAAAATAAAACGTAATTTTCTCCATACATATTTTTTTTCAATATTTATTTCCTCGATTAGTATGCACCCTACAGATTTTGTTTGTATAGATAATACCTGTCCTACAACAAATTCTCAGATCAAAATTCCGAGTTTAAAAATGATGGTACCTCTGTCTATGAACCTAAAAAAGTTCCTCTGTGTCACGTAGTACGTGCCTGCGATGACGAAGCCCCGCTGCACAGGAGCTCGGCATGTGTCGGCACTTTCATTTGTTTTTTAGGGTTCCGTACCCGAAGGGTTCCAAACGGGACCCTATTACTAAGACTCCGCTGTCCGTCCGTCCGTCCGTCCGTCCGTCCGTCTGTCACCAGGCTGTATCTCAAGAACCTAGCTAGCTAGAGAGTTGAAATTTTCACAGATTATGTATTTATGTTGCCGCTATAACAACAAATACTAAAAAACAGGATAAAAGAAATATTTAAGGGGGCTCCCATACAACAATTCTTTCAATACCACATACAAACTTATGGATGCACCTGGTTACGTACATGGAGTTTGAAAGTAACCGCACCAATAACTTTGTAAACAATATTTTGCTGTGTAAAATCCAAACTATTCACTCCACACCATCGCTTCCATTGAACGGTGGTACGGAACCCTTCGTGCGCGATTTAGACTCGCACTTGACCGGTTTTTTTACATATTTTAACCCTTCCGCCCGCCACGCCCTGTTGTGATTTTTGGTTTTCACGTCACGAGCTGTCAGGGCGGCACACGGAAATTATGCGCCGCTGTGTCGTAAATGTAGCATTGCTACTATTGTAATAGGTTTAAAGCTTTGAAATAAAAAGACAATACATGTTTATTGACTGTTTTATTCGATAGTATGATTCTAAACCCCATCCCATGCCTCATATATGTATCCGCTGTCTAAAGTACAGATGTGAGGAAAAATATATGTTATGTTATAATTATGTATCAAAATTATGACTGTTATTTTCCTAAATATATACCTCATCAATCCATATATTCTTTTACCATGCCTCCCATACATCATCACTATCAAAAACGAAGTCAAAGTTTTTGTGCAAAATATTGAGGTTTTCATTGAAATAAAAGACGTAAATTCATAGTAAACCCTTTATTTTTCCCTTATGGAATGTTTATTAGTAGTTTTTTTTTTTTTACTGTAGATATTTACATATACTTAGCAAACATCATTTTTTGCCTCTTCTCTACATTGTACCACTGTGGGAGAAGAAGGGCGTAGAAACTCCCACAGATTGATTTTTAGATCTCTTTTAAAAAATGGTGTGCTTAACTAATACAAATATGAAAAATTTAATTGTTATGATTGATAAGCAGGAATAAATAATTACAAAACTATTAACAGCATACAGTCCTGTCATTTAAGTAATCTTGAACATTGTAATATCCCTTTTTCGACAAAGTCGCTTTAACATGCTTTTTAAATTGCTCAAATGGCAATTTCAAAATCTCCAGAGGTATCCTATTGTAGTAGAGAATGCACTGACCCTTGAAAGAAATGCTAACCTTCGCGAGTCTAAAAAGGGTCGCACATAGTCTGTGATTATTTCTTAGGTTAACATTACAGCTATCGCTATGTTTGGAAAATGTTGTAAGGTTCTTCCGTACATACATTATATTTTCGAAAATAAATTGACTAGCTACTATGTCAATTTCTTTACAAAGCTCTCTTAAGGAGTTTGTTCGTTTTAAATTATAAATTGCTCGAATTGCTCTTTTCTGTAAAATAAAAATAGTTTGAATATCCTCTGCTTTCCCCCACAACAAGATACCATAGGACTATGAAAGTAACTAAAATATACTAGCCTAGATGTAGCCACATCCGTGCTTTGTCTGATGTTCCTAACAGCGTAAGCGATACAAGCAATAAACAGAAGAAAACCCCATGAAAAGTTTTTGTATGAGAATTTCTAGATACTAGAGCTGTACCGTACACCCACCTGTTGTCGATAGAATCGTGAAGCACGAATACTTCGTAAGACAATATATAGTAATAGATGTGTGTACTTTTTCATTTGTGAATTTTATAATTTTGATAGATATTATGTAGATAGTAAAAAAACATCAGTAAAAAAATACAATACTATAATAAAAATTCAAATAAATTGTTTTGAGTTTGAAGCGACATTGGGAACAACATTCTCAAGAAACAAAATTTTCCTTTTATCGATGCTTTCTTGTTTATCGGTAAGAAAGCAGTTGCTTAACACATTAAAAAAACAGGAAACAAAATAAAAATCTAAAATTGTATATTTCACAATATATATAACGTAACGTAATACCACAAGCCAAATATAATTTGTTAGGTAGGTTTCGGTACATTCATCAACAAATGCCATTGTTCAGAAAAAATAAGTGTAGAAAATATATGTAAAAATAAAAAAAAAAAAAACACAGTATATGAAAAGTAAATATACCACAAGCCAAATATAATTTGTTAGATAGGTTTCGGTACTTTCATCAACAAATGCCGTTGTTCAGAAAATATAAGTGCAGTAAATGTATGTACACAGTCGGTCCATAAGTTCTGTCACAAATATTTTGCCGCATAGTAAATAATACCAAGTTTTATTTTATTTAATACTATATATGGTTTGATAGCTCATTAAATACTGATAAATTAGAACGATTATTGGATTTAAATGCTTAAAGCCATATTACACAAATGCTAGTTTCTTCAGAGATTTTGCACTTTTTTACCCAATCAAAAATACGGACGTGATTCACTTTATCTTTTTTCCATAGCTCTTAAAACCTTTCAAACTTACGTGAGATTTTAGTCAGAACTCTCCCTGAACCCATTACCTTCATTTTGAAGCATAAGATAACTAAGTCTGGGTAAAACTAATTTTCATATTCACATTTTACGTAGTGTACTTGTTGCCCACAAGATCATTTTTATACGTTTTTCTGAAAACGTAAAAAGTACGTAAAGTTCTCTTTGGGAGCAGTTGGAACTGAAAGCTAACAGAAAATCAAATGCTAGTTGTTAAGTATGGTCTAAAATCGAGGTTTCAGAATAAATAAAAAAAACCTTGTTGGTTATCTGGAACACTGTTTTTTTATTAAATTTGTGGTAAGTGGTATTTTTGTCAGTTGCGGCGTGTTTTGGGTTCGCGATTGTCTCAAGTTATAAGGTTTTTTGTCATATTGCGATAATTGTACAAAATGTATTGTATTGCAATTTGATTCGTATAAAATAAGCTTTTTAATCATGTATAATACGAATAAGAAAAAGTTTATTGCTGAGTTTTATCTATCAAAAACCTTGTGACAGAACTTAAGGACCGACTATGTATATTTAGAAAGAAGAAAAGTGCTGTAAACGTAAGTAAGTGTTACATAAAATATCTGAAGCACAGAAAAAAACACACTCAAAGCAAAAAAAAAAAGTTTTTGTTAGAAATTTACAGAATACCGTTATATAAATTTTCATGCTATAAATAACCACAAGCCAAACATAAATACAATTGGTTAGGTACTAAATAAATGATAAAAATAAAAGTGCAGTTAATGTAAGTTCCTGCTATATAAAACAATTGTCACACTATCTGAAAGCAGAAAATTACAAATAATAAAGGTTTTGTTAGAAATTTACAAAACAACCGACTCATAATAATGCTATGATAAAAAACAACCAAAAATACAGTTTGTTAGACACAAAACCAAATGCTTTTATTCGGAAAGAAGAAAATTGCAGTAGCTATTTTAGTTAGATAAAACATCTCAATCATGCGGATCACATTCAACAACACAAACATTGAGTGCAGGAGGAGGCTGCTGTAAGTAGAAAGCTTTTATTCGGATAGGAGAAATGAACAGTAAATGTTTTTTATTGTTAGATAAAACACTTATTCATGCAGATCACATTCAACAACAAAAACACATACAAATACACTGGGTGCTGTTAGTAGACCAATGCTGTAGGTTAGTTAGGACGCTAAACGATGCTGAAACAAACACATATATGGGCTAATCATCCCAGAAGAGGGGCATGCAGACATTAAAGACCTCCACAGATACTAAAGACCTCCACTTGCAATCCTCTTAGATACATTTTTTACTTCCTCGACATTCATAAATCTCATCATACCACAGATATACTCTTTCATGAATGAATCCGTTACCTTGTCACACATCCACTGAAAGGTGAACCTTTCAGTGGATGTGTGACAAGGTAACGGATATATGCATTAAGTTGACGTCAAAAGTAGGAAACGTCGTGAGGAAACCTTCTTATGGGAGCTATTAGCTGGGCTCATGATTCTTCATTGTACATTAAAGTAGCGTCGATGGGCAAGCCCCCTGTTCCAATGTAGCAATACCAGACGAAAGCAGACGGACGGATAAAAAGATGACGACTGAGCTACATGTACAGAGCTATTTCTTTATTGGACACAAGCACACGAACCACAAACAGCGACATCACAAACATGTAAACATCCATGACCTGAGTTTTCCTGCCCGGACCTCTCGCTTGGAAAACTCAGCGACATCACAAACATGTAAACATTCATGACCTGGGTTTTTTCCTGCCTCAGCCCAAATGTTCCAGACGCGGCTCGGCAACCGTGTGGTATAGCCCAAAGCATGGCACCGCGCACAAGGGTACCGCGCAGTTTGGACACTCAAAGGTCGTCACTCTGCGTCGGTTACAAGATTAGATGCATGTTTAATTGACGCCACCTGCTCGGCTGTCAACCTATCTATTATCTTGCCCGGGAAGTGCCGCTCAGTAAGGCGCGCCTCGAGTGACGGTGGCTCACGAGTCGTCTGTGGGTGCCGTTGCCTCTGTGCAGGAGCGTTGCCGGTATGCCTATCTAGAATAGCCTGGACCAAGGCCAAACGAAAGGTCAGGGAGTCCACGTTGGTCTTGATATACTTCTGCACCAGTATCCGAACATTCTGGATGGACACTTTGAGGAAGCGTTTAAACAATTTCTTATTCCACTTTTTGCACTGCTTCCTCTTAACCAGATAGGGCTCCAACATTTGGTCCATCATGTCAACTACTCCCATACCATGGTTGTAGTCCGCGATGAGCTGCAATTTGTATTGGGTGGAGCGACCTGGTTTTGCCACCGTTTGCATTTGAGCCGTGTTGTGATAAGTGGACAAAAGGTGTATTCGCTTGCGATCCATCAACGCCACGGTTGCGACGTCGCCAAACTGGCGCGCAACAAATTCACCCTCATTAAGCAACTCCCTCTGGATGACTGCCGGCATGTTCTTGCGATTCGCACGCAATGTACCAACACAATCAGTGCGTCTTCTTTTCAAGTACCGTGCCAATAGGGGTGAATTAAACCAATTGTCCATATACAAAATATGGCTAAAACCTAGGCGGAACCTAACCAGTCTGAGGACGGTGGATACGCTACTCGGCAATGGGGAAGAGGTAGTCCGTTTCCCAATGTAAATAAAAAATGAGTACATGTACCCAGTTGCTGATTCGCACAAACTGTACGTTTTTATACCGAACCGCGCGGACTTCGTCTTAATGTACTGCATAAAGGACACAGGACCTTTCCAAAGTGTCAGAGATTCGTCAATACATATATCCTGCTCCGGCTCTTGGAATCGCGCCTCCAAATGATCCAAAACCGGTCCCATCGGGTAGAGAGGATTAGTCGGATCATTTGAAGCACGTGACCCGTCGGCGAGGTGGGAGGACCACCCACTTTCAACCACACTGCACCCCCTCTCTTCTAGATCTGATGATTACTTCTAACTTATCCAAGGTTGCTGTGCATGGCCAACTTAACGCACCCTTCTCCTATCACGATTTGATTTACTTCTCATTCAAGTTAAGGCCTCCCAAGCATGCAGCTAAATTCCTTGACATACGTAGCTTCAAGGGCATGGATCTTAACTCCCTTAAATCAGATGCCGCCTCTGTTGACTGGTCCCCTGTCGTTGATAGCGAGGCCGTTGAAGACAAAGTCCGGAACTTTAACTCTATTGTCCTGAGCTTGTTTGATAAGCACGCTCCGGTCAAGAGGGTTAAGGTTAAGCACCTACCTGCGCCGTGGCTTACTGACACCATCAAGGGTCTGATGGCCAAGAGAAACCGTGCCAAGAGGAGATATAAGTTGGTTCCGACTGACGAGAACATTTTAATTTTCAAACGCCTCCGCAATCTTTGCACTCGTCTGTGTCGTAATGCCAAACGTCGTCACATCTACGAGTGTATTGAGAGCTATACTCCAGCACAGGTTTGGAAATTCCTGAAGACTCTTGGTGTAGGTAAGTCCCAGGACTTGGCTGCTGGAAATGTCGACTTTAACGGTCTCAACTATTTCTTTGCCATCCCCCCTGTCGTGATGGACCCCCTCGTTAAGGAAGCCACCCTTCGTAACCTACGGTCCATGACCACAGCCCACAGTTCACCCTTTAACTTTAACCATGTCGGAATCGGCGCAGTAAGGAGGGCAATATTAGCGATCTCTTCAAGGGCCATAGGTGAGGACAAGATCTGTTATCAGATGATAACCACCATCATCGATGAGCTATTACCTATCATCACCCACATAATGAATGTGTCGCTTGAACAATCTTGCTTCCCCAATCAGTGGAAACAGGCACTTGTGCTTCCCCTACCTAAAACGTCCAATCCCGTCGCCTTTAAAGAATTCCGTCCCATATCTATTCTGCCTATCCTCTCCAAAGTCCTGGAATCAATTGTTCACATCCAGCTCTCCTCCTACCTTTCCTCAAATAACTTATTAAATCCCCATCAATCAGGTTTCAGGCCGGGTCACAGCACTACCACGGCTCTGCTTAAAGTCACTGACGATATTCAATGGGCAATGGATCAGAAGCAGCTTACGGTCCTTACACTGCTTGATTTCAGTAGCGCCTTCAACTGCGTCGATTTCGATATCCTGGTTGAAACTCTAAAATCGCTCAGAGTCTCCTCGCACTCGGCTCTCTGGTTTGACTCCTACCTGAGAGACCGCCAGCAGCGCATTAAGTCTGAGGAGATCTCAACGAACTGGTGTAATCTCTCCGCGGGTGTTCCGCAGGGTGGTATCCTTTCTCCTCTTCTCTTCTCAGTATTCATTAACTCCATCTCTGACGTTCTTACTTCTTCTTATCATCTCTACGCAGATGACCTCCAAATATATCGGCACTTCTCTCTTAGTGATGTAAATCTGACCGTAGAGGCGTTGAATGCTGACCTCGATAACATCAGTAAATGGGCAATTTCATATGGGCTGCTTGTCAACCCGGCAAAATCTCAAGCCATGATTATGGGTACACGGCACTCAATTTACACAATACAAAATATCCCCGTCGATACTGTGATGTATGAGGGTACGATAATCACTTACAGCGAGAAAGCTAAGAATCTTGGGGTTATATTTGATAACTTGCTGTCCTGGTCGTCCCATGTTTGTGAGGTCAGCAGACGAGTCTTTGCGTCATTTTACTCCCTACGGAGATTGCAGTACTTCCTGCCGCGGCAGACTAAAATCACCCTTGTTCAGTCCCTTCTACTATCTTTAATAGACTACGCGGATGCTTGTTGGGTCAGTGCGAACGAAGAACAACTGAATAAACTCGAGCGACTCCAAAACCTTGGGATTCGGTTTGTCTACGGGCTGCGCAAGTACGACCATGTCTCCCAGTATCGCAAGGAGCTGGGATGGCTTCCGATCCGTCTTCGCCGTGATATGCACATACTCTCTTATCTATTCAATATTTTGC
Source organism: Argyresthia goedartella (assembly GCA_949825045.1). NCBI lineage: Eukaryota > Metazoa > Arthropoda > Insecta > Lepidoptera > Argyresthiidae > Argyresthia > Argyresthia goedartella. The sequence goes on along the minus strand of OX463832.1, from coordinate 7,052,735 downwards.
GAAATCCCCGCTACCCCACATATCTTCGAGAACGTTTTGAGTTTCTTTTCCCCAGGGATAGTAATCGGAGATCCCACACGGTGTCTCTCCTGTCAACTCCTCGGCATAACACTGCTGCCTACAAACACTATTTTAGGTTAAGGGCAATCCGACTGTGGAACGCACTTCCCTGCACTATTAGGGATAGTCCCTCAATTTTCACTTTTAAGAAAAGATTGAAAGCGTATTTCCTTTCTCTTCCGTAATTGGTATCATATTTATGTAAGTATATGTATGATATTTTGTAGTTTATATATGTGCATGCTATCTAGTGTATTATATAGTTGAGATATATATATATTTTATTAGGTATATTTTATTTATATTTTAAAAGTAATTTTCGGACGTATGTATACAATTTTATTGCGCACTAGGACTGTCCTTTTTCATAAACACTCCTGTCTTGCCTAGGTTTGCTGGAAGAAATCTCTTTTTAGAGATAAGCTCGCCTTTGCCTATAAAATTTATTGTAACTGTCTGTTTATCTATGTTTTCTGTGCAATAAAGAATATGAATATGAATGCACGGTTGACAGCCCAGTATCGATTCTCCGTGAATAGATATCGGAAAACCTCCGAGCGCAAGATCTTCATTTTGATAAAGCAAGCATTGATGCTAGGCATCTTAACAATGCCTAGCATCATCCAAAATGCGAACAAACACCAAATTTCGTCGCTATTGGTGGGAACCCAAGCGCGGCGAAACCTGGCACTTTGTATGCCTTCGGCATACTTGTTCGTCTCCATGACTATATGGGAGACGATTTCGTCATCCCAATAGGCACGGAGAGCATCGTACCTATTAGCAAAATGTCGTGTTGTGCCCGGAGGTCTCCGAGGCTCATACTCCTCTTTGGTGCCCTGCAACCCATCCATAGGGGCCCACGCAAACCCCTCGCCGTCGTGAAATGCCTCCCCATCTTTATCGACTTCGAGGTCCCGGTTTGCACGGATCACCCTCTCTCTTCCTTCCCTATCATCTCTTATGCTCTCAAGTCTAGCATACTCAGCCTGGTCAGACGCAGGTAGGTCCTCGTCCACGGGACGAGGACCTACCTGCAGGCTGCAAAACTTCCACCAACCTTTCTCCACGGGACCACACCAACCAGCGCCGTTGACCCTGACTCAGACCTGGACACGCAAAATGAAGTATTGAATAACTGACTAAAAGTGGGCACAATTGTGCCTCTGCCACCCCGTATGAGAAAAGGCGTGTAACCTACATATTCTATGTACTAAAAACCAAAAATGTTCTAATTATTCTATTCTATCATCTACATTTATACTAAATATAAATATATATGTAGATGTAATGAAATAAACAATAAAGTAATAAATATATACTACCGCTCGACGTTGGAGGCCACCTCTAGCTGGCCTTTGGGGGCCAGCTCCAGCTCCAGAACATCATTACAACACATTAGCTCTTCGACCTGTAAAAATAATAAAGCTCAGCATGGGCAATAGTCATTACCAGCATACCGTATACGTACGTAATGATTACTGCAAGTTGTCATGCCCATCGTCGGCCTCCTGATAGATATCCTGCTCCTGAAAAAGGTTAGTTGAAATGTTATTCACGATTTAGGTAGGTAACTCGGGAGATAGCGAGTGTATAAGTCGACACAAGTGGGAAATTATTTGCAATATTTTTTCCTTTTGCCTTTTCCCAGAAGTGGGACACCGTAACTGGCTAAATACATCTCTTCCTCGAAATCTGTCTTCACCATAGTAAAGTTCTGCTCGGAGTCCTCTCTCTACAGTCCCTCACTTCGTATTGATTACTTTGACTCTTTTGAGACTTTGCTTAATGAGCTGACTCCTCTTTATAATGATACCCTGATTCTCGGCGATTTTAATACACGTCCTCTTAAAAATGATTCCCGCTCTGCTAAATTACAGTCCATTGTAAATTCTTTCAATATGCATATTCTTCCTCTCAAAGCTACTCATTTCCAACCACATTGCACTCCCTATCTTCTTGATCTCATGATAGTTTCTAATTTGGACAAAGTTGCGACACATGTACAAATTAGCTCTCCTTTTTCCTGCCATGACCTGATTTACACCTCATATAAGATTAAGACTCCCAAGAGCAATGCAAAACTTATTTACATTCGTAGCTTCAAGGGTATTGATTCTGCATCCCTTAAATCAGATGCCGCGTCGATTGACTGGACACCTATTATCACTAGTGAGACCATTGATGATAAGATCCACCACTTCAACGCAATTATTCTGGGACTATTTGACAAGCATGCACCGGTCAAGAAGGTTAAGGTGAAACACCTTCCAGCACTCTCTATCTCTTTTTAGAGATAAGCTCGCCTTTGTACACTTAATTTCCATTTTGATGTATCTGTATCTTCTGTTTTTGTGCAATAAAAGTATAAATAAAAATAAAAATAATAATATTTATTTAATAAATATTTGTTTTTTGTTATAAATGACTTTTTAGAAAAACATGTTGGATAAAATACACACACAAGTATAGTAATAAAAACCAAAGTATAAACTGATAAACGTACGTCGGTATCATAGTAAACGTATTCTGCCTCAGAAGCCGAGGACTCGGAATCCTCATCCCTCAGTATGTCCTCGAACTCCTGAGGCATGTCGTCACCTGCATGCCAAGTCATCTCAAAATATAAACTCCTATGAATAAATCCATATACAAGTATCGACAAATTCATCGACTAGATCACGGGCGTAGTCGTATACCTCTAGTCTGCAATTTCAAAATGGCGTTCACTTCAAACTTTGAACATTGCCTTCACATGATTTTGGTTGCTTTATACAAAATTATGACTACGCTAGAAATATGCCCGAAACACATATTTCCATAGTTTTTAGAGCAATTATAAGTTTCCATCGTGTAAACTACATACGCCATTTATTGTCAAATCCAATCAAAACACCAATTATTTACGCAACCTTCACCGACAAACTTTTGTTGGGCAGATTTTTTCACTTCTTAACTCATTTTCGGTACAAAATTAGATAAATTCTCATAGATAAACGTTTACATAATACGGAAAAACCATTTATCACTCACCTTTTCAAAATAATACACACAAAAGATTTATTTTCACACACGCACAATACCAACAATGGCATCCAAAAAAATCTTGAATGAATACAGTTTTGTGGTCTATTGGCACCTCCGATTTGTGATTGCCAACCACAAAAAAATAAAGGAACGTTCAGAGAATTTTGATAAAGGCACATTTTCACCGTCCATGCAAAATTCAGAGCTGTAACGGACCGTGTTGTTCCAAGCACTATTTTGTGCTTCCGCGAGTTAGCGGTAAAATAATTTCGAGCTCTATTTTGTGCTCCTGCGAGAAACAACCTTCGTTACCGTGTATTTCTTTCATTCGTTCAATTTCGTTCTATCATGCACACCCTTCACTAAACGCCGTGAAATTCAAAAAAAAAGGAGAAGCTCGGGAAACCATTGAAATAACCAGGCGGGATTTTCGAAGTTTTTATTAATTTCATCGATTACTCGTGTATCAATCGGGGTTTTTAGAAATAAAAGGCGTCTGGAGACAAATAAAAAGAAACCAATCATGGAGAAGGTGCGAACAAGAAAGAGAAAAAAAGATTAGGGTGAAGAGAAAAGTGAAGGAGACTCCACGTCGTTGTCCGAGTCAGAGGTCGAAAGCGCAGATAAGTACAAACCTTATCTGGTAACAGATTATAAGAGAGGATACCCTGAGGATTCCGGTGCTACAGAATTTGTAGTATTCGTAGAGTCTTCTAATGCGGATATACCTATAGGAACCCGAGACCTAATGTCCATATCTAGCTGTATCAAAAGGTTTAATAAAGGAATCAAATATCTTAGGTCAATGAACAAGTTCAAAATTGCCATAAATATACTTCGAAAAAGCCAGCCTTGCTAATGCCTTCTTGAACAATGCTACATTTTTAAAAGACTACCAATTTAAGGCCAATATACCAGCTTCAAGCACTGAAATTACTGGTATAATTAAAAATGTACCCACCAACTTGACAAACAAAAAGATATTCACAATGCTATCAAGTTACAAGAAAATAATATTTGTTCGAAGATTCACAAAAAGGACCAAAGTTGATGATAACTTCATTCAACAGCCGCTGCAGACAGTAGCCATCACCTTCGCGACGTCAGTTCTTCCAGACTACGTAGATTTGGACGGTTGGCGGCATGACATCTCAGCGTATGTTCCACCAGTCAAACAATGTTTCCGGTGTCTCAGGTGTGGCCATTTAGCAAAGTTTTGCAAGAACTCCGAGCGCTGCTCCATCTGTAAAGAAGACCACTCATATAAAGTTTGTAAAACTCCGATAGAACAGGCCAAATACTTCCATTGCGATGGCAATCACGTTAGCATTTCAGCTCAGTGTCCAATTAAGCAAAAGAAAATACAAGAAAACAGACAAAAAGTTCAGACACCATCATTCGCTGACATATTCAAAAATGGAAATTTCCCACCTCTCGGCCCTAAGAAGCCTGTTGATCTCTTGACATTATTAAAATCAAATGACAAGGCACTGAATCTCTTAGTGCAAAGCATCATAAAAATTATAACATTTAATAAGACACATATAATTAGGGATGTGTGGACTCGAAATGGTGAGGCCTTTGCCCAGCAGTGGGACACCGTGGAGGCTACATAAAAAAAAAAAAAAAAAAAATAAGACACAAGATACCCCAATATCCTCTAAAAATGTGTTAGATGTTTTAAGCGATTTTTTTAACTCCATTGATACCAAGAACATTAGTACAAATTCACAGACAAATTAAAGATAGTACAGTGGAATGCTCAAAGTCTGTTATGTAATCGTCATATTTTTACTCAATTTCCATTAATGATCTGATTCAATAATTTAAAATTTGATTTCATTATCAAGTTGTTGTCTGAAGATAGCAATCTCCTTCTTTCTAAACAACTAGGGCCTTACCACAAAAAAATAAACGAGTGTTCAACACTTGTTTAAAAACGAAAACTTATGGGATTTGACGTTTGTTTTGAGGTTAAACGCTGTTTAATATTTTTTGTGGTAACACGACTAATGCTTAACTCTAATAACTTTTTAACTTGTAACATGAACCTTTAACTTATAAGAGTAAATATAATATCTACAATAGAGTAGTACTTTGCCTTGTTATGAAGGATCATATGAGAGCAAATTCTGTGGGTTAAAGATTCACATAGATAGGACACTGAGTGATAAATATGCAGTTTACAATAAATTGGATGAACACAGAGAGTTTAGACAAATTTATACAGATGGCTCGAAATGTAACGAAAACGTCTCCATGGCTTACTAAGATCCTGTCACTAAATTGGGACATGGGTTCAGATTGCCATCAAATGCAAGTATATACACAGCAGAAGCTCAAACCATTTATGCATCTTTAGAATATATAGAATCGACTAAGCTCAGTTTCAAGAAATGGTTGATAATTTCGGACAGCATGAGCGTTTTAATGGCACTGTCAAATCCCACGTACAATGGTAGCACAAACTATATTATTTATAATATAAGGCAGAAAATTAGTAGGCTTTGGCTCAACCAAGATAGAGAAATAAGTTTGTTTTGGACACCATCTCACATTGGCGTCTCTGGCAACGAACGCGCTGATAAACTTGCCAGTTCTATAATAAAAAAATCCCAATATTCACCAAATACCTTTCAAGAACATTAAGTTACCAGCTTCAGATTGCAAAACCGACATTAGAACGAATATTAAACATCAATGGATGCTTCATTGGAGAGAAACGACACAAATAAAAGGAAAATGGTACTGCTATATTAACTCGGACATTAAGAGACCATGGTTTATCGTCGGAAAATATCTACATAGAAACTTTTACACAACAATTTGTCGTTTGAGAATTGGACATGGCAGATTTAATGAACATTTACATAGATTGAAAATGATTCCTTCCCCAAATTGTACATTTTGTAATTCTGAAAACCAATCTCTAAATCATATATTTTTTGATTGCCCTCAATTCAATATACAAAGACTAGTTTTCATTGACAGCTTATTGAACATTTACAAAGAAGCCCTGGATGTCCCGCGCTCTATTCAGGATCTCCTTAAGAATATAGAAGCATTTTACCCTATTTATAATTTTATCAAGAGTACCATTGGAGTTATTTGAAAAATAATAATACACCGGAATAGACCTATACTACCTGATTTGACAACTCGGATGTGACCTATAAATACTGGAGGAAAATTGATACCTGATTTGACAACACGGATTGACCTAAACATACTGGATTATGAAGTTAAAGAATAAATACGTTAGACAAGGCTATGTGCCTCAAATATATAATAAAGACTGAAGAAAATACCTACGGAAAGACAAGGCTTTTAGCCTCAATCAATATGAAGAGAAGAAAAGAAATTAAAATAAGACCAGGCGGTATGGGCTTAAGCTCTTAGCCTTTTCCATAAAGGAAAAAACATTACAAAAAAAAAGAAAAAAAGGAAAAAACATTACAAAAAAAATAAAAACACTAAAAAACGAATGTGTATTTATGTTTATAGTAGCTTTGGTATTGATTGTGAAAGAAAACCTTCATCGAGTGATCCTTGTGGAATATCGAGTTTTTGTGATCACGTCATCTTTGTTTACCTCGTATGCCAGAAATCGAGTTTAAAAGTATATACGCCATAGGCCTCACCTCTAGTCAACTACCTGACTTGACTGGACATCCTGGGCATTCCTTCGGGCCTGGGACATCCAGCCTGACTGAGCATCCAGCAGACCCAGTTATGGTCCCAGTAACATCCAGTTGGTTGGTTATCTGTGGGTCCAAGTACAATCCAATGACTTGTTCTGAATATTAGACTGAGAATTATATCATTTGCATCATACGGTTCGGCACAGAAAAAATGTGCTAATATTGTCGACGCAGAAGCGATTACCTATTGTTTAATGTGTGGTGATCAAACAGTGGTTATAGCCACCGGCTGAGAAGTACCTACGCATCGCGGCTGCAAAATGAATGCTTTGAGAGATCACCATTATCATTGCACACTATCAGAACAGGTAAAAGAGGAAGTTGTGGATTGTGGATTTGTAGAAGTGGACTCTCAAGATGTGAATCAACTGTGCATGGCTTGTCTGTGTGCAACACGCTCTACACACATGCTCGATGACAACACACTGATGCAGTACTACATGAACATCCTCACGGAGATGCAGGTAAATAGGCATCCTAAATACTAACTACTACTATTACTAATACTAACTACTACTAAATACTACTAACATCCTAAATAAGGGCTGTGTGAGCTGTAGACCAGCTTATTTCCATTTATGTTTCAATATTTTCTACCTCCTTACACTCACAAAGTTTATTGGATGAACAAGTGGAATTATTATACCAACAAATAAACAGACTGCATTTTCATTAACCATCTACTGGTGACATGGTTTTGTCTAACATAACTGGCGATGAGCTGTCCGAGAGACCCCTGTGGTATCTGGTTCATTAGCATAGAAATGATATATGGTAGCTTGCCACAATGTTTAACTCTTTTGCGGAATTTAACCGAAGGGCAGGAATTATGTTTTCGACACTACAGTTTTGTGTGGGAAAAATACAAATGCTAGAGAAGTAATGTCCATTTGCAGGGTTTAATTCATAGCTATGTGACATAGAATACTTTAGGAGTTGAATAGCATTGAATTGAAGAAGCAAGCAAGACAGAGTTATATTCTGTCTCGCTCACTCATTGATATTTTTTCTATGGGTGTAAAAATACTCTAATATGACACTCACTATCCAACCTGTGGAAGTACTTAAATTGACACAAAAGGGCTACCCATAACTGCAATGGAAATGCGAATTGTGCAGAAGATCTGCCCAAGAGAGCCAATCCAAGAACTAATTCTATAGCATTCACAACACTAAGAGCTTTTCATTGACGACTTCTACAGTTTCAATAAATAAATAAAAATAAAATAGCTTTTATTTCCAAACCGATTAATTCAATTTATGTAGACTAAAAATCGTGGATTGTTTTTTTTTTAAATAGCCTTTATTTCCAAACCGATTATTTACTATTTATTATGACTAAAAAACATGTATTAAGTTTATTAAAAGTAGCTACATAGAATTATCTTTATTTTTAACCCCAAACTAAAAAAATATAATTATGTCATTTGTATCACAATTATTATAAATATATTTCTCATTTTAATTTTGCTTAGTTAAATTTGTTTTGACACAATATTACAAATAAATGACATGCATAGGTTTATTTTAATTTTATTTATTAGCATGACATAGTTTGATAGCAGTAAGTATTTTATCTACATACATATCATAAACCCTCTTTACTGCGTCCAAAAACCGCATGGTAATAAAATAAACCAGCGTAATGATATATTGCTTGGTAAAAACTAATTTCTGAATATTGATACATTGTGACCATAAAGTATCAATATTTTGACATATTATGATATTCAAATTTCGTACGTCGACGCTCGCCTGCGTGCCGCCCCTAATTTGTCTGTGAAGGTGGTACTACTGAACAAGCTAAACAAGTGCAGAGCAATGATCAATGCCACAATGCCGGTCAAAAATGAGGTTCCTGAACACATACATAAGAGAGCTTATGTATCAGTCCCATAAACCACTATAATTTAGATTTATAATATAATATGTTGTATGTATATATTTAAGTTGAATTTAATGTTTAATATTAATATTTATAATTGTTGACTAATAGAAGTTTGGAGTGTCTCTTGACAGAGGCCTCCTCTAACATGTCCTGGCAATGTCCTACAAAATGTATCTAATTTCAGAGTACAACTTAAATGGATGCCTCCTTTAATGTTTTCCACTGTTTTATATTATGAGCTACCTTTCTCCAGTTCATTCTTGTCGTCACCGATGTAGGGAAACGTGTAGCGCGACTTAAATGGCAATGGGTAGGACACATCTGTCGCAGAAACGATGGAAGATGAGGCTCTAAAGTTCTGTCCTGGAGGCCCCATACAGGAAAGAGAAGTGTTGGAAGACCTGCGGCACGATGGTCCGATGACATTAGGGGCGGCCCGACATGGACGAGAATGGCCGCAGAGCGTTCGAATTGGCGGTCAATTGGGAAGGCATATGTCCAGCAGTGGACAAGAACATGCTGAAGAAGAAGAAGAAGAAGTGGGATGTTGCCAGTTTTTAGGATGTCGTTGAATATGTTTGTTAGTTCTTCGATGGTTCCCTGCATTAATTAATTTGTGATTTTGTCAGGACCTGGGGGTTTTTCTAGCTTTTAAGCGTTTTTTCAACTTTGCATAATAGTATCTCAGGAACAGGATCTTCAGGTGTTTTACTTCTATCTTCTACAAGGGGGTTGTAGAGCCTGCACCTGTCCCACTTGAGCGGGGCCTTTGTGCATGTCCCCTTCGCCTGCACATCTACTTCAGCCATCCCTACTCCTGCAACAGCTGGAGAAGGAGGCCTGGGTGTTCTAGGAGCTTGTGGGTGTTTGTTGTGTCACCTAGGATAGCCATCATGGTTTCTGTTGTGGATGGACATGCCAGTAGCATTTGCTCTACTGTTTCATCCACTTCCATGCACCCCCTGCACAGGGAGCTGTCTGTTGCACCTGTAAATGTCAAGTGTTTGTTTAGTGTAAAATGGCATGTAATAAGGCTTGTTAGTATTTTTATTTTACTGCGAAGCAGTCTCATTAAGTAATTCGTAAATTTATGGTTATACTTATCTATAAAATGTTTTGTGTTTTTGCAGTCTTCTCTGCTAGACCATAATAGATTTTGTTGCTGTACAGGTTTTTACTGTTTTGATGCACTTTTGTTTTTAGCTGATAGTGGTGTTGGTTTTTTATAGAAATTCTTCCCCAAGTCGTTGAGGTTTTTCCGCTTTGAGATAGTTGTTTGATTTTCGTTTCAGCCTTGGGATCCATTGTTTGCCTGATTCGCGTAGTTTCTTAAGTGCTTTTTTGGTGCCTCCTGTTTTAGAATAAAAAAATAAAATTCAAGTGTTTTTAGTCTCTTGGCTTTGCGGTCTTCTCTAATACTTTCCCTGATTTGTTAGCTTACTTCCAGTTTAAGTTTGGAATTTACTTTTTTTGATTGGCTAGTCATATATTTTTTTCTTTTGTTTATTAGATCGGTCAGTTGGTATTTGGGATTGATCTGTTTTCGTTCTTGTTGCAGTACTGAGTGAGTTGTTTTTCTAACGTATCAAATTTTTGTGTCACATTTTATGTATTATTTGCAACTAGTTATTCTATTTACAAAAAGGAAATCGACCATATAATACCCAATAAAGCAAACTTATTCAGAGATATGAGTGTAATACAAAACCTAAACTTAAACACCAATCACCGTATGATACGTAGCTGCTTAATTAAATGGGAACCAAAAAAGCCAATCAAACTATCTATCAAAGCAAAATAACAAAGGGATAAAAAAGGTACCACAGAAAACCTGATGGAAGTTGTAACTTAAAAGAACAAAATATGGAAACAATAGCAAAAAAAAAGTAAATAAAAATACCTAAGCGAAAAGACACTCAAACTAAGGGAAGATAGAAAAAATCTTATATAAAAAAGAAACAGGAAAGAAAATCTCAGAGACATCTCAAACATCAGCAAACATATCAGGGAAAATATGAGAAAGGATAGGAAGAATAGAAGATACAAAACGCTAGAAAAGCATATTACCAAAAAGGGAGGTCCACGAAAAGCCCTTAAAGAACTTAAAGAAAAAGGAAAAGAATGGATACCAAGCTTAAAGAAGAAAATTAAAACACAAACTACAAACCTCGCAACTGACTACTACCGTTTGCTATACGCTAAACTATCAAGTATAGAGTCAATGGACAGAGGCTTTCAGCAGTATAACACTACAACAAGAGATATAGAAGAAATACCAGATACACTAACTTCTGAAGTAGAAAAGTCCATTAAAAGTCAAAAGATGGAAAAAGCCCCTGGCCCTGTTAGAATAACAAATGAACTCGTGAGAGGGACAGCCGAAGAAATAAGCCCAATACCAGCAAAGATCTTCAGGAACATCCTACACTCCAGTTACATCCCAAGCCGATGGGCAGAATCCCAGGATGATATTGGAAATTACAGAACCATATCTCTTATTTCAAATGTATTATCATCGTAATAACTTCGCCATAGTTGTTCTGGATAGAATAGCGAACAGACTCGACTAAAATAAACCGGTCTAACAAGCTGGGTTTTGAAGGAAATTTAGTACAATACAACTATTAGAAAAATATAACGAATACCAAAAACCTATCTACATTGCTTTCATAGATTACTCTGAAGCATTCGACAGTCTAAGCCACAAACATATATAGACAAGCCTATGGCAACAAGGAGTAGAGAGTACTTACATAAAATCAATTCAAAACTTTATGGCAAGAGTAAAAGCCGAATCAAAAGGTGAACCATTTCCGATCAACATAGGTGTCAGAAAGGGAGACTCATTATCCCCCAAATTATTCAATGCTGTGCTCGAAAGTATCTTCAGAAAATTGGACTGGGAGGAGTTTGGTCTTTACATCAATGGCAGCCACCTAAACCATTTGAGATTTGCTGATGACCTGGTCCTACTAGAAGAAGACCACTACCAGATAAATATAAACACTATCAGATAAAAGCAGAGAAGTTGGACTCTGAATGCAAGCAAAACAAAAATGATGACTTACTCCGAAGAGGTCGACGTAGAAGTGGATGGAAATGGTTTACATATTATACATATGTATAATATGTAGTCGACATGATCTTCTATATTTTCGCCAATTTATCTCATCTCACTTATTAGGTATAATAATAAGACTTCATACTTTATCTTGGTTAAAGCATTTTCCAGTTCCGGCAGACATTCATGAGTCCTGAGGCTAGTATTTAGCATAGCTATGTTGAATCTTTCACGTTTCTGTGTCGGACTCTCCCACGGGGACCATCCATAATGGGAGACTGTTATTACATTATTTCTTATCTTTTTGTTGTTGTAGTCTTCCGGTAGTTATTTTTTTTGAAATAGTTTCGGTATGTATTTTTTCTGAGAGTGAGTATGATCTTTGCAATTTTGGGGTCTTTATTTGCTTGGTTTTGGCTGCCCTCGGGGCTTGGAGTTTTCAATCTCTTCCTCCATTAACCAATCAACCAACCAATTCAATTAATCGCTTCCTGTTGCAGTTAAATCCCTTTTTTTAACTTCTCTTGAGAAGTTATTATAATAGGTCTGAAAATTGAAATAGGTAATTTTGTGTTTTCTTTACGTTTTAAGACCTGGAGAATCATTTGCAATCATTTTTAGAGTGATGTCTGTGTGTGTGTGTGTGTGTGTGTGTGTGTGTACGTACGTATGTACGTGATCAAAATTATGGAATTCGTTTTCTCAATAACTACTGGACCGAATCGCTTTGATGACCATATCAATCGATACGCCACGTCATGACTTAGATCTGAAAGGAGTCTAGAAAAAATCGGTCCAGCGGTTCGTTTTTTATTTGTAAAAAACTGACTTTTTTGAACACGCAACGTTAATTTTGTATGTAATTCCAAGTATTGAGGGGTAGATGTGGGTTTTTGAGGGTGCTGGTTTCGAATCTTTCATCAGTTTTTTAAAATTCAAAATGGCGGACCCACTATGACGTCATCTTTTTCGTGAAAATTCTTTAAATTCGATAAAATTTATTAATTATTGTGTAATGTTAAAAAATTGTTTTTTTTTTTAATTTTTAACTTCAATTGAAAGTTGTTATGATCAGTTAGGAAATGGGAATAGTTACTTTCGTAATTTCTTTATGTTTTAAGACCTTAAGAATCATTTGCAGCAGAGATCGGCAATAATGATATTTTCATTATTAATATCAGCGAATATTATTAATCAAACTGAAAATTAACTGAATAATTTTGTTTTTTCTTTGCGTTTCAAGACCTGGAAAATCATTTGTTATTATTTTCAGAGCGATGTCTAAGTGTGTGTGTATGTGTATATATACATGATTTTTTAAAGTATTTTTTTTACGTCTTTACTAACTGTCTAATACGTACTTACACCAAAAAAACACTAAAAACAGTGAAAAAATACCTTGCCCTTTAAAGGGTTAAGCACTAAATACCTAAATAGTTAAAAAAAGAATTCTTCTCAAGAGAAGTTGCTTGTACGGTACTTGCTGCCGAACCGATTTTATCCTTGTTTCTTTGTATGGCTTGCTTAATTAAATCTTAAGTGCCGTTTTTCAATCGCTTTTTGTTTTTCAGGATTTTTTTTCCCGCAAGGTTGTAGCAACTAGTATCGGTCGGATTTTTCCCACTTCCCACTTTCGTTTCCATTTTTCCATATTCTGTTGACTCTCTCAATTTCTCCTTTCTCGCATGCAACGCCTATCTCAAGTAAAGTAGAGGTGACTGTAGTCAGAATGTCCTCCCGTTTCTCGTCCATTGGCTCTGCAAGTGCGAATGATTATGCTATTCCTCTTAGACATCATTTCAAGATTTGCGATCTTTTTGTTTAGTTTACAATTTCTACTCCGTTTTTCAAATTTTCGGGCTTGGTTTTAGTATCGTTCCCCCTTAATTTAATTATAACGAGGTGTGTAATTGATAGATGGAAGTCACTTTATCTAGCAAATTGCTCTTCTTTAAGTGAGGAAATGCGTAGTTGTTTAAAAAATTCAAAGATGAAAATTGGAAAATTTATTTGAACGAAACGTAAAAATTTACGTAATGAAATTGTCAATATTATGACATATCGTCAATATTATTGTCATTATTGTACGTTTGTGGGCGAAAAATGATCAACAATAATGGTCGCGCTCATGACGCCATTCCCTTCAAACGAAAACGACTGGCTAGAGTAGGTTATTGTGGCTACTTTTCAATCGGGTCATAGGTTAGGTTAGAACATTGAAGAATTTAACCCGGAGCGAAGCGTATGCAAATAACAACGACTGGCTAGAGTAGGCTATTATGGCTACTTTTCAATCGGGTTATAGGTTAGGTTAGAACGTTGAAGAAGTTGAACCGGAGCGAAGCGTATGCAAATAACAACGACTGGCTAGAGTAGGCTATTGTGGCTACTTTTCAATCGGGTTAGGTTAGAACGTTCAAGAAGCTAAACCGGAGCAAAGTGTATTCATACAAAAACGACTGGCTAGAGTGGGTTATGGTGGCTATCAGGGGGATAGAGGGTCCTCCGCCCCACCTCCACCCCTCGAATTGTAAATAAAAACAACATTTATGTAAATATAACCTCATACGTTTCCTCACAAAACAACTAGGGTCGGGGTCCCGTCCCCCCTCCCCCTAAATAGTAATAATAATAATAATACCCTGGACACTATTTACACACATTGATCTAGCCCCAAACTAGGATTCCCTGTATCTTGGGTACTAGACATACTTATAACACATACTTATATAGATAAATATTATACTTAGATAGATAAACAACCGTGACTAGGGTACAAGCATCCGTTTTCATCAAACAAATATTTGCCCCCACCGGGACTCGAATCAAGGGGGATAAAAAAGTTTAGTACACTAGATATAAACTAGAAGAAGCACTTTGATGTATTGTGTTCCACTGAAGCCTGAAAAAAGTAACGTCAAAGTTTCCGGTCGGTTTGTGTAAAACTGAAACTTAAGTAATTAAGTAAAGAAGTGAAAATGAAATGTAAAGCGACTAACTGCAGAGGTAGTCGCGTTCTGCATAATGCATTTTGAAGGATAACCGAGAAAGGGCAAATGACGGGTTACCTATAAATTGTTGTGATTCATATAACTTAATATTGTAAGGAGAGAAACAATTTTTTGTGTTGGGTACCTACACAATAAAGACAACGATTTTGATTTAATTCTGTGTTTTAATGTAGAACCATTCATCGACGATGTGCATACCACAAAGTATCTACAACCTATGTATCACCCACAGATCACCCCCAATAGATACCGTGCAAGGCAAGCGACGCGGACCACGCATTAGCTCAATAGGTATTATACAAAACAAAGCTTGAATGCGCTTCTTCAGTCGCGACCAAGTGTCAGACCTGTGCGTATTGTCAAAAATTAAACCTTAAAAAAATATTTTCCGAAAAAAACAAACATTTAATGCCGTTTTGTAGTGTAAAGTGGTGTGGGAAGTCTACCAAGACTTCAAACTTCCAAAAAGATGGTATAACATTCCACTGGTAAGTAAAATCCTCAAAAAATAATTTTATTTTGCCAGTGAAGCAAAGTTCAAGATACAACGGTTCATAATATTCAATAATTAATAGAACCTGCACTACCCGTTGATGTCTTTTGAAAATGTCTCTTTCTCACCTGCGGTGATGAGAATTACTTTTCTTTTTTTAGCAAAATCATGCGATATCACTAGTGTTGTGTAGTGTAGTTCGCGCTCAAGTTTTTATCGATCTTTTTATATAAATGATGTTGGGATTTCGCCAAGTAAATTATCTTAGTTTGAAAGTGCTAGATTAATGCGAAATAATTGTATTCGTTTGTTTTATTAATACCTTTATGGCGCAGCGATTGTGGCTCTGCCTACCATGCGGTACTCAGAACTCATATTAGGTAAGTTGAGAATAGCTACTAATATGTATCTTTGTACCCTCAAAATATTATCTACAGTTATTTTAAGTGTGTTATTGATATAATTATGTAAATAAATTGCTGAATAAAAACTTTTTTTTTTACTTTCTAGCATATAATTTATTTGATTTTTTTAATATAATTTATACTATTATATATAAATATAATGTTAAATCTGTGACTTTAATTGTGGTTCAAAAAATTTTAGGTCTTATGTCGGAATTGATTCAATGTCACTGACTGACACCGTATGTATCGATAAGTGGCTATTTCAGTAATTTCGATGTCGCATCACTAGATCTTCGGTGCTTTCTAGCGCGACCTTGAATTAGCCAATCACACGCCCGCTTGTTTGTTCCCCGCACGCCCTTCCTTCCTCCGAATTCGGTGAGTTCGGTCCAGTGCAAATGTCTCATCATGCGGTATCTATTGGGGGTGATCTGTGGTATCACCTAACAACGTCAATACACGATTAACGTCATATGTCACGCTGCGGTATCAAATATTTCACATATGAAAATGTGGTCGCGATTTGGAGTGTGACCTCTATACCCTATAATTGACTAATGATTACCGCAAATAAAATTGTAAAGTAATGAAATGAATAATTCTCCTATTAAAAAGTTTTAAATCACAGCCTAGGATCTGAACTTGGTGTAATCTTAAATGCCAGCACTGAATGGAAGAATCCATTATTGCTATTTTTTTATGGAAAAGTGTTGGGAGCTCATTAGAGACGTGTACTTTTATTCCAGTTGGAGGTAGGTGAACCTGTATTACAGTCTCCTAAACTCTGCTGGGAGTGTGTGGCTCACTTGAAGAGATCGGTGCGCTTCAAACAGCAGGTGCAGGACTCGTACCGACTGCTGCAGCCGATGCTGATGCTCCTGTGTGACAAGGAGGTACTTATTATCACTGTTTATGTTCCCTTGACATACTTTCACCACATGGTGCTCATCCCATACAGATAAGAATGAGTAGCCTTCGTAATCCAAAGATGGCGTTGAGACTAACGATTGTAATTAGCCATGGCTTCAGTCAACATGTCTCTAGATCGCTATCTTAGAATGTAAAAATAAAAAAGTTACAGAATTGCAAATAGGTTGATTTTTAGTAAATCTGTTTGATCTATTAAATTTAAAATAAGGTGTCAACAAAAAAAACGGTTGTTCTTCTTTTGAAATTTAATCTCCCTAGCGCCATCTCGCTGTATTTGCAATATTTCAATAGTGTTGCAGCAAGCGATATAGGCCTCCAACTATATATAGATGCTTACGTAGACTCTCTGATTGCGCCGGTGACATATTTTTTTCCACGTGGTCTATCTGTGTTAGTATGATATTATAGTATCTGTGGTTTCACTCAGTCCCAATGTTTCTGTTAACAGGATCTATCCGAGTTCCTGCAGACGTCGGTGTGTCGCCCTGGCCGGCTGAGGACATGCTTTATTCATTCTATCAACATCTCTGCACAAGGTGATGACACGCAGGGGATGACTGTTGATGAAGATGATGATAATAAAGCAGCTTTGAAATACTTGCTAAATACCACCGAAGCCTCAGCCTTCCGAGCAGAAAATTTTGATGAGAAACCATTTCAGTGTGAGGTGTGTCATAAATCATTTGCTGCAAAAGGCTGCAAAATGAATGCTTTGAAAGATCACCAGTATCATTGCACACTATCAGAACAGGTAAAAGAGGAAGTTGTGGATTGTGGATTTGTAGAAGTGGACTCTCAAGACGTGAATCAACTGTGCACGGCTTGTCTGTGTGCAACACACTCTACACACATGCTCGATGACAACACACTGATGCAGTACTACATGAACATCCTCACAGAGATGCAGGTAAATAGGCATCCTAAATACTAACTACTACTATTACTACTATACTACTACTAAATACTACTAACATCCTAAATAACGGCTGTGTGAGCTGTAGACCAGCTTATTTCCATTTATGTTTCAATATTTTCTACCTCCTTACAGTCACAAAGTTTATTGGATGAACAAGTGGAATTATTATACCAACAAATAAACAGACTGCATTTTCATTAACCATCTACTGGTGACATGGTTTTGTCTAACATGACTGGCGATGAGCTGTCCGAGAGACCCCTGTGGTATCTGGTTCATTAGCATAGAAATGATATATGGTAGCTTGCCACAATGTTTAACTCTTTTGCGGAATTTAACCGAAGGGCGGGAATTATGTTTTCGACACTACAGTTTTGTGTGGGAAAAATACAAATGCTAGAGAAGTAATGTCCATTTGCAGGGTTTAATTCATAGCTATGTGACATAGAATACTTTAGGAGTTGAATAGCATTGAATTGAAGAAGCAAGCAAGACAGAGCTATATTCTGTCTCGCTCACTCATTGATATTTTTTCTATGGGTGTAAAAATACTCTAATATGACACTCACTATCCAACCTGTGGAAGTACTCAAATTGACACAAAAGGGCTACCCATAACTGCAATGGAAATGCGAATTGTGCAGAAGATCTGCCCAAAAGAGCCAATCCAAGAACTAATTCTATAGCATTCACAACACTAAGAGCTTTTCATTGACGACTTCTACAGTTTCAATAAATAAATAAAAATAAAATAGCTTTTATTTCCAAACCGATTAATTCAATTTATGTAGACTAAAAATCATGCATTGTTTTTTTTTTAAATAGCCTTTATTTCCAAACCGATTATTTACTATTTATTATGACAAAAAAACATGTATTAAGTTTATTAAAAGTAGCTACATAGAATTATCTTTATTTTTAACCCCAAACTAAAAAAATATAATTATGTCATTTGTATCACAATTATTATAAATATATTTCTCATTTTAATTTTGCTTAGTTAAATTTGTTTTGACACAATATTACAAATAAATGACATGCATAGGTTTATTTTAATTTTATTTATTAGCATGACATAGTTTGATAGCAGTAAGTATTTTATCTACATACATATCATAAACCCTCTTTACTGCGTCCAAAAACCGCATGGTAAGACCAGCATAATGATATGTTGCTTGGTAAAAACTAATTTCTTATCTCAATATCTGAGTATCAATATTTCGACATATTATGATATTCAAATTTCGTACGTTGACGCTCGCCTGCGTGCCGCCCCTAATTTGTCTGTGAAGGTGGTACTACTGAACAAGCTAAATAAAGCTCGCATGCAACGCCTATCTCAAGTAAAGTAGAGGTGACTGTAGTCAGAATGTCCTCCCGTTTCTCGTCCATTGGCTCTGCAAGTGCGTGAATGATTATGCTATTCCTCTTAGACATCATTTCAAGATTTGCGATCTTTTTGTTTAGTTTACAATTTCTACACCGTTTTTCAAATTTTCGGGCTTGGTTTTAGTATCGTTCCCCATTAATTTAATTATAACGAGGTGTGTAATTGATAGATGGAAGTCACTTTATCTAGCAAAGTGCTCTTCTTTAAGTGAGGAAATGCGTAGTTGTTTAAAAAAATCAAAGATGAAAATTGGAAAATTTATTTGAACGAAACGTAAAAAATTACGTAATGAAATTGTCAATATTATGACATATCGTCAATATTATTGTCATTATTGTACGTTTGTGGGCGAAAAATGATCAACAATAATGGTCGCGCTCATGACGCCATTCCCTTCAAACGAAAACGACTGGCTAGAGTAGGTTATTGTGGCTACTTTTCAATCGGGTTATAGGTTAGGTTAGAACGTTGAAGAATTTAACCCGGAGCGAAGCGTATGCAAATAACAACGACTGGCTAGAGTAGGCTATTGTGGCTACTTTGCAATCGGGTTATAGGTTAGCTTAGAACGTTGAAGAAGTTGAACCGGAGCGAAGCGTATGCAAATAACAACAACTGGCTAGAGTAGGCTATTGTGGCTACTTTTCAATCGGGTTAGGTTAGAACGTTCAAGAAGCTAAACCGGAGCAAAGTGTATTCATACAAAACGACTGGCTAGAGTGAGTTATGGTGGCTATCAGGGGGATAGAGGGTCCTCCGCCCCACCTCCACCCCTCGAATTGTAAATAAAAACAACATTTATGTAAATATAACCTCATACGTTTCCTCACAAAACAACTAGGGTCGGGGTCCCGTCCCCCCTCCCCCTAAATAGTAATAATAATAATAATACCCTGGACACTATTTACACACATTGATCTAGCCCCAAACTAGGATTCCCTGTATCTTGGGTACTAGACATACTTATAACACATACTTATATAGATAAATATTATACTTAGATAGATAAACAACCGTGACTAGGGTACAAGGATCCGTTTTCATCAAACAAATATTTGCCCCCACCGGGACTCGAATCAAGGGGGATAAAAAAGTTTAGTACACTAGATATAAACTAGAAGAAGCACTTTGATGTATTGTGTTCCATTGAAGCCTGAAAAAAGTAACGTCAAAGTTTCCGGTCGGTTTGTGTAAAACTGAAACTTAAGTAATTAAGTAAAGAAATGAAAATGAAATGTAAAGCGACTAACTCCAGAGGTAGTCGCGTTCTGCATAATGCATTTTGAAGGATAACCGAGAAAGGGCAAATGACGGGTTACCTATAAATTATTGTGATTCATATAACTTAATATTGTAAGGAGAGAAACAATTTTTTGTGTTGGGTACTTTGCCAGAGGCAATTATAAGGAGAGCGACATCTTCGGGAGTAAAGTAAAAGGCTTGAGATGCGCGCAAATACTAGACTAGACTAGACTAATTTATTATAGGAAATCCTAGCTCATATACTAGGTTGGTACATGTTATTGATGACCTGCATAAGACATAGTACGTGATGAGATATTTCCGCATATCTGTGGCGGGCGTACGTGCCGGCACAGATACTCCCCCCTTTAGGGAAAATAAATAAATGAATGTACTTATAACAATGAACAAAAATCTAAGTTAGAATCAAACAATAACCTTAAATGAATCGAATTAACTTTAGAAATGTGTATACCATAACAAACTTATATCAACTGCAATAATAACTAGTAGTATTTTAATAAACATAAAACCAGATCTTAATTGTGCATACTTTAACTTAATCTATTTTTATATATAAGGAAAGTTATTGTTAAATAAAACTAGACAGTAATAGAGCATATTTCAACTTAATCTAAAGGTAACTCTTACACGAATTAGGAAAATAAATGAACTACGGTTATGTGAATTCTACATAAGTTTAAAGAATAACATAATATTTACCTACAGGCGAGTCTTGTGTCTGGCCGCACACTACATAAAATAAACTAAAAACTGGAAAACAGAAAAACACTAGGAAAATGGGGGTACGCGGTTAGTAAACTAACCTAACCTATAACCTGGAAAAGATCCGCAGGAGAGTCGTCTGATGCTGCAGCCGCCCATGTTTTTCAGGAATCGATGAGTCAATTTACATCGCACGTCGTTGAAGTTGTAATCACTGTTTGTTTATAATTGCGACCGTACCTACACAAGGATGATTGTGCTGAATCAGCGTCAGCATTAAATCAGTAACCTTGGCTGTAGGCAGTCAATGATCTCGTACGTCATATGTACGTGCGTGCTCTTCACTCTTGAGTGAATATTAAGTTGTCGATTGATAAAATTTGCCTAAAAACCTTGGGATTTGGCAACATAGGGCACATCTTGTACACCAATCGTTTATTTAAATATATATATATATATATATATATATCTCTTCAGTGATTTTATTATTCTTCGTGCGATGTTCTTCCTGGATGATTTCAATATTCGTTGAATTAGGTGTATCGATGATGTTTCAATACTTTTCTGGGGGCTGGAAAGGCTTCCTATGTCTTGAACTTGAAAAGCTGCTTGCTGTGAATGAATTTGCCGACGCGTTCGTTTCTGCTGGTGCGAGCTCCATTTTGATAAATCAGCAGTCAGCTGACTTTCGGTTCATTGTTCTTGCGGTGTCTTGAATTCGATGCAAAATCAAAATCAAAATCAAAAATCATTTATTTCCATAGGATGTTGTTACATCACTTAGATCCGTCATTACATTTTTTTGGGTGAGTTCACTAACCCAATGGCGGAATCTGTGGAGAAGAGCTCACCGAAGAAACTCCACAGTCGTCGCATCTTTTGCGTTTCCTTTTTTAAATAAAATATTGTCAAATTACAAAATGAATGCTAATTATATATCGAAACAGCCTGTTACTCAAACAATCTATTCCCATGGACATCTGTCCTCTAAGTAATCAGATATCCTGTAGTAACCTTTTTTATACAATTTCTGTTTTATTATTATTTTAAACTTGTCTAAAGGTAAGTTTTTAATATCAGTAGGGACCTTATTGTAATAGCGTATACAATTGCCTTTAAAAGAATTACTAATTTTATGTAGTCGGCTTACATAAGCAACCAACTTGTCTTTATTTCTAGTATTAAAATTGTGTATATCACTGTACTTCTGAAAATTAGTTATATTTCTTTTTACATACACAAGATTGTCATAGATATATTGAGACACAAATGTCAGAATATTGATTTCTTTAAACTTTTCCCTCAGTGACACTCTAGGCCCTAATCTATAAATTGCACGAACAGCCCGTTTCTGCAGAATAAATATACTATTAGCATTCGCAGCGTGACCCCACAATAAAATACCATAGGTCATTAGACTATGAAAGTAACTAAAGTAGACTAGTCTAGCGGTGTCTACGTCGGTAAGAGCTCTAATTTTTTTAACTGCGAACGCTGCCGAACTCAGTCTGTTCGACAATTTATTTATATGAGGATCCCATTGTAGTTTGGCGTCTAAAGTAATGCCCAAAAAGACAGTCGACTGCACAAGGTCCAATCTCTATCCTTTTATAAATATGTCTGTAGTTACCGGGTTCACATTGGGTAACACGAATTTAATACATTTAGTTTTCTTTTCATTAAGTAATAAATTGTTAACAGTAAAATAGTTCACTATACTAGAGATAGCATTGTTTACCTCGTCATAATTTGATTGCTGTCTTTTAACTTTAAATATCAAAGAAGTATCATCGGCAAACAATACTAACCCATGTTTTGCTTTAACAAGGTAAGGTAAATCATTAATATATACTAAAAACAAGAAAGGACCAAGAATTGAACCTTGCGGTACGCCCATACTTATTGAAGACCCAGGTGATCTTTTCCCATTAACATCGACCATCTGAACCCTATCTGTTAGATATGACTCCAGAAGGCCAAGTGCCTGATCTTTTACACCATAATGGCGTAACTTCCTGACAAGAGTGTCATGATGGACGCAATCAAAAGCCTTGGATAGATCGCAGAAGACACCTATTGCATCCATTGCGTCTTCCCAGGCATCAAAAATATTGTCGATTAGTTCAACACCAGCATCGGCTGTTGAACGACCCTTTGTGAAACCAAACTGAGCAATATGAATTAAATTATTGAGATAAAAATGACTTTGCAATTGATTAAGTATGAGTTTTTCAAATATTTTGCTAAGCGTTGGTAGTATCGATATGGGTCTAAAATTGGTGGGGTCTGATGTACTACCAGCTTTGAATAAAGGTATAACTTTACTTAGTTTCATCAAGTCAGGAAACACACCACTATCTATACATTGATTAAATATACAACAAAGGTGAGGTGCAATACAATCTACAATGGAACTAATAATTTTTACTGATAGACCATGGGCGTCAGCTGTCTTTTTCATTTCCAGGTATTTAAACGCTTTTACAATGTCTTCATTATTTACGTGCCTAAATTTAAAATCTGTTTTACATTCCTCAAAGTTTTGTTTAAGTATAGATTCAGCAGCAGCGGGAGATGAATTTAAAGACTTGGTTGTTGAAACTGGAACGTCCGTAAAGAAATTTTCGAAAGCTTTTGCTACTTCTAGGTCTGTACTTAGCAATTGATTATCTATCTTAAGCTTGAAGTTATTATGTGTAGCTTTGGCCTTTCCAGTCTCTCTGTTTATAATTTGCCAAGTCGTTTTCATTACATTGCTACTAGATTCAATTTTGTTTTTAATGAAATTAGATTTAGCTACGGCACAAACGCGTTTAAACATTTTTGAATAACTACGAACATAATCTAGAAAGGCCGTATTTTTGTTATATGATTTCTCTTCATAGAGTTCATATAATCTTCGTCTGCTCCTATGAATTCCAACTGTCGCCCAATCACTAAACAAAGCTTTGTTATTAACTTTTATAGTTTTTGATTTAAATACCGTATCATATTCATTTTTGACAAGGTTAAATACTGAGTTGTACAACAAATTTGGATCGTCACTGTATGGTATTTCCCATAGTTTATCTAAAATATTATTCCTGTAGTGTTCAAGCCGAGTGTCATTAACGGGCACACATGTAATATCCTGTTTTTGGTCCTTTTTTATTTTAATATTGAATATACCTATCTGACCAGAGTGATCAGAGGTTAATTTATTGATGACCGATTTGAAAATGGGCGTAATGTTAGTAAATATATTGTCAATGCAGGTAGCAGATGTTGCAGTAATTCTAGTAGGCTCCAAAAACAGATAGTTCATGTTGTGACATAAAAATAAAGATTTTAATCTAGTACAAATATTATTATCCTCTAACAGATTAACATTAAAATCACCACAAATTATAAAAAAATTGTTTTTATCGCTGATTTTAATCAACACTTCATCCATTTTCTTTTCGAATAAATCAAAGGATGAATCTGGTGGTCTGTATACGCTCAATACAATAAATTGTTCAAGTTCAATACAGGCTATTTCCATGGTACGCTCAACAGACAGGCTCACTATGTCAACTCGTTCCTTATATTTAAAACTATTATTTACAAGTATTAAGGAGCCACCGCGATCAGCTGTTTTTCTGTTGAACGAACTAGCAACGTGGTGGTTATTAAAGTTGAACATGAACTGATAACTCTTTAAAAAGTGCTCTGTTATACATAAAATATCAATATTATTACAGTTCATGAATAACTCAATTTCCAGTTCTTTACTTAACATGCCCTGTATATTTTGATGAACCACATTTAAAATATTCTTACTTTTACATTTTTCATTACTAGTAACTTGATTTAATGGGCAAGATGAAGGTATATTTATACAAATATTAATATTACTGCCAGAGTTACTCTCTGTTGTCCTATGGGTTAATTTAAAGAGCTTGGAACAGATTCCAAGGAGTACATGTCATTATTATTACACTGCTCAATAGAAGCAGGCGTTTCATTAGTCAAAATCTTGACTGAGTTCAAAATAAAATAAGATAGTGACTGTGCTATCTGTTTTGTGTAAAACCTAGATAGGTAATACCTATCCTTAGTCAAATAAAAATATTTTCCAATACAAATATTGGTGTCTATGAAATGAAATTTTTCAGTATGACGACATGTCAATGTGTGTATAAATGTATTATAATCATGTCTTATATGATTTTCATGTTGTGACAAAGATTGGCTGAAAGGAAATGCAAACAAGATTATTCTATCTACATTTTGTAAAGAATTTAATTTGGAAAAGTATTTAGTAATTAGTTTTTTAGATACATTTTCCCTTCTACCAATTAAAATAATTAGGGTGGTTGGTTCTAAAAACTGCGATGACAACACTTTGTTTAATATTTGTGAATATGTGGCGCCAGGCATACAGTTATTTAATATTGCCTGGCCCACGCGCTGACTAAGTTGTAAACCCATATTTTTTCCAAGTTCATCGCTGTACATTATATACCTATCCTTTGTCCGAGAGAAGGAGGCGTTATTGATAACACTATTAGTACTCAAGTCGACTGACGGCGGCGCCTGGGTCAGTATCAGCTGTTCGGCCGGCTGCTCGGCGGGACACACGGTCGGCACGGAACAGTCCGCTGGAGCTTGTTTACAATCACAGATGTGATTGTCGGTCAAAGATATGAAAGTGTCATAATTATACTTACACGTCTCCAACAAACTATTCATAGCCGACACATGTTCCTTAATTTCGTATTGTGCTGACTCATATTTACGTGTAATACTTTGTAATGATGAGTTTAAAATATGCATATCTGACTGGAGTCGCCGTGTGTCACATTCATACTTTTCTGTAGTTTTTTCCAAACATAATCTACAATCATCGATTTCCTTAATTAATTCGACACGTTCCTTGCTACAATTTACATTTTTACAAAATATTTTATTTCTATTAGCTAGTTTTTGTGTTTTTTTTGTATAATTATTCAATTTAACATATTTCTTTAATTTATTTTTACTACAGCTCATAGTGGTTACTGATTGCGATCTATTAGGACTATCACACGTGAGATCACAAGCTGTTAGGTCAATAGTTGGTATGCCAGTTTGGCTCATGACCTCATTATAGAAGGCCCTGGTTGTAGCACTGTCTCGCTGTTCCTCCCGCTCGCTGAAAACTTGAAGCTCGTGGTGTGCCTCTGCAAGCTTTTGTTCAAGTGATTTTATGTGTTGCAATGCTACGTGGTGGACATCATGACACTTGTAAAATGAGTCGACTTGGTGTTGTAGTTCATCTCTCTGGGCACTGAGATCATGGCATTGGATGTCCAACTCACTGAGCTCTTCTTTTAGCGCCGAATTTTTCTTAATTTGCTTTTCTATCTCCTCTTCACACTCATCTCGCTCTCGTAGAAGTATTTCACAAAGCTCTTGGCTCTTCTTGAGCTCCAGCAAGGTCGCTTTCAGCTTCAACTCCACATCGCGTGTGCTCATCTTGCTTCGGGTCAGCATTGCACCCTTTTTCGCCTGAAAAAAAACCGCGAATAGGTGTCAGTGTATGACCGGGTGGAATACTAGCGAACACTAGGGAGTTTATTGCACAATGAAGGTGTTAAGTGTGTGTTTTTGTTGAATGTGGCAGAATGTTGCGTCTTCAACTTTGCTTCCGCTTTTGCCAAGTAAAGAGAGACAAAACGGTACCTGAGTGAGTGTACGGCAAGTGTTTCACTTATATGAAGGTTTGTTTAGTTTGTTACGGGTGTGAAAGGTGAGATTATTGATATAAATACAGAAATAAAACGATACTTCCCCCGTTTACGTCGTTGCTATTTGAACTGATTTTGACAGTTCAATCGGCCGGTACAATCGGTCTTGTTTTTTCCAAAGCTTGTATTTTTGCACAGCTGTTTCTTATCTACACATTATTTAATCACTAATTACTACTTAAATTAAGTTTACTCGTGCAGAAAAGCAATTTTGACTCATGCGGGAAATCTTCAGTTGAAATCTTTTGGCTTCTGGTCCGTCATGGCTTGCTTGATGTCGTCTTGGTTTGGGTGGGGTCTTGATTATGGATTTCTGCAGCGTGGTTTGAAATAGGCAAACCGAAGTCGGGGCTCGTTGATCTTGGACGAAGTGCTTCTTGCTTGCACTTCTAAGGTGGCAGCACACGGAGTTTTCTTCGCGGCTGGGTCCATGCTGCTATTACCGAAGGTTGCTGATGTTCAGAAGTCGGGTCACCACTTTGCCAGAGGCAATTATAAGGAGAGCGACATCTTCGGGAGTAAAGTAAAAGGCTTGAGATGCGCGCAAATACTAGACTAGACTAGACTAATTTATTATAGGAAATCCTAGCTTATATACTAGGTTGGTACATGTTATTGATGACGTGCATAAGACATAGTACGTGATGAGATATTTCCGCATATCTGTGGCGGGCGTACGTGCCGGCACAGGTACCTACACAATAAAGACAACGATTTTGATTATTTCTGTGTTTTAATGTAGAACCGTTCATCGACGATGTGCATACCACAAAGGATCTACAACCTATGTATCATTTAGCAACGTCAATACACGATTAACGTCATATGTCACGCTGCGGTATCAAATATGTCACATATGAAAATGTGGTCGCGATTTGGAGTGTGACCTCTATACCCTATAATTGACTATGATTACCGCAAATAAAATTGTAA
Source organism: Argyresthia goedartella (assembly GCA_949825045.1). Lineage (NCBI taxonomy): Eukaryota > Metazoa > Arthropoda > Insecta > Lepidoptera > Argyresthiidae > Argyresthia > Argyresthia goedartella. Next base: position 7,025,200 of record OX463832.1, on the reverse strand, counting down.
AGTAATGAAATGAATAATTCTCCTATTAAAAAGTTTTGAATCACAGCCTAGGATCTGAACTTGATGTAATCTTAAATGCCAGCACTGAATGGAAGGATCCATTATTGCAATTTTTTTATGAAAAAGTGTTGGGAGCTCATTGGAGATGTGTGCTTTTATTCCAGTTGGAGGTAGGTGAACCTGTATTACAGTCTCCTAAACTCTGCTGGGAGTGTGTGGCTCACTTGAAGAGATCGGTGCGCTTCAAACAGCAGGTGCAGGACTCGTACCGACTGCTGCAGCCGATGCTGATGCTCCTGTGTGACAAGGAGGTACTTATTATCACTGTTTATGTTCCCTTGACATACTTTCACCACATGGTGCTCATCCCATACAGATAAGAATGAGTAGCCTTCGTAATCCAAAGATGGCGTTGAGAGTAACGATTGTAATTAGCCATGGCTTCAGTCAACATGTCTCTAGATCGCTATCTTAGAATGTAAAAATAAAAAAGTTACAGAATTGGAAATAGGTTGATTTTTAGTAAATCTGTTTGATCTATTAAATTTAAAATAAGGTGTCAACAAAAAAAACGGTTGTTCTTTTGAAATTTTATCTCCCTAGCGCCATCTCGCTGTATTTGCAATATTTCAATAGTGTTGCAGCAAGCGATATAGGCCTCCAACTATATATAGATGCTTACGTAGACTCTCTGATTGCGCCGGTGACATATTTTTTTCCACGTGGTCTATCTGTGTTAGTATGATATTATAGTATCTGTGGTTTCACTCAGTCCCAATGTTTCTGTTAACAGGATCTATCCGAGTTCCTGCAGACGTCGGTGTGTCGCCCTGGCCGGCTGAGGACATGCTTTATTCATTCTATCAACATCTCTGCACAAGGTGATGACACGCAGGGGATGACTGTTGATGAAGATGATGATAATAAAGCAGCTTTGAAATACTTGCTAAATACCACCGAGGCCTCAGCCTTCCGAACAGAAAATTTTGATGACCAGTTCGAGGAAACCGACGCACGTACTCGTTCCAATGAAAAAGTGAAACCTTGTGTGGCAACTATAAATACGCCAAACTCAACAGATATTGAATCTACTCGTGAATTAAAAAGCACCTTAGCTTGCAATTACTGTTATAGAAGGTTTACTTCAAAAACTTTGTTGGAACGTCACATCGCTACATGTGATGATTCTGTTGTATTGTTGTGTTCAGACAATCAGTACAGCGAGTGTTCGAACGGACATAGACTACTGCAGCATATTAATACGAAAACAAATATTACGGAGAAACATTATCCAAAATCAATTTTAAATAAAAAAAGTTTGATATTACGCAACAGTTCTGATATTAGCGAGAAACGATTTCAGTGTGAGGTGTGTTATAAATCATTTGCACAACGAAGGAATTTGATCCCTCACATTAGAACACATACTGGCGAGAAACCATTTCAGTGTGAGGTGTGTCATAAATCATTTGCACGACAAGCTCATTTGGTCACCCACAGAAGAACACATACTGGCGAGAAACCATTTCAGTGTCAGAAGTGTCATAAATCATTTGCAGAACAAGCTCATTTGATCTCACACTCCAGAACACATACTGGCGAGAAACCATTTCAGTGTGAGGTGTGTCATAAATCATTTGCACAACAAAGTACTTTGCTAGCTCACAATAGAACACATACTGGCGAGAAACCATTTCAGTGTGAGGTGTGTCATAAATCATTTGCACTACAAAGGAATTTGATCCTTCACATTAGAACACATACTAGCGAGAAACCATTTCAGTGTGAGGTGTGTCATAAATTATTTGCTAATAAATCTGATTTGGTGGTCCACATTAGAACACATACTGGCGAGAAACCATTTCAGTGTGAGGTGTGTCATAAATCATTTGCATCAAAAAGTCATTTAATCTCTCACACCAGAACACATACTGGCGAGAAACCGTTTCAGTGTGAGGTGTGTCATAAATCATTTGCATCAAACAGTCATTTAATCTCTCACACCAGAACACATACTGGCGAGAAACCATTTCAGTGTGAGGTGTGTCATAAATCATTTGCACAACAAAGTACTTTGCTAGCTCACAATAGAACACATACTGGCGAGAAACCATTTCAGTGTGAGGTGTGTTATAAATCATTTGCACAACGAAAGAATTTGATCAATCACATTAGAACACATACTGGCGAGAAACCGTTTCAGTGTAAGGTGTGTCATAAATCATTTGTACATAAAAGTACTTTAATACAACATAGCAGAACACATACTGGCGGTGGCGAGAAACCATTTCTGTGTGTGGTGTGTCTTAAATCATTTTCCAAAAAACAAATATTAGTCAATCACATCAGAACACATTCTGGCGAGAAACCATTTCAGTGTGAGGTGTGTCATAAATCATTTGCACAACAAAATATTTTGCTCGCTCACATTAGAACACATACTGGTGAGAAACCATTTAAATGTAAGATGTGTCATAGATCATTTGCACAACAAAGTGCTTTAGTCGCTCACATTAGAACACATACTGGCGAGAAACCATTTCTGTGTGTGGTGTGTTTTAAATCATTTTCCACAAAACAAATATTAGTCAATCATATCAGTAGACATTCTGGCGAGTAACCATTTTAGTGTGAGGTGTGTGATAAAGCTTTTGCACGAAAATGTTCGATAATACACATGCGAACACAATACTGGCGAGAAGACCGTTCAGTGTAAGGACGCTGTGTCATAAATTAACTTTCACGGAAACATGAGTAGCCCACGAAAGGACACATCTGTTTCACACTAGGAGTGCTCATCATATAAACGCCGCAGCCAACTGGATTGACTAGCCGCATGAATGAACGGCTGACTAGCGGATTGCGGACATGTCCTCTAAAAGCGTTGTATTGATTGTTATGCATGTCTATCTAACACGAAGACTATTCGCGAGCTTCGCTGCGCTAGCCCCCTTTAGTCTTCATCTAAAGTGTATCGCCTAAAAAAATCTGCGTTGAAAGAAAAGATTAGCCATGCAAACGACTAATGCAACCAAGTGGCTGCGACGTAAGTATACCAGGAATTCATATACCTAGGAAGGTACAATCAAAATTTAAAGATTATGGACATAAACCTAAAGAAATATGGTACCGTAATATTGTTATTGTTTTTTTTTTGGGAAATGTTAAACTGCGCATCAAAAATACTGATTTGCACAGCAAATATCAGGGCAAAATGCTGCGGTAGCTTGGGTGAGAGCGAAGCTAAGCCCCCTTTATCCTTCGTGTTAGGTTGAACATGTAAGAACAACAAAAAATACTCAAAACATAAACATAAGTACATACGACGACGACCCGAATGGCCGAGTCTGACTGCGAAGCTAAGGGTCCGGTGGGAGCAAATATTTGTTTGATGAGAATGGATGTTTGTACCCTAGAGATGGTTGTTTATCTATCTAAGCATAATATTTATCTATATAAGTATGTGTATCGTTTTCTAGTACCCAAGATACAGGGAATCCTAGTTTGGGGCTAGATCAATGTGTGTTAATAGTGTCCAAGGTATGATTTATGTATTTATACACATAAAATATTTAAAACATAAAAAAGGTTTTTGTTGATCTTTTTTTGCTGTGCAAATCAGTATTTTTGATATGCGATTAAATACTAGCCTTTTTTAATTCGGAATGTATGAGATTTTTATTCCGACGTTTTTTTAATTCCCTTGTCGATCACACAACCTCTAACCCCTGGGTCACTAGATTTGATGTAGTCTTAATTTGGCAGGTGACCTTAGTTACCATACCTACACGTTAAATGATAATGTTGGTACAATAAGTAAACCTAGATCTATGATTATAAAGTATGTTAGTTTATAATTAGTATGTTGTAATGTTCCTGTAAACCCTGTGTAAATAAAAAGCGTGATTTCTCCACGTAAGCGAGTATAAGAACAAACAAGGCATTTTTAGTCAAGAATAAATATAGAAAAATAATAATAGTAGTGTCACCTCGGCCGACTTTTCAATCCTCAGATACCGTCAAATAAAGTCTATAAATATCTGTCTATTTATCTGGGGATTAAAAAATCGAAATGGTCCCAACCCCCTAAACAAAGTTATTTAGCCCTATAGTCAAGACAATTAGGAATTTAAAAAATGTAAAAAAAAAACGGTCTCTCGATTCCGCAGTCAAAACGAAACCAAAGTGGTTAGTAACTATCTGTTTTGTCAACAGTAATCTTAATCACTTATGTAACTTTTTGAATCTTTATTAATTAATCGTTAGGTATGTTTAACGAGCGAAATTTATTAGGTTAGCATATAAAAGTTTGTTGTATCTGGCCACTGATTCTAATTCAATTTATTTCATTCACACACACGCATAGGCGTCCTCTACATTCGTTAAAGTGTAATTATTGCGCTAGGCGCCCCCACAGATATGTAAGATACTCCACGCGCTACTCACTTCATGGCCACAAGTGGCGATTGACATTTGGCGCCATTTCGCGTCCGCGCGAGTCACCGCGCTGGGCCCGCATTGTGGCCTACGGCATGGTCTAATCACCCTTTATTCCCACTTGTTCAATTGGACAGTTCATTTGACTGGAATAGTGTTTTTTTCCCCATTAGTTCAGTTGAAAATATAACAAGACAAAGGTGTAGCTAAGACCTGTCAAAAATGCCACTCAGAATGATGAACTTAACTTATGGGTATTTTGTGAGGTGGGAGCGCTATACCTAGCATGCTTGTATGATGAGCGGTCTCCTAGTAGAACCATACAGGAATAGCCAAGATGCTCAAGGACAAAGACACATCACATAATTACGCTTTTGTTAGAAAGTACCTGTGAATCGCACCCTCTCTTTTTTAGACAGGCGTGATGACGTATCGTGAATTCGTGCTTCAGCTGCTTGGCTTTACCGGGGTATGACCTGTCAAAATTTGCGCTACGTCATTAATATGCTGTGTAGATTGACTCGTAACAACTTATTAGCTTTAACGTAGAATACAAGTCTGTTACCAAGAAACCAGAGTTTATGGTCATGCGCACTAAAATGTCTTTTCTTGCAGCGGCTATGTTTAGCGGGTTGCTCCCCTCTGTGAAATACGGCGAGGGGGGTGCTGCTTGGGGGCACGGGTCCAATCTGGTTTCTCATATGTTATGTACATTACATCTTGTCTTTGTTTTTTTTTTGTTAGATTGTTATTTTATGACATCTTATTGGCACTTATGGATACGATGTTAGAATATTAATATGAAAAATGTAATAATATTGGCATAAGATTAGATTGTTTGTATATTGAACACTGTATAATAACAAAAAAAAAGACGAAAATAAAAAAAAATACATCCCCATAGAGTCTTTTGGTGCTATCTTCTCTGACGGGCGTATTTCCGAAGCACTGGAAGAGTTTATGAAGTCTCTTTCCCTATGCGAGATTCAGCCATGAATCATCACTTGAAAGGGAGATTTCCTTTTTCAAACCTTAATCAGTCATGTACTCATTAGTTTACTTGATCATATTTGATTTATCTTTTATTTTTATCCATGTATATGAGACTTAAGTAAGTGTTTGACTTAAGACACTCCTTCCTACTGGTCACTACCAGTGTCGTGGGTATTTGATTTCCTTCTGCACTACTGGTCCAATAGTGTCGTAGGTATTTGTAAAATACATATATATGGATTCCCCATTACACTACTTTATTTAGTTTCGCAACTAGATACGGGTAAGCAAGAATCAAAATTCCTATTTATATCAGTTTATTTAACACCAATCCAAACTATTTTTTTCTGCATAAAGTGGAGGTGGAAATTATTGAGTTTTTCTAAGCTTTTGGCAAAAGATAAGCAACTTTTTACTTACTTTTATCGTAGAGCAACGGTCCAGCCAGCCAGCCAAACAGCGCAGAATCACTGATCTACTGTGTTTTAGTGTAGCTGTAGAAAAAAGTAACTTTCTTTAAGGAAAGACCCCAAAAAGGTTACGTATTTTAAGTAAATACTTAGCCTTTTTGGGGTCTTTCCTCTTAGTAGGGCAAACTTAGCAATACTGGTAGGTGTGGTGACAGGTCACTGCAAACTAAATAGACACCTATCATTATTAAGGTTCGTACAGGACCCATCATGCCCTCACTGTGGCTTGGAGGAAAGTAGCCAGCACTTCTTGGGAGAATGCTCAAATTCAAACATAAGACGGCGAACACTAGGGATGGATAACATTAAAGCAGATGATTTGTCAAACTTAAAGTTTAGCGACATCCTAGAATTCGTTAAAAGAACAAAAAGATTTGGGGAGGGACATCTGTTGATCCAACAGTAACCAGTGCCCAAACACTGGGAATTGGGTGAAATAGACACGATAGAGGACCGATCACCCGCCTGTGGTTCAGCGGGAGTCCCACCTCATAATCATCAATCATCATCAACATAATGCCATTGCTCTTCAGTATTTCGAATAATAAATTGATTTGTATAAGACACTGCATAGGCTATATCTGGTTGTGTGAGAACAACTAAATACATTAAGCTTCCGATAAGCTGCTGATAGGGATTCTCACTGTTACAATTATGCTCCTTTTTACTTTTTAAACGTGCCTCCATTGGAGTATTAACTGTTTTACAATCGGACATATTGAATTAAGACAATAATTTATCAATGTACTTGTTTGCGCCGGTAAAGTGCGATTACGGGTGCCTTGGGATGCGCCCTCTGTGGGTCGATACTGGGATTACCACCCGGTCAGATCTCGTTTTCTTGTCCTTGGTAATGGACGAAGAGGGCGCCCAAAGCAGTCTGGCCATAAACAATCCAAATCGAGTGTGTGTCAGCTGTAGTTATGAACAATAACAATAAAAGTGTCATTACCGCTCCTTAATAATTAATTTGATATAAACCCGAACCAGCCTCAATATACTTTAGAAAGCTATTCCGGTCTCCCGAACTTCCATTGCGGCCACCCCGAATTCCCATTGCCCTGGAACGGCAGCCGAGATCCACCTAACGGTAAGTCCCCCTTCTAACCTAAGTGGGCATTTCCCAGGGTATCCACGAGTCCGTGCTACAACAGTACTTCTCTTGACTTAAAGTAACAGTACGATTTTGCTTATCAAAACCAACTGACATGCCAAGACATTCTTTTACAATCCCTTAGTCTTTTATTTCAAAATTCTTGCTTAGCAATTTTTTAAGATGATTCATTTCAGTCTTGTCAGTCGAAAAAAACAAAAAAATATAGGCATACAAAGTCACAATAGTTTTACTACTATCAACAAATTTTATATATAAACATGTTTCTTTTTTAGACTTAATATCGCCGTCACTTAACATAAAATCTACCTTCTTATGCCATACACAAGATGCCTGTTTTAGACCATATATTATTGTTTAATTTAAGGATGTTTTTATCATCTGCACCCATATAACCTGTAGGTTTTTGCATACCTATATATATAGTCTCAGATACGTCTCCATTCAAGAAGGCTGTTTATACATCAAGGTGCATTACTTCTAGATCCATCTGCACTTATAATGCAAATAATTAAGTGTTGTACACCGCACAACCGGAGAAAATGTCCACTATAGTCAACACCATATTTTTGAGAATACCCCCTAGCCACAAGTCTGGCCCTATAACGGACATAGTCTTCAGAATCGCTCTTTTTTATATAAAACCCACTTGGACTTTACTGTATTACCACTCACAGGAATGCCAACAACTTCCTATGCATTGTTGTCTTCAAAGCTTTTCAGCTCATCTTTGATAGCCTGTTCCCAATGCTCCTTCTCTGGTCCTTGCAGTGTTTCTTCTAATGTCAGTGCATTGCTGAACGATTTATTACACTGTTCTGTGCACATAAATCCATATCTTTCAGGTTTTGGTCTCTGCCTGTTTGGTAATGTTTTTGTTAGGATGTCTATTTCGAACTCCTCCTCACACGTCATGGACTCCTCATCCGGTACATAGGTTTCAGCCATCTCATTAGCACTTTCCATAGAAACAAAGGAATCCTCTCTACTATTCTGTGATGATTTTTCCACTTAAGACTCACTAGGGTTGCTTTCTAATGCTTTATCATAAATCTCTTCTTTAGGTACTTCAATCATACTCTCTTCATGCGAGTTGTTTTCTTGTATAATTATGAGATCACGACTTGTTGGTGTTGAAGGATTGTATACACTGTATCCTTAAACGTCCTCAGGATAGCCAACAAGTATGCATTGTTCAGATTTCTTGTTCCACCATGGGCGTACCCAGGTAGGGGCAGGGGGGGGCTGCCCTTGCCTGCCCTTAAGGGTATGTGCTTCACAACAGAACTACTAAAAATTCTTAAATGACTGAGGTTTGGTTGGCACCTGTCCATAACTAATATGGTGTTCGATTCTCCAATCCATTTGCAATTCTGTTCTGCAAGTAAACAGCAGTATTGAGGGCTTCCGCCCAAAACTTCTTGCTGACTTTAGCATCAAACAAAAGATATCTATCTGGCTTTCTTATTACAGTTCTATTCATATGTTCACAAAGCCCATTTCATTTTGTTTAGTTGTATAGGGATCTGATTTCTGATACCCATCTTCTTCAAATAACTGTCAAAGTTGCTATTGCAAAATTCTGTGCCATTATCACTACCATTTTTATATTACTTGGCGATGAATTTTCAACTCTTGCTTTAAACTCTTTAAAGCATGATAAAACCTCATTCTTATTTTTCAAAAATATACATGTGTCATGCGGCTGTGGTCATCATTAAAATGTAGGAAATACCTTGATCCTCCGTGTACTACACCCAACAGCTCAGTACTCCTGTTACCTTCATGAAGGCAGAAGGCAATCGACTTTGCTTTCCTTCACAGCACACAAAACAGTTTGACTTCTTGATGTTGGCCGTCTTAGTGAGTTTGACTCCCTCCACAGAATTCTGCGTTTTATTCATGTTATAACTGTTGACATCTCCAAATCTGCGATGCCAGACTTCTGAAGACTCCGCCACTGCTGCACCCAAACAAGTAGAAGTGTTCTGTTTATAAACGCCATTCACAAGTGATGCAGTAGCTACTAGTGTTCTGTTTATTGAGTACCTACCTATTTCACATCCGTTGCTTATGAAATGCACGTTGTTGCCATGTTTTATCAACTGGCCCACTGACAGTAAGTTGGTAGATAATTTAGGAACACAAAACTTATTCAGCAGTTATGTTGAAATCACATTCTTTGGTTGATGTTGTTATGTTCACATCTCCACAACACACCACCGGGGCTTTGTTCTGGTTGACAACCATGATTTTGGTAAGCTCTTCTTTATGCTTATGAGATCGTATTAAGAAGGGAGGGTTCAAAAAGCTGACATCTATAGGACAAAATCGTCGGGTTTTCATATGAAGATGGGAGTCCCACAAGGGTCTATTCTGGGACCGTTCCTTTTCCTCGTGTATGTAAATGATTTACCATTCATGGTACAAAATAGGTCAGAGATAGTATCATTTGCAGATGACACGTCACTAATTTTTTAAATAAGGAGACAAGAAAAGGACTTACAGGAAACAAATAATTCTCTCTCGCGAGTACTAGACTGGTTTACTGTCAATAACTTGCTTCTGAATTAAAAAAGACAAAGTGCATAAAATTCACTTTACCTAATGTAAGGCAATTTGAGAGTAACATTGTATTGGGGAAAGACAAACTAAAACTAGTAGATGAAACTGTATTTTTCGGCATCGCTATTGATGCCAAACTAAAGTGGGGTCCCCATATTGTAAAATTAGCACATAGACATAGCTCTGCAGCATATGCAGTTAAAAGAATCAGGGAATTGACTGACGTTGCAACTGCTAGGCTTGTATATTTTTGTCATTTCCATAGCATGTGTCCTACGGCATACTACTATGGGGACGGGCTGCTGACATTGAGACCATCTTCATTTTGCAGAAGAGAGCGAACCGATTTATTAGAATCGTGGAGAAATGACTGCAGCTCGATAAACAGCGAGTCGCAGGCCTCACGAATAAAAAAGCTAATTCGATAAAGAAACCGAATGTAGAATACACCGAGAGAAGAGCTCTCTAGTGTATTGCTACAAACGTATTTCCCGGGGTGTACAATCCTACCCGCAAAAGAGGTAGAGACACCGACGGAAACACCAAGCTCCTCGAAAACATTAACACCCCCGCCGGAAGCATGGGTGGACGTAAAAAACCTGATAGATGAAGAGAAGGTGAGACGGGCGATCAGCTCTTTCCTTCCATATAAATTACCAGGACCAGACGGCGTAATACCAGCCGTACTGCAATGGGGAGCAAAGCTCATTATACCAAGACTTCTAAAAATATTAAAGGCATGTCTAGCACTCGGCTACATGCCCAGGATCTGGAGAGAAGTGAAAGTAGTCTTCCTGCCGAAACCAGGCAAGGACGACTATACTGAGCCTAAATCCTTCAGATCTATAAGTTTCACATCATTCATTCTGAAAACGTTAGAAAGAGTGTGTAATATATATATAAGGGATGGTCCCATGAGAACCAATCCACAGAGACCGCCTTACACGCAGTGGTCAGAAGGATAGAAAGCTCAATACTAAGCCAACAGTCGTGCCTGGCGGTATTTATAGACATCGAAGGAGCTTTTGATAAAACTAACTTCAATAGCATTAGAATTGGATTGGAGACAACCCTAACATGATAACCTGGATAACAAAAATTATGGTATGCCAGAGGCAATTATAAGGAGAGCGACATCTTCGGGAGTAAAGTAAAAGGCTTGAGATGCGCGCAAATACCAGACTATACTAGGCTAATTTTATTATAGGAAATCCTAGCTTATATACTAGGTTGGTACATGTTATTAATGACGTGCATGAGACATAGTGCGTGATGAATATATATATATACCTTATCTATGACGGTCGTCAACTTATCTTAACATTACGTGAAAATATGACTAACATAGTCGACCGGCACAGATATTCCCCCCTTTAGGGAAAAAAAATAAATGAATGTACTTATAACAATGGAATAAGTTTGTTATGGTATCTAAGTTAGATACCATAACAAACTTATCAACTGCAATAATAACTAGTAGTATTTTAATAAACATAAAACCAGATCTTAATTGTGCATACTTTAACTTAATCTATTTTTATATATATAAGGAAAGTTATTGTTAAATAAAACTAGACAGTAATAGAGCATATTTCAACTTAATCTAAACACCACTACTGTGGGTACTAGTAGCTAACGACCTGGTGACACAACTCAACACAAGAGGATTCTACTCAATAGCATACGCCGATGACGTGACAATACTCGTGAACGGCCTTTTTATAAACACATTATTTGACCGCATGCAATTAGCACTACGGTACATAGAAACATGGTGCAAATATAACGAACTCTCAGTAAACCCCGCTAAAACTGAGATGGTACTATTTACAAAAAAGATAAACCACGGCAGTTACAGGATGCCCAAACTCTTTAATAAAACATTTACACTATAAAAAGACGTGACATATTTAGGTATATGACTTGACCACAAATTATGTTGGAGCAAGCACATGGAAGCAACATTAAAAAAGCCACCATATCGTTCTTGCAGTGTAGAAAGATGGTAGGGAACGGATAGGGACTCCAGCCCAAAATATGTCGATGTATATGGCTGTGGTGAGACCCATCATCACATACGGCTCCCTGGTATGGCAACGAACAACACTATGCAGAACTGCAATACAACTACAGCAGTTCCAGAGAATGGCATGTGTAGCCACGACAGGCTGCATGACACCGGTCAACGCCATCAGCAGCACTAGAAATCATGCTAGGCATTCCACCATTGGACCTATTCGTACAGCAGGCCAAATCGGCGGCCATAAGGCTATACAGTACTGGACAATGGAAAGGACAAATATCAGATAAAGGACACTGCACAATTCTAGAAAAAGCATTCGGGGAAGTGCCAGAAGCTGTTATTGGAATTGATCGCATAAAAACAGAATTCCTATTCGGTAGGAAATATGAAATCACAGCCAAGGGCTTGGAAACACCAAAAATACCAAATAACAAAAGCATAACAATATACAGTGATGGCTCAAACAAAAGCAGAAACACAGGCGTAGGTCTTTTCTCGCCGGAGCTTGACATTAAACTTTCCCTAAGCTTCGGAAAGGAGAAGACAGTGTTCAAGTTCAGTTTCAAGCTGAAACAATGAGTCTCCTACACACGGCAATGCACTTGATAAATGATGCAGAGGGGAATGACATTACCTTTAAAACGGGCTGCGCAGCCTTAATTAGCTCACTAAAAAGACTGTTGACAAAATCAAAAATTATACTAGAATGACACAAGGCACTCAACAGGCTAGGTGAGAAAAACAAGGTCACAGTCCAGTGGGAAAAATGTCAACAAGGTGACAAGGGCAACTGGGAGGCAGACAAGCTAGCAAAATTAGGGGCAAACAGGCCAGCAATTGGCCCTCCACCATTCTCGCCCTTATCAGCGGAAGCTCTACAGGAAAGGCTCAGAGAAGTCACAATACAGCAACAAAACCTATTATGGTCTAGCAGAGAAGACAGCAAAAACACAAAACTTTTATAGATGAGTATAACCATAAATTTACAAATTATTTAATGAGACTGCCACGCAGTAAAATAAAAATACTAATAAGCCTTATTACAGGCCATTGTACACTAAACGAACACTTGACAATGACAGGTGCAACGGACTGCCCCCCGTGCAGGGCGTGCATGTAAGTGGATGAAACAGTAGAGCACATACTACTAGCATGTCCATCCACAACAGAAACCAGGATGGCTATCCTAGGGGACACAACAAACACCCACGAGCTCCTAGAACACCCAGGCCTCCTTCTCCAGCTGGTGCAGGAGTTGGGATGGCTGAAGTAGATGCGCAGGTGAAGGGGACATGCACAAAGGCCCCGCTCAAGTGGGCCAGGTGCAGGCGCTACAACCCCCTTGTAGAAGATGGAAGATAGAGGTAATGCAGTGTGTGTGGAAACGTCAAATTGACATTTGGTATCTGTTGTGAAATTTGAATTGAATTGAGATTTATTTTTGGAATATCTATTGCTTTAATTTAATTTTAACGTAGCGCACGAGGTGGTAAAGTACTTTAAAGTAGAGGATAAACAATTTCTATTGTTGGAGGGTGACATGACATATGACAATTGACAGATAGATGACGGAAGCGCGCTTTCGCCGGTTTATAATGAACGCGGGAGAATGCGGCCTATTTGCGTGCTTACAATGTAAACCAGGGAGTAGGTTACAACGATTGAAGTGTGCACCAAATGCGCATCGTAAACCGTACTGAAAGACATCATCGATCATGTGACGTCACGACCATCAAGCCCGTTCCGAGTGGGAAATAATGACCAAGGTATCCATTCGGAACGCTTTGAACGCGACGATAGACGTTGACACTGACATATGACACTACATATTATAAACCAACTTTTGTTAGTTATTGTCATTTCGAGTCGTAGTAGTTATATTAGCTTTGTTTTGGGTGAAAAAGTGAGGAAATAAACAATTATGTAGCGCCAGGAGTCGCTGCTGGTTGCTGTCCTAAGTTTGATTGTCAGCTGTCACTTTTTAGTTAGAGATATCAGTGCTCACGCTCATAACGATGGTCGTTGATATTCCAACATGGCGGAGTTAATTATGTCATTCATGACGTCATATCAACCATTTTGAGCTATCGTTGTCACGCAAAATTCATTCGGAACTAACTCGCAGACGCTATAATCGATTATGGTGCGACTCGGAACGCGCCGAGTGACGTTTTCATTTTCCTTTGATGATGAGCAATTAATTTCTAAAATCCCCTTCGTGTCATCTTCAATACGTGATATTGGCGGAATTACTGTAGGGGTCCACAGTAGAAGCCATCGATCCAAAAATTGAATTGAATTGAATATCTAAATATTTATTAATTAATTTATTTTTATTTTTTGGGTACATACGAACTGTCCTATCTTACTTGTGCCACAGAATAAGTAGTAGTATCGGTCAGTGTCGATAAGGGACACTCCAACCGTAGTATCTCTTGTGCTTCAATCTCCGTAGAACTATCGCGTGTGAATTATCTTGAGACAAGCAAGTACCTACCTAATCCTTTGTTTGTGGCGTTTGTCGAATTCGTCGAACCTAATACTTATATAAAAACATTTCAAGTTTGTTTACTCGGAGACTCCACAAGTTTTGGTACCTATAAGAAACGAGTGTAATGTGAGATGGAAGATTATCAGACAGCAGAAGATGTCAAAGAGGAAGTTGTGGATTATAGATTTGTGGAAGTGGACTCTCATAATGTGCATCAACTATGCACAGTGTGCGACATGTGTGCGACACGCATTACACTCATGCTCGATGACAACACACTGAAGCAGTACTATATGAACATCCTTACTGAGACACAGGTCAGTGTTACACAAAAAATATACATATGCTTAATATTTTTTTAAGACTACACCTTAAGGCCATCAAAAACACATAAATGAATGTGACATTTCAGCTGGAGGGAGATGTGCCTGTATTACAGTCTCCTAAACTCTGCTGGGAGTGTGTGGCTCACTTGAAGAGATCGGTGCGCTTCAGAGACCAAGTTCAGGACTCATACAGACTGCTGCGGCCAATGTGTGACAAAGAGGTACTTATAATTATAATTTTTAATGCATAGACGCCTTAAAGCTGATGCCCTGCATAACTATATTTTTCCAGTCATAGGCAAGGGTAGGCTTCCTGTTCTAAAGAACTGTCCTAACTTAATAGATGCAAGTTTACAGCGCAAAACATAGTTGCATTTATTGAGTAGTATTGCAGGTATCTCATCTGGTCCAATAGCTGTGTCATTGCTGAAGGAGTTCATCTGCTTTGACACTGCATCTGGTGAGAATTCCATATGGTCAAGGGAGTTTATTAAGATTAGGTCTTACATCCTGCACCTGGAGTACAAATTAGCTTGTGGGGGGGTTCTCTTACAAAAGATATTTCAAATTGTTCAGCTAAGATCAACTTCTTTATAGTTTAACTGTCCCTGTGAGTTTGTCTTTTAGTGAAGGTGGTACCGATACTCTGGATATAAACTGTTGGGGAATGTACCCATAAAAGTATTTTGGGCTGCAAAAACTATTAGAGCAACTATGAATGAAATAAATCATTGCAGATATCAGGAAGTCAATGATTAAGTTTAAAAGAGGGTTAGTCTTTCAAAATTATTCATTGACTTCCTGATATCTGCAATGATTTATTTCATTCATAGTTCCTCTAATAGTTTTTGTAAGGGCCACTCAAGGACAGGAAGTTTAAAGTCTCCCGCAATCAGCAAGTTTTGTTTTTCATCAGCTGATTTCTGTATTGTCTTAAATAGTAGTTGATTTTAGTTTTTAAAGATGTACTCTGTGATTTGGTAGACACTTTTGATTAATAATTTGTAATTGCCTTAGGTAATGTGTACCCAAAGGGCTTCCTCTCTAGCGTTTGTTGAAGTTCGGATGTAGACTATTAAAAATAGGCATTTTCTTGTGAAGTTGTGGGACCACCCATGGGCGGTGTCGTCGGGGCCTTGGTTCATGTGCCTGTATTTTAATTGAACACTGGCAAAACTATATCCATCCCTTTTTAGCCCACTGAAATGAGTTGCCTGTGAAAGGAGACAGCTAGCAAATGTTCATTTGAATAATTGACCATGGAAAAAACAAGCAAAAACAGTAGAATATAATAGTGCATAGACTTGCGGTACAAACATCTTCATATTTATTGTTATACCATTCACATGGTATAACCATACATGTCCACAAGGAAAGTTGATAGTTTTTAATGAGAAGTAACAGAAATGTAAGTAATATTTCCTATTTCAATCAGTTCGAGTGATAATTGAATGGCTTTCATCACAAACCAGTGACTAATACAATCACGTAAAAATATCCAAAATAAGTACTGCAACATTTATAAAACCCACATTGATGCCAGCTGTACAAACTTATTACAACATTAAAGTCAAAATGGTACATATTTACAAAAAGTAAATTTTATTGAGAAAACTTTTCTGCCTAAATCATAGTTTTAATTTAGTAAAAAAGAAGAAACGCAGAAATGTAGACAGGGGGTTGAACTGGCCCATGGTGTGGTAGAGCCTCGTTGGCGCCTCATAGCATACGCATTACCGCCTTTTTGGTTTCCACACCTGAAGGGATGGCTACTCCTCCAAATCCACTGTTGTTGATTCTATTGTGTATAAAAAGCGTATATTCCTTGATGTTTATCAAATGGTCAGGGATTTTAGATTTTAGTTGTGTCTCTGTTATTATAACAAAAGTAGGTTTTGTTTTGCCAATGTCCAATCAGAACAGATCTTTTTTTCCTTTATAGATTTAGCCAGGTTCGAAGCCGGTAGGTTTCAAGAGAAACGACTAGTCGCATAGTATTACTGCCTCTAAAATACAGGTTACATTGGATTATAGATAGGTACACTAAACAGCCTACCAAAAGAGAAAAAAAATCTACTCAAAAGAAAATAGGGGCCACTAAGTATTTTGATTGCTACGTGAAAAATATAGTAAACAGTAATGTATATTTATTAAAATAACATGTAACAAGGCTTTTGTTTTAACTTATGCTAATAACCATTTAATTGTGTAGTCAATTGTTTCACTTATTTCAATTAACATGAAATTAGTCCATTGTCAACAGCAAAAACTAAACAGAAACTCTTTGCAAAACAAAACAAAAACTGACACAGGCTATTTTTTTAATGGTTTAGTAACGGGTGTGTTCTCCTCTCCTGTTTTCACACACCTGGAGCCTTGAATGCATACTTTCGATTAAGTTTCTGATGTATTCATTAGGTATCTCTTCCCACACACGTTTCAGAGCATCCATAAGCTGTTGCTGGTTGTGAACCTCTTGCTCATGCTCCCTAACCCTTCGTTTTAATTGGTCCCACATATGCTCTATTGGATTTAAATCCGGACTATACGCTGGCCATGGTAGGACACGAATATGGGAGTCATCCAGTACAGTCTGAGTGGCCCGAGCTGTGTGTGGGCGGGCATTGTTATGCATTAACCAGAACCCTGGCCCCACTCTCTGTGAGAATGGAATCACATGAAGCCTGATGACTTCATCGATGTACCGTTGTGCAGTTACTGTGCCTTGATTTAAGAAAACCAGCTCAGTTTTGCCTTGTAAGCTAATCCCAGCCCAAACCATCACACTAGGACCTCCAAAGCGGTCAATTTCCTTGATGCAGACATCGGAAAATCTCTCACCCTGTCTCCATACTCTAATCCGCCGATCATCACTCACAAATCTTCACTTTACACTCATCTGTGAAGAGCACCATACCCCATTGATTCATGCTCCAATCTGAATGTTCGCGGCAAAAACTTAAACGATTTCCACGTCGAAACCTAGATAAAGGAATTCGTACTACTCGGCGTCTGGACCTTTGCTGGTCTTCATGCAGTCGATTACGTATCGTTTGGTCACTAACACGAGTCCCCGTTGTCAACCGTAGGCGATTTTGTAACTTACGTGCCGTCACAGAGCGCTCTCGACGGGCACTCAATCGGATGTAGCGATCCTCTTGTGCCGTAGTCGCTCGCACCCTGCCCGATGCAGGCCTTCTTGCAACACTGCCAGTCTCTTGGAACCGATCCCACACATTGTGGATGGCTCGGCGAGAGAAACCCAACGAAAAAGCTACAGACCGCTGTGAATGACCTTCAGCAATCAATGTAACGGCTCTGGTGGCAGTAATGGTATCCATATGCCTTCGTTGACGTGGCATTATTAACAAAAGATGTTAAAAGAAGCAAAAGATGGACAGAAATAGTTTTTTTGACAGAATAAAATTGTGATTCCATCTGAAAGGAATTTGACCTGAAACTCGTTTTTTTTATTTGCTTCAATTTCTGGCCAGCTGTAAGACTTAATCACCAGCATTAAAGAGGTTGGATACTGAAGGAGGCCGGACATCATTAATTAGTCACTTATTAATTAGTTTACATCTAAAAATTTACTCAAAAACAGAAATATGTAAGTGGCCCTTATTTTCTTTTGAGTAGTATATATATTTTTATACAAATATATGTTATGCTATACTTAAGTACTGGATTTACTTGATTATTATTTACAATAAATGTTTAAAATTAGGCTCACAATCTTCTAACACTTAATAAGGACCAGATTATTCTCTGGTATG
Source organism: Argyresthia goedartella (assembly GCA_949825045.1). Taxonomy (NCBI): domain Eukaryota; kingdom Metazoa; phylum Arthropoda; class Insecta; order Lepidoptera; family Argyresthiidae; genus Argyresthia; species Argyresthia goedartella. Next base: position 7,007,005 of record OX463832.1, on the reverse strand, counting down.
TATAGGAATGTATTCATCAGATAATTTATTGTCATTTGGTCTAATGGGTTTCTCGCTTGCTTCTCACACAGCAGATGATGATTCGATTCTGGACCATGTACCAATGAGATAATTCATTCATCTTAAGTACATTATACGGACGTCCTAACGGTGATGGAAAACATCGTGAGGAAACCTTCATTACTCCATAGCTGCGGCGATGGGCTAGCCCCCTGTTACGCAAAATGGAGTATTGAATAAACGGCTCAAAGTGGGCACAATTGTGCCTCTGCCACCCCGTATGGGAAAAGGCGTGACGCTATGTTTGCTCATTTTTAAATAATAACATTTCGCCTTTTTAGGGTTCCGTAGAGAAACAAGGAACCCTTATAGTTTCGTCAAGTCTGTCTGTCCGTCTGTCTGTTCGTCCGTCCGAATGTCACAGCTATTCTGTGAACCGCTTTACGATTTTTATACAAAAATACAATTGAAAAAAAATACATGGACCAAACATTTTTTTTTTCATCAAACCTATATGTTTGGGGTGCTATAGATATGTTTTTAAAAATGAGATTGTGGTTCTTGAAACCATGGAACACAACTTATATCTTAAATTCAATATATAAATTCCTTGATAAACATCAAGGAATATACGCTTTTTATACGCGATAGAATCAACAACAGTGGATTTGGAGGAGTAACCTTTACAACTTTAGTAATTTCAATTAAATTTTTCTTAGCTTCTTGTTGAGCTTTTTAGGGATCCGTAGAGAAACAAGGAACCCTTATAGCTTCATCAAGTCTGTCACAGCAACTTTATGCAGAAACTATTAGGACTACACAGTTGAAACTTGGTATGTAGATCTATTCTGTGAACCGCTTTACGATTTAAAAAAATAATAACTAAAGGGGCTCCCGATGCATAGAACTGAAACCAAAAAATACATTTTTCATCAAACATATCTCCACAATAACATTGATATTCAATCAATATTTTCTTCGCAATGAGCTGTGAATTAAAAAAATAAACTTCACAATGTAAGTAACCGATGGGGTGGATTGCAGAGGCTGCAAGGGAATTGTTCATATGGCGGCTGCTCTGGTGTAAACGAAGTCACTATTCTATTTATGTAAGACCTCCGTGTGATTACAAACAGATTTTAATCTCCTAAACGGCACTTAAAAATAATAGATATTGTTTAACATTGTGACATGCATGAGTCAGTCATTGTCATGTCATTACATTGATTTAGATATAACAAACAGGTTTTAATCTCCTGAATGGCACTTAAAAATAATAGATATTGTTTTACATAGTGACGTGCATGAATCAGTCATTGTCATTTTATTACATTAATTTAGATATAACAAACAGGTTTTAATCTCCAGAATGGCACTTAAAAATAATAGATATTTGCATAGTGACATGCATGAGTCAGTCATTGTCATGTCATTAAATTGATTTAGATATAACAAACAGGTTTTAATCTCCTGAATGGCACTTAAAAATAATAGATATTGTTTTACATAGTGACATGCATGAGTCAGTCATTGTCAAGTCGTTACATTGATTTAGTTATAATAGTTTAGTCGTCCATTTGAGTATCAAGTAGCAAATATATATTGTCTGAGGAAAATGGAACCCAATGATGAAAAGTCGACTCAAAAAGTATCAAGCAACTTGAAAAATACTTATGTGTTTATACGGAGTTATATCTCGAAAGAACCATAACACTCTATCCTTTCAAAAACTATCCTTTTTGAAGTACAATGAAGTATATTATCAACAAGTTTTTTTTATGTAAGATTAAACAGGTACTCGCAAGTGCTGATATTTATTTTATTGTTTGACTATGTGAAGTTACATATTGGTTAATAAGATGTGAATATACGTATTATTTGGTTCTTGCTCGTCTCGTTTTATTTATGAAATTATATTTTCTCCTGGCACTGGCACAAGTTTTAATTAGAATAGTAGGGGATGTGAGCCTAAAACGGGTAAGCTAACGGACAAGTGAAATAAAATATACCCTATATATATATTAAGAGATTAAGTTAATTTAATAAAGTCTGGAAAAATTTAAACAAAACTAATCTTCAAAAGGAAATTTGAATAAAACGATTAGAAAAAGGGAGACTAGTTCTCTATAAAAACTATTGGAATAAAATATTTTAGACAAAGCAATGTTTGTTAACCCGTGCGAATGGTGAAATACTTGAACGAATATAAACGCGAGTGGGGAAACAAGCGACTGAGATTTTTCTTACGCGGAATAAACGAGTTAGAAATTTAGCGTGCGTGTATATGTCGCAGTTAGTTAGTTAAATAAGACACTTAACTAACTCTCTAGACCGTTAATTAAATACCGACGTTTAACCAAGTCACTAAAATTCCGTCAGACAAGTGAGTGAATGAAACGTTTAACGAGTTGTCTAAACGTTCCTAGGGAACAAGAGATACCTATGCAATATAAATATTTTTTATGTGTTCTTAACTTTCTGTTTTAATTTTTATTTGTTGTTCTTACATGTTCAACCTAACACGAAGGATAAAGGGGTCTTCGCTTCGCTCACCCCCTTTACCCTTTACCTAAGCTACCGCAATATTTTGCCCTGATATAAGCTGTGCAAATCGGCTGTTGTCGTGACGCTATTTTGTTTTCCAACACGCCGGCATTCGGTACGACAGATTGTTAAACGTTTTCGACGATGCTTTATTGAAATCAAAATGCTATTGACTTGTTTAAACGTCAGTATTTAATTAACGGTCTAGAGAGTTAGTTAAGTCTGATTTAACCAACTAACTGCGACATATATACCACGCGGTCCCCAATATTTAGACACTTTTATAAGATTTTATGACATAGCTTCTCAAATTATACTCGATAGGCCTAATGATTTCCTTCTTTTAGGTGATTTTAATATAAGTGGCGCTCAGTGATTGATCACCTCCGACATACAGTGGTGGCCAGATAATTAGAAACGCCTAGTACTAAATCCAATACATTGAGTTTAAACTGCTCTGGACTTTTTATAGTGATTTTTGTAAATTTGTTATATTTAATTACTAACTCAGTGCTATTCTTGGATTCTTTCAAGGCTTCAACGACTCTCGGGTGATCAGACCAATTAACGCTTTCAACCTCATTATCTTTAAAAATTCTGTCACTGCTATCATCTTGCATTTTCTTCTTCATACTTCTTGTCATTTGTCATTACGTTACACACTTACTCTTTATATGATACGAGTTAATGCGTCTGCAGCCACATTACTTGTACCTTTGACGTATTATTCAATCTAAAGTTAAGCAGAATTGTAGCAGCCTTGAAAGACAATTTTAGACCATATAAATATGGTCTATTATTTTCTTTTATTTACATGACGATGATGACATATCCGCTTAAGTGAACTAATCTTCGGATTGCGGACATATTATTATCATTTATGGTACCCACGGGTGCCCACAACACGAGTTATCTTAGTCAATATATACATATATATAAATGTTTGTGTTTTTTTAATAAAATGAAACGAAATATAAAACATGACATGAAATATCGGCATTGTAGTGCAAGAATTTGAGCAAAAGTTTTGGCAAAAATATTGCAGTTTTTTTAATATACAGTCTGTTACCGGCATGTGGGCATTTATTAAAACTGATAATAACATGCTAACAATCGTTTGCAAGTATTAGTAAATCATAATTATGTTAATTAACTCCACAATTAAACTTTCTAAATTTGTAGCTTAAATGTAGTAGACAAACAAAATGCACCTGTCGCAAATCGTATCTTTCGAAAATGCACCTGTCGCAAATCGTAACGTTAACCGTTTAGGTATGAAACAACGTAATTCATTTTCACATTTTGGTATGTTTTGCGAAAGTTACCTACATTCTGTGACTGAACGATACATTACATATACACATATGTTTAGACATGTTTAAGTATATAATGATTAAAGTTTAAAACTTTCCAAAGCCTTCGGAACTCCTTTAGAAATCCAACTCGCACCGAAAATTATTTAGTTGTTTTTGGTTCAGAAAATACATCAACGTGAAACGACCTTTAATAAGGGCTTCATAAAACGCTCCGTGCATCAATCCTTAACTCAGTGTGATTCGGTCTCCTTCAATGTGTACTTTGTGAGTTAGATTTTCCGAGGTTTCTTTTGTTATTTTCAATAGTGCTTAGTTTTACTTGTTCAGAATTTTGTGTACTTTCTTGTGTGATAATAATCTTTCTGTTCGGTACAAAAATAGTGATATTTTATGAAAATTTGTGAATAGTGACGTAACAAGGCGCTCGGAGACTTCAACGATTTTTAGCAAGGTTTTTCCATGTTTTCATTTCACTAATATTCCGTAAAGTCAAAGAGTACAATGTTTTCCACGTTTTTCGTCAATTTTCCCTAAAACAAGTGAATAGTTAACACGCTGTCTATCATTTTGTTTACGCTGCGCGCTGCAATGTTTGGTTGATACTTGTAATTTAATAGCATATTTCTATGAAGATATTTCTATAATTCTTCTTCTGGACAGTTCGTTTTTTACCATTATTTGATTACGTAGGTTGTTACGGTGTGAAATCATACAAAACCCACACATTTTATTATTTATATTCGTAAACATAAATCATTTTCTGCAAGCGAACGAAATATAAACAAAACGTTTTTATTTACGTGATTTACTTATATCTTACACATGATATTCATATTCATATTCATGTTCATTAAACGACTATCTAATCTATTTTAAGAAACTTGTTTCAAAAATTAAAAGCATTGCATAGTTTTTTTGTAATAACTGTAACAGTGCAAAATCATATCGCGGTATTTGCGGTTGGTAATTTCTACAATTTTAGCAGCGCTTTAGGAGCCAATCAACGCTCGGGGGCAGCCCTTTGCTATGCGCCAACCTGGTATCAGATTGTGACACCCATCGCTCCAGTGGAAATATATTTAACTAACATTACTCCAGCATCTGTTGTCGACGGCCCTTTTGTAAATCCAAACTGCTGGCTATGGAGAATTTTATGCGCATTAAAGTGCGCCAGCAACTGACCCAATATATTCTTCTCAAATATTTTACTTAATAAGGGTAGAACCGAGGTCTGAAAATTTTTTGGTCACCCCTATCGCCGCTTTTAAATAAAGGTACTAGCCTGCTGTGTTTCATGAGATCAGGAAAGTACTCTCATCTTCACATTTATTGAATATTTTGGCTAAATGAGGGGCAAGTTCTTCTATGATCGAGCTAATAATTTTTACTGACATGCCCCAGAGATCCTCAGATTTTTTCAAATTTAACAACTTAAATGCTTAAATTATGCCATAGGGCTCAATATTTGCGAATGACAAATCTTGATTGCATTTTTGAACATTGTCTTTTAAAAATGATGCAGCAAGATCCGGAGACGAGTCTAAAGAAGCCGTAGTAACAATTGAAACATTTGTAAAGAACAATTCAAATGCAGCCGCGTCGTCATCGTTAGAAATTATTAGTTTATCTTCAATCTTAAGTAAAAAGCTACGGTCTCCTGATATGTTTTACCTACTTCTCTATTTATGATATTCCAAATTGTTTTAGTTTTATTCGACGATTTAAGAATCTTCGTTTTTATGTGTTCGCATTTAGCTTTATGGCAGACGGCCCTAAATATTTTTTTAATATAATTTGACATGTTGAATAAAAATTGGGTAGATGTTTTTTTGCCATAAACTGTATCCCTACTTTTACGGATTCCTTTTGTTGCCCATTCACTAAACCCTACTTTACTATCGCTATTTGTTAGTTAATGTAATTTAAAATTGTTTTCAAAACTATCTGAAAGTTTGTTGATTATGTCCGTATAGTGATCATTCGCTTTTTAAGTATTATTTTGAGTAGGTAAGCTACTTTGTAAATCTTGTTTAAATGATTCAATTCTTTTTGTTGTGATTGGCCTACACAATACTACTTCCTGTGATTTTGAATCTACTTCTAAGTTGAAAATTTTCCTACTGTACAAACAATTTACTGTACACTTCTTCAAAATTTCGCAACCGCAGACGACGTTATCAAGGCAGGTTGCGGTAGTTTCAGTTATTCTTGAAGGCTCTGTGAAGATGTTGACTAAATTGAATTACTTAAAAATTATTATTAATTTAGTATGCCACGTGGAGTCCACCAGCAAGTCTATATTAAAGTCACCGCAAATGACTACTAGAAGCTACTCTCAAGACATCCTCCAATACTGATTCAAATATATCATAATCACTGGTAGGGGGTCTGTATTCGCTTACTACAATGTGTCTACCAAGTTCAACACACGACAGTTCTATTACTTTCTCAACCGAAAGTCTGCAAATATCCTTGCGGTCTTTAAATTTTAGGCCATTTTTAACCAGTACTAAGGATCCTCCGTGTATTGCAGACTTTCTATTGAAGCAGCTGGCTACTTGATAGCTATGTATAGAGAAATTCATTTGAGACTCAAGTAGCCAGTGTTCTACTACAACAGAGTAACTCTGGCAGTAATATTAATATTTGTATAAATATACCTTCATCTTGCCCATTAAATCAAGTTACTATTAATGAAAAATGTAAAAGTAAGAATATTTTAAACGTGGTTCATCAAAATATACAGGGCATGTTAAGTAAAGAACTGGAAATTTAGTTATTCATGAACTGTAATAATATTGATATTTTATGTATAACAGAGCACTTTTTAAAGAGTTATCAGTTCATGTTCAACTTTAATAACCACCACGTTGCTAGTTCGTTCAACAGAAAAACAGATGATCGCGGTGGCTCCTTAATACTTGTAAATAATAGTTTTAAATATAAGGAACGAGTTGACATAGTGAGCCTGTCTGTTGAGCGTACCATGGAAATAGCCTGTATTGAACTTGAACAACTTATTGTAATGAGCGTATACAGACCACCAGATTCATCCTTTGATTTATTCGAAAAGAAAATGGATGAAGTGTTGATTAAAATCAGCGATAAAAACAATTTTTTTATAATTTGTGGTGATTTTAATGTTAATCTGTTAGAGGATAATAATATTTGTACTAGATTAAAATCTTTATTTTTATGTCACAACATGAACTATCTGTTTTTGGAGCCTACTAGAATTACTGCAACATCTGCTACCTGCATTGACAATATATTTACTAACATTACGCCCATTTTCAAATCGGTCATCAATAAATTAACCTCTGATCACTCTGGTCAGATAGGTATATTCAATATTAAAATAAAAAAGGACCAAAAAGAGGATATTACATGTGTGCCCGTTAGTGACACTCGGCTTGAACACTACAGGAATAATATTTTAGATAAACTATGGGAAATACCATACAGTGACGATCCAAATTTGTTGTACAACTCAGTATTTAACCTTGTCAAAAATGAATATGATACGATATTTAAATCAAAAACTATAAAAGTTAATAACAAAGGTTTGTTTAGTGATTGGGCGACAGTTGGAATTCATAGGAGCAGACGAAGATTATATGAACTCTATGAAGAGAAATCATATAACAAAAATACGGCCTTTCTAGATTATGTTCGTAGTTATTCAAAAATGTTTAAACGCGTTTGTGCCGTAGCTAAATCTAATTTCATTAAAAACAAAATTGAATCTAGTAGCAATGTAATGAAAACGACTTGGCAAATTATAAACAGAGAGACTGGAAAGGCCAAAGCTACACATAATAACTTCAAGCTTAAGATAGATAATCAATTGCTAAGTACAGACCTAGAAGTAGCAAAAGCTTTCGAAAATTTCTTTACGGACATTCCAGTTTCAACAACCAAGTCCTTAAATTCATCTCCCGCAGCTGCTGAATCTATACTTAAACAAAACTTTGACGAATGTAAAACAGATTTTAAATTTAGGCACGTAAATAATGAAGACATTGTAAAAGCGTTGAAATCCCTGGAAATGAAAAAGACAGCTGACGCCCATGGTCTATCAGTAAAAATTATTAGTTCCATTGTAGATTGTATTGCACCTCACCTTTGTTGTATATTTAATCAATGTATAGATAATGGTGTGTTTCCTGACTTGATGAAACTAAGTAAAGTTATACCTTTATTCAAAGCTGGTAGTACATCAGACCCCACCAATTTTAGACCCATATCGATACTACCAACGCTTAGCAAAATATTTGAAAAACTCATACTTAATCAATTGCAAAGTCATTTTTATCTCAATAATTTAATTCATATTGCTCAGTTTGGTTTCACAAAGGGTCGTTCAACAGCCGATGCTGGTGTTGAACTAATCGACAATATTTTTGATACCTGGGAAGACGCAATGGATGCAATAGGTGTCTTCTGCGATCTATCCAAGGCTTTTGATTGCGTCCATCATGACACTCTTGTCAGGAAGTTACGCCATTATGGTGTAAAAGATCAGGCACTTGGCCTTCTGGAGTCATATCTAACAGATAGGGTTCAGATGGTCGATGTTAATGGGAAAAGATCACCTGGGTCTTCAATAAGTATGGGCGTACCGCAAGGTTCAATTCTTGGTCCTTTCTTGTTTTTAGTATATATTAATGATTTACCTTACCTTGTTAAAGCAAAACATGGGTTAGTATTGTTTGCCGATGATACTTCTTTGATATTTAAAGTTAAAAGACAGCAATCAAATTATGACGAGGTAAACAATGCTATCTCTGGTATAGTGAACTGGTTTACTGTTAACAATTTATTACTTAATGAAAAGAAAACTAAATGTATTAAATTCGTGTTACCCAATGTGAACCCGGTAACTACAGACATATTTATAAAAGGACAGAGATTGGACCTTGTGCAGTCGACTGTCTTTTTGGGCATTACTTTAGACGCCAAACTACAATGGGATCCTCATATAAATAAATTGTCGAACAGACTGAGTTCGGCAGCGTTCGCAGTTAAAAAAATTAGAGCTCTTACCGACGTAGACACCGCTAGACTAGTCTACTTTAGTTACTTTCATAGTCTAATGACCTATGGTATTTTATTGTGTGGTCACGCTGCGAATGCTAATAGTATATTTATTCTGCAGAAACGGGCTGTTCGTGCAATTTATAGATTAGGGCCTAGAGTGTCACTGAGGGAAAAGTTTAAAGAAATCAATATTCTGACATTTGTGTCTCAATATATCTATGACAATCTTTTGTATGTAAAAAGAAATATAACTAATTTTCAGAAGTACAGTGATATACACAATTTTAATACTAGAAATAAAGACAAGTTGGTTGCTTATGTAAGCCGACTACATAAAATTAGTAATTCTTTTAAAGGCAATTGTATACGCTATTACAATAAGGTCCCTACTGATATTAAAAACTTACCTTTAGACAAGTTTAAAATAATAATAAAACAGAAATTGTATAAAAAAGGTTACTATAGGATATCTGATTACTTAGAGGACAGATGTCCATGGGAATAGATTGTTTGAGTAACAGGCTGTTTCGATATATAATTAGCATTCATTTTGTAATTTGACAATATTTTATTTAAAAAAGGAAACGCAAAAGATGCGACGACTGTGGAGTTTCTTCGGTGAGCTCTTCTCCACAGATTCCGCCATTGTGTTAGTGAACTCACCCAAAAAAATGTAATGACGGATCTAAGTGATGTAACAACATCCTATGGAAATAAATTATTTTTGATTTTGATTTTTTTGATTTTACTAGGCATAGTATGTCTACTCTGTATTGCTCCAAGAATAGTTCAATCTCTAGTAATTTGCCAGAAAAGCCACCTTGTAAGTTGTAATTTACTAAAACCAATTGCTATATCGGGGACTTTTCTGATGTCTGCCCTGACAGTTTAAACGAGTGGTCAAAGTTAATTTACTTACATTCGTCTTGACTGTTTTTAAAACCTCAGCATACAATAGTTTAGTAGTATTATTTCTACATTCGTCATTTTCTACTGGCACCCTATTTATTTTCGCAACAATAACAGGGTCATAAATATTGAGTGCCAATAATTTGGCATTCTGTTGCTTAGATGACGCAGGTACATATATTGTATCCCTAGTCAGTATAGAATTTCGAATAAACTTATTCGTATTAAAATATAATACTCGGTCCTGATGACCAAATGTCAAGTTATACATTCTAGTTCTTGCTTGTGTAGTACCTAGTAGTTAGTACATAGATATAATATAGGTTTTATATAAATTAATGATAAGAGCTTACCGCCAACAAATTGTTTACCAGTTTGGTGAAACAATGTGTTATAAATAGTCCTAAGCTTTTTCTTTATTAAAAAAAAAAACATAAGCCGGATGTTGAGTCTAGAGATCCGGTCATTTTGTGCCATATCTCCCCCCCCCCCACCTCCACCGGGTGTGCGTCACCTCCCCGTGGCCTCGAATGTGTACCGAAGCGCGGTGTTTTATAGTTATATTTGAGATACAGGAAAAGTTTGTAAGAACGATATGATCCCTGAAACATTTACTTAACTATAAACCTATTTTACACAGAAAGCGATATCACTTATAGTTTCCGGGTACCCTACGAAATTATTTGCTGAAAGTTAAGGTTTCTCAAAAAATGTTATAATACCGCCCAAATATGGATGCAGTAAAGAATAGCATATATACTCTTAAAAAAGAGGCATAATTTATTTCTATTTCATTTCACGTTGCTATGCACTTTTGAAAAGGGAAACATTAAAGTTCATCAAAAATACTGATTTGCACAGCATATATCAGGGCGAAGTGGTGTGGTAGCTGAGGTGTAGGGTAAAGGGGGTGAGGGAATCGAAGCCTCCTTTATCCTTCGTGATAGGTTGAACATGTAAGAGCAAAAGAAACATACTCTTTGAAGATGAAAGAGCAAAAGAAATATATGTGTTTTTGTTGAACATTTTTGGTGTGCAAATAGGACATATTTGAAGTGCGATTAAATATCCTTTTAAAAAAAATATAAATTCGGTCATTCGATTACCATTCCTTTGCTAGTATCAAGCAAAGTCAGTAATTTAGTAAATTTATCAAGGATCATTTCGTTCTAATATTTGTATCGGTTAGGAAGTAAAAATTGTTTCGTACTATCGTATAAGAAATATTAAGTACGAAAAAATAGTATAACAAAAATTAGATCGGTCAAGTGCTAGACACCGTGCACCGAGGGTTAAAACAAACGCTTTTTTTGTGATGGATCTACTAACTTACGGTTGTCGGATTTTTTCCTCTTCTTGTGTTATACGAACTTACCAAATGTCATCACGATTCAACAAAGGTCAACGGTAAGCACCCTATAGGTTTTGATTCCCTTGCTAGTATCAAGCAAAGTCAGTAATTTAGTAAATTTATCAAGGATCATTTCGTTCTTACACACTTTTCATGTACGAAAACACCGTACTCCGGGACATTCGGGGCCACGGGGAAGTGACGCACACCTCGGAGTGGAGGAGGATACATACATTTAAACTTCGTTATATAAACTACCTATCCCGATAGATATAGGAACTGCATTTATTTTGCATTTTTTTCCATACATTGCAATCTAAAATGTTTTAATTGACCGAGCGAGCGAAGCGTCCAGTTTCGAGATTAGCGAAAAATGCCTTTGTCCGTCTGTCTGTTCTCGCCTAAAGGGCGCATTTTTCAACCGATTTTGTTGAAAATTGGCACACAAGTTCCTTGATTCATTAATTTTTTTTAGTCGATCGAGTTTTTTGATTTTTTGGAAAATAGGGAGGAAAAAGGGGAAAGTTTGCTCTAGCGTTATTTAACGACGGGTTTCAATCAAATTTGAGAGGCACACTAAGGCCTTCATTCTACACAAGGTGTTGCGAAAAAAATCCAAAAATGGGAGTGGAAGGGGAAGCACTTCGGAGTATTTTCTACCCCCCTGTTACAATGTTGTAGATAAAGCTAGACACTTGAATTATCTGTGACTAATAGGCCACAATTTAAATAGGCCAATCCCAAAATTCAGTCAATTTGAATTAATAGGTAGGAAACGACAGCCGTTCAAAGTTCCGTCATTTTGTTACTGACTGACTCATCATCGAGAGGTGGTAGGTGAGGAGAATAGGAGAAAACAAAGACACAAAAATATGCAAAGACGGTTCTGGAATAATTACTTTGTGCAATGCAGCGCTGCCATCACGCACGATCCTAAAAGGTTCTGGCGTTACGCTAAAGACATGAGGCGTGATAACGGGCTACCGGAGCGTATATCGTTTCGCTCACGTACCTCTAACAACGGAGAGGAAGAATGCGATGTATTCCTGGAATATTTCTTATCGGTTTACAGTGTTGTCAGCAACCGCCCTGTGCCACCATCCTCGGATCGAGACTCGGTCAGCAATGTAGGTAGTATCGAATTATCCACGAACTTGGTCCACACATATTTAAAAAAGATTAATACCAATAAGGGATCACGATGGATTTCCACCAATTTTTACGCGTCTTTGCGCAGACCAACTTGCTTTTCCACTTTACATTATATTCCAAAGATCACTGAAAGAAAACATTTTCCCTGTCCAATGGAAAAAAGCATTTATTGTCCCGATCCACAAGGGGGGTTCTAAGTTAAGCGCCGAACACTATCGTCCTGTGTCTGTGTTGCCAGTATTCAGCAAGCTTTTCGTACTTATTGTCCATGACCAAATCTACCCAATTGTAGCTCGCAGCATTCCACCGGAACAGCACGGGTTCATGCGGAAACGTTCGACTGTGTCTAACCTTGTCGAGTTTGTTGGCTTGGTGGCGGGTCATATGGACAATGGTTATCAGGTGGATGCCGTGTACACCGACTACTCTAAATGCTTCGACAGGCTAAGACATGATGTAATTCTGTTTAAACTTTCTGAAATAGGTGTGCACGGCGATCTCCTCAGATGGTTTGAGTCCTATCTCAGGAATCGTAGTCAGGCTGTCCGTATTGGTCCTCATCATTCCCGCTTCGCTCCCATCCCTTCAGGTGTGCCACAAGGCTCACATCTTGGTCCGCTTCTCTTTAACGTCTGCCTGTACGACATCGCGACATGCTTTAGATTCCCGATTTCTCATGTATTCCGACGACACCAAAGTTTTTATGCCTATCGTGGACGTGACAGATTGTCTCAATCTTCAGGAAGATCTGCCAAGGTTCGGTGATTATTGCCAGTGAAACAGCCTGGATCTTAACCCTAAGAAATGCCTGTCCCTCATTTTCTCCAGAAAGCGATCTGACCTACAATTTAATTATGTTTTAAACAATCAGCAGATAGGCAGGGTCGCACAAATCAGAGACCTTGGCGTTATTTTGGATAGCAAACTTACTTTCGTACCCCATTACGAACTCATTATTTTAAAGGCTACCAAAATGCTAGGATTTGTTTATCGTGCGTCCAAACCACTGCGGTCTTCCCCAGCCTTTAAACAGCTTTACTTCCCCTACGTCCGCAGTGTGTTAGAGTACGCCTCACCTGTCTGGTCTCCAGTACACCCGACGCACAGTGATCGACTGGAGTCGGTGCAGAATAGATTTATCAGGCAGCTTGGTTATCGCAACCCCAGTGGCAGGGACAGTTTACACGACCATAGCTTGGTGTCGTTGGCGGACAGAAGATTATTCGCGGATCTGAAGTTACTTCACGACGTGATTCACGCGGGCATCGACAGCAGCGAACTGGTGAGCAGAGTGCTGCTGCGCGTCGCCCCTGTGCGCGCACGCCGGCACGGACGTGTGCCTGCAGTGCTGCACCATGCGCGCACGCGCACCAATTACGCCTCTTACTCACCCTTGAATAGGAGCATCACTATTTATGAGGAGCGTTTCCCAGAGCTGGATATATTTTTATTTAATCGCTGCCCTTACTTTTTGTCGGAAGTTAGGAAATATTCGACTTCGTCACCCCTCCTAACTTAGTTATTGTATTGATTTTCTCATGACATTATCTTAGAATTACTCTTACTATTTCCCATCGGAACTCGATACCACACATACACACAAACACACACAGCCTCATACACCATTCAATCAGCAGTTCACCATATCGTCATACCAGTTTGAACTAAATTTATTACTTTACTCACTTTATTATTCCTATAGATAGGTTCTTATATTTCTGTTTTATTTTTGTATTGTTTCGTAATTGGCATTTCAAATTTTCTTTTCCTTATTGATTAATATTGTATTTTAATTGCTGTGAAACATGAATAAAAATAAATAAATAAACCTACATACGGAGGGAGTTGTGGGTGGGGGATGGGTGTTAGGTGAGGAGCGGTACCGTGGGGATGGGTTTTTTCTACTTTCTCTCTAACATAAGTAGGTTGGTTTCAAAACTCTGAAATGGCTTTGCTAAGCCAGGAGAAAAGAAAATTATTTATTATAGTTTTAGGGGCTTGCGAGGTCTACTGTTTTCACAAACCACTAGTTATTATGTTCAAAGTGTCATCAAATAAACGCGTAATGAGAAACTAGTTTGTTCAGAATCATGATCAAAGTCGATTTCACTGACTTTAACTATAGGTCATATTTTTCAAGCATTGAACCTAACTTAGGCGCCACCGTCCACTTTAACTGACCCCTGCCTAGACTCTACTCACGCTGAAACGAAGCTCTCACAGCCGCCCACCAAAATGAAACCTGATTTGGTTTTCTTTTAGCATAATTTTGTAGGTATGCTTACTTTCTTCATCCGTATGGAAAAAAAGAGGCAGCCTCTGCCTCGAGTAGGAAACATCGAGTGAGCGAGTGCAAATCACGGAAGGGGAAGGGTGAGGGGTGCGAGGATATCTTTGTTTGTTTTGTTTAGTCCGTCACCGCACTGGTGCGCGAGCGCGTGCGTGGCGTATAACACGCAATTTCATTTCGAATACACAAATGTAGAATATCGTGAAATAGTGAGAGTATCAATCAAGCTGTGTCGGTGTACTTTGAACGGTTCGTGGTACGAGTGTTACAGCGACTACTACGGTACGGTACGGTATCGGGTACGGTACTTAGCTTCAGGATCGGGACCAGGACGCGCTGTTCAATGACGTCCAAATCTCCTGCATCCCTGAGGACTACGGCGAGAACTCGATCCATATAGTGGCCCTGGTTGCGACGAAACTCGGTGTCCAAAACATGCTTTATAAACATTTTGTAAGTTGCCAATTAAGTTTTTTACCTTTTTGATTTCGCATAATATGTTATCTGTAGTTATAGCATGACCTACTCAAAAGTAACCAGTTCTTGTTTATCTAGATTATAGCCTTGCGTCGCCTTTGCTTTACCCTAAAAAAACAAACAGTTGTGACTTTAATAATACTGTGTTACATTTTATCAACGAAGAATTTCAGATAAAAGATTCAAGCCGTTAAAAATTTGCTTTAAAAGTAAGTGTACTTTCAACATTACGGGTGTAAATCTTTGAGTAATAATGTATAAATACTAGAGACGCTAGCTCGAACAAAATATGGCCTCTCGACGAGAGCGGGCATGTCCGTTGTCATAGATAAATAAAAATATTTGCGCTCAGATGCGACATGCCGAAGTCGTACAGTCGCCTTTGCCCAAAAGTATACCTGTCGAGTGAATCCTGCCTACTGGTTGCATACTTTTAAGCGCAGGCTACCTATAATGTGTATTTGGGAATAAAATAAAAGAGAATATGCACATATCCAATATTTTAATGGTTTTTTTTTTCATTGGTTGCGATGTTGTTAGTCAGTTTAATAAATAAATTGACAGTTCTTTAAATTTTCGTCAGAGGATAATTATGATAATTATCATTAATTAATTACCGTAGTAAAACATGAGCGGTATTTCTGCGCAAGGGTCTACCTGTCACTGCTTTGAAATTTATCCTTATCATCTTGGGCTTGCTGGAAGAAATTTCTTGTTAGAGATAAGCTTGCCTTTGTAAATGTATTTTCCATAAGTTTGTAATGTGAATTTTCATGTGCAATAAAAATTTACAAAATATATGAAGTGCATAACACGTTGGTATTCGGAAATGATACATCTGCATCTTGTTACTCTTTGATTTTCAAAGAGAAAACATGGCTGTCGCTTTGTTGATTTTTGTAATTCACAAAATATTATTGAATATGCGTATTTTACTGATAATACAGGGTAATTAATATGAAAAGTTATTCCTCGGCTTTTTTGGTCTGTACGGTGTAGTTTTTACAGTACAGTACCGCAGACGGCATTATTTAGTTTCTTACTCTCGCATCAAATGCGTCACGGCTCGGCAAGCGCTTGGATAACAAGGTACTCTGTGGCACAGACGGAATTGGTGTTAAGTGAATTCACTCTACTTATAGATGCAAGAAAGTTAGTTTGCGCGCCTACTCTAGTATTTATACATTATTACTCAAAGGTGTAATATGTGTTTTAGTTTGATCAAATCTAATCCAATCTTTGTATTTCATTTATAATGGAGCAATAGGGTTACTGGAAGGAGGAGGAGTTTCTGGTAGTCTTGTGCCTGCTCGGTCATCAGAGAGAGCGCTCCGTTCTAGTACATTTCAGTCAGTGTACTAGTACACTGTAACAGCTCTATTAGTACTATTAGAAAATTGGATCTTATGAATAAAAAATATGCCTGCTCGGTCATATCAGAGAGCGCTCCGTACTAGGACATTTCAGTCAGTGTACTAGTAAGATCTGACAGTTTTATTAGTACTTTTATGTATGACGTACGATCGAATAAATAATGGTGCTATTAGGTTAACCTTTCTTTTCGTGTAGAGCAGAAACTTGAGGAATATTGTACTCTGATAATATTAACATATTTATACAATTCTATGTGTCTGTTTTTAGAAGCAGAAATAAAAAGTTAAATAATATAAGATTTCCCTTCATACTTAAACAGGCTGTCATTCTAGTCAAGATGTCAATGCCGTGTCTATGTATGCGAGAGCGAGTCGGCATGGCTCAATGCCTCCCGCCCGCCACCCCGCTCTCTCGGAGCGATGTCCTAATAGTCCTAAAAGACCGAATGTCCGATTAGCGTAGGGAAACGTTTCTTTTCGTTCATTGCACAGTAACGTTTCCTATTAGTTCTTAGTACATGACCGACACAAGACTAGTTTCTGGAAGTTCATCGAGATTCTAGTTATCTTAAAACTTTTTTCCCTATCAGAATATCATACTTTCGTTATATGCTGTACGAAGTTTTGGTAAATAAGTACCTACCTATAACAATGTCTATAATAACCCCCTTCCCCCCGGACCTCGATAGCGAGTACGCGTGCTTTTAGTTCTGTTACTACTTTTTAAATCAAATTTTAAGTTTAAATCAATTAATAAATCCGAACGCAATATTAGGAGTGCATAAGTTTGAAGCACCACAATCAAAAGCCAACCCGGCTCCCAAGACTCCGCCTCCAAGTGCTGTCGACGCCCCGCCCGCTGCGTGGAGCAGGTCTCGAGCACAAAGCAGTCTCCGCCCGCACCACTCCACCACCTTGCGCTGTGTCCAGCTGCCCCGCCCGCTACGCAAGGCCATCCAGCGTCGTTACCAGTTGTCCCCGCCCCTGCCTCAACCGGTCAGTACTCACACCTCTGCCTACACTCTGCGCTCCTGGTAATTGAATAGTATGACGACGAGACGTACTCCACCGACCGTTGCCGCCGCGATGACTCACCATCTATCGGAACCGAACTTGAGCGCCAATCCAGACCTCGACGCGGTTTCTGCCGCGGAGCATATTACTCAACGAAATAAGCGTAAAAGGGGTGATGTTGATTCGCAGGCCCTTCTGGATTCTTTTAAAGATGAAA
Source organism: Argyresthia goedartella (assembly GCA_949825045.1). NCBI lineage: Eukaryota > Metazoa > Arthropoda > Insecta > Lepidoptera > Argyresthiidae > Argyresthia > Argyresthia goedartella. The sequence goes on along the minus strand of OX463832.1, from coordinate 6,989,322 downwards.
TTCTGGTACTATGCAATAGTATTAGGGAGGAACATCAGAGGAATTTTACGTCTTTGCGCAGTACGATGGAAGATATAAAAACGCAAAATACCAAATTACAAGAGTTCGCAGAATTTTCTTCCGCAAAATATGATGAAGTTTTAGCTGAAATGAAAAAAATTGATGCAGAGAGAACTGAAAACCGCAAATACATACAAAGCCTGGAAGAGAGAGTCGAATTCTTAGAGCGTCAAAATAGATCCACGAGCGTCGAAATCAGGAATATTCCCCAACAGTCTGGAGAATCCAAGCAAGACTTAGCCAACTTAGTCATTAAAGTAGGAAAAGCCATAAATGTTCCTATCCAGTATTCCGATATAAAAGATGTGCTTAGGACCAATCCCAAGAAGTCGACAATTAAGCCGATTATTGCCGAATTTACAACAGTCCTGGCCAAGGAAGCTTTACTTAAATCGGTAAAGAAGTATAACAAAGAACACAAGGACGATAAACTAAACACAGAGAATATGAATATTTCTGGCCCGAAAGAACCTGTGTATATTGCTGAAAACCTGACGTTTAAAGCTAGAAAACTGTTCTACTTGGCACGAGAATTTCAAACAACTCACAAATACGATTTCAGCTGGACGTCAAATGGAAAAGTCTATCTGCGCAAAGCACACGAATCTCGCCTTGTGAGGGTTGATTCTGAAGCAGACATTACGAAACTCAAAGAACAGAATTGACTATTGCCTGTAAATTTAGATATTACTATTAGATTCTGTTTAAAAACCCCATTACACCTATACAACACTATACTGAGAGTACTCCCATGCGTTGTTATTATCTACTGCACACTCACACACTCCAATAACTCACCACTCAATAATTCACACATATCAAATCAACAGTCTCAAATATCTATGTACTTTTCAAACACCCCCTTATGTCCACAACATTTGCGCTATCTATTTATAAACATTAAAAGAGGGCCTTATTAATAAAATTAATGAAGAATTAGACTTATTGGGAGCGTTCGAATCTTATCAGTGCATAGGAGATGAATGTCTACTACATGTCGATAACTCCAACACTAGTTTGAGAGTATTCCATATGAACATTCGCAGCATAAACTGTAATTTCGACAAACTGGCTCCTCTACTTTCTTGTCTTAAACTTGACTGGGATGTGATCGTTCTTACTGAATGCTGGTTAAGTAAAGCCCCGAATGTTCCCATACTTGATGGATATCTCTCTTATTCCTCTAAGGAAATAATAAACCAGAATGATGGAGTGGTCATTTATATTAGAAATAATATTGAACATAAAATCGAATACCCTAACTTTAAAGATGGAAATACAATAATTTGCAAAATAGGAAGTAGCTTAGCTATAGTAGCTATTTACCGATCACCCTCACATAACAATATCGATAATTTTTTGAATAGCCTACAAATGACTCTGACTGACCTAGCATCAATACCATCAGTGGCTGTTATTGGGGATATAAACATTGACATCATACCTGAAAATAAGCCCAAACTAAACCCAGACGATTACCTAAATTTAATATCATCTTTTGGCTACTCTCCTACCCACCAATTTCCCACCCATGATAGAACGTGCCTAGATCATGTACTTCTTAAATCTAGACATAGCGCTAAAACAATAATCTTAAATGCCAGTATAACTGACCACGCCCCCACTCTACTGAATCTGGAGCTAACTATTCAAAGAGTAAAGCCCAAAAATGTAAGACTTCACATAAATTACGCATCTGTCAAATCCGATATTGATCAATGTGATTAATAAACCGAATGTTGCTGCAGAACTTTTTGTAACCAAAATATCCAACATAATAATGACTCATTCTACGGTCAGAAAAATCCCACGAAAACAACGAACAATAAAGCCATGGATTACACCTGGCCTACTCAAATGTATAAGAAATAGAGACCGTTTATACAAGAAATACAAAAAATCACCTAATAATCAAGTTAACAAAATTATTTACACTCGCTACAGAAATTACTGTAATAACCTGCTAAAGAAACTTAAACGCTCATACGAGAAGGATGAGTTCGAAAAGGCTAAAAATAAACCCAAGGCCACATGGGAAGTTATTAAAAAGATTACTCATACGTACAACAAGTCACCTCCCCCCTAGAGAACTAATACATCTGTCACCTGACCCCCTTGATTCTCTAAACAAAGTAAACCATTTCTTTGCAAGTGTAGGTGCCTCTCTTGCTAATAAAATTCAACATACGTCTAACGATGGTCACCGCAACACTGAATTGCCCTCCCAATCCTTTCTCCAAGATACACAACTAAACACACTTGTTATTCTGGAAGTGGATGTTGCCGAGATAAATAAAATTATTTTGGATCTACGAAGCGACTCAGCTATAGGCTGGGATAGCATCTCTTCATCTGTTATTAAAGCGAGCCACTTTGTTCTTGCGCCAATTATAACTCACGTGTGCAAACTCTGTCTCTCAAAAGGTGTCTTTCCAACAATTTTCAAAAAAGCTCTTGTTCACCCGATTCTCAAATGTTGGGACAGAGAGAACATTACAAATTATAAACCTATCTCTGTTCTTACTACCATGTCTAAAATATTAGAAAAAGTGCTAAATAACCGATTAGTAGGATTCTTAACTAAATACAAAATAATTGCTGATAATCAGTATGGATTCTGCAAGGGAAAGTCGACCGAGGATGCCGTTTTGCAATTAACGGAGAAAATATCAAGGACTCTAGATAAAAAATCTAAGTGCGTTGGCATCTTCCTTGACCTGAAAAAAGCCTTCGACACTGTATCAATACCCCTATTAATAAATAAATTAAGTTCTGCTGGTATAAGAGGACATGCCCTAGACATTTTTAGAGATTATCTCACCAAACGTACTCAGAGAGTAAAAATAGAGAATCATCTAAGTGATGATATCGCTCTGTCATACGGTGTGCCCCAGGGAAGTATCTTGGGCCCCACACTATTTCTTTTATACATCAACGATCTGTGCAAACTTTCTACACCTAACTGCAATATTGTCACTTACGCCGATGATACTGCTCTCCTAGTTGAGGGTCAAACCTGGGATAAAGCCAGGATAAACGCAGAGGTATCTCTCGGGGTAGTCATGAAATGGCTCGTCGCTAACCTTCTTACTCTAACTGTTGACAAAACCATGTATCTCACCTTTTCACTGACCTCCTCGGGGAAACCACCTCAAGGTTCTTTTAATGTTAGAGCACACAACAATTGCAACTTTAGCAAATTTAGTCACTCAAACTGTTCTTGCCCGACGCTCAATAGAGTAGATAAAGTAAAATACTTAGGGGTAATTATAGATGACACTCTCTCATGGAAACCACATATAATTAATTTAACAAGTCGCACCAGAAGGCTCATTTATATCTTCAAAATGCTTAGACCGTCAGCAGACGAAAATGTTTTGTATACAGTGTATAATGCTTTGGCCCAGTCAATTATATCTTATTGCATAGCGGCTTGGGGTGGCGCACCAAAAACACTAATTATAAAATTGGAAAGGGCTCAAAGAGCTGTCCTTAAAGTACTTCTAAGAAAGCCTTTCAGATACCACACTGAATTGCTTTATACTGAGTGCAAAATGCTTCCGGTAAGGCAACTTATCATCCAACAGGCTATTCTGAGAACACACACAAGTCGCCCATACGATCCTTTGCTACTCCTAAAGCGGAGAAAAGACAGAGTGTTTGAGATAGAACGCTGTAAAACCGCTCAAGCTCAAAGGCAGCTTTATGTCACCGGCCCTCGTCTCTACAACACAATCAGCAGGGACGTCGAGCTTTATCATCTACCCAAAACCGTCTGCAAAACATTAATAAAAAAATGGCTGCTCAGGCTCTCCTATGGAGACACGGAGAAGCCTCTTGACATTCCAAATTAGGAAACCAAAATAACAAAATTACCTGGATTCCATACCTCAACTCATTATCCCCCTCCTTTCCTTCACCAACTCCACATGCACAACACACACAAAATTAGCACACACACACTACACTCTACATTTACAGTCTTACTAATTAAAAAGTCTTATTTCAGCGTTATAACACTGTGATAGTTATACATTATATAAAGCTTGTATAGAGTACATCCACCAGTTTGACTAATAAACAGTGTATAAGCCTTGTATAACTATACGACTCTTTTATTTTGCACGCTGGTAACACAATACAAAGGAACGTTCAAACACGTTTTATCTGCATAAAAATAACCAAATCTTAAAGAAGTATTAAATTGTGTGGTAAATTTCAGCATCTTTTGGTGCTGAAATATAAATAATCAACTAGAAAAATACATTTTCCAGTTCATTTATCAACACAAAGCTTCGCAATATCATGATCCATATTAATTTGAAATTGCCAGTCAAAGTTGGAAACCGGTTTACGAACGCATTTTATTTTTGACAGCTTCGCTTGGTTGTTTGGTCATTTTGTGGTGTTTGTTTATAGTTACAAATGCAAAATATTGCAAAAAAGCGAAAAACGACAACAGAATAACAATTATAATGTCGCTTAACGTTAAGGAAGAACCTAAAAATAAAGAAAAAAGGCACCGTGCTCCTAACTGGGAAGACGTTGAAAAGGTGCGTACATACACATTGTTATTTAAAAAATTAGTTGGTCCCATTTATTTATGTACCTAAAAAGAGCATTATATTTACATAATTCATCACCACTTTTTGGTTTCAGAAACTGTTAAGACAGTTAATGAGCGATTACGTCGATATAATTGAAAATAAGAACACGGAAACTAATACAAATAATAAGAAATTAGAGGCTTGGAAAAAAATCTATCAAAGGTTAGTACTCACCTAAATATCTGCTGTTAGTTGTTAATTATGCTAAATATATGTCACATTTATTAAAACATTTTGTTGTCTTTGTAGATTTAATTAACTTAACACGCGGCCAAGGATGTTGGAGGAAATAAAACAACAGTGGCGCACATTTAAGACAGAGGCTAAGAAAGTACTCAGTGATCACCGCATCGCAGTGGTTAAAACTGGTGGAGGCCCAAGACCTCCTAGCCCAAATGAAGACACCCTTAACCTTATAAAACTGTTGCCACTGGAGTTTGAGGTTGATTACAACAAATTTGATAGTGATGGTCCTTGTATAATAGTAAGTCATGTAATTACTTCAAAAGAATTTAAACACCAGTATTTTGGGAAGTTCATTGTATTACTTTTATTCATGTTATTTCTTTCAGGTGCAAGATGAACAATCCTCATCCCAGAGAGGAGTCGAAGATCCCAGTTCTGATATAAACAATTTGATCCAGGTATGCATAATAATGTATCACACACAAGCTTGTACCAAACCCTTCATATCCTCACTGTGGCTTGTAGGAAACTTGCCAGCACTTCTTGGGAGAATATGTAATGTATTCATACATAAGATGGCGTACACTACAGATGGATAGCATCAAAGTAGATAACTTGTCGAACTAAAGTTTAATGACCTTCTAGAATTCATTAGAAGAAGATTTGGGGATGGACAACTGTTGAACCAACAGTAAACAGTGCCCAAATACTTGGGTGAAATAGTCACAATAGAAGACCGATAATCTGCCTGTGTTTCAACGGGTTTCCCACCCCTTCATCTATCTATCTATCTAAAGATGAGTGAGACTGCCCCTTGGAACAAGGATAATGTTTTGAGTGAACAAAATATATTTATTTGTTACATTTTGTTTACAGACTCAGCATGACAATTGTCCTGAACCTCAAAGAACAATTGAGGCAAAACCATGTTCTCCTACAAACAACTCCAGCAAGGTATGTTTTTATTTAATACTGCCTCCTATCTAACAACAAGTAATTTGTAATGGGCATACATATTATCCCTGAGCCAACTGTACATCATCATCATCCTGTTAGGGAACCCGCTGTTCATATAGGCTTTCTCATGTACAGTTTGAAATCCAATCAGCTGGGCCCTGCCTACATACAGTATCTAGGCCAGCCCAGCTCATTCAGCCCATTCAACTCGACACTGTGCAACCTGCATCCATTGTTTTCCTGCTGTCCTCGCCAGGCAAGCTACTGGCAACTATACCATATTTTTTCTAAAAGTCACAATTTTTACTGGCAGGTCCCATTGAAGCGGAATCAATTCCAAAAGAAGAAACATACAGCTCTTGTGAAAGAGTCTCGTGAGGTATCTAATAACTATCATGTCTAATAGTCCTATGTCCCTTGCAATATCATAAATAATATTTCTTAATTTAATTCACGGGAAGGTTGCCTGGAATATTATTTATTAGTTGCCATTAGCAATAGCCTTTGTACACAATGTTTCATTTTTGTTGTTTGTTATTTTTCTTCTAAACAAAATATACACATTATCCTTTTATTTGATCTGATGTTGTGTTTCAGGCTCAACAAATAGCAGACACTGCTATCAAAAGAAGTCTTGCGGCTACTCAGTGCATAGTAGAAGAGCATGAGCTAAAACTGCGGCACATGCAAGAAATTCATGATACAAAATTGAAGCACATGACAGAAGCCCATGAATGGGCAAGAGAGGAACATTATCTCCGATTGGAGTTAATGAGGAAGAAACAAACTGATTTTTAATAATTTTGATTTAAATAAAAATCTAATCTCTCTTTTAAAAAAAAAATATTCTGCAATTTTGATATAATTTATATATGATTATATGATTAATAATTGTTGACTTAAATAAAAATCTAATATGTATCTCTTAAAAAAATATTCTGCTTTTTTGATTTCACCTTAGAAATAAGTTTCAATATAAGCTGATCTGGCGGCTTGCCCAGCATGATTGCCAGATGGCTGTTGCCTTGGTACGTCTTCGGTCTCATCAATGTCATAGTCCTCATCAAGCTCTTCTCTCATATCAATGGCAATATTGTGGAGAACAGCCAACGCTACTATGTATAATTTGGCATTCTCTAATGACACAGAGAACCCGTGCAGAAGACATCTAAAGCGTTGTTGTCCAATGAATCCATTTCCAGGTTTTCGTAATAAAGCAGAGAACGCAAACCAATAGCAATTAACTCAAAATAACCTCAAACTCAAACGTCAAAATCATGTGTGTCGAGCGGACCGCCATTTTTCTCCTTATTCAGTCACTAAACAAGGTCAATGGGCTGTTTAGGCAGTGTATAAATATTCATACAAACTATGCACTTGTTATAACAGCTGTATACATCCGATTGGCCTATTTTGTGTTTATTAGTAAGGTTTTGCTTATTTCTAGTGTATACACCTTCTATATTTTTTTATTAGTAAGGCTGTTATACTCTACATTCACATCACACTACACACTCTCTTTATAATAATTACAATTAAGTTTTAGTGTTAGTATTATACCCACCAATTGTGTACCCTAATACCTGCCAATTGTGTACCCTAATTTGTTTTTATACTGTAGATTATTATTATTATTATTTTTCTGTAGATTTACCTTTTTTGATTACCTGCATAAATCAAAAAATAGTTAAGTACCTACTATTGTACAAAATAAAATATGTACCCACTGGGAAATAACTGTCTCCCATGATACAGGTTTTTCCTACTTTGGGAGGCAGGGACCTCAAATATGTTAACCCTGTTATTTTGAACAATAAAAATTATTCTATTCTTATTCTATTCTATTCATAATAATTGTTTTCATGTCCTAAAGGAGTAAACTATGTACACATTCTAATGAAATAGGCACATAAGGTGACAATGTCAACCACAATGTTTTATTTATATTCCAGTTGGTTGGATGGGTTAAGGCTGATGGTATTGAGATTTGAACAGCTGAGGGCAGAGGCTACGCTACAAACTTCTCAGGCTTCTCTGCAAAATGCTCAGGCTCTTAATTTTTAAAGTGGAGTCTTACAAATTAATTTTGAAATCATAGATAGATTGACGAAGCAGGTAATTTTATACTTTCCTATCAGTTTGGGTAGGAAATTGATAAGTAGGAAACGTGCCCTATACTTTGTCCACTCTATTAATGGTTTGACAGCTCAAAACCTGTACATTTTTGAAGTTTGCAATGAAAAATATTGCTTATTATGTATGCAATAAGAAAATGTCAAAAGACCATTAATTGAGTGGACAAAGTGACTGGTTAATTAAAAAGTGTCCCAACCAAGTATAATTTCAATTACATTTTCTATAGCATATTTACTTTACCTGTTATGCCATAGAAAATATTAGCTATAATTAATTTATTCATGCAATCATTTATATAGTTTTATGTAAAACATTTGTACTAACTTGTACTTAATTTATTTTTTCAGTTTTGTACCCAACAAAGAGAAGATGCGTGAAAAATATTTAATTATCATTACTATCCTATAATATCTCTTGAGTACAGACACAGTTACCGATATGATATTTTTATACAAAGTTGTAAATGGCATAATTGACTGTCCCTCAGGAAAGAAACTCATTGCTACAATGTGTGAAGTTTAGAGTTCCAAGTCCATCAACCAGAATAAAAACTCTTTTCCAAATCCCGTTCCATAAAATCAACTATGGTAAAAACACCCCGATTGATAGAATAATGAATACTTATAATAAGCTATTTAACTATGTAGACATTTTCAATTTATCCCTGAATGCGTTTGGAAATCTTATAACCAAGACACTAAATTGCCATAATTGATAACTAAATTAATTTACAACTTAATATAAGTTCCATCTATAAATACAATCATGAATTCATTAAGTAATTAATTTGCATGTTAGGCTAAGTTCAATTCTTATCTACCAAATTTTAATGTAAACCTATAATTGGCATTTATTTATTGAATGTTATTAATTAATTTTAGTATAAGTAAAATTCTGTTGTTTGCTATCAAAATAAAAAATATCCCACTACTGGGCCAGCTGGGCCTCTTATGTGAAAATAATTAAAGTAAGATAAGTAACTCGTGAATAAAACTAATTAACTTAGTTACATATTGTTTATTTTAGTCCATAATCTATTTTTCATATAATCTAGTTCATTAGGGGTAACTATTGACACAAGCCAGATTGATTCCAAAAAAGAGGGTAGCCTAGCCAACATCATAAATTTGTGTCCCACTATTTTTATTTAATTTAAATTAAAATCAGTTTCTTAATGTTATAATTTTTTACTAAAAACAAGGCCTGGACCCTTTACCTACACTGGCATATAATATTTTATAAACATATATAAACATACCTGGAGATTTCACTACAACTACACACTCACAATGGATCTATGCACAAAAATCAGTGCCAACATGGAGCAGATGGCAGCCAACTTCAGCAGCAGGATGGCCCGGTATGAGAAGGAGCTCCGTGAGTGCGCCACAATGTCCTCATCTAGCAGCCCACTCAACAGCAATTCCCTGGCCAGCGAGTTTCTCGAGTTCAAGGCGTTCACGTGGAACTGCCTAAACTTGCTGCGCAGCCAGGTTGACTTGTTGCTCGCTGGACAGGACAGGATGGAGACTGCATCACGTCGTAAGGTGCTCCTTCTCCATGGAGTACCCGAAGATGAAAAGGAACGGGTAAATGATGTGGCTCAAAGGATACTATCCGACCAAATAAAAGTGTCCCCTGAGTGCATTGCGAGTGCCTCTGTTGTACATCGTCTTGGACCCAAAAGGCCAGCCAAAACGCGCCCAATACTGGTGAGATTCTCCACACTCGGTGCCCGTATGGAGGTGTGGAACGGCAAGACCGCATTGAAGGGCACTGCAACCACCATATCAGAGTTCCTGACAAAGTCCAGACATGATGTGTTTCTTACTGCCCGGAAACACTTCGGCGTGCAGTGGGGGCTTCCGCCCCCTTATCGACACTCTGACCCAGAACTGCTGGACTTCTGGTGGTAAGATTGTCCTACTGCTTCCCGACAAAAGTAGACAGAAGGTGGAGCGCATGTCGGAGCTTCAGGAATACACCAGCAAGTTCCCTCCCTCTGCTCTGCAATCCGGGCAAAAGGTCGCCGACTCTTCTCGTAAACCGGCTGTGCCTATGCCTGTGGCTGGGGTTGCGGTTGCGGCAGCGGCAGCAGGTTCTGCGGCGCCCTCGGCAAGCAAGCAGCGAGAACCCAGCGCTAGGCGTGCCACTGCCGGCCAGACGAAGGCAGGTACTAAAAAGTAGTTGTATCTCATCGTGTGCAGCGCAATATACGTCGCGTGATTTGGTCGGGTTATTTTCTGTTATAAATTAATGTAATTTTACGTGAAGGGTAGACTGAATTAGATAAGATTAAATGATTCACTTTTTATTTTTAGGTCACGCAGTCTTTCATTTGACAAGCATAGTGTGGTCTGTGTACATACTTGAAGGTTTTTTTTTTTTTATTATTATTATTTATTGTACGGACGGACAGACAGCCGGACGGAACGGACGGGCAACCGGACGGTGCGAACGGATCTTGTATGTTCGTATTTGGATTCACTTTGCTGTTTCTTCATTTCTTTTTTGTTTGTGCTGCCCACCCACGTCTCATCTATTATTTGTTATCTTGTGTATTGTATTTCCTTCCATATGTACTATACTTTTGTAAACCCAGGATTTGGCTGGGTTCGGGCCTTTCTGTTTTTTTTTGGATTTGACTTTTTTATTTTTTTGTGTTTTTAGTAGGTTTTATTGTATTTATTTTATTATATATCTATTTATTATATTATAATTACTCATATGGATACCTTCTTATTTAGTGATAGTTACTTCTCCTACTCCGAAAGTGAAGCTTCCGATAGCGTAGGAAGTGGATTGTCGTCCACGGACGACGTTTTGCCTATTGCCCGATGTATTGTTCCTACTGAGGTTGGAAAACGTGTGTTTTCCAACCTCAGTAGGAACTTCAACGTCGTTCACATAAATGCTCAGAGCATTAATTCCAGTCATGTCGACCTTCTCGACTCCTTCAGCGATCAGAGCATTCATGGTATTCTGATCTCCGAATCATTTCTTAAACCCTCTCTTCCTTCTACCTTGTATGCTCTGCCGGGGTACAGGCTCTATCGGAATGATAGGACGGGCAAGGCTGGTGGCGGTGTTGCTATTTATCTTCGTTCCGACATTTCTTGCAAAGTCATCAGCCACTCACCTAGTCTGTACTCTGGATCCGCTGAACACCTCTTTCTTGAGCTATGCCTCCATCACACTAAGGTCCTTCTGGGTGTCTTCTATAGCCCCTCTCTCCTCATCGACTACTTTGACTCTTTTGAAAGCATCCTTAATGATCTATCTCCCCTATACAGTGACACACTTATCCTAGGTGATTTCAATACCTGTTTACTTAAAAATGATGTTCGCTCTGCCAAACTCCAGTCTATCGTAAGCTCCCTAAATTTAAATATTCTTCCCCTGAGTGCAACTCACTTCCAGCCCCACTGCACCCCCTCTCTCTTGGATCTTATGATTGTTTCTAACATATCCAAGGTTGCAACGCATGGCCAACTTAACGCCCCCTTCTCCTTTCATGATCTGATTTATCTCTCGTTCAAGTTAAGGCCTCCCAAGCGCGCAGGGAAATTCCTGGATATTCGCAGTTTCAAGGGTATGGATCTCAGCTCCCTTGAGTCTGATGCCGCCTCTATAGACTGGTCCCCTGTCGTCTGTAGTGAGCCCGTTGATGAAAAAGTCCAGCATTTCCAATCGATTGTCCTGAGTTTGTTCGACAAACATGCTCCTGTCAAAAAGGTTAGGGTCAAACATCTCCCTGCGCCCTGGCTTACTGACACCATCAAGGGTCTGATGGCCCAGAGAAACCGTGCCAAATGTAGATATAAAAAGGATCCGACGGACGATAATCTCCTTATATACAAAAGTCTCCGTAATCGTTGCACCCGTCTTTGTCGAGATGCCAAACGCCGCCATATCTACGAGAGTATTGAGAGTTACACTCCTGCACAGGTTTGGAAGTTCCTGAAGACCCTCGGTGTTGGTAAGTCCCAGGACGCAGTAACCGGTAGTGTCGACCTCAACGGTCTCAACAAATTCTTTGCTGTCTCCCCTGTCGTGATGGACCCCCATGTCAAGGATGCTACCATTCGTTACTTGCGCACCAGAAAGACATCCAGTAGCTTACCTTTCAACCTCAGGTCTGTCGGAGTTGGCGCTGTAAAGAAGGCTTTTCTAGCAATATCGTCAAAGGCTATAGGTGATGACAAGATCTGCTTTCAGATGCTTTTCAGTGTACTTGATCATTTGTTACAACCCATAACGCATATAATCAATGCGTCGCTGAGCGAGTACTGCTTCCCGAGCCAGTGGAAAAGAGCATTAGTGTTACCCCTACCTAAAACGTCTAACCCGTCCTCCTTCAAAGAGTTCCGTCCCATTTCCATCCTACCAATCCTTTCCAAAATCCTTGAATCAATTGTCCACACCCAGCTGTCCTCGTACCTTTCCTCCATGAATTTACTGAACCCTTTTCAGTCTGGTTTTAGACCGGGGCATAGCACCACCACAGCACTACTCAAGGTAACTGACGATATCCAACTGGCAATGGAAAAGAAGCAGCTGACAGTCCTGACTCTCCTAGACTTTAGCAGCGCCTTCAACTGCGTCGACTTCGATATACTTGTTGAAATCTTAAAATCGCTTAACGTCTCTTCACACTCGGCTCGCTGGTTTGCCTCTTACTTGAGAGACCGCCAGCAGCGCATCAAGTCTGAAGAGGTCACTACAGAATGGTGCAAGCTCTCTACAGGTGTTCCGCAGGGTGGCATCCTTTCCCCTCTTCTCTTCTCAGTTTTCATCCATTCCATCTCGGATGTATTGTCTTCCTCGTATCATCTTTATGCAGATGACCTTCAAATTTATCGGCATTTTCCCCTGTGTGATCTGACTTCGACTGTTGAGGCTTTGAATGCTGACCTCGACAACATCAGGAAATGGTCTCTTTCGTATGGGCTATTAGTCAACCCGGACAAGTCTCAGGTGATGATACTAGGTACACGGCACTTACTTGATTTGTTGCAGAATAAGTCCGTTGATCCCGTTCTATTTGACGGTACCATTGTCAAGTATAGCGAGAAAGCCAAAAATCTTGGCGTTGTTTTTGACAATCTATTATCCTGGTCGCCCCATGTTTGTGAGGTCAGCAGACGAGTCTTTGCATCCTTTCATTCTCTTCGGCGTTTGCAGATCTTCCTGCCTAGGCAGACTAAAATCATGCTAGCTCAGACCCTTCTTCTGCCTTTAATAGACTACGCCGATGTTTGCTGGGCCAGTGCGAACGAAGATCTACTGAACAAACTCGAGCGACTCCAAAATCTCGGGATTCGGTTTATTTTCGGACTTCGTAAGTACGACCACGTGTCCCAATATCGTAGGGAATCAGGTTGGCTCCCGATCCGACTTCGTCGTGATATGCACATTCTCTCCTTCCTCTTCAATATTTTGAGAAATCCGTGCTACCCTGCATATCTTCGTGAACGTTTTGAGTATCTTTTCTCAGGGGATAGACTTCGGAGATCTCACACGGTGTCACTTTTGTCAATTCCTCAGCACAACACTGTTGCTTACGAGCACTCGTTTAGGTTAAGGGCAATACGTTTGTGGAATGCACTTACTTGCGCTATAAGGGATTGCAAATCCTTGGTCACTTTCAAGAAAAAATTGAAACAGCATCTCCTCTCTTCCGAATAGTGGGTATCTCATAGTATTTATGTATATCTATTTATTTATTGTATTCTATTTATTTATTTTATAGTAATTACGTAGGGTGTATTGTGATTTATTTGATAGTATATTTATTTTATTTATTTCTTTTAACTCTTAATTGTACACTAGGACTACCTCTCTATATTTTATTTTTCTCTTTTCTTCACAGGTTAGCTGTAAGAAATTTCTTTTTAGAAATAAGCTCACCTTTGCATACTGTTTCTGTTATAATTTCCACTGTGTTTTCTGTGCAATAAAGGATTATTATTATTATTATTATTATTATTATTATTATAAGCCAGAACCCCAGGCCAAATGTACTTTCTGGAAAGTCTAAAAATAATTAGTACAACTTATTAGCCACACGATCTTGTTATGCTTTTTTTTGTTTATTACCGAACCAAAGTAATAATCTAAAATAAATAATGATTAGTACAACTTATTAGCAACACGATCTTGGTATGCATTTTTTTGTTTATTTCCAAACCAAAGTAATAATCTAAAATAAATAATGATTGGCAACCTAATAAATAGGAATTCTATGATGTATGAGGTAGATAGGCAAACCACAGAATAGATGGACAAACAATAACATGATATGGCTGGTAAGCAGTGGCTGCGGGAGGCTTAGGACCGGAGCAGATGGCGTGGTAAATAAGAGGCCTTAGGTAACCCAGCATTAGGTAAATGTAAGCTGATTTGAATGATGTAAATATATATTTTCTCAAAAATAGTATGAAATGTTCCCATAACATGTAGTGTTATGCTACTTATTTGCCATTTTCCAGTCTGCTTTGATAGTCTGCATTTATCTCACAGCTGGATATTTCGTATCACCTTTATTTGCATAGGACCCTGTAACGTTTTAAACCATAAGAACACAATAACAAATCATTTTCACTTCGTATTGTCACACTATCAGCACTGTTAAATCGATGTCGAAGGGGTTTACCTTTGGTGACCTTGTATTTGGCTTTCTCCGAAACTCTGCAATCTCGGGCTTCGTGCGCGCTGGTGCGCTACCTTTTTATATTCATTGTTACTTCATTTACTTCATTGTTTTTTTGTTGTTTTCTCTATTACGAGCCTGAAACCAAAATCTGACATATTTTGATGTCGTTGTTTATCTGGTTGTCATGGCAATGTCCATTCAAACTCATTAGCGGTCTGATATGTTTACTTCAATACTTTTACAAAAATACTTTTTCCCTCTTGGCCATTCACAAAAATTGCTTTTAATTTAAATAATTTTTAGAACTCTCCAAAAAGGGTATAAGAGCGGAACATTTCTGAAATTGGGGAGTCTCACTTCAGCTCTTGAAAAAGAAGCATCACCTAAAGGCCTTATCCCGGGGCCGCCCTGCCCCGGGATCCTGCGAGCCTCTGTTGAGTCGCTGACTGTCTGCTGCTTCTGCCTTACTGCCGTCTCCAACTACCTATACGGCTTGCTGCTGCTGCCTTACCGCCGTCTCCAACCACCTATATGCTGACGTGCTGCCGTCTCCAACCATCTAAACCCCGTCGTGCTGCCGTCTCCAACCACCTACATCTTGACGTGCTGCTGCCTTCAAGCCACCTCCTACACCACCTCCGGATCACCAACTACGCCACTACTCCAGGCTCCGGGCACCACCGCCGCGTCCTCCGCTCCCCTTTTTATATCAATACCTGTATCTTTTAAAAAACCTGTCTCACCTCATTCATCCTCATCCTCCTATCATTTTTTTAAATAGTCATTGTAAAATAAACATAATAAACTGTCATTTCTAAATTTTATCCTGGTTGTTGTTTCTTGTTAGGTTCTGGTTAGGTTCTTGTCGCTACACGACAAACATCTGTGAAGATAGTATCCGAAAGTGACTCATCCTGGACAATTTTTAGAAGTGTCCAGGAAAATGCAAGTGTCCGGTAAGTAAGTATGAAATCCCATTACATACATCATAATATTTAAATATAGAACAATTGTGTTTCTGCAAATAGAAATTAAGGAGGTTATTGGCAGTTAAGGGCCTTTAATAAAAAGGAGATACCATAGAGGTTGACGTGTCTGAATTGCACTTATATTGCACGATGTAAAATGGCGGCAAACTGAGTTCATTTGAATTTTTTACTATTTTGATACTAATTAGGAATTCGATACTAACAGAAGAATAAGACGAATAAAATAAAATATTCACAATAAACATAAATGGTTTTATTTTTGAGAAAAGCACTATACACGTCTCAACCATAAGTGCCATCCTGATGGCTTACTTACTGGTCTCTGCAGTAATGTACTATTATTTACTTTATTTAATTTCACCACGAACTTGAAAGGGAAATGAAACATACTTATTTAAGATTTCTTGATTGAGTTTAACGTCACTTGCTTTACAATTTTGGAGACACTTGACTGGAGAACAGTGTTTCGTCTGGTAGGAGCCTATAGCAAAATGCTAAACTACCAGCACCTGAAACAAAATGTATGCACACTATTACTATGCTCATTTAGTTCTAATTTTGGATAACAGAAAAATGGTATAATAGTTCATGTCCAAACAAAAGCGCGTTGTGATACATTTTTAGTACTTTGCATAGTGTTACTAACCTTTGTGTCCAGATCCAAAGCATCTATCTGGTTGGTGGCTGAGGGGTCAACTCAGTAATTAACCAGTTCACGAGCTAACTCCTTCGACAGTCAATATCGCTGCCTTTCACTTAACTTGAAAGATTTTCTTTGCAGTCTTGCACTCCGATTCTCTCTTTTAGATTGGGCTTGCACTATAGCTATATCATACTCGTAGGCGCAGGCCATTTCCTTATGTATCTGTTTCTTATGTATACTTTATAGCGCAGATACATAATTTTCACGATTTTCGCCTACTTTTCAAGACAACAATCGTGAAAAAATTGATCCGCATTAATTTCAACACAACCCTTTTGTTTGACAGCGGTTCAACTTCAACTTCAACTTTAACTAATGGCAATCTGTCCTGCTATTGCCAGACAATTTCTGCCAGTATCATTTAGTGGAGGCACATGTGAAGGGACGCGGGGCAAATCTTAAATTGGCTGAAGACTTTTTAGTAGGTTTCTATCTGAAATAAAGTTTTACATTATTGGTTAGTTCCATGCAATATATACATAGCACACACAAAATAAACTAAGGGACAACACAATAACATAAAGGGAAGGAAGGGGATATCTATTATAATTTTATTTTGTTAATATGGATAAATTTAGCTAATAAAAATACTATCTTTGGGTTGGGGAATAGAGAAAGAAGGTGGCGAATATTAGTAGGGATAGGGAGATCGATTGAGGGTTTTAGGGGAGTACAAGGAATCAAGGCCATAAATGGGGCAGTTAAAGAAAATATGGTCAACGGTCCCATCCTCAAGACCGCACTCGCAAATGGAGGAATCACTGATTTTTATTTTCTTTAAAAACACTGGAGAACAGCAGTGACCTAAGCGTATTCTGCATAAAATTGTAACTAATATCTTTGGTAGTTTTTTAAAATTGAAAAACCATGGTTTGCTTGGAATACTTGGCTGAATTGAAGCGTAAAAAGCTCCTTTATTTCGACTTGATTCATGCCACACATCCGACCAAGTCTTCTGAAGATCTTTACCGGGAATGCTGAGCAAGTCATAACAGTGGTTAGAGAAGTACTTTCGATTACTGTTATTATCTAAGGCCGCAGGTTTAGCCAACTCATCAACGTGATCATTACCAATAATGCCAGAATGACTAGTGATCCAAACCAAAATTACAGCAAATTTTTTTTGGGAACATTTATAAAGGATATTTTTGATTTCCATAATAATATTACTATGCACTTTTGATTTAAATTGGTTTTGTTGGAGGGCTTGTAAGCAACTTTTGGAGTCCGAAATTATTAAAGATTGTCTTATATTATGGGATTCAATAAACGAGAAAGCTTCCAAGATCGCAAGGCATTCTCCTGTGTACACTGAGCTTTGAGGCGGGCTCTGAAGTTTTATTTCTATTTTAGAATTTTGAAAGTATACTGCGAAACTAGTCGGAACAGACTCTTCCAGCCTGGAGGCGTCAGTATAAAAATATTGCCAGTCTTCCCATCTTGATCTTAAAACCGAGTTGAAGGACGAGTTTGCTAAAGGAGAACCTTTTACAATATTAAGATCCAAAATAATTTTCGGAGTGAAGAGGACAGTTGGCAGGGGGAAACAATATAATGGTAATTTATCTTTTCGGATGATTGGGCAGGAGTCCTCGATGTTTTTAAGCTTTCGGAAACTATTGAGAATAAGAGGAGGACTCTTACATTTCCAATATTCATTACGAATATTGCAAATATTACTAAGGGATTCTAATTTAAAAAAAGAGGATGATTTGAGAATAAATAAGCCTTATATATAAACCGGTCAGAGAGATATTGTCTCCTTAGAATCAAAGAAG
Source organism: Argyresthia goedartella (assembly GCA_949825045.1). Lineage (NCBI taxonomy): Eukaryota > Metazoa > Arthropoda > Insecta > Lepidoptera > Argyresthiidae > Argyresthia > Argyresthia goedartella. Next base: position 6,971,251 of record OX463832.1, on the reverse strand, counting down.
GATCTCCGCACTCCACCTGTAAGGCATTGATAGGAGATGATTTCATGCATCCAGTTATAATTCTAAGTGCCTTAGATTGGATACCATCCAATTTGCAAAGAGCCAGTTTACTACAAGGTTCTAAAAGATAGGATCCATAGTCAAGTGCACTCCTAATGAGGGCATTATACATCAATTTCAGAGTAAATGGGTGGGCACCCCACCATACACCAGAGAGAACTCGAAGAATATTTATTGTCTTTTCGCATTTATTATCAATATAATTTAGATGAACGGAACGTCTAGGAATACGCCTAAGAATTTTACAGAATTACGAACAGGGATAGAGGAATTGTTTATTTTTAAATCTATGTCAGTAATGTCCCTCTTCCTAGAAAACACTACCACAGTGCTCTTAGAAGCTGATAGATTGAGACCATTGGATAGCAGCCAAGCATTCAATGAGTTGAGAGAGACTTGCATTGACTCCCCAGCATCTTCAACACTTGAGCTAGAAATGCACAGACACAGATCGTCAGCATATTGTAAATTTTGACAATCGTTATTTAGGGAAGTATGAAGAGAAGCAGTATAAATATTATATAGTAGAGGACTGAGAACAGATACCTGGGGGAGGCCTCTCCACACCGTACGGGGTTCAAAGCTCTCGCCAGGGATACGAAGTGAGATTGATCTGGACATAAGCAGACTGCAAATGCAGTTTCTCATTCTTACAGGGATGTTCAGCTGTTGTAACTTGTCCCTGAGCACCAAAAGAAGTACATTGTCATAAGCAGCAGATATGTCCAAGAACACAGCTAGGACAGATTGTTTTTTGGAGAAAGCTAGCCGAACATCAGTGATGAATATGTTAAGACTATCTATCAAATGTACTGTAGCCTTTGCGAAAACCAAATTGAGATTGAGCAAGGATACCCTTAGACTCCACAAACCACTCCAATCGATTCTTAATGAGATGCTCTAGGGTTTTTGCCAAGATCGAGGACAGGGCTATAGGTCTATAATGATCAGCTACATCCGGGGACTTACCGGGTTTCAGAAGGGGGATAACGATTTGTTCCTTCCAAGAGTCTGGAACATAACCTGTATTATAAAAAATGTTCACAAGTTTTAACAGATACTCTAAAGCTGGCAGGCCTGCATTTGTTAGAAATGAATATGGGAATCCATCCACCCCAGGGGCTGAGTCGCGGACATGGGATAATACTGATTGAAGTTCTGCAATGGAAAATGAAGCATCCAAAGGGTCATTGATAGTAGGTAATGTATGGGAATTGCAAGATTCCTCTAGGAGAGGGACATAGTCAGGAGCCAATTTATTAAGGAAATTTATAGCAATATGATGGAGGATGCGGGGAGAGTTATGATTAACACAACCCCTTCTATACCTGTTAATATAATGCCAAACCAAACTAGCTGGAGTTGATGGAGAAAGAGTGGAACAAAATCGTTTACAGCCCTGGTATTTTTTCTTTCTAAAGAGACGTCTGGATCTAGCCACTATTTTACGATAACTAACTAGGTTATCAACGGTCATAGCAGATATGTAGATTACTTCAGCATTATTGCGAGCTTTGATTATTTTTGTACACTCTCTATCCCACCATGGTGGAGAAGATACTTTTTCAGAAGCCGAGTTCTTAAGCGGGATCGATTCATCAGCAGCAGATGTTATAGCGTTAGTGACTTGAGAGTAGCAATCAACAGCATTGCCCTCATGAACATCAGGAATAGAGCTGGTGAGTAGGCTAAGTTTATCAGAATAACCATCCCAGTTGGCTTGAGACACACGGTACTTTAATAAGGGGTTGAAGTCCCTGTGGGGGATGGATGACGAAGGATGGTCATTTTTAATGAGAAGTGGTCACTACCATGTGTAAGCTTCAACATATGCCAGAAGATCAGGGAAGCCAGGTCTGGGGAACATAGTGACAAGTCAACACAGCTTTTGTTTTGATTTGGGGGAGTTAATCGTGTAGCTGAACCATCATTCAGCAAACATAGGTTTAAGTCATCAAAGAGATCTACTAGGGACCTACCAAAACTGTCGTTGCGAGGGGAACCCCAAGCCGAGTGATGGCCATCAAAGTCACCTAATATTAGATAAGGAGGGGTTAAAACCGAAAATATACGTCTTAAATCTGGAAGAAAGGTTAGATTAGGATGAGGGGTATATATGGAAAGAATAGAAATACCTTGAACAACAACGCCTACTACACTAATTTCATTATTATGGGGGGGAATAGGAATTGAAATAGGACAAACACAATTATTTACAAATAGGGCTGAACCGCCCCCACTGCCATCCTGCCTATCATCACGGAAAGAGCAATAGCCGCGCAGGTTAAAGCGTCTTCCTGGCTTAAGCCAGGTCTCCGTGATGGCAAAGACAAGAGGGGAATGTTTATTTATTTAAAAAAAATGTAATTTATTTTTAATTCAACGCTTCTCGCGTTCCATTGAAGAATGGCCAGTGGAGCCATTGAAAAGGTTTAGAAATGAGAGGAGTTGTGAAGCTACGTGGTCAGGTATAGAATTGTTACTGGAAATAATTGAGGTGAGGAGTGACAGCAGTAATGATATAACATTATCTGCTGGAGAGGACTGAGTTTGAGATTGGCTTTGTAAAGCACAACCATTCTGTGGTTCGGGGATTGTGAAAGAGTTAATAATGTTCTGATGAGATATCTTGTCATACCCGGACGGGGTGAATTTATTAGGTTTTGGGGATTTGAAGATAGTTTTTCTGTAGCCAGAAGAAGAAGGAGCAGAGAAAGGTGGAGAAGACTGGGTTTGGTAAGTTTGGGAGGCTGATACCTCCGCATAGGACCTGTATGGAGCAGGGAAGCATTTAGATGATTCTTCATAAGATATGTTCTTCTCTGCCATAATATAGTTTTTATGTTCTTTTGTCTTAATCGCTCCGGATAATCTTTACTTGTGGCCAAGTGATTGCCACAGCAAAAGAGACAAGATGGGTTCTTGTTGCATGAATCAGTAGTATGGTTTTCACCGCATTTCGAGCACCTAGGCTTGGACCTGCACTTTGGTTTCGTGTGCCCATATCGGCAGCAGTTGAAGCATTGGACTGTGGGGTTTTGATACAGTTTCACAGGTAAGGATGTATAACAAGCAAAAACTCTAGTAGGGAGCACTTGCCCATCAAAGGTGGCTATGACCGATTGGGTAGGTTTCCATTCCGATATATCCTGAGAAGTAACCTTCCGGTTAATTCTTCGGACCTTCAGTATTTTTCCTATTCCATCGGGGACTTGAATATTTAGTAGGACCTCTTCATCGGTCCAGTCCTGCGGGACATCACTTATGACACCCATGCGGGTGATATTATAGGTGGGTATGCTGGAAATATATCCTTTGTCAAATAGTTTGGTACAGATCAGGAAGCAGTTAGCTTGCTCTGGTTTAGTGAACTCCACAGAGACTCTATTTCTCCCAACCCGCTTGATCCCATCAGGTTTGATACCAATAGTGTGACTGTTCATGAGAAACATTCCGAACCTGACCGGGTGCATGGTAGATCCAGAACGTTCATTAGTATCAGATCGGGATACATGAACCAGGAAGGGAGCTTTATCGGAGGTCGAGTACCTCATTCTGCCAGTGCTTTTATGAATCTTATTTACTGGTGTTTTTTCGATTGCACTCGGGTCTTCAACACGGGGACGCTTAAGTTTCTTAGCCTGCCCATCACAAGCTCAAATGTCCTCTGAGTCAGATGAAGATTTGTAATAATTATTATTGCTCACGGGCGAGAAGGGCGGAGCAGGGGGAGATGAGGCGTTGGAGGACCCATCGAATAAATCCCGGGAAGCTTTATTTTTGTCAGGGGGTTCAGGCTCAATTTCATCCATGATTAAGGAATGTTACATTCCCAAACACGGAAGAAAAAACAAACACTGTGTACCACTTACCAAGTAGAAAGCACAAAAACAACAAGACAAACAATAACACAGGACAATCACAAGATATACAGATACTAAAAAGTACTAATTTCGAGCGGAAATCGGCAAAAGAAACTAAATTTTCAATTCTCCAATGTGCTCACCATCAACACTTTCTAGCGACTCTTTGACAGCGGTTACGTTTCAGTTCCAATCCAACTTCAGTCAACCATCTGTCAAAACATTAGCGCGATCCGAAAAATGCAGTCACGTTTCGGTTATTTAACCCCTCGCTCCCCCAGCCACTTGGCGCCGACACAGCTCGTCCCCCAGGAACACTTAAGCCCGCGCGGCGCGAGACACTTGACTGACGTATCAAGTGATTATGTTGAAATGGTAACTCTTAGAACTATGAGAGTGCTAAATATGAGTAGCTAATGAAACCCTCTCTTAGTCAATGCAAAACTAATGTCACAGTGACCTTCCTTTATTATTGTACCGACATGAGAATCACAGACATCTATGAAAATGGTCCTTCTCGACACAAATCTAGCAGACATGAGAAAAACATCAACAACATATACATGTTATTTGATACCTACGTAATCTAAATAACATTACCCTTTCAAAACAATAAAAACATTAGTGTGTTCTTATATAAACTGTTCAATATTTCAGCGTTTGAAATTTTCCAAAAATACGGAAAGTAACCGGCCGCAGAGCGCGAATCATACAAATCTTATAAAATTCCTTGCGAAGATATTAGAGCACCTAGCGTTATATTTCTTAGTTCTTACGATAGGTTAGTTATTGAATAAGAAGAATATAAGTAGTATTTACCACTAAATTATAAATAATAAGTGTGAGGAGGACATATGTCGCAACGCAAGCATAAAATAGGTATAAATCAACACTACGTCCTACTATTGATTTTATTGGCAATAAGTGATACCTATCCTTCTAGAATTAGTAGTTCTAAGTAGAAGACAATCTAGGCTTTCTAAAACTGTATCATACCTTACTACTTACCATACAAAAATCAATAAAAACCTTCATGTTATTTCGTGTCACGGCGCGTGGATTCTCGGCTTCACCAAGGTCACGGCTCGTGTTCGACATGCGCTTATACAGCATGTGCAAAGATTGATGAACGCTTATCGCCGCGGGGTGCCGGATCTCAAGCGCGCGGCAAGTCGCCTTACAAAAACTTTATTTATGATCTGCTCGAAGTTTTGTTTATAATAGAGATCGTAAACTAACAATTTTATTGGATACAGATCGTTGTACAGACATACATAGTTGTAAACAGATAACATAAACTTCGAGCGTGAAATGAACACATTTTTTTTTTAGATAGTTAGCTATCCATTCGCAATCAACCGGATATATCATAACATTCATAACAAAGCGTCACGCCTTTTCCCATACGAGTTGGCAGAGGCACGTTACAATTGTAATGTTTTGCTGTGATAGATTCTATATAAACTGGTGTTTCGTTCGTGTATGGTGTAATATAACATAACATAGCGTCACGACATTTTCCATACGGGGTGGCAGAGGCACAATTGTACCCACTTTTAGCCAGTTATTCAATACCTACTCCATTTTGCGTGACACGGGGCTAGCCCATCTATTTTGAGTAAACTAGCATTTTCACGCGGCTCCGTTCGCGTGCAAGTAAAGTTTTCAACTTATTGTAAAAAATTGTAAATTTATGTAATCTAGTCTATTCACGCCGCTTCATTCGCGTGCAAGTTCAGATATGTACTGTTGTCAATTTAATGTAAAATACACAAATTTGTAAAATTACAGATAAGTTGTAAAACTATAAAATTTCTTTAATTGGTAAAAAAATAAATATCTAGTGTGGGGTTAGAAGCAATATGAGAATATGGGGGTATGTGCCTGTATGTAAATAATTATGTTTACATACTAATTAAAATTTATTTATTTGTCTACAGGTAATTTAGAAGGCTGACTCGAAAAAAACGAAGTTTATTTAATCTATACATCTATCTTATCTATCTGTCTAGTTATGTTAAATTAATAAGGTTTTGGACAAATAAAAAAGAACAAATATAAAAATATGAATTATTTTACTTCTTTAGTAAAAATATACATTAATACAAATATAATTGAATAAAGGAAACAATTAAAGCAATAAATTATTGCATTTGTTAAATTTGAAAGTAAACAATTTCTATTTTGGTCATACAAGTTTTTAGTTGTTTTTGTAACTATTACTGAAAAACTTTATTGTAAAAAGTAAACAATTCATGCAAAAAATTGCATTTAACAACTTTGAAAGTAAACAATTTCTATTCGGGCCATACAAGTTATTAGTTTGATTTATTTCTGGAAAACATTGGCCTAAAATAGTTATTATTTAAACAAACACATAAAAGACAAATAATACACAAAAAAGAAAGGAACATCTGGAACGCTAACGCTATGAAGGAGGAGAATCACAATCACACACTGATGGCAGGTTTAGATGTGTTAAGTCATATAAACTCGATTGTTTAACGCTGCAACGGGGAAGTTACATGATTATCATACAGATTGCTTAGTCAACGTCAACATAGTATTAATATTTTTATATTCTACCGCTTGATTCTTTAGCTATCCACAGATACGTTTTATTATTACCCTGCGGGTTGCAATATGAAACTGGTATTCGTAATTTATATTTTTGAGAGATGACATTTTAATATCACCCATGGGCTGCTGCCCAGCTGCTGATGGCTGTGAAAAAAGAAAATACATTATTGTATATGGTATGGTACTACAGATAGCCCCTATGCAGAGGTTGCATGGAAGTGGATGAGACCGTAGAGAACATGCTGCTGGCGTGCTCATCCAGCATATAAACCAGGATGGCAATTCTGGGAAAACGACGTCGACCTTAGAGCTCCTCGAACATCCAGGCCTTCCTGATGGATGAAATAGAAGAGTGGGTGCAGGGGACATGCACTAAGGCGAGTGGGTGCATGGGACATGCACAAAGGCCCCACCAAAGTGGGCTAGGTGCATACGCATGCATTCACCCCCTGTTGAAGAAGAAGAATGGTATGATCAATCTGCTGATCAGAATACCTACATCGACTCCAACAGCTAGCGAGCGCCGGAAGCGCCTAGATGTCGTCGGCTGCGGGGAGGAGACGCCCTCGCTCCGGGGAGACGCCAAAAAAGGCGTGACTGCTGGCTGCCACGTCTAAATAAAAACAAAACCGTTTTTGTCACACGAGTTTATGAGGGTTGACGTAAAATATACCATCTTATTGAAATGCGTGGGTGTATCAAAACACGTCTCTAGTCTTTAATTTGTAATATCTCTCGCATTTCAGTATTTGTTGTTGAGGCAACAAATATACACATTCTGTGAAAATTTAAATTTTCTAGCTATTACGGTTCGTGCTGTAGGACCGCTGACAGACAGACAGGCACAGACAGACGGACAGACAGACGGACGGACAGCGATGGTTTAGTAATAGAGTCCCGTTTGGCACCCTTTGGGTTCAGTACCCTAAAAATGCAAATTAAAAATAAACAAAATACCAGACAATCAGCCAAGGAAAATATTTCATTATACATGGGTAAAACTATATTGCAGAATGGAACAAATAAATGGATATACATACATACACCCGATATACAATATATATAATAGAATTCTATTATATTGTGTTTCGTTATTTTGTATATTTGTATCGCCTTGGCACTGGCTGTAATGGCATAAATAAATTATGTCAATAAATAAATAAATATAAAGTAAATGGAAACAAAGCAAAATCGATGCGAGAGAAATTGAAATTATTTACCTTTATCCGGCCGGAGCGGGAGCGCTCGAGGAGGACCTGCTCATCCATGATGTGCAGGGATCCCTTGGGGGACCCAACCACCCGCATTGCCGTCACCAAATTCGGGGGCTGGGTCCCGTCCTCCTCGTGCGGTTTATTATCCGTCCCGGACATTCTGAAAAGTGTTAATTTTATAAAATTATGTAAATTTACAAATTTACCTAATTTTACAAATTTACCTAATTTTACAAATTTACCTAATTTTACAAATTTATAAAATTAAACTGAAAATACTAAAGTACATTGCTGTACTTGCACGCGAAAGAAGCTGCGTGAATAGACTAGTTTACACAATTTTACAACTTTTTTCAAAAAGTAGAAAACTGTACTTGCACGCGAACGGACCCGCGTGAAAATGCTAGTTTACTCGAAATGGATGGGCTAGCCCCCTGTCATGCAAAATGGAGTAGGTATTGAATAATTGGCTAAAAGTGGGTACAATTGTGCCTCTGCCACCCCGTATGGGAAAAGGCGTGACGCTATGTTATGTTATATTACACCATACACGAACGAAACACCAGTTTACATTTAATGATATCACTGCAATACATTACAATTGTGCCTCTGCCACCCCGTATGGGAAAAGGCGTGACGCTACGTTATGTTATATTATACCATACTACCCAGAACACCATCATGGCCAATTATCACAAAGGAGCACCCTTTATTGAAATCGTAGTGAAATCTTTGTCTGTGTGAGTGTTTCCAAATCAAAATGGCTTTACGGCATGCTTAATGTGTGCGTGTGAATTGGATGCCTGATCACTTTTCAGACGGAAATCAGCAAATTGGTAGATTATTTTGATAAAGAAACATATAAAAATGGATTCCTTATTAGATTTCCAATAAGATATGTGTATTTTTCACTAAAATCGAACTGAATTTCTTATTGGAATCTAACATGTAACTCGGAAAAAAACCGTCTGGTGCATGACGCAACATTTAGATTTGCCGATTTTATTGACATCTTGATGAATTTCACTACTATTTCTGCAATAAGCTTCCTAGAAACAGTTGTTATTATGAATAAAACAAAGACTTACCTCAAGTCTCAATTACTTTCACTCAAATACACACACAAATCACAATAATCCGCCCTTCGCGGCGTCTTTGAAAAAGTGTTTTTTTTGAGGCACGTTTGGAATATTTTTTTCTATGAATGACCATAGACAATTGTATCGGATTATAGACTTTGTCTTATTGAGCGTCTGGAAAATCTTTAACAGTACCAACATGACAAAAATTGGCCAAAATATACCGGTTTAAAAAAGCGCGGGAGCGAGAGCGTCATATGACGCTTGGGGGACGGACGGTACTCGAGGCGAGCGTCATATGAGGCTTGGGGGATTGTAAGGTTAAGGATCAATTTTGGTTCGGTTGATTATTTTTAGCGTTTAGGGATTGAGATAGCCTGGAATTTGATATATGTACATACATCCTTTCCAATATTTATATTTAATTGTCCAGCAGATACTTGATAATTTTTATGTTTCCTGGAGAGTAAAAGTGTATTGGATATAAAACAAACCATTTATTATTTTTAACTTGTGAATTGTGGGCAAAGCGGTGCTTTCCTGATAAAGCGTGGTTCTTCATCCGAATTTCAAAGAAAGTCTTCTTTGGATGATCTTTCATCAACTTTAATGAAAAGAAGCTGCACAGACATGCGACTCCACAAGCAGAATGTAATGAAGCAATGATATTGGTAATGTTATGGAATGAAAAACTTGTGCCTCCTATGTGAACTTACATTTAGACATAACGCTGTCTTATTAGTGCTTGAATGGCGCAAATTTTACAGGAAACGTTTATTTTGTTTGACATTGTACCAAACCCCTCGAGCATACTTGGGTACTAGTTCCCAAAAACCTGTTATCCTCCTACATCCCAAAGACCTTTTAAAAATCCTCCTACGAGTTAGCGGTAAAAGCCCACGGTTCCGTTCCATTTCATCAGCTAGGGCCCTGTTAATAAGCCCTCATTTTTAATTTCTCATACACTTTCAATAAAAAACTACAAAAATACAATTTCAAGTGGAATGATAAATACTGATTTTCGAATTAAAGTGGCAAGTCTGTAATTATCTAAGGACAATCAAGGATGCCAACATAGCCAAAATTCATCTGTCATTTTTGATGTTCCTTCTTGGAAGATGGAGATACGTCGTAAAGGTGGTAAGTAAAACCAAGCTGTTCTTTAATATCTTTGTTTCATTTAATTAAGTATTTTATTGAAAATTGTGCCGAAATAGTAAATTTTCATTTGACACATCGATTTCCTACCTAATTACATTTTTTTTAATAACCTCTTAAAATTAGAAGACCTTTTAAAAGGTATGTGGGTTTCTACGATAGCTTAGATTTTAAAAGGCTTATGGGCTCCTACATTCACTTAGCTTAAAAAAGCTTGCGGGTCGCAATAGGATGTAAAATTTAAGGTCAAGTGCGAGTCAGACTCGCGCAAGAAGGGTTCCGTACCTAACACAGGTTTGGAATGTTTTCATGAAAAAATAGACTATCCCGAAATTAAGACTGATTTGTAGAAGCATCTGTAAAGGTAATATGGGTAAGCTTTTAAAGGGCTTATGGGCCTCTTTCATTATATCCAGCTTTGTGAGCTTGCTCTATTAATAAATTGAAAAATATTACCATAATTGGATTTTTTCGAGTTTTATTTACTAACATCTCATAGGTAAACATTTCAGCTATGCATTGATAAATATATGATGCCACGTTTTCTTGAACATTGGACTAATAATTACTTATTAGTAGTTGATGGGCTGTTATTTTCAAAAGGTTGTAATGAAAAAACTACAGAATTGTTATTTTTTATTTTTCATACATTTTATCCCTTAAGTTTTGTAAAAAAAACTATCTATTCCTCAGAGCATGCACTCAATTAACTCGAAAATATCACTTTCACACAAACCGTTTTCATTAGTGATTGCGACCCGATTTTAAAACGTTCTTTAGTTTTGAGTTCCTGCCTAGCTAAAAACAGTCTTTATCCATCCTTTATCAACAACAAAAATCCCACATTAGTACGATCAGTTTTAGGTACATTTTCGAATGTCGAAATCTCTAAGCGTCTACCATGCAAACCTTTTAAAAGTACTTTGGGCGTGTAGCACTACTAGGGCAAAAAAGTCTGGGCGTTAGGAAGATAAGGGCCTTACCACAAAAAAATAAACTACTGTTCAACACTTGTTTAAAAACAAAAGTGTATGGGATTTGACGTTTGTTTTGAGGTTAAACGCTGTTTGATATTTTTTGTGGTAACACGGTAAAGGTTTTAAATTGGATTATCATGGCATAAGGGTCAAAATCGCGACTCCTCAAAAAAAATCGAGAGTTTACTGAAATCTGAAGAATATAAGCATTGGCAGGATGTACCTATTAAGGAAAATACATAATTTGAACAGAAAGGTAAGCTAAGAACTGATTAATGGAAATTTTTAAGTGGAAGTGGACCAAAATGCACAAAATTACGTAGTTGAATATAGCTAGCTGGTATAAAGTTTTTTCAGTTGCGTGATTGTGTGTCCAAGCAACCATTGGTAGAATACAGGCTGTTTTATTAACTGGCTTAAAAAAAGGAGAGGGTTACCAATTCTATGTGTTCAGGCTTCTCGGCACCCAATGACCTCGCAGGGGCCCATCAGCTACGAGGTAGCGTAGCGATCAGATGCCAAGAAGCTGTGAACGTCGGCGATTCACCGAGCTAATACTTATGAATCTATCTGACCTGGTCTGTGCTTCGTTCCCGTCAAACTCCTGTCTCTCTGCAAGGCCTGGGTGCACCCTAGGCTCTTCTTGGTAGACAGGTTCTTCAGCCAACCAGGTATGGCTGGCAGGCCAGCTTCGACGAGCACAGTGTTCCAACACAGGTTATGTTACGTGGGAAAAACCAATCGGCCACGTAAATGCGAACTTTATCTGGTTCGGGGAACCACAATACACTCAGCTATATAGACAATCCTGAGGGGAACCCGAATACATTCCAGATGGCTTACGATTTAATTTCAATACCCCAAATCAATACGCGTTACATCGCGAGGGCTTTCTTGTCTGTCAGTTGTCAAAAACTGCAAGGTTGGCAGCAACGTCAAATTCAAAATGGCCGTTCCGAAACCATCGATCGAGTATCGATTTTGAATCGAACAATCACCCGCCCGGACAGGCACCCACCTGTCCCTTAATCTACGGGCAGCCGAGACAACGTTGCTACCGCTCGTTTTAGAACCGAGCCTCCTACTAGAACCTCTGCAGACCGGGGGGTCCCGTCCTTGCCAGGGAACAAGTTAACAATGCGCCCCCTGCGCCAACGTAGTGGCGGTAGGTTAGCATCCTTAACCAGAACGAGGTCACCAACACTAGGGGGGCTGGTTTTGTCAGTCCACTTAAGGCGCTGTTGTAAGATATGCAGATACTCGAGCGACCAACGCTTCCAGAAATTCTGAGTAAACTGCTGCAACATCTGATACCTTGACAACCGATACAATTTCACTCCCTCGAAGGGGTGCTCGGGCAACGCGTTAAGTGGCTGTCCTATCAAGAAATGGCCTGGGGTCAGAGCCTCCAGGTCATTTGGATCCGAGCTGAGCGGACACAACGGTCGCGAATTGAGAACGGCCTCGATCTTACAAAACAATGTCGCGAGCTCCTCAAAAGTCAGCGCGGTCTGACCCACTATACGCCCCAAGTGCGTCTTAGCTGACTTAACTACGGCCTCAAAAATCCCACCCCAGTGGGGGCAAATCGGTGGGCTGAAGGTCCACTGTATACCCCGACGGGAGAGGGCCGTTCCAATATCCACTTTATTTACATTCAAAAAGTTGACTATCTCTCGTAAGTATCGTTCCGCACCGACGTAGTTAGTGCCGTTATCAGAGCGGATCAAAGTTGGAAGTCTCCTTCGAGAAACAAACCTATCCAAACAAGCAATGAAAGCCTCTGTCGAGAGATCAGCAACGAGCTCGAGATGTACCGCCTTGGTGGATAAACAAACAAACACACATGAGCTATACCGGTCCAGCAGAAACCCGGCGTCAGGGTCCTCAGCCTTCTGGGTAACATGCACGGCCGCTCTGGGGCCATGATCCGAAGATACTACTACATGGCTGTGGGGCCAGTCCGATTCTCTCCTGGCAAGCCAGGGTGGTCCCCACCACAAATGGTGTCTAACGAGTTCAGGAGCCCGACATCCCCTGGATGCACAATCAGACGGGTTCAATTCTCCTGGTACATGTCTCCAGGTCAGTGGGACCTCAGACGACACAATCTGGGAGACACGGTTCGCAACAAAAACCTCTAAGTTATGGACCGAAGCCTTCAGCCAGCACAAAACAATCTGGCTGTCCGTCCACGCGTACACCGTATCCTCCAAAACCACTGACCCACGCAACACTGTTAGAGTGTGATTCAAAAGTTTGGTCAAAAGAGCAGCCCCGGACAGTTCCAGTTTTGGAATCGTCATCCTTGTCCGAATAGGCGCTACCTTGCTTTTTGCCAAAACCAAACGCACTTCAACCTCCCCGGTGGAGGTGACGGTTCGCAAATAAACCGCTGCCGCAAACCCTCGTTCAGAGGCATCACAAAACCCGTGAAGGGTTGCCCTGTAATCCCCAGCAGGGACCAATTTCCTCGGCAGCGATACATTATTTATATTGAGGCCCAACCATTTCGCTAAATCGTTCGATACAATGCAGCCCTGAGCTCCAGAATCTAATAGGGCGCGAACGTATGTGGGGTTGCCCGCCAAATCCCAAACAAGCACAGAGGCGATCGGTAACACCACCGTCTCCGGTTGGGGGGCAACAAATTGTTGGGCCGCAAATTCCTAGCGAGGGCCCCCGGGGCTCCACTGTGCCTGTAACCGATCAGGTAGGCAGCTATACGCCAGAGGGTCCCATTGTACAAATGGCCCACGCGCCGGTTCCATTGCCACCCTACGACGCCCCCCGAAGGGGGGTGGGCGTGAATTCAACCGTGGCCGCTCCATGAGCGGGGGGGACATCACATGCGACCGACGAGGACGAGGCGACGAGCGGGGCGACAACTGAGGCGGCGTCCGAACCGCATCCGCATAGCTCGAAGGTGTCCCATGCCACCCGCCCGTTACGGCCTGCTCAACATACCCAATGTCCCGCTGAGTCGGATGCTGAGTCGCAACCGAAAACTCAGGGCCCCCCATGTGATGACCCTGAGTGCGGCCCTGCACCCCTGGGTGGCTGCGTGCTTGTGGCCCCATTGCCCGCTGAGTCGGATGCTGAGTCGCAACCGAAAACTCAGGGCCCCCCATGTGATGACCCTGAGTGCGGCCCCGCACCCTAGTACTACCCTGTGCACGTGGGGACGTTGGCCCCTGAGTTGCGCTCCAAGTCGCAAACGAATTCTCAGGGCCCCATTCCGTATCACCCTGGGTACGGCCCTGTGGACGTGGGGACGTTGGCTCCTGAGTTGCGCTCCGAGTCGCAAACGAATTCTCAGGGCCCCATGCCGTGTCACCCTGGGTACGGCCCTGTGGTGGCTGTTGGCCGGACCGGTTCATGCACAACAGATTGTTGTGGGCCCCACCACAATATCCGCACAATTTTGTGCGCGTGCAGTCCCTAGCCATGTGTGGCCCGAGGCACAGGAAACACCAGCTCCGCTGCTTGGCCATCCGGCGCCGTCCCTCAACCCTAAGTTCCCCGAACTTATTGCAATTGGCCACAGCATGGCCAATCTGCCTACAACATGGGCAGGTCTCACTATGTGGTGTCAATGCACTCACAGTCCCATACGACTGCCGGTTGGTGCGGTCCTTCCTCGTCGGAGGGCCCCTACTCACAGCGCTCCCGGCAGCTCTCTGTGGCTCCGAAGGATGGGTGACCGTCAACCCCAAATTCTCTGCCCGTCGAGCCTCCTCTTCCAAGAATCCGACCAAGTCGGAGAAGGCGGGCAGGTCCTCGGCCGATCTCCCGTGAGACTGTTCGAAACGAGTCTGCACGTCAGCGGGTAGGCGGGAAAGTACAATGTACAGCAGTAGGTACGACCATTCACCAACCGGAAGTCCAAGATTCTCTAGGGCCTTGGTGACGGACAACAACGGGTTCAAAACCTCCGTCTGTATGGCCCCGACCTTGTTCACAACCGGGATACTAAACAAACGGTTCAGTTGGGCATCGGCCAACCTCCGTTTGTTATGGTAACGTCTGACCAACAATTGTCTGGCCGTTTCATAGTTACCCTCCGTAACTGTCAAATGAGCGACCAGCTCCCTAGGCTCACCCCTCAATGCTGCCACCAGCTGAGCCATCTTGACAGACTTGGTAATGTCCGATCGCATGTGCACCAAACTGTCGAACAGATTGATGAAGCTCATCCATTCACCGGACACTCCGTCAAAAGTAGGCATAGTTATGGCCGGTAACCTGGACCCTGAACCCTGAAGCGGCAGAGGTGCTTCAATGTCACCACCATGGCTGGACTCGCGCTGTCTACGTATGTCCGCAGCCTTCTGCGTGATAGCAGCTGCCATCTCCATACATTGGTCGACATCCCCTAGCAACCGTGACAGCCTGTCAGGTGCGCAACCATCAACTGATTCCGCCTGCGCGGACAATTCGAGCACCCTATTGTAACGTTCCTTAACGTCCATAGACCGCTCCAATACCACATCATGCCTATCTAAACGGTCTATCAGACCGTGTGCGGAGGAAAACCATCTGAGTTCCTTAGAAACACCCTTCTGTATTTCAGATAACGACATGATCGGAACGATACTTACTCACAATTTGCAGTAACTCAATTATATTGGACCCTCCAGTCTACAACCCAAACGAGGGAACCCTAAACCACAACTTAAACAATGTTATTTTCCTTAAACAATAGGAACCGAGTTTTATATCTATATAAATTCTGTAAATACAATTTAGTTTCCCTTTTTCATTATAACACACACAGATAGTTAATATTAGTTCAAGTTATAAATTGCTATAAACTGAAAACAATGTAATAGCCTGCTATCAATAGATGTAACTACCTATGTTAACCAAACATTCATTAGCATTACTAGACCACTAATAGATTGACTAACTGGTACTTCAATGCAAATTTCAATTCACCTACAATGTACCTAAGTTGAGTATCTACTATTCTGAGTCACATCTCAGTACAACTGGTCATTTAGGGAAAACTGTAATATCTGTCTGTCTACTACCAGCAATAGACTTATAGCTTACAATACTACCAATCTATGTGGATACAGGAACAACACCAAGTTAGCTAATAACCGCCTATACCTACAGATTGATAGTCCCAAATCGTGGGTTCCTGGAGCCCTTGACGGCTGCAAATCTCAGGAAACCACGCTCTTGCTACCAAATTGTTCAGGCTTCTCGGCACCCAATGACCTCGCAGGGGCCCATCAGCTACGAGGTAGCGTAGCGATCAGATGCCAAGAAGCTGTGAACGTCGGCGATTCACCGAGCTAATACTTATGAATCTATCTGACCTGGTCTGTGCTTCGTTCCCGTCAAACTCCTGTCTCTCTGCAAGGCCTGGGTGCACCCTAGGCTCTTCTTGGTAGACAGGTTCTTCAGCCAACCAGGTATGGCTGGCAGGCCAGCTTCGACGAGCACAGTGTTCCAACACAGGTTATGTTACGTGGGAAAAACCAATCGGCCACGTAAATGCGAACTTTATCTGGTTCGGGGAACCACAATACACTCAGCTATATAGACAATCCTGAGGGGAACCCGAATACATTCCAGATGGCTTACGATTTAATTTCAATACCCCAAATCAATACGCGTTACATCGCGAGGGCTTTCTTGTCTGTCAGTTGTCAAAAACTGCAAGGTTGGCAGCAACGTCAAATTCAAAATGGCCGTTCCGAAACCATCGATCGAGTATCGATTTTGAATCGAACACTATGTATGTATGTAATAATAGTATCAGATTCGCAAAATATTTACACGTTATTCTTTTAGGGCTTCCTAACAAGTATAAAAACTACATAAACATATGTATGTTGGTATGTTTGTCTTCGTGAATCTCCCAAACTGTACATTGGATTTCAACTATTCCTGTTATACTGGCTTTTTACTCCAACTAAGGGTACAGTGAATGTTTTATCAAAATCGGTTCAGTAGTTTTTAAGATATGGATTGACATGTAATTCTAATATGTTGGTTTAGCTTATTGATATGCGCTGGCCAACGAAAAAATTAAAGAAAAATAAGGAACAACAAAAGTTTCATCAAAAAAGCCTAAACAACTCAAGGGATTTCAACAAATATGGTGTCATTGGGTTTGTGAAGACCGTGAGATTTACATTGACCGTATAATTTTAATGAAAACCCTATTAACAGTTAGGATTCTTTAATCCCAAAATGAAGTTTTTACAAAGTTATTGGTGTGATTGCTTTCATATTCCATTTACGTAACCAGGTACATTGATAAGTTTGTACATTTGTGTTATTGAAAGAAAATGCAGTCGGGTTATTATTTGTTATCTATGACAATGATTTCCGTATAACGTATATCATATTTTCTCACCCATCTTTAGCCTCAACAGCGTGGAGGCTAATCTTCTGTTTAGCCGGCTAATCCTCTGTGTAGCCGGCTAATCTTGAAATCATTCATCGCGATGAACTTAATTTCCAACATTGAGCCGAGTCTCAAACATAATCTTAAAATTAGCCGGCTAAACTTAAGTTTAGTTTCATATCTAGCTTTAGCAAACTTTATACTTATATTTATTTATTTTATCGCACCTTCTTCAAGAAAAAGAAAGCGGAGGTCTCTGTAAAAAAATCCCCAACATTTCTTCTTTTATGTCAACCTCCAGTACCAATAATCATTGCTACAATCACACCAAAGCTTGATTAAGAAATGGATAGATCAAATAAATGTAATACCTTTTAAACTCGGTCGATTAAAATAATATTGCATCAGCCTGTATCAGTCAAGTAAAAGAAGTATAGGCATTAAAATGACAATAGATGTGCAAGATACCTTTCCAAATCGGTCGATGGAATCTGTTTTATTTTTAGTCACTTACGAAAATGTCATCTAAAAACCGTTAAACTCGTTGATGATAAGAGAAATTACCAAAACACAACAACCTCACACAAACATTTTGAAAGCAAGAGTGCGTCGCATCAGCGCGTTATAGCGGAATGCTTGTCCGTGATTGGCAGTATGATGGAGCTTGGACAAACAAGCACGGAGCGCGGCGAGGTAAGCCAAACAAGAACTGAACACAATATTGCCACTGGAGATTGGCATCTTGTTTTGCTTATAACATTAATTTTAACCACTTTAGGACATTTGTTGTCACATTATATGATATAAAATCAGCTATTCTATAGGAGGATTTCTAAAAATTATTTGGTGAGAAATGGTCGGTTGGCTATTCCAGCACTGGGGCAGCGATACGTTTTAGGGTTCCGTATCCAAAGGGTGCCAAATAGGACCCTTTTACTAAGCCTCCGCTATCCGTCTGACAGTCTGTCCCTCTGTCCGTCTGTCACTGGGCTCTACCGGATCGACCATAATAGGTAGAGAGCTGAATTCACAGATGGTGTATTTCTATTGCCGCTATAACAACAAATAATGAACACAAGATTCTATAAATTAAGGGGGGTCCCCCATACAAGAGACGTATTTTAACAACAACGCGGTATAACGAACCCTAACATGATACAAATACAATCGTTGATATCGCGGCTTATTACTTGGTTGTGGTTGGATTTGATATCGGATATTATAGTCATGTTAACCTACTATGGCTAAGGCAAAAGGATGGTTATGATATTCTGAGAAATGCATATTCAAAAATATTTTGTTTCAATTTCAGGTTGAACCTGAAGCTGGATGTAGCCATGACAAAAATATTTAATATAATATTAACGTCAGAAGATACAGAGTTTGATTAGTCGTTAGGTTATTTGGAATCGGTCTATTTTTTGTTTAACTGTGTATAATAATATTATTTTTAATTTTAATGTTTTATTTTTCATAAAGTTCATTCATCACTAGTGTGCTTTGTTACTTATTTATCGATCTATCCCGGTACCTACATATGTCTCAAGATAGCTTTTTATCGAGATAGATCGGTAACTAAGTATGTAGCTAAGTAAAAAATCTTCCGTAGGGACAGATTGATTTAAATTTCGCGTGCTGGCCAAATTTGAATTTCCCGCCCCAGAGCCAGGAACTAGCCACCATTCAATAGATGTGCGAGCCATGAGCGAGTGAGTCTGAGTTGTGCTTCTTCGGGTATATTTGTTCTGTGGGCGTCTCCCCCTCCTGAGTCAGTGTTCCCATATTAAGGGTTTTCCTCCTAAATTTAGGGGGAAAAGATGTGGAATAAGGTTTTTAGGGCCCTATTATTTTTATGGGTAATGTAAGGGGATTATGTTTTTTATTAATACCGTTAAGTGATGGGTTGAAAAAAGTGACATCTAAAAATATCAGGTAAATTTTGTTATGTGCCCGCGACCTCGAGTATTACGTTAGTTAGACTCTGTAAAATAAAGCTGTCTCAGATGTCAGAATGAAATGACAAGAACTGAGAATAGGTCGATATAATTATCGAAATTTCGACTTTATGTAATTTATTTATAAAAATATCATGTGGAAAAACATAAATTGTTTCACTAAAAATGTTGGCAGGCACAAGCGAAATAATATATGAAGCGGAAATAAAATTTACCAACCTTTCTCTAGACTAGCTAAAGTTAGAACTTCATATACAATAAGACATAAGACATCATTTATTGGTAATATACAATACAAGTCAAACAAAATTAAAAAAAATAATAAAATGTATAAAATAAAATTAGGTTAAGGAAATATTTGCCACATCATTAATAAGGAAGTTGTCATTACTCGTAAGAGTATAATGTAATATTATTGGTACAATTAAAAGAATATGTACTTATGTACGTCGTTCTTTAAAATTAATGAATTCTTCATAGGAGTAGAACGACTTCTTGACAAGCCACTTTTTTAATTTAATTTTAAAGTTTAGGAAGCTCGGTGCATTAGTAATGTCGTCCGGTAGCAAATTGTACACCTTCGGACCCATCACCCGTATTGTTTTGGCCATTTTTAGGGTTCCGTACCCGAAGGGTTCCAAACGGGACCATATTACTAAGACTCCGCTGTCCGTCCGTCCGTATGTCACCAGGCTGTATCTCAAGAACCTAGCTAGCTAGAGAGTTGAAATTTTCACAGATTATGTATTTCTGTTGCCGCTATAACAACAAATACTAAAAAACAGGATAAAAGAAATATTTAAGGGGGCTCCCATACAACAATTCTTTCAGTACCACATACAAACTTATGGATGCACCTGGTTACGTGCATGGAGTGTGAAAGTAACCGCACCAATAACTTTGTAAACAATGTTTTGCTGTGTAAAATCCAAACTATTCACTCCACACCATCGCTTCCATTGAACGGTGGTACGGAACCCTTCGTGCGCGATTTAGACTCGCACTTGACCGGTTTTTTCTAATTTATGAAGGACATAGGCCAGTTTATCTGCACCTCTTGTAGTGTGACTGTTATGGTCACCACGTTTAGGTAGACTACCAACATTGACTCTCACATGAGTAGCAACTTGAAAAATGAGTAGGGATGGCAATGTCATTATTCCAAGCGCCACAAAGTGCGGTCTGGCGGATGTGTCCTGGGCCACACGTGCAATCAGTCGTACGGCTCGTTTCTGAAGTCTGAAGATACGCTAACAGTCAGCAGCGCGCCCCTAGAACTCGATTCCGTATGACAGGACTGATTGCACTGTGGCGAAGCAGCAGGTCCGAACCGCTTTTTTAGGAAGTGTTGACGATAGTCTACTGAGCGCAAAACAGGCGCTACCCAATTTAACACACAGCTTTTGTATGTGATGCTCCCAGGTCATTGTCTGGTCTATGACAAAACCGAGAAATGATGCGGAGGAGACTTGTTCAATTCTCGTTTCCTCGACGCGTATATCTAGTAAGCGTCTCCTGCGTCCGGAAAGAAATTAATTACTTGAGTCTTTGTTAGATTGAGTGCGAGGCCGTTTTTTTTAAACCAATGCCATAATTGGATTGTAAATTTATTGAGTGTGAACTCTAGTGAGTCAAGAGTTTTGCCCGTGACTACAGCTGCTACATCATCTGCGAACATGAACAATTCACGGGAGGAGAGAGAAGGCAAGGTTTGACAGTGAGGAGCCTTGAGGTACACCCACGTCTGTCATGGTTCCGTCGGATCTTAGGTTACCTCCGGACCCTAAAACATATTGAGTACGATTTTTTAAAAAGCCCCTTATTAGATTTAGTGCTGGGCCGTCGATTCCATGATACTTCAGCTTCATTCCGAGCACATCATGATCTGCGACGTCAAACAATTTGGAGAGGTCACAAAACAAGACGGCTACCTGCATTTGATGTTCACGAGCGCTCAGGATGCGATGCACGACCTCACGGGCAAGCATAGTTGTTGAGTGGCCCTGACGATATGCATATTGGCGCTCGGATAGTGCATTGGTCAATGATAGGTGTTGAACCAATCGAGTGCTTCAGCCATTTTCAAAAATTTTTGCTATAGCAGGTATTATTGCAATCGGACGGTAATTATTGGGATCGCATTTTTTACCTTTGCCTTTAGCATCAGGGTATAGACCATTCCGCAAGCTGAGGTTGAACAGTACTGATAACGGTGAAGCTAATGTTTGAGCAGTCAAATTTATCAGCTCTGTTGAAATATTATAGATATCGCGAGTAGGTTTTACTGCCACTCGCTTTTTTATTATTTCAAAGACTTCTTTAGGCGTGAAGTTAATGAGTCGAAGTGCGCGGTCGGCCGGTGGGCGCGCAGCTTTAAGCGCTGCGTGGGTGCATTCCAAGTTGGCTCGCGGGGCTCCGCACACGGCGGCTGCGGATGCGAATTGCACATTGAGGTGGTTCACCAGCTCTTGTTTGTAATTAAAATTGTCACTACCAGGAATTTTTATTGTTTCGGTAAAGTCAGCATGACTTTTCTTTTTTCCAGACTCCATGCTAACTATTCGCCACATTGTTTTTACGATGTTATCATTTTTATATATGATGTCAGTATAATATTGAGTTTTATGAGATTTTAATTTTATGTCATATTGCATTTGTAGATCTATTATTTTGTTTTGGATGTCTGTATTATTAGGAGATTTATTATTTATATCGATTATTTCAAAGATTAAAGATTTCATGTCATATATGTCTTTTGTTATCCATCTATTTTTATATGATACATTCGGTTTTAGTTTATAAGGAAAGCAGATTTCATATTTATTAATTATAATGTTTATAATTGATTCGGCTACATAACTCATCGGTGCTTGTTTTTGTGTGGTAGACTAGGGACCAGTTTATGCTTTCGAGTGCCGCTTGGAAGGCTGCGCGGGTGGCGCGGGTGTTGTCGCATTCGCGGCGCATGCGTGGCTGTTGAACATGCGCGATGCAGGTGAGTGCAGAGCGCACGGCAAGGTGGTCGCTCAGGTGAGTTACGATAGGACACGGTAAGACGGTGCCGGGTCTGGTGTTGCTATAAAGGTGATCGAGACTGGTAGCAGTCGTTGCGGTCAAACGGGTTGGGAAGTCAACTTCGTTTCTGAAATTATGCGACATCAAAACCTCACTTAGTTGTTTTTGCTCCGAGCTTGTGGTCATTGTATTTATATTGGTATCGCCTACAATTAAACAATCCATACCTATGTCATTTATCTTGTTAAGAAGCCGATCTAGTATCCCTAAAAATTCAGTAACGCATACAAGATTATTCCTATAAATGCAAACAATTAAAGTCTTATATTCTAATAGTTCTATAGCGGATACTTCACAATGCTCAACTGACATGTTACATAGTTCTAAGTTTTCAGTTGCTTTAATGTTGTCTTTAATGAATATGCATGACCCACCATGCTGTTTTAATTTGCGACAGTAACTAGATAACAAAGTGAATCCATTAATATGTATACAATTTATTTGATCAGTGGTCAACCAGTGTTCAGTAATTGCTAGTATGTCACAGTTTAATGCCTGTTGTAATGCAACCTCTATGTGTTTTGTTTTGGAGCTCAAAGATCTAATATTTTGCTGTGCTATGAACAATTGTTTGTTATTTACTTGTCTTGGCGCAAGCGACGACGGTGGCTGCGGGGGTCTGAGGCAGCGGGGGGCCGGACGCAGCGGCAGAACTGGCTCTTCCGATCGCTGGAAGGGAGTCGGTGGTAGCTACGCGGGGCGCGGAGTTGGCGGGCGAGCGCCTCGCTCGCCCCGTGCTGCGACGAAACCACTTGCTTACCCCGGGCTGCGGAGGCCAGTTGTCAGCGTTCATGAAGTATTCGAGTTTGCTCTCGGGTAGCGTGATTGCAAATGAAGCGTAGTGTTCGCGTTTCAGTTTGATTTTTCCTCTTTGTAACCGTTAGATGGGTTATTTTTTTGCATGAAGGCTACCATGGACTCCTCGGTGGTATCTGATCTAAGAAAGCAGGCGTGGATTTTCTTCACCCTTTCGACAGTATGCAGTTCAGTGTCCAGTGCGCCTGTTCCTCTGATGACGCGCCTTGTGTTCCTTCGGTATTGTTTACGAGATTTTACTTCTATCCATGGGGTATCGTCATTATGTGCTGATTGTATTAGTGGATGGTCTGAGTGTATCATAGGTGTTGCTGACTCGATCTGATTTTTTATCATTGTAGTCGGGGTAACTTTTGCCTGAGGTTGGAGTGTTCCTATGGACGGCGTTAGTGGTGTTGTTAACGATGGACTACTCAATGAAGTCTGCTTTGTTACTGGTTTATTTGCATTCAAGGATGGATGAGAGGGTCTAGAGGCAGTGCGTTGTTGTTGTCGATTATTGAGTCGGTTCTCGCGTGCTGTGATTGGGCCATAGTAGTCAGACGTACCTTTTGGAGGCGCTGATTGGCGCGTTTCTGCTGGCGTCAAGGTTTTGTTCGCGCTTTGTACAGTAGTGTTCTGCGGTGTTTTGATTTTGTCCGTTACATTGATTCTCGAGTCCTGAACGCTAGAAAAATTTTCTTCTAAGCGCTTGATCGTCGCGGTAAGGCACTGAATTTGGGTTTCAATGGGTGCTAGGTACTGCACCAATAGTTTCTCGACGATATCGACAGTAACGTGCGTCATTTTGGTATTATTTAGATTTAATTATACGAGAGGCACTTTTTAGTCAACCACTTGCTCCGGAGGGGAGGGGGTATATAATATGACTAAATAGCGGAAGAGAAATAAAATTTGTCAGAGAAGAAATTTAAAGGTATTGTTAAAAAAACATTATGTTATAAGGTATATTATAGGTTAGATGCTTACATTAATGACAAAGTGGTATGGAGCTCTGATTTTCCAGCGCAGCACAAGAACCACGCACGCAATTATAACACAAGATTTTTTTTTGCAAAAAAAAAGAAACAAAAGAAAAGTTGGCCGTGTTGCAGTGTACGAGTTTCTTGCGCCGCTTCTTCTTCACTGCCATAACATTTTACGAAGCCGTTGTAGTTTTACTTGCATTATATTGATTCTAAGGTAAGAATCTTTTTTAATAAAAAAATTGAAGTTTGAGGTTTCAATTAAATCACACAAAAGGATCACGTTTTTACTCATGTAATAAAGGTTCACAACCCAAATCATCATCAATCATCATCATCAAATTCTAATCTCATTCTATTTTCTCACACTATTATATTATCAATTTATTTTTTCAGGATTCGCATCTAAAGTATGATATTTGTCTCCCATACATTTTAGCGTCGTAAGTACTTGATAGGCGTGATTTTGATGATAGATATCATACTATATTCTACAGAGTATAGTTAGTTATATTTTGCGGAATTTTCATTATTTGTTGTTGTGCTGTGTGAGAGAGTTGAGAAACAAAATAATTGCAAGTATTCTGTACGCGATGTACATAGAGCACCCCGCAATTCTTATTTGTGTGTACTTATTGCGGGGCGCAGCGTGGACTGTAGATTTTCTTATTAGGTTGATGGCGAAGAGGGCTCGAATGATAATGCAATTTCTTCAATATTTGCAGGCGGAGAGGCGAGGGGGAGGCCTTGGTGCTTCTTCTGCTGTAGCTCGATCGGGAATGAATGTTCGGTGGCGCGCGCGCGCCTTTTATTGGACCGCCTGAGAGTAGTTTTGTTTACCTCAGACCCCGCGCCGCACACCGCCCCCTTCCTCGCCCCTCCTTCCCCGCTAGGCTTTATTTCTAATTAAAATGGTTTTATTTTACATTTATTGTCTTAAATCTATGCTTATTCAATACCTTAAGTCTCTAAATATCTTTTTACATAATGATTTGGGTGACCGCGGGCTTTCTAATAAGGGTTTTGTATTATTTTTACCGGCCCGCGGTCCCCCGCCTTACCGAGGTATTAAATATAGGTGCCTGCGCGCCTCGAGTCGCTTCACATCACACATCAAAACATAAGTTGCTTAACTAGGTTTTTCTTAACTCTAATGTCCTACAAATATTATCTTTATTTATTTATTTTAACAATATATTTACAGTAATCATTTAGTCGCTTTCGTCGTTAACATTTCTCCCGCCGTCGCCTTGCGAATCTACTGGTAGAACGACGATCTTCTTGGTCGGTCGCCGCAGGATGTGGCCGTTGCTGGTGGCCACGTTGACGACTCGCACCACGCCGTCCTTGCCCGGGAACGTCTTCGTCACTCGACCCCGCGGCCATGTGTTGCGGGGGAGGTTGGAGTCGCAGATGATGACCACGTCACCGACGGCCGGGGGTGTCCCTTTATTGTGCGGCTCCCGCCGATGTTGGAGTAAGGGCGCGTACTCGCGCACCCAGCGGCGCCAGAAGGTGTCGGCGAGCTGCTGCGCGCGCCGCCAGTGTTGACGGGCGTTGGCGTCGCTGTCGGTGAACGTGCCGGGCGCTGGTGAGTAGCAGTCCGGCCCAAGCAGGATCATATTGGGTGTCAGCGCCGGAGGGTCCTCCGGGTTCACGGGCACGTAGGTGAGGGGGCGGGAGTTCACTGTGGCCTCCGCTTCCGCCAGCAGCGTTTGCAGTGTCTCGTCGCTGGGGTGTTTCTCGTGCAGCGTGGCCTTCATCGCCTCCTTCACGGTGCGGACCATACGCTCCCACGCCCCTGCCATGAAAGGGGCAGAGGGGGGCAGGAAGCGCCAGTTGATGCGGCGGGCGTGAGCGGCGTCCTTCATTGCCTCCGCCAGCTCGCGGCAGGAACCCCGGAAGGCTGTCGCGTTATCACTCCATAGTTCTGTGGGGCACCCGCGCCGTGCGATGAAACGGCGCAGTGCGTTGATGGCAGAGTCGGTACTGAGCGAGGTCACCACTTCGAGATGTATTGCCCTTGAAGTCATGCAGGTGAACAGCGCGATGTATCTCTTTTCACGGTGTCGGCCCACGGTGACCTCCAGTGGCCCATAGTAGTCTAGGCCCGTGTAGGTATAGGGGCGTGCGTGGTGCGCCAGGCGCGCCGCTGGTAGGTCTCCGGTGGAGGGCTGCGCCGGCTTCGCCTTCTTCAGTCTGCAGCTTGGGCACCGGGCGATGGCTTCTTTGACCGTCGGGCGAATCTTCGTTATGTATAATCGCTGACGGAGCTCGTTGACCACTATTTCCGTGCCGCCGTGATGTAGCTTCTCGTGTACGTGCGAAACATATAATTTTGTGTAATAATGTTTCCCATGTAGTATTATTGGTCGCAATGTTTCTTCGTAGAAGTTGTCGGCCGCCTCGATCCTGCCTCGTAGTCGTAGTATGTGTTTTTCGTCTATGTACACACTCAGCTTTGCTAGTCGGTCCTCCTTGTCTGGCGTGCGGCCCTCCTGTATGCGTTGTCTCTCTCGGGCATAGGAGTCTTCTTGTGCGGCACGAATTAATAATTGTTCGGCGGCGAGTAGGTACGGCGCCTCTAGCGTTACAAACTTTCTCTGTGGAGGTGTTGCGCCGGGGGGCGCCGAGCCGACGGGCGCTCTCGTGCACGTTTTGTTCATTCGCTTGTTCCAGGCTTGATCTCGTTCGTTGTTGGCGCGGGTCCGTTTTCTTTTTGCCGCCGCTACTGTTTCGGTGGCCGGAGGCGCTGCGAGGGGAGGCCTGTGTCGGAGTAGGTCGACGAACTGTAGTACTCGTGCTGTCGCTCTCAACAAACGGGTCCATTTGGAAAAGCGCTCGAACTGGGGTAGGTGCGGATGCTCTGGCTCCCGAGGGCAGGTAGCTGCAGCGCAGACTTCTTTTTCTTCGCCGGTGGCGGCAACTTCGACTATGTGCTCTCGGGGCCAACTCGCTTCGGGTGAGTATAGAAACGAGGGGCCGTTGAACCAC
This sequence comes from Argyresthia goedartella, assembly GCA_949825045.1. NCBI lineage: Eukaryota > Metazoa > Arthropoda > Insecta > Lepidoptera > Argyresthiidae > Argyresthia > Argyresthia goedartella. Next base: position 6,944,151 of record OX463832.1, on the reverse strand, counting down.
CTGTGGTTCGAGTCGAAGTCCGTTGGCGTCGCTCGGGTGGCGTCGTCGGCGACGTTGTGTGCGGTCGGCACCCACCTCCAGTCGTCTTTCTTAGTGTTGTCTTCTATTTCTACGAGTCGGTGTGCCACGAATGTCTTGTAGGAGCGCGGCTCGGCCCGTATCCACGCTAGTACTGTGCGTGAATCGCTCCAATAAGTTTTCGAGGCGATCTCGAAGTCGTGTTCTTGTATGACGGCTTGGGCGATCCGCACACCTAGCACGGCCGCTTGTAGTTCAAGCCGTGGTATGGAGATTGGTTTGGTGGGCGTGACGCGGCTCTTGCCGGCAGCGAGCCTCACTTTGATGGAGCCGTCGGCGCGTATCATTCTCCAGTACACCGCGGCGGCATAGGCCTCCCCGCTGCTGTCGACGAACGTGTGGACTTCGTAGCGGGCGGCCGGAGTCGTGTCGTAACATCTAGGTATTTTTAGGTTACCTAGGTCACGTAGGCGACCTAGCCATTCGCTCCAGCGCCCGCGCAGGCCTTCCGTGATGTCGTCATCCCAGCCCGTGTTGTAGCGCCACGTATCTTGCATGATTCTTTTCGCCGGTGTTGTCAATGGTGAGATGAGGCCCAAGGGGTCGAATATTGACATAATGATGCTGAGGGCCTCCCGCTTTGTCGGTGGGCGGAGATCGTTGATGACTTCGGGCGGAGCTCTTCGTACGTCAATCAATCAATCAAGCATTCTTCTCACGCACCCATTCTGGGGCGTGGGGAGTCAGGGTCAGATCATCGGATCTCTTCCTGAAGAAGCGCCTCTGTCCACTCCTATGGACAGGTCATCGGGGGGCCCTCGCGGGCGGTGGAGATCTTCTCACGAGGGGTGTTCCTTTGGATGATCGCCGGCTAGGCAACCAGGTCGCGTGGCAGGCGGCGGCGGTCGGGCGGGCGCGCGTGGTACGGCGCCATGTCGCGGATGTGCGGATGATGAGAGCTATCCGCACGCGCGAACATGCCCTTCGCCAGCCTCTGGACAAACTGGTCCACTGGTTCCCATCTGAGGTCCCTCTGGATCGTCGCATTCCTCACGTAGCGGGGGGCGTCGACGATGGTACGCAAAGAGAGGTTCTCTTGGGCTCGGAGTCTCCGTTTGTTCGTCTCCGAGCACAGGGCGTACCATGCCGGGGCCGCGTAGGTGAGGCGGGATCTCACGTAGCACTTGTAGATCCCGAGCTTCGCCCTCAGAGGGAGGCTGGAGTCGAGAAGTGGACGCAGCTTGGCGCGTGCCACTTTGACCTGGTTGACGACGTTGTCGACATGTTGCTTCATGGTGAGCCGGCGATCGATGGTCACTCCCAGGTACTTCACCTGCGGAGACCACGCGATGTCCTGTCCTTGGAGCTGGAGTGGTGGTGGAAGGGGGGACTGGCCTGTGATGAGCGCCTGCGTCTTCCCAACGTTGACGGACAACCGCCACTTGGCGAGCCAGTCGGGCAAGATGTCCAGGGTGCGCTGCAGTTTGACGGCAGCGTGCCGTGCCTGGATCGACGACGCGTAGTAGGCAGCGTCGTCGGCGAAGAGTGCCAGCTGGGCACCCGGCCCGACGGGGATGTCGTCCGTATATTGGGAGTAACAGGCTGGAGACAGGCAGGACCCCTGAGGGACGCCGGCTGCAACGGGGTGTTCCTCGGAGACGGCGTCTTCCACCATCACTCGGAAGCGGCGATTCTTCAGGAAGGAGGCGATGATCTGGACCAGTCTTCTTGGGGCTGGAGACGTCGACAATTTGTACAGCAACCCCTCGTGCCATACTCTGTCAAACGCCTTCTCCATGTCCAGGAGTACTGCGACAGTGTATTCCTTCTTGTTTAAACAAACCGTCATGTCATTCAGTACTCTGGTGAGCTGAAGCGTCGTAGAATGCTCGGGCCTGAAGCCGAACTGTTCTGGGCGCGGCTGGATGTGGGGCAGTAGCTTCGCCAGCAGGAGTTTCTCAAACACCTTTGAGATGGTACTCAGTAGAGTTATCGGCCGATAGCTCTCAGGCAGCTTGGAGTCCTTGCCCGGCTTGGGCAGCATGATGACCAAGCCCTCCTTCCATTGGGTTGGGAAGTGGCCCGTGCGCAAGATACCGTTAAACAGGCGCGTAACGGCCACCACAGTACGTGGCGGCAAATGTAGCAGCGCCATGTTAGGTATGCGGTCTGCGCCCGGGGCTTTCCTGGGCTTGGTACGTCTGAAAGCACGCATGATCTGGCCGGGCGTGACGACGGTTGGGTCCTCTTCGGGAGCTATCGGCGAGGCGAAGTACTCTCGCAGGTGTCTCTCGACTGCTGCGACGTGCTCCACATCATCCGTAGGGTTCGGCTTGAACTGCTTCTCGAGGCATTCGGCGAAGATCTCCGCACGGTCTTGGGCTCGAAATCTTGGTAGGCCGTCGCTGCCCAGGATTGGTCGGACGGGAGTTGGAGTAGTCGACAAATCCCGGCATAGGCGATGCATGGAGGGGACGTGGTCGCCCATGGACTCGACGTGGCGTTCCCAAGATTCTTCGGCGTGGAGATCAAGTCGGCGCTTCAGCTCTGCCGTCATGGCGTTGAGCCTGGTCTTCATCGTTGGGCAGCGGGTTTGCTGCCACTGCTTCCGGAGAGCGCGCTTATCGCGGATGAGTGCGCGTAGCTCAGCAGGAAGAGGATTGGGCTTCCCCCCGCGAGCTACGGTGTGCGATGATAGGTCGAGCGCGTCTCGGATCTGGGTTGTTAGCAGCGATGCCAGGCGGTCAACGTCTTCCGGCTGGTTGACTGGACATGTGGTCGAAGACTGGTCGAGGGCGGCGGTGAAGGCGCCCCACTGGTAGCGTCGGCGTGATGCTGGCGGAGAGACCCGGGTGGGCAGGTCCGCCAGGACGAGAAGTACTGGCCTGTGGTCCGATGGGAGGTCAGAGAGAACCTCCTGGCTCGGCGGAGTCCGGAGACCTCTGACGACTACGACGTCGATGGTGTCCCAACCGGCCCGCGAATCGAAGTGGGTGGGCTCGTCGGGACCGATGACATCGTAGTTGTGGCTCACGGAGTCGGCAAGGATGGCGCGTCCAGCTGGGCACACCCTGGTGGAGTTCCAGACGGTGTGCTTGGCGTTGAGGTCGCCAGCGACGAGTGTCGGATGCGGCGACTGTAGCAACCCCCGTAGCTCGGCGGTGCGGATTGGTGTACTGGGGGGCTTGTAGGCGGCGTAGAGTCGCAGCACCTGGCCGGCGACCTGGAGGTCGACGCCCAAAGCATACAGGGATGTATACTCCTGGGCGTCAACGAGCTGGTGGACGATCTTCCTGCCGACGATGACTGCCAAGCCTCGAAAGGCCCGGCCGCTGGTGGACTTCTCGTCCTTGCGATAGACGAAGTAGCCGGGCAGCGACAGCTTGTCGCTTCCGGCTAGGAATGTCTCGCTGATGAGCATCACGTCGACGCGGTAGTCCCTCAGGAACACGTGGAGCAGCCGCTTCTTCCCTGTCAGTGACTGCGCGTTCCAGTGGACGACCCTGAGCGGCTCATGCATTGCGGAGCAGAGCGGTGAGTCTGCCCAGGGCAGTGGGGTCGCTGAGGAGGGCGAGCAGGGCTGTGAGGTGTCCCAAGTCCTGCTGCCCTATCGCCGCAGCCGGAGTGGCGGCGCCAGCGGCGGCCGCAGTCTCGCTGGCGGCGAGAGTAGCCGCCGCGGCGCCGGCGGCAGGTGAAGCCGTCGCCTTCTTCTTCCCCCCCCGCTTCGTCTTCTGCCTGGGGGCTCCGTCGTTCGCCTGCGCCATAAGCGAGGCGGGCGCCGTTGGTTCCTGCAGATCGGGACGAGGCAGAGGGGGAGGCTGCACCTTCTTGGGCCCGGGCGCGTTGGTGAGCGCCACGGTGCCGGCCTTCTTGTTCCGCGCCTCCTGGCGGAACACGGGGCACGTCGCATTATTTGCCGTGTGCGGTCCACCGCAGTTGGCGCACGTCGGCGGCTGGTCTTTCGGGCGGGGGCATTCCCGCGCCGAGTGGGGACCGCCGCAACGTACGCACGCCAGGGGGCGGTGGCACATATGCGACGAGTGCCGGAATTGCTGGCACCTGTGGCACTGGGCCGGGCCCTGCTTCGAGCGCCAGGCCTCGATCTTCACCCCCGGCATGTACAAGAGCTCCGTGATCTCGTACACAGCGCCGGGGGCACGGTCGGGATTCTTCTTCAGGCTGGCGAAGAAGATGCAACCGGGGCGCCCCTTGCGCGCCCGGATCTGCTTGCAGTACTCGGCCTCCACACCGAGTTCCGCAAGTGCCGCGACGATCTCTTCCGGCGTAGTGTTTGAAGGCAGCCCGCGGATCGCCACCTTCTGGGTCTTGTCGGCCGGCAGCGAGTAAGAGAACCACCGAACTCCGTGGTCCTTCTCCAGCCTGCACAGATAGCGCTGTACAAGCCGGTACTCGTCGTCGGCCGTGGGGGTGAAGCGCACACCCTTTTGGTAGGCGCGCGCGCTGGGAGCCCGGCCGAGCTCGCTGGCTATCGCCCTGAAGTGGTCGGCCCAGTTGGGTAGGACCTCCACAATAAGGGGCGGATAGCGCGGCTGGCGGGGCTGCTGTGGCGCAGCGCCTCCCGACGGGGCGGCGGTGGCGGTGGCAATCGCGGCTGCGGTTTGGCCGGCGGCAGTGGCAGGCGGCGTTGGGCGGGCGGGCGGCATTGGGCGGGCGGGCCATTTCGCGGGCGCGGAGGCGTGCGGGTTCGCAGGCGCAGCGGCGGGGCGCGTAGGGCGGGCGGGCACAGTCGCGGCGGTGGGCGGGTTCGCGGGTGCGGCGGCGGGGCGCGTAGGGCGGGCGGGCACTATCGCGGGCGCTGCGGCGGAGCGCGTGGGGCGGGCGGGCACTCGCGACGTGGTCGCCGACGGGGCGGGCGGACGCGCGGTTGGCGGCACCGGGTGCCTCACTGAACGGGGGGGGGACGCGGTGCTGGGGCGCGGTGCCCCAGACACGGTGGATGCGGTCGCGGCCGCCGCGGCAAACGACACTGTAGGAGAGCACTTATTAGGTAAAACACTCGTACCTGTTTGTGTAGAAGTACTCTCATAGTCACTCGCGGCGGCGGACAGTCCAGGGGCGGGGGCGGGTGCCTGAAGCGCGCCCGTCCAGGGCGACAGTGACGGCATGTCGAGGCCCGTCTTCCTCGGCGGCGGCTGGTTCGTCGGTGGCGGGGTCGGCGAGTCCGCAAGCTGGACTCGCTTTCCATCTCCTCGGAGACGCAGCTCGTCGCTCGGGCTTTCGCTACGCGGGCGCCTCGTCCCGCGGGTTGGTGGCAGCACCAAAGGCTGCATTTTCGCCTGCTCCACTAATTGCGCGTCGAGGAGCTCGGCGCCGATACAAGCCGTGGGCTTGCCCGACAGGGCAGCGCGGCTTGCGGCGACGTATGCCTCCATGGCACGAAGAAGGCCCGTCGAAAACAGGTTGGCTTGAGCGGCCCGAATTAAATATAATTCGTCCAGCTCAAGCTCTGCCCTCGGGGACACAGGACGCCGCACCACGGGCGACCCGTACTCCGTCGACGTGGAGATAGGGAGCAGGCCTTCCAGTGATGCCGATCTCTGCGCGCGGCGCCGACGCGGGGTTTCACCCAGCGGCGGGCTGTTCACTTTCACGGCATCGTCACTTTCACTTTCACTAACTCGCACAATGTCACTGGCACTATAGCCCTGAGAAGGGCTTTTGGGCTCGTCCATAGCGGCGGGCTATGGACGAGCTGGCGTCACGAAAGGGTTACACACCAGGCACGACCTTAGGCAGAGCCGGCGTCCGTCCCGATGTGATAATCCCCTCCGTGAACACTCGCGGCGCGGGTATCGCGATCGCGGCGCGCACGGGCGCGTGTTACACACGTCCGCTTCGCACGAAGCGGCGGGTGAACTGCAGCGGGACGGCGAAGCGGAGATCCGTGTGCGCGACGGTCGAAACTATCCGAAACTATACGTTGAGACGAAAACGGATGGTGTCCTCGTTTGTGTCCCATAATAGCCCGAGTGTCTTCTCTATCTCACTCCCGCCGATGGGGACCGTGTTGCCATCTCGCTCTTTCTTGTTGACAACGTTGTTGATAGCGTCGTGTTCGTTTGTGGCCCACCCGCGTAGCTCGAAACCGGCTTGTTTGTGAACGTGGTCGACTTCTTTTGTTATTTTCTTTGCTTCGCTTATAGTGTTGAAGCTCTGCAGGTAGTCGTCTACGTAGTGGTTTCGTTCTATTGCTTGCGCAGCTTGTGGGTACAGCGATGAGTGTTCTTGTGCATTTCTGTTCTTTATGTATATAGCGGTGCACGGAGACGACGATGCGCCGAACACCACGGAGGTCATGCGGTATTCTTCTGGTTCTCCCGTACGGCGATCGCCTCGCCACAGGAAACGTAGTGCATCTCTGTCTTCTTCAAGTATTTTTATCTGCATGAACATCTCTTTCAGATCGGCCGTTACTGCGATGCTGTGTTGTCGGAATCTCATGATGACCCCGGGCAACGACTGAAGGAGGTCTGGGCCCGGAAGGAGCATGTCGTTGAGGCTGCGGCCGTGTGAGGAGGCTGCGGCGTCATGGACCACTCGAATCTTCTTTTTCTCCGGGTTGCAGACGGCGAAGTGCGGTAAGTACCACGTTCTTCCGCTAGGCGGCGTGTCGGCGCGCTCGGCGTAGTTAGAGGTAAGTAGATTGTTGATGCGTTCTTCATATTGTTTTTTCAGGTTGTCATCGCGGTCCAACTTCCTCTCGAGCGTGTATAGGCGCCTCAGTGCATCGTTGCGGTTATTTGGGATCTTGTCTATTTTTCCACGCCATAGTAGGCCCGTCTCGAAGCGGCCGTCTGGGAGGCGGCGGCTTTTCTCTTGCAGTATTTTCAGTGCTTGTAGTTCGGGATCACTTTTCTGTCTTCTTGGTTCAATTGAGAGTGACTCGAGTGCGAAGTATTGCTTCATCATTTCTTCAGTCTTGTCGGCGGGCTTGACGCGTGTGAGGTGAGCGCAGCAGTATGTTATTGGGGCCGCTTGTGTTGTGCGGCACCCGTGCAGCACCCACCCCAATGCAGTTTTCGAAGCTACGGGTTGATCGCGCCGTCCTTTTCTTATGTCACGTCACACGATCAACTCCCAGTTATCTTGTCCGACGAGTATCTTCGGTGTAGCTTCGTTGTAGGTGATTTCGTGCTTGATATCTTCGATGTGCGTGCAATCTTCCATCTCTTGGTTGCTTATGGACTGCGTGGTGAAGTTGAGGCTTTCTACTGTGTGCGCGTTCGTGATTTTCTTTTCTGTGCCGCCGTGTTGCCCTCTAATGTGTAGGGTGACTCGCTTGCTTTTGTTGTGTGCCATTTCTTTGCCGCCCACGCCTTGGACCCACATAGGTTCGGTGGGCCCGTCGAGGCCGAGGGCGTCGGCGAGTGCGGCGTCCACGATCGTCACGGTGCTCCCGTCGTCAAGGAGGGCGTAGGCTTGAATCTCGGCCCGGGGCCCCCGCAGTATGACAGGTGCAATTTTCAAGTAGCCTCGTGTAGTAGCGGTTGCGGGCGCGGCCGTGCGCTCGCTGGTGACCGCCACCACCTCTTCTTTTCTCTTTTGCGACTCTTCTGAGGCGGCTGCTCCGGTGGGAGCGGCTTTTTCGTGATGCAGCAGTTGATGGTGTCGCATGGGGCAGCCCTCGTGTCCGCACGGTTTTGCGCGGCACGTGAAGCGGTGATGTGTGCTTGACAGGCAGCGGTAGCACGTGTGGTTTTTCTTTGCGACTTCCCAGCGCTCGTTCACGGTGAGTTTGTTGAATTGTGGGCACGCTGGGAGCAGATGCGACGCGTGTTTGCATAGTGGGCACGCGTGCTTCTCTTCATTCTTCTTTGGAGTTTCTGTGGTGGCAGCGTAGGTGCGCTCGGTCCTCTTGCGCGCCGTCGGCCGGGCTTCACGGAAGTCTGACGTTTGTTCGGGCGGGGCGTAGGGGGCGCACTTGTCTGCTTCTCTACTCAGGAAGTCGGCGATCTTCTTAAGTTCGGGCGTGTCTTCCTTTTCTATGGCGTAGTCATACCATTTGTTCTTCAATATCGGCGTTAGCTTGTCAACAATCGTTCGCAGTAGCTCCGGGTTGTAGAGGTACTGCGGCTTTTTTAGTAGTTCGATTGTGGCAACGGTGTTGGCGATGCGGCCGGCGAATATGCATAGGTCACGTGGGTTATCGGTGAGTCGTGGCAGCCCCTTCATCTTCTCTGTTTCTCCCATTAGTAGCGCGTCTGGTCTTCCGAATCTTCGTTCTAGTGCTTTGATGACGTCTTGCGGGTGCGGCTGGCTGATGAGGAGGGCGCTGACGGCCTCCCAAGCGACACCCTTGAGACTTCTTCGGATTCGGGCCACATTTTCACACGCAGAGAAACTTGATGAGGACTCGATGTAAGCGGCCTTGAAGTGTAGCCACTCGTTGCACAGGCCGTTGAAGACTGGTAGGTCTGGTATGTACTTCTTGTTTGATTTGCTTGTTTGCAGGGCTTCGGCCAGGGCTGTTGATAGCGACGTAACGTCCATCACGGCGGGTCTCTGTGGAGCTTCTTGTGGCGGCTCCCGCCGCTTGCGCAATGTAGTGGCGCACGCGGTGAGTTCCCGTCGTTCTTCATTGATGGGGATTTCTATCGCGGCTTCTGTTTCTGGCTTTCGGTTGAGCCAATCGGCTATTCTTTGTGGGGCAAGGTCTTCTTCCTCTTCGGACTCTTCCGGCGACGACGTCGCGTTGATGCGTTCCTGCCGAATCTTCGCTAGTTCTGCTTCGGCATTTATACGCCTCAGCTCCAACTCGGCTAGCCTCTCCTTGGCCTCCAACTCCGCGAGGAGTCTCTTGCTAGAGGCCTTGGATCGGCACGACCGAGCAGGCTTGAGCGTTTTCGTGTTCGTCGGTGGCGGCATTAACTCGGCGGTGTGGCGTTCGATGACCGTGTCTGTGCTGGCGGCGGGTGTGGCTCTGATTCCTGACGTGTCGACGTGGCCTCTGGCGTTACTGGTGCCGGAGGTCGTGTCGTGACTACGTGCGTCCGTCGTGTTCGTGCCCGTCGTCGCGTTGGTGTCTTCGGTTGTGCCGGTGCCGGTCGTGGTACCGGTTCCAGTCGTGGTATCGGTCCCGGTCACGGTTTCCGTCGTTGTGCCGCCGCTGCCGGAAGAGTCTTCTTTTCCGCTGTTACTTCTGGTTACAACCATCTTCTTAATTTTCTTGATGCTTCAGTGATCCGGCTTCGACGAGGACCAAACAATGTACGCGATGTACATAGAGCACCCCGCAATTCTTATTTGTGTGTACTTATTGCGGGGCGCAGCGTGGACTGTAGATTTTCTTATTAGGTTGATGGCGAAGAGGGCTCGAATGATAATGCGATTTCTTCAATATTTGCAGGCGGAGAGGCGAGGGGGAGGCCTTGGTGCTTCTTCTGCTGTAGCTCGATCGGGAATGAATGTTCGTTTTTTTTTTTTTTTTTTTGTTGGAGGGGAAAAAAATGGAATTACCCATGCCCAGGAGTCAGATCTCCCTGCTATGTCCGGGTCCCCACATATTGAGCGGGCATCAGCTCGTGTGGTATACGGACTAAAAACAACCCCTTTGTGTTTACAGTTGTCTTATTAAGAATTAACTGTGAGCCATGGCCTCGGTATATGCTGAAGGCTTTCTACCTGCAATTTTGCCCTTTTGGGCGATATATATGTGTATATGATATATATGGGAGGAGTTTGCCTGCTTACCCGATTTTATGAGCGGGCCTCAGCTCATAGTCAACGGGCATGATAGCGGCATGTTAGGGGGGCAGATTGCCCCCGCTACTATGAAGTGGTTATATATAATTTTTTGAGACCTATCCTAATCCTAAACTACTTTATATTTGGGTCATTTAGGGGGGTTCTGACCTCAGTCCGGGAGGTTTAAAGGGGCAGGGGGAGATTGTGTGTTCGTCGAATCAAGACGGCGATCTCTTTCAATCCAAATTTGGTATCTGAGACGCTGTAGTGCTTCGGGAACACAGCCTTCGTCAAGTTGACGTGCCTGAGGGGCGGGGGGTGGTTGGGCTTTAAGAGCTTTCGTGATATCGTCCTCCGGTTCTAGGAGGACGTCTTTGGGGCGCCTTTTGAAAAGGTGTTTCTTATTTATATCTGGGGTCGGATCATAAAGGGATGCTTGTACTATAAGCGGGTTTGGGTGGCTAGATGCATTAATGAAGAAGCGTTCGGACGCTTCTTTCATATATTGCTTTACTGTGGGGAGTCTAAAGTCACTATGGAGGTCTGCGTTTCGCATGTACCACGGGGCACCTACGGCTTTTCGCATGAAGCGATTTTGTAAAACCTGAAGGGGCTTTAGGGAGTGGGAGCAGTGTGCAAAGACTGGACTTGCATACGTGAAGACCGGACGGATGCAAGTTTTAAATAGAGTTATTTTGCAGCGCAATGGAAGATTGCTTTTACTTCTCATGAGCGGGTGAAGCCTACTCATGTAGAAGGCTGCTTTGTCGCGGACCGTTTTAATGTGGGATTTGAAGTTTAGTCGGGAGTCTAATGTCACGCCTAAATACTTCACTTTATTTTCCCAGGGGATAGGGCGGTCAAAGAGGGTGATTTCGGGTAGTGAAGAGGACGCGCGGTCAGCTCGAGTTTTGCCCCTTGAGAAAAGCACGGCTGCGCTTTTCTCGGGGTTCATCTCTATTCTCCATTTGAGAGCCCATTCACCGAGGTCGGTTACTGCTTTCTGGAGTACTTGACAAACGCGCGCCCTCTTCCTACTGGTGTAATAGAGAGCCGTATCGTCAGCGTAAAGGGCTAGCTCGACGTATGGCGTGCGGGGAACGTCTTGGACGTAAAGTGAAAAGAGGGTGGGGGAGAGAACTGAGCCTTGCGGGACTCCGGCTGCTATGGGGTGGGGCCTAGAACGCGATTTTTCCACTCGATAGCAAAAACTGCGCTCAGTGAGGTAGTCTTTGATAATGAGTACAAGCCTATCGGGGAGGTTGAGTTGGTAAAGTTTATAAATAAGACCATTGTGCCAAACTTTGTCAAAAGCTTTCGCTACGTCAAAGAATATGGCACCGGTATCTTTGGACTTTGCCGTTGTGTGGAACCCTTTGTAAATGTGCTCCGTTATGCGGTGCACCTGTTGGACGCACGAGTGTTTGGGTCTAAAGCCAAACTGCTCGTTGGGTATGAGATTTTTGTCTATGCAAATGTCTTTGAGTCGGTTGAGAATAAGCCGTTCATAGACTTTGCCTATTGAAGAGAGTAAGCTAATGGGGCGATAGCAAGTGGGGTCGGTTCGATCTTTCCGGGGTTTGTGAAAGCCAATAACGTCAGCTTCTTTCCATGCGGTTGGAAAGGCACAGAGACGGAGGGAGGCATTGAAAATTACCGTAAGGGTTGTTAGGAGTCTGAGAGGGAAAGATTTAATTGCCATATTAGTGATTCTATCAAGCCCCGGGGCTTTCTTAGGTTTGAGTTCCTTTATTACTTTTTGCACTTCCTCAAGGGTGATCTCGGGAAGGGAGTCAATGGGGGGGAGAGAGCTTTTATGCTCAACTTCAGAGTTGACCATGTTAAGATGATCGGGGTCTATTGGTTGAGAGGAGGGAGTGCACTGGGTTTCTAGACTATCGGCAAGACATTCGGCCTTTTCGTCGTCATCAAAGGCTGCGGGTTGGTTATCCCGTTTTAGGGGGGGCATGGGAACAATCTCATCGGATTTGAGGTATTTACTGAATTTAAATATGGCAGTGTGACTTGGGGCTATGCTGGAGACAAAGTCGTTCATGCGACTGCCTCTGAGCTCTCGCATGCATCTGGTAACCTCTCGTTGGAGGCGACGCATTTGAATTCTGTGATTGTCTGAGGGACAGTTATCATAATCTCTTTGTGCCGCATTTTTTGCACTAAGCAGCAGTCTCAAGTCCTCTGGGAGTTCGAAGCGATGGTTAGCCTGTACCGGGACCTCGCTAGAGGCGCCGGTCAGGGCTTCGTTGAGACTGCTGCCTATGTCAGAGATTTTGGCTTCTAGTTGGGCTCTATTGTCAATTTCTGATGTGATATCTAATCTTGGGTCCCGCTTACTCAGAGCTTGCTTGAATTTACGGTTGTTAATAACGGTCCTGGTTTCAGTCGGTTGGTCGAATGGCCTGCCGAGATAGTATAAGACCGGTCTATGATCCGAGTGAAGCTCGCTAAGTACACTTATGTCCCTGACTGGGAGGCTAATGTTTTTGAAGATACAGTAGGAGAGAATGTCTGGTCTGTGGTCAGCAGTGTAGGGATAATGGGTCGGGGCATAGGGAGCTATGACTTCGCAGTCATCGAGGGATTCGAGAAGTCTGTGTACGGTCCGTCCGTTGGTATTTGTCTCATTACAGTTCCATTGCTGGTGCTTGCTGTTGAAGTCACCAGCTAGGATAACTGTACTACCTAGTTCTAAGAGGGCTTTGATATCATTAGCTATCATCTTCTGTCCGGCCGGCAGATAGACTGATGCTATGACTATGGGATCGTGACCTGACATTGCAATGCGGATGGCAGTTGCTTCGCAATTATCTAGTTGGGGGGTGACTATAGAACAAACGTGCAAAGATTTTTTATAATAGATGGCGGTACCGCCTTTGGGGTTATTTGGTCGGTCCTGAGTCGGTAAGCGGTCAGTACGGAGGAGACTATATTTGGCTATATTGAAGCGCCTATGTTTGGGTTTTAGGTAAGTTTCTTGGACCGCGAGGATATCTATTTTATGTCTATTGAGAAGATCGGCGACTTCTTCTCTCTGTTTAAGGAGACTATCAGCGTTATAGAGCGCTAAAGTTAGACTGTGGGGCTTTGTCCGTCCGTTTGTCGAGTTTACTAAAATGGGCGTACTATACATGATGGTAGTTTAGGTATAAAGGGTGGGTTGGTGGGTGGGGGAGGTGACGAAGGCGTATGTAAGAGGGGTGCGCCTGAAAGAGGCAAAGTTTGGGGGATATAGTGTGGGGAGGTCGAGAAGACTTGGGATGAATGCCCTAGGTGGGAGGGGTAGTTTATGAAGTTGGCGGCGCTTAAGGTGCCGTTGGAGGAAATGGGGCCGTGGCCCGAAGCCTTGTCCAAGGGGGTAGGTGGTGTTGGGTGGATATAGGGGCTTAGAAAACTTTAGAGGGCGTTGGGAGGGCGCTTGTTGGGAAGAACTCTGGCTCTGTTCCCACCTGCGACTTGCGCTTGGGGCTGCCGGGCATCCGCCATAGTTGGCTGGATGGCCGGTCTGCCCGCACAACACGCAGGTGGGAGGGGTTGCCGCGTCCTTCCCGCAAACGGAGGTGGCATGATTGCCTGCGCATTTTACGCAACGGGGGGGGGCAAAGCATCTGCTTTGGCCATGTCCATACATTTGACAGTTGTAACACTGTGAAATGATGTTGGCGGATTTGGGGCTTTCGACGCTAATGTCTTTGAGACCGCAGAGGGATTGAAGGGGGCTAATTTGCCTACCTGCGGCGGTGGGTGCGGCAATTACTAGGATCATATTAAATGCCTTTGCAGGCCGGTACGCGGTTTTTGCGCGGTGCAACCTATGTACTTCCATTACCGGGAAGTTTTTAGAGATTAAGTCATTTTTGATGACGGATGTGGGGAGATTTGTGGGGACGGGGCGGACTATGTAACGAAAAGTTCTCTCCTCGGGGAGAGAGTAAGTATGGAAGGCGATATGGTTCGCCCTCAAAAATTTGGTGATAGCGCGATGGCATTTGGACTCTGCCACCTGGACGCGGGTTCCGGCTGATGTTATCGCCGATGTATATTTAATTCCATTTCTTTGCAAATGGATCGATACCCGAGTCCAGGCGGTTTCGTCTCGGATTATTACTGGTGGTGGGGGGCGAGCGCGGTACGCGTGGGGCGCGGGGGTTGGTGGGGCTACGGTATTCGCGGTACCGGTGAGGGATGGAGGGCTCTGAAGGATCAGAGTTCGGGGCGCGGGGGGGGCGGGGGAATTTGTTGAACACGGTGTGGGTTTTGGGGTTAGCGGAGACAGAGACATGGCAGCGGGCCTGATCTGTTTGGCCTCGGGGCTTAAGGGGGACTCGGAAGACCGGTTCTTCCGCTTTTTGTTTTTTGAGATGACGGGGGTGAAATGAGTTTCCTCATTGAATGGCGGTGAAGTTACAGGGGAGAGAGAGCTGAGGGTTGGGGTTGGGGTTGGGGGGTTCACGGGGGATGCAAGAACCGGCGAGCGGGGGTGCGAGTCAGCTTCGGAGCTGGTTGAGGGGCTAGCGGGGGGATCGACGGCCCTAATAATTTGGATCAACGGGTGATCCGGAGGAAATGGAGACAGTTGTTGGAGTACGTACTCCAACAACAAGGGGACCGACGACACATATTTACCTATCTCGATAAGTAAATTAGTGTCTGGTTGGGGGGCCATGGCTTGGGTGTGTAGCCTAGCGTGTGGGTGAGTGCCTACTTGTGTCTCGAACCGCCTCCGCCTCTATCCAGGCGGTCCGAGGTGAGTGGTACAAAATAATAAAACAGAAGAATGGGGACAGTAGAAAGGGGACAGAGAGAGAAGAATAAGTAAATAAATAAAATAAAAATAATACGACCTTACTGGAACCAATCCAACCTGGGCACAACACACGCGGCGGACTGACCCGAGGGGGTCTCACGGGCGTGCGAGAGAGAGGTCTCTTACACGCAAGCGCGGGCGCGCTCGCGGGCGCGGGCGCGGGTGAAAGAGAGGGAAACACTTTCTGCCGGGGCGGCAGCGGGAGAGAGTAAACACGACCGTCCTGCACGGGTGCTGGACGGTGAGTGTCGAATGAATGTTCGGCGGCGCGCGCGCGCCTTTTATTGGACCGCCTGAGAGTAGTTTTGTTTACCTCAGACCCCGCGCCGCACACCGCCCCCTTCCTCGCCCCTCCTTCCCCGCTAGGCTTTATTTCTAATTAAAATGGTTTTAATTTACATTTATTGTCTTAAATCTATGCTTATTCAATACCTTAAGTCTCTAAATATCTTTTTACATAATGATTTGGGTGACCGCGGGCTTTCTAATAAGGGTTTTGTATTATTTTTACCGGCCCGCGGTCCCCCGCCTTACCGAGGTATTAAATATAGGTGCCTGCGCGCCTCGAGTCGCTTCAATCGGAGCTCGGTTCGCACAGGCTACACATCAAAACATAAGTTGCTTAACTAGGTTTTTCTTAACTCTAATGTCCTACAAATATTATCTTTATTTATTTATTTTAACAATATATTTACAGTAATCATTTAGTCGCTTTCGTCGTTAACATATTCCGAAACAAATGTATGACTTCTGAAGAAACAGATTATTTTTTCGACCTACTTAATATTGTATTTTAATAAATAAATAGTAAAAACTAATTAAAAGATAAGTTTTTTTTAAATCTTGTCAGTGTTTTTTTGGGGGAGTTTACAATGATTTTGGGCATTTTAGGGGGATTTTGACTCTGGTTAGGGGGAAAATATTTAAGGAGTTGGCAACCCTGACTGATTGATACTGGCATTACCAAGAAGTGCCAATTAAATTAAAAGACCTTTTAAATAATAAACTTTATTATAATAATTTATAAGTTCGTCATAACAACATGTGGAAAACATTAAAATAGTAATTGATGTGATGAGTGAAAAGAAAGGCTTAAAAGGACTTGTTCCTAGAGCCGTAAACCTTTAAAATGAAAAAAAAGACATTGGCATTGGCATGGTGGTCAGTAGTGGTGCTAGATTAGGCGAATTGTCGCCATTTAGGCTACCTTGGTGGGTCAAATGGCGACCAAAATATCCGATCGGCTACCAGTCGCCATTTAGGCTATCTAGGAAAAAAAAAGAAGGGCAATTTCAATTCAAAATTCCTTGATAATTCCAAAGCGTCCATTATTTTTAGGAGTGAGATAGACAAACGCGTATGACTACAAGAAAACAATCTTCTAATTCCAACTTGTTTTGTTTTTTTGGTAAGTTGTCATCAAATATAAAGGTTTTTGTTTGTCATGTGAAGAGGTTGTGTTATTTGATCTGATTAAAAGTCCTAATGGGTAAACACGGTAAATAAAAACAGATCAAAATATAATAGGTAACAAAAGAAAAACGTGGTCACGCGCTTGTGGTTGATACCTGACAGAATTATATCTTTGAAAATATAAATATTGTTTGCTTTACGTTGCCATTTTTACGTTTCTTCTTTAATTGGGTTCAATTTGAGCTTCTACTAAACAAAAAAAAATTAGGCGATTTAGGCTGCTCGATGGTCAAAATAAGGCGAATAGGATTAGCTGATATCTGGCAACCCTGATGGTGGCAGGTGGCATGCATGGCAGAATTTGTTGTGCGTGATCGTGCTTGAGGCAATTTCAGTATATAACAAGGTACTCTGTGGGCAACCGACAGCTGCCACAAAAATAGAATAGAATACCTAGCTACTACATTTTCTTTGGAAGTTGATGAGGATCACAGGATACAACATAGCTCACATCACAGACAATCAGGTCAGGGCTTGTAAAAGACGGCTGCAAATTGCAAATAGATATGTACTATAAAAGTTATTTTCATACTTCCATGTCATGTAAAATTTTCATTAACTAAACATGTATTAAACAATGGGGACAGAACGTATCGTGTATAGCTCTGTTCCTATTCTATAATCAATTTACTCTGACACAAGCCTTTATCTTCCAACAATCAGGTATGTTCAAAGTAGGTAAATACGAAGTACTGTACTGTACATCGATTGTCATTTTCTTTATCAGACATGTAAATTAAAGGCAGTCCAAATTTCGGGCAGCCAATCAGCCCAGACCCAAATTTTGCACGACATGGAAGTTTAAATGCGAATCATTCCAATCTCCGCCATAGTTTCTTTGCTCTAGCAATAATCGGAACATTGTAAAGTAGATTTTTTCAACTTCGTCACACAAGTCACAAATCTTCTGTTTTTATTCAGAGATAAGATCAGATCAGAATGAAAGAGATCAAAACGGAAGTCGAGGACATTGAGTTTGTGGAAGTAGACTCTCACAATGTGCATCAACTGTGCATGGCTTGTCTGTGTGCGACACGCACTACACAAATGCTCAATGATGACACACTGAAGCAGTACTACATGAACATCCTCACTGAGATGCAGGTCAGTATCATGCCTACATAAAAATTGCTTTATTTGTAAGCAAATCTTAGAGAGACTAAAGTGGTGGGCAGAACACTAGGCGAAAGGAGATGGTAAACAGCAGACCAAAGCGTTAGCAGAATGGCTACTCGGAACCGTGAGTCGGCCAGCGGGCATACCACCGGCCAGATGGATAGGTGGCATCATCGCGGTAGCTGGCAGGCAGTGGATATAGAAGGCTGAGGGCTTGAGTAGATGGAGTGGTGTAGAGGAGACCTTGGCCTAGCCATGGTTGAATGTGGGCTATACAAGTGATTTATTGAATGATTGATGTTGGCCTTAATTAGTGTTATACATCCAACGCAAGACAAGAATTTATGTTATGTTGTTTCAGCCGGATGGAGATGTGCCTGTATTACAGTCTCAGAGACTCTGCTGGGAGTGTGTGGCTCACTTGAAGAGATGGGTGCACTTCAGAGAACAAGTGCATGACTCCTACAGATTGCTGCAGCGGATGCTACCCATGTGTGACAAAGAGGTAGTTACATTACACTTGTCAACAAAAAAGTCAAAAGGCTTACAAAATACTTAAACATTATGTTAGCCTTATATTTTATAATGCTATCTGCCTTGCTTCCGAGATATTAAGATTTCCATCACCATAAGAACATCCTTTTAATGTACCTATGTACTTTAGATAGTTTAATAACCACATTAGTTCATGGTCAGCACCGGATTCATAGACACATCTCCTGCAGATGAAACTCTATAAATCTTTAATACATCAATGAGGAGGTGGGAAACCCGTTGAACACAGGCGGGTGATGTGATTGGTCCTCTTTTGTGACTATATCACCAAAAAATACTTCATAACATAACACAGCCTATGTATCATCATCGTGAGCTAATCCCCCATTTGTGGCAACCTCTGTTACAGTATGGTTTAAGGGTCTGCCTCCCCAGCAAGAGGTCCCGGGTTCAGATCTCAGCTGGGGAAGAAGATAAAAAAATCCCCAGGTCTCTTGTATGTGTGTGACGTTGCTATTTCTGGTTCTCACAACACAGGGTATCCTAGTGTTGGGCCAGAATTAATGTATGTATATAATAATAATAATTATAATATAGCATTTTCTTTCTGATGAAAGAGTTATTAACAATTTTGGTTCCATTTCGGTTCTTGGATTCATATTATATCTCTTGTCTCAGTGTGTCTTTTTGACAAAGGCCTCCTGCAACGTCTTCCATTGATTTTGGTCTACTGCCACCCTGAACCAGTGATGGCCCAAGGTCTGTTTTAGGTCGTCCTCCCACCTTCTCACTTGGCAACCTCGGCTTCTCTTTCCATCTCTTGGGTACCAGACCAGTTTGCTCCATTTATTATTATTGCATCGCAGCATGTGGTCAGTCCATCTCCATTTGAGTTGAGTAATGCCTAGTAAAATGTCTGTCAGTTTTGTTTTGTTCCTTATGTTGGTGTGTCTGACTTTGTCCTTTAGTTTGATTCCGAGCATGCTCTCTCCATGGCTCTTGTACATCTTGCAAGTTTGTCTCTGTGGTTTCTGGTCAGTGCCCAGGTTACACAGCAGTATGTAATGCATGGGAGAGTTCAAGTATCAAATATCTTTTTCTTTATCGTAATGTACCTTGCTTTTTGTGATTTCTTTTAGAGCCCACTTAGCTTTCCAGCCCGTTGCTATCCTCTTGTCTATTTTTTTTTTACATCTGATCTCTGGGCGATATTATTTGTCCTAGGTACACATATTCATTCAAATATTAAATTTTCTGACCGTTGACTGTGATATCTACTTCCTCTGCGTTTGTCATCAGTTTCGTTTTGCTTGAATATTTCGGGATGAAATTTAATGACCACCAAAAAAACAATTGTTACCCTAAACAGCCTCATCCAAAAAAAAAATAATATGTACACATAAATGAAACCTGTACCAAAATCTTTCGGGCTATTTAAGTCATGCCTGCACTACAAAAACTTTTCATAACCCAAAAAGGCCACGCGTGCACCAAATTTTAACTAGTAAAGGTTTGTGACATTACTACCCAAATATATCACTACGTTTGCCATAAAATGTATGCATATAACCAAGTATATTATATGGCATGAAATGTAAAAGGGGACAACCAGCTAAAGCCAAGAAAGCTTTAATAGTACAGTAAATTATGTATAATATAAAAATTTCTACCTAGAAGACTGATTCGTAATGGCAACAAATATAATGATCACCAAAATATTTTTTTCCTACCCAAAATGGGTAAATGATCACCAAAAGTTGCAGAAAATATCAGGTCAAAATACTGCGGTAGCTTAGGTGAAGGGTAAAGGGGGTGAGCGAAATGAAGCCCCCTTTATCATTCGTGTTAGGTTGAACATGTAAGAACAACAACAATACTTAAAACATAAACTTAAGTACACAAAACATAAAAAGAAGTTTGGTGATCATTTAAACATAAGCCATTCTTAATTAAGATTTGAAAATTATTATAACTACACTTTTTGTGGCCGTTATTTTATTGAAAGCTCTAATAAGCTCAGCCTATAGTACACATTTTACGGTGTAGTATCGGTGAACCTTTAGAACTTCATTTATATTTTTTGGGTAAATAATAATAATAAAATTTGGGACAAGAACAACAACACAAGAAAGTTAATCCAACATCATACACTATCCCTCTTCACATTAGAGCCAATGAAGAATGAGTCATCCCGATCTATTAAACAAATTATAGACTCATTCAACAAAAACTTCGTGCACTTGAAATATTAGGTGAACCCACTAAGTCATGGGATACATTGATCATACACATCATGACAGAGAAGCTTGCTAAGACAACCCTGCGTGAATGGGAAGAACACAGAGCGACATTAAAGAAAATCACATTAGATTAGTTCCACTTATTCCTAAAAATAGGGCCGATTTATTATAGACACAAGCAAACACAACAGAATATAAGACAGAAACACGATACAGACAAAACGAACATGAAAAAGGGTTTGCAGCTATGGCAGACAACAATAATGGCAACTCAGTGAGCTGCCCTCTTTGTCAAGATGGCCATCATGTATACAACTGTGAGACATTTCTTTGCCAACCTACCCACGAGAGAGCCAAAATCGCTGGAACCAAATACATACGGTAATACAAATACATAAGCTACTACAAATACACAACGGTATACAGTTACATATTATGATGATAATAATATACAAGGATACACAAATGGATTTTTGTATATTAATTTACTTTATTAGGATAAAATTGTGTACCATATTTGGATATTTTTTTTAAATAAAATGCGAGTACGTATTTGGTGCATGCGTGGCCTTTTTGGGCAGCTCAGCGATTATTCTGAAGATTTTAGCCTTGTTTAGGTTAGCAGACTTAACGTTTATTGGTGATAATTTCATATTAATATGGGGATTAAATTCTGGTAAGTACTAGCGATTTTTTGGGCGTTGTATTTCATTATATCTGGTGATTGCTTAAACCTAATCCATAAATTTCTAGCCTCACTTCTTTACTTCTGTCTGCTAAGCTCTGTAACATGGCCATCACGACCAAACGACCAAATTTTCGGCGAATCTTAAGTGGCTAAGTCGCGATCCGTTTATGTTTAGTCCTTGTTGGCCCCTGAAGATTTGTCGCAACACTGCTGAGAAAAGTTTTGGTGAGAGAGGGTCACCTTGCTTTACTCTTCTATTGATTGGGAACGATTTTCCCGAAAAATCTAGCTTTAAGCTGGCTTTGCTTTCCCTGTAGATGTTTGCTATGAACAATTTGTAGGCCTTTTCGATCCCCTGGTCTTCTAGGCTTTGCCATATGGTCTCGTGCTCGAGGCTGTCGAAGGTTTTTGTGTCGTCAACAAAGGCAAGGTAAATGGGTTTCTTGTATACATTGTATTTTTCAAACAGCTATTTATCAGTATGGATGTTGTTGATTGGCTAGTTAGTTTTTTCTGAACCCAGCTTGCTCTACGGGTTGGTTATCGTCAAGCTTGGTTGATATTCTCTCTTCTATGACTTGCGAATACTTTGTATATGTTTGATTTAAGGGATATGGGTCTGTAGTTTCCGATTTCCTCCTTAGGACCTTTTTTGCGTAGAAGAATTATGTGTGATTCTGCCCAGCCGCTCTAGTGTTCCTCTCATTAACTTGTTTGTGATTCCAACCGGTCCAGGGGCTTTCTCCGTTTTCTGGCTTTTTATGGCTTTTTCAACTTCCGCTGTTAGAACTTCTGGCACTTCTTCATCGTCATTTGACAGAGTTTCATTTTTTGCTTTTATCCCTCAACTTGGGGTTCTCGCGTATAATGTACGATAGAAATCTGTTGCTGTGTTAAGGATTTTGTTGCGACTTGTGGATAGCTTCCTTAGAATTAATGTACTATCGACAAAAGTGAATCCTGACCCACAATGGAACCTTGTAAAATAAACACCGTGCACTGAGTCAAACATTCGATTCTACAATTGTAGAATCGCGACTGTTACAAGGTTCCATTGTGGGTCAGGATTCACTTTTGTCGATAGTACATACCTGATAAAAATATTTATGTTTATTTGTAATATGTCTGTCGCAGCTAACTGACTTGTTCTTCTTTTCTTCTCTAAAGGGGTTTTAGAGCGGGGCCTTTGTGCATGACCCCAGGCGAAGGCGCCTGCTCATCTAGGTTTTTTCTTCTTTAAGGGGGTTGTTGCGCCTGCACATGGCCCACTTTAGCGGGGCCTTTGTGCATGTCCCCTTCGCCTGCACATCTAGTTCAGCCATCCCAAATTCTGCAACAGCTGGAGGTCTGCTCATCTAATTCAGCCATCCCAACTTCTGCACCAGCTGGAGTAGGAGGCCTGGGTGTTCTAGGAGTTCAAGAGTTGATGTTGTATCTCCCAGGAAAGCCAGCCTGGTTTATATTGTGGATGGACACGCCAACAGCATGTGCTCGATAGTTCCATCCACTTCCACACACCCCCTGAATAAGGGACTGTCTGTTGCACCTGTAACCTTCAAGTGTTTGTTTAGTGTACAATGGCCTGATATTTGACTTGTGAGTATTGTTATTTTACTGCTTGGTTGTCTCAATAGGTAGTTAGTAAATTTATACTTAGTGCTACGTGGCGTTCTTCAGGTCTTTTTAGTGCGCTTAGTATGGCTGTGCAGTCCGGTCTGTTTAAAATTTAATATCGTTCCCCTCTGCATATTTTTATGTTCATTACCCCGTGCAGGAGACTCAGTGTTTCAGCTTGACTTGAAACACTGTTATTTCCTCTCCGAAGCTCCGTGAATATTTAATGTTTAGTTCGAGCGGGAAAATTCCTTTGCCTGTTTTACGGCTGTTCTTTGAGCCGTCTAATTAATTGAGCCGATTTTATAGTATTTCCATGTCATTTGATAGAATTTCGAATTTCCTACCGAACAGGAATTCTGTTTATATGCAATGCCATTAACGGCTTCCGGCACTTCTTCGAATGACTTTGTTAGGATAGTGCAGTGTTCCGTGTCTGCTTTGAGATTTCCATTGTCTTGTACTGTATAGCCTGCAGGCTGCAGATTTAGCCACCTGTTGACAAATAGGTCCAAGTGTGGTAAACCTAGCATGATATACGGAGCCGCTGTAGGCGTTGCCCTTAGGCAGCCTGTGATGGCTACACATGCCATTCTCTGGAACTGATGTCATTGTGTTGCTCTTGTGGTTTGTGTTGTTCTTTGCCATTATACCAGGTAGCCACATGTAATGATGGGTCTCACCACTGCCGATACATATCCTTTGACATATTTTAGGCTTGAGTCCCCATCCGTTACCCACCATCTTTCTACACTGGAAGAACGATATGGTACCTTTTTTAATGTCGCTTCTAAGTGCTTGTTCCAACTTAATTTGTGTTTAAGCCACAAGCCCGTATACCACGTGTTTTGCAAGTGTAGTGTTTTATTAAAGAGTTTTGGCAAACCTATCTATCTGTTTAGGGTAGGGGTTATCATACTAAGCCCAAACACACATTCGCAACCCAACTGGTTGCTATAGGTCACTTCCTGTTTGAAAACTAAAGATAGTGTAGTTAGGTTCACACTTAACAGCAGACCCGGGAGCCGAAGCGAAGCGGAACGGAGCGAGGCGACCCCCTACTCTGGCACTAGAAAGACTATATGAATCTTGAACTTAGTTTCGCACTTTCGGGATTTTGAACATTCGGGATATACTTAGATCATTAGGCATTTCGGTCTTCGGTATTTCGAACGCTGGGATTTCGAACGTAGGTCATATGATCTTTAGGTATTATGCTGCGTACCCATTATGTAAGACTTATAGGTCTGAAGGATTTGGGTTCAGTATAGTCATCCTTAGCCGGTTTCGGTAGGAAGACAACTTTTACCTCTCTCCAACTTGCGGGCATATAGCCGAGTGCTAGGCACGCTCTGAATATTTTTACTCGTCTCGGTATTATGAGCTTTGTTCCCTATTGCAGTAAGTAAATACGACATCTGGAGGAAGGAGTTGACCGCCAACCTCATTTTCTCTTCACCTATCAGGATTTCTGCTTCCACCTATGCCTCCGGCAAGGGTTTTGATGTAAGCGAGAAGCTTGGTTTTTCTTGGTTGGTAGGCTTGTACTTCCCAGGGAGTGCGTTTGTAGCAACATACTATATAGGTTTATTTAAAGGCTTTCCAGTCGTCATCTGCTTTCGTATTTATGGCATAATTGAATAGCCTTCGCATATTCACCCGCATCTTCTCTAGTTTGTCATACCACTAGCTGTCTTTAAATGGTTTCACTGTTATTAGAGGGCACGATTTGTTATAACTATCATTTATCGCTCCGTTGAGGTGAATGACAGCTGATTATATTTCTTCCGGTGTCTCCAGTTTATCGTTGCACTCTCCTGATGAATCTGTTTCAAGGTGCAGTATATACTCATATATGTTGGTTTTTCTAGGGTTCCGAAATTATCTAGGTGTTAACTTTATGTTCTTTAGGCCGAAGGTGATGCATGCGAACACAATATTCTAATGAACTTCTGCATCCTGATATAAGATCTAATGTCAAAAGTTGACAATTAAGGTAAACTGCTCTAATTTCGTGGTAAATAGCATAATTTGGAAGTAAGACAGAAAAAAAGCATATCTGTGCATTATTTGTACTATTTTTTTTTTGTAATAGTAGGGTCTATATTTTATGTTTCTACTGATAATTTATTTTATTTTGATTGATTTCTTATTTAAAACAAAATATTGACGTGATCAAGCCGATTTGCTCTATTTCGAGCAACTTTTTTCCCTACTTTCTCTCTTCCTAATTTCGTGTGTCGGAAAGTTGAACCCATTGGGTTCCGTAGAAAAATATATTCTTCGAAGGCAACTTAAGGGTTTATGTAGATTATATTATGTCTGTGGTCCCTATATTCACACCATCAAGTCTGTATTTTATAAGTATGTAGAGTGGAGGCAGGATACAGCTTGCTCATTGGTTCATTCAAATAAATAAGACAAATTTGACGATTGTGTTCTTTTATCAACGGCGGTGCGTCGCAGCTGCTTATAACCAATGAGCAAGCCGTAATCTGCCTCCACATACATTAGACTGGATACTTATGAAACATAAACTATACAAACAGAAGGGGGTTACAAGCCGAAAGCGGTTGTTAGGGACGTCATTCTGAAGAACTTTCTGGTTGAAACCGATTTGATCAGGGCAACTTGATTTCTGTCATCTCAGTACATTTCGGACCGAGCGCACAGCTGATTTGTACGGGGGGAGTGAAAATAATGTTGCTCTGAACAAATTGGTCGTGTCACTGTGTGAATACTGAATACAGATCGGCACTAACCGAGAGCGTTTTGATGTTGTGTCCCTCCTAATTCCTTGACAGGGCGCAGTCTTCAGGCCTAGTGAAAGTTGTTTAGAATGATGTCCCTAACAATAGTTTTTCTTTCTTCCATCAGTACCGGCCCTCTAACTATTTGACAGTGTGAGCGACACTGACGCGTACTCCAACTAAAATGTTTTGACAACCTTAACTCCAATAACTCTTATTCTATTTACGAAATCAGTTTTGTAGCAGTTTAGTTCAAACTAAACTCATTCAAGTGACTTCGACCTGAGGAGTTATAAAAGTTGTCAATTAATAAAATTTTGGAATATGAAAATGGCTAAAGGGCATGTTTCATAATTACTTTGGCGGGTACAACTTAGCGGAAATATAAAAAAACGGTCAAGTGCGAGTTGAACTCGTGCACGAAGGGTTCCGTACCACCCTACAATAGGTAGGTAGGTAGGGATGGTGTGGAGTGAATAGTTTGTATTTTACATAGCAAAATGTTGTTTACAAAGTTATTGTAATAGTAAGTGTAAGTAAAGTAAAGTAAGTGTAATAGTGCGGCTACTTACACACTCCATGTACGTATCCAGGTGGTCATAAGTTTGTATGCGGTATACAGATACATAAATTATTTTATTCTGTTTTTATTATTTGTTGTTATAGTGGCAACAGAAATACGTCATCTGTGAAAATTTCAACTGTCTAACTATCACGTGTCATGAGATAAAGCCTAGTGACAGACAAACGGACGGACAGCGGAGTCTTAGTAATATGGTCCCGTTTTACCCTTTGGGTACGGAACCCTAAAAATGAGTTCTAAAAACTCATTAAACTGCTGATAAATAATGGTTTAGCCAATTCAGTCATATCAAATCAAATCAAACACCGACTTTATTGCACATAAAAACACGAAAAACAAAAATGTAACAAAGTAACAACATCTACAAAGGCGACCGTAGCAACATTTGACCAATTCAAGAAACGTCTACAAATTTTATTTAACCCTTTAATTTACTCATATTATGTACCACTTGAACATCGATGGAACCCTAAAACATTCCCCTAAGATGACAATATCATTCGAAATTAGATTATTAATTTCCTTATTTCGAGGAATACACACGAAAGTAGGGGCTCATAGAACCTAATTTCGAGGGTATCTAAAATTCGTACCCTGATATTGGGAGATTTGATAGTGTTATTTAAACCTAATTTCGACCCATAAAAATTGCAGCACGAAAAAAAGCCCGCCAGCATATTAAATGTTGTGTTAGATTCTACGGCTGAATATCATTCAGGCTGCTAGTTGAACGGTGCCGTACAGTTAAATGGCTGATTAAGCTAGTTGGCTGCGACACGGCTAAATGATAAAGGAGCACTAACCTTGTCGTCCTTGCGTTATCAAATCGCACATGACATCCTTTGAACATTTTTAGATATTCCTTAGCTTCGTAGTGGCACGAGTGTATTTTAACATTAAATTGCCTGCATACGTGTGTTCACAGAATCTAGCCGAGTTCCTACAGAGCTCGGCGTGTCTCTCTGCTGGCCGGCTGAAGACATGCTGCGCTTTCTCTATCGACATTTCCCCGCGAGATGATGACAAGCAGGAGATGACTGCTGATGAAGATGATGATGACAAAGCAGCTGTCAAGGAATATTTGGAAAATAGAATTGAGACACACCCCTCTACCTTCCGAGAATCTGACTGTATTTCAGAGGATCTCGGTGAACAGTTAGTGGAAATCGACGGGCATACAAGAACGCAGATTATAAATTGTGTCTCAACTACGAGTATAAACACACCAAACTATACTTGTGATGTATCTACTGATGAGTTAAAGAGATTTCAGTGTGAGGTGTGCTATAAGTCATTTTCCCAGAAAAATAACGTGCTGAGACACCTAAAAACACATACTGGCGAGAAACTATTTCAATGTGAGATGTGTCATAAATCATTTTCACAAAACTGTAATTTGGTCAGACACAGAAGAACACATACTAACGACAAACCCTTTGAGTGTGAGGTGTGTCATAAACCATTTGCACAAAAATGTCATTTGATCAGGCACATACGAACACATGCTGACGTCAAACCTATTCAGTGTGAGCTGTGTCATAAATCATTTACAGGAAAACATTATTTGAGAACACACATGAAATTTTTACATCCGGATGAGAAGCCTTACAAATGCGAAAAGTCCAAAAGCATTTGTATAAAGATCTGATCTACTAGTGCACTCGGACTATATGCACACCTTCAGGAGGAAAGGGTGTTAAGGATATCAAAAAACATTCACACAGCGGAATACCAGCAGAAGAAAACAATTGGCAAAAAGCCTAGTAATTTCAATTGTTGCCAAAGCCAGATGCTAGTGCACATCACATACAGGCGAGAGGCTCTTTTAATGCGTCTTTTATCCGAAAGGCTTTACAAATACAATTTATAAGAATTACTGTGAAAACACATAACAATTCTCCAGCCTCCCTCTGAGGGCGAAGCTCGGGATCTACAAGACCTATGTGAGATCCCGCCTCACCTACGCGGCTCCGGCATGGTACGCCCTGTGCTCGGAGACGAACAAACGGAGACTCCGAGCCCAAGAGAACCTCTCTCTGCGTACCATCGTCGGCGCCCCCCGCTACGTGAGGAACGCGACAATCCAGATGGACCTAAGATGGGAAACCGTGGACCAGTTTGTCCAGAGGCTGGCGAAGGGCATGTTCGCGCGTGCGGATGCTTCACACCTTCCGCACATCGCCGAACTGGCGCCGCACCACGCGCGCCCGCCCGACCGCCGCCGCCTGCCACGCGACCTGGTTGCCTAGCCGGCGATCACCCACTGCATACCAGCGCCACAAGAAGACCACCGCCCGCAGGGGCCATCCGATGACCTGTCCACAGGAGTGGACAGAGGCGATTCTTCGGGAAGAGGTCCGTCGACCTGACCCCGACTCCCCACGCCCCAGAAGGGGTGCGTGAGATGACTATGAAGAAGAAGACATAACAATTCACAACTCCGCCCCGCACCAACCTGCGAGGTCGCAATATGGCGTCTACCCGGGGCATAGTGCATTGCTGCTTCAAGTTCCTTTCGCTGTTAAGTTCGCTGTACTGCACGACTGTCTACTGTCACCCAAAAATGGGCATAAGTAATATCCGGTAGCAAGATTCACATTACAATTCCCCGCTGGAGGCCTACTATGACCCTATAAGAAACTGTTCTTAATCCAGGCAGTGCAATTACAATTATTTAACTGAACGTCTTAATTTCGTACCATCTCTCACCTCACATAAAAGGTGAATGAGTTCTGAGTTATTTGATATGGTGAATAGTTTGTTTCTGGCTAGTTAACTTACAATCATGCAAGAAAGAGAAGGGAATATACAGGATCCATAAGAAAGAACTACTCATCGCATTTTCTGGAGCACCGTTCAAAACCATCGTCGATTGTTATTACGGTACTTACCGGTTTCTTAATTATAAGGATTTCTTATTGACCGACCGAGCGAAGCGTCTAGTTTTGAGATTGGCCAAAAATGCTTTTGTCCGTCTGTCGTTCTCGCCTACAGGTCACATTTTGCAACAGATTTTGACGAAAAATGGCACGCGAGTTCCTTGATTTAAATAAAAAAAATGTTGATCACAATTTTCGATTTGGGTTAGTTTTCTGTAGCGTTATTTATCGACGGATTTCAATCAAATTCAAGAGGCGCCCTAAGGACATCATTATACACAAGATGTTGTGAAAAAAAAACAAAAATGGGTAAGTGGAGGGGGAAAAGGGGGGAAGTTTGCTGTGCCGTTATATATGGACGTATTTCAATGTTCTTATTTGACGCGAGGTCTACTGTTCTCACAGAACCACTAGTATTATAATTTGTTTTATTATTCTTAACCTCCTCCTACTGAGACCCTTTTTTTCAGGCATGAATGAAATTCACAATTGATGTTCTTTAGAGGATACTTTTTAACTAAAAAAAATATTTAAAAAAATGTAGCCCTAGAAAATTTGGGTTTTTCTTATGTCCTACCACTAAGACAAATGAAGAGTATCAATATTTTATGTAAAGATATATGTCCTGTGGCATTTGCAGGCTCTTTGTAAAGTATTGATATGGTATATTAATGAAAAAATATTTTTATTTTCTAATTTTTATTCAAATGTAATTAACATAATTAACATGAAGGAACACAGAAATAAAATTTTACTTAAAAAGTAATTTTCAGTCCCACTTTTACCTTGACAAAGTTGACTAGGAATACTAAATCAGTCTAAAAAATTACTAAAGTATACAGTCTCTTATAAACCATTAGCAATATCAATTTTAATTGGTAACAAAAATTAGGGTACATGAAACTCTTCAAAGCAGTTCCTCTGAACTGTAAAACATAAATGAACACAACACTTTTTGCAGAAAACCGTTGTTTTCATGTAACAACCTTCAAGTCTGCACCGATTTTGTTTTGAACTGTGCTGTGGTAAATGTTCAGCCTTGTTTTGGCGCTTTTCTTTGGTGGGTTTAGGAATTATAGCCGTTTTACGTCACTTATGTTTTGGCTGAAGTTCTTCAAACTCAACTGAGTCGTCGTCATTTGTGGAATCGACATTATCAGAAATTAAGTTCTCACCAAGTTCGATTTTAAATTCACGGATACCCATGATTTTCTTAGCACCGTTGGCCTTTTCTCTGTGTTTTAAATGAAGATAAGAGTGAGCAACAGCCAGGTCTATCATATGGGATATGACTCTAATTGTCCACTTCTTTGTTCTGCTACGCGTTGGGCACACAGCGAGCATACGGTCAACCAAGTCAAATCCTCCCATATTCTCATTATATTGTTTTATTACTTCAGGTCGTTTTATCTTTTCATAGACCTTGTTTTTTTCGACCACCTTTCACATTCATCTGTCGTTCTATCGGATAATTGCGTTGATATCAACATTACGGGTTTATTGTCCATCCAACGTGTTACTGCTATCTTTCCGTCATTTCGTACTTTAACTTCACATTGTTCTCGTGGCCTCTTTTCATCGGTTTTTCATTATCGTTCCTGTTGCATGAAACCCTCGAAGCAGCAACTCATTGCCCAGTTTGACTGTTGTAAAAAAACGGTCGAAGAAGAGATGATGTCCAGAAGCCAGTCCATCTGTCAACCGAAGAATCACTGCTTCCCCGAGACCAAACCCCAATTGTCTTATTTCGGAAAGAGTTATATCACCTTGGTATATTTCAATATCTATTACAAGGCCCTGTGGTGTTGCCAAGACAAATGACTTTTGAGTTCCAAAGGATTAAGTTTATAGGGGTTATATTGACGAATAGAACATTGCCCAGTGAACGGGATGATCATTTCATATAGATGAAATTGTTGTTGTGCGAGCTTGGCCAAGACATCCCTGGCGGGATGAAGAGGGCGAACTTTCCAAATCTTATCTTTTTTCTT
This sequence comes from Argyresthia goedartella, assembly GCA_949825045.1. Taxonomy (NCBI): domain Eukaryota; kingdom Metazoa; phylum Arthropoda; class Insecta; order Lepidoptera; family Argyresthiidae; genus Argyresthia; species Argyresthia goedartella. The sequence continues at coordinate 6,913,777 of OX463832.1, read as the reverse complement.
TCATCGCTGGATATATCAGGATCAAAAACCACTTTCAACGAAGTTCTAATCATGTAAAAACGAGCGCGAGTCATGGCTGATGCTATAACTGTCTGTTTCCACTTGAGAGACCAATACATATCCAAGTAGTGGTGAATCATCCGACTCTGAACTGCTTGATTCACTTCAATCAAACCTTTGACGGCCTTCCACTGGTGGTTCTTGATGAGTTGGGTCTTGGTCGTCATCCTCGCCACTTAGCTGGGCATCAGAATCCTCGAGTATCTCAAGAACTTCCGCCTCAGATATGACTATAAAAAAAAGAACACAACTAACTGCAAAGTTCCTATATTTAGTACATTACAGTATAAGATTTGTAATAATAATCTGCGTGATTCCTGTATACAGGTTAAGCGCGTAATAACCAGTCGCCTGTGGCGGCCATTTTGTAACTTTCGCCGTGTCGGTGGGTACCGCAGCGAGAACCCCACACATCAGGAATTCTGAGCGCCGATGTTTAGTTTTTGATGAAATTCTCCTATTCTAGTTAGAATTAAGATAAGTTCTAATTAGAATATTACTCTAATTGGAATTCTTTACTCTTTTTCCATTCCACAACGCCTCTATTTCAGTTTAATTACAGCTAATATGTGTTACTTAATATGAAGCTCCCTGTTGTACTTATTTCAGTATCATTTTTAAAATAAAGCAAGATTTGGCGGTAAAGTTTAGTTTTATTTATGCGGTATATTGTATAGAACTAAAATAATCTCAATCACAGATAGTCTTTATACATTTATTTATCAATAGAGAACTTTTTCGATAGGTACAAAAATAGGGCCACTTAGAAGTCAGTTTTATTGAGAAATGAGTGACCACAGAGTATAAATCCATTAATTCATTATATAGCCTGTTCTTTCATGTACAATTTGAATAGGTTAGAAAGAGATAGGGTTAATATGAATGCTGCAACGAAGCAAAATTGAACCCTATCACAGCAGTACCGGAGCGGGAACGCCACACACAGGCGCCAGAGTGACCGGTACCGGTGCGGGAATCTCACACACTAGTGGATAAGTAAACAATGTATTTTTTTTAAATAAAGGCTTGTAATACTAAAAAAATAAGTACAAAACATAATTCGAGCATACTTTCATATGTAATATCACATAAACATACGATTCGACTGGATTTAACCTACGATTTCTCCCACCCGCGATGACACGTCTTGATCCGGAAGCCATTTTGCCACAAGTGACCTTCGAAAGAGCGACCAACTCACTTTCTACAGGATAAAAACACTAGTTTAACGAATCCGTTCGATGAATGTCGATATTTTGTTTCCACGATTTTTTTGTTTTCTATGTACTGCCCTTAGGACAGTTTCAGTGAGGAGGGGGTACTTTAAAAAAATGAGAGCTTAAAAGTAATACACGCAGAATACCGTTTTATGCAATTTGTGATTATTGATAAAACTATCATTCATCATAACGCCGCTACATCTTGACAGATGGATCAAGCAGCGTTTGTTTGAGAACGGCATCTTTGCTCGTGGCTAAACAAACCGATCCGTGAACTGCCCGCACATCATGCACACGCGCTGGGAGTCCGCTGTGACAGGAGAGGCGGTCTTGCGGTTGTGCCTTATCGCTCGTTTTTCAGCTAGTGTGCGAAACTAGGTGTTGCCGTGGGTTTTACATCCCTCTGAGATGGTCTTTCTCCACCCATCGCGGTGAGATGCGTGACTCTCCCTTGAGTTGCGCTTAGTGAGAGATTGCCCAACGGTCGACCCCAAATAGAAGAACTTGACTACCACTTCCAAGGGCACACCTTCCAGCAAAATAGTCGGCTGGTAATTGTAACCCTGCGCTAGGATTACGGTCTTCTTTGCATTAATTGGCATGGAGAACAGAACAAGCATTTGCAAATTTGTCCAAAAGAACTTGGTAGGTCTTAGGGGGTTTTCGCTAAAAACAGTCAGACTGTCAGCTAACAGGTCCTCACGGTATCGACGGGACCTAAGGTGAGCGATGTTGAAGAAGAACCCATCTGCTCTTGTGTGTTGGTGAACTCCCTGCTGTGCGTCACCAAAAGCAGCATTCTGCAGCAGAGAAAAATATGCCGAACAATGTGGGGGCTAAGACACAGCCTTAGGGAACTCCTCTGCGCATTGCGAATGCATCAGACGCCTGACTATTAAATATATAGGTATATATAAATTAAAGGGATAATTCAGTTCCCTTGAAAGGCGGCGGTGTTTTCTTTTTATTAAATTGTCATTCAAGTTATTGTCCGTTTCAAAAAATGCAAACAATTCCTGTTCAATTACCATTATTAACATAACAAATAACTCAAAAACACTCGCAAACACACAGCAGCAAAGCGTCTACTAAACTATCAACAGTTCATTAAAAGTAATTCTCCGAGCATTTTTAAAAAAAAGTGCTTTCTTTGACAGCGTGGCACGTTATGTTACAATTTAATGAGAAAAATAAGGTGAACTAAACTGCATGAAAACGCTGACGTAATAAGGGATTATACTGCCTTGCTTTTTAGAGGTCATGGTACGACTTAGCAATGCAGTCCAATTTATGCCTTAAACTGAATACATTTAAGAGTTCACAGTAGGTATCCAGCAACGTCGTAAAAATACGAAATACGTAAATGATCGGTATCGAGTATCGGCAACGTATGTGAATATTTACAGTATGAGTTAGTTAAAAAAAAATGCTTTTGGGTAACACATTTTTCAAAAGCTGGTTTCATTGCTGCCAACTTAACAGCGAAAGGAATCGAAAGCAGAAATGAACGCCAAAAGGTCTAAAGGCTTACTTATAAGAACTCGCTCCCACCCGGCATAAAATGTGAATTAAAATATGGGCTTTAGCTAAGTATACCTATAGAGCACAACGCTCTATAAGTATAGAATAGAATAGAATGCAAATCAAATCAAAATCAAATCAAATCAAAAATCATTTATTTCCATAGGATGTTGTTACATCACTTAGATCCGTCATTACATTTTTTTGGGTGAGTTCACTAACACAATGGCGGAATCTGTGGAGAAGAGCTCACCGAAGAAACTCCACAGTCGTCGCATCTTTTGCGTTTCCTTTTTTAAGACCAATTTTTAATGCCATTTATTTACTGTATCAGCATAAACACATGAGAAAATAAGAATAAAACACAATAAAAATAAAAATAACACAATTAAAATCACAAACAAAATCTAGAATAACATTAAAAAATTATATATAATTTCCAATTCATGTCTAATTTTTAAAGAAACCCACATTAAGTTGTGAGTTGTTTCACTGCTATGTGCACATGCTGCGACAGCAAAAGGGCTCAGACTCAGCGTAGTGTCACAGGAAAACCTGTGACGCTGGTTTTCAGTCTAGGACCCAGAGAATAATTGAATTTAGACATGTCAATGTCACCAGGTGGCAAGTGTACTAAAATTAACAACCTAACACTAAACGTGTAAATAAAATAAATAAAATGTCATACGGAAAAAATAAAATAAAAAATAAGATGGAGATAATAAAATTGTATTGCGGATTAGTGAATAAATAGTTATATGGATTAAATTGTATTGAATAATAATGTCGTATTGAATGAATTACTAATGTCACAAAGAGTTGAAAGAGTTGAAAATTACGTACACAACGAAAAAGTAATTTGGTATACACATTGCGGTATCAGGTCAATTTTAGAGTGGTAGAACGCGGTACGCAGCACTTTATCATGGTAGCTTCAGGTATTCTGCTTTTGTTGGAATAGTAACCTTTCTCGAATTAATTTTTTGAATCTATATTTTGATTGAAGTATACTTTACATTGTTGACATAACTCAGCAATCAGCTGCCGCTAACTTGCCACTCGATAGTTGACGTGGCGCGTACGACACGCTTCCATGAGAAATCAGAACTCAGATAATTTATTGTGGTATGTTGTTTAAATTAGTTGATAGGTACATAATATATTTGTTCTTACGTCCAGCCGTTAGGCATACAAAATTACATGCTAGGGAAATAAGTAAATATTGAGTTTTATAAATAGGCAATTCTCGTTACATTAATCAATTACAATGATGTCGCTGTGGGCACGCCGACCAACTGTATATTTGATGCGTGTTGCTTGTACAGCTAGCTAGTTGTTTGCTATCTGCCAGCGCGTAGACAGCGAGATGCCTGCTAGCTGCCAGCGCGTAGACAGCGAGATGCCTGCTAGCTTGTTGTCTGCTAGCTGCCAACGGGTAGACAGCGAGATGCCAGCGCGTACACAGCGAGATGCCTGCTAGCTAGTTGTCTGCTAGCTGCCAGCGCATAGACAGTGAGATGCCGGCTAGCTAGTTGTCTGCTAGCTGCTAGCGCGTAGACAGCGAGATCCCTGCTGGCTAGTGTCTGCTAGCTGCCAGCGCGTATACAGCGAGATGCCTGCTAGCTAGTTGTCTGCTAGCTGCCAGCGGGTAGACAGTGAGATGCCTGCTAGCTGCCAGCGCGTAGTCGGCGAGATGCCTGCTAGCTAGTGTGCTAGCTGCCAGTGCATAGACAGCGAGATGCCTGCTAGCTGTCGGTGTAGACAGCGAGCTGTCACCTCCATTTGAGACGTTGTACGAGAGCGGTGTTGGAGTGAAGTAGTTTAAGTTAGCGATGACCTTAATCCGCACGACGCCACAGAACCCACATGTTCTGTAGTCCCATTGTAACTGTTCGGTGCGTGTGCACCAGATAGTTAGTATCTAGATGTATAACTTCATAAGTTGAGTCCGTAATGAAAACCATTGCCTAATACATTGTAAATAGTTAAGAGCTTTAGACATTATACTCGTATACTCCGATATTACCTCCTAACTATTCGATTAATTTATAGGATCCCTAGTGTTCCCTAGAGAGGTACCTTACACGCGTTGAGTGTAGGATCCACACATTACCAGGAGCAAGTCTACGAGTGCGAGATGATCCGGAAAGGTACCTACGCGTCACAAGCATGCAATCATATTTAAACGAATACTAAGTTAATACAACTACCTAACAAGGGTAGACAGGGCTCATAGATAAACTAAAAAACCAATCACAGTGCATTTACAGGTAGAGTTTGGTCTTGACAGCGAATATTGCATAATTGAGCTTTACCTCATAGCACTATAATCATTTTCTGTTTGTTAACGTTAATTATTCGCCTGTAGTTCCGTTGTCCCCCTGGCCTCTGTCCCGATTATGTGGACAACGGAACCTCATATTTTTTCCGTGCCCTTGTCCCCATCGTGTTGATATAGCCAATGGAGACAACGGGATATTAAGATTTGACGTGCCGTTGGCCCCTTCGCAGTTTTACAGCTAATAGGGATAGCGGGATATTAAGATTTGACTTAATCATATTTATTTTAAAGCTTATTTATGCTAGAAAAACTAAAGTAAAACAACTTATAGTTCAATTATAAAAGTAATATTTATGGGTTTATCAGAATCATTCATAGAATCAACAATATCACAGAATTTACAGATATCAAGGATCTTGCCTATCTTAAAACATAAAAAACACAACCTTAATTGTTAATGTTTTCAAAAAGTATCACAGTTATTATTTTTTACCAGATTCTTTAGGAAGAGATTCGTTGATCTGACCCTGACTCCCCACACCCCAGAAGAGGTGCGTGACAAGACCCTCGATAATACTAATATTACTTTTGTGAGTGACATCAGTATCGTTAGGGTAAAATTTTATCTTCAGAGGTGCGTATAAATGTGATTGGGAGTGAATATACTTGTAGGTAGGAACAATTTAAAATAAAAAACAAAATGATTTTGTGGTTAAATTTGATTAGATTTGAATATGAGACCAACGCAAGAGTTTTTATTATTATTTTATAAAGTACCGTTGTCTGTTTCACTACAATATAGCTAATGGGGATAACAGAACAGTTTTTAGGGTTCCGTACTCAACGGGTAAGAACGGAACCCTATTACTAAGACTTCGCTGTCCGTCCGTCTGTCACCAGGCTGTATCTCAAGAACCTAGCTAGATAGAGAGTTGAAATTTTCACAGATTATGTATTTATGTTGCCGCTATAACAACAAATACTAAAAAACAGGATAAAAGGAATATTTAAGGGGGCTCCCATTGTTTGAGCGTGGACTGTAGAATCTTTTTATTAGGGGCTGGACTTCGTGGTGCGATGATAATAAATAAAACGCAGAGCTCGTTGTTTCACTGTATTTCGTTCGGGATTGCCCGATTCCAAGAGAGATGTTACTACATTGAAATATTTTATAATCTACTTTGATGTTGCCATAATTACCTACTAATTGCAACATGCTGCCACCTAGCAAGAACTTAACATAGCAAGTAAATGTAAAAAAATAATAATTTTTAAACATGAAAGTACACAGTCTTATTTTCTAACAAAAATACAAAAAAATACAATTCTTATTTAATGGTACTATGACCCTAAGATTTCTAAATATGCACTGCTTTTAAAATACTTAGCCCTACGGAGACAATAACGTTTCTTGGGATGGTACAAGACCCTATTATTCATACACAAAATGTAAATAAAAATATTTGAACACAGATCAATATCTAGGAAATTACAAGGTATTTGTCAACTTATTTTGTTACAACTAGAAAGTTGTGGCTCCAGCACCAAGCAAATGTAGAGGGTACTAAAATACAAGGACTGTGCTGACACCTATTACTAATTTTAGGAACTAAAATGTTTACTTATTTTCTATAGGTAATACACATATCTTATGTATAGATCGAAGATGAGTTTTATTATTAGGAGTCAAGACTTCTACAGCTCTGACTTTCCCATCATGTCCCGCAATGACCTTTACAATTCTAGCCATAGGCCATGACATTGTAGGAATATTATCTTCTTTAAGAATTACCAAACTGCCTATCTTTACATTACATGTTTCATTTAGCCATTTAGGCCTATTTTGCAATACGTTCAAGTAGTACTTGTGCCACTGTTTCCAAAACGACTGTTTTATGTTAGAACATATTTGGTACAATTTCAAGCGATTTTGTGGAACGTTACTTACGTCTTTTTCTGGGTACATTGTTAATGAAGTACCTATGATAAAATGTCCTGGCGTAAGGTAACAAAATTCATTAGGATCAGACGACAATGGTAACAGTGGGCGACTATTTAAAACAGCTTCTATTTCGGTAAGTAAAGTTGCTAATTGTTCATACGTTAGGGTATTATTTTGCATTACTCTTTTCAAATGATACTTTGTGCTCTTCACTGCAGCCTCCCACAGACCACCGAACGTAGGCGAGTAACTGGGTATGAAGTGAAAATGTATACCTCTCTGAGAGGAAAACTCGTGCACTCTTGCCTGGTGATTCTGTGAAGACTGCAGTGAATAAAGCTCAGCTAACTGGCTCCTTGCACATTTGAATGTGCTAGCATTGTCGCAGTGAATTTCTGTGGGCAGCCCTCGTCTCGAAATTAACCTTCTAAGGCACGCAAGGAAAGTTTCTGTGGTTAGATCGGAAGCCAGTTCTAGATGAACTGCCTTTGTCGCGAAACAAACACAAACTAGAATGTAACCTTTACCTATTACTGACCGTCTTATACGGGAAAGCTTTACTTGAACCGGCCCAGCGAAATCCACTCCGATCTTCTGAAAAGGTCGAGCCGTAGCAGTGACTCTACCCGCTGGCAAGGAGCCCATTAACTGCTTGACTACAGTTGCCTTTTGTCTGAAACAAGTTATACATTTATGAGTAATTTTCTTTACTTCTTGTACACCATTCACCAACCAAAATCTCTGATTTAGATTTGCCAACAAAAGCCTTGGCCCTGCGTGCAATAATTTTTCGTGCTCGCTCCTAATAAGCAGATTAGTAATAAGAGAGCTTTTAGGAAGGATGATAGGGTGTTTCTGATCGTAACTGATCTCTGCATTATGCAACCTCCCACCAACGCGTAGAAGACCTAAATCGTCAAGAAAAGGATGCAAATTTAATAAATTTCCTTTTACATTGTTGCCTTTTCTTAAGGCTTCCACTTCAATGTGGAAGGAATTGCCCTGTTCGTGTTTGATTAAAAGCATCAGTGCATGGTTTAATTCTGTGCTTTGTAAATAACTTGTATTTACTTTCTTATTATTTTTATTTGTGTTATTTAAAAACCTCAATATATACGCAAAAAGCCTAACCATTTTGTTAATATCTGAATAGTTATGTAAGCGTTCGATAACATACTCAAGAGGGAGCAAGCTGCGGCATACGTTGCTGGATAGCGTCAAGCGGTTCTTCACCTCCGGTAAGTCGTGTTCGAGAGGAAAGGAAGTATTGCTAGAAGCAAAATTGTACTCACCATTTCGCAGGAACTGAGGCCCTCGCCACCACAGCTCGCAGTCGCCCAGCTCACTCGGGCGCACTCCTCTGCTGATCAGGTCGGCGGGGTTCTCTTTCGTGTTGACGTAAAGCCAGCTCCATTTACTAGTATTTTGACGAATCACATTCACCCTGTTCGCTACGTACGCTTGCAATTTAGTAATCTCAGTGTTAAGCCATGCCAGTACGATTTGTGAGTCACTAAATAAATATACATTTTTAATACTACATTTTAGTTTTAGCGTTTCGTACGTTTTTACTATCAGTTTTGACAGTAAAAGTGCAGCATTTAATTCAAGCCTAGGAATAGTCGTTCCTTTTTTATCTACAGGATTTATTCTAGACTTGGAACAGAGTAGATGTGTTCGTATGGTACCTGAGTTCTCGGAGAGTCGCAGATACACGCAGCATCCATAGGCCGTTGTACTAGAAGCATCCGCGAAGCCAACTAGTTCAGCTGTGTGGGATTCTAAAACATCTACATTTCTATTTATTAAAATAGTTTTCATGTTTGCTAAATCAGCTGTAAACTCGAGCCACTCTTTTTGAACAATAGGTGAGGGACTTTCATTCCAATCTGTCTTTGACATCCACAGTTTCTGCATGATGGCCTTTGCGGTAACTACAATTGGGCTCACAAAACCCATGGGGTCGTAAAATCTTCCTATGTAACTAAGTATGCATCGCTTGGTTACCCTTGCTGCATTAAATGGTTCAGGAGATGAAATAATAAATTTATCCTCTTTAATATTTATTTGTAACCCTAAGGTTTTCATGTTAAAATTTTCTTTCTGCAAATCAAAACTATCGAAATGTTGTTCACTAGGAGGGATGTTGAGCAGAACCCTATGATCATTGGAGGCCCACTTGTGCATGTTGAAACTACCTAACATGAGCAGGTCATGCAGTTGCTCTTTTGTTTCAAGAACTGTTTGCAAATCATCATGAGAATAAATTACATCATCCACAAAAATATTGTTTTTGACAACGGATGAAGCTAGGGGGTAGGATTGTACGTACCTATTTGCTAACTCATCTAGACAACGCGTTGCCAGAAAGCTCGAGCTTTTTAGCCCGTATGTAACAGTATCTAGTCTTATACATTTGACTGGCTCATCTTTGTTGTCTCTCCAAAGTATATTTTGAAGAGAGGTATATGCAGGGTCTACTCTGATATTGCGAAACATACGCTTAATGTCAGCTGTGAAAGTATATCTACCTAAACGAAAGAGCATAATAATGTCGAATAAGTCTCGCTGAACCACTGGCCCATTTAATTGTAAGTCGTTCAACGAGATTTTCTTATTCGTTTTCATTGAGCCATCGAAGACTGTGCGCAATTTAGTTGTTTTACTTTTTTCGTTTATTACCGCGTGGTGCGGTAGAAAGTAGACTGCCTGTTTGTTTAATTCGTACAACTCAATGTCAACATAGTGACCATGATTGAGTTGTAGGTATTCATGTATGAACTGTTGATATTGCATGAATAAATCTAAATTGGAATGTAATCTTTTTTCTAGATTCAAAAATCGTTTTAAAGCTAAATGGAATGATTCGCCCAAGGTATCATTGACATCAGACAAACGCAATTTTAATGGCAAAGCAACTTGAAACTGATTGTTTTCCAATTTTACAGTACTTTGAAATAATTGTTCGCAAAGTTCCTCTTCTGAGGTTTGTTCCTTGAAGATCTCTGGAACCTTCTCATGAGTCCAAAACTGATTCATTGCATTACCTAAACCTTGAGCAGGCTCTAGTTGACATTTCAAAACAACTTTATTACAGACAGCTTGGTTTTGGAGAATGTTACCTCCGACTATGTGACCGAAGACAGTATTAATGATGCGTAGACTAGGCGCTGGCGGAGACGCTGTGCAGCCGACCGCGGACTGCTCAGACGGCGATGGAGCCGCCGTGCTTACCACTTCCATCGGGTGTGAGCTCGGGAGCATAGCCTGGAACATGACATCGGAACCGATCAACATGTGTATCTCGCTTGGCACATTAAATCCTTCGTCAGCCAACTCAATATTGGTTGGCAATTTAAATTCGGAAATGTCAAACCTGTATTGAGGCAAATTACATGTTATCTGGTCTACTACATGACATGTGATTGTGGCTTTGAATGGAGACTTCAAGGAATAAACATCCAACGGCATGCAATAGTTAACTTTAGCCTTTGAATTGGAGATGCCAATAATATTTGTATCTACTTGCTTGGGATTCAAACCTAATCGCTGGATCACATTTGTGGTAATAAAGGATACCTGTGAGCCCGAATCCAGAAGGGCTTTGATATGATATTCAATACCATCTTTGCCGAAGACCTTTACTCTTGCTGTAGGGAGTAGAACATTATTTTCAGTATTGCCGGTCAATGTGACAGGACCTTTTGGTGGATCGCAGTGCAACAGGGTGTTATGAGGTGATTTGCACTCTGTGCACCGAAAGTGGAATCTACATTTGCCTGTGTGTGACCCCAAACATATAATGCACATTTTGTTTTCATTTATAAACTTAAGTCTGTCGTTAGCAGTCAGTAAACTGAATTTTTTACATTTAAATAATTTATGGTCATGAGACTTACAATAGCTGCATGCCGGTCCGGTGACAGCAGCAGCTGCTACCTTACTGGTGCTAGAGTGCAGTGTCTGCTGGCCCTGGCCTGCAGTCTCCAACGCCATAGCTCGCTTTCCCAGGTAATCCAGGAATTCTTCAAGCGTTGGGTCCACAGCTTCATCCCTCTCGAGTTGGAAAGCCCTCGCCGAAAACGCATCTATTTTTCGAAAAAGAATACATAGCAACATAGGATCCCAGTGTTTGACTCTAGGGTCTTGATTTTTTATTGCAGCTATCTCCTGCCTAACGTCAGCAATAAAATCTCTCAAATTTTGTGCTGTAGACCTACTCACACCTTTCAAATCTAAAATGTTACTGATATGTTGGTTAATAATTTTCTGTTTGTTATTGAATCTTTTGTCAAGGAGCTCTAATGCTTCTTTGTAAGATTCTGCACACATAGGTAAGTTTTTAATGAGATTAAATGGCTCATCCACAAGAAATGTCCTCAAGTAATAAAGTTTTTGCAAAGGGTCCAGGTTCTTGTCGTTATCAATCATTGATTTAAAGAGATTAATGAATGGTATAAATTCAGTTAACTTACCATCAAACGTTTTTATATTTATTGGTGGTAATTTCGTTTTGCTCGAGGTGGCCGTGGTAGAAGTTTCAGGCGGGTTAATTACCGAAGGCTTACATTTTTGAATTGCCTTGTCAATAGCACACATAATTGTAAAGTAGCTTTCTTCTACTGACTCCATTTTCTCTGTGTCGGTAGGGGCTAAAACGAAAATATCACGGCAATATTTTTCATATTCATGGAAAGCAGTTGATATACCGTGACGTTTTTGCATCAATAGATCACGCGAGCACTGTGTTAAATCTTTTTGAATGAAAATTAGAGCACGTGAAATCTTAGCCTTCTCGAACCCCCGACGAGCTATGAGTTTGGCTAATAGCTTGGACACATCAGGTTCTGACTCTTGGTCTGACATTTTTGCACTTCCACAACAGCCACAAAGAACAAAATTCTACCAACCACGTTTGTTATCACTACTCTGCTACAATCAGCTTGCCTCTTAGAACAACTGGGCAAACTTGTATCTTACAATTAGGAATTTAACTACCCAATCGTTTCTAATTATTTAGTTTCTAGTCCAAACTACGAATGAACACAAGAAAGAAAATGGCGTCCACAGAAAGTAATCGGCGTCGCGCGCGCACACCGCACAGACGCACAGGTTGTAGATTCGCTTCGGTCACGTGACGCGGCGAGACGTGGCAAGATCGCGCGCGTGGTTCGGTCTTGTTGTTGTTTGTTCACTCACTCTCGCGCGACGATGTATTTGACTTCTCGATCGCACTCGTTTTGTGACGTATTTCGTGTCTTGTTTCTATCTTCTCGTTTGCGCGGGCTCTCGCTCGCGCAGCATGCAACGCTGAATGGCAACGTCGCACACCACACACAGCCACACGGGGAGAGAAGAGATGCTCTTTGTCTTGCTTTGCTTGAACGCGTTCGCCGAATGAATTCGCGACGAACGAAGAAGGCAAAATGGCGGACAATCCAATGCAGGTTTTCTTACAAAAATGCTCCTTTTCGCGCTCCACGGTTGAAATCCTCTGGTCGGCTCGATGACCAATGTTTGAGCGTGGACTGTAGAATCTTTTTATTAGGGGCTGGACTTCGTGGTGCGATGATAATAAATAAAACGCAGAGCTCGTTGTTTCACTGTATTTCGTTCGGGATTGCCCGATTCCAAGAGAGATGTTACTACATTGAAATATTTTATAATCTACTTTGATGTTGCCATAATTACCTACTAATTGCAACACCCATACAACAATTCTTTCAATACCATATACAAACTTATGGATGCACCTGGTTACGTACATGGAGTGTAAAAGTAACCGCACCAATTACTTTGTAAACAATATTTTGCTGTGTAAAATCCAAACTATTCACTCCACACCATCGCTTCCATTGAACGGTGGTACGGAACCCTTCGTGCGCGATTTAGACTTGCACTTGACCGGTTTTTAATTATTTTATTAAAGACTCATTTCCCCATTAAATGTGAACAGAGCCGACGGGGACAACGGGACTAAAGGATAATAATTTCATTAAAGTTTCGTTGTCCCCCTTGAATGGGGACAAGGCCGATGGGGACAATGGGACAACAGGATTTGGTGTCTAAAATCCAACCTATTGACTTTTCACAAAAATTTAATAGCCTATGTGATTTTTACGATCTCCATAAATCCAACAATACCTCATTTATCACATATAAAATCTATCAAGCTGTTGTAGCGGTTTCTTTAGAAGTTTCAGCCATTCTGTAAAATTTCCAAAAACTGAATCGACAAAAAAAAACTATTTAATTATTGAACCTGCTCACAAAAATTCACGACAATCAGTTGCAAAATGCGGCCTGTAAAGAAGAACATCGGGCACACATCCGGACATACGAAAGCATTTTTGCCCAACCCTGAAACGGAGACGCTTCGCGCGCTCGGTTACACTTTAACACTATTTTTTCTAATACCATAAGGATTCAAGGATTCGTTGATGAGATTTACCATCTCCTGCAGCTCACCCACCGACGACGTAAGAATTACGTGACCATCGGCGTATAAGAGGCATTTGAAAAGTAACTCTCCCATATGCACCCCACTCTTTTAAATAACTCGAACCACTATCCATGAAAAGATTAAACAGCCATAGGCCCCGTTGATGGCCCCTGACACGTGCACTGGAGTCGTCATAGAAGGATTTTAGCGCACGTATCAATTGGCTACCCACTCCACCCCTACTTTCCAAGTGGATCTTTCACCAATTTCCAAAACATCTTGTTGTTCGCCCGGGAGGACCGGAGGACTCTTTCAAATAAAAGTGACTTTTTCAGATCGGAACAGTAGTTTGGTTTTCTTGGAAACTATATTGTATTAGGTTTTAGATAGAAATAAACTAGGGAAATCTTCAATAAAAGGAATAATCACATCGATGACTTGAGTTTTATTTTTGACAGTAATTAGTTCATGCTAAAGTAGCGACATCTACAGTAATGGATGCATTCAATGTTGTGTTTAGAATATTGGCAACGTTCATATTTACAACAGGTTTTGGAAAATTTTTAGAATATGTTACGAACAGTTGCAGGCTTTTGAAATGCACATAGACATAAAAAATATATACAGGCACATACATTGCTTCTCACCCCACAGTGGGTGTGTGTCGTGGGAATCAGAAACAGCGACATCACACACATGTAAATATCCAAGACCAGGGGTTTTTTCAATACTCGTTTTGACAGGCAGTTATGTTAATAATAAAGTTGTAAACATTAATAAATCAGAGAAAAACTTAATAATACGATAAACATGTACATTATAGTAGTTTATTTGACTGGTACATAATGCCTAATTATGTACAGTTACATAAACTAGTTTATCTACACACATATCATAAGCTCTCTTTGATGTGTTCAGGAACCGCATGTTTGACCGGCATTGTGGCATTGAGTTGTTTACCTTGTTCTGTAGTACCAACTTCAAAGACAAAGTAGGGGCGGCACGCAGGCGGGCGTCGGCGTTCGAAATTTGAATGTCATAATATATAGAAAATTTACACATTATGGTCATAATGTTCAATATTCAGATAAGAAATGAATTTTTACAATGTAGTTTAACATTAAGCTGATCGTAACGTGCGGTTTTTAGACGCTGTAAAGAGGGTGTATGATACGTGTGTAGAAAAATGATATTAATAAATATAAATTAAAAATTTAAAACTAAAATTTTTGGCTAAAATTTGGTCCACTTGTTTCCTATTTAGGTTGATAACTTTTGAACCTCCAACTATACCAACTATAAAAATTGGATTAAAATCAGTCCACGTTAGACCGCTATTCCGTATTAAGCTGAGAACTTTCGAACTATTGAACCGATTTTAATAAAACATCTAAGATTTTTCACAGGGAAGTCTATTACCATCGTTTACTGAAAACTGCATCAAAATTGACCACCACCACCTGCAGATATACAGATCCTACAGAGGCTTCATTAATAACACCTCACCTGGTGGTTGGGGGTAAAGAATGGAAGTCAATCTGTGTCTCAGTAATATTTTTTATTTGTTTTTATTTGGCACACAAAACAGATTTTACAACTTAAAGTGCTTAAAATAAAAAGAACATAAATAACATGAGCAGTCGCAAATCCTCAAGATGCGCGCACAACATTCAAAAGTTAGAATACAAATGCAAAGTCTATTAACTTAATTTAAGTATCAAACTATATATTAAACAGTTTATTCTAAAAAAAGATTTAATTGTAATTAAAAAAATAGTGGTGCAGAACAAGTCAATGTTGTCTTTAAAGACTAGCAAATTCGGTTAATCTGGCAATAGGGGCATGTTGACTAATATAAGTGCGAGATGTGGGTCGTGGAACACGGATTGAAAATTTGTTAAGGAAAGGAGAACAGTCTATTTTATTATTAAGGAAGTTTTAAAATGAAGAGAAGTTCGGAGCAAGTACAGCTCTGTTTAATTTGTTCTAATTTAAAGTACGACAGTCTTTCAGAATAAGATCGAACTTGTTTGCACTTGTTTTGTGAGTATGTTAGATGATATAACAAAACGTTTTTAGACTCGCCCTAATCTCTCACTGTGTACGTTGTACATCGGATTCCAAACAAAAAGACAATAATTGAACAATATTCTAGTGTACTGCGAACATAAGCATTATATAAAATTAACTAAGTCTTAGGTTTTTTGAAAATTTTAGCTTTACGAAATACAAAACCAAATGCTTTGTTAGCTTTCTTAACAATATGATCAATATGATTATTACATTTACCATTCTTATCAATAATACATTCTTTCTGACTTGTGTGCAGAATCACCAAAATCCGTCCACCCGTTTGAGCGACTATGCCACAGACCCCTCTTTTTCGTCGCCTCTGACTTGTACCGCATCACCAATATCCGTCCACCCATTTGAGCGCTAGGGTGCCACAGACAGACACACATCCTCGCACACAGAAAGACACCCACACATACACACAGACGTAATCTTCAAACTTATAACAACCCTCTTTTTCGTCGTCTCTGACTTATCACCATCACCAATCACCAATATCCGTCTACCTGTTTGAGCGCTAGGGTGTCACAGATAGACACACCCTCATACACACACAGACAGGTAGACGCCTCAAACCTATAACAATACTCATATTTTTTGTCGTCTGGTGTTAAAAAGACTAAAATTTGGTTGACTTGTTGTTAAAGTAATAAGTTTCGAACTACTGAACCGATTTTGATAAATCATAGCTAAGAACCATCGTAGGGAAGTATACTATCATTTACAATAAACCGCATTAAAATCCGTCCACACGTTTGAGCTACAGAGTGCCACAGACAGCCATACACACAGACAGACATACACACAGACAGACAGACACTTCAAACTTATAACACCCCTCTTTTGGTCGTCGGGGGTTAAAAAGAGCTCCGTGGTCTAGTGGGGTTCACGCTTGCTTCTTACGCTGACCATGTACCAATGTGATATGTAATTTATCTTGACTACAGTATACTGAAGTATGTTGTTGTTGTAATTATATTTATTGCAAGGATTACTGTACTGAATTCCGGAATGTCCAAGATGGCGGGCGCAGTACACAAAACGACTATCTTGATATATATGTTGTGTCATTGTTTTTATTCTTCGTCCAACTGGACAGGCAGACGCATGGTCTACCCCTGCTCAGCAATCGACCTTTCCCATCCTTAATTGGTTTGCTGGAAGAAATCTCTTATTAGAGATAAGCTCGCCTTTGTACAGTATTTTTATGTAAGTCTTTTTGTCTATATATTAGTTATGTGCAATACAGAAATTATGACAGGAAAATGTCTTCCGAACATTCAGCCAGTTATTTTTAATTTATTCGGTTTTTGTTTATAACAATAATAAGAACAATTGAGGCCTCAGGTATCAGTGATCGTCGTCTAAGGTCCAGTTTCACCTCTCCACCCTTAGCCGTTCACAGCTGTTGCCCCTTGCCGTCAGTTACGTCGGCTGAGTCCCCACAGCCGCCCATTTAGTGCACGGCGAGTCACCACTTGACTATTGCCACACCACTAAAATAAAATACAAAAGGAATCTCCCTAATTTGCAATAGTCCTGTGCACCTAACACCTAAAAATCAATCTGTGGTAGTTTCTACGCCCTTCTGCTCCCACAGTGGTCCAATGTAGAGAAGTGGCAAAAAATTACGATTGTTAAGTATATGTAAATATCTACAGTAATAAAGACATTTGGAATTTGGACCTGGCGGGAATGTCCTGTCTCTAAGGACGTTTCAGTTGTGAGTGTACTCGAGAACAGACCCGGCAGGTACGCCACATCTCATGTTTGTTAAGAATAAGTTATCTGGAAGGGGCCTCTGCGTGTTGGACCCATGTCCCCACGCAAGCCTGCAAATATACTGGAACAGTATTGTCCCGTGAAGATTCAGAAACAATAGTAGCATTAACTTAATAACTTATGACTTATAAGTCTATGTAAGTTTCTTAATATTACACTCAATTCAAATCTATTTAATATAAATATATAATATGTCTGTGGCACGGCTCAGTTTTCCACACACTGTGTGTCTACACACTAGTCACTTCACTCGCTCAGTGAGCGACCCGCAGTGATCTCGAGGATGTTGTCATTGTGTTGTATGTATGGGGTTCCTGTATTTACTTCTAGCACGTGTACGGTGCTGAGCGCACATTTTTATTTTAAATGGAATAATTGGTTTATCTATTAGAACACGCCGCTGGTACGTCACTAATGTTGCCATAAATTATTTCATCATTGCTTGCCTTGGTGTTATATCGAAAGCACTCCTCACCGTGTCACAGGTTTCTCGGAATGCGCTCTTCTGTGTTTGACCAAATTGCTTTTACTAGCGAATGATTTTAGACACACCTCACACTGAAATGGTTTCTCGCCAGTATGTGTTCTAATGTGACAGAGCAAAGTAATTTGATGTGCAAATGATACATGACACACCGTACACTGAAATGGTTTCTCGCCAGTATGTGTTCTTCTGTGCGTGACCAAATGAGATTGTTCTGCAAATGATTTATGACACAACTCACATTGAAATGGTTTCTCACCAGTGTTCTTCTGTGCGCGATCATATTTCTTTTTTGTGAAAATGATTTATGACACACCTCACACTGAAATGGTTTCTCGCCAGTATGTGTTCTTCTGTGTTTGATCAAATTGCTTTTATTAGCGAATGATTTTGGACACACCTCACACTGAAATAGTTTCTCGCCAGTATGTATTCTAATGTGGTCTATCAAGATATTTTTATTAGAAAACGATTTACGACACATCTCACACTGAAATGGTTTCTCTCCAGTATGCGCTCTTCTGTGCGTGACCAAATTACCTTGATGTGCAAATGATTTATGACACACCTCACACTGAAATGGTTTCTCGCCAGTATGTGTTCTTCTGTGCGTGACCAATTGAGCTTGTCGTGCAAATGATTTATGACACACTTCACATTGAAATGGTTTCTCGCCAGTATGTGTTCTTTTGTGGGTGACCAAATGAGCTTGATCTGCAAATGATTTATGACACACCTCACACTGAACGCTGACAGTTTTGACATATTTTTTAACTGTTTTTCTCGTACGTGCGTCATTTTCCTCTAAAAGCTCATCATTTATATCAGGACCTCGATGATTACGCATTAGAGGTAATTCATCAAGATCCTCTCTGGCACAGTCGAAGATTGTAGCGACAGTTTCTCGCGGCGTAGAGGAGCGTCTCTCGATGTTATTTTCCGACCATTCCGAAGCCGCTGATTCTGGAAACGGTGCATGGAACATGAATAGTATTGTGCTAGAGTTCTGGTTTACAGCTTACATACAAAGTAAAGTTAAATATTCTGTATTAACAACGTAAGAGCGCTATGGAGAAGAGGCCTATGTCCTAGAATGGGTCAACGTGAGCTGAGCATGTTGATGATGATTTGTTTCAACTTATCGGGAGCCTACTGGATTGTTTCTTTGAATACATAAACATAGGTATGATAGACCAGTATTCTCTTAATAGTTGACAAGATATTGGGTTTCTGGACCGAAACTGTAGAAACATACTGACTTCTACTTCGTCATCGGCACACGCGGACTATCGTAAATTTGAACGCCACTTGTTCTTCCAAACAAAACTTGTCTGTCCTACTGTTCTTCCCTCGTGTGAAACAGGCATAACGGGAAACTATATCTTTACGAACTGTCCGAAACCACAATGTATCTTTAATCTCGATTATGTTTAGATACAATCGACTTTATTTTTTCAAAGGAAAATTAATAAGTCCTTAAATTATAATAACTTGTTTTTTTATTATTATTTATTAATTAACATTTATTAATTAATATACAAGCATATAATAGTGTTAGTAAACTGTCAGTTAGTACTGACCCCGCGAACTTCGTACCGGCTTTACAGTCAATGATGAGTGAGCTTTTCAATTGCGAAAGATGTTGATTGATTGATTTGATTTTCAAAGGTCTTTATTAACATTATGAATACATATATCAAACTATTGGCATTATTGTAACATTGAGAATGGTTACAACAGTTAACTGTTTTTTTTGGCCTTTACTAAATGTATAAAATAAAAAATCTGTGCGAGTTGGACTCGCGCACGAAAGGTTCCGTACCGTGAATAGTTTGGATTTAATATAGCAAAATGTTGTTTACAAAGTAATTGGTGCGGCTACTGTCATACTCCATGTACGTAACCAGGTGCATTTATAAGTTTGTATGTGGTTTACAGATAAATAAAAAAGCTTGGCTATTCCGGGTAGGATTTCCTGTAATCTTTGTCTTGTCTTAACTTCTATATTCTGCATTTTCTTCATCATTTTGGACTCAGTAGTTTCGGAGATAATGGGAGGGGAATGGTCATTTCTTGCACTTTTTTGATCATAACTTCTGAAGTTATGAAAACTAAATATTTTTTTTTTAAAGTATAAAAAGCATGAATTATTACGGTGTTTTTTTTTTATTACGGTCATTTTACCCCCTCCACTTTTTTGTAGGCAATATTTTTTTCATATTAGACTTGCATTATGCTGCGGTTATCAGGATAAATATTTTGCAGAAGATTTCAAGACTCTCTCTTATAGTTCCTGAGAAAAGGGCCTGTGACAGACGGATGGACACGCGAGTGATCCTATAAGGTATATGGGTTACTCTTTTAACTTTATAGGTACGGAATGCTAAAAACTATGTTCACTTTGTGCAGTGTACATATTATTACATAAAACAATTACATTGATATCCAGTGACATTTAATCATTGAAGTCGGGACTGTGTCGAGTCAAAAACTGGTGGCTTTTTAACAAAAACGCGGGTCATTCGACAAAAATTTGCGTAGATATTTTCTGCATATTTTTTCAATTCAGCTATTCGGGGCGGGGAAGATTCCAACATATAAGAGATATTTAAAATCTGTCCAGCCGTTCTTGTGTTATAAATGGTCTAACTAACCCGACTTTGTTTTATATATTTATATCGAGGGCTGCAAGGCAAAACCCGAGTCGAGTTTTGGTCAAAATCGCGTTATCCTACTTACCGTTATGTACTTTTCACGTTCTTTCTGAAGGTAAAACCCGATATTTTATAGTCGTTCTAGACCGAATTAGGGATAATACAAAAACCCAATAATAACATAAACTCAACAGAATTTTCTTTACTATAATCCTATAAGTCATGTTAACTCATGATGTAGTAGGAGTTAAAAGAAACATTTTGATCTGTATTTCGAGCGAAAATCAGTTAATTCGATTTGATTCAGAAATGAAAAAATATGTAGTTTCTTTTGGGTAAAACCCAAAAGGTCGGTACCTTTTTGTGTTTTTTCAGATATACACAGTCAGGTCATAAGTTCTGTCACACAATAAAAACTTTTAAATTTAGAACGCTGGCCACAAAAAAGTTTATTGAATTCGAATTTCGAATTTTTCATGAAAATAAAAATGTGTACTTTTTAGAATTTTCCTCATTTTTAAATATGGAGTGGACACTTAAAGAAGACCGTGTCGCAGTTATTGCGTTAAATCGTTGCGGTTACGCCCCAATTCAGATTTTCGACTTACTGAAAATTTTTAATATAACCAAAAGATTCGTTTATCGTACCATAAAACGAAACAATGAAGACTCTAGTGTAGATGACAGATCAAGAAGTGGTCGCCCTCGCTCTGTTAGGACTCCAGCAGTGATAAAAGCTGTGAAGGCGCGAATTCAAAGAAATTCCATACGTAAGCAGAAACTGTTGGCCCTTCAGATGGGGTTAAGCAGGATCACGGTGAAAAGGGTGTTAAATGAAGACTTAGGGCTTAGGGCATATCGAAGAAAAACAGGACATCGTTTGGACGCTCATTTAATGGACCTGAGACTGAAGAGATGCCGCGCTTTGTTGAAGCGGTACGCGGGAAAAAAGCATCGGGAAATTCTTTTTTCGGATGAAAAAATTTTCACCGTGGAAGAGAGCTACAACAAACAAAATGATAAGGTGTACGCACACAGCAGTGAAGAAGCGAGCAACCGTATTCCGCGTGTCCAACGAGGTCATTTTCCATCCTCGCTCATGGTTTGGTTGGGAGTCTCTTATTGGGGCTTAACTGAGGTACATTTTTGTGAGAAAGGCGTAAAAACGAATGCAGTTGTGTATCAAAATACAGTCCTCAAGAACCTTGTGGAACCTGTTTCTCATACCATGTTTAATAACAGGCACTGGGTAATCCAACAAGATTCTGCGCCAGCTCATAGAGCTTAAAGCACACAAGACTGGCTGGCGGCGCGTGAAATCGACTTCATCCGGCACGAAGACTGGCCCTCCTCCAGTCCAGATTTTAGTCCGTTAGATTACAAGATATGGCAACAATTGGAGGAAAAGGCCTGCTCAAAGCCTCATCCTGATTTGGAGTCACTCAAGGCATCCTTGATTAAGGCAGCCGCCGATATTGACATGGACCTCGTTCGTGCTGCGATAGACGACTGGCCGCGCAGAATAAAGGCCTGTATTCAAAATCGCGGGGGTAATTTTGAATAAACTTTATTACCATAAGAATCTATGTTTTATTAAGTTCATTTTGCTATATAAATGTTTACATAAATAATAAACATGTCTAAATTATTTCATATTGCACATGTGACAGAACTTATGACCTGACTATGTATAATATGTTTAGAAAATGTCAAAAGTATAACCATAAATTTACTAACTACTTGATGAGACTGCCACGCAGGATAATAACAATACTAACAAACCTAATATCAGGCCAATGTACACTAAACAAACACTTGAAAATTACAGATGCAACAGACAGCTCCCTATATGGAGGGTGTATGGAAGTGAATGAAACAATAGAGCACATGCCTCTGGTTCATCCACAATAGAAACCTGGATGGCTCTCCTGGGTGATACAACAACCACCCACCAGCTCCAAGAACACCCAGGCCTCCTACTCCAGTTGGTGCAGGAGTTGGGATGGCTGCACTAGATGTCCAGGCAAACGGGACATGCACAAAGGCCCCGCTCAAGTGCTCAAGGTGCAGGCACTACACCGCTTTTAACAATAATAGATGAATAGAAATAAATACCCACTGATGAGAGGTTACATAAATTTTACTTTATCACAATTACAAAATTACAAAGTTTTACTCAATACAACCAAGTTATTCTTGGTTCAGAAAATCAAAAATACATGATTACATAATATGTATGTGTTTTTACCTGGGTTGAGGTCATCCTCCTCCTTTACCCGCATCAACAGATGTTCCATCCCATTCTCGTCATCATTGTCAGCTGTCATTGCCTGCAGCTCCTCATCTCTCGGAGCAATGTCCACCAAGTGAGTGAAGTAAGTCTGCAGCCGCCGCGGGCGACACACCGAACTCCGGAGCAGCTCATTGAGATCCTGTCAATACAAATTATTACAACACAATGACAATCAACCGCAGAATTCATTCATTATTACATAATTTAACTAATACCCTCCTAAATAACTCAAGCTTAGAAATAACCGGGCAATTTGCACCCGAATTTAGACTCGTGAAAGTTAACAATTCTTACAAAGGTTAGCATTCTCTACTTTACCAATACCTCTGGAGTATTTTAAATTGCCATTTTAGCAATTTAAAATTCATTTAAAGAATATGCTTTAAATAAAAAGGGATAACTTGATAACCAGGATAACATGAAGATAAAATGAATAACTCTAATCATTGTCATGCTGTTAATCTAACTAAATGTGTCATGTCAACAAAAAATAGCAACAACCCAATTCCATCTTTATTTCCAGTAAGAGTGATGGTAAATAGTACCTCTTTCTCACACATAAGTAGCATTGGCTGCAGCAGTCTGTACGAGTCTTGCAGTTGCTCTCTGAAGCGCACCAATCTCTTCAAGTAAGCCACACACTCCCAGCAGAGTCTCGGAGACTGTAATACAGGTACAACTAGCTCCAACTGAAACAACATCACATACATAACATGTCTTGCATTAGATGAATAACACCAATTACCGGTAAATAAATAACTATAAATTGAACAATCTCAACACAACAATGAAATATTGCAACTATAATTAAGTTCACTTGTTTGCTATTTAGGCTGATAGCTTTTGTACCGCAGATCCAAGTTTAATAAAATATATCTAAAAACTAAGGCAGGTAAGTCTACTACCATTAACAGCAAACCACATCAAATTCAACCTCCTGTTTGAACACTCGGCTTCCACAGAAAGACATATAGACACACCAACCGACAAACACTTAAAACATATACCGTCTTAATACAAAAAATAATAAAAACACAGTATGATCACTTGTTTAGCAAAATCATCATCTATCAGTAAACAAATGGTTAGCAAGCTTCTAAATTTCGTTACCACAAAAAAGTGTTTAGTGAGTATCTTACTAAAAAACGGCTAGATCATTCAGTTGATTTCGTTCGTTCATCAACTAGCCTCAAAGGACTGAATTTCCAGGGCCGTACAACACAATATGAAAAAATATTTAAAAAAACGTTCATAGTTTCATTTTACGCGAATAACATAAGAATGAATACATAATTTGATGGAAAATTGTATGCTCAATGTAATTCCTAACTTAGTAATAGAACATGGTTAGGTAAAGTAGTGGTAAATCCTTATTTTTGTGTAGGAAACCGTTCACTTTAGTACTTTTATCAAACGCGACTAAAAAATAAGCAGCGAAACGGAACGGAACGACACACGGAACTGTCACTGATAGTTCGTCAGACAATTTGTTTGTTTAGGTTCGGGATATTATTATTTATTCCTTGCTCAGGAAAGGAAATTCTTGGATCATACTGCCCGCCCTGCAAGTTTACCCTGGGTAGTGATGACGATCAACAAAACAACACCTAATTTTCCAGGATTTCGAAACAGAAAAGGTAAGAAATCTTTATAATCGTTTTCACCACACATCAACCCACTTCTGGGCATAGGCCTCTTGGTTAGTGAGTCAAGTCGATCAAAGACAAGTCTCTTCTATCGCGCCAGTCTCCAAAGTTCTTTGCCAACTGCATGCAGAAAGATGTTGACTTGATAATATCGTCGGACAATGCCCACTGGATGGCCCTATCTTTCCCCTTGTATTGTCTATCGCTACGGTCCACTGTCCGTCATCCCCTCTAACCAAGTGTCGAGTCCACCTCTACCTTAGCATTTTGGTATAATGTAATTGAAATCCTGTCTTTTCAGCACCAGCAAAGCCGCCATACATACTTGAATCAAATATGGAAATAAAAACCCACAAATGTGATAGAAGATGAACATGAATTGTGGTGTAAACATTAATCCCTCAGATAGAAACATAATAATGGAGATCTTTCAAGGAGAGAATCTTTCAAGGAATTGGCGATATTAATGAAATTGTTAATAAACAAATTAAAAATGTTGATATCAAAATGTGGTGTTATTACTGCTCCACTTTATTTCCTTTCATTCCAGGGGTCCTTAATGAATAAAGCCAGCTTTTCACTATGGGATATAATCTAATATAAATTACATCTCAAGATGTAAAATAAATATTGCTGAACGGGTACTAGAAAGACTGGCAAGCAATATTTATTTCCCAACTTGAGAAGTTAAGCTTGGTTTACCCGAGGCCAGTGCTGGCTGGCTTGGTGTTGGCCTTGTAAAAACCTTGTATTGGCCTAATAAAATCAAGCCAATCCAGCGCTGTCTGCGTGTGCTGGGGTGAATAGAGCACCCATCTAGCTAGATTGACATGAGGCCAGTACTGGCTACCAGTCTCACTGGCACCGGCGCCATTGTCTTCGTGTATCTGCCTGCATCTTAATACATAATTCATTACATCACATAGTGAATAGCCGGCTTATCTCCTTCACAAACTGGCCTAACTCCTGTACCAACTTCAGCTTGAGCGACCACCCTGGATGGTTGAGTAGATCTCAGGCAGATGAAACTACTCCCAAGATTGCTGTGGCTTGCGGCTAGTATGGTTTTTATAGTGGATGGACACACCGGTAGCAGATGTACAAATTTCATCCCATAGTATAAGTAAGTTAAGAGCGCTGGGCGACGTTAGCAGGAATTACTGTGCATAGGTACAGCTATTGAAAAGTGACTACGCGCATTCAAGGCCACCGCTCATAACATGTCGCGCGACGTATACACTGTCTCCCAGTAGCCCACCATAAATTTCATCATTGGATGATATATAGCTTTATGCTTTTTCGATACGGGGTGGCAGAGGCACAGTTGTGCCCACTTTTAGATAATTAAGTCCATTTTGCATGACAGGGGGATAGCCCATCGCAGCCACTAAGGAGGTTTCCCCACGATGTCCTATGGAGATATGAAGGTTTCCTCACGATAAAACTTGGACTTTAATGGAGTGAAAACCGCTTTTTCGTAAACAAAACCAACACAGCAGAACAGCTGGTCAATAATTCCGCCATCTTGACAAACAAGACACTCACTAAACAAGCTTTCTCGGTTGCCTAAATTGATCACATAATATAAGCCATGCCTATCCCTGCTAAGACGCTAAAATCAGTTTTGTGGTAACGATTTTTATAATCATGTGTTAAACAATGGTTAAAGTTTTTTGTGGTAAGACTGATAAGACCCATCTCTTGGTGGTTCGGAATAAAAATGAAACAAATTAAGCAAAGGTATGTTTAGAACTGACCTGCGTCTCAGTGAGGATGTTTATGTAGTACTGCTTCAGTATGTTGTCGTCAAGCATCTGTATAGTGGGAGTCGCACACAAACAAGCCATGCACATTTGATGCACATAGTGAGAGTCCACTTCCACAAATCCATAATCCACAATTTCCTCTTTGACATCTTCAGCTGACTGATTATCTTCCATCTCACAAACACGAAGTACTTGTACTTGTTGTGAGTATAAGAGACAGTAAACAAACTTCTCAAACTTGTCACTTTGGATTATCATCAGTTTCGATTATCGCCGCAAGCAAAGGATTACTTGCCTCAATATCATTCACACGCGAAGTTCTACGGAGGCAGCACATTAGTTAATGACAGGTAAGGTACATGGAGTACCATACAGAGTGGATGATTGTGAATCAGAATAGACAATAACAGAAAACTTGTTGAATAATATATAGATAAGCTCAGACAACAATGGTCTTTCCGTTTTCTTCTCCATAAACTTTTCCCTTCACAGGGCGTCAGTCAAGCAAGCAAGACGTCACGCACGGACGAGTTGAAGACGTCGCGTTCCGAGTCACGTCAAGAAAGCCATCATCGCTCACGTGACGTCACGACCATCATGCCCGTTCCGAGTGGGAAATAGGGACCATCATAGATATACATTCGGAATGCTTTAAACGCGACGGTAGACGTTGACACTGACAGATGACACTATTATAACCCAACTTTTGTTATTTATTGATGTTCTTGTCATTTCGAGTCGTAGTTTTTATATTAGATTTGTTTTGGGTGAATAACAGTAAGAAAATAAACAATTATTCCGCCAGGAGTCGCTGCTGGTTGCTATTCTTAGTTTGATTGTCAGATGTCAACGTGACAGCTGTCACTTTTGATGGGTCGCTCACAGTGCTGACGCTCAGACCGCAGTGCCGCCAGATTCACTGTTATTACAGCAGATTAACTGTTATTTTAAACTCTTTACTGCATACTGTAATAATAAAATACAGTGTAGAGATCTACTGTATTCGTTCGTAGACTGTATTTTTTCTTGACAATATTTATCAATAACAATGCGTGAACGAAATTTAACTAGAATTTTTAGTTATTCGCCCATTGGCTGCTTTGAAGAAAAATTAAAATGACCATAGAACGTAACAATATTAAATGCCGATCGAAATACGAGCTCGTGACGCGCATTTAATTTTGTTACGTTCTATGGTAACTCGTGTGCTCGTGCTAAAGTAAGTGAAATTGACGCATGAGCCTATCTAGGGAATTCAGAGACGAGCGCGTGCACGCGTCACAGGCACAGGCTAACAAAAAGTTGTCGTCTCTCTCTGACAAAGGATGAATAAGTATCTTCCTTTCATTTCATTCATCCATTACATTTATTTCAGTTTGTTTCTACTTGAATTGAAAACTAAAGAGTAACTTAGATTAAGTTAGTAAGTTAGATACACAGCAGATTAGATTTGGGATTATAGGTCTATTCATTATTAATGTGAGAATAATTGTAAGAAATGAGTTCAAGCAGTGATAAAGGGGTTTCTTTGCCTCATTCGAACGCTGAGTGTATAAATAAATAATATTGTTCAGGCTTCTCGGCACCTAATGACCTCGTAGGGGCCCATCAGCTACGAGGTAGCGTAGCGATCAGTTGCCAAGAAGTGTGAACGTCGGCGATTCACCGAGCTAAATAATTGGGTTCGATCTAACCTGGTCTATGCTTCGGTCCCGTCAACCTCCTGTCTCTCTGCAAGGCCCGGGTGCACCCTAGGCTCTTCTTGGTAGACAGGTTCTTCAGCCAACCTCCTGTGTGACTGGCGGGCCAGCTTCAACGAGCACAGTGTTCCAACACAGGTTATGTTACGTGGTGAAAAACCAATCGGCCACGTAAATGCGAACTTTATCTGGTTCGGGGAACCACAACACACTCAGCTATATAGACAATCCTGAGGGAACCCCGAATACATTCCAGATGGACTGCGATTTAATTTCAATACCCTAACCAAAGCGCGTTTACATTGCGAGGGCTTTCGTCTGTCAGTTGTCAAAACTGCCAGGTTGGCAGCAACGTCAAATTCAAAATGGCCGTTCCGAAACCATCGATCGAATATCGATTTGGAATCGAACAATCACCCGCCCGGACAGGCACCCACCTGTCCCCTAATCTACGGGCAGCCGAGACAACGTTGCTACCGCTCGTTTTAGAACCGAGCCTCCTACTAGAACCTCTGCAGACCGGGGGGTCCCGTCCTTGCCAGGGAACAAGTTAACAATGCGCCCCCTGCGCCAACGTAGTGGCGGTAGGTTAGCATCCTTAACCAGAACGAGGTCACCAACACTAGGGGGGCTGGTTTTGTCAGTCCACTTAAGGCGCTGTTGTAAGATATGCAGATACTCGAGCGACCAACGCTTCCAGAAATTCTGAGTAAACTGCTGCAACATCTGATACCTTGACAACCGATACAATTTCACTCCCTCGAAGGGGTGCTCGGGCAACGCGTTAAGTGGCTGTCCTATCAAGAAATGGCCTGGGGTCAGAGCCTCCAGGTCATTTGGATCCGAGCTGAGCGGACACAACGGTCGCGAATTGAGAATGGCCTCGATCTTACAAAACAATGTCGCGAGCTCCTCAAAAGTCAGCGCGGTCTGACCTACTATACGCCCCAAGTGCGTCTTAGCTGACTTAACTACGGCCTCAAAAATCCCACCCCAGTGGGGGCAACTCGGTGGGCTGAAGGTCCACTGTATACCCCGACGGGAGAGGGCCGTTCCAATATCCACTTTATTTACATTCAAAAAGTTGACTATCTCTCGTAAGTATCGTTCCGCACCGACGTAGTTAGTGCCGTTATCAGAGCGGATCAAAGTTGGAAGTCCCCTTCGAGAAACAAACCTATCCAAACAAGCAATGAAAGCCTCTGTCGAGAGATCGCAACGAGCTCGAGATGTACCGCCTTGGTGGATAAACAAACAAACACACATAGGTACGCCTTGTATTGCTTAGCGGTACGCAATCGTGAACTCTTCACCATAAACGGTCCGGCAGAATCCGTACCAACACCTGAAAACGGTCTGACCTCATTCACACGATCAGGGGGCAAGTCCCCCATGAGAGGTTGCATCGTGGCAGCCTTAAGTCGATAACAAGGCATGCACCGAAACACGATGTTCCGTATGACACGGCGGGCAGATAAGATCCAAAACTCCCGCTGGAGCGTGGCCAACAACGCGTTACAGCCGGCATGCGCGTTTTTAATATGACGATCAGTCACCAGCAATTCAACTAACTGTCCCCCCTTGGGGAGCAGAAGTGGGTGACGAGCCGAATACGACAGATTCGCATTGCGCAATCTTCCTCCTACCCGAAGTAACCCGGTCGAATCAACAAAGGGGTTGAGACGCGCGACGGCTCCCTTCAATTTCGAACGTCCACTTCGTATAGTCTCCAATTCTGCCCCAAACTTCGAGGACTGTACCAACCGGACCAAATTCAGTAGCGACTCGTTTCGCTCTGCCGGAGTCAGAATAGGGTTCAACGTTCGCTGATCGCGAGGAGTACGACAATTTCGAGCGAATCTCCTAATCCAAGTGGACACGTTTATCAACTTGTCAAGTGAGCTATACCGGTCCAGCAGAAACCCGGCGTCAGGGTCCTCAGCCTTCTGGGTAACATGCACGGCCGCTCTGGGGCCATGATCCGAAGATACTACTACATGGCTGTGGGGCCAGTCCGATTCTCTCCTGGCAAGCCAGGGTGGTCCCCACCACAAATGGTGTCTAACGAGTTCAGGAGCCCGACATCCCCTGGATGCACAATCAGACGGGTTCAATTCTCCTGGTACATGTCTCCAGGTCAGTGGGACCTCAGACGACACAATCTGGGAGACACGGTTCGCAACAAAAACCTCTAAGTTATGGACCGAAGCCTTCAGCCAGCACAAAACAATCTGGCTGTCCGTCCACGCGTACACCGTATCCTCCAAAACCACTGACCCACGCAACACTGTTAGAGTGTGATTCAAAAGTTTGGTCAAAAGAGCAGCCCCGGACAGTTCCAGTTTTGGAATCGTCATCCTTGTCCGAATAGGCGCTACCTTGCTTTTTGCCAAAACCAAACGCACGTCGACCTCCCCGGTGGAGGTGACGGTTCGCAAATAAACCGCTGCCGCAAACCCTCGTTCAGAGGCATCACAAAACCCGTGAAGGGTTGCCCTGTAATCCCCAGCAGGGACCAATTTTATCGGCAGCGATACATTATTTATATTGAGGCCCAACCATTTTGCTAAATCATTCGATACAATGCAGCCCTGAGCTCCAGAATCTAATAGGGCGCGAACGTATGTTGGGTTGCCCGCCAAATCCCAAACAAGCACAGAGGCGATCGGTAACACCACCGTCTCCGGTTGGGGGGCAACAAATGGTTGGGCCGCAAATTCCTAGCGAGGACCCCCGGGGCCCCACTCTGCCTGTAACCGATCAGGTATGCAGCTATACGCCAGAGGGTCCCATTGTACAAATGGCCCACGCGCCGGTTCCATTCCCAACCCACGATTCCCCGTAAAGGGGGGTGGGCGTTAATTCAACCGTGGCCGCTCCATGAGCGTGGGGGACATCACATGTGACCGACGAGGACGAGGCGACGAGCGGGGTGACAACTGAGGCGGCGTCCGAACCGCACCCGCATAGCTCGAAGGTGTCCCATGCCACCCGCCCGTTACGGTCTGCTCAACACACCCAATGTCCCGCTGGGTCGGATGCTGAGTCGCAACCGAAAACTCAGGGCCCCCCATGTAATGGTCCTGAGTGCGGCCCTGCACCCTGGTACTGCCCTGTGCACGTGGGGACGTTGGCCCCTGAGTTGCGCTCCGAGTCGCAAACGAATTCTCAGGGCCCCATGCCGTGTCACCCTGGGTACGGCCCTGTGGACGTGGGGACGTTGGCCCCTGAGTTGCGCTCCGAGTCGCAAACGAATTCTCAGGGCCCCATGCCGTGTCACCCTGGATACGGCCCTGTGGAGGCTGTTGGCCGGACCGGTTCATGCACAACAGATTGTTGTGGGCCACACCACAATATCCGTACATTTTTGTGCGCGTGCAGTCCCTAGCCATGTGTGGCCCGAGGCACAGGAAACACCAGCTCCGCTGCTTGGCCATCCGGCGCCGTCCCTGAACCCTAAGTTCCCCGAACTTATTGCAATTGGCCACAGCATGGCCAATCTGCCTACAACATGGGCAGGTCTCACCATGTGGGGTCAATTCACTCACAGTCCCATACGACTGCCGGTTGGTGCGGTCCTTCCTCGTCGGAGGGCCCCTACTCACAGCGCTCCCGGCAGCTCTCTGTGGCTCCGTAGGATGGGTGACCGTCAACCCCAAATTCTCTGCCCGTCGAGCCTCCTCTTCCAAGAATCCGACCAAGTCGGAGAAGGCGGGCAGGTCCTCGGCCGACCTCCCGTGAGACTGTTCGAAACGAGTCTGCACGTCAGCGGGTAGGCGGGAAAGTACAATGTACAACAGTAGGTACGACCATTCACCAACCGGAAGTCCAAGATTCTCTAGAGCCTTGGTGACGGACAACAATGGGTTCAAAACCTCCGTCTGTATGACCCCGACCTTGTTCACAACCGGGATACTAAACAAACGGTTCAGTTGGGCATCGGCCAACCTCCGTTTGTTATGGTAACGTCTGACCAACAATTGTCTGGCCGTTTCATAGTTACCCTCCGTAACTGTCAAATGAGCGACCAGCTCCCTAGGCTCACCCCTCAATGCTGCCACCAGCTGAGCCATCTTGACAGACTTGGTAATGTCCGATCGCAAGTGCACCAAACTGTCGAACAGATTGATGAAGCTCATTCATTCACCGGACACTCCGTCAAAAGTAGGCATAGTTATGGCAGGTAACCTGGACCCTGAACCCTGAAGCGGCAGAGGTGCTTCAATGTCACCACCATGGCTGGACTCGCGCTGTCTACGTATATCCACAGCCTTTTGCGTGATAGCAGCTGCTATCTCCATACATTGGTCGACATCCCCTATCAACCGTGACAGCCTGTCAGGTGCACAACCATCAACTGATTCCGCCTGCGCGGACAATTCGAGCACCCTATTGTAACGTTCCTTAACGTCCATAGACCGCTCCAATACCACATCATGCCTATCTAAACGGTCTATCAGACCGTGTGCGGAGGAAAACCATCTGAGTTCCTTAGAAACACCCTTCTGGATTTCAGATAACGACATGATCGGAACGATACTTACTCACAATTTGCAGTAACTCAATTATATTGGACC
This sequence comes from Argyresthia goedartella, assembly GCA_949825045.1. Lineage (NCBI taxonomy): Eukaryota > Metazoa > Arthropoda > Insecta > Lepidoptera > Argyresthiidae > Argyresthia > Argyresthia goedartella. The sequence goes on along the minus strand of OX463832.1, from coordinate 6,881,336 downwards.
CTCCAGTCTACAACCCAAACGAGCGAACCCTAAACCACAACTTAAACAATGTTGTTTTCCTTAAACAATAGGAACCGAGTTTTATATCTATATAAATTCTGTAAATACAATTTAGTTTCCCTTTATCATTATAACACACACAGATAGTCAATATTAGTTCAAGTTATAAATTGCTATAACTGAAAACAATGTAATAGCCTGCTATCAATAGATGTAACTACCTATGTTAACCAAAACATTCCTTGAATAGCATTACTAGACCACTAATAGATTGACTAACTGGTAATTCAATGCAAATTTCAATTCAATATCTGTCTGTCTACTACCAGCAATAGACCTATAGCTTACAATACTACCAATCTATGTGGATACAGGAACAACCAAGTTACTTAACCGCCTATACCTATTGATAGTCCCAAATCGTGCCTTCCTGGAGCCCTTGACGGCTGCAAATCTCAGGAAACCACGCTCTGCTACCAAAATGTTCGGGCTTCTCGGCACCTAATGACCTCGTAGGGGCCCATCAGCTACGAGGTAGCGTAGCGATCAGTTGCCAAGAAGTGTGAACGTCGGCGATTCACCGAGCTAAATAATTGGGTTCGATCTAACCTGGTCTGTGCTTCGGTCCCGTCAACCTCCTGTCTCTCTGCAAGGCCCGGGTGCACCCTAGGCTCTTCTTGGTAGACAGGTTCTTCAGCCAACCTCCTGTGTGACTGGCGGGCCAGCTTCAACGAGCACAGTGTTCCAACACAGGTTATGTTACGTGGTGAAAAACCAATCGGCCACGTAAATGCGAACTTTATCTGGTTCGGGGAACCACAACACACTCAGCTATATAGACAATCCTGAGGGAACCCCGAATACATTCCAGATGGACTGCGATTTAATTTCAATACCCTAACCAAAGCGCGTTTACATTGCGAGGGCTTTCGTCTGTCAGTTGTCAAAACTGCCAGGTTGGCAGCAACATCAAATTCAAAATGGCCGTTCCGAAACCATCGATCGAATATCGATTTGGAATCGAACAAATATAAAAACCTAGCAGAGGAACTGTCTAATCACAAGTACCGTTAAAGGAAACATATTAACTCAGCAAGCAATTCGTAGAAACTCCAAAAATTGTGTTAATTTTAACCCTAACAAAGAAATGATTTCGCGAATGACTGCTAAAATTTACGAAAAACATGAAGAAATAGTTTTAGAAGAATAATAAAGAAGAATAAATTATTAAAACTATTTGTTTTTCTTTCAATATTTAATCAAAGTTTTGCTGTAATTTTACTGTATTTCAGAATTGATATTTGCTGTTTTTTTTTGGATTTCCTGTATTTTTTAACTGGCAACACTGTAATTTCACTAATGTAATAGACTTCTCGGCGGGCTTTTGAAAGAAGAGGGCGCGAATTTCGAAACTCTGAAAAACTTTTTTCCGAAATTAATTTAATTGTGATTAATTGTGTTGTAAATAACTACTATTACGATAGTTTTTCAAAATGACGCTCCCAGGGGCGGTGCCCCCTGGGACGCTGCAGGGACCTAAAAAAAGAAGAATTGTAGAGACAGATTCAAACGAATCTTCCAGTGAAGGGGACGCATCAAATAGTGCAAAACTAAGTGATGAATGTTATCCACCTTACATCAAGCCCGGGTATGTTCGGCTTTTCCCGGAGAACGCAGACCCTGCTGCGCTGACGGTCTTTGTAGAGAGCAGCAAATGCGAGAACATCGGCAACAGAAATCCACTTTTTCTAGCCAGTCTGTTCAGGAATGATATCAAAGGCGTGTCTGATATAAAACGCATTTCAGCTACGAAACTTGCGGTTACTTTTGCCCAGTACAACAATGCTAACAATTTCCTCCAGAATGAGGATTTCCTAAATAGACATGGCTTCAAAGCCTACATTCCGGCCAGAGCAATTGAGAAAATAGGAGTCCGCAGGTATGTTCCTACAAATATAAGCAACGAAGAGCTTTTCAAGAAACTCACTGCATCCGTCGAGATCATCGGGGTGAGAAGGTTCACCCGCAACGTCAATGGAGAGATCAAGCCTTACGAATCTGTAAGTGTGACTTTCCTATCTAATGTGCTGCCAGGCGCGGTTTACTTAGATATATTCAGATACCGCGTTCTTATAAATTTATCACAAACACTGTTAAAAAAATATAGTGATTAATAATATTGAAGTGAAACAAGGCTTAAAAGGGCTTGTACCCAGAGCCGTTAAAATAAATTTAAAAAAATAATAATTATGTAATATGGAAGCACTGAGCATGGGTGATATGGCACAACATGGCGGCGTTAATGATGTCATTCATGACGTCATATCAACCATTTTGAGCTCTCGTTGTCACGCTAACTCTTTCGGAACGACCTCGTAGACGCTATAATCGATTATGGTGCCATTCGGAACGTGCGGCGTGTTTTTTTAATATGTTTTCAAACAAAGGCGTCAGGACCGCCAGGCGAAAAAAGGTCGCAACGTAAAGATTAAGAGTTAGTGAAAAATGTCTTATCAGTGACTGAAATAGAACACCAAATTATCAAGGTGAGGCATCAAAACTATGTAAGAAAAACCAAGTAGGTACACTCTATTCACAGCCAAAGAAAATATATTCACAGCTATTTTACCACTGGCTTGCATCACCAAACAAAACACAGGAAGTTAGGGACAGAGCTATCTTTTCTCTCCCGTTACTTTTCTAAGCGAAAGAAGGAGGAGGACAAGAGACAAGAGTTTCATTCATCTGAGATTGACGCACAATCCTTACTTCCTGTGTTTTGAAGACACATGTCCACAGACTATATAGGGATACTACGCACATGTCAGAGGTAAACTAACTGTGATCGGTCTGTAGGAAATCATGAAAGACAGCCAGCTAATTTTGTAAGTGCTTCAATAGTAACTGAAAGGGACGATTAATTTTTCACTCTAATACAGCTCTAATTATATTGGTCGCGTCGTGCCAGGCTTGGCAGACCTTCTTAACTTGGTACGATCCAGGGATGGAGTAGGGATGACGCCATCTCAAAAATGACGGGAAATGGTCCCTTTTCCTTACATACCCGTTAGCTTATTTTTTGAAAGCGGGGAACTTACGTAGTAAGTCATATACTCTTTGGCGAGGAATTATGACCTGAGTTTGGCAACCGGATATTGTTTTTTTGCTTTTTCCCATTTTTGTGACAGTTGTGCACTTCTAACGGCGAAGGTTTTTATTTCAATTTGTGTTACGGCCCTGGAAACTAGTCCTTTGAGACCAAATAGTTTCTGAAATAACTGTGCTGGAAGTACAGTCATTGAAGTCGCTTTACTTCACTACAACTGAAATAGTTAGATATTATTTAAAAAATATATTTGTACAAGGAAGTAAATTTTAGAGGACCTCCCCCCTAACTCTCAACTGTCGGAAACCAGGTGTTTTTTGTTATGAATTTCCAAAAATCACATTTTGAGGTTTTTTTATAGAATTTTTACAAAAAGCGCCCCGGTTTAGACTTAGGTTTAGACTAGGTTAGCAATTCTTTCAAGGGTCAATATGCATTCTCTACTACAACAAGATACCTCTGGAGATCTTGAAATTGCCTTTTGAGCAATTTAAAAACCACGTTTAAGCGACTTTGTCTAAAAAGGGATATTACAATGTTCAAGATTACTTAAATGACGGGACTGTACCAACACTACCCTAATATTAGGTAGCCACGAGACTGCCTAGTAAATGGGGTGCCCTGACTCAGATTTAAAAATCTGTATTTCATAATAATCTTTATTTCAGGCAAGCGTCCATAATGGTAAATACATGTCAAAATAAATTAAATTAGATTAGATTTAAATTAAGTCATTAATACACCATATTAATTAAAATGTTTCATGAAATTATTAAACATAATTATGTTAGCTCACCGACCCACGCAAATTATGGACGAAGTAAATTCGACCAGAACCTGCGCAGGCCATGACTAACCTCATAAACCGTATTTACTATACTATTAGTCGTCAAACAATGCAAATTATGCCTAAAATTAGCCACCTGTGTCTTGTCACCTGTAAAATTAGCCAGCCGCGCCTCTGCGAACATTGAAGACGCGCTGCACCACCGCGGCAGGCGGAACAAGATGCGGTAAGCGACGTTATATTGCACCTTCAATCTGCGATAACTCTCTTACTTATAACTGCACCAGAGCTGAGGCTTGTACTTCGTTTGGCAGTTCCTCCTAAATAGAACAAGCTTTGAGTCACGCGAGCATTTACAGAATTTGCGCCCTATCATATTGGCCCTGACGGCCATAGCTCGTCTCTCCCTGTCGCTCGTTACCCAGTGCCCGAGATACTTGAAGCTAGCAACCAATGCCAGAGAGTTTCCGTCAAGGGTTACAGGATGCGAGCATACTGTTTTTCCCCGTTCTGAGAACATCATAGCCACTGATTTCGTCGCGTTATTGACGAGCCCATGTGCATCCGCGTAATAAAACAGCCAAGTTTGCTATACTAGGTATACTTCGCGCCACGAATTGTGAGCGGTGGCCTTGAAAAGTAGTCACTTTTCAATACCTGTACATATGCGCAGTAATTCCCGCTAACGTCGCCCAGCGCTGTTAATTCGTGGTGCGAGGTTACACTGATTTATTTCACGTGCCATTTCATCCAACTTTACAATACGTTTTTGACATCTATCATGTATGGAGTCATCGTATGGAAAGAGTAAAAATTGCGTTCCATTACAGGCATAAAAAATAATATTTTGTTTTAGATATTATAAATCCAAAACAAGTTTCCGACAGTTAATACTAGGATAAAAGGTTCAAGAATATAGTCAACTATCCTCCTAAATATGTAACTCTAGTAATTAAAATCAGGTATCCGTGATCAAAACCCAAAATAGAAAGAGATGTAAAACAATGAGACCCTGTATCTCCGAAATTATACACTTCAAGGGTACTCGTGAATAATTGGCATAGTTCGCAGTTTCGTGGCAGGACAGGGGCATTGCCGTCAGCGACCGAAGGCTGAAAGACCTTCAGTTCGCCAACGACTTTTTTCTTTCATCGCTGGATATATCAGGATCAAAAACCACTTTCAACGAAGTTCTAATCATGTAAAAACGAGCGCGAGTCATGGCTGATGCTATAACTGTCTGTTTCCACTTGAGAGACCAATACATATCCAAGTAGTGGTGAATCATCCGACTCTGAACTGCTTGATTCACTTTAATCAAACCTTTGACGGCCTTCTGGTGGTTCTTGATGAGTTGGGTCTTGGTCGTCATCCTCGCCACTTAGCTGGACATCAGAATCCTCGAGTATCTCAAGAACTGCCGCCTCAGATATGACTATAAAAAAAAGAACACTTAACTAACTGCAAAGTTCCTATATTTAGTACACTACAATATAAGATTTGTAATAATAATCTGCGTGATTCCTGTATACAGGTTAAGCGCGTAATAAGTAACATAACAATGTATTTTTTTTAAATAAAGGCTTGTAATACTAAAAAAATAAGTACAAAACATAATTCGAGCATACTTTCATATGTAATATCACATAAACATACGATTCGACTGGATTTAACTTACGATTTCTCCCACCCGCGATGACACGTCTTTTGCCACAAGTGACCTTCGAAAGAGCGACCAACTCACTTTCTACAGGATAAAAAGTTAACACTAGTTAACGAATTCGTTCGATGAATGTCGATATTTTGTTTCCACGATTTTTTTGTTTTCTATGTACTGCCCTTAGGACAGTTTCAGTGAGGAGGGGGTACTTTAAAAAAATGAGAGCTTAAAAGTAATACACGCAGAATACCGTTTTATGCAATTTGTGATTATTGATAAAACTATCATTCATCATAACGCCGCTACATCTTGACAGATGGATCAAGCAGCGTTTGTTTGAGAACGGCATCTTTGCTCGTGGCTAAACAAACCGATCCGTGAACTGCCCGCACATCATGCACGCGCGCTGGGAGTCCGCTGTGACAGGAGAGGCGGTCTCGCGGTTGTGCCTTATCGCTCGTTTTTCAGCTAGTGTGCGAAACTAGGTGTTGCCGTGGGTTTTACATCCCTCTGAGATGGTCTTTCTCCACCCATCGCGGTGAGATGCGAGACTCTCCCTTGAGTTGCGCTTAGTGAGAGATTGCCCGACGGTCGACCCCAAATAGAAGAACTTGACTACCACTTCCAAGGGCACACCTTCCAGCAAAACAGTCGGCTGGTAATTGTAACCCTGCGCTAGGATTACGGTCTTCTTTGCATTAATTGTCATGGAGAACAGAACAAGCGTTTGCAAATTTGTCCAAAAGAACTTGGGAGGTCTTAGGGGGTTTTCGCTAAAAACAGTCAGACTGTCAGCTAACAGGTCCTCACGGTTTCGACGGGACCTAAGGTGAGCGATGTTGAAGAAGAACCCATCTGCTCTTGTGTGTTGGTGAACTCCCTGCTGTGCGTCACCAAAAGCAGCATTCAGCAGCAGAGAGAAAAATATGCCGAACAATGTGGGGGCTAAGACACAGCCTTGGGGAACTCCTCTGCGCATTGCGAATGCATCAGACGCCTGACTATTAAATATACCTATATAAATTAAAGGGATAATTCAGTTCCCTTGAAAGGCGGCGGTGTTTTCTTTTTATTAAATTGTCATTCAAGTTATTGTCTGTTTCAAAAAATGCAAACAATTCCTGTTCAATTACCATTATTAACATAAAAAATAACTCAACACTCGCAAACACACAGCAGCAAAGCGTCTACTAAACTATCAACAGTTTATTAAAAGTAATTCTCCGAGCATTTTTAAAAAAAGTGCTTTCTTTGACAGCGTGGCACGTTATGGTACAATTTAATGAGGAAAAAAAAGGTGAACTAAACTGCATGAAAACGCTGACGTAATAAGGGATTATACTGCCTTGCTTTTTAGAGGTCATGGAACGACTTAGCAATGCAGTCCAATTTATGCCTTAAACTGAATACATTTAAGAGTTCACAGTAGGTATCCAGCAACGTCGTAAAAATACGAAATACGTAAATGATCGGTATCGAGTATCGGCAACGTATGTGAATATTTACAGTATGAGTTAGTTAAAAAAAAATGCTTGTGGGTAACACATTTTTCAAAAGCTGGTTTCATTGCTGCCAACTTAACAGCGAAAGGAATCGAAAGCAGAAATGAACGCCAAAAGGTCTAAAGGCTTACTTATAAGAACTCGCTACCACCCGGCATAAAATGTGAATTAAAATATGGGCTTTAGCTAAGTATACCTATAGAGCACAACGCTCTATAAGTATAGAATAGAATAGAATAGAATGCAAATCAAATCAAAATCAAATCAAATCAAATCAAATCAAAAATCATTTATTTCCATAGGATGTTGTTACATCACTTAGATCCGTCATTACATTTTTTTGGGTGAGTTCACTAACACAATGGCGGAATCTGTGGAGAAGAGCTCACCGAAGAAACTCCACAGTCGTCGCATCTTTTGCGTTTCCTTTTTTAAGACCAATTTTTAATGCCATTTATTTACTGTATCAGCATAAACACATGAGAAAATAAGAATAAAACACAATAAAAATAAAAATAACACAATTAAAATCACAAACAAAATCTACAATAACATTAAAAAATTATATATGATTTCCAATTCATGTCTAATTTTTAAAGAAACCCACATTAAGTTGTGAGTTGTTTCACTGCTATGTGCACATGCTGCGACAGCAAAAGGGCTCAGACTCAGCGTAGTGTCACAGGAAAACCTGTGACGCTGGTTTTCAGTATAGGACCCAGAGAATAATTGAATTTAGACATGTCAATGTCACCAGGTGGCAAGTGTACTAAAATTAATAACCTAACACTAAACGTGTAAATAAAATAAATAAAATGTCATACGGAAAAAATAAAATAAAAATAAGATGGAGATAATAAAATTGTATTGCGGATTAGTGAATAAATAGTTATATGGATTAAATTGTATTGAATAATAATGTCGTATTGAATGAATTACTAATGTCACAAAGAGTTGAAAGAGTTGAAAATTACGTACACAACGAAAAAGTAATTTGGTATACACATTGCGGTATCAGGTCAATTTTAGAGTGGTAGAACGCGGTACGCAGCACTTTGTCATGGTAGCTTCAGGTATTCTGCTTTTGTTGGAATAGTAACCTTTCTCGAATTAATTTTTTGAATCTATATTTTGATTGAAGTATACTTTACATTGTTGACATAACTCAGCAATCAGCTGCCGCTAACTTGCCACTCGATAGTTGACGTGGCGCGTACGACACGCTGCCATGAGAAATCAGAACTCAGATAATTTATTGTGGTATGTTGTTTAAATTAGTTGATAGGTACATAATATATTTGTTCTTACGTCCAGCCGTTAGGCATACAAAATTACATGCTAGGGAAATAAGTAAATATTGAGTTTTATAAATAGGCAATTCTCGTTACATTAATCAATTACAATGATGTCGCTGTGGGCACGCCGACCAACTGCATATTTGATGCGTGGTGCTTGTACAGCTAGCTAGTTGTTTGCTATCTGCCAGCGCGTAGACAGCGAGTTGTCTGCTAGCTGCCAGCGCATAGACAGTGAGATGCCAGCTAGCTAGTTGTCTGCTAGCTGCTAGCGCGTAGACAGCGAGATCCCTGCTGGCTAGTGTCTGCTAGCTGCCAGCGCGTATACAGCGAGATGCCTGCTAGCTAGTTGTCTGCTAGCTGCCAGCGGGTAGACAGTGAGATGCCTGCTAGCTGCCAGCGCGTAGTCGGCGAGATGCCTGCTAGCTAGTGTGCTAGCTGCCAGTGCATAGACAGTGAGATGCCTGCTAGCTGTCGGTGTAGACAGCGAGCTGTCACCTCCATTTGAGACGTTGTACGAGAGCGGTGTTGGAGTGAAGTAGTTTAAGTTAGCGATGACCTTAATCCGCACGACGCCACAGAACCCACATGTTCTGTAGTCCCATTGTAACTGTTTGGTGCGTGTGCACCAGATAGTTAGTATCTAGATGTATAACTTCAAAAGTTGAGTCCGTAATGAAAACCATTGAAATACATTGTAAATAGTTAAGAGCTTTAGACATTATACTCGTATACTCCGATCTTACCTCCTAACTATTCGATTAGTTTATAGGATCCCTAGTGTTCCCTAGAGAGGTACCTTACACGCGTTGAGCAGACAATAGGATCCACACATTACCAGGAGCAAGTCTACGAGTGCGAGATGATCCGGAAAGGTACCTACGCGTCACAAGCATGCAATCATATTTAAACGAATACTAAGTTAATACAACTCCCTAACAAGGGTAGACAGGGCTCATAGATAAACTAAAAAACCAATCACAGTGCATTTACAGGTAGAGTTTGGTCTTGACAGCGAATATTGCATAATTAAGCTTTACCTCATAGCACTATAATCATTTTCTGTTTGTTAACGTTAATTATTCGCCTGTAGTTCCGTTGTCCCCCTGGCCTCTGTCCCGATTATGTGGACAACGGAACCTCATATTTTTTCCGTGCCCTTGTCCCCATCGTAGTGATATAGCCAATGGAGACAACGGGATATTAAGATTTGACGTGCCGTTGGCCCCTTCGCAGTTTTACAGCTAATAGGGATAGCGGGATATTAAGATTTGACTTAATCATATTTATTTTAAAGCTTATTTATGCTAGAAAAGCTAAAGTAAAACAACTAATAGTTCTATTATAAAAGTTATATTTATGGGTTTATCAGAATCATTCATAGAATCAACAATATCACAGAATTTACAGATATCAAGGATCTTGCCTATCTTAAAACATAAAAAACACAACCTTAATTGTTAATGTTTTCAAAAAGTATCACAGTTATTATTTTTTACCAGATTCTTTAGGAAGAGATTCGTTGATCTGACCCTGACTCCCCACACCCCAGAAGAGGTGCGTGACAAGACCCTCGATAATACTAATATTACTTTTGTGAGTGACATCAGTATCGTAAGGGTAAAATTTTATCTTCAGAGGTGCGTATAAATGTGATTGGGAGTGAATATACTTGTAGGTAGGAACAATTTAAAATAAAAAACAAAATGATTTTGTGGTTAAATTTGATTAGATTTGAATATGAGACCAACGCAAGAGTTTTTATTATTATTTTATAAAGTACCGTTGTATGTTTCACTACAATATAGCTAATGGGGATAACAGAACAGTTTTTAGGGTTCCGTACCCAACGGGTAAGAACGGTACCCTATTACTAAGACTTCGCTGTCCGTCCGTCTGTCACCAGGCTGTATCTCAAGAACCTAGCTAGCTAGAGAGTTGAAATTTTCACAGATTATGTATTTATGTTGCCGCTATAACAACAAATACTAAAAAACAGGATAAAAGAAATATTTAAGGGGGCTCCCATACAACAATTCTTTCAATACCACATACAAACTTATGGATGCACCTGGTTACGTACATGGAGTGTGAAAGTAACAGCACCAATAACTTTGTAAACAATATTTTGCTGTGTAAAATCCAAACTATTCACTCCACACCATCGCTTCCATTGAACGGTGGTACGGAACCCTTCGTGCGCGATTTAGACTTGCACTTGACCGGTTTTTAATTATTTTATTAAAGACTCATTTCCCCATTAAATGTGAACAGAGCAGACGGGGACAACGGGACTAAAAGTTAATAATTTCATTAAAGTTTCGTTGTCCCCCTTGAATGGGGACAAGGCCGATGGGGACAATGGGACAACAGGATTTGTTGTCTTAAATCCAACCTATTGACTTTTCACTAAAATTAAATAGCCTATGTGATTTTTACGATCTCCATAAATCCAACAATACCTCATTTATCACATATAAAATCTATCAAGCTGTTTGGGGTTGTAGCTGTTTTTTTTAGAAGTTTCAGCCATTCTGTAAAATTTCCAAAAACTGAATCGACAAAAAATCTATTTAATTATCGAACCTGCTCACAAAAATTCACGACAATCAGTTGCAAAATGCGGCCTGTAAAGAAGAACATCCGGGCACACATCCGGACATACGAAAGCATTTTTGCCCAACCCTGAAACGGAGACGCTTCGCCGCTCGGTTACACTTTAACACTAATTTTTCTAATACCATAAGGATTCAAGGATTCGTTGATGAGAGTTGCCATCTCCTGCAGCTCACCCACAGACGACGTAAGAATTACGTGACCATCGGCGTATAAGAGGCATTTGAAAAGTAACTCTCCCATATGCACCCCACTCTTTCAAATAACTCAAACCACTATCCATGAAAAGATTAAACAGCCATAGGCCCCGTTGATGGCCCCTGACACGTGCACTGGAGTCGTCATAGAAGGATTTCAGCGCACGTATCAATTGGCTACCCACTCCACTCCTACTTTCCAAGGGGATCTTTCACCAATTTCCAAAACATCTTGTTGTTCGCCCGGGAGGAGCGAAGGACTCTTTCAAATAAAAAATGTTTTTTTCAGATCGGAACAGTAGTTTGGTTTTCTTGGAAACTATATTATATTAGGTTTTAGATATAAATAAACTAGGGAAATCTTCAATAAAAGGAATAAGCGCATTGATGACTTGAGTTTCATTTTTGACAGTAATTAGTTCATGGTATAATAGCGACATGTACAGTAATGGATGCATTCAATGTTGTGTTTAGAATATTGGCTACGGTCATATTTGCAACAGGTTTTGTAAAATTTTTAGAATATGTTACGAACAGTTGCAGGCTTTTGAAATGCACATAAACATAAAAAAAATATACAGGCACATACATTGCTTCTGACCCCACAGTAGGTGTGTGTCGTGGGAACCAGAAACAGCGACATCACACACACATAAATATCCAAGACCAGGGGTTTTTTCAATACTTGTTTTGACAGGCAGTTATGTTAATAATAAAGTTGTAAACATTAATAAGTCAGAGAAAAACTTAATAATACGATATACATGTACATTATAGTAGTTTATATGACTGGTACATAATGCCTAATTATGTACAGTAACATACACTAGTTTATCTACACACATATCATAAGCTCTCTTTGATGTGTTCAGGAACCGCATGATTGACTGGAATTGTGGCATTGAGTTGTTTAGCTTGTTCTGTAGTACCAACTCCACAGACAAAGTAGGGGCGGCACGCAGGCGGGCGTCGGCGTTCGAAATTTGACTGTCATAATATGTAGAAAATTTACACATTATGGTCATAACGTTCAATATTCAGATAAGAAATTAGTTTTTACAAAGTAGTTTAACATTAAGCTGATCGTAACGTGCGGTTTTTAGACGCTGTAAAGAGGGTTTATGATACGTGTGTAGAAAAATCATATTAATAACTATAAATTTAAAATTTGGTTCACTTCTTTCCTATTTAGGTTGATAACTTTTGAACCTCCAACTATACCAACTATAAAAATTGGATTCAAATCAGTCCACGTTAGACCGCTATTCCGTATTAAGCTGAGAACTTTCGAACTATTGAACCGATTTTAATAAAACATCTAAGATTTTTCACAGGGAAGTCTACTAGCATCGTTTACTGAAAACTGCATCAAAATTGACCACCACCACCTGCAGATATACAGATCCTACAGAGGCTTCATTAATAACACCTCACCTGGTGGTTGGGGGTAAAAAATGGAAGTCAATCTGTGTCTCAGTAATATTTTTTTATTTGTTTTTATTTGGCACACAAAACAGATTTTACAACTTAAAGTGCTTAAAATAAAAAGAACTTAAATAACATGAGCAGTCGCAAATCCTCAAGATGCGCGCACAACATTTAAGTATCAAACTAGGTATATATTAAACAGTTTATTCTAAAATAAAAGATTTAATTTTAAATAAAAAAATAGTGGTACAGAACAAGTCAATGTTGTCTTAAAAGACATTAGCAAATTCGGTTAATCTGGCAATAGGGGCATGTTGACTAATATAAGTGCGAGATGTGGGTCGTGGAACACGGATTGAAAATTTGTTAAGGAAAGGAGAACAGTCTATTTTATTATTAAGGAAGTTTTAAAAGGAAGAGAAGGTCGGAGCAAGTACAGCTCTGTTTAATTTGTTCTAATTTAAAGTACGACAGTCTTTCAGAATAAGATCGAACTTGTTTGCACTTGTTTTGTGAGTATGTTAGATGATATAACAAAACGTTTTTAGACTCGCTCTAATCTCTCACTGTGTACGTTGTACATCGGATTCCAGACAAAAAGACAATAATTGAACAATATTCTAGTGTACTGCGAACATAAGCATTATATAAAATTAACTACGTCTTAGGTTTTTTGAAAATTTTAGCTTTACGAAATACAAAACCAAATGCTTTGTTAGCTTTCTTAACAATATGATCAATATGATTATTACATTTACCATTCTTATCAATAATACATTCTTTCTGACTTGTGTGCAGAATCACCAAAATCCGTCCACCCGTTTGAGCGACTTTGCCACAGACCCCTCTTTTTCGTCGTCTCTGACTTGTACCGCATCACCAATATCCGTCCACCCATTTGAGCGCTAGGGTGCCACAGACAGACACACATCCTCACAATAATCTTCAACTTATAACAACCCTCTTTTTCGTCGTCTCTGACTTGTACCATATCACCAATATCCGTCTACCTGATTGAGCGCTAGGGTGCCACAGATAGAGACTCACACAGACAAACCCTCATACACACACATCCTCACACACACACAGACAGATAGACGCCTCAAACCTATAACAACACTCATATTTTTCGACGTATGGGGTTAAAAAGACTAAATATTGGGTGCTTACCTATGAAATTGGCGAAATTATCTTACAGATTCAGGAGTTTATAATTCGAGTAATTCAATAGCTATTTCCAGTTTTTTTTATTGTTTTAAAACTAATTTCAATATTTTACATCTACTTATTAAATTTTCTTTTAATTTTCAGTCTAATAACTAAAATGTTATCTTCAAAATAAGTGCCTCCTAAATGTCATCCATTTTCATGATAATATTAGTAATATTTTTTTACAGCTGACACTTTTTAAAAATTATATAAATTTTTCTGTTAGCTAAATGTTGTCTCATTCATACACACAAAGTTTATAAAATTAGGATCTGTCATTCCTAAAAAAAATACAAAAATGTTTGTACTGAAAATTGAGTAAACTTCAATTTCTCCATACAAAACGCCAATTTCATATGTAAGGACCTAATATTTGGTTGACTTGTGTCCTTGTTAAGCGATTTTGATAAATCATAGCTAAGAACCATCGCCATAAAATATCCAATCCACCCTTGAGCTCTAGAGTGCCACAGACAGACATACAGACACTTCAAACTTATGACACCCCTCTTTTGGTCGTCGGGGGTTAAAAAGAGCTCCGTGGTCTAGTGGGGTTCACGCTTGCTTCTTACGCTGACCATGTACCAATGTGATATGTAATTTATCTTGACTACAGTATACTGAAGTATGTTGTTGTTGTAATTATATTTATTGCAAGGATTACTGTACTGAATTCCGGAATGTCCAAGATGGCGGGCGCAGTACACAAAACGACTATCTTGAAATATATGTTGTGTCATTGTTTTTATTCTTCATCCAACTGGACAGGCAGATTCATGGTCTACCCCTGCTCAGCAATCGACTTTTCCCATCCTTAATTGGTTTGCTGGAAGAGATCTCTTATTAGAGATAAGCTCGCCTTTGTACACTATTTTTATGTAAGTCTTGTTGTCTATATATTAGTTGTGTGCAATACAGAAATTATGACAGGAAAATGTCTTCCGAACATTCAGCCAGTTATTTTTAATTTATTCGGTTTTTGTTACGCAAGAACCTTACAACATTTTCTAAACTTAGCGATAGCTGTAATGTTAACCTAAGAAATAATCACAGACTGTGTGCGCCCCGATTTAGACTCGCGAAGGTTAGCAATTCTTTCAACGGTCAGTGTATTCTCTACTATAATAAGATACCTCTGGAGATTTTGAAATTGCCATTTGAGCAATTTAAAAAGCATGTTAAAGCGACTTTGTCAAAAAAGGGATATTACAATGTTCAAGATTACTTAAATGACAGGACTGTATGGGGTTAATCTAACCCAACATAGGCCTTGCTGTTAATAATTTTGTAATTATTTATTCCTGCTTATTAATCATAATAATTAAATTTTTCATATTTGTAATAGTTAAGCACAACCTATTTTTAAAAGAGATCTAAAAATCAATCTGTGGGAGTTTCTACGCCCTACTTCTCCCACAGTGGTCCAATGTAGAGAAGGGGCAAAATTGACGTTTGCTAAGTATATGTAAATATCTACAGTAATAAAGTACTTTGACTTTGACTTTATAACAATAATAAGAACAATTGAGGCCTCAGGTGTAAGTGATCGTCGTCTAAGGTCCAGTTTCACCTCTCCACCCTTAGCCGTTCACAGCTGTTGCCCCTTGCCGTCAGTTACGTCGGCTGAGTCCCCACAGCCGCCCATTTAGTGCACGGCGAGTCACCACTTGACTATTGCCACACCACTAAAATTAAATACAAAAGGAATGGGCTATTTCCTTAGTTTCTCCCTAATTTGCAATAGTCCTGTGCACCTAACACCTAAAAATCAATCTGTGGTAGTTCCCACAGTGGTCCAATGTAGAGAAGTGGCAAAAAATTACGATTGCTAAGTATATGTAAATATCTACAGTAGTAAAGACATTTGGATTTTGGACCTGGCGGGATTGTCCTGTCTCTAAGGACGTTTCAGTTGTGAGTGTACTCGAGAACAGACCCGGCAGGTACGCCACATCTCATGTTTGTTAAGAATAAGTTATCTGGAAGGGGCCTCTGCGTGTTGGACCCATGTCCCCACGCAAGCCTGCAAATATACTGGAACAGTATTGTCCCGTGAAGATTCAGAAACAATAGTAGCATTAACTTAATAACTTATGACTTATAAGTCTATGTAAGTTTCTTAATATTACACTCAATTCAAATCTATTTAATATAAATATATAATATGTCTGTGGCACGGCTCACACGGTAGTTTTGCACACACTGTGTGTCCTAGTCACTTCACTCGCTCCGCGCAGTGAGCGACCCGCAGTGATCTCGCGGATGTTGTCATTGTGTTGTATGTATGGGGTTCCTGTATTTACTTCTAGCACGTGTACGGTGCTGAGCGCACATTTTTATTTTAAATCGAATAATTGGTTTATCTATTAGAACACGCCGCTGGTCCGCTGGTATGTGACTAATGTTGCCATAAATTATTTTATCATTGCTTGCCTTGGTGTTATATCGAAAGCACTCCTCACCGTGTCACAGGTTTCTCGGAATGCGCTCTTCTGTGTTTGACCAAATAGCTTTTAGTAGCGAATGATTTATGACACACCTCACACTGAAATGGTTTCTCGCCAGTATGTGTTCTTCTGTGTGTGACCCAATGAGCTTGTCGTGCAAATGATTTATGACACAACTCACACTGAAATGGTTTCTCGCCAGTATGTGTTCTAATGTGACAGAGCAAAGTACTTTGATGTGCAAATGATACATGACACACCGTACAATGAAATGGTTTCTCGCCAGTATGTGTTCTTCTGTGCGTGACTAATTTATTTTGTTGTGCAAATGATTTATGACACACCTCACACTGAAAAGGTTTCTCGCCAGTATGTGTTCTTCTGTGCGTGACCAAATGACCTTGTTGTGCAAATGATTTATGACACAACTCACATTGAAATGGTTTCTCGCCAGTATGTGTTCTAATGTGACAGAGCAAAGTACATTGATATGCAAATGATACATGACACACCGTACAATGAAATAGTTTCTCGCCAGTATGTGTTCTTCTGTGCGTGACTAATTTATTTTGTTGTGCAAATGATTTATGACACACCTCACACTGAAAAGGTTTCTCGCCAGTATGTGTTCTTCTGTGCGTGACCAAATGACCTTGTCGTGCAAATGATTTATGACACAACTCACATTGAAATGGTTTCTCGCCAGTATGTGTTCTAATGTGACAGAGCAAAGTACTTTGATGTGCAAATGATACATGACACACCGTACAATGAAATGGTTTTTCGCCAGTATGTGTTCTTCTGTGCGTGACTAATTTATTTTGTTGTGCAAATGATTTGTGACACACCTCACACTGAAAAGGTTTCTCGCCAGTATGTGTTCTTTTGTGCACGATCAAAGTAAGTTTTTGTGCAAATGATTTATGACACAACTCACATTGAAATGGTTTCTCGCCAGTATGTGTTCTTCTGTGCGTGACCAAATTAACTTGTCGTGCAAATGATTTATGACACACCTTACATTGAAATGGTTTCTCGCCAGTATGTGTTCTTCTGTGCGTGACCAAATGAGATTGTTGTGCAAATGATTTATGACACTTCTGACAATGAAATGGTTTTTCACGAGTATGTGTTCTTCTGTGCGTGACTAATTTATTTTGTTGTGCAAATGATTTATGACACACCTCACACTGAAATGGTTTCTCGCCAGTATGTGTTATTCTGTGCGTGACTAAATGACCTTGTTGTGCAAATGATTTATGACACAACTCACATTGAAATGGTTTCTCGCCAGTATGTGTTCTTTTGTGCACGATCAAAGTAAGTTTTTGTGCAAATGATTTATGACACACCTCACACTGAAATGGTTTCTCCAGTATGTGTTCTAATGTGACGGAGCAAAGCACTTTGATGTGCAAATAATACATGACACACCGTACACTGAAATGGTTTCTCGCCAGTATGTGTTCTTCTGTGCGTGACCAAATTAGCTTGTCGTGCAAATGATTTATGACACACCTCACATTGAAATGGTTTCTCGCCAGTATGTGTTCTTCTGTGCGTGACCAAATGAGATTGTTGTGCAAATGATTTATGACACTTCTGACACTAATGGTTTTTCGCCAGTATGTGTTCTTCTGTGCGTGACTAAATTATTTTGTTGTGCAAATGATTTATGACACACCTCACACTGAAATGGTTTCTCGCCAGAATGTGTTCTTCTGTGCGTGACCAAATGACCTTGTTGTGCAAATGATTTATGACACAACTCACATTGAAATGGTTTCTCGCCAGTATGTGTTCTTTTGTGCATGATCAAAGTAAGTTTTAGTGCAAATGATTTATGACACAACTCACATTGAAACGGTTTCTCGCCAGTATGTGTTCTTTTGTGCATGATCAAAGTAAGTTTTTGTGCAAATGATTTATGACACAACTCACATTGAAACGGTTTCTCGCCAGTATGTGTTCTTCTGTGCGTGACTAATTTATTTTGTTGTGCAAATGATTTATGACACACCTCACACTGAAATGGTTTCTCGCCAGTATGTGTTATTCTGTGCGTGACTAAATGACCTTGTTGTGCAAATGATTTATGACACAACTCACATTGAAATGGTTTCTCGCCAGTATGTGTTCTTCTGTGCGTGACCAAATGAGCTTGTCGTGCAAATGATTTATGACACACCTCACATTGAAATGGTTTCTCGCCAGTATGTGTTCTTCTGTGCGTGACAAAATGAGCTTGTCGTGCAAATGATTTATGACACACCTCACACTGAAATGGTTTCTCGCCAGTATGTGTTCTAATGTGACAGAGCAAAGCACTTTGATGTGCAAATAATACATGACACACCGTACACTGAAATGGTTTCTCGCCAGTATGTGTTCTTCTGTGCGTGACCAAATGAGCTTGTCGTGCAAATGATTTGTGACACACTTCACATTGAAATGGTTTCTCGCCAGTATGTGTTCTTCTGTGTTTGATCAAATTGCTTTTATTAGCGAATGATTTATGACACACCTCACACTGAAAAGGTTTCTCGCCAGTATGTGTTCTTCTGTGCCTTCTCAAATTATTTTGTACTGCAAATGATTTATGACACTTCTGACACTGAAATGGTTTCTCGCCAGTATGTGTTCTTTTGTGCACGATCAAAGTAAGTTGTTGTGCAAATGATTTATGACACAACTCACATTGAAATGGTTTCTCGCCAGTATGTGTTCTTCTGTGCGTGACCAAATGAGCTTGTCGTGCAAATGATTTGTGACACACTTCACATTGAAATGGTTTCTCGCCAGTATGTGTTCTTCTGTGTTTGATCAAATTGCTTTTATTAGCGAATGATTTTGGACACACCTCACACTGAAATAGTTTCTCGCCAGTATGTATTCTAATGTGGTCTATCAAGATATTTTTATTAGAAAACGATTTACGACACATCTCACACTGAAATGGTTTCTCTCCAGTATGCGTTCTTCTGTGCGTGACCAAATGAGCTTGTCGTGCAAATGATTTATGACACACTTCACATTGAAATGGTTTCTCGCCAGTATGTGTTCTTTTGTGGGTGACCAAATGAGCTTGATCTGCAAATGATTTATGACACACCTCACACTGAACGCTGACAGTTTTGACATATTTTTTAACTGTTTTTCTCGTACGTGCGTCATTTTCCTCTAAAAGCTCATCATTTATATCAGGACCTCGATGATTACGCATTAGAGGTAATTCATCAAGATCCTCTCTGGCACAGTCGAAGATTGTAGCGACAGTTTCTCGCGGCGTAGAGGAGCGTCTCTCGATGTTATTTTCCGACCATTCCGAAGCCGCTGATTCTGGAAACGGTGCATGGAACATGAATAGTATTGTGTTAGAGTTCTGGTTTACAGCTTACATACAAAGTAAAGTTAAATATTCTGTATTAACAACGTAAGAGCGCTATGGAGAAGAGGCCTATGTCCTAGAATGGGTCAACGTGAGCTGAGCATGTTGATGATGATTTGTTTCAACTTATCGGGAGCCTACTGGATTGTTTCTTTGAATACATAAACATAGGTATGATAGACCAGTATTCTCTTAATAGTTGACAAGATATTGGGTTTCTGGACCGAAACTGTAGAAACATACTGACTTCTACTTCGTCATCGGCACACGCGGACTATCGTAAATTTGAACGCCACTTGTTCTTCCAAACAAAACTTGTCTGTCCTACTGTTCTTCCCTCGTGTGAAACAGGCATAACGGGAAACTATATCTTTACGAACTGTCCGAAACCACAATGTATCTTTAATCTCGATTATGTTTTGATACAATCGACTTTATTTTTTCAAGGGAAAATTAATAAGTCCTTAAATTATAATAACTTGTTTTTTTATTATTATTTATTAATTAACATTTATTAATTAATATACAAGCATATAATAGTGTTAGTAAACTGTCAGTTAGTACTGACCCCGCGAACTTCGTACCGGCTTTACAGTCAATGATGAGTGAGCTTTTCAATTGCGAAAGATGTTGATTGATTGATTTGATTTTCAAAGGTCTTTATTAACATTATGAATACATATATCAAACTATTGGCATTATTGTAACATTGAGAATGGTTACAACAGTTAACTGTTTTTTTTGGCCTTTACTAAATGTATAAAATAAAAAATCTGTGCGAGTTGGACTCGCGCACGAAAGGTTCCGTACCGTGAATAGTTTGGATTTAATATAGCAAAATGTTGTTTACAAAGTAATTGGTGCGGCTACTGTCATACTCCATGTACGTAACCAGGTGCATTTATAAGTTTGTATGTGGTTTACAGATAAATAAAAAAGCTTGGCTATTCCGGGTAGGATTTCCTGTAATCTTTGTCTTGTCTTAACTTCTATATTCTGCATTTTCTTCATCATTTTGGACTCAGTAGTTTCGGAGATAATGGGAGGGTAATGGTCATTTCTTGCACTTTTTTGATCATAACTTCTGAAGTTATGAAAACTAAATATTTTTTTTTTAAAGTATAAAAAGCATGAATTATTACGGTGTTTTTTTTTTTATTACGGTCATTTTACCCCCTCCACTTTTTTGTAGGCAATATTTTTTTCATATTAGACTTGCATTATGCTGCGGTTATCAGGATAAATATTTTGCAGAAGATTTCAAGACTCTCTCTTATAGTTCCTGAGAAAAGTGCCTGTGACAGACGGATGGACACGCGAGTGATCCTATAAGGTATATGGGTTACTCTTTTAACTTTATAGGTACGGAATGCTAAAAACTATGTTCACTTTGTGCAGTGTACATATTATTACATAAAACAATTACATTGATATCCAGTGACATTTAATCATTGAAGTCGGGACTGTGTCGAGTCAAAAACTGGTGGCTTTTTAACAAAAACGCGGGTCATTCGACAAAAATTTGCGTAGATATTTTCTGCATATTTTTTCAATTCAGCTATTCGGGGCGGGGAAGATTCCAACATATAAGAGATATTTAAAATCTGTCCAGCCGTTCTTGTGTTATAAATGGTCTAACTAACCCGACTTTGTTTTATATATTTATATCGAGGGCTGCAAGGCAAAACCCGAGTCGAGTTTTGGTCAAAATCGCGTTATCCTACTTACCGTTATGTACTTTTCACGTTCTTTCTGAAGGTAAAACCCGATATTTTATAGTCGTTCTAGACCGAATTAGGGATAATACAAAAACCCAATAATAACATAAACTCAACATAATTTTCTTTACTATAATCCTATAAGTCATGTTAACTCATGATGTAGTAGGAGTTAAAAGAAACATTTTGATCTGTATTTCGAGCGAAAATCAGTTAATTCGATTTGATTCAGAAATGAAAAAATATGTAGTTTTTTTTGGGTAAAACCCAAAAGGTCGGTACCTTTTTGTGTTTTTTCAGATATACACAGTCAGGTCATAAGTTCTGTCACACAATAAAAACTTTTAAATTTAGAACGCTGGCCACAAAAAAGTTTATTGAATTCGAATTTCGAATTTTTCATGAAAATAAAAATGTGTACTTTTTAGAATTTTCCTCATTTTTAAATATGGAGTGGACACTTAAAGAAGACCGTGTCGCAGTTATTGCGTTAAATCGTTGCGGTTACGCGCCAATTCAGATTTTCGACTTACTGAAAATTTTTAATATAACCAAAAGATTCGTTTATCGTACCATAAAACGAAACAATGAAGACTCTAGTGTAGATGACAGATCAAGAAGTGGTCGCCCTCGCTCTGTTAGGACTCCAGCAGTGATAAAAGCTGTGAAGGCGCGAATTCAAAGAAATTCCATACGTAAGCAGAAACTGTTGGCCCTTCAGATGGGGTTAAGCAGGATCACGGTGAAAAGGGTGTTAAATGAAGACTTAGGGCTTAGGGCATATCGAAGAAAAACAGGACATCGTTTGGACGCTCATTTAATGGACCTGAGACTGAAGAGATGCCGCGCTTTGTTGAAGCGGTACGCGGGAAAAAAGCATCGGGAAATTCTTTTTTCGGATGAAAAAATTTTCACCGTGGAAGAGAGCTACAACAAACAAAATGATAAGGTGTACGCACACAGCAGTGAAGAAGCGAGCAACCGTATTCCGCGTGTCCAACGAGGTCATTTTCCATCCTCGCTCATGGTTTGGTTGGGAGTCTCTTATTGGGGCTTAACTGAGGTACATTTTTGTGAGAAAGGCGTAAAAACGAATGCAGTTGTGTATCAAAATACAGTCCTCAAGAACCTTGTGGAACCTGTTTCTCATACCATGTTTAATAACAGGCACTGGGTAATCCAACAAGATTCTGCGCCAGCTCATAGAGCTTAAAGCACACAAGACTGGCTGGCGGCGCGTGAAATCGACTTCATCCGGCACGAAGACTGGCCCTCCTCCAGTCCAGATTTTAGTCCGTTAGATTACAAGATATGGCAACAATTGGAGGAAAAGGCCTGCTCAAAGCCTCATCCTGATTTGGAGTCACTCAAGGCATCCTTGATTAAGGCAGCCGCCGATATTGACATGGACCTCGTTCGTGCTGCGATAGACGACTGGCCGCGCAGAATAAAGGCCTGTATTCAAAATCGCGGGGGTAATTTTGAATAAACTTTATTACCATAAGAATCTATGTTTTATTAAGTTCATTTTGCTATATAAATGTTTACATAAATAATAAACATGTCTAAATTATTTCATATTGCACATGTGACAGAACTTATGACCTGACTATGTATAATATGTTTAGAAAATGTCAAAAGTATAACCATAAATTTACTAACTACCTGATGAGACTGCCACGCAGGATAATAACAATACTAACAAACCTAATATCAGGCCAATGTACACTAAACAAACACTTGAAAATTACAGATGCAACAGACAGCTCCCTATATGGAGGGTGTATGGAAGTGAATGAAACAATAGAGCACATGCCTCTGGTTCATCCACAATAGAAACCTGGATGGCTCTCCTGGGTGATACAACAACCACCCACCAGCTCCAAGAACACCCAGGCCTCCTACTCCAGTTGGTGCAGGAGTTGGGATGGCTGCACTAGATGTCCAGGCAAACGGGACATGCACAAAGGCCCCGCTCAAGTGCTCAAGGTGCAGGCACTACACCGCTTTTAACAATAATAGATGAATAGAAATAAATACCCACTGATGAGAGGTTACATAAATTTTACTTTAAAACAATTACAAAATTACAAAGTTTTACTCAATACAACCAAGTTATTCTTGGTTCAGAAAATCAAAAATACATGATTACATAATATGTATGTGTTTTTACCTGGGTTGAGGTCATCCTCCTCCTTTACCCGCATCAACAGATGTTCCATCCCATTCTCGTCATCATTGTCAGCTGTCATTGCCTGCAGCTCCTCATCTCTCGGAGCAATGTTCACCAAGTGAGTGAAGTAAGTCTGCAGCCGCCGCGGGCGACACACCGAACTCCGTAGCAGCTCATTGAGATCCTGTCAATACAAATTATTACAACACAATGACAATCAACCGCAGAATTCATTCATTATTACATAATTTAACTAATACCCTCCTAAATAACTCAAGCTTAGAAATAACCGGGCAATTTGCACCCGAATTTAGACTCGTGAAAGTTAACAATTCTTACAAAGGTTAGCATTCTCTACTTTACCAATACCTCTGGAGTATTTTAAATTGCCATTTTAGCAATTTAAAATTCATTTAAAGAATATGCTTTAAATAAAAAGGGATAACTTGATAACCAGGATAACATGAAGATAACATGAATAACTCTAATCATTGTCATGCTGTTAATCTAACTAAATGTGTCATGTCAACAAAAAATAGCAACAACCCAATTCCATCTTTATTTCCAGTAAGAGTGATGGTAAATAGTACCTCTTTCTCACACATAAGTAGCATTGGCTGCAGCAGTCTGTACGAGTCTTGCACTTGCTCTCTGAAGCGCACCAATCTCTTCAAGTAAGCCACACACTCCCAGCAGAGTCTCGGAGACTGTAATACAGGTACAACTAGCTCCAACTGAAACAACATCACATACATAACATGTCTTGCATTAGATGAATAACACCAATTACCGGTAAATAAATAACTATAAATTGAACAATCTCAACACAAGAATGAAATATTGCAACTATAATTAAGTTCACTTGTTTGCTATTTAGGCTGATAGCTTTTGTACCGCAGATCCAAGTTTAATAAAATATATCTAAAAACTAAGGCAGGTAAGTCTACTACCATTAACAGCAAACCACATCAAATTCAACCTCCTGTTTGAACACTCGGCTTCCACAGAAAGACATATAGACACACCAACCGACAAACACTTAAAACATATACCGTCTTAATACAAAAAATAATAAAAACACAGTATGATCACTTGTTTAGCAAAATCATCATCTATCAGTAAACAAATGGTTAGCAAGCTTCTAAATTTCGTTACCACAAAAAAGTGTTTAGTGAGTATCTTACTAAAAAACGGCTAGATCATTCAGTTGATTTCGTTCGTTCATCAACTAGCCTCAAAGGACTGAATTTCCAGGGCCGTACAACACAATATGAAAAAATATTTAAAAAAACGTTCATAGTTTCATTTTACGCGAATAACATAAGAATGAATACATAATTTGATGGAAAATTGTATGCTCAATGTAATTCCTAACTTAGTAATAGAACATGGTAAGGTAAAGTAGTGGTAAATCCTTATTTTTGTGTAGGAAACCGTTCACTTTAGTACTTTTATCAAACGCGACTAAAAAATAAGCAGCGAAACGGAACGGAACGACACACGGAACTGTCACTGATAGTTCGTCAGACAATTTGTTTGTTTAGGTTCGGGATATTATTATTTATTCCTTGCTCAGGAAAGGAAATTCTTGGATCATACTGCCCGCCCTGCAAGTTTACCCTGGGTAGTGATGACGATCAACAAACAACACCTAATTTTCCAGGATTTCGAAACAGAAAAGGTAAGAAATCTTTATAATCATTTTCACCACACATCAACCCACTTCTGGGCATAGGCCTCTTGGTTGGTGAGTCAAGTCGATCAAAGACAAGTCTCTTCTATCGCGCCAGTCTCCAAAGTTCTTTGCCAACTGCATGCAGAAAGATGTTGACTTGATAATATCGTCGGATAATGCCCACTGGATGGCCCTATCTTTCCCCTTGTATTGTCTATCGCTACGGTCCACTGTCCGTCATCCCCTCTAACCAAGTGTCGAGTCCACCTCTACCTTAGCATTTTGGTATAATGTAATTGAAATCCTGTCTTTTCAGCACCAGCAAAGCCGCCATACATACTTGAATCAAATATGGAAATAAAAACCCACAAATGTGATAGAAGATGAACATGAATTGTGGTGTAAACATTAATCCCTCAGATAGAAACATAATAATGGAGATAGAAAATCTTTCAAGGAATTGGCGATATTAATGAAATTGTTAATAAACAAATTAAAAATGTTGATATCAAAATGTGGTGTTATTACTGCTTCACTTTATTTCCTTTCATTCCAGGGGTCCTTAATGAATAAAGCCAGCTTTTCACTATGGGATATAATCTAATATAAATTACATCTCAAGATGTAAAATAAATATTGCTGAACGGGCACTAGAAAGACTGGCAAGCAATATTTATTTCCCAACTTGAGAAGTTAAGCTTGGTTTACCCGAGGCCAGTGCTGGCTGGCTTGGTGTTGGCCTTGTAAAAACCTTGTATTGGCCTAATAAAATCAAGCCAATCCAGAGCTGTCTGCGTGTGCTGGGGTGAATAGAGTACCCATCTAGCTAGATTGACATGAGGCCAGTACTGGCTACCAGTCTCACTGGCACCGGCGCCATTGTCTTCGTGTATCTGCCTGCATCTTCATACATAATTCATTACATCCCATAGTGAATAGCCGGCTTATCTCCTTCACAAACTGGCCTAACTCCTGTACCAACTTCAGCTTGAGCGACCACCCTGGATGGTTGAGTAGATCTCAGGCAGATGAAACTACTCCCAAGATTGCTGTGGCTTGCGGCTAGTATGGTTTTTATAGTGGATGGACACACCGGTAGCAGATGTACAAATTTCATCCCATAGTATAAGTAAGTTAAGAGCGCTGGGCGACGTTAGCAGGAATTACTGTGCATAGGTACAGCTATTGAAAAGTGACTACGCGCATTCAAGGCCACCGCTCATAACATGTCGCGCGACGTATACACTGTCTCCCAGTAGCCCACCATAAATTTCATCATTGGATGATATATAGCTTTATGCTTTTTCGATACGGGGTGGCAGAGGCACAGTTGTGCCCACTTTTAGATAATTAAGTCCATTTTGCATGACAGGGGGATAGCCCATCGCAGCCACTAAGGAGGTTTCCCCACGATGTCCTATGGAGATATGAAGGTTTCCTCACGATAAAACTTGGACTTTAATGGAGTGAAAACCGCTTTTTCGTAAACAAAACCAACACAGCAGAACAGCTGGTCAATAATTCCGCCATCTTGACAAACAAGACACTCACTAAACAAGCTTTCTCGGTTGCCTAAATTGATCACATAATATAAGCCATGCCTATCCCTGCTAAGACGCTAAAATCAGTTTTGTGGTAACGATTTTTATAATCATGTGTTAAACAATGGTTAAAGTTTTTTGTGGTAAGACTGATAAGACCCATCTCTTGGTGGTTCGGAATAAAAATGAAACAAATTAAGCAAAGGTATGTTTAGAACTGACCTGCGTCTCAGTGAGGATGTTTATGTAGTACTGCTTCAGTATGTTGTCGTCAAGCATCTGTATAGTGGGAGTCGCACACAAACAAGCCATGCACATTTGATGCACATAGTGAGAGTCCACTTCCACAAATCCATAATCCACAATTTCCTCTTTGACATCTTCAGCTGACTGATTATCTTCCATCTCACAAACACGAAGTACTTGTACTTGTTGTGAGTATAAGAGACAGTAAACAAACTTCTCAAACTTGTCACTTTGGATTATCATCAGTTTCGATTATCGCCGCAAGCAAAGGATTACTTGCCTCAATATCATTCACACGCGAAGTTCTACGGAGGCAGCACATTAGTTAATGACAGGTAAGGTACATGGAGTACCATACAGAGTGGATGATTGTGAATCAGAATAGACAATAACAGAAAACTTGTTGAATAATATATAGATAAGCTCAGACAACAATGGTCTTTCCGTTTTCTTCTCCATAAACTTTTCCCTTCACAGGGCGTCAGTCAAGCAAGCAAGACGTCACGCACGGACGAGTTGAAGACGTCGCGTTCCGAGTCACGTCAACAAAGCCATCATCGCTCACGTGACGTCACGACCATCATGCCCGTTCCGAGTGGGAAATAGGGACCATCATAGATATACATTCGGAATGCTTTAAACGCGACGGTAGACGTTGACACTGACAGATGACACTATTATAACCCAACTTTTGTTATTTATTGATGTTCTTGTCATTTCGAGTCGTAGTTTTTATATTAGATTTGTTTTGGGTGAATAACAGTAAGAAAATAAACAATTATTCCGCCAGGAGTCGCTGCTGGTTGCTATTCTTAGTTTGATTGTCAGATGTCAACGTGACAGCTGTCACTTTTGATGGGTCGCTCACAGTGCTGACGCTCAGACCGCAGTGCCGCCAGATTCACTGTAATTACAGCAGATTAACTGTTATTTTAAACTCTTTACTGCATACTGTAATAATAAAATACAGTGTAGGGATCTACTGTATTCGTTCGTAGACTGTATTTTTTCTTGACAATATTTATCAATAACAATGCGTGAACGAAATTTAACTAGAATTTTTAGTTATTCGCCCATTGGCTGCTTTGAAGAAAAATTAAAATGACCATAGAACGTAACAATATTAAATGCCGATCGAAATACGAGCTCGTGACGCGCATTTAATTTTGTTACGTTCTATGGTAACTCGTGTGCTCGTGCTAAAGTAAGTGAAATTGACGCATGAGCCTATCTAGGGAATTCAGAGACGAGCGCGTGCACGCGTCACAGGCACAGGCTAACAAAAAGTTGTCGTCTCTCTCTGACAAAGGATGAATAAGTATCTTCCTTTCATTTCATTCATCCATTACATTTATTTCAGTTTGTTTCTACTTGAATTGAAAACTAAAGAGTAACTTAGATTAAGTTAGTAAGTTAGATACACAGCAGATTAGATTTGGGATTATAGGTCTTAGATATTATTAATGTGAGAATAATTGTAAGAAATGAGTTCAAGCAGTGATAAAGGGGTTTCTTTGCCTCATTCGAACGCTGAGTGTATAAATAAATAATATTGTTCAGGCTTCTCGGCACCTAATGACCTCGTAGGGGCCCATCAGCTACGAGGTAGCGTAGCGATCAGTTGCCAAGAAGTGTGAACGTCGGCGATTCACCGAGCTAAATAATTGGGTTCGATCTAACCTGGTCTGTGCTTCGGTCCCGTCAACCTCCTGTCTCTCTGCAAGGCCCGGGTGCACCCTAGGCTCTTCTTGGTAGACAGGTTCTTCAGCCAACCTCCTGTGTGACTGGCGGGCCAGCTTCAACGAGCACAGTGTTCCAACACAGGTTATGTTACGTGGTGAAAAACCAATCGGCCACGTAAATGCGAACTTTATCTGGTTCGGGGAACCACAACACACTCAGCTATATAGACAATCCTGAGGGCACCCCGAATACATTCCAGATGGACTGCGATTTAATTTCAATACCCTAACCAAAGCGCGTTTACATTGCGAGGGCTTTCGTCTGTCAGTTGTCAAAACTGCCAGGTTGGCAGCAACGTCAAATTCAAAATGGCCGTTCCGAAACCATCGATCGAATATCGATTTGGAATCGAACAATCACCCGCCCGGACAGGCACCCACCTGTTCCCTAATCTACGGGCAGCCGAGACAACGTTGCTACCGCTCGTTTTAGAACCGAGCCTCCTACTAGAACCTCTGCAGACCGGGGGGTCCCGTCCTTGCCAGGGAACAAGTTAACAATGCGCCCCCTGCGCCAACGTAGTGGCGGTAGGTTAGCATCCTTAACCAGAACGAGGTCACCAACACTAGGGGGGCTGGTTTTGTCAGTCCACTTAAGGCGCTGTTGTAAGATATGCAGATACTCGAGCGACCAACGCTTCCAGAAATTCTGAGTAAACTGCTGCAACATCTGATACCTTGACAACCGATACAATTTCACTCCCTCGAAGGGGTGCTCGGGCAACGCGTTAAGTGGCTGTCCTATCAAGAAATGGCCTGGGGTCAGAGCCTCCAGGTCATTTGGATCCGAGCTGAGCGGACACAACGGTCGCGAATTGAGAACGGCCTCGATCTTACAAAACAATGTCGCGAGCTCCTCAAAAGTCAGCGCGGTCTGACCTACTATACGCCCCAAGTGCGTCTTAGCTGACTTAACTACGGCCTCAAAAATCCCACCCCAGTGGGGGCAACTCGGTGGGCTGAAGGTCCATTGTATACCCCGACGGGAGAGGGCCGTTCCAATATCCACTTTATTTACATTCAAAAAGTTGACTATCTCTCGTAAGTATCGTTCCGCACCGACGTAGTTAGTGCCGTTATCAGAGCGGATCAAAGTTGGAAGTCCCCTTCGAGAAACAAACCTATCCAAACAAGCAATGAAAGCCTCTGTCGAGAGATCAGCAACGAGCTCGAGATGTACCGCCTTGGTGGATAAACAAACAAACACACATAGGTACGCCTTGTATTGCTTAGCGGTACGCAATCGTGAACTCTTCACCATAAACGGTCCGGCAGAATCCGTACCAACACCTGAAAACGGTCTGACCTCATTCACACGATCAGGGGGCAAGTCCCCCATGAGAGGTTGCATCGTGGCAGCCTTAAGTCGATAACAAGGCATGCACCGAAACACGATGTTCCGTATGACACGGCGGGCAGATAAGATCCAAAACTCCCGCTGGAGCGTGGCCAACAACGCGTTACAGCCGGCATGCGCGTTTTTAATATGACGATCAGTCACCAACAATTCAACTAACTGTCCCCCCTTGGGGAGCAGAAGTGGGTGACGAGCCGAATACGACAGATTCGCATTGCGCAATCTTCCTCCTACCCGAAGTAACCCGGTCGAATCAACAAAGGGGTTGAGACGCGCGACGGCTCCCTTCAATTTCGAACGTCCACTTCGTATAATCTCCAATTCTGCCCCAAACTTCGAGGACTGTACCAACCGGACCAAATTCAATAGCGACTCGTTTCGCTCTGCCGGAGTCAGAATAGGGTTCAACGTTCGCTGATCGCGAGGAGTACGACAATTTCGAGCGAATCTCCTAATCCAAGTGGACACGTTTATCAACTTGTCAAGTGAGCTATACCGGTCCAGCAGAAACCCGGCGTCAGGGTCCTCAGCCTTCTGGGTAACATGCACGGCCGCTCTGGGGCCATGATCCGAAGATACTACTACATGGCTGTGGGGCCAGTCCGATTCTCTCCTGGCAAGCCAGGGTGGTCCCCACCACAAATGGTGTCTAACGAGTTCAGGAGCCCGACATCCCCTGGATGCACAATCAGACGGGTTCAATTCTCCTGGTACATGTCTCCAGGTCAGTGGGACCTCAGACGACACAATCTGGGAGACACGGTTCGCAACAAAAACCTCTAAGTTATGGACCGAAGCCTTCAGCCAGCACAAAACAATCTGGCTGTCCGTCCACGCGTACACCGTATCCTCCAAAACCACTGACCCACGCAACACTGTTAGAGTGTGATTCAAAAGTTTGGTCAAAAGAGCAGCCCCGGACAGTTCCAGTTTTGGAATCGTCATCCTTGTCCGAATAGGCGCTACCTTGCTTTTTGCCAAAACCAAACGCATGTCGACCTCCCCGGTGGAGGTGACGGTTCGCAAATAAACCGCTGCCGCAAACCCTCGTTCAGAGGCATCACAAAACCCGTGAAGGGTTGCCCTGTAATCCCCAGCAGGGACCAATTTTATCGGCAGCGATACATTATTTATATTGAGGCCCAAACATTTTGCTAAATCATTCGATACAATGCAGCCCTGAGCTCCAGAATCTAATAGGGCGCGAACGTATGTTGGGTTGCCCGCCAAATCCCAAACAAGCACAGAGGCGATCGGTAACACCACCGTCTCCGGTTGGGGGGCAACAAATGGTTGGGCCGCAAATTCCTAGCGAGGACCCCCGGGGCCCCACTCTGCCTGTAACCGATCAGGTATGCAGCTATACGCCAGAGGGTCCCATTGTACAAATGGCCCACGCGCCGGTTCCATTCCCAACCTACGATTCCCCGTAAAGGGGGGTGGGCGTGAATTCAACCGTGGCCGCTCCATGAGCGTGGGGGACATCACATGTGACCGACGAGGACGAGGCGACGAGCGGGGCGACAACTGAGGCGGCGTCCGAACCGCACCCGCATAGCTCGAAGGTGTCCCATGCCACCCGCCCGTTACGGTCTGCTCAACACACCCAATGTCCCGCTGGGTCGGATGCTGAGTCGCAACCGAAAACTCAAGGCCCCCCATGTAATGGTCCTGAGTGCGGCCCTGTACCCTAGTACTGCCCTGGGCACGTGGGGACGTTGGCCCCTGAGTTGCGCTCCGAGTCGCAAACGAATTCTCAGGGCCCCATGCCGTGTCACCCTGGGTACGGCCCTGTGGACGTGGGGACGTTGGCCCCTGAGTTGCGCTCCGAGTCGCAAACGAATTCTCAGGGCCCCATGCCGTGTCACCCTGGATACGGCCCTGTGGAGGCTGTTGGCCGGACCGGTTCATGCACAACAGATTGTTGTGGGCCACACCACAATATCCGCACATTTTTGTGCGCGTGCAGTCCCTAGCCATGTGTGGCCCGAGGCACAGGAAACACCAGCTCCGCTGCTTGGCCATCCGGCGCCGTCCCTGAACCCTAAGTTCCCCGAACTTATTGCAATTGGCCACAGCATGGCCAATCTGCCTACAACATGGGCAGGTCTCACCATGTGGGGTCAATTCACTCACAGTCCCATACGACTGCCGGTTGGTGCGGTCCTTCCTCGTCGGAGGGCCCCTACTCACAGCGCTCCCGGCAGCTCTCTGTGGCTCCGTAGGATGGGTGACCGTCAACCCCAAATTCTCTGCCCGTCGAGCCTCCTCTTCCAAGAATCCGACCAAGTCGGAGAAGGCGGGCAGGTCCTCGGCCGACCTCCCGTGAGACTGTTCGAAACGAGTCTGCACGTCAGCGGGTAGGCGGGAAAGTACAATGTACAACAGTAGGTACGACCATTCACCAACTGGAAGTCAAAGATTCTCTAGAGCCTTGGTGACGGACAACAATGGGTTCAAAACCTCCGTCTGTATGGCCCCGACCTTGTTCACAACCGGGATACTAAACAAACGGTTCAGTTGGGCATCGGCCAACCTCCGTTTGTTATGGTAACGTCTGACCAACAATTGTCTGGCCGTTTCATAGTTACCCTCCGTAACTGTCAAATGAGCGACCAGCTCCCTAGGCTCACCCCTCAATGCTGCCACCAGCTGAGCCATCTTGACAGACTTGGTAATGTCCGATCGCATGTGCACCAAACTGTCGAACAGATTGATGAAGCTCATCCATTCACCGGACACTCCGTCAAAAGTAGGCATAGTTATGGCAGGTAACCTGGACCCTGAACCCTGAAGCGGCAGAGGTGCTTCAATGTCACCACCATGGCTGGACTCGCACTGTCTACGTATGTCCGCAGCCTTCTGCGTGATAGCATCTGCCATCTCCATAC
This sequence comes from Argyresthia goedartella, assembly GCA_949825045.1. Classification (NCBI taxonomy): domain Eukaryota; kingdom Metazoa; phylum Arthropoda; class Insecta; order Lepidoptera; family Argyresthiidae; genus Argyresthia; species Argyresthia goedartella. The sequence goes on along the minus strand of OX463832.1, from coordinate 6,848,358 downwards.
ATTGGTCGACATCCCCTATCAACCGTGACAGCCTGTCAGGTGCACAACCATCAACTGATTCCGCCTGCGCGGACAATTCGAGCACCCTATTGTAACGTTCCTTAACGTCCATAGACCGCTCCAATACCACATCATGCCTATCTAAACGGTCTATCAGACCGTGTGCGGAGGAAAACCATCTGAGTTCCTTAGAAACACCCTTCTGGATTTCAGATAACGACATGATCGGAACGATACTTACTCACAATTTGCAGTAACTCAATTATATTGGACCCTCCAGTCTACAACCCAAACGAGGGAACCCTAAACCACAACTTAAACAATGTTGTTTTCCTTAAACAATAGGAACCGAGTTTTATATCTATATAAATTCTGTAAATACAATTTAGTTTCCCTTTATCATTATAACACACACAGATAGTCAATATTAGTTCAAGTTATAAATTGCTATAACTGAAAACAATGTAATAGCCTGCTATCAATAGATGTAACTACCTATGTTAACCAAAACATTCCTTGAATAGCATTACTAGACCACTAATAGATTGACTAACTGGTAATTCAATGCAAATTTCAATTCAATATCTGTCTGTCTACTACCAGCAATAGACCTATAGCTTACAATACTACCAATCTATGTGGATACAGGAACAACCAAGTTACTTAACCGCCTATACCTACAGATTGATAGTCCCAAATCCTGCCTTCCTGGAGCCCTTGACGGCTGCAAATCTCAGGAAACCACGCTCTGCTACCAAAATGTTCAGGCTTCTCGGCACCTAATGACCTCGTAGGGGCCCATCAGCTACGAGGTAGCGTAGCGATCAGTTGCCAAGAAGTGTGAACGTCGGCGATTCACCGAGCTAAATAATTGGGTTCGATCTAACCTGGTCTGTGCTTCGGTCCCGTCAACCTCCTGTCTCTCTGCAAGGCCCGGGTGCACCCTAGGCTCTTCTTGGTAGACAGGTTCTTCAGCCAACCTCCTGTGTGACTGGCGGGCCAGCTTCAACGAGCACAGTGTTCCAACACAGGTTATGTTACGTGGTGAAAAACCAAGGCCACGTAAATGCGAACTTTATCTGGTTCGGGGAACTACAACACACTCAGCTATATAGACAATACTGACGGAACCCCGAATACATTCCAGATGGACTGCGATTTAATTTCAACACCCTAACCAAAGCGCGTTTACATTGCGAGGGCTTTCGTCTGTCAGTTGTCAAAACTGCCAGGTTGGCAGCAACGTCAAATTCAAAATGGCCGTTCCGAAACCATCGATCGAATATCGATTTGGAATCGAACAAATATAAAAACCTAGCAGAGGAACTGTCTAATCACAAGTACCGTTAAAGGAAACATATTAACTCAGCAAGCAATTCGTAGAAACTCCAAAAATTGTGTTAATTTTAACCCTAACAAAGAAATGATTTCGCGAATGACTGCTAAAATTTACGAAAAACATGAAGAAATAGTTTTAGAAGAATAATAAAGAAGAATAAATTATTAAAACTATTTGTTTTTCTTTCAATATTTAATCAAAGTTTTGCTGTAATTTTACTGTATTTCAGAATTGATATTTGCTGTTTTTTTTTGGATTTCCTGTATTTTTTAACTGGCAACACTGTAATTTCACTAATGTAATAGACTTCTCGGCGGGCTTTTGAAAGAAGAGGGCGCGAATTTCGAAACTCTGAAAAACTTTTTTCCGAAATTAATTTAATTGTGATTAATTGTGTTGGAAATAACTACTATTACGATAGTTTTTCAAAATGACGCTCCCAGGGGCGGAGCCCCCTGGGACGCTGCAGGGACCTAAAAAAAGAAGAATTGTAGAGACAGATTCAAACGAATCTTCCAGTGAAGGGGACGCATCAAATAGTGCAAAACTAAGTGATGAATGTTATCCACCTTACATCAAGCCCGGGTATGTTCGGCTTTTCCCGGAGAACGCAGACCCTGCTGCGCTGACGGTCTTTGTAGAGAGCAGCAAATGCGAGAACATCGGCAACAGAAATCCACTTTATCTAGCCAGTCTGATCAGGAATGATATCAAAGGCGTGTCTGATATAAAACGCATTTCAGCATTGCCCAGTACAACAATGCTAACAATTTCCTCCAGAATGAGGATTTCCTAAATAGACATGGCTTCAAAGCCTACATTCCGGCCAGAGCAATTGAGAAAATAGGAGTCCGCAGGTATGTTCCTACAAATATAAGCAACGAAGAGCTTTTCAAGAAACTCACTGCATCCGTCGAGATCATCGGGGTGAGAAGGTTCACCCGCAACGTCAATGGAGAGATCAAGCCTTACGAATCTGTAAGTGTGACTTTCCTATCTAATGTGCTGCCAGGCGCGGTTTACTTAGATATATTCAGATACCGCGTTCTTATAAATTTATCACAAACACTGTTAAAAAAATATAGTGATTAATAATATTGAAGTGAAACAAGGCTTAAAAGGGCTTGTACCCAGAGCCGTTAAAATAAATTAAAAAAAATAATAATAATGTAATATGGAAGCACTGAGCATGGGTGATATGGCACAACATGGCGGCGTTAATGATGTCATTCATGACGTCATATCAACCATTTTGAGCTCTCGTTGTCACGCTAACTCTTTCGGAACGACCTCGTAGACGCTATAATCGATTATGGTGCCATTCGGAACGTGCGGCGTGTTTTTTTAATATGTTTTCAAACAAAGGCGTCAGGACCGCCAGGCGAAAAAAGGTCGCAACGTAAAGATTAAGAGTTAGTGAAAAATGTCTTATCAGTGACTGAAATAGAACACCAAATTATCAAGGTGAGGCATCAAAACTATGTAAGAAAAACCAAGTAGGTACACTCTATTCACAGCCAAAGAAAATATATTCACAGCTATTTTACCACTGGCTTGCATCACCAAACAAAACACAGGAAGTTAGAGACAGAGCTATCTTTTCTCTCCCGTTACTTTTCTAAGCGAAAGAAGGAGGAGGACAAGAGACAAGAGTTTCGTTCATCTGAGATTGACGCACAATCCTTACTTCCTGTGTTTTGAAGACACATGTCCACAGACTATATAGGGATACTACGCACATGTCAGAGGTAAACTAACTGTGATCGGTCTGTAGGAAATCATGAAAGACAGCCAGCTAATTTTGTAAGTGCTTCAATAGTAACTGAAAGGGACGATTAATTTTTCACTCTAATACAGCTCTAATTATATTGGTCGCGTCGTGCCAGGCTTGGCAGACCTTCTTAACTTGGTACGATCCAGGGATGGAGTAGGGATGACGCCATCTCAAAAATGACGGGAAATGGTCCCTTTTCCTTACATACCCGTTAGCTTATTTTTTGAAAGCGGGGAACTTACGTAGTAAGTCATATACTCTTTGGCGAGGAATTATGACCTGAGTTTGGCAACCGGATATTGTTTTTTTGCTTTTTCCCATTTTTGTGACAGTTGTGCACTTCTAACGGCGAAGGTTTTTATTTCAATTTGTGTTACGGCCCTGGAAACTAGTCCTTTGAGACCAAATAGTTTCTGAAATAACTGTGCTGGAAGTACAGTCATTGAAGTCGCTTTACTTCACTACAACTGAAATAGTTAGATATTATTTAAAAAATATATTTGTACAAGGAAGTAAATTTTAGAGGACCTCCCCCCTAACTCTCAACTGTCGGAAACCAGGTGTTTTTTGTTATGAATTTCCAAAAATCACATTTTGAGGTTTTTTTATAGAATTTTTACAAAAAGCGCCCCGGTTTAGACTTAGGTTTAGACTAGGTTAGCAATTCTTTCAAGGGTCAATATGCATTCTCTACTACAACAAGATACCTCTGGAGATCTTGAAATTGCCTTTTGAGCAATTTAAAAACCACGTTTAAGCGACTTTGTCTAAAAAGGGATATTACAATGTTCAAGATTACTTAAATGACGGGACTGTACCAACACTACCCTAATAGTAGGTAGCCACGAGACTGCCTAGTAAATGGGGTGCCCTGACTCAGATTTAAAAATCTGTATTTCATAATAATCTTTATTTCAGGCAAGCGTCCATAATGGTAAATACATGTCAAAATAAATTAAATTAGATTAGATTTAAATTAAGTCATTAATACACCATATTAATTAAAATGTTTCATGAAATTATTAAACATAATTATGTTAGCTCACCGACCCACGCAAATTATGGACGAAGTAAATTCGACCAGAACCTGCGCAGGCCATGACTAACCTCATAAACCGTATTTACTATACTATTAGTCGTCAAACAATGCAAATTATGCCTAAAATTAGCCACCTGTGTCTTGTCACCTGTAAAATTAGCCAGCCGCGCCTCTGCGAACATTGTAGACGCGCTGCACCACCGCGGCAGGCGGAACAAGATGCGGTAAGCGACGTTATATTGCACCTTCAATCTGCGATAACTCTCTTACTTATAACTGCACCAGAGCTGAGGCTTGTACTTCGTTTGGCAGTTCCTCCTAAATAGAACAAGCTTTGAGTCACGCGAGCATTTACAGAATTTGCGCCCTATCATGTTGGCCCTGACGGCCATAGCTCGTCTCTCCCTGTCGCTCGTTACCCAGTGCCCGAGATACTTGAAGCTAGCAACCAATGCCAGAGAGTTTCCGTCAAGGGTTACAGGATGCGAGCATACTGTTTTTCCCCGTTCTGAGAACATCATAGCCACTGATTTCGTCGCGTTATTGACGAGCCCATGTGCATCCGCGTAATAAAACAGCCAAGTTTGCTATACTAGGTATACTTCGCGCCACGAATTGTGAGCGGTGGCCTTGAAAAGTAGTCACTTTTCAATACCTGTACATATGCGCAGTAATTCCCGCTAACGTCGCCCAGCGCTGTTAATTCGTGGTGCGAGGTTACACTGATTTATTTCACGTGCCATTTCATCCAACTTTACAATACGTTTTTGACATCTATCATGTATGGAGTCATCGAAAGAGTAAAAATTGCGTTCCATTACAGGCATAAAAAATAATATTTTGTTTTAGATATTATAAATCCAAAACAAGTTTCCGACAGTTAATACTAGGATAAAAGGTTCAAGAATATAGTCAACTATCCTCCTAAATATGTAACTCTAGTAATTAAAATCAGGTATCCGTGATCAAAACCCAAAATAGAAAGAGATGTAAAACAATGAGACCCTGTATCTCCGAAATAATACACTTCAAGGGTACTCGTGAATAATTGGCATAGTTCGCAGTTTCGTGGCAGGACAGGGGCATTGCCGTCGGCGACCGAAGGCTGAAAGACCTTCAGTTCGCCAACGACTTTTTTCTTTCATCGCTGGATATATCAGGATCAAAAACCACTTTCAACGAAGTTCTAATCATGTAAAAACGAGCGCGAGTCATGGCTGATGCTATAACTGTCTGTTTCCACTTGAGAGACCAATACATATCCAAGTAGTGGTGAATCATCCGACTCTGAACTGCTTGATTCACTTTAATCAAACCTTTGACGGCCTTCTGGTGGTTCTTGATGAGTTGGGTCTTGGTCGTCATCCTCGCCACTTAGCTGGACATCAGAATCCTCGAGTATCTCAAGAACTGCCGCCTCAGATATGACTATAAAAAAAAGAACACTTAACTAACTGCAAAGTTCCTATATTTAGTACACTACAATATAAGATTTGTAATTATAATCTGCGTGATTCCTGTATACAGGTTAAGCGCGTAATAAGTAACATAACGATGTATTTTTTTTAAATAAAGGCTTGTAATACTAAAAAAATAAGTACAAAACATAATTCGAGCATACTTTCATATGTAATATCACATAAACATACGATTCGACTGGATTTAACTTACGATTTCTCCCACCCGCGATGACACGTCTTAATCCGGAAGCCATTTTGCCACAAGTGACCTTCGAAAGAGCGACCAACTCACTTTCTACAGGATAAAAAGTTAACACTAGTTAACGAATTCGTTCGATGAATGTCGATATTTTGTTTCCACGATTTTTTTGTTTTCTATGTACTGCCCTTAGGACAGTTTCAGTGAGGAGGGGGTACTTTAAAAAAATGAGAGCTTAAAAGTAATACACGCAGAATACCGTTTTATGCAATTTGTGATTATTGATAAAACTATCATTCATCATAACGCCGCTACATCTTGACAGATGGATCAAGCAGCGTTTGTTTGAGAACGGCATCTTTGCTCGTGGCTAAACAAACCGATCCGTGAACTGCCCGCACATCATGCACGCGCGCTGGGAGTCCGCTGTGACAGGAGAGGCGGTCTCGCGGTTGTGCCTTATCGCTCGTTTTTCAGCTAGTGTGCGAAACTAGGTGTTGCCGTGGGTTTTACATCCCTCTGAGATGGTCTTTCTCCACCCATCGCGGTGAGATGCGAGACTCTCCCTTGAGTTGCGCTTAGTGAGAGATTGCCCGACGGTCGACCCCAAATAGAAGAACTTGACTACCACTTCCAAGGGCACACCTTCCAGCAAAACAGTCGGCTGGTAATTGTAACCCTGCGCTAGGATTACGGTCTTCTTTGCATTAATTGTCATGGAGAACAGAACAAGCGTTTGCAAATTTGTCCAAAAGAACTTGGGAGGTCTTAGGGGGTTTTCGCTAAAAACAGTCAGACTGTCAGCTAACAGGTCCTCACGGTTTCGACGGGACCTAAGGTGAGCGATGTTGAAGAAGAACCCATCTGCTCTTGTGTGTTGGTGAACTCCCTGCTGTGCGTCACCAAAAGCAGCATTCAGCAGCAGAGAGAAAAATATGCCGAACAATGTGGGGGCTAAGACACAGCCTTGGGGAACTCCTCTGCGCATTGCGAATGCATCAGACGCCTGACTATTAAATATACCTATATAAATTAAAGGGATAATTCAGTTCCCTTGAAAGGCGGCGGTGTTTTCTTTTTATTAAATTGTCATTCAAGTTATTGTCTGTTTCAAAAAATGCAAACAATTCCTGTTCAATTACCATTATTAACATAAAAAATAACTCAACACTCGCAAACACACAGCAGCAAAGCGTCTACTAAACTATCAACAGTTTATTAAAAGTAATTCTCCGAGCATTTTTAAAAAAAAGTGCTTTCTTTGACAGCGTGGCACGTTATGGTACAATTTAATGAGGAAAAAAAAGGTGAACTAAACTGCATGAAAACGCTGACGTAATAAGGGATTATACTGCCTTGCTTTTTAGAGGTCATGGAACGACTTAGCAATGCAGTCCAATTTATGCCTTAAACTGAATACATTTAAGAGTTCACAGTAGGTATCCAGCAACGTCGTAAAAATACGAAATACGTAAATGATCGGTATCGAGTATCGGCAACGTATGTGAATATTTACAGTATGAGTTAGTTAAAAAAAAATGCTTGTGGGTAACACATTTTTCAAAAGCTGGTTTCATTGCTGCCAACTTAACAGCGAAAGGAATCGAAAGCAGAAATGAACGCCAAAAGGTCTAAAGGCTTACTTATAAGAACTCGCTACCACCCGGCATAAAATGTGAATTAAAATATGGGCTTTAGCTAAGTATACCTATAGAGCACAACGCTCTATAAGTATAGAATAGAATAGAATAGAATGCAAATCAAATCAAAATCAAATCAAATCAAATCAAAAATCATTTATTTCCATAGGATGTTGTTACATCACTAAGATCCGTCATTACATTTTTTTGGGTGAGTTCACTAACACAATGGCGGAATCTGTGGAGAAGAGCTCACCGAAGAAACTCCACAGTCGTCGCATCTTTTGCGTTTCCTTTTTTAAGACCAATTTTTAATGCCATTTATTTACTGTATCAGCATAAACACATGAGAAAATAAGAATAAAACACAATAAAAATAAAAATAACACAATTAAAATCACAAACAAAATCTACAATAACATTAAAAAATTATATATGATTTCCAATTCATGTCTAATTTTTAAAGAAACCCACATTAAGTTGTGAGTTGTTTCACTGCTATGTGCACATGCTGCGACAGCAAAAGGGCTCAGACTCAGCGTAGTGTCACAGGAAAACCTGTGACGCTGGTTTTCAGTATAGGACCCAGAGAATAATTGAATTTAGACATGTCAATGTCACCAGGTGGCAAGTGTACTAAAATTAATAACCTAACACTAAACGTGTAAATAAAATAAATAAAATGTCATACGGAAAAAATAAAATAAAAAATAAGATGGAGATAATAAAATTGTATTGCGGATTAGTGAATAAATAGTTATATGGATTAAATTGTATTGAATAATAATGTCGTATTGAATGAATTACTAATGTCACAAAGAGTTGAAAGAGTTGAAAATTACGTACACAACGAAAAAGTAATTTGGTATACACATTGCGGTATCAGGTCAATTTTAGAGTGGTAGAACGCGGTACGCAGCACTTTGTCATGGTAGCTTCAGGTATTCTGCTTTTGTTGGAATAGTAACCTTTCTCGAATTAATTTTTTGAATCTATATTTTGATTGAAGTATACTTTACATTGTTGACATAACTCAGCAATCAGCTGCCGCTAACTTGCCACTCGATAGTTGACGTGGCGCGTACGACACGCTGCCATGAGAAATCAGAACTCAGATAATTTATTGTGGTATGTTGTTTAAATTAGTTGATAGGTACATAATATATTTGTTCTTACGTCCAGCCGTTAGGCATACAAAATTACATGCTAGGGAAATAAGTAAATATTGAGTTTTATAAATAGGCAATTCTCGTTACATTAATCAATTACAATGATGTCGCTGTGGGCACGCCGACCAACTGCATATTTGATGCGTGGTGCTTGTACAGCTAGCTAGTTGTTTGCTATCTGCCAGCGCGTAGACAGCGAGTTGTCTGCTAGCTGCCAGCGCATAGACAGTGAGATGCCGGCTAGCTAGTTGTCTGCTAGCTGCTAGCGCGTAGACAGCGAGATCCCTGCTGGCTAGTGTCTGCTAGCTGCCAGCGCGTATACAGCGAGATGCCTGCTAGCTAGTTGTCTGCTAGCTGCCAGCGGGTAGACAGTGAGATGCCTGCTAGCTGCCAGCGCGTAGTCGGCGAGATGCCTGCTAGCTAGTGTGCTAGCTGCCAGTGCATAGACAGTGAGATGCCTGCTAGCTGTCGGTGTAGACAGCGAGCTGTCACCTCCATTTGAGACGTTGTACGAGAGCGGTGTTGGAGTGAAGTAGTTTAAGTTAGCGATGACCTTAATCCGCACGACGCCACAGAACCCACATGTTCTGTAGTCCCATTGTAACTGTTCGGTGCGTGTGCACCAGATAGTTAGTATCTAGATGTATAACTTCAAAAGTTGAGTCCGTAATGAAAACCATTGAAATACATTGTAAATAGTTAAGAGCTTTAGACATTATACTCGTATACTCCGATCTTACCTCCTAACTATTCGATTAGTTTATAGGATCCCTAGTGTTCCCTAGAGAGGTACCTTACACGCGTTGAGCAGACAATAGGATCCACACATTACCAGGAGCAAGTCTACGAGTGCGAGATGATCCGGAAAGGTACCTACGCGTCACAAGCATGCAATCATATTTAAACGAATACTAAGTTAATACAACTCCCTAACAAGGGTAGACAGGGCTCATAGATAAACTAAAAAACCAATCACAGTGCATTTACAGGTAGAGTTTGGTCTTGACAGCGAATATTGCATAATTAAGCTTAACCTCATAGCACTATAATCATTTTCTGTTTGTTAACGTTAATTATTCGCCTGTAGTTCCGTTGTCCCCCTGGCCTCTGTCCCGATTATGTGGACAACGGAACCTCATATTTTTTCCGTGCCCTTGTCCCCATCGTAGTGATATAGCCAATGGAGACAACGGGATATTAAGATTTGACGTGCCGTTGGCCCCTTCGCAGTTTTACAGCTAATAGGGATAGCGGGATATTAAGATTTGACTTAATCATATTTATTTTAAAGCTTATTTATGCTAGAAAAGCTAAAGTAAAACAACTTATAGTTCAATTATAAAAGTTATATTTATGGGTTTATCAGAATCATTCATAGAATCAACAATATCACAGAATTTACAGATATCAAGGATCTTGCCTATCTTAAAACATAAAAAACACAACCTTAATTGTTAATGTTTTCAAAAAGTATCACAGTTATTATTTTTTACCAGATTCTTTAGGAAGAGATTCGTTGATCTGACCCTGACTCCCCACACCCCAGAAGAGGTGCGTGACAAGACCCTCGATAATACTAATATTACTTTTGTGAGTGACATCAGTATCGTTAGGGTAAAATTTTATCTTCAGAGGTGCGTATAAATGTGATTGGGAGTGAATATACTTGTAGGTAGGAACAATTTAAAATAAAAAACAAAATGATTTTGTGGTTAAATTTGATTAGATTGGAATATGAGACCAACGCAAGAGTTTTTATTATTATTTTATAAAGTACCGTTGTCTGTTTCACTACAATATAGCTAATGGGGATAACAGAACAGTTTTTAGGGTTCCGTACCCAACGGGTAAGAACGGTACCCTATTACTAAGACTTCGCTGTCCGTCCGTCTGTCACCAGGCTGTATCTCAAGAACCTAGCTAGCTAGAGAGTTGAAATTTTTACAGATTATGTATTTATGTTGCCGCTATAACAACAAATACTAAAAAACAGGATAAAAGAAATATTTAAGGGGGCTCCCATACAACAATTCTTTCAATACCACATACAAACTTATGGATGCACCTGGTTACGTACATGGAGTGTGAAAGTAACAGCACCAATAACTTTGTAAACAATATTTTGCTGTGTAAAATCCAAACTATTCACTCCACACCATCGCTTCCATTGAACGGTGGTACGGAACCCTTCGTGCGCGATTTAGACTTGCACTTGACCGGTTTTTAATTATTTTATTAAAGACTCATTTCCCCATTAAATGTGAACAGAGCAGACGGGGACAACGGGACTAAAAGTTAATAATTTCATTAAAGTTTCGTTGTCCCCCTTGAATGGGGACAAGGCCGATGGGGACAATGGGACAACAGGATTTGTTGTCTTAAATCCAACCTATTGACTTTTCACTAAAATTAAATAGCCTATGTGATTTTTGCGATCTCCATAAATCCAACAATACCTCATTTATCACATATAAAATCTATCAAGCTGTTTGGGGTTGTAGCTGTTTTTTTTAGAAGTTTCAGCCATTCTGTAAAATTTCCAAAAACTGAATCGACAAAAAATCTATTTAATTATCGAACCTGCTCACAAAAATTCACGACAATCAGTTGCAAAATGCGGCCTGTAAAGAAGAACATCCGGGCACACATCCGGACATACGAAAGCATTTTTGCCCAACCCTGAAACGGAGACGCTTCGCCGCTCGGTTACACTTTAACACTAATTTTTCTAATACCATAAGGATTCAAGGATTCGTTGATGAGAGTTGCCATCTCCTGCAGCTCACCCACAGACGACGTAAGAATTACGTGACCATCGGCGTATAAGAGGCATTTGAAAAGTAACTCTCCCATATGCACCCCACTCTTTCAAATAACTCAAACCACTATCCATGAAAAGATTAAACAGCCATAGGCCCCGTTGATGGCCCCTGACACGTGCACTGGAGTCGTCATAGAAGGATTTCAGCGCACGTATCAATTGGCTACCCACTCCACTCCTACTTTCCAAGGGGATCTTTCACCAATTTCCAAAACATCTTGTTGTTCGCCCGGGAGGAGCGAAGGACTCTTTCAAATAAAAAATGTTTTTTTCAGATCGGAACAGTAGTTTGGTTTTCTTGGAAACTATATTATATTAGGTTTTAGATATAAATAAACTAGGGAAATCTTCAATAAAAGGAATAAGCGCATTGATGACTTGAGTTTTATTTTTGACAGTAATTAGTTCATGGTATAATAGCGACATGTACAGTAATGGATGCATTCAATGTTGTGTTTAGAATATTGGCTACGGTCATATTTGCAACAGGTTTTGTAAAATTTTTAGAATATGTTACGAACAGTTGCAGGCTTTTGAAATGCACATAAACATAAAAAAAATATACAGGCACATACATTGCTTCTGACCCCACAGTAGGTGTGTGTCGTGGGAACCAGAAACAGCGACATCACACACACATAAATATCCAAGACCAGGGGTTTTTTCAATACTTGTTTTGACAGGCAGTTATGTTAATAATAAAGTTGTAAACATTAATAAGTCAGAGAAAAACTTAATAATACGATATACATGTACATTATAGTAGACTGGTACATAATGCCTAATTATGTACAGTAACATACACTAGTTTATCTACACACATATCATAAGCTCTCTTTGATGTGTTCAGGAACCGCATGATTGACTGGAATTGTGGCATTGAGTTGTTTAGCTTGTTCTGTAGTACCAACTCCACAGACAAAGTAGGGGCGGCACGCAGGCGGGCGTCGGCGTTCGAAATTTGACTGTCATAATATGTAGAAAATTTACACATTATGGTCATAACGTTCAATATTCAGATAAGAAATTAGTTTTTACAAAGTAGTTTAACATTAAGCTGATCGTAACGTGCGGTTTTTAGACGCTGTAAAGAGGGTTTATGATACGTGTGTAGAAAAATCATATTAATAACTATAAATTTAAAATTTGGTTCACTTCTTTCCTATTTAGGTTGATAACTTTTGAACCTCCAACTATACCAACTATAAAAATTGGATTCAAATCAGTCCACGTTAGACCGCTATTCCGTATTAAGCTGAGAACTTTCGAACTATTGAACCGATTTTAATAAAACATCTAAGATTTTTCACAGGGAAGTCTACTAGCATCGTTTACTGAAAACTGCATCAAAATTGACCACCACCACCTGCAGATATACAGATCCTACAGAGGCTTCATTAATAACACCTCACCTGGTGGTTGGGGGTAAAAAATGGAAGTCAATCTGTGTCTCAGTAATATTTTTTTATTTGTTTTTATTTGGCACACAAAACAGATTTTACAACTTAAAGTGCTTAAAATAAAAAGAACATAAATAACATGAGCAGTCGCAAATCCTCAAGATGCGCGCACAACATTTAATTATCAAGCTAGGTATATATTAAACAGTTTATTCTAAAATAAAAGATTTAATTTTAATTAAAAAAATAGTGGTACAGAACAAGTCAATGTTGTCTTAAAAGACATTAGCAAATTCGGTTAATCTGGCAATAGGGGCATGTTGACTAATATAAGTGCGAGATGTGGGTCGTGGAACACGGATTGAAAATTTGTTAAGGAAAGGAGAACAGTCTATTTTATTATTAACGAAGTTTTAAAAGGAAGAGAAGGTCGGAGCAAGTACAGCTCTGTTTAATTTGTTCTAATTTAAAGTACGACAGTCTTTCAGAATAAGATCGAACTTGTTTGCACTTGTTTTGTGAGTATGTTAGATGATATAACAAAACGTTTTTAGACTCGCTCTAATCTCTCACTGTGTACGTTGTACATCGGATTCCAGACAAAAAGACAATAATTGAACAATATTCTAGTGTACTGCGAACATAAGCATTATATAAAATTAACTACGTCTTAGGTTTTTTGAAAATTTTAGCTTTACGAAATACAAAACCAAATGCTTTGTTAGCTTTCTTAACAATATGATCAATATGATTATTACATTTACCATTCTTATCAATAATACATTCTTTCTGACTTGTGTGCAGAATCACCAAAATCCGTCCACCCGTTTGAGCGACTTTGCCACAGACCCCTCTTTTTCGTCGTCTCTGACTTGTACCGCATCACCAATATCCGTCCACCCATTTGAGCGCTAGGGTGCCACAGACAGACACACATCCTCACAATAATCTTCAACTTATAACAACCCTCTTTTTCGTCGTCTCTGACTTGTACCATATCACCAATATCCGTCTACCTGATTGAGCGCTAGGGTGCCACAGATAGAGACTCACACAGACAAACCCTCATACACACACATCCTCACACACACACAGACAGATAGACGCCTCAAACCTATAACAACACTCATATTTTTCGACGTATGGGGTTAAAAAGACTAAATATTGGGTGCTTACCTATGAAATTGGCGAAATTATCTTACAGATTCAGGAGTTTATAATTCGAGTAATTCAATAGCTATTTCCAGTTTTTTTTATTGTTTTAAAACTAATTTCAATATTTTACATCTACTTATTAAATTTTCTTTTAATTTTCAGTCTAATAACTAAAATGTTATCTTCAAAATAAGTGCCTCCTAAATGTCATCCATTTTCATGATAATATTAGTAATATTTTTTTACAGCTGACACTTTTAAAAAATTATATAAATTTTTCTGTTACCTAAATGTTGTCTCATTCATACACACAAAGTTTATAAAATTAGGATCTGTCATTCCTAAAAAAAATACAAAAATGTTTGTACTGAAAATTGAGTTAACTTCAATTTCTCCATACAAAACGCCAATTTCATATGTAAGGACCTAATATTTGGTTGACTTGTGTCCTTGTTAAGCGATTTTGATAAATCATAGCTAAGAACCATCGCCATAAAATATCCAATCCACCCTTGAGCTCTAGAGTGCCACAGACAGACAGACAGACACTTCAAACTTATGACACCCCTCTTTTGGTCGTCGGGGGTTAAAAAGAGCTTCGTGGTCTAGTGGGGTTCACGCTTGCTTCTTACGCTGACCATGTACCAATGTGATATGTAATTTATCTTGACTACAGTATACTGAAGTATGTTGTTGTTGTAATTATATTTATTGCAAGGATTACTGTACTGAATTCCGGAATGTCCAAGATGGCGGGCGCAGTACACAAAACGACTATCTTGAAATATATGTTGTGTCATTGTTTAAATTCTTCATCCAACTGGACAGGCAGATTCATGGTCTACCCCTGCTCAGCAATCGACTTTTCCCATCCTTAATTGGTTTGCTGGAAGAGATCTCTTATTAGAGATAAGCTCGCCTTTGTACACTATTTTTATGTAAGTCTTGTTGTCTATATATTAGTTGTGTGCAATACAGAAATTATGACAGGAAAATGTCTTCCGAACATTCAGCCAGTTATTTTTAATTTATTCGGTTTTTGTTACGCAAGAACCTTACAACATTTTCTAAACTTAGCGATAGCTGTAATGTTAACCTAAGAAATAATCACAGACTGTGTGCGCCCCGATTTAGACTCGCGAAGGTTAGCAATTCTTTCAACGGTCAGTGTATTCTCTACTATAATAAGATACCTCTGGAGATTTTGAAATTGCCATTTGAGCAATTTAAAAAGCATGTTAAAGCGACTTTGTCAAAAAAGGGATATTACAATGTTCAAGATTACTTAAATGACAGGACTGTATGGGGTTAATCTAAAGAAACATAGGCCTTGCTGTTAATAATTTTGTAATTATTTATTCCTGCTTATTAATCATAATAATTAAATCTTTCATATTTGTAATAGTTAAGCACAACCTATTTTTAAAAGAGATCTAAAAATCAATCTGTGGGAGTTTCTACGCCCTACTTCTCCCACAGTGGTCCAATGTAGAGAAGGGGCAAAATTGACGTTTGCTAAGTATATGTAAATATCTACAGTAATAAAGTACTTTGACTTTGACTTTATAACAATAATAAGAACAATTGAGGCCTCAGGTGTAAGTGATCGTCGTCTAAGGTCCAGTTTCACCTCTCCACCCTTAGCCGTTCACAGCTGTTGCCTCTTGCCGTCAGTTACGTCGGCTGAGTCCCCACAGCCGCCCATTTAGTGCACGGCGAGTCACCACTTGACTATTGCCACACCACTAAAATAAAATACAAAAGGAATGGGCTATTTCCTTAGTTTCTCCCTAATTTGCAATAGTCCTGTGCACCTAACACCTAAAAATCAATCTGTGGTAGTTTCTACGCCCTTCTGCTCCCACAGTGGTCCAATGTAGAGAAGTGGCAAAAAATTACGATTGCTAAGTATATGTAAATATCTACAGTAGTAAAGACATTTGGAATTTGGACCTGGCGGGAATGTCCTGTCTCTAAGGACGTTTCAGTTGTGAGTGTACTCGAGAACAGACCCGGCAGGTACGCCACATCTCATGTTTGTTAAGAATAAGTTATCTGGAAGGGGCCTCTGCGTGTTGGACCCATGTCCCCACGCAAGCCTGCAAATATACTGGAACAGTATTGTCCCGTGAAGATTCAGAAACAATAGTAGCATTAACTTAATAACTTATGACTTATAAGTCTATGTAAGTTTCTTAATATTACACTCAATTCAAATCTATTTAATATAAATATATAATATGTCTGTGGCACGGCTCAGTTTTCCACACACTAGTCACTTCACTCGCTCAGTGAGCGACCCGCAGTGATCTCGAGGATGTTGTCATTGTGTTGTATGTATGGGGTTCCTATATTTACTTCTAGCACGTGTACGGTGCTGAGCGCACATTTTTATTTTAAATGGAATAATTGGTTTATCTATTAGAACACGCCGCTGGTCCGCTGGTATGTCACTAATGTTGCCATAAATTATTTGATCATTGCTTGCCTTGGTGTTCTATCGAAAGCACTCCTCACCGTGTCACAGGTTTCTCGGAATGCGCTCTTCTGTGTTTGACCAAATTGCTTTTATTAGCGAATGATTTATGACACACCTCACACTGAAAAGGTTTCTCGCCAGTATGTGTTCTTCTGTGCCTTCTCAAAGTATTTTGTACTGCAAATGATTTATGACACTTCTGACACTGAAATGGTTTCTCGCCAGTATGTGTTCTTCTGTGCGTGACCAAATGAGCTTGTCGTGCAAATGATTTATGACACACCTCACACTGAAATGGTTTCTCGCCAGTATGTGTTCTAATGTGACAGAGCAAAGCACTTTGATATGCAAATGATACATGACACACCGTACACTGAAATGGTTTCTCGCCAGTATGTGTTCTAATGTGACAGAGCAAAGCACTTTGATATGCAAATGATACATGACACACCGTACACTGAAATGGTTTCTCGCCAGTATGTGTTCTAATGTGATAGAGCAAAGTACTTTGATGTGCAAATGATACATGACACACCGTACACTGAAATGGTTTCTCGCCAGTATGTGTTCTTCTGTGCGTGACTAATTTATCTTGTTGTGCAAATGATTTATGACACACCTCACACTGAAAAGGTTTCTCGCCAGTATGTGTTCTTCTGTGCGTGACCAAATGAGCTTTTCGTGCAAATGATTTATGACACAACTCACATTGAAATGGTTTCTCGCCAGTATGTGTTCTAATGTGACAGAGCAAAGTACTTTGATGTGCAAATGATACATGACACACCGTACACTGAAATGGTTTCTCGCCAGTATGTGTTCTTCTGTGCGTGACTAATTTATCTTGTTGTGCAAATGATTTATGACACACCTCACACTGAAAAGGTTTCTCGCCAGTATGTGTTCTTCTGTGCGTGACCAAATGAGCTTGTCGTGCAAATGATTTATGACACACCTCACACTGAACGCTGACAGTTTTGACATATTTTTTAACTGGTTTTCTCGTAAGTGCGTCATTTTCCTCTAAAAGCTCATCATTTATAACATGACCTCGATAATTACGCATTGGAGGTAATTCATCAAGATCCTCTCTGGCACAGTCGAAGATTGTAGCGACAGTTTCTCGCGGCGTAGAGGAGCGTCTCTCGATGTTATTTTCCGACCATTCCGAAGCCGCTGATTCTGGAAACGGTGCATGGAACATGAATAGTATTGTGTTAGAGTTCTGGTTTACAGCTTACATACAAAGTAAAGTTAAATATTCTGTATTAACAACGTAAGAGCGCTATGGAGAAGAGGCCTATGTCCTAGAATGGGTCAACGTGAGCTGAGCATGTTGATGATGATTTGTTTCAACTTATCGGGAGCCTACTGGATTTTTTCTTTGAATACATAAACATAGGTATGATAGACCAGTATTCTCTTAATAGTTGACAAGATATTGGGTTTCTGGACCGAAACTGTAGAAACATACTGACTTCTACTTCGTCATCAGCACATGCGGACTATCGTATATTTGAACGCCACTTGTTCTTCCAAACAAAACTTGTCTGTCCTACTGTTCTTCCCTCGTGTGAAACAGGCATAACGGTAAACTATATCTTTACGGCCTGTCCGAAACCACAATGTATCTTTAACCTCGATTTTGTTATGATACAATCGACTTTATTTTTTCAAATGAAAATGAATAACTCCTTAAATTATAATAAAATGTTTTTTTTATTATTATTTATTAATTAACATGTTATTATACAAGCATGTGTTAGTAAACTGTCAGTTAGTACTGACCCCGCGAACTTCGTACCGGCTTTACAGTCAATGATGAGTGAGCTTTTCAATTGCGAAAGATGTTGATTGATTGATTTGATTTTCAAAGGTCTTTATTAACATTATGAATACATATATCAAACTATTGGCATTATTGTAATATTGAGAATGGTGAATAGTTTGGATTTAATATAGCAAAATGTTGTTTACAAAGTAATTGGTGCGGCTACTGTCATACTCCATGTACGTAACTAAAAGTTTGTATGTGGTTTACAGATAAATAAAAAAGCTTGGCTATTCCGGGTAGGATTTCCTGTAATCTTTGTCTTGTCTTAACTTCTACATTCTGCATTTTCTTCATCATTTTGGACTCAGTATTTTCGGAGATAATGGGAGGGGAATGGTCATTTCTTGCACTTTTTTGATCATAACTTCTGAAGTTATGAAAACTAAAATATTTTTAAACTAAAAAAAAGTTCATAAAGAGCATGAATTATTACGGTGATTTTTATTTTTTATTACGGTCATTTTAGCCCCTCCACTTTTTTGTAGGCAATATTTTTTTCATATTAGACTTGCATTATGCTGCGGTTATCAGGATAAGTATTTTGCAGAAGATTTCAAGACTCTCTCTTGTAGTTCCTGAGAAAAGTGCCTGTGACAGACGGACGGACACGCGAGTGATCCCATAAGGTATAAGAGTTCCTCTTTTAACTTTTTAGGTACGGAATGCTAAAAACTATCTTCACTTTGTGCAGTGTACATATTATTACATAAAACAATAACATTGATATCCAGTGACATTTAATCATTCAAGTCGGGACTGTGTCGAGTCTAAAACTGGTGGCTTTTTAACAGCCTTTTTGTGTTTTTTCAGATAAATAATATGCTTAGAAAATGTCACTATCATCACATTATGGTTTTTCTAGGCCCTAAATATATTTAACATCAATGTAAAACATCACTAACACGATAGGATTTCCTGGTAAAATTTGACGACCATTTGTTTTATTAGAAACTTTAACCTCGATTATCTCAGTTTCATGTTTTGCTTAGTTATCAGTTTTTCGCTCGCAGCCCTCGATATATACAATAGTCAATAGTCAATAGTCAATAGTCAAAGTACTTTATTACTGTAGATATTTACATATACTTAGCAAACGTCATTTTTTGCCTCTTCTCTACATTGGACCACTGTGGGAGAAGAAGGGCGTAGAAACTACCACAGATTGATTTTTAGATCTCTTTTAAAAATAGCTTGTGCTTAACTAATACAAATGTTCGATTCCAAATCGATATTCGATCGATGGTTTCGGAACGGCCATTTTGAATTTGACGTTAGCTGCCAACCTTGCAGTTTTTGACAACTGACAGACGAAAGCCCTCGCAATGTAAACGCGCTTTGGTTAGGGTATTGAAATTAAATCGCAGTCCATCTGGAATGTATTCGGGGTTCCCTCAGGATTGTCTATATAGCTGAGTGTGTTGTGGTTCCCCGAACCAGATAAAGTTCGCATTTACGTGGCCGATTGGTTTTTTACCACGTAACATAACCTGTGTTGGAACACTGTGCTGATCGAGGCTGGCCCGCCAGTCGTACCTGGTTGGCTGAAGAACCTGTCTACCAAGAAGAGCCTAGGGTGCACCCGGGCCTTGCAGAGAGACAGGAGGTTGACGGGACCGAAGCACAGACCAGGTTAGATCGAACCCAATCATTTTAGCTCGGTGAATCGCCGACGTTCACACTTCTTGGCAACTGATCGCTACGCTACCTCGTAGCTGATGGGCCCCTTCGAGGTCATTAGGTGCCGAGAAGCCTGAACAACAAATATGAAAAATTTAATTGTTATGATTAATAAGCAGGAATAAATAATTACAAAATTATTAACAGCAAGGTCTGTGTTGAGCCAGATTAACCCCATACAGTCCTGTCATTTAAGTAATCTTGAACATTGTAATATCCCTTTTTCGACAAAGTCGCTTTAACATGCTTTTTAAATTGCTCAAATGGCAATTTCAAAATCTCCAGAGGTATCTTATTGTAGTAGAGAATGCACTGACCCTTGAAAGAATTGCTAACCTTCGCGAGTCTAAAACGGGGCGCACATAGTCTGTGATTATTTCTTAGGTTAACATTACAGCTGTCGCTATGTTTGGAAAATGTTGTAAGGTTCTTGCGTACATACATTATATTTTCGAAAATAAATTGACTAGCTACTGTTAGTATGTCAATTTCTTTAAAAAGCTCTCTTAAGGAGTCTGTTCGTTTTAAATTATAAATTGCTCGAATAGCTCTTTTCTGTAAAATAAAAATAGTTTGAATATCCGCTGCTTTCCCCCACAACAAGATACCATAGGACATCACACTATGAAAGTAACTAAAATATACTAGCCTAGATGTAGCCACATCCGTGCTTTGTCTGATGTTCCTAACAGCGTAAGCCGCAGAACTTAATTTACCAGCCAATTTATCTATGTGGGGTCCCCACTGCAATTTGGTATCAATGGTTATTCCAAGAAACTTCGAATTATCATTTACCAATTCTAACGTGCTGTTGTCTAACACCAAACTGGTCTCAACTTGCCTGACATTTAGGAGTGAGAATTTGATACACTTGGTTTTACCAGCGTTTAACAATAAATTATGAACTGTGAACCAATTCAAGGTTAAAGACAATACACCATTAACATCATCAAAATCTCCTTTTTGTCTTTCAATTTTGAAGACCATTGAAGTATCATCAGCAAACAACACTATGACAGTTAATTTCTCCACCATGAAAGGCAGATCATTAATATATACCAGGAATAAGAAAGGGCCTAATATGGAACCTTGTGGAACGCCAATTTTGACACCCGATCCATCAGATTTTACGCCGTTAACTTCTGCCTTTTGAATTCTATTGCTTAGGTATGATCTTAGTAGATCCAACGCTTTATTTCTAACTCCGTAATGATTTAATTTAATTAATAGCGTATTATGATCAACACAATCAAACGCCTTCGACAGGTCGCAAAAAACTCCGATAGCATCCTGTGCGGCCTCCCATGCAGAATAAATATGAGATACAAGGGTAATACCTGCATCCGTAGTCGATTTACCCCTAGTGAAACCATATTATTTAGCGTGGAGTTGTTTTGTACGGTTGAAGTGTGAGAGCATTTGATTGAGTATAATCTTTTCAAATATTTTACTTAGTGTTGGAAGAACAGATATTGGTCTGAAATTTGAAGGATCGCCCTTATCTCCCGATTTGAACAGCGGTATAAGTTTACTGTGTTTCATGAGGTCTGGAAAAGCCCCATCGTCAACACATTTATTGAATATATAAGCTAAGTGTGGGGCTATAACTAGAATTACTGAACCAATGACTTTGACTGATATACCCCACAGGTCTTCCGTATTTTTTAAGTTAAGTAATTTAAACGTTTTGACAATGTCCTGGGGATATACATGATGAAATTTTAAATATACATTACTGACGCTAGTGTTATTTTTTAATAAAGTCTCTGCTTCAAATGGAGATGAATTTAGACGGTCCGTTGTGAGTACGGGTACATTGGTGAAGAATGTTTCAAAAGCTCGAGCAACATCAGCGTTGGATTTAACAACATCATCACCTATCTTTAAGCAGAAAACACTGTCCCTTGGTATAACTCTGCCAGTTTCGCGGTTTATTATTTGCCAAACTGTTTTCATTCTATTATTTGAATTTTGAATTTTTCTATTAATGTGTAAAGTTTTTGCAGTTCTACAAACCAACTTGAAAGTTTTGGAATATTTTTTAACATAGTCATGAAATTTTCGATCAAAGTTATAGGTTTTTTGATCATAAAGGTCATACAAGATAACTCTACTTTTACGAATTCCAAACGTTGCCCAGTCATTAAATTTAGATTTACCGTTGTAGTCACTGACTTTCTTTAATTTGAAAACTTTATTGAATTCTGTCTGAATAATGTTGAAGAAGTCTGAGTAGATTTTGTTTGGGTTCTGTTCATTAAAATCCGGTACTGGCAAATTTATATCTAAGTTTTTCGTATATGTCTCTAGTCTATGGGATGTAATAGGCCTATAAAATGATGGACCAGTCTTATCCTTAATAGTAATTGGGAATGAAACTGTTTGACCACTGTGATCGGAGGGTAAGCAGTTAATTACACTTTTACTTGTGAATGCACAGTCACAAAAAACGTTATCTGAGCAAGTTTGGCTGGTAAGTGTAATTCTAGTCGGCTCTGGAAATACATGACATAAATTAAATGATTTGAACAGAGTTATTAATCGTCGCTTCAGTGTCGTATCTACAAGCAGATCTAAATTAAGATCGCCACAAATAATTAACTTTTTTCTGTTATTACAAAGTTTAATGAGGGCTTCCTCCATAATTTTCTCAAATATTTCGAAATTGCCATGGCCTTTTTCATCCCTCGGTGGCCTGTAGACACAAAAAATAATATGGCTATCTAACTCAACACATAATAATAATAATATTTGCAAGCTATTTCGCATAGGTAATAATCACCACAAACAAACAAAATCATTCTAAATAAACTAAAATTATGTGCGATGAGTTTCAGAACGAACCCTGACATTAATAAATTCCATAATAGAAGGTATGCATCTACTACGAGTATGATGAATTCATGAAAAATTATTGTTCCCTCCGCGCTATTAGGTTCACAATTTCGTTTCTTTGAAAGAAACAAACAATGAAAGAAAGAAAGAAAGAAAGAAAGAAAGAAAGAAAGAAAATCATATATTGCCAAACATTCAATTATATAATAAACAAAATAATAAATATTAATATTTGGCAAAAGGGCCAAGCTCAGCAATGCTGTGAGCATGAGCTGCACAGCGCTGGTTTTCAGCAGGGCCCCTTTCTCAATACATTTAGCATTAAGAAAAGGCGCGAGTCGCATTTACTTGAACTTTCTTCTTTACTTTACTTCTTTCGGTATTTGTTTTTGCTCTTGAACTGTTATGGAATTACGAAAAAGAATGACGAAGGCAGCACCAGGAGTTTTTTAGGCTCCATGTCTCTAAAGATGTGGTGCGAGGGTGCGAGGTGAGTTGAGTGAGTTGTGTTATTTTGTAGTTTGTGTAGATGCAGTACGATCTCCTTGATTCTCCTCTCACCCCGATTCGGAGATAACTGACACATCCTCCTCTATTGTGCTATTAAAAAGGGAATTGAAAATCAATGCGCTTTTAAAAATCTTTCAACTGTTCGTCCCTTTCATTTTCTTAAGTCTGTGGGAATGGCGGAAGGATTTTAGAAAGACGGCGGTTTCAGATGCTTTTGTTGATTTTATCTACACACGTAGCATAAACCCTCTTTACTGCGTCCAACAACTACACGTTACGGCCAGCACAATGACAAACTTCTTGGTAAAAACTCATTACTTAACTGAATATTGATACATTATGACCATAATGTACCAAAATTTGTCAAATTATGACATTCAAATTTCGAACGCCGACGCCCGCCTTCGTGCCGCCCCTAGTTTGTCTCTGAAGTTGGTACTACAGAACAAGCTAAACAACTGCAAAGCAATGATCAATGCCACAATGCCGGTCGAACATGCGGTTCCTGAACACATCAAGTTCTCTAGTCTTCTCTAGTCACATAAGCCTACTCTCGAGTATCAATGCCCTCCATTATGTAACAGTCACATAAACTACTATTTTCTATGCCTTAGTAGTCTATTTATAGATGATTTCAAAATACGCGCACCGTCGGAAATAATTAGTATTCGAGTTCATTTTTTTTAATCGCCATTTCAAGCATTCGGGATCATGGGGATGTGGAAGTATTGGGGTTGGGAAACGACGAGTTTGGTCGTTTTTTAACGCTAGATGTCGTTCAAAGTTCATTGACGTCGTGGCCTTTGACCTTGACCTTGAACTTAACCTTTCGTGTATATTTTGCAGAAAATTCTCAGTTATGCCATTTTTTATGTTCGATGTCGTTAAAAGTTCATTGACCTCGAGGCCATTGACCATCTGGCTCACCTTTAGACTTTGACCGCACAGCTTGGAGGTTTGTGATTTTTGGCGGATGGTTGGGGTCATTCTAAGCATAACCTGAAAGTTTTTGGTCAATGCACTCAATAGTTTTTCAGATATGATTTTTTGAAAATATATAAAATTTTGCTTTTTTTATTAACAAAATGCAATAATAACGTCAAAATGTGTTACGTTTCGTTGTACGCTTATTTGTAAGATGAGAATACATAGATGAAATTGTAAATTCATCCGAATTTTAATGTAATAAAGCTATTTTTGATTACTTGAAATAATAATAATAATAATAATATTTTATTTATTTCAGACAATTAAGGTCCATAGTTAAATATTAGTTATTAAGATAATTTAAAAATATTATGATGTCATAATCTGGGTATGGAGCTGCACCCAATGTCGCAGCATTGGGGAGTCCCACCTGTCTATAAACACATTCAGCATCCCGTTACTGCCACTGCGCAGGCGGGCGAGTGCAGAGGCGCTCCGTTTTCTCATTATTGCGTAGAAGTCATCCGTACGCGCCTCTGCGAATATCCCCGAAGCACTGCATCTCCACGGCAGCCGCAATAGGACCCTGAATGCGTTGTTATATTGGACACGCAGGTCGCTGTATGCCCGCTTTGTAGAGTCGACCCACAGACTGCAAGTGTAATATGATTGGCAGTAGGCTTTAAAAAGCATAATTTTGACTGCATTTGTACACTTTGCAAATCTGCGGGCCAACATATTACATCGGACAGCCAGCGACCTGCGTTCCCTCTCAATGTCCATGTTGTCTTTTAGATCGTCGGTGACCCAGTGGCCCAGGTATTTAAAACTATTCACTCTGCACAAAGGTGTACCGCAGAGAGATACTTCTGGTACATCAGAGTATGTTTTTGAGTAGGACTTAAAAATCATATACTCACTTTTTTTAGAGTTATACCTGAGCCCATGTGCCACCGCATACGATTCACAAACATTCAGCAGACTCCTTAGAGCACCTACTGACGGGCTGCAGCACCATGTCATCGGCATAACTAATATTGTTCATACAAACTCCATCAATATGACACCCAACCTTGGTGCCGCTGAGCTCGCCGATCAGCTGGTTCATGTACAGGTTGAAGAGGCGGGGCGAGCTCAACCCCCCCTGCCTCACCCCGCACTCCAACCCGTACACGTCCGAGCTAGCTCTCGCCCACCGCACACTGTTCTGTTGATTACAATACCAATACCTAAACATTGAAGTAAGCTCGGGAGGCAATGTTGTTTCCTCATTTAGCTTTCGCCACAATACGTCATAATGTACAAGATCGAACGCCCTCGATAAATCCAAAAAACAGGCAAATACAGGCGTTTTCCTAGCAGTGTAATACTGGACCGTTTGCTTAAGGCACAGTATGGCACTCTCCGTTGACAGACCTGGCCTAAACCCAAACTGAGCGTCATGAAGTTCAGAGTGCATAGCCAGCTGTTTGTCAAGTAGACTATCCAGTACTTTGGCTACAACGGTAGCCAGGGAAATAGGCCTGTAATTAGACAAGTCGGAGGCGTCACCGGTTTTGTTTTTAATGATCGGCACTACCACGGTAAACATTAAATCTTTCGGCAGATAGCTGTGAATAATACGAAGGTTAAAAAACAATGAAAGAACCCTTGGCAAGTGCGGTCCGGCGTAAATAAGGTGCTCAATGCTGAGACCATCGTGGCCCGGTGACTTCCCTCGTACCATATCTCTAATAATGGTTGCAACATTTTTAGCCTTAAACATGATAGGGGTCCTCTCGTTACTGGTCCCAGGATCATTCACCCGATTCTCGCGCGGTATGGGCGATTCCACTCTAAAGTGCCGCTGAAATAAGTTAGCAATATCAGTCGGCTCACCCACACCAGCCACGCCCGCAGGCAAACCCGTCCTTGTATTAAGTTTATTAGTTGATTTCCAAAATTTACCAAATTGTTTTTCTGAGTGACTTTTTGCAAGATTGTCCATTTTAATTTGTTGTTCGTTTTGCAAACAGAACTTTAAATTAGCTTTAAATATTTTCCTAGTTTCACACATTTGATCATAATAATAACCAGAGTTTACTCCACCATGTAACAACCACATTTTATAGCAAAGACGGGCCCGCCCATGAGCGCCACCGACATGGGTATTCCAACCAGTCACATACTTATGTTTTTTAATCTTACTTTTCCCTTCGTATGTACATTTAGCACCCTCCCTAAGGATAGTTATCAGTTTCTTATACAAGTCATCCAATAAAGAAAAATGATTGCTATTTTGACACATTTTAAAAGAACACTCAGTGCATTCAGTGGGGAAGTCAATTAATTTCAACTGAGAGTTACAATATTCGTAATACTTTCTATTTGATCATGATCACGTTCTCCCCACCTCACTTTATCACAAAGTAAAACGGATGTGGACAATTTAGCTTTGATAACACTAATTTTACATTCGAAAATAACTGGATAATGATCCGAGGGATATACTCCATACAAAACTGACGCTTTTATAAACAGGTTTTTTGCAGCACTCGTTACAATACAGTGATCAAGCCAGCGCCACGAGCCGCTTGCTTGACAAACAAAAATGTGTGAGTCACTCGGCAGTAATTCACTATCAATACATGACCAAGTCTGCTCCGCACATGTACTCAGCATTTCTCTATAGAAGCGTTCACCGGGATGCGCATTAAAATCGCCCAATATAATAACTGACTCCACTCCTTCACTGTCAATTATTGCAGTCATTTCACTAAAACATTGGCAAAAATGTATAAGGCTATCACTCTTTTTGTTATTAAACGGCATGTATACACAGAAAATCAATATAGCTCGGTTGTTATGGATTAGTTTTATAGCGACTATGCGATCACTATTACACGATATAATCGACACTGACTGGAAAGCGCACTTCCTCCACAATAAGGCGACACCACCATACGGTCTTCCACTGATGATACCAACAGACGTATCAATGGCTGACTTGCCAGTGTACGCAAAGTCATCATGCAAGCTGCCAAGTGCAGGTACATCATGCGGCCATAACCACGTCTCCTGTGGTTTTGAAATGTTCATTCAACTGCACAAACGCCAATGCTCTATATTTACACGCTCCTCTCTTACTTTGAAGGTCGATTTAGACGAAGACAATTTTCAGCCGCCTAAATTACGGCGCCAGTCCCTACCTACAGCACATCTTCAGACCGTTTAGATGATGACAATTTTCAGCCGCCTAAATCTCGCCGCCAGTGACCAGCGCTCCGGCACTAGCCGTTTACACGGTGCCTTTTCTGTACCCAGTCATAAGCACGCCGCCACAGCCGACGGTGCTAGTTATCGCACCTGTTTTTCTACGCTAGGATCTCCATCATTTATTGAATACTTGAATACTTTAAAATGAATTCACAAACCCGGAAGCTGAAAAGGCAATGCATTATCAAACTATCCGCGTTATTACGTGAAGAGCTGATTAATATGTTGGAGGAAGAAATACATAAGAAGAAACGAATTTGGGTACGAAATTGGATCAGTGACAGATATGCTACTGGAGCCTCAGCTTTGATTTTGAAACAGTTAAGATTGGAAGATCCCTCAGAGTACAGGATGGCGTTACGACTAAATGCTGAAAATTTTGACGAATTACTTTCTCTCATCGAAAATTCTGTTCAGCGTCAAGACACTGTGATGAGAGATGCTTTACCGGCAAAAATAAAGCTGGAACTAACATTGACATACTTGTGTACTGGAATGAGTTACCGAAGTCTAAGTCACTTTTACCGTGTGTCCAAGCCGTCTATATCAAAATGTATACCAGAAGTGAGTCGGGCAATCTATGCAGCACTCAAACAATTTATTAAGGTAAGTGTTTATTAAATAAACCTTATTTAAAACTAATCTGAGGTAATATGGGTAGCTCCATACATTATTATTATACGTACAAGGTGGGCCCAAGCAATAGACAAAGCCGAAAACTACAGGAACTACTCATGACCATCATTTGGGCCCACCTTATTTAAAACAATACAAAGACAAATGAAAACAATAATCATTTCTTAGTATAATAATTTTAACATAAGCTTACAAAATCAATAACGAAAATAAAATATCTAGGAAACAGAGTAACAATTAGGCATTACTGTAAGCAAATTCTATAATATTACTAATATTATGAGAGTCATCATTACTACCATTATCATAAGAAATGGGTGACATATTATTGTTATCATTCACGTGAAAACCAAGAGAAGAGCTGGTAGTGCTCGAATAGGCTGATGGACTATATGGCGCCGTCGGCGTGGTCTGCGGTGGCGGTGGTGGTGGCGGCGGCGGCGGTGGCGGTGGTAGTACATAGCTTGATTGATTGTATTGGGTACAAAAGGCTTCGAGGAGTTCGACTGAGAGTATTGTGTCAGCATCGACTGGGTTAGTTGAGGATTATGATAATAAGATGACTGCTTAGCACGTATATCAGCAAGTCTGCAATTGGTTAATATACTCTGTATTGCTTGTTGAGCAATTACAGCCTGTTCTTCTGACAGCTTTTTCAATTGAGATGACAAACTCCTGCTAAAATAATCAAAATCTGAATCTTCATCGACTTTCGGCGTTGTATCATCTTGCATATTTTTTAAATCTTTAATCATTACAGCCATTTGTGACAGTTTGCTGCGCTTAGATCTTGTACGCGGTGTAAATGCCGGAGTTGCCGATTGTGGTGAATCTGGTTGAACAATATCAGAGGAAGTTCCTTGTTCACTATTATCATTAGTGTCATTAGTATTGTCGGTTTCTATGTTATCCTGTAAGCACAAAAAATAAGATTAGAAAAAACTTAAGTACTTTAATCCTTTAACTATTTTTTTAGGTCCCAAGAACAGCTGAAGAATGGAAAACAGTCGAAGAAGGGTTTAGAACACGATGGAATTTCCCCTCATGTTATGGCGCAATTGACGGAAAACATGTTGCAATAAAAGCTCCTCCTAAAAGTGGAAGTCAATTTTTCAATTACAAAAAAACTAACAGTATTATATTGTTAGCTATTGTCGATTACGACTATTGCTTTACATACATAGATGTCGGCGCCAGTGGTAGCGCATCTGATGGAGGCGTTTTTAAAAACTGTTCGATGTACCAACAACTGGAAAATGGCCTTTTACCTGAAGATGGTGTCATTGTCGGAGATGCGGCATTTCCGCTGAAGAAATATTTAATGACTCCATTTCGAGGTGTTAATCTCGGCACAGAACAAAAAGTGTTTAACTACAGGCTATCACGAGCCAGACGGATTGTTGAAAATGCCTTCGGGATCTTAGTCAATAGATTCCGGGTATTCGAAAAGCCAATACCTACTAATTTGGAAACAGTAGATGCAATAGTATGTGCAACCTGTGCACTCCATAATTGGCTAAGAAAGAAATCGGAGCTTTATGTCACAGCAACATGTGTAGACAGGGAAGACCAGCACGGAAATTTTTTGCCAGGTTTATGGAGAAATGAAATAACTGCCCTAGAGAGTATTTCGAGTCAAGGCAGCAATCATTCTGCAAATAATGCCAGAATAAAAAGAGAACTATACAAATATTTTTTTGTTAACACCGGAAGTGTCCCTTGGCAATTAAGAAGCATAAATTAAGGTGCCTCACAAATAATTTAGGAGTGTTTTTCTGTGTCTTTCAGGAAATACTCGGCAAATCGTAATCAGTTTCTGGTATATGTAATTATTATACAGGGTGACATTTAATTAGCTGACCATATTTTGGGGAATTATAGTACCCATCATTATGAACAACTTTCCCCAAGAAACATACACCTTGAATTTTAAGACACTCTAAATAAAGCCGAAACCTGGTTGGTGTAGACCGTGGACACTATCGAGTGGTGGCACAATTTTCCAAATCGGGTGAAAAAAAACTCGCAAATTGAGTCAACTTTTAGATAAAAGTTGCTTAAATATTCGAGTTTTCTTAGAAAGAACTCGAAAATTTACTCATTATCGTTTTTCACCCGATTTGGATAATTGTGCCACAACTCGATAGTGTCCACGGTCTACACCAACCAGGTTTCGGCTTTAGAGTGTCTGAAAATTCACGGTGAATAGTCGCAAATGAAAAAAAAATTTCGTCCCCCAGTACATGGCCCCGATCTACTATGGGAGACCCAAAAATTGTTTTCGTTTGCGACCATATGCTCCATAGGGTAAGTTCTTTATAATGATGGGTACTATCATTCCCTAAAATATGGTGAGCTAATTAAATGTCACCCTGTATAATCTAGGGTTTTGAAAAAGGAAAACGTACCTAAACAAATGGGTCACCCTGTACTGTTTTTGATCCTACTTGAATAGTTAAAAAATGTTAAAATATGTACCTACTGAGATCATACTTTTGGTACTTATTAAACAATAATAATACTTACTGTAGTTTTACGTTTCGTTGACACATTCTTGATAAATGCATCTAATTCTTCAAAACATTTTACCCTCGGCTTATAAACATTTCCTCCAGCACCCGATCTTGTCGATTGCTCAATTTTATTTAGTTCTAAATAGTACGAACTCCTGATACTTTTAATTTTCATCTTTATTTGATTGATGTGCAATCCTTCTATAGACATTCCTAACCTTATTGTTTGCAGCGCTGTTAGGCGCTTTTCCTTGTTTCGATAATCGTCGCATCTTTTGTCCCAAAGACATTCTTGTTCTCTATATAGTTGAACAAGCTGTAATATTTCGTTGTCACTGAGTTTCGGCGCCATTTTACCCGAAGAAGGTACACCCTAAATTACTTTACGGCACGAAGGCGTGCTAGGGACTGGCAGCGACATGTTTACACGAGTCCGAAAAATTGGCGCGGGGTAGCGAGAGACGGGGGCGGAGGTCACTGGCGCCAAAAAATAGGCGCGTGTTCTATTCTGTGCCTGCGCTGGCATGCCGCGAAAAATTGGCGCCGAAACTGTTTATACGGTGCCTTTTTTAGGCGCCGTAATTTAGGCGGCTGAAAATTGTCTTCGTATAAATCGACCTTGATGGAAGTGCTCTTTGATGCCAAAGTTTGCACTTTGTCGTTTCGCTTAAAATAAACCTTTCCAAATGAGTTGCCCATGATTTGTTAGGCACCTTCAATTCCCTTTTCTCCAGCCATTTAGCAACGAATGTCAGGGGCCCCGACGATGCCACTACTGATGGATAGTAGTTTGTTTGTCAGTTAAAATGGACGGTGGATATTACATATATACTAGCTAACCCTGTAAACGTTGTTTTGCCAAATAAATTCTAATATATAAATTTTGGGGTAGACCACCCTAAAAATAGATAAAACCCTATTCTCAGACCTACCAAATGTACATATAAAATATCATTAAAATCGGTTAAGCCGTTTCAGAGGAGTATGGCAACTTACACTGTGACACGATAATTTTGTATATTAGATTGTTACCCGTAAAATTAGTATTTTCCCGGTTATCGGGGTCGTAAATTAAACAAACATAAAAAAAATAAAAAAAAAATAATGTAAAATTTTGGAGAGCTGTATCCGGTAAGCATTAAACTTACAGAGCTAGTTCTGGTCTCAAACTGTAGCAGTTTTAAGTATTCCTTAAAACGTGGTTAAGTTTATTTTTTTAAAACGCATAATGGTTTAGGACTTATACGTGGGGCGCACTATAAGTTTCCGGAATGAATATGAAAAAATACTATTAAAGGTACAAAATTAATTTATTGTTTTTCAAAATAATCTCCCTTGGCGTCTGTGCACTTTTTCATTCGATGAAACCAGTTTTGAAAACTTTTGTGCCACTCCTCTGTGGTGACCTCTGAAACGTGTTTTTCATACTCCTCGACAGCCTCTTCTGGTGATGAAAATCGTTGACCGCGTAATTGGTTCTTAATTTTTGGGAACAGAAAAAAGTCACAAGGTGCCAGGTCGGGACTGTATGCAGGATGACTCATGAGTTCTACATTTTTCGCCTTCAAAAAGTCGTTTGTCTGTCTGGCCGTGTGAGAACTAGCATTGTCGTGGTGCAGGATGATACGGCGTTTACGGTTATTTTTACGGAGTTCGTCAATAACTTCCGGCAAACAAATGGTCGTGTACCAGTCACTATTCACTGTACGACGATTCTCTAAAGCAACAGTAGCCACGTGTCCAGTTTTATTAAAAAAAGAAGCAATCATCCGCTTAGATGCACTTTTAACGCGCGCCACTTTGGTTGGTTTCGGCTCATCTTGAAAGACCCATACGCTCGATTGCTGCTTTGTTTTGGGATCGTAGCAATAAATCCATGTTTCGTCACCTGTTACTATGTCCTACACCAAATTTGACGCACCTTCGTTGAATCTGGTAAGCATGGCACTGCACCAAGTGACGCGGTCCGTTTTTTGAGCCTCGGTCAAGTTGTGTGGGATCCACCGCGAGCACAGCTTTCTCACACCCAAATGTTTGTGTAGGATTAATTGTATTTGACTCATGCCTATTTCTAAGGATGCGCGAATTTCATGGTAGGTCACATGCCTGTCTGTTTCAATCATACGGCGCACAGCATCGATGTTTTTGTTGGTCACAGCGGTGGACGGCCGACCATCGCGAGATTCGTCACTGAGATTGATACGACCACGCTTGAATTCTGCAAACCAGCTATAAACAGTTGTCTTGCATGGTGCTTCATTGCCAAAAGCTGTTTCAAGCCGAGCGTTGCTCTGTTGAGCTGTCAAATTACACTTAAAATCGTAGAAAATCATACTACGAAAATTTTCCCGAGTTAAATCCATGTTGATGCAGACACACAATTTTTTAAATGGCGCCACAAGGTAAAAACAAAAGGCAGTCAGATGAAACAAACTGCATTCTACAGCCAAAGAGTTCTATTTTCAAATGTTGCAATAAATTTTTAAATATTGTTTATGTAAGTGGCCAGTTCCGGAAACTTACAGTGCGCCCTATGTACTTATGTACCAAAAAAAATAAGAAAAATTCCCATTCTCGAGTGCTGCAAAGTTAGCAAAGGTCTTTCGAAGCTGCAAACTTGGATAAACGCTACTGGTAGTGGTCCTAACAACATATCAACAAATCGGAACTAGCCGTTTTCTTGCGATTTTAGCGACTTTTGTGTCAAATTAGACCGGCGTAAAATTATAGCTAATGACCCCAACAAACCCAAATCATAACAACATACAGTGACGGCGCAAAGAAAAGCAGCAACACAGGCGGAGGAGTTTCCTCGCCGGAACTACACATTAAACATTCCTTAAGCTTCGGAAAGGAAACGACAAATTGGTCCATCCAGTGGGTAAAAGGTCACCAAGGAGACTACATAGGGCAACTATGAGGCAGACAAGCTGGCAAAATTAGGCGCAGGAAGGCCAGCGATTGGCTATCCACCAGTCTGGCCCTTATTAGCGGAAGCTCTACGGAAAAGGCTCCAAGAAGCCACAGTACTGCAAACAAATTAATCACAGTCTATCAGAGAAAGCTGCAAAAATACAAAACTATTCATAAAAAAGTATAACCATAAATTTACTAACTACCTGATGAGACTGCCACGCAGGAAAATAACAATACTAACAAACCTAATATCAGGCCAATGTACACTAAACAAACACTTGAAAACAGGTGCAACAGACAGCTCCCTATACGGGGGGTGTATGGAAGTGAATGAAACAATAGAGCACATGCCGCTGGTTCATCCACAATAGAAACCTGGATGGCTATCCTGGGTGATACAACAACCACCCATCAGCTCCAAGAACACCCAGGCCTCCTACTCCAGTTGGTGCAGGAGTTGGGATGGCTGCACTAGATGTGCAGGCAAACGGGACATGCACAAAGGCCCCGCTCAAGTGCTCAAGGTGCAGGCGCTACACCCCTTTTAACAATATTAGATGAATAGAAATAAATACCCACTGATGAGAGGTTACATAAATTTTACCCTTCATCACAATTACAAAATGTCCGCTAAGAAGTTTTTCTCAATACAACCAAGTTATTCTTGGTTCAGAAAATCAAAAATACATGATTACATAATATGTATGTGTTTTTACCTGGGTTGAGGTCACCCTCCTCCTTTACCCGCATCAACAGATGTTCCATCCCATTATCGTCATCATTGTCAGCTGTCATCGCCTGCAGCTCCTCATCTCTCGGAGCAATGTCCACCAAGTGAGTGAAGTAAGTCTGCAGCCGCCGCGGACGACACACCGAACTCCGTAGCAGCTCGTTGAGATCCTGTTGGCAATTTGCACCCGATTTAGACTCGTGAAAGTTAACAATTCTTACAAAGGTTAGCATTCTCTACTTTACCAATACCTCTGGAGTATTTTAAATTGCCATTTGAGCAATTTAAAATTCATTTAAAGAATATGCTTTAAATAAAAAGGGATAATTTGATAACCAGGATTACATGAAGATAACATGAATAACTCTAATCATTGTCATGCTGTTAATCTAACTAAATATGTCATGTCAACAAAAAATAGCAACAACCCA
This sequence comes from Argyresthia goedartella, assembly GCA_949825045.1. Classification (NCBI taxonomy): domain Eukaryota; kingdom Metazoa; phylum Arthropoda; class Insecta; order Lepidoptera; family Argyresthiidae; genus Argyresthia; species Argyresthia goedartella. Next base: position 6,813,619 of record OX463832.1, on the reverse strand, counting down.
ATTCCATCTTTATTTCCAGTAAGAGTGATGGTAAATAGTACCTCTTTCTCACACATAAGTAGCATTGGCTGCAGCAGTCGGTACGAGTCCTGTACTTGCTCTCTGAAGCACACCAATCTCTTCAAGTAAGCCACACACTCCCAGCAGAGTCTCGGAGACTGTAATACAGGTACAACTAGCTCCAACTGAAACAACATCACATACATAACATGTCTTGCATTAGGTGAATAACACCAATTACCGGTAAATAAATAACTATAAATTGAACAATCTTAACACAACGATGAAATATTGCAACTATAATTAAGTTCACTTGTTTGCTATTTAGGCTGATAGCTTTTGTACCGCTGATCCAAGTTTAATAAAATATATCTAAAAACCATAGCAGGGAAGTCTACTACCATTAACAGCAAACCACATAAAATTCAACCTCCCGTTTGACCACTCGGCTTCCACAGAAAGACATACAGACACACCAACCGACAGACACTTCAAACATATCAGACCCATCTCTTGGTGGTTCGGAATAAAAATGAAACAAATTAAGCAAAGGTATGTTTAGCACTGACCTGCGTCTCAGTGAGGATGTTTATGTAGTACTGCTTTAGTATGTTGTCGTCAAGCATCTGTATAGTGGGAGTCGCACACAAACACGCCATGCACATTTGATGCACATCGTGAGAGTCCACTTCCACAAATCCATAATCCACAATTTCCTCTTTGACATCTTCAGCTGACTGATTATCTTCCATCTCACAAACACGAAGTACTTGTACTTGTTGTGAGTATAAGAGACAGTAAACAAACTTCTCAAACTTGTCACTTTGGATTATCATCAGTTTCGATTATCGCCGCAAGCAAAGGATTACTTGCCTTAATATCATTCACACGCGAAGTTCTACGGAGGCAGCACATTAGTTAATGACAGGTAAGGTACATGGAGTACCATACAGAGTGGATGATTCTGAATCAGAATAGACAATAACAGAAAACTTGTAGAATGATGGGTCGCGCTGATATGATAAGCTCAGACAACAATGGACTTTCCGTCCGTTTTCTTCTCCATTTACATACTATATTGCTCTGTGGCACAGGGCGTCAGTCAAGCAAGCAAGACGTCACGCACGGACGTGTTGAAGACGTCGCGTTCCGAGTCACGTCAACAAAGCCATCATCGCTCACGTTATATTATTATTATTATTATTATTATTATTATTAAATTTCCAGACAATATGATGTCCAATATCAATTACAATATAAAAATACAATTAAATTAAATAAGATTAGACAAAAATAAAAATATGTCAATAAAATTAATATAAATTCAAAAATCAATTTCATTAATATCCTTAAAAATACTAGGTATGACACGGGGCGTGGTACCCTTCCCATGTTTTATGTATTGGGCTGGCTGGCCACTGTCTAACGGCCACGAGGATGGGGTTCGAAGAGGCGCATATACGCGCGCGCGCCCCGGCCGAGCGCAGGCGCAGCAGCGCCGCCCAGCCCGGTGCGCGGCCCGCGGCGAACATCTCGCTCGCGCTGCACCACGGCGGCAGGCGGTACAGGGCGCGCCACGCGTTGTTGTATGCGACGCGCATGCGCCGCATCGTCTCCACCCTGTGAGTACTCCACAGCTCCACCGTATACACGCTGGTACAGAAGGACATGAACAGCTGCCTCTTGACCTCACCGCTGCACCGGCTGAAGCGCCGAGCCAGCATGTTCGCCCGTACGGTAATCGCTCGTCTCTGCCGTTCTATATCGAGATCGTCACTCAGATCTGAAGCGATGATGTGGCCCAGATATTTAACTTGCTCGACGCGGCGAATTGTCTGTCCGTTAAGCCAGAGGGGGGGTGAAGTAGATGGTGTGTTGGCTGATTTAAACACTAGGTACTCAGTCTTCTCAGCATTATACACCATGTTGTGTCTGGCAGCATACTTCTCGCAGATGCTAAGAAGAGTTCGCATGGCGCACACAGATGGCGCTAGGAGGACCATATCGTCAGCGTAACATAGGTTATTGACTATGGTTCCGTTCATTGAACAGCCCACTCCAGCTTGTGTCAGCTCTTTGTTGAGGTCATCCATGTAGATGTTGAACAGCACGGGAGACATGCTGCCCCCTTGTCTAACCCCACAGGCCAATTTTGTAGGATCGGATAGCTGTCCGTTCCATCTCACGACGTTCGATTGAGTGCTGTACCATTTGCTCAGAATACTGACTAGGGCTTCCGGTGTTCCTCTGTCTTTGAGCTTCTTCCAGAGCAGTTGGTGTTGGACTCTGTCAAATGCCTTGCTGAGATCCAGAAAGCAGGCCAGGACCGAGGTTTTTCCCTTCTTGTAGTAGCTGGCCACCTGCTTGAGTGAATAAATGGCAGTGGCAGTGGAAACATGCGACTTAAAGCCCATTTGGTTGGGTTCCGTCCATAAATATTCTTCTGCTTTGATGTTTATCACTTTCTCCAGGATGCGGGCAACTATTGAGGCAAGAGCAATGGGCCTATAGTTGCTTGAGGTCGCAATGTCTTTTTTCTGATTCTTAACTATTGGGGTGACCACTGTTTGGCTAAGAATGGCAGGAATGTGGCTCAGATTCAATATATTGCGATAAAGTGAAGTCAGCAGTATACACAGAGCTGGGCCACCATTTTGTAGATGCTCAATGGTAAGCCCATCTAGTCCTGGTGACTTCCCCCGCGCCATTTGTCTCATTGTTGTCCAGACGAGTTTCGGCGTGATGTCCATATTTCCTTTACCGGCCGTGTCGGCGCCGGCCTCTGGTTCGGGCGAACTACACGATGAGTCAACGGCCGGTGTGGGCTGGGTGAATATGTTGCTAAAGTGTTTTGCAATTAATTTACTATCGCTTAATCCGTCTATATGAGATGGCGTCACTGTCTTGGGCTTGATAAGTTTATTAGTGCGGTTCCAAAAATCGGGAAAGTTTCTTGAGTCCATTGACGTGGCCAATTTATCCATTACTATCTGGTCATGTTGTGCCCTGCATTGTTTTAAAGCTTTTTTAAATTCTCTTCTGCATTTATTACGCTGTATCGCCAGTTCATTGTTAGCGGGCCTGCCATTTGCGTGCCATAAACTTAGTGCATTCCTAGAAGCGGCATAGTACTGTGCCACATACTCGTTCCAACCAGCTACTGTAGTTCTCACTCTCCGTGGTTTCGTTTTTGTGTGGAAGGCTGTGTGTGCGGCTTGTTGCATGGTAGTGATCAGTGTTTCACAAAGCATGTCTACTGTTGTCCGATCCAACTCATCATGCACGAGTTGGGGGATGTATATATATATTACTATTATATATATATATATATATATTACTTTTACACGTTCATATTACTACTTATATTGCTCTGTGACAGGGCGTCAGTCAAGCAAGCAAGACGTCACGCCACGACCATTGGAGTTCCGAGTTCCGAGAGATCCGAGTGGGAAATAGCGACCATCATAGATATACATTCGGAATGCTTTAAACGCGACGGTAGATGTTGAAACTGACAGATGACACTATTATAACCCAACTTTTGTTAGTTATTGATGTTCTTGTCAATTCGAGTCGTAGTTTTTATATTAGATTTTTTTTGGGTGAATAACAGTGAGAAAATAAACAATTATTCCGCCAGGAGTCGCTGCTGGTTGCTATTCTAAGTTTGATTGTCAGATGTCAACGTGACAACTGTCACTTTTTATGGGTCGTTTACAGTGCTGACGCTCAGAAGCATGGGTGATATAGCACAACATGGCGTCGTTAATGATGTCATTCATGACGTCATATCAACCATTTTGAGCTCTCATTGTCACGCTAAAACTCTTTCGGAACAACCTCGTAGACGCTATAATCGATTATGGTGCCATTCGGAACGTGCGGCGTGTGTTTTGAATATGTTTTCAAACAAAGGCGTCAGGGCCGCCAGGCGAAAAAAGGCCGTAACGTAAAGATTAAGAGTTAGTGAAAAATGTCATAACAGTGACTGAAATAGAACACCAAATTATCAAGGTGAGGCATCAAAACTATGTAAGAACAACCAAGTAGGTACACTCTATTCACAGCCAAAGAGAATATATTCACAGCTATTTTACCACTGGCTTGCATCATCAAACAAAACACAGGAAGTTAGGGACAGAGCTATCTTTTCTCTCCCGTTACTTTTCTAAGCGAAAGAAGGAGGTGGACAAGAGGACAAGAGTTTCGTTCATCTGAGACTGACGCGCAATCCTTACTTCATGTGTTTTGAAGACAGATGTCCACAGACTATATAGGGATACTACGCACATGTCAGAGGTAAACTAACTGTGATCGGTCTGTAGGAAATCATGAAAGACAGCCAGCTAATTTTCTAAGTGCGTTAATAGTAACTGAAAGGGACGATTAATATTTCACTCTAATATAGCTCTAATTATATTGGTCGCGTCGTGCCAGGCTTGGCAGAACTGCTTAACTTGGTACGATCCAGGGATGGAGTAGGGATGACGCCATCTCAAAAATGACGGGAAATGGTCCCTTTTCCTTCCCGTTAGCTTATTTTTTGAAAGCGGGGAACTTACGTAGTAAGTTATATACGTACTCTTTGGCGAGGAATTATGACCTGAGTTTTGCAACCGGATATTGCTTTTTCGCTTTTTCCCATTTTTGTGACAGTTGTGCACTTCTAACGGCGAAGGTTTTTATTTCAATTTGTGTTACGGCCCTGGAAACTAGTCCTTTGAGACCAAATAGTTTCTGAAATAACTGTGCTGAAAGTACAGTCATTGAAGTCGCTTTACTTCACTACAACTGAAATAGTTAGATATTATTTAAAAAATATATTTGTACAAGGAAGTAAATTTTAGAGGACCTCCCCCTAAGTCTCAACTGTCGGAAACCAATTTTTGTTATGAATTTCCAAAAATCACATTTTGAGGTTTTTTTATTGAATTTTTACAAAAAGCGCCCCCCCCCCCCCCCCCGGTTTAGACTTGCGAAGGTTAGCAATTTTTTCAAGGGTCAATATGCATTCTCTACTGCAACAAGATACCTCCGGAGATCTTGAAATTGCCTTTTGAGCAATTTAAAAACCACGTTTAAGCGACTTTGTCTAAAAAGGGATATTACAATGTTCAAGATTACTTAAATGACGGGACTGTACCAACACTACCCTAATAGTAGGTAGCCACAAGACTGCCTAGTAAATGGGGTGCCCTGACTCAGATTTAAAAATCTCTATTTCATAATAATCTTTATTTCAGGCAAGCGTCCATAATGGTAAATACATGTCAAAATAAATTAAATTAGATTAGATTTAAATTAAGTTAATACACCATATTAATTAAAATGTTTCATGAAATTATTTAACATAATTATTTTAGCTCACCGACCCACGCAAATTATGGACGAAGTAAATTCGACCAGAACCTGCGCAGGCCATGACTAACCTCATAAACCGTCTTTACTATACTATTAGTCGTCAAACAATGCAAATTATGCCTAAAATTAGCCACCTGTGTCTTAGCACTGCGTCTGCGCATGGTAGCCGCGCCTCTGCGAACATTGTAGACGCGCTGCACCACCGCGGCAGGCGGAACAAGATGCGGTAAGCGTCGTTATATTGCACCTTCAATCTGCGATAACTCTCTTACTTATAACTGCACCAGAGCTGAGGCTTGTACTTCGTTTGGCAGTTCCTCCTAAATAGAACAAGCTTTGAGTCACGCGAGCATTTACAGAATTTGCGCCCTATCATGTTGGCCCTGACGGCCATAGCTCGTCTCTCCCTGTCGCTCGTTACCCAGTGCCCGAGATACTTGAAGCTAGCAACCAATGCCAGAGAGTTTCCGTCAAGGGTTACTGGATGCGAGCATACTGTTTTTCCCCGTTCTGAGAACATCATAGCCACTGATTTCGTCGCGTTATAGACGAGCCCATGTGCATCCGCGTAATAAAACAGCCAAGTTTGCTATACTAGGTATACTTCGCGCCACGAATTGTGAGCGGTGGCCTTGAAAAGTAGTCACTTTTCAATACCTGTACATATGCGCAGTAATTCCCGCTAACGTCGCCCAGCGCTGTTAATTCGTGGTGCGAGGTTACACTAATTTATTCCACGTGCCATTTCATCCAACTTTACAATACGTTTTTGACATCTATCATGTATGGAATCATCGTATGGAAAGAGTAAAAATTGCGTTCCATTACAGGCATAAAAAATAATATTTTGTTTTAGATATTATAAATCCAAAACAAGTTTCCGACAGTTAATACTAGGATAAAAGGTTCAAGAATATAGTCAACTATCCTCCTAAATATGTAACTCTAGTAATTAAAATCAGGTATCCGTGATCAAAACCCAACCCAACTTATATCCTGGTCTGACATTCCAAATAGAAAGAGATGTAAAACAATGAGACCCTGTATCTCCGAAATAATACACTTCAAGGGTACTCGTGAATAATTGGCATAGTTCGCAGTTTCGTGGCAGGACAGGGGCATTGCCGTCGGCGACCGAAGGCTGAAAGACCTTCAGTTCGCCAACGACTTTTTTCTTTCATCGCTGGATATATCAGGATCAAAAACCACTTTCAACGAAGTTCTAATCATGTAAAAACGAGCGCGAGTCATGGCTGATGCTATAACTGTCTGTTTCCACTTGAGAGACCAATACATATCCAAGTAGTGGTGAATCATCCGACTCTGAACTGCTTGATTCACTTTAATCAAACCTTTGACGGCCTTATGGTGGTTCTTGATGAGTTGGGTCTTGGTCGTCATCCTCGCCACTTAGCTGGACATCAGAATCCTCGAGTATCTCAAGAACTTCCGCCTCAGATATGACTATCAATCAATTTCTTATAAGGTGGCTTCCATCGGTTTGATGATTCTGCCAATGTCAAGTTTCAGAAATTACACGTTATTAATTTATTTCGGTCCAAATCACAGGGTTTCCGGTATCTAGAATAAACAGGACAACACAATAGATACATAAATATTAAATTATGTTAGTTTAGTTAGACTACAACAAATACAACTATGTAGAGTTAAAGTTTGATGTTATTTACATTAATGAAATTGCACAAGATTTGGATGAATGGAGAATTGACACATGATAATAGGGTTCTCAAATTGGTAGGCCTAGGAATGTACGGCGGAAGATAATTGTACAAAGAAAATTTAAGATTGCGGCATTCAAAAAAGATGTGGTCAGCAGAATCCTCCGCAAGACCACACTCACAAAGGGAGTTGTCCCTGACCCTTATTTTAGCCAGATGCACCGGAGTGCAGGCATGACCCAAACGGAGTCGACAAATCGTAGAGATGGTGCGTTTATCCGCAACACGGTATTTGAAAAACCAGGGTTTCGGCGGGACTGAATTCTGGATATCTCCATAATATCTACCTTTGACCTGACGGCTATCTTGCCAGGAATCGTTCCAGGATTTATAAAGATGGGTTTTTGATAAAGAACATATATCTGAGCTGAAATTGTGAAAATGTTCAGGACCGCCCAATACAACGGCATTCTTTGCACAAGAATCTGCCACCTCATTTCCCGAAACACCCGCATGGCCAGGGATCCAAGCCAGAACAATTTCTATGCCCTGTAAATGACAGTCATAAAGAGCTTCTTTAATTTTTTAAATTACTGGGAATCTAATTTTAACTCTGAATTGGTTTGCCTTGATGGCTTGGAGACAACTAAGACAATCTGTAAAAATTATGGTCTTATTCAATTTATGGGATAAAACATATAGAATGGCTTCCAGAATCGCTACCGACTCACCTGTGAATACCGATGAAAGAGGGGGGCATTTATAATTGAGAATGATTTTATATCTTGGCATCCAAACCGCAGCTCCAACACACCCGGATTCTTGGAGTTTGGAGGCATCGGTAAAAACAAGTAGCCAATCACTCCAAGAATTGGCTACAATTTCATTAAAAGAAGTATTAGCGTCGGGGGATGATTTCGAGATGCCAAGAGACAGAATAATGATAGGAGAATGGATAAGAGCATTAAAGTTAGTACTAAACAGAGGGTTCATATTCCTTTGATATAGAGGTTGATTGACATTTTCTAGTTTTTGGAGACTTTTGACAAGGCATGTAGAATCCTTATGGGACCAGTAGCTCGTATTTGACACTAGCTGACTCAACAATTTGACTTTGGGAATGAGGGGGTGGTTTTCGAGCTGGATAGTCTTATAAAAGAATCTGTCCGATAGATATTGTCTTCGTAAATTTAGAGGGGGGTCCACACATTCAACTTGTAAGGCATTTGTGGGAGACGATTTCATGGCACCGATAATAATGCGTAAACATTTGAATTGAACCCTCTGGAGGCAATCAAGAGCAGCTTTATTACATGGTTCAAGCAGGAAAGTACCGTAATCGAAATGGCTGCGTACGATGGCATTATATATCAGCTTTTGACAATACGGGTGAGCGCCCCACCACGTACCAGAAAGACATCGCATGATGTTGATTCCCTTTTCGCATTTTTTCATCACGTAGTTAAGATGGGCGGAACCGTTCATTTTAGAGTCAAGAATGACACCCAAGAATTTAACAGAATTAGAAACTGGGATTGATGAACCGTCTATGGTGATGTCCACATCCGGAATAAGGATTTTCCTGGTAAAAATAACAACGTTACTCTTTGGGGCTGACAATGACAACCCGTGATCACTTAGCCAGTCCTCGAGGTACATAATAGCGGAATTCAGTCTAGCAGCGGCCTCCTCTATCGAAGGCAAAGGAACATAAAGGGCTAAATCGTCCGCATACTGAAGTATGTTGCAAAAGGAGGTAACTACTCTATCAAGATCGTAAGTGTAAATGCTATAGAGTAGGGGACTCAGGACTGATCCCTGAGGCAGACCCTTCCATACTGACCGAGGAGACAGGAAGCAATCTTGGTTTCGTATCAACACTGACCTGTCTGAGAATAAGCTGGTAATGAAATTAACTAACCTCACTGGAATACTCAGATGGAGCATTTTTTGCCTGAGCACAGGAAGAAGCACATTGTCGTAAGCAGAGCATATATCTAAAAATACTCCCACGACTGATACATTTTTCGAGAAAGCTATCCTAATATCCGTGGTCAAGATGGCCAGGCTATCCATAGTTGATTTGTTTTTTCTAAAGCCAAACTGGCTTTCGGCTAAAATGTTATGACTCTCCACAAACCATTCTAAGCGATTTTTGACAAGGTGTTCAGAAATTTTAGAAAGAGTAGAAGACAGGGCTTTAGGTCTATAAGAGGCAGCATCTGAGGAGTCTTTACCAGGTTTTAATATAGGGATAACTATTTGCGACCTCCAAGCCTCCGGGGGAGACCCAGATGTGAAGAAACTATTGATCAACTGTAGAAAGTATTTTTAGAGTCACAGACCCAGTGTTTCTAATAAAAGAGTATGGAATGCCATCCAAACCTGGGGAGGAGTCCTTTAGGTTTTATACTGCAAGATCAAACTCCGATTCTGAAAATACTTCATTTAATCTATGGGGGGGAGACTGGGTGGAGGGCACAGATGAGAGGCAATCGGAAAAGGGAACTGAGGAGGGGGCTAATTTACTAGCGAAATTCTCCAACCACACTTTGGGATCGCTATAGGACAAATTATGATCCGAAAAAGAATTCCTGAATATTTTTATATTTTTCCAAATGAGAGAAGCTGGGGCTCGAGGACATAAGTTCTCGCAAAATTTTGACCAACCTGATTGTTTTTTTTTAGACAACATTTTACTGACCATGGCAGAAATTCTTTGGTAGTTTATAAAATTCTCTGTGGTCATACATTTCGCATACGAAATCTCGGCCTCTTTTCGTTTAATGATACCATCAGTACATTCATGGTCCCACCACGGAGGAGAACGAATTTTATTAGGGGGAGGTTTTTTTAATGGGATTGAAGAGTTAGCAGAGGCTTTGATTGCTTCAAGAAATTTAGAATAGAGATTTATCGCATTTTGAGAAGACACAGAGTCCAGCAACTTAATCCTATGATCACATTCTTTAGCAAACCTTTCCCAGTCTGCACCAGACAGTCTGTATTTGAGTAATGGTGAGAATGTTTTTTTTGGGACAGTCTTGTTAGGGAAGTTAAGTAAAATTGGAAAATGGTCGCTGCCATATGTGGAGGAAAGAATATCCCAAGAGAGGACTGAAGCTAAATTTGCGGAACAGAGAGATAGATCTACTGCACTTCTAGGATCTTGAGTCGGGGATACTCTGCGGGTTGGGCGGCCATCATTTAGGATACAGAGATCAAATTTATCTAGGATATCTAAAATTGTAGAAGAATTTGTATCATTTTTATAACTACCCCAAATCTGATTATGGCAGTTGAGATCACCTAGGATTACAATAGGTGAAGGAAGAGAAGAAATAATAATATCCAGTTCATGGAGAATAGAGAGATCTGGATGAGGAATATAAACTGAAAGAAAGGAGGTGTCAAAACATCTTGTAGCAACAACATTAATTTTATCACTATGAACAGGAATATTAAGTCTAGAAAAAGGGATACCATTTTTAATTAAAAGAATGGCACCTGCGTAACCATCTATTCTATCCTCCCGGAGGCTGGTAAAACCTGTCACCCGAAAACGAGATCCTGGCAGCAACCACACCTCCGATAGGGCTATAACAGAGGTCCAATACTTATTTATTAAATAAATTAAATCTGATTTTTTAGGCATCAGGCTCCTGCAATTCCACTGAAGAATGCTGGCCATTTTGGGGAGGATTAGAAGAGTTAACTAGTCGTAAGATCTTATTTAGACCTTGTGTCACGTTGGGCGGTAATGGACAATCACTGAACTTAGTCAGTAAATTGATAATGGTGGAGAGAAGAAGTTCAAGGAGGTTTTCGTTAGGTTGATCTGAGTTGGACATTTCAGATTGAAGTGCGTGGCCATTGGGAAGAGAAGAGGGGGGAGAGTTAATGATATTAAAATGAGCATTCCTGTCAAACCCCTGTCTACGATCAGGAGATCTGGGTTGTCTGGTTGTAAATACAGTTTTACGGTGCGAGACTTTCTGAGGGGATTGGGATGGGGCCAACAGTTGGCTAGAAGGTGGGGACAGAGAGTGTACTTGGGAAGGACGAGCAACATCAGCAAAAGATTTTCTGGTCGTAGGAAGCCGAATTGAAGCATCTTTATAAGAGACACTTTCCTGGGACATGATGACCTTAATTGCTTTTTGTCGGTGAAATTCCGGGCAACACTTATCAATGGCCCTATGAGGGCCAGAACAGTATAGACAAGATTCCTGGGTTTTGGAACAGGAGTCCCCATCATGCGATTGTGAGCATTTATAGCAACGTGGCTTTGATCTGCACTGATTTTTTACATGGCCAAAACGGCAACAATTCCAACACTGTATTGTGGGGAATTGATACTGCTCCACCAGGATAGAATTGTAGAAGCAGAAGATTCTCTCTGGGAGAACCTGACCAGATATTGTGATCACAACTGACTGTGTTGGGATGTAAACTACAGAGTTATCATCTTTTTTGGTTTTTCGGCTAATTCTGCGGGCTTTTATTATGGGACCACAGTTAGGGGGGAGCTGGATAGCCGTAACGACTTCAGATATGACTATAAAAAAAAGAACACTTAACTAACTGCAAAGTTCCTATATTTAGTACACTACAATATAAGATTTGTAATAATAATCTGCGTGATTCCTGTATACAGGTTAAGCGCGTAATAAGTAACATAACAATGTATTTTTTTTTTTAATAAAGGCTTGTAATACTAAAAAAATAAGTACAAAACATAATTCGAGCATACTTTCATATGTAATATCACATAAACATACGATTCGACTGGATTTAACTTACGATTTCTCCCACCCGCGATGACACGTCTTAATCCGGAAGCCATTTTGCCACAAGTGACCTTCGAAAGAGCGACCAACTCACTTTCTACAGGATAAAAAGTTAACACTAGTTAACGAATTCGTTCGATGAATGTCGATATTTTGTTTCCACGATTTTTTTGTTTTCTATGTACTGCCCTTAGGACAGTTTCAGTGAGGAGGGGGTACTTTAAAAAAATGAGAGCTTAAAAGTAATACACGCAGAATACCGTTTTATGCAATTTGTGATTATTGATAAAACTATCATTCATCATAACGCCGCTACATCTTGACAGATGGATCAAGCAGCGTTTTTTTGAGAACGGCATCTTTGCTCGTGGCTAAACAAACCGATCCGTGAACTGCCCGCACATCATGCACGCGCGCTGGGAGTCCGCTGTGGCAGGAGAGGCGGTCTCGCGGTTGTGCCTTATCGCTCGTTTTTGTGCGAAACTAGGTGTTGCCGTGGGTTTTACATCCCTCTGAGATGGTCTTTCTCCACCCATCGCGGTGAGATGCGAGACTCTCCCTTGAGTTGCGCTTAGTGAGAGATTGCCCGACGGTCGACCTCAAATAGAAGAACTTGACTACCACTTCCAAGGGCACACCTTCCAGCAAAATAGTCGGCTGGTAATTGTAACCCTGCGCTAGGATTACGGTCTTCTTTGCATTAATTGTCATGGAGAACAGAACAAGCGTTTGCAAATTTGTCCAAAAGAACTTGGGAGGTCTTAGGGGGTTTTCGCTAAAAACAGTCAGACTGTCAGCTAACAGGTCCTCACGGTTTCGACGGGACCTAAGGTGAGCGATGTTGAAGAAGAACCCATCTGCTCTTGTGTGTTGGTGAACTCCCTGCTGTGCGTCACCAAAAGCAGCATTCAGCAGCAGAGATAAAAATATGCCGAACAATGTGGGGGCTAAGACACAGGCTTATGGAACTCCTCTGCGCATTGCGAATGCATCAGACGCCTGACTATTAAATATACCTATATAAATTAAAGGGATAATTCAGTTCCTTTGAAAGGCGGCGGTGTTTTCTTTTTATTAAATTGTCATTCAAGTTATTGTCTGTTTCAAAAAATGCAAACAATTCCTGTTCAATTACCATTATTAACATAAAAAATAACTCAATACTCGCAAACACACAGCAGCAAAGCGTCTACTAAACTATCAACAGTTCATTAAAAGTAATATTCAGAGCATTTTTAAAAAAATGCTTTCTTTGACAGCGTGGCACGTTATGGTACAATTTAATGAGAAAAAAAAGGTGAACTAAACTGCATGAAAACGCTGACGTAATAAGGGATTATACTGCCTTGCTTTTTAGAGGTCATGGTACGACTTAGCAATGCAGTCCAATTTATGCTTTAAACTGAATAGATTTAAGAATTCACAGTAGGTATCCAGCAACCTCGTTAAAATACGAAATACGTAAATGATAACTACGAGTATCGGCAACGTATGTGAATATTTACAGTATGAGGTAGTTAAAAAAAATTGCTCTAACTTTTGGGTAACACATTTTTCAAAAGCTGGTTTCATTGCTGCCAACTTAACAGCGAAAGGAATCGAAAGCAGAAATGAACGCCAAAAGGTCTAAAGGCTTACTTATAAGAACTCGCTCCCACCCGGCATAAAATGTGAATAAAAATATGGGCTTTAAATAAGTATACCTATAGAGCACAACGCTCTATAGGTATACTTTACATTGTTGACGTAACTCAGCAATCAGCTGCCGCTAACTTGCTACTCGATAGTTGACGTGGCGCGTACGACACGCTTCCATCAGAAATCAGAACTCAGATCATTTATTGTGGTATGTTGTTTCAATTAGTTGATAGGTACATAATATGTTTGTCCTTACGTCCAGCCGTTAGGCATACAAAATTACAGTCTAGGGAAATAAGTAAATATTGAGTTTTATAAATAGGCAATTCTCGTTACATTAATCAATTACAATGATGTCGCTGTGGGCACGCCGACCAACTGCATATTTGATGCGTGGTGCTTGTACAGCTAGCTAGTTGTTTGCTATCTGCTAGCGCGTAGACAGCGAGATGCCTGCTAGCTGCCAGCGCGTAGACAGCGAGATGCCTGCTAGCTAGTTGTCTGCTAGCCGCCAGCGGGTAGACAGCGAGTTGCCGGCTAGCTTGTTCTCGGCTAGCTGCCAGCGCGTAGACAGCGAGATGCCAGCGCCTATACAGCGAGTTGCCTGCTAGCTTCCAGCGCGCAGACACTCAGATGCCAGCGCCTACACAGCGAGATGCCTGCTAGCTAGTTGTCTGGTAGCTGCCAGTGCGTAGACAGCGAGATGCCTGCTAGCTGGTTGTCTGCTAGCTGCCAACGGGTAGACAGCAAGATGCCTGCTAGCTGCCAGTGCATAGACAGCGAGATGCCTGCTAGCTGTCGGTGTAGACAGCGAGCTGTCACCTCCATTTGAGACGTTGTACGAGAGCGGTGTTGGAGTGAAGTAGTTTAAGTTAGCGATGACCTTAATCCGCACGACGCCGCATAACCCACATGTTCTGTAGTCCCATTGTAACTGTTCGGTGCGTGTGCACCAGATAGTTAGTATCTCGATATATTACTTCAAAAGTTGAGTCCGTAATGAAAACCATTGCCTAATACATTGTAAATAGTTAAGAGCATTAGACATTATACTCGTATACTTATCTATCTTATCTATCCTAACTATTCGATTAATTTATAGGATCCCTAGTGTTCCCTAGAGTAAAGTAAAGTAAAGTAAAGTAAAGTAAAGTAATGTTTATTTGCATGAATATAGGTGTACATCGGGTATTTTATAATGTCACTTAGTTTCGCTATATTCTGCCATGCAGACGTGCAAATGTTATGATGTACATACAACACAATTATCATAAAATTAAAATTAAAGAAAAGTAAGCACCCATCTAAGAGTGAATGAGTATTAATTTTATTCACAATAAATTTATTATTCTGGTCATGTTACTTATCTATTTATGTACCTATCATTATATTTATAATATTGCGTTAGATTGACTTGTCCTCCAAGAAGTCCTCTAACTTATAGTATGATTTTTTGATTAAGAAATATCTAAGTCCAGCCTTGTATGAATGAAGTTGCTCAATGTCTCTTATGGATTTAGGCAGCTTATTATACACTTTTGGCGCCATACCAAATATACTTTTGCTGAATAAAGCAGTAGAGCGGGGAGGTGCACTTAATTTAGTATCTCTTTTACTATTCATTTTCTTAAACAAGCACCAGTTTGTTTTTACAAATACAGCAGTTTCATAAATATATAATTATGTCAATGTCAATATACCTAACATTCTAAAATGAAGAACGCAACTGTCTGTAGGTTTCAATTTATAAATTGCCCTTATACACCGTTTTTGTGCTCTAAAAGCTTTATCTTTGTCGGTTGAGTTGCCCCAGAAAATAATGCCATACCTTAAAGTCGAGGCGACAAAAGCATGATACACGGTTAATAAAGCTGATTGCCCAGTAACTTTGGCAAGCATATATAGAGCATAGGAAAACTGACTTAGTTTTTTGCAAACATGCTCTACTTGTGGTTTCCATGTCAGATGTGAGTCAATATTAAGTCCTAAGAATTTGAATACATTTATTTTGTCAATTTTTTTATTATTATAGTGGATGTCAAGAGTGTTTGTTATTTGATTGTAATTATTTTTAAATGTCATTATGTTAGTTTTATCAAGATTGATTATCAGATTATTACGGCTCAGCCATTCAATAATATCGTTAAGGGAATTATTAATTTCAGATGCGTATGTATTTTCATCTCGACAATCCGCAATCATCGTACTGTCATCTGCAAATAATACCATTGGGTAACTTACTGACATAGGGAGATCATTGATGTAGATGAGGAATAGTAGTGGTCCTAATACGCTACCTTGTGGTACGCCACATTTAACCGTTCTCGGGCCTGATATGTATTGATTTTCTGTTTTTGTTTTCTGACATATTCTGGAAATCTGTGTTAACTGTGTTCTGTCACTCAGGTAGCTTTTAATAAGTTCAAGCACATTACCTCGTACACCGTAAACATCCAGTTTGTTTATTAGTGTTTCATGGTCGACGAAGTCGAATGCTTTCGTCATGTCCATGTACAACGCTGAAATAGGTATTTTTTTATCTAAACACGTCACTACGTGCATTAAGAAATCATAAATGGCCATGTCGATCGTCTTACCCTTTCTAAAACCCTTCTGTTCCTTTGCGAATAGACATTTTTTCTCAAAATATTGGTAGAGACTACTATAAATTACTCTTTCGAAGATCTTTGATATTATGGGGATGAGCGCAACTGGTCTATAGAAACTCATGTCTTCACGGTCTTTTTTCTTGAAGAGCGGTCTAATAATCGAAGTTTTCAACTTCTCTGGAAATACACCCTGTTGTATCGATAGGTTAAATATACTGCTCAAAACCGGTGCTATTAAATCCGATACGTATTTAATAACTTTTGTGCATAGATTGTCATATCCAGTACTGTTTGTGTCTTTTAGATTTTTTATTATTTGATATACCTCGTATGGAGTAGTCGGATTTAGGAATAATGAGTTGGGGTTGAAAGACATCTTTATATGGTTATTTGTGGCATTTGCTTGACGTTGTTGTGATGTCTGATCGATGTAAAAGTTATTAAATGACTGTGCAATTTCATGTGGATCAGTGATAAGATGATCTTCCATTTTTATTTGTTTTATGTAGTTTTTTGGTTTAGTTTTATTGTTGTGATAATTATTTATTATTTTCCATGTGGCTTTGGATTTATTAGTTGATGTTTTTATTTGATATTCGTTTTGGGACTTTTGCGTTAATTTTATTATTTTTTTGAGTCTTATTGAATAGGTTTTAAAGCTTTGTTTGTTTTGTTGGTTTGGATGCAGTCTAGATTTCCATAATAGCTCTCGCTTCCTTTTTGTACATTGTTTGATACCTTTCGATACCCATTGTGGTCGTTTGTTGCTTGAGATCCTTACCTTGATTTTAGGAAAACAGAGATCATCAAAAGTTTAAAAGTATTATGGAACTCAGCAAACGCCTCATTAGCATCGTTGCTATTGAATACCTCACTGAAACTGAGACTTGAAAGGTGCTCTTTGAACTTCTTTAGGTAATCTTTACTGTAGTCTTGTCTATAAACTGACCAACTCTGGAGGACGTTGAAATGTTTTACTGGACATTTTAGTAACTGTCCTGTATGGTCTGAAAGCGCAAACTCTACTATCTCGCCCTTACAGCCTTTGATATTATGGATGAAGTTGTCCAAACATGTGCCACTGCTTACACGTGTTGGCTTATTGAATGAGAGCTTTAGATTGTAGTTCTGTAACATTTCTTCGAAATAAATCGAGACTCTATTACGTTTAAGTCGATCTATATTAAAGTCTCCACACACAATAGTTTTTCTCCTACCTTGGCAAAGTCTAGATAATAGTTTATCTATGTTGTTAAAGAAGATGTTATAAGTCTTTGTATCATACTTCGCTTTTCTATATACGCATATTAAATTTATATTGTGCTCAGTTAGTGTGATACCACAGCATTCTATTATATTAGGAATATTACAGTCCACTAAATCTATTGCATTATATTTAAGTTCTTGTTTTACTAGTATAGCAGCACCGCCACTTCGTGTGCTCCTGGCAGAATATGTGGCCAGTGTGTAATTTGCAACATTCAAAGAGTAGATATCGGTGTCAATCATATTGTGTTCTGTAATTCCTATAATATCAACTGATACTCCATTTGTTATTTGCTCCTATAAGTGTACAGTTAATAGGTCCGATTTATTTATGAGGCCGTCAATATTTTGGTGTAATACATTTATACAGTTATTTACGAAAAAAAATGTTGTTTTTGTTTCTCTCATTATCATCATTTTCATTTACATTATTATTTAAATTTTTATCATTAATATCACAGTGTTTCGCATTATTATCAATATTTTTTAAATTGCTATCATTGTCAGTCACATTATTGCTATTTATATATTTGATCTTATTTGCTGTAGTATAATTATAAAACTCCATGTCTGCGATTTGATCCGAGGAAACCGTAAAATCTGTCTGTGTCTGCCTATCAGCCAGAGTAACCAAGCATGTCTGAGCTATTGCATTTACACCGGTACTTCCACACACAGACAGCTTCTGTCGTTCATTATCATTCTTATATTCAATACTATCTATGTGACATTTTTTGTAATCGAAGAATTTCAAAGCATAGGTTATCCTAAAAATCTCTCTTAATAGCTGTCTACATGCGTGCTTTTTGTCAAAACTGCTCTCAACAAATTTATAGTCATCATTACATATGTCCAAAAAAGTCGTATGCCTAAATCGCGAGCATATATGCCTAAAAGATGAGTTGACTGTATCTTTCAAGTATCATTCAAGTATCTTTAGTAAGTTTACAGAGTATCACTTTGCATTGGAGGAGACGTCCCAAATTATAGTAAAGTAGAGATTTTAGTCGCAGCGGATCTCTAACATTTGATCCTCCAAGTATGATGATGATATCGTTACTTCCATAAGTCTGGCAGAGCGAATGAGATGTGCTCAGAACGTGGTCCATGGTAGCGTAGGGCTTAATAAACGACTCTACCACATACTGGCTCCCTAGTTGTTCTTGTAGGATTCTACACATTCCTCTGCCTTGTTCATCTCCCAAGATCATCACTCGTCTAATTGTTGGTCTGTTTTGAT
Organism: Argyresthia goedartella; assembly: GCA_949825045.1. NCBI lineage: Eukaryota > Metazoa > Arthropoda > Insecta > Lepidoptera > Argyresthiidae > Argyresthia > Argyresthia goedartella. Next base: position 6,795,036 of record OX463832.1, on the reverse strand, counting down.
GACTTGTTTGGCTTTTAATTATCTGTTCATCTGCTGGGATCATGACTCGTCGCAATTTCTTCTCAACCGATGTTTGTATTGACGCTAATTCATTTTCAGCCCGAAACTCTACAGTCTTGCCTGTTGAACTGTTTAGCTTGCTCTGCGTAGTCATTGCGTCCTGTGTCGGCAGTATTTTCTCAGATTTTCCGCCGGAATACGACCGTTTATCAACTGAATTGAGGAAATTCAGTGGTGTTTTCCGGGCAGATCCCATTTGTATCTTACGATATTGAGGAGAGTAAAATCTTAGATATGGTTTATGTGCGCTTGTAGATTCATCTAGACCCACAGCTTTGTATAACTCAATTTTCTTATTTTTCTCTACTAGGAGCTTATTTAGTGAGGATATTTCCAGGCTTAGTTTGTCTACCTCCAAGTTTGCAGCGTCAAGTTCCATACGTAGCTTATGGTTGCTCTCTCTCAGATCTTCCATCTGTTCCCCACTCTCCATTTCATCAGGCATGCTTTGATAGCTGAGGTCCAAGATAGAGCAATTTTGCTGATGAAGACTTGGAATCAATTTACGAGGCCATCTCTTTGTGACATTCTCATTTCCCGAGACAGGAGTAAGAGGGGCGATGTGGCTGTTGTTTGAAGGTGATGATGATGATGATGATTTGTCCTGTGTTGGGGGGCCTTGTATTTCACTTTGTTGTTGACATATATCGCATATAAAGCCCTTCCATCTCGCCATATTTGCCATGTAATAGGCAGACGTTATGTTTAAACAGTTGTGGTGAAAAAGGTTTTCACATTTTATACAAGTAATGGACTCGTTGGGGTATACGAATTTTCTGCATTCTTTGCACAACATCTTTAGTAGGTACTACTGGCGTTCTTGTAGTACTGGTGGTGATAAATGTGTGTGCGAGTCGTTTGCCGGCGGCTTCTTTTATTTTATTGATGGTTGGTGGCGCCCTCTATTTTATTGATGGTGGGTGGCGCCCTCTATTTTATTGGATCGTAACGGCTGTTGTCACTTTTTTGATATTATGCACATTTTATCACTGTTTCTACTGTAGGTTGGCTTTTCACAATTCTGTTCACTTTTTGTCTTGTATGTTTGTTTTGATTTCAGCACTGTGTTCTTGTGTTTTCCGTGATTTTACGCGTAATTCCACTGAAGCGTATTTTTCAAGTTCCTCACTTCTATGTGCTTATTTAGATTTGAGCACTGGTTTGTTGTATTTTAAGTGTTTTGTCCAGTGAGTATATTAAAAAGAAGTTAAAAAAGAATTAAAAAAAGAAAAAAGAAAAAAAGAAAAAAAAAAACCTGTAGGATGATTGAACCAGTGTCTTTCTGAATGAGAATCGACGGTCTTACGAATCACGCCATTCGAGCTGTTTGTAATATCCGCGAATTTGTCGTACAGTATCGTCGATGTTGTCCAAGCTAGAGTTGTAGATGGCGTTGCTTATGCTGTTGTCCTTGATGCGTCATATGAATTTGGTTCTCAACGGATTATAGATGTGTTTTTTGGTTAATTTATTGTTCTGTATTTGGTTATTCTCACCGAAATTTATGTTTATGTCAATGAATCCGTTGGTATTCAATCAATTACACTTTATTTATAACTGGTTATACTGCAGTTGTTGATTAATTTTGGTTTATAGCTTCAGATATTTTTGGCACTGATATTGATGTAATTATCACTTCTCCGGTCGAGATAACACTCACGTAGGTCTATTGTCACTTGCACTTTGAATATAGAATGAATTTTGAGGTAAATTCAGTAGAATTGTATTTTAAATTTGATTTAAACGTAGATCGTCTTAGAATTGCTTGTTTACGTCGCAGTGGCGCCCTCTGAGCACAGAGGGAGAGAGGTACCTTACACGCGTTGAGCAGACAATAGGATCCACACATTACCAGGAGCAAGTCTACGAGTGCGAGATGATCCGGAAAGGTACTTACGCGTCACAAGCATGCAATCATATTTAAACGAATACTAAGTTAATACAACTCCCTAACAAGGGTAGACAGGGCTCATAGATAAACTAAAAAAACCTATTATTCGCCTGTAGTTCCGTTGTCCCCCTGGCCTCTGTCCCAATTATGTGGACAACGGAACCTCATATTTTTTCCGTGCCCTTGTCCCCATCGTAGTGATATAGCCAATGGAGACAACGGGATATTAAGATTTGACGTGCCGTTGGCCCCTTCGCAGTTTTACAGCTAATAGGGATAGCGGGATATTAAGATTTGACTTAATCATATTTATTTTAAAGCTTATTTATGCTAGAAAAGCTAAAGTAAAACAACTTACAGTTCAATTATAAAAGTTATATTTATGGGTTTTATCAGTCATTCATAGAATCAACAATATCACAGAATTTACAGATATCAAGGATCTTGCCTATCTTAAAACATAAAAAAACACAACCTTAATTGTTAATGTTTTCAAAAAGTATCACAGTTATTAGTTTATACCAGATTCTTTAGGAAGAGATTCGTTGATCTGACCCTGACTCCCCACACCCCAGAAGAGGTGCGTGACAAGACCCTCGATAATACTAATATTACTTTTGTGAGTGACATCAATATCGTTAGGGTAAAATTTTATCTTCAGAGGTGCGTATAAATGTGATTGTGAGTGAATATACTTGTAGGTAGGAACAATTAAAAATAAAAAACAAAATGATTTTGTAGTTAAATTTGATTAGATTAGAATATAATAGAGACCAACGCAAGAGTTTTTATTATTATTTTATAAAGTACCGTTGTCTGTTTCACTACAATATAGCTAATGGGGATAACAGAACAGTTTTTAATTATTTTATTAAAGACTCTTTTCCCCATTAAATGTGAACAGAGCCGACGGGGACAACGGGACTAAAAGTTAATAATTTCATTAAAGTTTCGTTGTCCCCCTTGAATGGGGACAGGGCCGATGGGGACAATGGGACAACAGGATTTTGCTGTCTAAAATCCAACCTATCGACTTTTCACTAAAAGTGTGTATAGCCTATGTGATTTTTACGATCTCCATAAATCCAACAATACCTCATTTATCACATATAAAATCTATCAAGCTGTTTGGGGTTGTAGCGGTTTTTTTAGAAGTTTCAGCGATTCTGTAAAATTTCCAAAAACTGAATCGACAAAAAAAACTATTTAATTATCGAACCTGCTCACAAAAATTCACGACAATCAGTTGCAAAATGCGGCCTGTAAAGAAGAACATCCGGGCACACATCCGGACATACGAAAATATTTTTGCCCAACCCTGAAACGGAGACGCTTCGCCGCTCGGTTACACTTTAACACTAATTTTTCTAATACCATAAGGATTCAAGGATTCGTTGATGAGAGTTGCCATCTCCTGCAGCTCACCCACAGACGACGTAAGAATTACGTGACCATCGGCGTATAAGAGGCATTTGAAAAGTAGCTCTCCCATTTGCACCCCAATCTTTCAAATAACTCAAACCTATCCATGAAAAGATTAAACAGCCCTAGGCCCCGTTGATGGCCCCTGACACGTGCACTGGAGTCGTCATAGAAGGATTTCAGCGCAAGAATCAATTGGCTACCCACTCCGCTCCTACTTTCCAAGGGGATCTTTCACCAATTTCCAAAACATCTTGATGTCCGCCCGGGAGGACCGGAGGACTCTTTCAAATAAAAAATATTTTTTTCAGATCGGACAGTAGTTTGGTTTTCTTGGAAACTATACTTAATTATAATATGTTTTAGATAGAAATAAACTAGGGAAATCTTCAATAACAGGAATAAGCAGTAATTGTGTTCTGTGGAATAAGCGCATTGATGACTTGAGTTTTATTTTTGACAGTAATTAGTTCATGGTATAGTAGCGACATCTACAGTAATGGATGCATTCAATGTTGTGTTTAGAATATTGGCTACGTTCATATTTTATTTTATTTTATTTTTATTTGTAAGAAAACAAACGGTCACATATAATTACAATGACTAGATAAATAAGCTTATAAAGTAGACCTTGAGTTTCATGAAAAAATTCTAATTAAAAGTGACATGCCTTGCGAGAGCCAATTAGTGGTTTTGGCAAACTATTGGAACATCAATTAAAATGAAATTTTGCTACAGGTTTTGTAAAATTTTTAGAATATGTTACGAACAGTTGCAGGCTTTTGAAATGCACATAAACATAAAAAAATATTCAGGCACATACATTGCTTCTGACCCCACAGTAGGTGTGTGTCGTGGGAACCAGAAACAGCGACAACACACACATATAAATATCCAAGACCAGGGGTTTTTTCAATACTCGTTTTGACAGGCAGTTATGTTAATAATAAAGTTGTAAACATTAATAAGTCAGAGAAAAACTTAATAATACGATATACATGTACATTATAGTAGTTTATGTGACCGGTACATAATACCTAATTATGTACAGTTACATACACTAGTTTATCTACACACATATCGCTGCTTTAAAAGAATAGGGAATTAATCCAAAAAACTAAAATGTTGGGAATCGGCGTTCAAAGTTTTCACTTTCGGCGCGCGCTAGGTTTTTGTAAAATTACAAAAATGTTTAATGCATTTTAGTGATTTTATTGTTTTTAGAACTTTATTTGAATATTAACCAACAATATTTAATACCAGGATCAGCTAAAATGACGCTAGTTTTTGTGCAGAAATATTTTGAAAAAAAAACTCGTGACTTGTTTCCCTTTTTGATTAAAATGAAAAGATAACCTTCTATTTTCAGACGGAATATAACCAAATCGTTCACTATTTTTTTATAAACATTATCTCGATAGGGTATTTAATAAGACATAATTCATTTTAGTTTTTAAGAATAATTATTTTAATCAGATCAATTCATAATTCCTCTGTTTTTGTATTATTTTCTTCATTTACAGAACCAACAAATTCGGTAATAATTCTTAGTTTGGACTGGATGTAGAAATAACACTAATTTTAATAGAGAAAATAAACTTTTATTTAGAAGGAGAACAACAATTATCTATTAGGATATATTTAGGAACACTTAGTTTCTTAAAAACTACAAATTGGGCAATTTTATAAGTAAAAGTAAATAGTATCAAAATTAAATTAATACTGACTCAAGTAATGGTGCATCTACACGGCTGGTGGTGGTTTGCCAAAAAGCCACCAGCAAGCAACAAGCAAGCCGTCAAGCCAACAAGCAAACCGTGTAAACACCCTGCTTGGTGCTAGCCCGTGTGGTTGTCGCCGATCTGGGCAGCTGTTTACACAGCTTGCTTGTTGCTTGCTGGTGGCATATTGGCAAGCCACCACCAGCCTATAGACGCACCATAAGATGCACGCAAAATGTGTGATGTCATCACAATAATAAAATAATAATAATGTTGAGATCTACAATAAAAAAAATAGTAACTATACTCGCGAGCTAATTGACTCAAACTACAAGTTTGTGCAACCAGGAAGGTACACACATACTTGCTACTCGACTAAATTAAGATTCTCGCGCCTGTAAATTTATTCATAATGAGATAAATTGAACAACTCTTGAGAGTACAACAGTCATAATAAGAATAGTATCAAAATGAAATAAACACTCTCATAATGAGATCATTAACAACATACGTTATCATACATACCAATTAGCAATAACCTGGTTATTAATCAGTCTTAGTTAAAAACAAATCAGACTTGAAATTCCGAGGTAGGTATTTTTATCACAAATACTTATAATCACAATTGTACAAGGATATCATGGCCCTTAAGTAGAGATAAATCAACTTTGTATCAAAATATTAATAAGCGAAAGCACTAGTCACTAGCTGGAGTAACTTGAGGAGGTACAACATGTTAAGAATATTATCAAGATGAATTAACTCACACTCCACTCACTCAGAACTCACTCGCATAAGTGTGATTAACAATAAACTTTAGCTTACGATTATGTAATAACTGGATACCTACCTACTTACTTACATAATTTATGAGATATTGGCATAGAAATTGGCGTAGTAGGAAGGAATCAGTCCTTTAGTAATTAGCTCTTTTAAGTCCTTTTTTTATTAGCACTGAGTTCATTTTTGTTGGTGTACGCATTTTTTAAAGAGATTTCAGTAATAGGTCCCATTTTCTTCCGCTTATTTCTTACGTCAACCGCATTAAAACTTTCCTCTCCGTACGACGTTTTGTAATAAAACGTAAACGGATTAGCTTTAGTCATTCTTAGTTGTTTTATATCGTTCCAGTTCACGGTTTTCCCTTCTGTATTGGTGGTAAAATTATAGCCCCATTCTTCTTGTAAGGATTTTGAATCTATGAATGAATCATACGTCAGTTCGTGTACTTGTATCGCGGGTTTACTTTTTTTTGCGCTTTTAATCAGAGGTATATATTGCTCGGGGGTATAAATAGGTCCTGCCCTTAAGTTCTTCTTGACTTCCCTCTCAATTAAACTATGCACGCTGTCTGCCGCGTTTTGAGTATGTCCTCTAATGAGGAATTTGTGTGTGATGGTATCAATATTTAGACTATGCACAGCATACATATATATTGTAGCCATATATTTATTTTTATTCTGGCCACAGCAGTTATCGGAGTAGAATGTGACATTAGATTTTTCTTCATGGTCAACATGGGTTTTAAGGTACTTCCATACGCATGTTCCAATCTCAACCGCTCCGCGTTTGGCATCCGACTCAGACCAAAAATAGCAGTATACATTGTCATACGCATCTTCCGCCTTTTTGCCCTTCTTCTTCTTCTTCTTCTCCTTTTCTGTATATTTTTTCATTTCAGTTAGTGTAAGGTTATAACTGTTGAGTTTCGACTTGTAGTAGAATGAAGATGATTCACCTCTTGGACATTGAAGCACTGCTTCCAAGTCGTAAATAACAACTTTGTTATTCTTCTCTATGTTCTTCAAATCTTCCAGTCTTTCTTCTCTAGATAATACCTTCTCATTCAAATGTCTTTGGTACTTTTCTTCAAGTTCTTGTTTTTGGTCATTATTAGAGTTAGCATAAGAGACACACATGTCACATTGATCCTTTTTTGGTTCGAAAAACGCCAGATTGAATTTCGTCGTGAATATATTGTAGTAGGCAGAGTAGTTTCCTATGTCCCTATTTGCTATCTTCTGTTCTGCTGCAAACTCATCATAAAGTTCTTTTATGGTTCTGTCACCAAAAATATATTCCCTGGTCGAATCAGCCCTCACATAGTGTGATTCGATTCGAGGAATCGTATTGATGTGCTTTTTGATGTCATCGACTAACTCTGTACTAAGTTTCTTATGATTTCCATGTTTTCCTCGGCGATCTTCAAGCTGGAAATCAGTACAATCTGTTTTTTTCTGTGTTGTAAATATCATCTTATCAGATATATCCAACGTGCTTCTGAAGTACTTCTTACATATCCTTATCTTTTTCTCGTTTATAGTAAAGTAAAACGCGCTATTTGGACGTCGGGGCTTTTCGGCATTGGTATATTTATACTTCGGTTGTACATCTATCATAGACGCAGATATAAAGGCTCGCTGCAGACACAGATCTCCCAATTCCCAAAACTTCTGATGCACTTCCTGTCGATCTTCAACACTTATGTTGTATGTGCACTTTAATCTACACTTTTCATCGCAAGGTTCTTTGATACTGCGACTTGTTTTTAGTACTTGACTTTTATTCGATTTATACGACTGGCCAGTGTTCCTTAACCTCTTGGCCTCGTTATTTTTCCATTTATTAGGATTTCGCATGCGCTTGCGGCCTCTTGGAACAGTTTCGCTATCTGACTCAGAACTAGAAGATTCTGTGCTTTCAGGCACCACGTAGTTTCTTCTTCCTCGCATAACTTCCGCTGCTGCGTTAGCAAACTTGTCTCCAAGATCATAAGTTGGATCACCAATGTCATCATCATAATCGCTCGTCAGAGTAGACAGGATTTCAGAATAAAGATCAGCGTCTGAACTTTTCTGATTTATTCTGTTACCTCGTTCCTGAAATTAATACGAGGAAGCATATTATTTAAAAACAAAGTTGTACAACCCAGGTATATATACATCAATGCAGATATACCACGAACGTTCAAATAATGACTGTTTGATAAATTATTTTGTTAAATACTTACTACAGTATCTGGATGCACGTCTGTGTCCTCTATTGAATTTTCTATAACTTCCTTTGAAACATCGGATTCAACAGTTTTATCCTCTTGAGATATAGGATTTACAGTGTCATTATTAAATCGAATCTGATGGTTGACTTGATCTGAACAGGATGAATGATCGTTGTCTGAGTCTGACGATGTAGATGATGATGTCGACGAGGAGGAGCTTGAAGATGAGCTAGATGAAGATTTTCTTGTGTTGGAGTTTGTTTCAATTTCCTTTGTGTCAGTATCGCTCATTGAAATGTCACTGTTATAATCAGGCACTAGACTTGTAAGTAAAATATTTTAACTATCCACCATATTGACCTTTTCTGACACCTAAAACGATATTGAATTATTAATTTATCTGACTGAACTGGTTTTCGAATCCCACGAGATATTTGACATCGCAGAGATCTGTCAGTTCGAACGACTAATTCTACTATTTATTTTAACCTTCTGTGTCATGCTATCTGAAATGCAGTATAGTAAGTATTATAAATAACTGTTATGCATCGCGGTAACAATGATAATAAATAAGATAAGGTCAGATATTATAAGATAAGAAAAGCGTTTATTCATAGGTATAAACGCATGCTAATTTTATTACCATCGGGTGAGTAGGTTCTTGATTTGTCACTGTAGAGTCATCATTTGCGGATAGCATCGGTTCAAAGGGTATAATATTTTCTTCAGGGATCTAAAACAAAATTATTAGACAAACAAACTTAGTGAAAACAAAGCTGAGAAAAAAATGGCTCGTAAAGTTACATAAAATGAGGCAAAACCAACGACGTTTAGTATTCTACTGGACAACCAGTTCCGAACTAAGATATTGGTACACAAAGTCTGGGTGACCACACCCGACCTCTCCAAGTAGAATGGAAGTAAGCGGTCCTGGTCAATGGGCAATACATTGACAAAATCATTGTCATACTCACCGTGCCAGCGCCAATTTTCTCAAGAGTCTCTGGAGATATATTTTCAATCTCGTCAGCTCTATGTTTTGACACCTGAAACGATATTGATTCATTTATCTATACGCCGTGAACATGAGGAGCCGAGTAGGTAGTACAAAATTTACCAATTACGTAGCTAATGTTATCAGGGTAACTTAATAAGAAAAACAAACAAAATAGATAGGTATGCCACCTACCATCAGGTCAGGCTTCTCATTTCCCGCCTCTGAGGACTCATTCAGAAGTTGTAAAATCCTTCGGCATCTCCAAGACGACGTCGTCATCTTTGAAAATCGTCACCTGATTTATATAAAACGGACTTAACTTTAAAATATTCCAGTTAAATTATAATACTTTTAGCAATAATAACTAATGTATCTTGGCTAATTTAGATTATTTTGTAATAAACTGGGTCTATAGTGAAATGCAACAAAATGTCCAACACTTTTTTAAAAGTAAAATGGAACATAGCTAATAATTTCTCAAAATTAATGATAATTTAAAAATTAACAGGAAATAAATCTAAATATTTCTTCTCAGCCGTAGTTATTTCAAAACTATAATGAATTAAGTCTCAATAAGTCAAGCGATTACAAGCGTGTTTTAAAGAATAATTGGAAGTAAGTTAAAATGATTCAGTATATGACTTAATATTAATTGTAAAAAGCGTCACCTGATACTGCAACACGGAAATATTTCGTTTTGTTTCCGTCTTCTTCCAAAAAATAACACGTGCTACCGCCATCACCGACGAAGTATCACTGAATCGCGCTGTTTCACAGAACCAACTCGGCGTCAAAGTTTGTAGGAAAGAGACGGGAGGTGTTTTATTTCGGCCAATGGGCTTCGATTGAAGTGGCTGTCGAAGTGATCCTATTATTCTTTCTTAGTTAATGCCGTATATTAGTTAAAAACAATAGGGGCGTATTAAGGATTAATTCCCTATTCTTTTAAAGCAGCGATATCATAAGCTCTCTTTGATGTGTTCAGGAACCGCATGTTTGACTGGCATTGTGGCATTGAGTTGTTTAGCTTGTTCTGTAGTACCAACTACACAGACAAAGTAGGGGCGGCACGCAGGCGGGCGTCGGCGTTCGAAATTTGAATGTCATAATATGTAGAAAATTTACACATTATGGTCATAATGTTCAATATTCAGATAAGAAATGAGTTTTTACAAAGTAGTTTAACATTAAGCTGATCGTAACGTTTTTAGACGCTGTAAAGAGGGTTTATGACACGTGTGTAGAAAAATCATATTAATAACTATAAATTTAAAAGTTGGTTCACTTGTTTCCTATTTAGGTTGATAACTTTTGAACCTCCAACTATACCAACTATAAAAATTGGATTAAAATCAGTCCACGTTAGACCGCTATTCCGTATTAAGCTGAGAACTTTCGAACTAATGAACCGTTTTTAATAAAACATCTAAGATTTTTCACAGGGAAGTCTACTAGCATCGTTTACTGAAAACTGCATCAAAATTGACCACCACCACCTGCAGATATACAGATCCTACAGAGGCTTCATTAATAACACCTCACATGGTGGTAGGGGGTAAAAAATGGAAGTCAATCTGAGTCTCAGTAATATTTTTTTATTTGTTTTTATTTGGCACACAAAACAGATTTTACAACTTAAAGTGCTTAAAATAAAAAGAACATAAATAACATGAGCAGTCGCAAATCCTCAAGATGCGCTCACAACATTTAAGTATCAAACTAGGTATATATTAAACAGCTTATTCTAAAATAAAAGATTTAATTTTAATTAAAAAAATAGTGGTACAGCACAAGTCAAGGTTGTCTTAAAAGACATTAGCAAATTCGGTTAATCTGGCAATAGGGGCATGTTGACTAATATAAGTGCGAGATGTGGGTCGTGGAACACGGATTGAAAATTTGTTAAGGAAAGGAGAACAGTCTATTTTATTATTAAGGAGTTTTAAAAGGAAGAGAAGGTCGGAGCAAGTACAGCTCTGTTTAATTTGTTCTAATTTAAAGTACGACAGTCTTTCAGAATAAGATCGAACTTGTTTGCACTTGTTTTGTGAGTATGTTAGATGATATAACAAAACGTTTTTAGACTCGCTCTAATCTCTCACTGTGTACGTTGTACATCGGATTCCAGACAAAAAGACAATAATTGAACAATATTCTAGTGTACTGCGAACATAAGCATTCTATAAAATTAACTAAGTCTTAGGTTTTTTGAAAATTTTAGCTTTACGAAATACAAAACCAAATGTTTGTTAGCTTTCTTAACAATATGATCAATATGATTATTACATTTACCATTCTTATCAATAATACATTCTTTCTGACTTGTGTGCAGAATCACCAAAATCCGTCCACCCGTTTGAGCGACTATGCCACAGACCCCTCTTTTTCGTCGTCTCTGACTTGTACCGCATCACCAATATCCCCATTTAAGCGCTAGGGTGCCACAGACAGACACACATCCTCACAAACAGACAGACACCCACACATACACACAGACGTAATCTTCAACTTATAAAAACCCTCTTTTTCGTCGTCTCTGACTTGTACCATATCACCAATATCCGTCTACCTGTTTGAGCGCTAGGGTGCCACAGATAGAGACTCACACAGACAAACCCTCATACACACACACCCTCACACACACACCGACAGATAGATGCCTCAAACCTATAACAACACTCATATTTTTCTACGTATGGGGTTAAAAAGACTAAATATTGGGTGCTTACCTATGAAATTGGCGAAATTATCTTACAGATTCAGGAGTTTATAATTCGAGTAATTCAATAGCTATTTCCAGTTTTTTTTTATTGTTTTAAAATTAATTTCAATATTTTACATCTATTTATTAAATTTTCTTTTAATTTTCAGTTTAATAACTAAAATGTTATCTTCAAAATCAGTGCCTCCTAAATGTCATCCATTTTCATGATAATATTAGTAATATTTTTTTAAAGCTGACACTTTTAAAAAATTATATAAATTTTTCTGTTAGCTAAATGTTGTCTCATTCATACACACAAAGTTTATAAAATTAGGATCTGTCATTCCTAAAAAAAATACAAAAATGTTTGTACTGAAAATTGAGTTAACTTCAATTTCTCCATACAAAACGCCAATTTCATATGTAAGGACGTAATATTTGGTTGACTTGTGTCCTTGTTAAGCGATTTTGATAAATCATAGCTAAGAACCATCGCAGGGAAGTATGCTATCATTTACAAAAATCCGCGTTAAAATACGTCCACCCGTTTGAGCTCTAGAGTGCCAAAGACAGACATACACACAGACATACAGACTCTTCAAACTTATGACACCCCTCTTTTGGTCGTCGGGGGTTAAAAAGAGCTTCGTGGTCTAGTGGGGTTCACGCTTGCTTCTTACGCTGACCATGTACCAATGTGATATGTAATTTATCTTGACTACAGTATACTGAAGTATGTTGTTGTTGTAATTATATTTATTGCAAGGATTACTGTACTGAATTCCGGAATGCCCAAGATGGCGGGCGCAGTACACAAAACGACTATCTTGAAATATATGTTGTGTCATTGTTTTTATTCTTCGTCCAACTGGACAGGCAGACGCATGGTCTACCCCTGCTCAGCAATCGACCTTTCCCATCCTTAATTGGTTTGCTGAAAGAAATCTCTTATTAGAGATAAGCTCGCCTTTGTACACTATTTTTATGTAAGTCTTGTTGTCTATATATTAGTTGTGTGCAATACAGAAATTATGACAGGAAAATGTCTTCCGAACATTCAGCCAGTTATTTTTAATTTATTCGGTTTTTGTTACGCAAGAACCTTACAACATTTTCCAAACTTAGCGATAGCTGTAATGTTAACCTAAGAAATAATCACAGACTGTGTGCGCCCCGATTTAGACTCGCGAAGGTTAGCAATTCTTTCAACGGTCAGTGTATTCTCTACTATAATAAGATACCTCTGGAGATTTTGAAATTGCCATTTGAGCAATTTAAAAAGCATGTTAAAGCGACTTTGTCAAAAAAGGGATATTACAATGTTCAAGATTACTTAAATGACAGGACTGTATGGGGTTAATCTAACCCAACATAGGCCTTGCTGTTAATAATTTTGTAATTATTTATTCCTGCTTATTAATCATAATAATTAAATTTTTCATATTTGTAATAGTTAAGCACAACCTATTTTTAAAAGAGATCTAAAAATCAATCTGTGGGAGTTTCTACGCCCTACTTCTCCCACAGTGGTCCAATGTAGAGAAGGGGCAAAATTGACGTTTGCTAAGTATATGTAAATATCTACAGTAATAAAGTACTTTGACTTTATAACAATAATAAGAACAATTGAGGCCTCAGGTGTAAGTGATCGTCGTCTAAGGTCCAGTTTCACCTCTCCACCCTTAGCCGTTCACAGCTGTTGCCCCTTGCCGTCAGTTACGTCGGCTGAGTCCCCACAGCCGCCCATTTAGTGCACGGCGAGTCACCACTTGACTATTGCCACACCACTAAAATTAAATACAAAAGGAATGGGCTATTTCCTTAGTTTCTCCCTAATTTGCAATAGTCCTGTGCACCTAACACCTAAAAATCAATCTGTGGTAGTTCCCACAGTGGTCCAATGTAGAGAAGTGGCAAAAAATTACGATTGCTAAGTATATGTAAATATCTACAGTAGTAAAGACATTTGGAATTTGGACCTGGCGGGATTGTCCTGTCTCTAAGGACGTTTCAGTTGTGAGTGTACTCGAGAACAGACCCGGCAGGTACGCCACATCTCATGTTTGTTAAGAATAAGTTATCTGGAAACGGCCTCTGCGTGTTGGACCCATGTCCCCACGCAAGCCTGCAAATATACTGGAACAGTATTGTCCCGTGAAGATTCAGAAACAATAGTAGCATTAACTTAATAACTTATGACTTATAAGTCTATGTAAGTTTCTTAATATTACACTCAATTCAAATCTATTTAATATAAATATATAATATGTCTGTGGCACGGCTCACACGGTAGTTTTGCACACACTGTGTGTCCTAGTCACTTCACTCGCTCCGCGCAGTGAGCGACCCGCAGTGATCTCGCGGATGTTGTCATTGTGTTGTATGTATGGGGTTCCTGTATTTACTTCTAGCACGTGTACGGTGCTGAGCGCACATTTTTATTTTAAATCGAATAATTGGTTTATCTATTAGAACACGCCGCTGGTCCGCTGGTATGTCACTAATGTTGCCATAAATTATTTTATCATTGCTTGCCTTGGTGTTATATCGAAAGCACTCCTCACCGTGTCACAGGTTTCTCGGAATGCGCTCTTCTGTGTTTGACCAAATAGCTTTTAGTAGCGAATGATTTATGACACACCTCACACTGAAATGGTTTCTCGCCAGTATGTCTTCTTCTGTGTGTGACCCAATGAGCTTGTCGTGCAAATGATTTATGACACAACTCACACTGAAATGGTTTCTCGCCAGTATGTGTTCTAATGTGACAGAGCAAAGTACTTTGATATGCAAATGATACATGACACACCGTACAATGAAATAGTTTCTCGCCAGTATGTGTTCTTCTGTGCGTGACTAATTTATTTTGTTGTGCAAATGATTTATGACACACCTCACACTGAAAAGGTTTCTCGCCAGTATGTGTTCTTCTGTGCGTGACCAAATGACCTTGTCGTGCAAATGATTTATGACACAACACACATTGAAATGGTTTCTCGCCAGTATGTGTTCTAATGTGACAGAGCAAAGTACTTTGATGTGCAAATGATACATGACACACCGTACAATGAAATGGTTTTTCGCCAGTATGTGTTCTTCTGTGCGTGACTAATTTATTTTGTTGTGCAAATGATTTATGACACACCTCACACTGAAAAGGTTTCTCGCCAGTATGTGTTCTTTTGTGCACGATCAAAGTAAGTTTTTGTGCAAATGATTTATGACACAACTCACATTGAAATGGTTTCTCGCCAGTATGTGTTCTTCTGTGCGTGACCAAATTACCTTGTCGTGCAAATGATTTATGACACACCTCACATTGAAATGGTTTCTCGCCAGTATGTGTTCTTCTGTGCGTGACCAAATGAGATTGTTGTGCAAATGATTTATGACACTTCTGACAATGAAATGGTTTTTCGCGAGTATGTGTTCTTCTGTGCGTGACTAATTTATTTTGTTGTGCAAATGATTTATGACACACCTCACACTGAAATGGTTTCTCGCCAGTATGTGTTCTTCTGTGCGTGACTAAATGACCTTGTTGTGCAAATGATTTATGACACAACTCACATTGAAATGGTTTCTCGCCAGTATGTGTTCTTTTGTGCACGATCAAAGTAAGTTTTTGTGCAAATGATTTATGACACACCTCACACTGAAATGGTTTCTCCAGTATGTGTTCTAATGTGACGGAGCAAAGCACTTTGATGTGCAAATAATACATGACACACCGTACACTGAAATGGTTTCTCGCCTGTATGTGTTCTTCTGTGCGTGACCAAATGAGCTTGTCGTGCAAATGATTTGTGACACACTTCACATTGAAATGGTTTCTCGCCAGTATGTGTTCTTCTGTGTTTGATCAAATTGCTTTTATTAGCGAATGATTTTGGACACACCTCACACTGAAATAGTTTCTCGCCAGTATGTATTCTAATGTGGTCTATCAAGATATTTTTATTAGAAAACGATTTACGACACATCTCACACTGAAATGGTTTCTCGCCAGTATGTGTTCTTCTGTGCGTGACCAAATGAGATTGTTGTGCAAATGATTTATGACACTTCTGACACTCTAATGGTTTTTCGCCAGTATGTGTTCTTTTGTGCACGATCAAAGTAATTTTTCGTGCAAATGATTTATGACACAACTCACATTGAAATGGTTTCTCGCCAGTATGTGTTCTTCTGTGCGTGACCAAATGAGCTTGTCGTGCAAATGATTTATGACACACCTCACATGGAAATGGTTTCTCGCCAGTATGTGTTCTTCTGTGCGTGACCAAATTGCTTTTATTAGCGAATGATTTTGGACACACCTCACACTGAAATAGTTTCTCGCCAGTATGTATTCTAATGTGGTCTATCAAGATATTTTTATTAGAAAACGATTTACGACACATCTCACACTGAAATGGTTTCTCTCCAGTATGTGCTCTTCTGTGCGTGACCAAATTACCTTGATGTGCAAATGATTTATGACACACCTCACACTGAAATGGTTTCTCGCCAGTATGTGTTCTTCTGTGCGTGACCAAATGAGCTTGTCGTGCAAATGATTTATGACACACTTCACATTGAAATGGTTTCTCGCCAGTATGTGTTCTTTTGTGGGTGACCAAATGAGCTTGATCTGCAAATGATTTATGACACACCTCACACTGAACGCTGACAGTTTTGACATATTTTTTAACTGTTTTTCTCGTACGTGCGTCATTTTCCTCTAAAAGCTCATCATTTATATCAGGACCTCGATGATTACGCATTAGAGGTAATTCATCAAGATCCTCTCTGGCACAGTCGAAGATTGTAGCGACAGTTTCTCGCGGCGTAGAGGAGCGTCTCTCGATGTTATTTTCCGACCATTCCGAAGCCGCTGATTCTGGAAACGGTGCATGGAACATGAATAGTATTGTGTTAGAGTTCTGGTTTACAGCTTACATACAAAGTAAAGTTAA
The DNA here is from genome assembly GCA_949825045.1 of Argyresthia goedartella. Taxonomy (NCBI): domain Eukaryota; kingdom Metazoa; phylum Arthropoda; class Insecta; order Lepidoptera; family Argyresthiidae; genus Argyresthia; species Argyresthia goedartella. Next base: position 6,778,285 of record OX463832.1, on the reverse strand, counting down.
ATATTCTGTATTAACAACGTAAGAGCGCTATGGAGAAGAGGCCTATGTCCTAGAATGGGTCAACGTGAGCTGAGCATGTTGATGATGATTTGTTTCAACTTATCGGGAGCCTACTGGATTGTTTCTTTGAATACATAAACATAGGTATGATAGACCAGTATTCTCTTAATAGTTGACAAGATATTGGGTTTCTGGACCGAAACTGTAGAAACATACTGACTTCTACTTCGTCATCGGCACACGCGGACTATCGTAAATTTGAACGCCACTTGTTCTTCCAAACAAAACTTGTCTGTCCTACTGTTCTTCCCTCGTGTGAAACAGGCATAACGGGAAACTATATCTTTACGAACTGTCCGAAACCACAATGTATCTTTAATCTCGATTATGTTTAGATACAATCGACTTTATTTTTTCAAAGGAAAATTAATAAGTCCTTAAATTATAATAACTTGTTTTTTTATTATTATTTATTAATTAACATTTATTAATTAATATACAAGCATATAATAGTGTTAGTAAACTGTCAGTTAGTACTGACCCCGCGAACTTCGTACCGGCTTTACAGTCAATGATGAGTGAGCTTTTCAATTGCGAAAGATGTTGATTGATTGATTTGATTTTCAAAGGTCTTTATTAACATTATGAATACATATATCAAACTATTGGCATTATTGTAACATTGAGAATGGTTACAACAGTTAACTGTTTTTTTTGGCCTTTACTAAATGTATAAAATAAAAAATCTGTGCGAGTTGGACTCGCGCACGAAAGGTTCCGTACCGTGAATAGTTTGGATTTAATATAGCAAAATGTTGTTTACAAAGTAATTGGTGCGGCTACTGTCATACTCCATGTACGTAACCAGGTGCATTTATAAGTTTGTATGTGGTTTACAGATAAATAAAAAAGCTTGGCTATTCCGGGTAGGATTTCCTGTAATCTTTGTCTTGTCTTAACTTCTATATTCTGCATTTTCTTCATCATTTTGGACTCAGTAGTTTCGGAGATAATGGGAGGGGAATGGTCATTTCTTGCACTTTTTTGATCATAACTTCTGAAGTTATGAAAACTAAATTTTTTTTTTTTAAAGTATAAAAAGCATGAATTATTACGGTGTTTTTTTTTTATTACGGTCATTTTACCCCCTCCACTTTTTTGTAGGCAATATTTTTTTCATATTAGACTTGCATTATGCTGCGGTTATCAGGATAAATATTTTGCAGAAGATTTCAAGACTCTCTCTTATAGTTCCTGAGAAAAGTGCCTGTGACAGACGGATGGACACGCGAGTGATCCTATAAGGTATATGGGTTACTCTTTTAACTTTATAGGTACGGAATGCTAAAAACTATGATCACTTTGTGCAGTGTACATATTATTACATAAAACAATTACATTGATATCCAGTGACATTTAATCATTGAAGTCGGGACTGTGTCGAGTCAAAAACTGGTGGCTTTTTAACAAAAACGCGGGTCATTCGACAAAAATTTGCGTAGATATTTTCTGCATATTTTTTCAATTCAGGGCGGGGAAGATTCCAACATATAAGAGATATTTAAAATCTGTCCAGCCGTTCTTGTGTTATAAATGGTCTAACTAACCCGACTTTGTTTTATATATTTATATCGAGGGCTGCAAGGCAAAACCCGAGTCGAGTTTTGGTCAAAATCGCGTTATCCTACTTACCGTTATGTACTTTTCACGTTCTTTCTGAAGGTAAAACCCGATATTTTATAGTCGTTCTAGACCGAATTAGGGATAATACAAAAACCCAATAATAACATAAACTCAACAGAATTTTCTTTACTATAATCCTATAAGTCATGTTAACTCATGATGTAGTAGGAGTTAAAAGAAACATTTTGATCTGTATTTCGAGCGAAAATCAGTTAATTCGATTTGATTCAGAAATGAAAAAATATGTAGTTTTTTTTGGGTAAAACCCAAAAGGTCGGTACCTTTTTGTGTTTTTTCAGATATACACAGTCAGGTCATAAGTTCTGTCACACAATAAAAACTTTTAAATTTAGAACGCTGGCCACAAAAAAGTTTATTGAATTCGAATTTCGAATTTTTCATGAAAATAAAAATGTGTACTTTTTAGAATTTTCCTCATTTTTAAATATGGAGTGGACACTTAAAGAAGACCGTGTCGCAGTTATTGCGTTAAATCGTTGCGGTTACGCGCCAATTCAGATTTTCGACTTACTGAAAATTTTTAATATAACCAAAAGATTCGTTTATCGTACCATAAAACGATACAATGAAGACTCTAGTGTAGATGACAGGTCAAGAAGTGGTCGCCCTCGCTCTGTTAGGACTCCAGCAGTGATAAAAGCTGTGAAGGCGCGAATTCAAAGAAATTCCATACGTAAGCAGAAACTGTTGGCCCTTCAGATGGGGTTAAGCAGGATCACGGTGAAAAGGGTGTTAAATGAAGACTTAGGGCTTAGGGCATATCGAAGAAAAACAGGACATCGTTTGGACGCTCATTTAATGGACCTGAGACTGAAGAGATGCCGCGCTTTGTTGAAGCGGTACGCGGGAAAAAAGCATCGGGAAATTCTTTTTTCGGATGAAAAAATTTTCACCGTGGAAGAGAGCTACAACAAACAAAATGATAAGTGGAACGCACACAGCAGTGAAGAAGCGAGCAACCGTATTCCGCGTGTCCAACGAGGTCATTTTCCATCCTCGCTCATGGTTTGGTTGGGAGTCTCTTATTGGGGCTTAACTGAGGTACATTTTTGTGAGAAAGGCGTAAAAACGAATGCAGTTGTGTATCAAAATACAGTCCTCAAGAACCTTGTGGAACCTGTTTCTCATACCATGTTTAATAACAGGCACTGGGTAATCCAACAAGATTCTGCGCCAGCTCATAGAGCTTAAAGCACACAAGACTGGCTGGCGGCGCGTGAAATCGACTTCATCCGGCACGAAGACTGGCCCTCCTCCAGTCCAGATTTTAGTCCGTTAGATTACAAGATATGGCAACAATTGGAGGAAAAGGCCTGCTCAAAGCCTCATCCTGATTTGGAGTCACTCAAGGCATCCTTGATTAAGGCAGCCGCCGATATTGACATGGACCTCGTTCGTGCTGCGATAGACGACTGGCCGCGCAGAATAAAGGCCTGTATTCAAAATCGCGGGGGTAATTTTGAATAAACTTTATTACCATAAGAATCTATGTTTTATTAAGTTCATTTTGCTATATAAATGTTTACATAAATAATAAACATGTCTACATTATTTCATATTGCACATGTGACAGAACTTATGACCTGACTATGTATAATATGTTTAGAAAATGTCAAAAGTATAACCATAAATTTACTAACTACCTGATGAGACTGCCACGCAGGATAATAACAATACTAACAAACCTAATATCAGGCCAATGTACACTAAACAAACACTTGAAAATTACAGATGCAACAGATAGCTCCCTATATGGAGGGTGTATGGAAGTGAATGAAACAATAGAGCACATGCCTCTGGTTCATCCACAATAGAAACCTGGATGGCTCTCCTGGGTGATACAACAACCACCCACCAGCTCCAAGAACACCCAGGCCTCCTACTCCAGTTGGTGCAGGAGTTGGGATGGCTGCACTAGATGTGCAGGCAAACGGGACATGCACAAAGGCCCCGCTCAAGTGCTCAAGGTGCAGGCACTACACCGCTTTTAACAATAATAGATGAATAGAAATAAATACCCACTGATGAGAGGTTACATAAATTTTACTTTATCACAATTACAAAATTACAAAGTTTTACTCAATACAACCAAGTTATTCTTGGTTCAGAAAATCAAAAATACATGATTACATAATATGTATGTGTTTTTACCTGGGTTGAGGTCATCCTCCTCCTTTACCCGCATCAACAGATGTTCCATCCCATTATCGTCATCATTGTCAGCTGTCATTGCCTGCAGCTCCTCATCTCTCGGAGCAATGTCCACCAAGTGAGTGAAGTAAGTCTGCAGCCGCCGCGGGCGACACACCGAACTCCGGAGCAGCTCATTGAGATCCTGTCAATACAAATTATTACAACACAATGACAATCAACCGCAGAATTCATTCATTATTACATATTTTAACTAATACCCTCCTAAATAACTCAAGCTTAGAAATAACCGGGCAATTTGCACCCGATTTAGACTCGTGAAAGTTAACAATTCTTACAAAGGTTAGCATTCTCTACTTTACCAATACCTCTGGAGTATTTTAAATTGCCATTTTAGCAATTTAAAATTCATTTAAAGAATATGCTTTAAATAAAAAGGGATAACTTGATAACCAGGATAACATGAAGATAACATGAATAACTCTAATCATTGTCATGCTGTTAATCTAACTAAATGTGTCATGTCAACAAAAAATAGCAACAACCCAATTCCATCTTTATTTCCAGTAAGAGTGATGGTAAATAGTACCTCTTTCTCACACATAAGTAGCATTGGCTGCAGCAGTCTGTACGAGTCTTGCACTTGCTCTCTGAAGCGCACCAATCTCTTCAAGTAAGCCACACACTCCCAGCAGAGTCTCGGAGACTGTAATACAGGTACAACTAGCTCCAACTGAAACAACATCACATACATAACATGTCTTGCATTAGATGAATAACACCAATTACCGGTAAATAAATAACTATAAATTGAACAATCTCAACACAACAATGAAATATTGCAACTATAATTAAGTTCACTTGTTTGCTATTTAGGCTGATAGCTTTTGTACCGCAGATCCAAGTTTAATAAAAATATCTAAAAACTAAGGCAGGTAAGTCTACTACCATTAACAGCAAACCACATCAAATTCAACCTCCTGTTTGAACACTCGGCTTCCACAGAAAGACATATAGACACACCAACCGACAAACACTTAAAACATATACCGTCTTAATACAAAAAATAATAAAAACACAGTATGATCACTTGTTTAGCCAAATCATCATCTATCAGTAAACAAATGGTTAGCAAGCTTCTAAATTTCGTTACCACAAAAAAGTGTTTAGTGAGTATCTTACTAAAAAACGGCTAGATCATTCAGTTGATTTCGTTCGTTCATCAACTAGCCTCAAAGGACTGAATTTCCAGGGCCGTACAACACAATATGAAAAAATATTTAAAAAAACGTTCATAGTTTCATTTTACGCGAATAACATAAGAATGAATACATAATTTGATGGAAAATTGTATGCTCAATGTAATTCCTAACTTAGTAATAGAACATGGTTAGGTAAAGTAGTGGTAAATCCTTATTTTTGTGTAGGAAACCGTTCACTTTAGTACTTTTATCAAACGCGACTAAAAAATAAGCAGCGAAACGGAACGGAACGACACACGGAACTGTCACTGATAGTTCGTCAGACAATTTGTTTGTTTAGGTTCGGGATATTATTATTTATTCCTTGCTCAGGCAAGGAAATTCTTGGATCATACTGCCCGCCCTGCAAGTTTACCCTGGGTAGTGATGACGATCAACAAAACAACACCTAATTTTCCAGGATTTCGAAACAGAAAAGGTAAGAAATCTTTATAATCGTTTTCACCACACATCAACCCACTTCTGGGCATAGGCCTCTTGGTTAGTGAGTCAAGTCGATCAAAGACAAGTCTCTTCTATCGCGCCAGTCTCCAAAGTTCTTTGCCAACTGCATGCAGAAAGATGTTGACTTGATAATATCGTCGGACAATGCCCACTGGATGGCCCTATCTTTCCCCTTGTATTGTCTATCGCTACGGTCCACTGTCCGTCATCCCCTCTAACCAAGTGTCGAGTCCACCTCTACCTTAGCATTTTGGTATAATGTAATTGAAATCCTGTCTTTTCAGCACCAGCAAAGCCGCCATACATACTTGAATCAAATATGGAAATAAAAACCCACAAATGTGATAGAAGATGAACATGAATTGTGGTGTAAACATTAATCCCTCAGATAGAAACATAATAATGGAGATAGAAAATCTTTCAAGGAATTGGCGATATTAATGAAATTGTTAATAAACAAATTAAAAATGTTGATATCAAAATGTGGTGTTATTACTGCTTCACTTTATTTCCTTTCATTCCAGGGGTCCTTAATGAATAAAGCCAGCTTTTCACTATGGGATATAATCTAATATAAATTACATCTCAAGATGTAAAATAAATATTGCTGAACGGGCACTAGAAAGACTGGCAAGCAATATTTATTTCCCAACTTGAGAAGTTAAGCTTGGTTTACCCGAGGCCAGTGCTGGCTGGCTTGGTGTTGGCCTTGTAAAAACCTTGTATTGGCCTAATAAAATCAAGCCAATCCAGCGCTGTCTGCGTGTGCTGGGGTGAATAGAGCACCCATCTAGCTAGATTGACATGAGGCCAGTACTGGCTACCAGTCTCACTGGCACCGGCGCCATTGTCTTCGTGTATCTGCCTGCATCTTAATACATAATTCATTACATCCCATAGTGAATAGCCGGCTTATCTCCTTCACAAACTGGCCTAACTCCTGTACCAACTTCAGCTTGAGCGACCACCCTGGATGGTTGAGTAGATCTCAGGCAGATGAAACTACTCCCAAGATTGCTGTGGCTTGCTGCTAGTATGGTTTTTATAGTGGATGGACACACCTGTAGCAGATGTACAAATTTCATCCCATAGTATAAGTAAGTTAAGAGCGCTGGGCGACGTTAGCAGGAATTACTGCGCATAGGTACAGCTATTGAAAAGTGACTACGCGCATTCAAGGCCACCGCTCATAACATGTCGCGCGACGTATACACTGTCTCCCAGTAGCCCACCATAAATTTCATCATTGGATGATATATAGCTTTATGCTTTTTCGATACGGGGTGGCAGAGGCACAGTTGTGCCCACTTTTAGATAATTAAGTCCATTTTGCATGACAGGGGGATAGCCCATCGCAGCCACTAAGGAGGTTTCCCCACGATGTCCTATGGAGATATGAAGGTTTCCTCACGATAAAACTTGGACTTTAATGGAGTGAAAACCGCTTTTTCGTAAACAAAACCAACACAGCAGAACAGCTGGTCAATAATTCCGCCATCTTGACAAACAAGACACTCACTAAACAAGCTTTCTCGGTTGCCTAAATTGATCACATAATATAAGCCATGCCTATCCCTGCTAAGACGCTAAAATCAGTTTTGTGGTAACGATTTTTATAATCATGTGTTAAACAATGGTTAAAGTTTTTTGTGGTAAGACTGATAAGACCCATCTCTTGGTGGTTCGGAATAAAAATGAAACAAATTAAGCAAAGGTATGTTTAGCACTGACCTGCGTCTCAGTGAGGATGTTTATGTAGTACTGCTTCAGTATGTTGTCGTCAAGCATCTGTATAGTGGGAGTCGCACACAAACAAGCCATGCACATTTGATGCACATAGTGAGAGTCCACTTCCACAAATCCATAATCCACAATTTCCTCTTTGACATCTTCAGCTGACTGATTATCTTCCATCTCACAAACACGAAGTACTTGTACTTGTTGTGAGTATAAGAGACAGTAAACAAACTTCTCAAACTTGTCACTTTGGATTATCATCAGTTTCGATTATCGCCGCAAGCAAAGGATTACTTGCCTCAATATCATTCACACGCGAAGTTCTACGGAGGCAGCACATTAGTTAATGACAGGTAAGGTACATGGAGTACCATACAGAGTGGATGATTCTGAATCAGAATAGACAATAACAGAAAACTTGTTGAATGATGGGTCGCGCTGATAAGATAAGCTCAGACAACAATGGTCTTTCCGTTTTCTTCTCCATAAACTTTTCCCTTCACAGGGCGTCAGTCAAGCAAGCAAGACGTCACGCACGGACGAGTTGAAGACGTCGCGTTCCGAGTCACGTCAACAAAGCCATCATCGCTCACGTGACGTCACGACCATCATGCCCGTTCCGAGTGGGAAATAGGGACCATCATAGATATACATTCGGAATGCTTTAAACGCGACGGTAGACGTTGACACTGACAGATGACACTATTATAACCCAACTTTTGTCATTTATTGATGTTCTTGTCATTTCGAGTCGTAGTTTTTATATTAGATTTGTTTTGGGTGAATAACAGTAAGAAAATAAACAATTATTCCGCCAGGAGTCGCTGCTGGTTGCTATTCTTAGTTTGTTTGTCAGATGTCAACGTGACAGCTGTCACTTTTGATGGGTCGCTCACAGTGCTGACGCTCAGACCGCAGTGCCGCCAGATTCACTGTAATTACAGCAGATCAACTGTTATTTTAAACTCTTTACTGCATACTGTAATAATAAAAAACAGTGTAGGGATCTACTGTATTCGTTCGTAGACTGTATTTTTTCTTGAAAATATTTATCAATAACAATGCGTGAACGAAATTTAACTAGAATTTTTAGTTATTCGCCCATTGGCTGCTTTGAAGAAAAATTAAAATGACCATAGAACGTAACAATATTAAATGCCGATCGAAATACGAGCTCGTGACGCGCATTTAATTTTGTTACGTTCTATGGTAACTCGTGTGCTCGTGCTAAAGTCAGTGAAATTGACGCATGAGCCTATCTAGGGAATTCAGAGACGAGCGCGTGCACGCGTCACAGGCACAGGCTAACAAAAAGTTGTCGTCTCTCTCTGACAAAGGATGAATAAGTATCTTCCTTTCATTTCATTCATCCATTACATTTATTTCAGTTTGTTTCTACTTGAATTGAAAACTAAAGAGTAACTTAGATTAAGTTAGTAAGTTAGATACACAGCAGATTAGATTTGGGATTATAGGTCTATTCATTATTAATGTGAGAATAATTGTAAGAAATGAGTTCAAGCAGTGATAAAGGGGTTTCTTTGCCTCATTCGAACGCTGAGTGTATAAATAAATAATATTGTTCAGGCTTCTCGGCACCTAATGACCTCGTAGGGGCCCATCAGCTACGAGGTAGCGTAGCGATCAGTTGCCAAGAAGTGTGAACGTCGGCGATTCACCGAGCTAAATAATTGGGTTCGATCTAACCTGGTCTGTGCTTCGGTCCCGTCAACCTCCTGTCTCTCTGCAAGGCCCGGGTGCACCCTAGGCTCTTCTTGGTAGACAGGTTCTTCAGCCAACCTCCTGTGTGACTGGCGGGCCAGCTTCAACGAGCACAGTGTTCCAACACAGGTTATGTTACGTGGTGAAAAACCAATCGGCCACGTAAATGCGAACTTTATCTGGTTCGGGGAACCACAACACACTCAGCTATATAGACAATCCTGAGGGAACCCCGAATACATTCCAGATGGACTGCGATTTAATTTCAATACCCTAACCAAAGCGCGTTTACATTGCGAGGGCTTTCGTCTGTCAGTTGTCAAAACTGCCAGGTTGGCAGCAACGTCAAATTCAAAATGGCCGTTCCGAAACCATCGATCGAATATCGATTTGGAATCGAACAATCACCCGCCCGGACAGGCACCCACCTGTCCCCTAATCTACGGGCAGCCGAGACAACGTTGCTACCGCTCGTTTTAGAACCGAGCCTCCTACTAGAACCTCTGCAGACCGGGGGGTCCCGTCCTTGCCAGGGAACAAGTTAACAATGCGCCCCCTGCGCCAACGTAGTGGCGGTAGGTTAGCATCCTTAACCAGAACGAGGTCACCAACACTAGGGGGGCTGGTTTTGTCAGTCCACTTAAGGCGCTGTTGTAAGATATGCAGATACTCGAGCGACCAACGCTTCCAGAAATTCTGAGTAAACTGCTGCAACATCTGATACCTTGACAACCGATACAATTTCACTCCCTCGAAGGGGTGCTCGGGCAACGCGTTAAGTGGCTGTCCTATCAAGAAATGGCCTGGGGTCAGAGCCTCCAGGTCATTTGGATCCGAGCTGAGCGGACACAACGGTCGCGAATTGAGAACGGCCTCGATCTTACAAAACAATGTCGCGAGCTCCTCAAAAGTCAGCGCGGTCTGACCTACTATACGCCCCAAGTGCGTCTTAGCTGACTTAACTACGGCCTCAAAAATCCCACCCCAGTGGGGGCAACTCAGTGGGCTGAAGGTCCACTGTATACCCCGACGGGAGAGGGCCGTTCCAATATCCACTTTATTTACATTCAAAAAGTTGACTATCTCTCGTAAGTATCGTTCCGCCCCGACGTAGTTAGTGCCGTTATCAGAGCGGATCAAAGTTGGAAGTCCCCTTCGAGAAACAAACCTATCCAAACAAGCAATGAAAGCCTCTGTCGAGAGATCAGCAACGAGCTCGAGATGTACCGCCTTGGTGGATAAACAAACAAACACACATAGGTACGCCTTGTATTGCTTAGCGGTACGCAATCGTGAACTCTTCACCATAAACGGTCCGGCAGAATCCGTACCAACACCTGAAAACGGTCTGACCTCATTCACACGATCAGGGGGCAAGTCCCCCATGAGAGGTTGCATCGTGGCAGCCTTAAGTCGATAACAAGGCATGCACCGAAACACGATGTTCCGTATGACACGGCGGGCAGATAAGATCCAAAACTCCCGCTGGAGCGTGGCCAACAACGCGTTACAGCCGGCATGCGCGTTTTTAATATGACGATCAGTCACCAGCAATTCAACTAACTGTCCCCCCTTGGGGAGCAGAAGTGGGTGACGAGCCGAATACGACAGATTCGCATTGCGCAATCTTCCTCCTACCCGAAGTAACCCGGTCGAATCAACAAAGGGGTTGAGACGCGCGACGGCTCCCTTCAATTTCGAACGTCCACTTCGTATAATCTCCAATTCTGCCCCAAACTTCGAGGACTGTACCAACCGGACCAAATTCAATAGCGACTCGTTTCGCTCTGCCGGAGTCAGAATAGGGTTCAACGTTCGCTGATCGCGAGGAGTACGACAATTTCGAGCGAATCTCCTAATCCAAGTGGACACGTTTATCAACTTGTCAAGTGAGCTATACCGGTCCAGCAGAAACCCGGCGTCAGGGTCCTCAGCCTTCTGGGTAACATGGACGGCCGCTCTGGGGCCATGATCCGAAGATACTACTACATGGCTGTGGGGCCAGTCCGATTCTCTCCTGGCAAGCCAGGGTGGTCCCCACCACAAATGGTGTCTAACGAGTTCAGGAGCCCGACATCCCCTGGATGCACAATCAGACGGGTTCAATTCTCCTGGTACATGTCTCCAGGTCAGTGGGACCTCAGACGACACAATCTGGGAGACACGGTTCGCAACAAAAACCTCTAAGTTATGGACCGAAGCCTTCAGCCAGCACAAAACAATCTGGCTGTCCGTCCACGCGTACACCGTATCCTCCAAAACCACTGACCCACGCAACACTGTTAGAGTGTGATTCAAAAGTTTGGTCAAAAGAGCAGCCCCGGACAGTTCCAGTTTTGGAATCGTCATCCTTGTCCGAATAGGCGCTACCTTGCTTTTTGCCAAAACCAAACGCATGTCGACCTCCCCGGTGGAGGTGATGGTTCGCAAATAAACCGCTGCCGCAAACCCTCGTTCAGAGGCATCACAAAACCCGTGAAGGGTTGCCCTGTAATCCCCAGCAGGGACCAATTTTATCGGCAGCGATACATTATTTATATTGAGGCCCAACCATTTTGCTAAATCATTCGATACAATGCAGCCCTGAGCTCCAGAATCTAATAGGGCGCGAACGTATGTTGGGTTGCCCGCCAAATCCCAAACAAGCACAGAGGCGATCGGTAACACCACCGTCTCCGGTTGGGGGGCAACAAATGGTTGGGCCGCAAATTCCTAGCGAGGACCCCCGGGGCCCCACTCTGCCTGTAACCGATCAGGTATGCAGCTATACGCCAGAGGGTCCCATTGTACAAATGGCCCACGCGCCGGTTCCATTCCCAACCTACGATTCCCCGTAAAGGGGGGTGGGCGTGAATTCAACCGTGGCCGCTCCATGAGCGTGGGGGACATCACATGTGACCGACGAGGACGAGGCGACGAGCGGGGCGACAACTGAGGCGGCGTCCGAACCGCACCCGCATAGCTCGAAGGTGTCCCATGCCACCCGCCCGTTACGGTCTGCTCAACACACCCAATGTCCCGCTGGGTCGGATGCTGAGTCGCAACCGAAAACTCAGGGCCCCCCATGTAATGGTCCTGAGTGCGGCCCTGCACCATGGTACTGCCCTGTGCACGTGGGGACGTTGGCCCCTGAGTTGCGCTCCGAGTCGCAAACGAATTCTCAGGGCCCCATGCCGTGTCACCCTGGGTACGGCCCTGTGGACGTGGGGACGTTGGCCCCTGAGTTGCGCTCCGAGTCGCAAACGAATTCTCAGGGCCCCATGCCGTGTCACCCTGGATACGGCCCTGTGGAGGCTGTTGGCCGGACCGGTTCATGCACAACAGATTGTTGTGGGCCACACCACAATATCCGCACATTTTTGTGCGCGTGCAGTCCCTAGCCATGTGTGGCCCGAGGCACAGGAAACACCAGCTCCGCTGCTTGGCCATCCGGCGCCGTCCCTGAACCCTAAGTTCCCCGAACTTATTGCAATTGGCCACAGCATGGCCAATCTGCCTACAACATGGGCAGGTCTCACCATGTGGGGTCAATTCACTCACAGTCCCACACGACTGCCGGTTGGTGCGGTCCTTCCTCGTCGGAGGGCCCCTACTCACAGCGCTCCCGGCAGCTCTCTGTGGCTCCGTAGGATGGGTGACCGTCAACCCCAAATTCTCTGCCCGTCGAGCCTCCTCTTCCAAGAATCCGACCAAGTCGGAGAAGGCGGGCAGGTCCTCGGCCGACCTCCCGTGAGACTGTTCGAAACGAGTCTGCACGTCAGCGGGTAGGCGGGAAAGTACAATGTACAACAGTAGGTACGACCATTCACCAACCGGAAGTCCAAGATTCTCTAGAGCCTTGGTGACGGACAACAATGGGTTCAAAACCTCCGTCTGTATGGCCCCGACCTTGTTCACAACCGGGATACTAAACAAACGGTTCAGTTGGGCATCGGCCAACCTCCGTTTGTTATGGTAACGTCTGACCAACAATTGTCTGGCCGTTTCATAGTTACCCTCCGTAACTGTCAAATGAGCGACCAGCTCCCTAGGCTCACCCCTCAATGCTGCCACCAGCTGAGCCATCTTGACAGACTTGGTAATGTCCGATCGCATGTGCACCAAACTGTCGAACAGATTGATGAAGCTCATCCATTCACCGGACACTCCGTCAAAAGTAGGCATAGTTATGGCAGGTAACCTGGACCCTGAACCCTGAAGCGGCAGAGGTGCTTCAATGTCACCACCATGGCTGGACTCGCGCTGTCTACGTATGTCCGCAGCCTTCTGCGTGATAGCAGCTGCCATCTCCATACATTGGTCGACATCCCCTATCAACCGTGACAGCCTGTCAGGTGCACAACCATCAACTGATTCCGCCTGCGCGGACAATTCGAGCATCCTATTGTAACGTTCCTTAACGTCCATAGACCGCTCCAATACCACATCATGCCTATCTAAACGGTCTATCAGACCGTGTGCGGAGGAAAACCATCTGAGTTCCTTAGAAACACCCTTCTGGATTTCAGATAACGACATGATCGGAACGATACTTACTCACAATTTGCAGTAACTCAATTATATTGGACCCTCCAGTCTACAACCCAAACGAGGGAACCCTAAACCACAACTTAAACAATGTTGTTTTCCTTAAACAATAGGAACCGAGTTTTATATCTATATAAATTCTGTAAATACAATTTAGTTTCCCTTTATCATTATAACACACACAGATAGTCAATATTAGTTCAAGTTATAAATTGCTATAACTGAAAACAATGTAATAGCCTGCTATCAATAGATGTAACTACCTATGTTAACCAAAACATTCCTTGAATAGCATTACTAGACCACTAATAGATTGACTAACTGGTAATTCAATGCAAATTTCAATTCAATATCTGTCTGTCTACTACCAGCAATAGACCTATAGCTTACAATACTACCAATCTATGTGGATACAGGAACAACCAAGTTACTTAACCGCCTATACCTACAGATTGATAGTCCCAAATCGTGCCTTCCTGGAGCCCTTGACGGCTGCAAATCTCAGGAAACCACGCTCTGCTACCAAAATGTTCAGGCTTCTCGGCACCTAATGACCTCGTAGGGGCCCATCAGCTACGAGGTAGCGTAGCGATCAGTTGCCAAGAAGTGTGAACGTCGGCGATTCACCGAGCTAAATAATTGGGTTCGATCTAACCTGGTCTGTGCTTCGGTCCCGTCAACCTCCTGTCTCTCTGCAAGGCCCGGGTGCACCCTAGGCTCTTCTTGGTAGACAGGTTCTTCAGCCAACCTCCTGTGTGACTGGCGGGCCAGCTTCAACGAGCACAGTGTTCCAACACAGGTTATGTTACGTGGTGAAAAACCAATCGGCCACGTAAATGCGAACTTTATCTGGTTCGGGGAACCACAACACACTCAGCTATATAGACAATCCTGAGGGAACCCCGAATACATTCCAGATGGACTGCGGTTTAATTTCAATACCCTAACCAAAGCGCGTTTACATTGCGAGGGCTTTCGTCTGTCAGTTGTCAAAACTGCCAGGTTGGCAGCAACGTCAAATTCAAAATGGCCGTTCCGAAACCATCGATCGAATATCGATTTGGAATCGAACAAATATAAAAACCTAGCAGAGGAACTGTCTAATCACAAGTACCGTTAAAGGAAACATATTAACTCAGCAAGCAATTCGTAGAAACTCCAAAAATTGTGTTAATTTTAACCCTAACAAAGAAATGATTTCGCGAATGACTGCTAAAATTTACGAAAAACATGAAGAAATAGTTTTAGAAGAATAATAAAGAAGAATAAATTATTAAAACTATTTGTTTTTCTTTCAATATTTAATCAAAGTTTTGCTGTAATTTTACTGTATTTCAGAATTGATATTTGCTGTTTTTTTTTGGATTTCCTGTATTTTTTAACTGGCAACACTGTAATTTCACTAATGTAATAGACTTCTCGGCGGGCTTTTGAAAGAAGAGGGCGCGAATTTCGAAACTCTGAAAAACTTTTTTCCGAAATTAATTTAATTGTGATTAATTGTGTTGTAAATAACTACTATTACGATAGTTTTTCAAAATGACGCTCCCAGGGGCGGAGCCCCCTGGGACGCTGCAGGGACCTAAAAAAAGAAGAATTGTAGAGACAGATTCAAACGAATCTTCCAGTGAAGGGGACGCATCAAATAGTGCAAAACTAAGTGATGAATGTTATCCACCTTACATCAAGCCCGGGTATGTTCGGCTTTTCCCGGAGAACGCAGACCCTGCTGCGCTGACGGTCTTTGTAGAGAGCAGCAAATGCGAGAACATCGGCAACAGAAATCCACTTTTTCTAGCCAGTCTGTTCAGGAATGATATCAAAGGCGTGTCTGATATAAAACGCATTTCAGCTACGAAACTTGCGGTTACTTTTGCCCAGTACAACAATGCTAACAATTTCCTCCAGAATGAGGATTTCCTAAATAGACATGGCTTCAAAGCCTACATTCCGGCCAGAGCAATTGAGAAAATAGGAGTCCGCAGGTATGTTCCTACAAATATAAGCAACGAAGAGCTTTTCAAGAAACTCACTGCATCCGTCGAGATCATCGGGGTGAGAAGGTTCACCCGCAACGTCAATGGAGAGATCAAGCCTTACGAATCTGTAAGTGTGACTTTCCTATCTAATGTGCTGCCAGGCGCGGTTTACTTAGATATATTCAGATACCGCGTTCTTATAAATTTATCACAAACACTGTTAAAAAAATATAGTGATTAATAATATTGACGTGAAACAAGGCTTAAAAGGGCTTGTACCCAGAGCCGTTAAAATAAATTTAAAAAAATAATAATAATGTAATATGGAAGCACTGAGCATGGGTGATATGGCACAACATGGCGGCGTTAATGATGTCATTCATGACGTCATATCAACCATTTTTAGCTCTCGTTGTCACGCTAACTCTTTCGGAACGACCTCGTAGACGCTATAATCGATTATGGTGCCATTCGGAACGTGCGGCGTGTTTTTTTAATATGTTTTCAAACAAAGGCGTCAGGACCGCCAGGCGAAAAAAGGTCGCAACGTAAAGATTAAGAGTTAGTGAAAAATGTCTTATCAGTGACTGAAATAGAACACCAAATTATCAAGGTGAGGCATCAAAACTATGTAAGAAAAACCAAGTAGGTACACTCTATTCACAGCCAAAGAAAATATATTCACAGCTATTTTACCACTGGCTTGCATCACCAAACAAAACACAGGAAGTTAGGGACAGAGCTATCTTTTCTCTCCCGTTACTTTTCTAAGCGAAAGAAGGAGGAGGACAAGAGACAAGAGTTTCGTTCATCTGAGATTGACGCACAATCCTTACTTCCTGTGTTTTGAAGACACATGTCCACAGACTATATAGGGATACTACGCACATGTCAGAGGTAAACTAACTGTGATCGGTCTGTAGGAAATCATGAAAGACAGCCAGCTAATTTTGTAAGTGCTTCAATAGTAACTGAAAGGGACGATTAATTTTTCACTCTAATACAGCTCTAATTATATTGGTCGCGTCGTGCCAGGCTTGGCAGACCTTCTTAACTTGGTACGATCCAGGGATGGAGTAGGGATGACGCCATCTCAAAAATGACGGGAAATGGTCCCTTTTCCTTACATACCCGTTAGCTTATTTTTTGAAAGCGGGGAACTTACGTAGTAAGTCATATACTCTTTGGCGAGGAATTATGACCTGAGTTTGGCAACCGGATATTGTTTTTTTGCTTTTTCCCATTTTTGTGACAGTTGTGCACTTCTAACGGCGAAGGTTTTTATTTCAATTTGTGTTACGGCCCTGGAAACTAGTCCTTTGAGACCAAATAGTTTCTGAAATAACTGTGCTGGAAGTACAGTCATTGAAGTCGCTTTACTTCACTACAACTGAAATAGTTAGATATTATTTAAAAAATATATTTGTACAAGGAAGTAAATTTTAGAGGACCTCCCCCCTAACTCTCAACTGTCGGAAACCAGGTGTTTTTTGTTATGAATTTCCAAAAATCACATTTTGAGGTTTTTTTATAGAATTTTTACAAAAAGCGCCCCGGTTTAGACTTAGGTTTAGACTAGGTTAGCAATTCTTTCAAGGGTCAATATGCATTCTCTACTACAACAAGATACCTCTGGAGATCTTGAAATTGCCTTTTGAGCAATTTAAAAACCACGTTTAGGCGACTTTGTCTAAAAAGGGATATTACAATGTTCAAGATTACTTAAATGACGGGACTGTACCAACACTACCCTAATAGTAGGTAGCCACGAGACTGCCTAGTAAATGGGGTGCCCTGACTCAGATTTAAAAATCTGTATTTCATAATAATCTTTATTTCAGGCAAGCGTCCATAATGGTAAATACATGTCAAAATAAATTAAATTAGATTAGATTTAAATTAAGTCATTAATACACCATATTAATTAAAATGTTTCATGAAATTATTAAACATAATTATGTTAGCTCACCGACCCACGCAAATTATGGACGAAGTAAATTCGACCAGAACCTGCGCAGGCCATGACTAACCTCATAAACCGTATTTACTATACTATTAGTCGTCAAACAATGCAAATTATGCCTAAAATTAGCCACCTGTGTCTTGTCACCTGTAAAATTAGCCAGCCGCGCCTCTGCGAACATTGTAGACGCGCTGCACCACCGCGGCAGGCGGAACAAGATGCGGTAAGCGACGTTATATTGCACCTTCAATCTGCGATAACTCTCTTACTTATAACTGCACCAGAGCTGAGGCTTGTACTTCGTTTGGCAGTTCCTCCTAAATAGAACAAGCTTTGAGTCACGCGAGCATTTACAGAATTTGCGCCCGAGATACTTGAAGCTAGCAACCAATGCCAGAGAGTTTCCGTCAAGGGTTACAGGATGCGAGCATACTGTTTTTCCCCGTTCTGAGAACATCATAGCCACTGATTTCGTCGCGTTATTGACGAGCCCATGTGCATCCGCGTAATAAAACAGCCAAGTTTGCTATACTAGGTATACTTCGCGCCACGAATTGTGAGCGGTGGCCTTGAAAGTAGTCACTTTTCAATACCTGTACATATGCGCAGTAATTCCCGCTAACGTCGCCCAGCGCTGTTAATTCGTGGTGCGAGGTTACACTGATTTATTTCACGTGCCATTTCATCCAACTTTACAATACGTTTTTCACATCTATCATGTATGGAGTCATCGTATGGAAAGAGTAAAAATTGCGTTCCATTACAGGCATAAAAAATAATATTTTGTTTTAGATATTATAAATCCAAAACAAGTTTCCGACAGTTAATACTAGGATAAAAGGTTCAAGAATATAGTCAACTATCCTCCTAAATATGTAACTCTAGTAATTAAAATCAGGTATCCGTGATCAAAACCCAAAATAGAAAGAGATGTAAAACAATGAGACCCTGTATCTCCGAAATTATACACTTCAAGGGTACTCGTGAATAATTGGCATAGTTCGCAGTTTCGTGGCAGGACAGGGGCATTGCCGTCGGCGACCGAAGGCTGAAAGACCTTCAGTTCGCCAACGACTTTTTTCTTTCATCGCTGGATATATCAGGATCAAAAACCACTTTCAACGAAGTTCTAATCATGTAAAAACGAGCGCGAGTCATGGCTGATGCTATAACTGTCTATTTCCACTTGAGAGACCAATACATATCCAAGTAGTGGTGAATCATCCGACTCTGAACTGCTTGATTCACTTTAATCAAACCTTTGACGGCCTTCTGGTGGTTCTTGATGAGTTGGGTCTTGGTCGTCATCCTCGCCACTTAGCTGGACATCAGAATCCTCGAGTATCTCAAGAACTGCCGCCTCAGATATGACTATAAAAAAAAGAACACTTAACTAACTGCAAAGTTCCTATATTTAGTACACTACAATATAAGATTTGTAATAATAATCTGCGTGATTCCTGTATACAGGTTAAGCGCGTAATAAGTAACATAACAATGTATTTTTTTTAAATAAAGGCTTGTAATACTAAAAAAATAAGTACAAAACATAATTCGAGCATACTTTCATATGTAATATCACATAAACATACGATTCGACTGGATTTAACTTACGATTTCTCCCACCCGCGATGACACGTCTTAATCCGGAAGCCATTTTGCCACAAGTGACCTTCGAAAGAGCGACCAACTCACTTTCTACAGGATAAAAAGTTAACACTAGTTAACGAATTCGTTCGATGAATGTCGATATTTTGTTTCCACGATTTTTTTGTTTTCTATGTACTGCCCATAAGACAGTTTCAGTGAGGAGGGGGTACTTTAAAAAAATGAGAGCTTAAAAGTAATACACGCAGAATACCGTTTTATGCAATTTGTGATTATTGATAAAACTATCATTCATCATAACGCCGCTACATCTTGACAGATGGATCAAGCAGCGTTTGTTTGAGAACGGCATCTTTGCTCGTGGCTAAACAAACCGATCCGTGAACTGCCCGCACATCATGCACGCGCGCTGGGAGTCCGCTGTGACAGGAGAGGCGGTCTCGCGGTTGTGCCTTATCGCTCGTTTTTCAGCTAGTGTGCGAAACTAGATGTTGCCGTGGGTTTTACATCCCTCTGAGATGGTCTTTCTCCACCCATCGCGGTGAGATGCGAGACTCCCCCTTGAGTTGCGCTTAGTGAGAGATTGCCCGACGGTCGACCCCAAATAGAAGAACTTGACTACCACTTCCAAGGGCACACCTTCCAGCAAAACAGTCGGCTGGTAATTGTAACCCTGCGCTAGGATTACGGTCTTCTTTGCATTAATTGTCATGGAGAACAGAACAAGCGTTTGCAAATTTGTCCAAAAGAACTTGGGAGGTCTTAGGGAGTTTTCGCTAAAAACAGTCAGACTGTCAGCTAACAGGTCCTCACGGTTTCGACGGGACCTAAGGTGAGCGATGTTGAAGAAGAACCCATCTGCTCTTGTGTGTTGGTGAACTCCCTGCTGTGCGTCACCAAAAGCAGCATTCAGCAGCAGAGAGAAAAATATGCCGAACAATGTGGGGGCTAAGACACAGCCTTGGGGAACTCCTCTGCGCATTGCGAATGCATCAGACGCCTGACTATTAAATATACCTATATAAATTAAAGGGATAATTCAGTTCCCTTGAAAGGCGGCGGTGTTTTCTTTTTATTAAATTGTCATTCAAGTTATTGTCTGTTTCAAAAAATGCAAACAATTCCTGTTCAATTACCATTATTAACATAAAAAATAACTCAACACTCGCAAACACACAGCAGCAAAGCGTCTACTAAACTATCAACAGTTTATTAAAAGTAATTCTCCGAGCATTTTTTAAAAAAAGTGCTTTCTTTGACAGCGTGGCACGTTATGGTACAATTTAATGAGGAAAAAAAAGGTGAACTAAACTGCATGAAAACGCTGACGTAATAAGGGATTATACTGCCTTGCTTTTTAGAGGTCATGGAACGACTTAGCAATGCAGTCCAATTTATGCCTTAAACTGAATACATTTAAGAGTTCACAGTAGGTATCCAGCAACGTCGTAAAAATACGAAATACGTAAATGATCGGTATCGAGTATCGGCAACTTATGTGAATATTTACAGTATGAGTTAGTTAAAAAAAATGCTTGTGGGTAACACATTTTTCAAAAGCTGGTTTCATTGCTGCCAACTTAACAGCGAAAGGAATCGAAAGCAGAAATGAACGCCAAAAGGTCTAAAGGCTTACTTATAAGAACTCGCTACCACCCGGCATAAAATGTGAATTAAAATATGGGCTTTAGCTAAGTATACCTATAGAGCACAACGCTCTATAAGTATAGAATAGAATAGAATAGAATGCAAATCAAATCAAAATCAAATCAAATCAAAAATCATTTATTTCCATAGGATGTTGTTACATCACTTAGATCCGTCATTACATTTTTTTGGGTGAGTTCACTAACACAGTGGCGGAATCTGTGGAGAAGAGCTCACCGAAGAAACTCCACAGTCGTCGCATCTTTTGCGTTTCCTTTTTTAAGACCAATTTTTAATGCCATTTATTTACTGTATCAGCATAAACACATGAGAAAATAAGAATAAAAC
Organism: Argyresthia goedartella; assembly: GCA_949825045.1. Classification (NCBI taxonomy): domain Eukaryota; kingdom Metazoa; phylum Arthropoda; class Insecta; order Lepidoptera; family Argyresthiidae; genus Argyresthia; species Argyresthia goedartella. The sequence goes on along the minus strand of OX463832.1, from coordinate 6,757,193 downwards.
ACAATAAAAATAAAAATAACACAATTAAAATCACAAACAAAATCTACAATAACATTAAAAAATTATATATGATTTCCAATTCATGTCTAATTTTTAAAGAAACCCACATTAAGTTGTGAGTTGTTTCACTGCTATGTGCACATGCTGCGACAGCAAAAGGGCTCAGACTCAGCGTAGTGTCACAGGAAAACATGTGACGCTGGTTTTCAGTATAGGACCCAGAGAATAATTGAATTTAGACATGTCAATGTCCCCAGGTGGCAAGTGTACTAAAATTAATAACCTAACACTAAACGTGTAAATAAAATAAATAAAATGTCATACGGAAAAAATAAAATAAAAAATAAGATGGAGATAATAAAATTGTATTGCGGATTAGTGAATAAATAGTTATATGGATTAAATTGTATTGAATAATAATGTCGTATTGAATGAATTACTAATGTCACAAAGAGTTGAAAGAGTTGAAAATTACGTACACAACGAAAAAGTAATTTGGTATACACATTGCGGTATCAGGTCAATTTTAGAGTGGTAGAACGCGGTACGCAGCACTTTGTCATGGTAGCTTCAGGTATTCTGCTTTTGTTGGAATAGTAACCTTTCTCGAATTAATTTTTTGAATCTATATTTTGATTGAAGTATACTTTACATTGTTGACATAACTCAGCAATCAGCTGCCGCTAACTTGCCACTCGATAGTTGACGTGGCGCGTACGACACGCTTCCATGAGAAATCAGAACTCAGATAATTTATTGTGGTATGTTGTTTAAATTAGTTGATAGGTACATCGATAGGCGCGTAGTCGGCGAGATGCCTGCTAGCTAGTGTGCTAGCTGCCAGTGCATAGACAGTGAGATGCCTGCTAGCTGTCGGTGTAGACAGCGAGCTGTCACCTCCATTTGAGACGTTGTACGAGAGCGGTGTTGGAGTGAAGTAGTTTAAGTCAGCGATGACCTTAATCCGCACGACGCCACAGAACCCACATGTTCTGTAGTCCCATTGTAACTGTTCGGTGCGTGTGCACCAGATAGTTAGTATCTAGATGTATAATTTCAAAAGTTGAGTCCGTAATGAAAACCATTGAAATACATTGTAAATAGTTAAGAGCTTTAGACATTATACTCGTATACTCCGATCTTACCTCCTAACTATTCGATTAGTTTATAGGATCCCTAGTGTTCCCTAGAGAGGTACCTTACACGCGTTGAGCAGACAATAGGATCCACACATTACCAGGAGCAAGTCTACGAGTGCGAGATGATCCGGAAAGGTACCTACGCGTCACAAGCATGCAATCATATTTAAACGAATACTAAGTTAATACAACTCCCTAACAAGGGTAGACAGGGCTAATAGATAAACTAAAAAACCAATCACAGTGCATTTACAGGTAGAGTTTGGTCTTGACAGCGAATATTGCATAATTAAGCTTAACCTCATAGCACTATAATCATTTTCTGTTTGTTAACGTTAATTATTCGCCTGTAGTTCCGTTGTCCCCCTGGCCTCTGTCCCGATTATGTGGACAACGGAACCTCATATTTTTCCGTGCCCTTGTCCCCATCGTAGTGATATAGCCAATGGAGACAACGGGATATTAAGATTTGACGTGCCGTTGGCCCCTTCGCAGTTTTACAGCTAATAGGGATAGCGGGATATTAAGAATTGACTTAATCATATTTATTTTAAAGCTAATTTATGCTAGAAAAGCTAAAGTAAAACAACTTATAGTTCAATTATAAAAGTTATATTTATGGGTTTATCAGAATCATTCATAGAATCAACAATATCACAGAATTTACAGATATCAAGGATCTTGCCTATCTTAAAACATAAAAAACACAACCTTAATTGTTAATGTTTTCAAAAAGTATCACAGTTATTATTTTTTACCAGATTCTTTAGGAAGAGATCCGTTGATCTGACCCTGACTCCCCACACCCCAGAAGAGGTGCGTGACAAGACCCTCGATAATACTAATATTACTTTTGTGAGTGACATCAGTATCGTTAGGGTAAAATTTTATCTTCAGAGGTGCGTATAAATGTGATTGGGAGTGAATATACTTGTAGGTAGGAACAATTTAAAATAAAAAACAAAATGATTTTGTGGTTAAATTTGATTAGATTTGAATATGAGACCAACGCAAGAGTTTTTATTATTATTTTATAAAGTACCGTTGTCTGTTTCACTACAATATAGCTAATGGGGATAACAGAACAGTTTTTAGGGTTCCGTACCCAACGGGTAAGAACGGTACCCTATTACTAAGACTTCGCTGTCCGTCCGTCTGTCACCAGGCTGTATCTCAAGAACCTAGCTAGCTAGAGAGTTGAAATTTTCACAGATTATGTATTTATGTTGCCGCTATAACAACAAATACTAAAAAACAGGATAAAAGAAATATTTAAGGGGGCTCCCATACAACAATTCTTTCAATACCACATACAAACTTATGGATGCACCTGGTTACGTACATGGAGTGTGAAAGTAACAGCACCAATAACTTTGTAAACAATATTTTGCTGTGTAAAATCCAAACTATTCACTCCACACCATCGCTTCCATTGAACGGTGGTACGGAACCCTTCGTGCGCGATTTAGACTTGCACTTGACCGGTTTTTAATTATTTTATTAAAGACTCATTTCCCCATTAAATGTGAACAGAGCAGACGGGGACAACGGGACTAAAAGTTAATAATTTCATTAAAGTTTCGTTGTCCCCCTTGAATGGGGACAAGGCCGATGGGGACAATGGGACAACAGGATTTGTTGTCTTAAATCCAACCTATTGACTTTTCACTAAAATTAAATAGCCTATGTGATTTTTACGATCTCCATAAATCCAACAATACCTCATTTATCACATATAAAATCTATCAAGCTGTTTGGGGTTGTAGCTGTTTTTTTTAGAAGTTTCAGCCATTCTGTAAAATTTCCAAAAACTGAATCGACAAAAAATCTATTTAATTATCGAACCTGCTCACAAAAATTCACGACAATCAGTTGCAAAATGCGGCCTGTAAAGAAGAACATCCGGGCACACATCCGGACATACGCATTTTTGCCCAACCCTGAAACGGAGACGCTTCGCCGCTCGGTTACACTTTAACACTAATTTTTCTAATACCATAAGGATTCAAGGATTCGTTGATGAGAGTTGCCATCTCCTGCAGCTCACCCACAGACGACGTAAGAATTACGTGACCATCGGCGTATAAGAGGCATTTGAAAAGTAACTCTCCCATATGCACCCCACTCTTTCAAATAACTCAAACCACTATCTATGAAAAGATTAAACAGCCATAGGCCCCGTTGATGGCCCCTGACACGTGCACTGGAGTCGTCATAGAAGGATTTCAGCGCACGTATCAATTGGCTACCCACTCCACTCCTACTTTCCAAGGGGATCTTTCACCAATTTCCAAAACATCTTGTTGTTCGCCCGGGAGGAGCGAAGGACTCTTTCAAATAAAAAATGTTTTTTTCAGATCGGAACAGTAGTTTGGTTTTCTTGGAAACTATATTGTATTAGGTTTTAGATATAAATAAACTAGGGAAATCTTCAATAAAAGGAATAAGCGCATTGATGACTTGAGTTTTATTTTTGACAGTAATTAGTTCATGGTATAATAGCGACATGTACAGTAATGGATGCATTCAATGTTGTGTTTAGAATATTGGCTACGGTCATATTTGCAACAGGTTTTGTAAAATTTTTAGAATATGTTACGAACAGTTGCAGGCTTTTGAAATGCACATAAACATAAAAAAAATATACAGGCACATACATTGCTTCTGACCCCACAGTAGGTGTGTGTCGTGGGAACCAGAAACAGCGACATCACACACACATAAATATCCAAGACCAGGGGTTTTTTCAATACTTGTTTTGACAGGCAGTTATGTTAATAATAAAGTTGTAAACATTAATAAGTCATAGAAAAACTTAATAATACGATATACATGTACATTATAGTAGTTTATATGACTGGTACATAATGCCTAATTATGTACAGTAACATACACTAGTTTATCTACACACATATCATAAGCTCTCTTTGATGTGTTCAGGAACCGCATGATTGACTGGAATTGTGGCATTGAGTTGTTTAGCTTGTTCTGTAGTACCAACTCCACAGACAAAGTAGGGGCGGCACGCAGGCGGGCGTCGGCGTTCGAAATTTGACTGTCATAATATGTAGAAAATTTACACATTATGGTCATAACGTTCAATATTCAGATAAGAAATTAGTTTTTACAAAGTAGTTTAACATTAAGCTGATCGTAACGTGCGGTTTTTAGACGCTGTAAAGAGGGTTTATGATACGTGTGTAGAAAAATCATATTAATAACTATAAATTTAAAATTTGGTTCACTTCTTTCCTATTTAGGTTGATAACTTTTGAACCTCCAACTATACCAACTATAAAAATTGGATTAAATCAGTCCACGTTAGACCGCTATTCCGTATTAAGCTGAGAACTTTCGAACTAATGAACCGTTTTTAATAAAACATCTAAGATTTTTCACAGGGAAGTCTACTAGCATCGTTTACTGAAAACTGCATCAAAATTGACCACCACCACCTGCAGATATACAGATCCTACAGAGGCTTCATTAATAACACCTCACATGGTGGTTGGGGGTAAAAAATGGAAGTCAATCTGTGTCTCAGTAATATTTTTTATTTGTTTTTATTTGGCACACAAAACAGATTTTACAACTTAAAGTGCTTAAAATAAAAAGAACATAAATAACATGAGCAGTCGCAAATCCTCAAGATGCGCGCACAACATTTAAGTATCAAACTAGGTATATATTAAACAGTTTATTCTAAAATAAAAGATTTAATTTTAATTAAAAAATAGTGGTACAGAACAAGTCAATGTTGTCTTAAAAGACATTAGCAAATTCGGTTAATCTGGCAATAGGGGCATGTTGACTAATATAAGTGCGAGATGTGGGTCGTGGAACACGGATTGAAAATTTGTTAAGGAAAGGAGAACAGTCTATTTTATTATTAAGGAAGTTTTAAAAGGAAGAGAAGGTCGGAGCAAGTACAGCTCTGTTTAATTTGTTCTAATTTAAAGTACGACAGTCTTTCAGAATAAGATCGAACTTGTTTGCACTTGTTTTGTGAGTATGTTAGATGATATAACAAAACGTTTTTAGACTCGCTCTAATCTCTCACTGTGTACGTTGTACATCGGATTCCAGACAAAAAGACAATAATTGAACAATATTCTAGTGTACTGCGAACATAAGCATTATATAAAATTAACTAAGTCTAAGGTTTTTTGAAAATTTTAGCTTTACGAAATACAAAACCAAGTGCTTTGTTAGCTTTCTTAACAATATGATCAATATGATTATTACATTTACCATTCTTATCAATAATACATTCTTTCTGACTTGTGTGCAGAATCACCAAAATCCGTCCACCCGTTTGAGCGACTATGCCACAGACCCCTCTTTTTCGTCGTCTCTGACTTGTACCGCATCACCAATATCCTTCCACCCATTTGAGCGCTAGGGTGCCACAGACAGACATACATCCTCACAATAATCTTCAACTTATAACAACCCTCTTTTTCGTCGTCTCTGACTTGTACCATATCACCAATATCCGTCTACCTGATTGAGCTCTAGGGTGCCACAGATAGAGACTCACACAGACAAACCCTCATACACACACATCCTCACACACACACAGACAGATAGACGCCTCAAACCTATAACAACACTCATATTTTTCGACGTATGGGGTTAAAAAGACTAAATATTGGGTGCTTACCTATGAAATTGGCGAAATTATCTTACAGATTCAGGAGTTTATAATTCGAGTAATTCAATAGCTATTTCCAGTTTTTTTTATTGTTTTAAAACTAATTTCAATATTTTACATCTACTTATTAAATTTTCTTTTAATTTTCAGTTTAATAACTAAAATGTTATCTTCAAAATCAGTGCCTCCTAAATGTCATCCATTTTCATGATAATATTAGTATAGTTTTTTTAAAGCTGACACTTTTAAAAAATTATATAAATTTTTCTGTTAGCTAAATGTTGTCTCATTCATACACACAAAGTTTATAAAATTAGGATCTGTCATTCCTAAAAAAAATACAAAAATGTTTGTACTGAAAATTGAGTTAACTTCAATTTCTCCATACAAAACGCCAATTTCATATGTAAGGACCTAATATTTGGTTGACTTGTGTCCTTGTTAAGCGATTTTGATAAATCATAGCTAAGAACCATCGCAGGGAAGTATACTATCATTTACAAAAATCCGCGTTAAAATATCCAATCCACCCTTGAGCTCTAGAGTGCCACAGACAGACATACAGACACTTCAAACTTATAACACCCCTCTTTTGGTCGTCGGGGGTTAAAAAGAGCTTCGTGGTCTAGTGGGGTTCACGCTTGCTTCTTACGCTGACCATGTACCAATGTGATATGTAATTTATCTTGACTACAGTATACTGAAGTATGTTGTTGTTGTAATTATATTTATTGCAAGGATTACTGTACTGAATTCCGGAATGTCCAAGATGGCGGGCGCAGTACACAAAACGACTATCTTGAAATATATGTTGTGTCATTGTTTTTATTCTTCGTCCAACTGGACAGGCAGACGCATGGTCTACCCCTGCTCAGCAATCGACTTTTCCCATCCTTAATTGGTTTGCTGGAAGAAATCTCTTATTAGAGATAAGCTCGCCTTTGTACACTATTTTTATGTAAGTCTTGTTGTCTATATATTAGTTGTGTGCAATACAGAAATTATGACAGGAAAATGTCTTCCGAACATTCAGCCAGTTATTTTTAATTTATTCGGTTTTTGTTACGCAAGAACCTTACAACATTTTCTAAACTTAGCGATAGCTGTAATGTTAACCTAAGAAATAATCATAGACTGTGTGCGCCCCGATTTAGACTCACGAAGGTTAGCAATTCTTTCAACGGTCAGTGTATTCTCTACTATAATAAGATACCTCTGGAGATTTTGAAATTGCCATTTGAGCAATTTAAAAAGCATGTTAAAGCGACTTTGTCAAAAAAGGGATATTACAATGTTCAAGATTACTTAAATGACAGGACTGTATGGGGTTAATCTAAAGAAACATAGGCCTTGCTGTTAATAATTTTGTAATTATTTATTCCTGCTTATTAATCATAATAATTAAATTTTTCATATTTGTAATAGTTAAGCACAACCTATTTTTAAAAGAGATCTAAAAATCAATCTGTGGGAGTTTCTACGCCCTACTTCTCCCACAGTGGTCCAATGTAGTGAAGGGGTAAAATTGACGTTTGCTAAGTATATGTAAATATCTACAGTCATAAATTACTTTGACTTTGACTTTATAACAATAATAAGAACAATTGAGGCCTCAGGTGTAAGTGATCGTCGTCTAAGGTCCAGTTTCACCTCTCCACCCTTAGCCGTTCACAGCTGTTGCCCCTTGCCGTCAGTTACGTCGGCTGAGTCCCCACAGCCGCCCATTTAGTGCACGGCGAGTAACCACTTGACTATTGCCACACCACTAAAATAAAATACAAAAGGAATCTCCCTAATTTGCAATAGTCCTGTGCACCTAACACCTAAAAATCAATCTGTGGTAGTTTCTACGCCCTTCTGCTCCCACAGTGGTCCAATGTAGAGAAGTGGCAAAAAATTACGATTGCTAAGTATATGGACCCATGTCCCCACGCAAGCCTGCAAATATACTGGAACAGTATTGTCCCGTGAAGATTCAGAAACAATAGTAGCATTAACTTAATAACTTATGACTTATAAGTCTATGTAAGTTTCTTAATATTACACTCAATTCAAATCTATTTAATATAAATATGTAATATGTCTGTGGCACGGCTCAGTTTTCCACACACTGTGTGTCTACACACTAGTCACTTCACTCGCTCAGTGAGCGACCCGCAGTGATCTCGAGGATGTTGTCATTGTGTTGTATGTATGGGGTTCCTGTATTTACTTCTAGCACGTGTACGGTGCTGAGCGCACATTTTTATTTTAAATGGAATAATTGGTTTATCTATTAAAACACGCTGCTAGTCCGCTGGTATGTCACTAATGTTGCCATAAATTATTTTATCATTGCTTGCCTTGGTGTTATATCGAAAGCACTCCTCACCGTGTCACAGGTTTCTCGGAATACGCTCTCTGTGTTTGACCAAATTGCTTTTATTAGCGAATCATTTTGGACACACCTCACACTGAAATGGTTTCTCGCCAGTATGTGTTCTAATGTGACAGAGCAAAGTACTTTGATGTGCAAATGATACATGACACACCGTACACTGAAATGGTTTCTCGCCAGTATGTGTTCTTCTGTGCCTGCTCAAAGTAATTTGTTGTGCAAATGATTTATGACACTTCTAACACTGAAATGGTTTCTCGCCAGTATGTGTTCTTCTGTGCGTGACCAAATGAGCTTGTCGTGCAAATGATTTATGACACACCTCACATTGAAATGGTTTCTCGCCAGTATGTGTTCTTCTGTGCGTGACCAAATAAGCTTGTCGTGCAAATGATTTATGACACACCTCACATTGAAATGGTTTCTCGCCAGTATGTGTTCTTCTGTGCATGACCAAATAAGCTTGTCGTGCAAATGATTTATGACACACCTCACACTGAAATGGGTTCTCGCCTGTATGTGTTCTTCTGTGCGTGACTAATTTATCTTGTTGTGCAAATGATTTATGACACACCTCACACTGAAAAGGTTTCTCGCCAGTATGTGTTCTTCTGTGCCTTCTCAAAGTATTTTGTACTGCAAATGATTTATGACACTTCTGACACTGAAATGGTTTCTCGCCAGTATGTGTTCTTCTGTGCGTGACCAAATGAGCTTGTCGTGCAAATGATTTATGACACACCTCACACTGAAATGGTTTCTCGCCAGTATGTGTTCTAATGTGACAGAGCAAAGCACTTTGATGTGCAAATGATACATGACACACCGTACACTGAAATGGTTTCTCGCCAGTATGTGTTCTAATGTGACAGAGCAAAGTACTTTGATGTGCAAATGATACATGACACACCGTACACTGAAATGGTTTCTCGCCAGTATGTGTTCTTCTGTGCGTGACTAATTTATCTTGTTGTGCAAATGATTTATGACACACCTCACACTGAAAAGGTTTCTCGCCAGTATGTGTTCTTCTGTGCGTGACCAAATGAGCTTTACGTGCAAATGATTTATGACACACCTCACACTGAACGCTGACAGTTTTGACATATTTTTTAACTGTTTTTCTCGTACGTGCGTCATTTTCCTCTAAAAGCTCATCATTTATATCATGACCTCGATGATTACGCATTAGAGGTAATTCATCAAGATCCTCTCTGGCACAGTCGAAGATTGTAGCGACAGTTTCTCGCGGCGTAGAGGAGCGTCTCTCGATGTTATTTTCCGACCATTCCGAAGCCGCTGATTCTGGAAACGGTGCATGGAACATGAATAGTATTGTGTTAGAGTTCTGGTTTACAGCTTACATACAAAGTAAAGTTAAATATTCTGTATTAACAACGTAAGAGCGCTATGGAGAAGAGGCCTATGTCCTAGAATGGGTCAACGTGAGCTGAGCATGTTGATGATGATTTGTTTCAACTTATCGGGAGCCTACTGGATTGTTTCTTTGAATACATAAACATAGGTATGATAGACCAGTATTCTCTTAATAGTTGACAAGATATTGGGTTTCTGGACCGAAACTGTAGAAACATACTGACTTCTACTTCGTCATCGGCACACGCGGACTATCGTAAATTTGAACGCCACTTGTTCTTCCAAACAAAACTTGTCTGTCCTACTGTTCTTCCCTCGTGTGAAACAGGCATAACGGGAAACTATATCTTTACGAACTGTCCGAAACCACAATGTATCTTTAATCTCGATTATGTTTTGATACAATCGACTTTATTTTTTCAAAGGAAAATGAATAAGTCCTTAAATTATAATAACTTGTTTTTTTTATTATTATTTATTAATTAACATTTATTAATTAATATACAAGCATATAATAGTGTTAGTAAACTGTCAGTTAGTACTGACCCCGCGAACTTCGTACCGGCTTTACAGTCAATGATGAGTGAGCTTTTCAATTGCGAAAGATGTTGATTGATTGATTTGATTTTCAAAGGTCTTTATTAACATTATGAATACATATATCAAACTATTGGCATTATTGTAACATTGAGAATGGTTACAACAGTTAACTGTTTTTTTTTGGCCTTTACTAAATGTATAAAATAAAAAATCTGTGCGAGTTGGACTCGCGCACGAAAGGTTCCGTACCGTGAATAGTTTGGATTTAATATAGCAAAATGTTGTTTACAAAGTAATTGGTGCGGCTACTGTCATACTCCATGTACGTAACCAGGTGCATTTATAAGTTTGTATGATTTGATATTTCTTTACTATAATCCTTTAAGTCATGTTAACTCATGATGTAGTAGGAGTTAAAAGAAACATTTTGATCTGTATTTCGAGCGAAAATCAGTTAATTCGATTTGATTCAGAAATGAAAAAAATATGTAGTTTTTTTTGGGTAAAACCCAATAAGTCGGTACCTTTTTATGTTTTTTCAGATAAATAATATGTTTAGAAAATGTCACTATCATCACATTATGGTTTTTCTAGGCCCTAAATACACACACCGGCACAATTAGCGGAACAAAAAAAAAAGGGAGAAAAAAGAGGGAATTTAGAACAATGAATGTAATTTTTAAACAATATCCGTCTTACCACAAAAAACTTTAACCATTGTTTAACACATGATTATAAAAATCGTTACCACAAAACTGATTTTAGCGTCTTAGCAGGGATAGGCATGGCTTATATTATGTGATCAATTTAGGCAACCGAGAAAGCTTGTTTAGTGAGTGTCTTGTTTGTCAAGATGGCGGAATTATTGACCAGCTGTTCTGCTGTGTTGGTTTTGTTTACGAAAAAGCGGTTTTTACTCCATTAAAGTCCAAGTTTTATCGTGAGGAAACCTTCATATCTCCATAGGACATCGTGGGGAAACCTCCTTAGTGGCCGCGATGGGCTATCCCCCTGTCATGCAAAATGGACTTAATTATCTAAAAGTGGGCACAACTGTGCCTCTGCCACCCCATATCGAAAAAGCATAAAGCTATATATCATCCAATGATGAAATTTATGGTGGGCTACTGGGAGACAGTGTATACGTCACGCGACACGTTATGAGCGGTGGCCTTGAATGCGCAGTAGTCACTTTTCAATAGCTGTACAAATGCGCAGTAATTCCTGCTAACGTCGCCCAGCGCTCTTAACTTACTCATATACTATGGCATGAAATTTGTACATCTGCTACCGGTGTGCCCATCCACTATAAAAACCATACTAGCCGCAAGCCACAGCAATCTTGGGAGAAGTTTCATCTGCCTGAGATCTACTCAACCATCCAGGGCGGCCGCTCAAGCTGGAGTTGGTTTTTGGTTGGTTGGAGTTTGTGAAGGAGATAAGCCGGCTTTTCACTATGGGATGTAATGAATTATGTATTAACATGCAGGCAGATACACGAAGACAGTGGAGCTGGTGCCAGTGAGACTGGTAGCCAGTACTGGCCGGGTGCTCTATTCACCCAAGCACTCGCAGACAGCACGGGACTGGCTTGATTTTATAAGGCCAATACAAGGTTTTTACAAGGCCAACACCAAGCCAACCAGCACTGGCCTGGGTAAACCAAGCTTAACATCTCAAGTTGTGAAATAAATATAGCTTGCCAGTCTTTCTAGTGCCCGTTCAGCAATATTTATTTTACATCTTGAGATGTAATTTAAATTAGATTATCCCAGAGTGAAAAGCTGGCTTTATTCATTAAGGACCCCTGGAATGAAAGGAAATAAAGCGAAGCAGTTATAACACCACATTTTTAATTTGTTTATTAACAATTTCATTAATCTCCATTATTAATGTTTCTATCTGAGGGATTAATGTTTACACCACAATTCATGTTCATCTTCTATCACATTTGTGGGTTTTTATTTCCATATTTGATTCAAGTATGTATGGCGGCTTTGCTGGTGCTGAAAAGACAAGATTTCAATTAAATTATACCAAAATGCTAAGGTAGAGGTGGACGAAACACTTGGTTAGAGGGGATGACAGACAGTGGACCGTAGCGATAGAAAATACAAGGGGAAAGATAGGGCCATCCAGTGGGCATTGTCCGACGATATTATCAAGTCAACATCTCTCTGCATGCAGTTGGCAAAGAACTTTGGAGAATGGCGCGATAGAAGAGACTTGTCATTGATCGACTTGATTTACTAACCAGGAGGCCTATGCCCAAAAGTGGGTTGATGTGTGCTGAAAACGATTATGAAGATTTCTTACCTTTTCTGTTTCGAAATCCTGGAAATTAGGTGTTGTTTTGTTGATCGTCATCACTACCCAGGGTAAGTGCAGGGCGGGCAGTAAGATCCAAGAATTTCCTTTCCTGAGCAAGGGATAAATAATAATATCCCGAACCAAAACAAACAAATTGTCTGACGAACTTTCAGTGACAGTTCCGTGTGTCGTTCCGTTCCGTTAAGCTGCTTATTTTTTAGTCGTGTTTGATAAAAGTACTAAAGTGAACGGTTTTTCTACACAAAAATAAGGATTTACCACTACTTTACCTAACCATGTTCTAATACTAAGTTAGGAATTACATTAAGCATAAAATTTTCCATCAAATTATGTATTCATTCTTATGTTATTCGCGTAAAATGAAACTACGAACGTTTTGTTAAATATTTTTTCATATTGTGTTGTACGGCCTTGGAAATGCAGTCCTTTGAGGCTAGTTGATGAACGAACGAAATCAACTGAATGATCTAGCCGTTTTTTAGTAAGATACTCACTAAACACTTTTTTGTGGTAACGAAATTTAGAAGCTTGCTAACCATTTGTTTACTGATAGATGATGATTTTGCTACACAAGTGATCATACTGTGTTTTTATTATTTATTGTAGTAAGACGGTATATTATTTAAAATGAAACAACAATTAAATTAACATGTACTGACATTCATTTGTAACACCATACTTAAAGTTTAATTAAAATAAAAATTAAATTAAACAAAATGCATTTTTCTTCGATTTTTTAATTATAGAGAAACAGCAGAAAATTCAAGATTTTCCAAAGGTTAACAACAATTTCAATGACTGTTCAATATTGAGTGCTTTCTCCTCGTGCTCTGATGAGGGTTTCCATCCGTCTGGGCATGCTGCGGATGATGTTATCAATGGTTTCTTGGGGCAACCTCTGCCATTCTTCAAGTAATGCGTTTCGCTACTCGTTGAGATTATTGGGAGGTGGCATTCTTGACTTTACACTCCTCTTTAGCAAGTCCCAGACGTGTTCTATAGGGTTCATATCGGGGGACCGTGCTGGCCACTCCATCACCGTTATACCAACATGGTTTAGGTATGTCTGTACTGTGCGAGCACTGTGAGCCCGAGCATTATCCTGCATTAGAACGAAGTTGTTACCAATAAAGGGGGCAAATGGCACAACATGTTCTTCTAAAATCTCCCTGATATACCGATCAGCATTCAGATTACCGCCATCGACTACTACTAACTCCGTACGAGCTCCTAAACATATACCTCCCTAGACCATAATTGAACTGCCGCCATATGCCACTGTATTTTCAAAATTAGACTGGATATACCGTTCTCCTTTGCGTCTCCATACTCGCTGCCTTCCATCAATTTGATTTAACATAACTCTGCATTCATCACTAAAAAAAACCTGTCCCCAGTCGTCGAAGTCCCAATCACGATGTTCACGACCAAAGTGTAGACGGTTTGTGCGATGATGTCTCTCAAGTTTTGGGGCTTTGGCGGGCACATACGAGCCTATACCCACTTCTTCGAATCTTCTACGAACTGTCCGCTCACTCATCCTTACTGCTCGTACCTCTTTCAGTACATTTCGAGCCTGCACCGCCGTTAGTCTCGTGTTCCGTCGGACTTGAAGTTGGAGAAAACGGTCATCCCTTCTAGAAGTACACCTTTTCCGGCCTTGTCCTCTCCTTCTCACTAGAGTATTCGTCAATCTGTATCGTTGGATGCTACGATGAATCGTTGATAACGATCGACGAAGGCTTTTGGCAATCGATCTATAGGTTTGACCATTTCTCCTCATTTGATCTGCCCTAATGATTTCTGATGGCATTAAATCAGGCATACTTAGATGCTCGTAAATTATCAATATGCGAAAAAACTCAAAAGCCTCAAAAAACTGCATTTCAAAGCTTTTCAAATGGAATGCACGAACCTTCTAAAAACGGTCAAGCGGTCGAAAAAAATGAATCAATGAAAATTAAAACAAAAGAATGAAAAAAATGGCAGTCGCTTAGTATTCCATTTTTAAATTAAAACCCAAATTCAAAAAAAAGTTTGTTTAGCCGGCCACGCAAAAATGCGTAAATACTCCCTTTTTTTTCTGTTCCGCTAATTGTGCCGGTGTGTGTATATTTAGCATCAATGTAAACCATCGCTAACACGACAGGATTTCCTGGTAAAATTTGACGACCATTTGTTTTATTAGAAACTTTAACCTCGATTATCTCAGTTTCATGTTTTGCTTACGATATACTTATCAGGTTTTCGCTCGCAGCCCTCGATATATACAATAATATTTGCATGCTATTTCGCATAGGTAATAATCACCACAAACAAACAAACTCATTCTAAATAAACTAAAATTATGTGCGATGAGTTTCAGAACGAACCCTGACATTAATAAATTCCATAATAGAATGTATGCATCTACTATGAGTATGATAAATTCATGATAAATTATTGTTCCCTCCGCGCTATTAGGTTCATAATTTCGTTTCTTTGAAAGAAAGAAAAAAAGAAATAAAGAAAATCATATATTGCCAAAAATTCGATTAAATAATTACGTGTACTGGCCGTCGGAGGGGATTTTAAAAAGGAGAACGAGATGATTGTCCTTTTACAACTTTAATGTGTGAAAGTTACAATATTCACTTAAAATTAATTACAATGAAAAAATCTCGATTGATCGACTAAACTAATGTCCTTTCGCTATCGCGATTGAAACGTAAAGGCGACGAGAAATTTGGTGACGGCTCCCACCAAGTAAATGAAAATGCACCATCAGGGTTTTTGGGTGGCATCGCGTGATGTTCGGGAAAATTCCATAAGCAATCTCAGCATTTCGTGGGTGGTCCGAAGTGACGATGAATACGAGTACATGGTGATGGGCGATGGATAATATCGTAACACCTCCCCTCCTAGATGAGCAACTATTTGCCAATGTCTACGGCGAATATTGCGGATATTTTCTCTTTCGGAGACATATTCTTGATTGAAGTAATGTTCTGGGATGTTTCAGCTAGTGCAGATAGTTCCAAATCGCGGACAGTCGATGCGTTCTCTTTCTTTGTCTTCTTATGTCGCAAGTAAAATGCAATTGATGCAACTGTGCAGAATATCACCAGTACATACATAGGTAGTATGGTAGGTGGTCAGTAAGTCCATGGTGACTGATTTCATTGGAATTTCCATTGTTATTTGCTTCTGGATGTCATGCAGTTTATTCAAATCAATTGAAGTAAGGTTGTAATGAATTGGTCGATTCTCGGAAGATAACTGTATGTTCGAAGTTGAGGGTGGAAACATACTGATTTCGACAGGTTGTCCACGAATTTTATCGTTGAAGTTGATGATGGTGAATCTCGGTGCTCGGATACTGCAATTTCGAGGAAGTATTGCTAGAGAACTGCCTTCTAGGATTTGATGCTGTTGTGGTCCGCAGAGAATCTTGACTTTTGTAGGTTTCGGGAACGAAATAATGTAGTGCTGACTGTCTAGCTCCGTTAGAGCCTCCTTGGACAGAGAGATAGGCGTGGGACTACACGTTTCATCTACCTCCTGTAAAGTTATCAGCGTATCTATACAGTCACGTTGTGTGCGGGTCTGGTGGCTCAGCTGTTGCTCGCAGATGTACCAGGTGTCGACCTTCGGGCATTCTGCCTCTATGTACACATACTCCTTAGAATTGGTTGCCAGGAATGGGAATGGTGGGATAATGACGTTATGGTGTTTATTTGGTACTGGGCAGAGTCTGTATAGATTATAGGATGATATGGAAGTTAAAGGAAATTTTAGGACAATTACGATCTTTTTATCTTAAAAATAACATCCTAAGCTAATTAACTCATAGTAATATCTCAAATCTAAACTTATAATTTGTTCAGGCTCATATAAAACGTTTAATTTTCTTATCATGTACGTGATGTCATTAAGTGATAGAATAGAATGGTGCAAAGTACCTGAGCGACTAAAAGCTAAAATATTCTCTAATCTATCTATCTCCGTACCTAAGTCTTGTACGTTTTCGCTAATCAAAGCGAATAACTGAGTCAGCTGGGTATAGTGCGTCAGTTGCACTTTATCTGAGGTAGAACTGTTTATGAAATATGATAACGCTTTCGCTAACTTTGCCTGATTAGTGGTTAAATTATTCAAAATATGAGTTTGTTGGATCGTCATTTCCTTGTATAAGGAAATATGGTTATAGAAACTTTCAGAAATATCATGTTCATTTTTCTGTAAATTTTGAAGTATATTTTCATATCTCAGGGCATCGCTATAGTCAAGATTGCCGGTGATACTTTTTATAAAAGTACCCAAGGGGTTAAACAAACCACGCTTAACTCTTTTAGGCTGAAAGGTATCTATCTAGTTGCAAAGAAATTTTATCTATTTTATGAAAGATGCGAATAATCTGATATTTGAATAAGAGATAATTCTGATTATTAATACTATTCGCTGCGTCAGTGAGTTGAGATTTAGCAGTAGTCAGTTGTGTTTGTAAAAGGTTTAGGTCTATGTCTTGTAGGAAAGTATGGTAATGGGATATAATCTTAGTTGGGCCTAGTTTAAAGGGTAAGATACCAGGTCCTTCGTCTAGTCTTTCAAGTCGTATGTCTTGAGCTCGGGCCAGGTTGGTCAGGATTAGTACGGTCCTGCAACAAATCAAGATATCTATATTTAAGGGTTCCTTTTAGGCGATTTTTGGCTATAGGTCCACGTTTTTTAGAGGTGTAAATGTGAATAGGTAAGTTAGAGACGACTTTATCCTGGGTGAATCTAGGCGCGAGTTTCTGTCTAGCAGCTGCTGGGTTCCGGATGAACACTTCCTGATCTGTACTATACTCTACTGCGGGTTCTCTACTCTGGTTACGTTGCGTCGTCAGCGCTTCACGGTCGGCTCGCGATGAGTCGTGTATTATTTGATAAACTGTGTCCATTTTATTGCGGTGTTCCAGTAGGTATTGTTGTAATAATCTTTCAGTTAAATTTAAGTCGGTCGGGTCCCGGGGGTCAAAATGTCCAGTTATGAGGTTAAAAGGTCTGCATTTTGTTAAACTATGTACAGAGCTATTGTATGCTATTATAGCGTAAGGTAAAAGATGTTGGGCTGGCTCATTCCTGTGCTGAAACTTCAGCAATCTCAGGTGCTCTAGGAGTGTACTGTGGAATCTTTCTATCATACCATTTTCGTTAGGAGCATGCGCTGCGGTGGTATGGTGATGAATCTTATGCAATTTCAGGAACTCTGAAACGACTTGATTTGTAAATTCAGTTCCACGGTCGGTCGTCAAATTCTGGGGAAATCCGTAATGTGTGCTGAAAGTTAATAGGGACTTGACTATGATAGGGGCAGCGCTGTCAGGTATTTTGTAAGCTTGGGCAAATTTGGAAAACGCGTCTATAATAGTAAAGTATTTCTCATGTTCGATAGTTAAAACGTCTGCGTGAAGTAATTCGAATGGTTTTGTCGGTGGCGGAACAATTTTTAACTTTGGGTTTATAGGGTTACGGTCGTATTTCGCAGAACTACACACATTACAATTACTGATGAATCTAGTAATAGTTTCTTTTAACTTAGGTCAAAAGTATCGATGGTACAATGATAGGTGTGTTCCGTTGATACCACGGTGATTGGTTTTTCCTTCATGATAATTTCGAATGATATTCTGTTGCGCCAAGTATTCAGGGACATTTTCAAGTTCGTGTTTTACTAGAACTAAATTCATGGAAGAACTTTTGAAAGTTCTCTGTATTACTGGGACTATTGCACACATTTTTTGGGGGTTGCACTAATATGGCTGTTCGAAGTTTAGGGTCAATATACTTTTTTATAATATCAATCAGTTTTTCCTCAAAATTGTTGTCTGAGATTTCAACTTCTGTTCAATTCTGAGACTCTCTGGTAGGTATCAAAGGGTTTTTGAATTTTTGGTCGCTGACAGGTGGAAGTAGAGACAATTTTATCACAAGTTGTTTGCGAAACTTGTTCAGGGGTTCATCTAAAATGGGTATATTAAGTATGGGGTTTTCTACACTGGTGTGAACTGTTTCAGCGGGCGAGTCAACATGAATTGTAACTTCATCAGGGGGTTGGATATCTATGTCAGAATGTGCAGTGATGGTTGAAGATGAGCTTCGTAATGGTCTCTCACTAGGGGCGGTATCAGTTGATGATTGGCTGATAAATGGTCTGTCATCGGGGGCGGTTATGGTCGACGACCCTGAGGAAGAGATGTTAACTACCATAGAGGCGAGTTCCTCATTATGAATTTCGACTCGTGATAGGGCATCGGCATTCGTGTTATTTTTGCATTTTTTATAGACGACTGTGAAGTCGTAGTCAGCTAGCTTTAATCTCCACCTGGTGGGGCGAGAGTTCGGCTCCTTCAGATTCATAAGCCATTGCAGTGGCTTATGGTCAGTAATGATTTTAAATTTTCGTCCGAAAAGGTATGGTCTGAAGTATTTAGTGGCCCATACTATTGCAAGCATCTCTTTCTCAATAGTCGAGTAGTTCACTTCACTGTAATTTTGTGTCCTGGAAGCATATGCTATTGGTCTGTCTGTACCTATCGGTCCTTGTGAAAGAATCGCACCTAGGGCGAAATTCGAAGCGTCGGTGGTCAGAATGAAGTCTTTTGTAAATTCGGGGTACCGCAAGATGGGGTCTTTAGTCAAGAGAGTTTTACAGTTTTCAAAGCACTTTATGTAATCAGGGGTTAATTTTATTTTAGCACCTTTTTTCAAGCACACTGTCATAGGTTTTGTTAAACGGGCGAAATCTGGAATGAATCGTCTATAGTAACCTAACAGTCCGAGAAAACCTTTTATCTGTTTCGCGGTTGTAGGAATCGGATATTTTTTAATTGCTGAAATTTTGTCAGGGTTGGGCTTGATACCATTGGGGGTGATGATGTGACCTAAATAGAGAGTTTCATGCTTCAAAAATTCAGATTTATGCATCTGGATTTTGAAGTTAGATTCTCGCAATCTCTGAAATATTTTACGCAAGTTCACGATGTGTTCCTGTAATGACGTTGAAAAGACTAAAATGTCATCAAGGTAAACTACGCAAATTACATTCTGAAGGCCTCTTAGCACGTGGTCCATGACGCACTGGAAGGTTGAGGGAGAGTTCTTAAGTCCCATAGGCATGCGTAAAAATTTGAAGTGTCCGGGGGCAAAATCTACGTTGAATGCGGTTTTGTGAATACTATCAGGGTGGGTTTCCAATTGATAAAATCCGCTTGCCATGTCAAGGCAGCTGAATTACTGGCAATTTCCTAGCTTATCTAAGATGTCTGATATGTTAGGGATGGGATACCTATCGTCAATGGTCTTTTCATTAAGTTTCCTGAAGTCAACTACTAATCTCCACTTGATTTTACCTGAGGCGTTTACCTTTTTGGGTACTATCCAAATAGGGGCACTCCATGCTGAGTTGGAAGGCCTGATAATGCCTTGCTCTAGCATTTTTTTGATCTGTGATTGAACTTCCTGCCTATGGACATGAGGATATTTGTAAGTCTTACTATGCACGGGAATTTCGTCAGTTGTCCTAATGATATGCTTCTCTTGGTTCGTGAAAGTCAATGGCTCGTCTTCGATGTAAAATACGTCAGCATATTCCTTGCAAAGCAACATTAAATTAGTTCTTTCTTCGACATTTAAATGCTCAGTCCGTAAACGCGATAGTACGCCTCGTGTTCGTTCGTGGGTGGTAAAATCGGTTCGCTAAATGTATGTGCAGGAATTGGTTCCGCAAGTGTGAATATGAGGTCATTATGAGATGGGTTTGATACTTCTACATAAGCTCGATTATCCTGTGATGTGGATAGACAATCATTTATGTTACAACCACATATAGTCTGCTGGTCTATAGAAATGTCACCATTGGGTACATTGGTGGGCACTCTAATTATTCGAGTGGACTGTGCTGGTACAATTGTCTCAAGCAAATTTTTACTCAGTTGTGATTCGTACATTAGAATGGGATTCGTAGCGAATTCAGTTATGAATGATCTTGATCCAAGGTCTATTTTTGCTTTCCATTGTTCCAACAAATCAAATCCGATTAATCCATCGAAATAATTATGAAACCTGTAGAAAGATAACTTTATCGGTGACTGGTCATTGAATTCGGGGAAGCAGGGAATCCTCATTGAGTAGTCGTTTTTCGTGGTAGCATGGATGTTCGTAACAACAAAGGGGTCATAGTCGAGGGGCGTATTAGGATAAAATCTGTCAACGGCTTCAGGGCTAATAAATGATTGGTTTGCTCCTGTGTCGATTAGTAATTTCAGTGGGGGATTGAAAATTTGTATGTAGGGGAGTTGTCTTCTATGCTGCAGGTTCAGTTCTATTCTGGGGTAATCATTTTCGAATCCGGGGGAAAATCCTGCTCAATCTGTTCGGTATGGTCATAGTCAAACGTTTGTATTTCACAGTGATCGTTTGAGTCAGTCGGTACAAAGTCTGGGTATTCGGGGTATTCTTGGTAGTAATAATCATAACCGTTGGGGTCGTACATCTCATACGCTTCGTTACTGTGCATTTCTCTGGGTTTCGGTTGATAGGGAATTCCAGTCCTGTCTCATCTGAGTTGGGGGTAGAGTACGGGCAACGGGGTGGCTTACACCACTCATTGGCATTGATGTTGGTTGATTTTGAAAATACCTGGGCTGGGGTCGGGGTTGAATTTTGAAACCAGTGGTCATGTCAGAACGGGGTAGAGATCCGAACATTTGTTGGGTCCTTGATGGTCCTTGAAATGGGGGTCTATGTGGGTTATTAGATTGTGACAGACTGTAGATGGGCCTGGGCACATTTTGCATTGGCATTTGGGGAGCAAATGACGGGCGGGGGGGCACAAGAAATTGTGTCGGGTTAGTCTGCATATACGGGGTGAAGAATTTTTTGGATTGGTCTTTATTCTGTAGGTACAGGACATTTAATTCCTCTTGGGCAAATTCTAATGCTTTCTCTAGTGTTAGGGGTCGCATGCACCTAATGCGTGATCCTAGTGGTTTCTTTAAACCCTTGAGGTATGTCTGAAGTGCTAACTTTTTATACAAAGTTCTTTTCGCTTCCACAGTGGTTGAGACATTTTCATGCAATTCGACATAAGCCAGAATCACACTTAGCAAATTTTGGACACGCTCATAGTAAACGTGCGGGGTATCGGTACCTTGACACAGTGTAGACAAATCTGTGTAAAGTGCAGATTTGTCTTGATGATCTGAGAATGAATTTATCAATGCATTCCGTATGCCATTCCAGTCTGAAGGTACGCCGTTAGTTGCTAGGGTTCTGGCGGCGGGTCCAGTTATTTTATTTAATATGCCATTTAGCATAGAAGAATTGTTCAGTTCATGGCCAGGGGCTGGATTGACATAAGTTAGCACGAGTTGGTCACAAATATTTAGGAATCTGATAAGCACATTAGAGTTTCCATCAAACTCAGGAACTAATCTCAAGGCCTTATAAATTCTATCTGTCTGAGGTTGAAGTGAAACCTCATTATTAGCGGCGGGGGCGGCATTCGCCAAACGCACTTGTTCATCATTCATTGTAGGACGATGATCTTCTAATGATTCCTCAATAGTTTCTAGGAGGTCTAAGTGGCGATTTTGGTCCTTTAGCTGTCTCCTAATTTCGTTACGATTGTTGGGTATTATACCCCTACTAGATCGTGGGAAAAAATGTTGATGGATACTTAGGAACTAAGATGTGGAAAAAATAACACATGTGAGGAAATAGCAACCAATGGGAATATTGCGTACTATTCTATAACTCACATGAGCATCAGCATCTCGTCACGGAGCTTTTTCATCGATGTCTGGATAAGCGGCTCAGGAAATCCTCTTCTTTCCGGCTCTCGTACGTACGTAGGTTTGTAGATGTAGCTGTCGCGTGTCGTCCGATACGACTCTATCAGTGGTCCTCGATATTAGATTCACGCACTGACCAACTACCCACTACCGAGCTGCGCCAATTACGTGTACTGGCCGTCGGAGGGGATTTTAAAAAGGAGAACGAGATGATTGTCCTTTTACAACTTTAATGTTTGAAAGTTACAATATTCACTTAAAATTAATTACAATGAAATGATCTCGATTGATCGACTAAACTAATGTCCTTTCGCTATCGCGATTGAAACGTAAAGGCGACGAGAAATTTGGTGACGGCTCCCACTAAGTAAATGAAAATGCACCATCAGGGTTTTTGGGTGGCATCGCGTGATGTTCGGGAAAATTCCATAAGCAATCTCAGCATTTCGTGGGTGGTCCGAAGTGACGATGAATACGAGTACATAGTGATGGGCGATGGATAATATCGTAACAAAATAATAAACAAAAATAATAAATAATAATATTTGGCAAAAGGGCGAAGCTCAGCAATGCTATGAGCATGAGCTGCACAGCGCTGGTTTTCAGCAGGGCCCCTTTCTCAAAACATTTAGCATTAAGAAAAGGCGCGAGTCGCATTTACTTGAACTTTCTTCTTTACTTTACTTCTTTCGGTATTTGTTGTTGCTCTTGAACTGTTATGGAATTACGAAAAAGAATGACAAAGGCAGCACCAGGAGTTTCTTAGGCTCCATGTCTCTAAAGATATGGTGCGAGGGTGCGAGGTGAGTTGAGAGAGTTGTTTTATTTTGTAGTTTGTGTAGATGCAGTACGATCTCCTTGATTCTCCTCTCACCCCGATTCGGAGATAACTGACACATCCTCCTCTATTGTGCTATTAAAAAGGGAATTGAAAATCAATGCGCTTTTAAAAATCCTTCAACTGTTCGTCCCTTTCATTTTCGTAAGTCTGTGGGAATGGCGGAAGGATTTTAGAAAGACGGCGGTTTCAGATGCTTTTGCTGATTTTATCTACACACGTAGCATAAACCCTCTTTACTGCGTCCAACAACTACACGTTACGGCCAGCACAATGACAAACTTCTTGATAAAAACTCATTACTTATCTGAATATTGATACATTATGACCATAATGTACCAAAATTTGTCAAATTATGACATTCAAATTTCGAACGCCGACGCCCGCCTTCGTGCCGCCCCTAGTTTGTCTCTGAAGTTGGTACTACAGAACAAGCTAAACAACTGCAAAGCAATGATCAATGCCACAATGCCGGTCGAACATGCAGTTCCTGAACACATCAAGCTCTCTAGCTTATGATATGTGTGTAGATAAACAAGTGTATGTAACTGTACATAATTAGGCATTAAAACTCTCGAGTGATATTATTATAAAACTCGCCTTCGGCTCGTTTCATAAACCTACTCTCGAGTATCAATGCCCTCCATTATGTAGCAGTCACATAAACTACTATTTTCAATACCTTAATAGTTTATTTATAGATGATTTCAAAATACGCGCACCGTCGGAAATAATTAGTTTTTTAATCGCCATTTCAAGCATTCGGGATCATGGGGATGTGGAAGTATTGGGGTTGTGAAACGACGAATTTGGTCGTTTTTTAACGCTAGATGTCGTTCAAAGTTTATTGACGTCGTGGCCTTTGACCTTGACCTGGAACTTAACCTTTCGTGTGTATTTTGCAGAAAATTCTCAGTTATGCCATTTTTTATGTTCGATGTCGTTCAAAGTTCATTGACCTCGAGGCCATTGACCATCTGGCTCACCTTTAGACTTTGACCGCAGAGCTTGGAGGTTTGTGATTTTTGGCGGATGGTTGGGGTCATTCTAAGCATACCTGAAAGTTTTTGGTCAATGCACTCAATAGTTTTTCAGATATGATTTTTTGAAAATATATAAAATTTTGCTTTTTTTATTAACAAAATGCAATAATAACGTCAAAATATGTTACGTTTCATTGTACGCTTATTTGTAAGAAGAGAATACATAGATGAAATTGTAAATTCATCCGAATTTTAATGTAATAAAGCTATTTTTGATCACTTATAATGTTTATTCAACTGCACAAACGCCAATGCTCTATATTTACACGCTTGTCTCTTACTTTGATGGAAGTGCTCTTTGATGCCAAAGTTTGCACTTTGTCGTTTCGCTTAAAATAAACCTTTCCAAATGATTTGTTAGGCACCTTCAATTCCCTTTTCTCCAGCCATTTAGCAACGAATGTCAGGGGCCCCGACGATGCCACTACTGATGGATAGTAGTTTGTTTGTCAGTGAAAATGGACGGTGGATATTACATATATACTAGCTAACCCTGTAAACGTTGTTTTGCCAAATAAATTCTAATACATATATAAATTTTGGGGTGGACCACCCTAAAAATAGATAAAACCCTATTCTCAGACCTACCAAATGTACATATAAAATATCATTAAAATCGGTTAAGCCGTTTCAGAGGAGTATGGCAACTTACACTGTGACACGATAATTTTGTATATTAGATTGTTACCCGTAAAATTAGTATTTTCCCGGATACGGGGTCGTAAATTAAACAAACCAAAAAAAAAAATATTTTTTAATGTAAAATTTTGGAGAGCTGTATCCGGTAAGTAAACCTACAGAGTTAGTTCTGGTCTCAAACTGTAGCAGTTTTAAGTATTCCTTAAAACCTTAAAAGGACTTATACATAAGTACCAAAAAAAGTGAGAAAAATTCCCATTCTCGAGTGCTGCAAAGTTAGCACAGGTCTTTCGAAGCTGCAAACTTGGACAAACGCTACTGGTAGTGGTCCTTACAACATATAAACAAATCGGAACAAGCCGTTTTCTTGCGATTTTAGCGACTTTTTGTGTCAAATTAGACTGTCGTAAAATTATAACTAATGACCCCAACAAACCCAAATCATAACAATATACAGTGACGGCTCAAAGAAAAACAGCAACACAGGCGGACGAGTTTCCTCGCCGGAACTACACATTAAACATTCCCTAAGCTTCGGAAAGGAAACGTCAAAGGGGTCCATCCAGTGGGTAAAAGGTCACCAAGGAGACTAGGGCAACTATGAGACAGACAAGCTGGCAAAATTAGGCGCAGGAAGGCCAGCGATTGGCTCTTATTAGCGGAAGCTCTACGGAAAAGGCTCCAAGAAGCCACAGTACTGCATAAAAATTAATAACAGTCTATCAGAGAAAGCTGCAAAAATACAAAACAATTCATAAAAAAGCAACCATAAATTTACTAACTACCTGATGAGACTGCCACGCAGGAAAAAAGCAATACTAACAAACCTAATAACAGGCCAATGTACACTAAACAAACACTTGAAAATTACAGGTGCAACAGACGGGGGGTGTATGGAAGTGAATGAAACAATAGAGCACATGCAACTGGTTCATCCACAATAGAAACCTGGATGGCTATCCTGGGAGATACAACAACCACCCACCAGCTCCAAGAACACCCAGGCCTCCTACTCTAGTTGGTGCAGAAGTTGGGATGGCTGCACTAGATGTGCAGGCAAACGGGACATGCACAAAGGCCCCGCTCAAGTGCTCAAGGTGCAGGCGCTACACCCCTTTTAACAATAATAGATGAACAGAAATAAATACCCACTGATGAGAGGTTACATAAATTTTACCCTTCATCACAATTACAAAATGTCCGCTAAGAAGTTTTAGTCAATACAACCAAGTTATTCTTGGTTCGGAAAATAAAAAATACATGATTACATAATATGTATGTGTTTTTACCTGGGTTGAGGTCACCCTCCTCCTTTAACCGCATCAACAGAGGTTCCATCCCATTATCGTCATCATTGTCAGCTGTCATTGCCTGCAGCTCCTCATCTCTCGGAGCAATATCCACCAAGTGAGTGAAGTAAGTCTGCAGCCGCCGCGGACGACACACCGAACTCCGTAGCAGCTCGTTGAGATCCTGTCAATACAAATTATTACAACACAATGACAATCATCCGCAGAATTCTTTCATTATTACATAATTTAACTAATACCCTCCTAAATAACTTAAGCTTAGAAATAACCGGGCAATTTGCACCAGATTTAGACTCGTGAAAGTTAACAATTCTTACAAAGGTTAGCATTCTCTACTTTACCGATACCTCTGGAGTATTTTAAATTGCCATTTGAGCAATTTAAAATTCATTTAAAGAATATGCTTTAAATAAAAAGGGATAATTTGATAACCAGGATTACATGAAGATAACATGAATAACTGAAATCATTGTCATGCTGTTAATCTAACTAAATGTGTCATGTCAACAAAAAATAGCAACAACCCAATTCCATCTTTATTTCCAGTAAGAGTGATGGTAAATAGTACCTCTTTCTCACACATAAGTAGCATTGGCTGCAGCAGTCTGTACGAGTCCTGCACTTGCTCTCTGAAGCGCACCAATCTCTTCAAGTAAGCCACACACTCCCAGCAGAGTCTCGGAGACTGTAATACAGGTACAACTAGCTCCAACTGAAACAACATCACATACATAACATGTCTTGCATTAGGTGAATAACACCAATTACCGGTAAATAAATAACTATAAATTGAACAATCTCAACACAACAATGAAATATTGCAACTATAATTAAGTTCACTTGTTTGCTATTTAGGCTGATAGCTTTTGTACCGCAGATCCAAGATTAATATAATATATCTAAAAACCATAGCAGGGAAGTCTTCTACCATTAACAGCAAACCACATAAAATTCAACCTCCCGTTTAAACACTCGGCTTCCACAGAAAGACACACCAACCGACAGACACTTAGAACATATAAGACTCATCTCTTGGTGGTTCGGAATAAAAATGAAACAAATTAAGCAAAGGTATGTTTAGCACTGACCTGCGTCTCAGTGAGGATGTTTATGTAGTACTGCTTTAGTATGTTGTCGTCAAGCATCTGTATAGTGGGAGTCGCACACAAACACGCCATGCACATTTGATACACATCGTGAGAGTCCACTTCCACAAATCCATAATCCACAATTTCCTCTTTGACATCTTCAGCTGACTGATTATCTTCCATCTCACAAACACGAAGTACTTGTACTTGTTGTGAGTATAAGAGACAGTAAACAAACAAACTTCTCAAACTTGTCACTTTGGATTACCATCAGTTTCCCTTATCGGCGCAAGCAAAGGACACGCGAAGTTCTACGGAGGCAGCACATTAGTTAATGACAGGTAAGGTACATGGAGTACCATACAGAGTGGATGATTCTGAATCAGAATAGACAATAACAGAAAACTTGTAGAATGATGGGTCGCGCTGATAAGATAAGCTCAGACAACAATGTTCTTTCCGTTTTCTCTCCATAAACTTTTCCCTGCACAGGGCGTCAGTCAAGCAAGCAAGACGTCACGCACGGACGAGTTGAAGACGTCGCGTTCCGAGTCACGTCAACAAAGCATCATCGCTCACGTGACGTCACGACCATCATGCCCGTTCCGAGTGGGAAATAGGGACCATCATAGATATACATTCGGAATGCTTTAAACGCGACGGTAGACGTCGACACTGACAGATGACACTATTATAACCCAACTTTTGTTATTTATTGATGTTCTTGTCATTTCGAGTCGTAGTTTTTATATTAGATTTGTTTTGGGTGAATAACAGTAAGAAAATAAACAATTATTCCGCCAGGAGTCGCTGCTGGTTGCTATTCTTAGTTTGATTGTCAGATGTCAACGTGACAGCTGTCACTTTTGATGGGTCGCTCACAGTGCTGACGCTCAGACCTGCATAGGTGATATAGCACAATATGGCGGCGGTAATGATGTCATTCATGACGTCATATCAATCAACCATTTTGAGCTCTCGTTATCACGCTAAAACTCTTTCGGAACGACCTCGTAGACGCTATAATCGATTATGGTGCCATTCGGAACGTGCGGCTTGTTTTTTGAATATGTTTTCAAACAAAGGCGTCAGGGCCGCCAGACGAAAAAAGGTCGCAACGTAAAGATTAAGAGTTAGTGAAAAATGTCTTATCAGTGACTGCAATAGAACACCAAATTATCAAGGTGAGGCATCAAAACTATGTTAGAAAAGCCAAGTAGGTAAACTCTATTCA
Source organism: Argyresthia goedartella (assembly GCA_949825045.1). Classification (NCBI taxonomy): domain Eukaryota; kingdom Metazoa; phylum Arthropoda; class Insecta; order Lepidoptera; family Argyresthiidae; genus Argyresthia; species Argyresthia goedartella. The sequence goes on along the minus strand of OX463832.1, from coordinate 6,728,808 downwards.
CAGCCAAAGAGAATATATTCACAGCTATTTTACCACTGGCTTGCATCATCAAACAAAACACAGGAAGTTAGGGACAGAGCTATCTTTTCTCTCCCGTTACTTTTCTAAGCGAAAGAAGGAGGAGGACAAGAGGACAAGAGTTTCGTTCATCTGAGATCGACGCACAATCCTTACTTCTTGTGTTTTGAAGACAGATGTCCACTGACTATACGGGTGGCCCGGGAAATCGTGGATCAAACGAAACCAGGAGGTAGAGGGGTTCATTATGAACATAAAATTCCTCTACGGTATGGCCTTTATTAGACACCATATAAAGTTATGGCGATTTTGAGTTTTTTTTTAAAAAAAGGTCTCTTTAGGTAACTTAATGGAAAAAAAAAGTTACTTAATTTGATAGTTTTTTTGTGTGTTTTTCGTGGCTAGGATAAAAATAAATTCAAATGGAGTTTTTTTTACAACTGTAGGTGCATAAACTTGTAAGTAATGGCTTCATAACGAAAAAAAAACCTTCACGAAAAATCTATTCATACTTTGAAGTCGCACTGTTAAAAAAATGTACTACTAAAAGTTTACCTTTTTCTAAAAAAATATGCCTGTTTAATCTACTTTCTAACGAGGTACAACACATGGCCATTAGAAGCTTAGTTATTTTGCAAAAGTTGTTTTTAGGTGCAAAGTCTGCCTTATAGTTAAATTTACATTTAACGAAAAATCACCATTGTACCAATGAAGCCATTACAAAATCGCCATAACTTTATATGGTGTCTGATAAAGGCCATACCGTAGAGGAATTTTTCAACAATTCAACAATTTTATTAAAATCATCATATTTTACGTTGTTAATAATAATAATAATAATTTATTCAGGTGTAAGACATGTAGGTACATAGTTATATGGCTCCCTGTCTCCTAAACTAGGTTCATCACCTGTATTTCAGGGGGCAGGCCTCTTCCATTATTTGATCCTTTACCTTAATAAACTACTGTTTATCTTCTATACTAATAAGGTAATTAATAAATCTCAAAGATAATTTACAAAATGGGTAATAGAATATGTATGTAAAGTGTAAATGTGAGTGTGTGTGAGGAGAAGGATTGGGAAAGAATGAGGGATGTGGGTTATGTGAGTATGTTTCATTGAGGTTTCGTTACCAAGTTAATCTATAGGTATGAGACTATATGAAGTTTCTGTTAGGTACACAAAATAATTAAAAAAATAGTTGGGATTAGCGGTGGAATTTTTGATTTGGGATGTTTAAGAAACTATGTGTAGAAGAGCCTCAGTATCCTCATAGGATATTTTTTTTAGCCACGTGGAGATTGTTGTCTTGCAGGCCACATATTTCAAAGAGTAAATTTTTAGTAGCTTATTAGCTTTATTATATAGAAAAAGCCCGAGGAAAGGGAAAAATCTTTGGACAAAAGCTGTTTTAAACGGCGTCTCGTACGGGAAAACATAATCCCTTCTTTTTAAAAGACCTAATGAGGGATCGTAATTGAGTTGGTTATGTTTTTTAAGGATGCACTGTTGTATGAATAACTGTCGTACACTGAGAACCCCGCACAACTCGAATAGTTCCTTTGTAGGGAACATAAACGGCCGAAATTTCGATACTTTAAGGACAGACCTTTGCGCCCTCTCGAGACCTAACAATGTAGTCTTGTGCGTTCCACCGTGATTGACAGAGTGCATAGTAGACTGACTTTAGGAGGTTGGGATCTGCAACATGACGCAGCTTTCTGAAGACATAAATCAATTTTCGAACTCTACTAGTTATATTGGCCACATGAGAACCAAAATTAAGGTTTTGGTCAATAATTATACCCAGGTATCTAATAGATTCTGTTTTCGCTAGTATTGTGCAGAGACAGTTTGCACTGAGGTTATTCAAGCATGAATGAGCTTTAAGGAGGAAATTCGAATCCGGCTGAGTTTTGTTTCTCATTGTAAACGTCATATATTTAGTCTTATCCGCATTCAATGTTAGGATGTTTAGATTCAGCCACTGCGATACAACGTCGAACCCCCCCTGTGCAAGGACAAATACCTCATCCCAGGTGTTGGAGGAAAAGCACAGTGCTGTGTCATCGGCAAACGAGACAATTCTGCCCCCCGCTAGCTCAAGCTTTGTCAGCTCATTGATGTATACAAGGAAGAGCGTGGGTCCCAGTATACTACCCTGTGGAATGCCGTAAGTTATAGGTAAGTCTTCGCTTGTATAGTTATTAATTTTGACAAATTGAGTACGGTCAGATAGGTAGTCCTTAATAAGGTCCAGCTGGAGACCCCTGACTCCCAGTCTTTCCAGTTTCTTAAGTAGGAGCGGGATGGAGACCGTGTCAAAGGCCTTGGCGAGGTCTAGAAATATACAAAGACACTTTTTACCTACATCCAGATTTTGCGTTATGTGGTCGGTAAGGTCGTGCACAGCATCTGCTGTCGATTTATTAAAACGAAAACCATATTGGTGTTCGGATAGAAGTTTATTTTTCTCCAAATAATTAACTAGCCTTTTGTTTATGAGTCGCTCTAGTATTTTGGATAATATAGGCAAAATTGATATTGGTCGATAGTTATTAACACAGCCTACATCACCACTCTTATGAATTGGGCGTATTAAGGATCTTTTGAAGACTACAGGAAAGACACCTCTAGATAGGCAAAGTCTACAAATGTGAGTAATAGAGGGAACCAAAATGTGTCTATATTTCTTCAGGAAGGATGAAGAGATAGAGTCCCATCCAACTGAGCACTCACTTCTGAGACCCAAGACTAATCTGCTTATCTCGCTCTCATCGGTATCTAATAGAACAAACGAATCAGCCTGCGAGGTGGATGGGATATTCTTTGAGAAATCATTTGAAGTAGGCTGATTGATTTTATCTGCCAGATTTTTCCCTACGTTAGCAAAGAATTCATTGGTATCTTTGATTGAGAGTTCAGGGGTATTGTTTGATTTAAGGAGATCGCTGGCCATTGATTCTGGTTTACGCAAATTAGCTATATTTTTGATTGCTGACCATATGTTTTTGCTATTTTGTCCTGCTTGGTTTAAGAGTTCTCTTTCGTAGTTTATTTTTATTTTTTTCAAAAGTTTGTTGCAGAAATTACGGTATCGCAAATATGTAGTTGTAATGATAGAGTCATCAGGGGATTGTTTCGCCTTTTTATGAAGCTTATCTCTATTACGCATACAACGGAGTAAGCCAGGGGTTATCCAGTCTTTAATTATTCTCTTCCTTTTTGCGATAGTACATGTTTGGCTATTAGAGCTTATAGCATGCTGAAGTATAGAGACTAAAGTGGCTGCGGCTTCATTTAGATCATCCAAGGACTTAATTTCAGATAAATCAATTAATTTCATGGTATTCTCGAGTTCCTGGTGATTAATTTTAGTAAAAGTATTTGGAGCGAAAGATCTCTCTTTCCTTAGGTCCAGAGAGAGTAAAACCGTATTATGGTCTGTGATGGAGGTATCCATGACTAGAGTAATGGCAGGCAATTCACTATTTAGCTTTACACCTTCACATTTTAGAATGACGTGGTCCAAACAATTTCTAAGCCTAGTCGGTATGCGGTGAGCTGGAAGCAGGCCATGAAACGCAGTAACGTCTAGGTATTGGGAAGAGTGTGAGTCTGCGTTGGTCTCTTTAATGTCTATATTGATGTCACCCAGAATTATAACATTTTTGAATGTTGATAGGTTTTGGAGGACTGAATCTAAAGAATCTATAAACTGCTTTGTATTTTTGTACGACGGAGAGCGATATATCGCCACCACTGCCGTATCTATACCCAGCTTTATAACAAGACAATTTGCATCAAGGAATGGTGGTTCCTCCACTGTACAGCTAATTACCCTCTTCGTGTATACCACAATACCTTCATTTTGGTTGTTATTGCATTTAGTAGAAAATTGATTATAGTTATTGATAGATGGTATTTGGGGACAGGACGCCAGCCTGCATTCTGTTAAAACAATTAGATCACAATCAATATTTAGTCTAGTTGTAAGTGTCAAAAAGCTGGGAAGGTTACAATGAATGCTTCTAATATTCTGTGTAAGGATGTTAAGACGTAAATTAGAACATGGGATAATCACCGCACACTCCTCAGGAGTGCAAGCTCTGGAAGTTGAAAGCGAAACATTGTCCATTTCGCGGGCAATTAATTCAAAATCGAATTTGAGCAATTTTTTTTCACTTGATTTTCCTTAATTAGGTCAGCGCATGTTTTTTTTGCATGATAATGTTTGGACACCTGGTAAGTTATCATCTTATATAGATTAAGCCGAGGTAATTTATGAGTGAAAGAGTGAGGATGAGTGCGAGAGAGTGTGATTTTTCGTGTAAGTGTAGTGTGGGTTTTACATAATCTGAAGCATAAGTACATCAGGGAAAGTTTATAATATGGTTTAAACACATGGAGAAAAGTAATTAAAGTTATAAAACCTAGTCATTTTCTTTCTCTTAAGATCTTAGTCAGGTCCTCTTCGCATTCAATACGGATATGTGGGCTTTTTTCGTTTTTCCTTATAAAGACTGATCCGTGAGTAATCCAACAGAAGGTGAATTTATTTTTGCTTGAAAAGTCTCTAGCTACGAAGAAGAGTTTCTTTGTTTTCAGTGGAACATTTTCCTCAAGGTATACAGCCTGAACTGGGCCATCAATACTTAGATGAGAAGTATTGAGCTTATTAGCCTTATCCTTATTTTTGTTAAAAGCCTTTACACTTTTAAGGACCTTATCGCGGATCAGGACGCTGTTTAACTCCACCACTATTGGCTTATTCTTATCGGACTTGGCGTTAGCCCTGAAAACGTCTCGTATGTCCGACTCCTGTATCGGCATATTTAGGGCATTTCCAGCCTTCAATACTATCTTGGCAAGGTTTTCCTTGGTTTCGGAAGGGATCTGTGGTATATTTCTCATTTCAAAACTCGAGGAACGATGATTGCGTTCAAGGTGGTCGATTTTTTTTTCAAGCTGTTTTATGTAGTTAGAATCGGAGCGGCGTTCCTCCTCGATAGTGGTCAGTCTTTTGATTACATTGTCATATTGATTGGACAAGAAAGAAATCGCCTTTTCTATTCCCGAGTGTTGCTCTCTAATCACCGACACAGATTCCAAAATATCCGAGAACTTTTTCTCGGTGTTGCTTACAGATAACTGGATTTTGGAAAGCTTGTTGTTCTGTTCCGATTCGAAGTTTAAGAAAAGTCCGCGGATTTCATTTTCAAGGTCAGTCTTCCAGACGTTACGTAATGACTCAAACTTCTCATCCAGGAAGGAGGTAAGCGCCGCGGAGTCCACGTTGATCATGGAAGCTTGGGTCGGGATGTCCATGTCGGGTGCAGAGGGAGAGGCCAGCCGGGAAGGCATCGTTGCGGTGTTGTCGTTTTTCTTTAGGGCTTTGCATTCACCGCATTTCCATTTACACTTATTCATGGGCAAGATTTTCTTAAAATCTGCTTCTGTGAGACCCGCGCACTTGAAATGAAATAAGCCTTGACAAGAAGGTGTCGTACATTTTATCAGCTCATTTCCGACAACGTCAAGATTGCATTTTTTGCATGCCATATTGGAATATCCAAGAGCAGTACAGGGGTCGGAGCGAGTTAGTTGTAGGCCTAAATGTGCGCAGCGAGCCCAAGGCAAAAAAGTTTTCCTTCCAGGTACGCGGGGTTAGGTGGACATGTGACCCTACGTGCTGCCAGCGGCCGGTGTTTGAACGATGGGACAAAAAAAAAAAAAAAAATTAAATGAAAAAAAAAATAAACTACGCCAATGGTGACTGGGATTCGAACTCGGTATCTTTGTGGCCGAAAGCAAACCGTTGACGGCTGCGGTACGTGTTCAACGGCAGTAGCGACGAAAGTTGCGTATGCGTAGTAGCAGCGGTGATTCACACGGCGGATGACTGGCGGGTGACCGTCGAGCTCGTCGGGCGCAGCGCCGGTTGGTGACTCACCGAACTAGTGAACACTGGGTAGCAACTGTTCACAGAGCATTTTAACGGCTAGTTAACTTAAGATTTTGGAGAACAGAGCAGTTTTGTTATAACAGTCTTTCAAGCTGATAGTGATGATTTGTGAATCATCCGAATCCTCAGCTATTGATATTTGTTTCACTGCGATGGGATGGTTTCTACCACTCTTTTTAAATAAAAAAATATACAGAGTTGACTAGGTACGTATTGACGCTGGAGGTGCACGCGGGGAATTTTATGTTCATAATGAACCCCTCTACCTCCTGGTTTCGTTTGATCCACGATTTCCCGGGCCACCCTGTATAGGTTGAGGGGCGTGGCACGTGCGAACAAATGTAGCTCCGACAGGTTAGATATTAAAAATTCTCGGTAGTCACCGGGCGACCGCAGTGACGAATTCATTTCCGTTGTTTTTCGAAAATGCCGACCTGTGCAATACTCACGTGCAAAACTAGAAGCGAGATTGTGAACTCCAAGAACGCCGGTGTCACATATCACTTGTAAGTCTCATTCCAACTATTATTTCTTCTTAAAACACAAGAAATAAACATTATTACGAAAATAAATCATTCGCGGAAAATTCATCACGAATTGACATTAAAGTGACATTGTCATGTTGTTCTCGCTAAGTTTACCATACATTGCTTGTTTTGTATCTTAATTTCACTACTTATTGCCAAGCTAACACGCAATGAATATTTCACACTTAACTACGTACGAAAGCAAAGATGCATCGTGATACGGAGGCGAACTGTTACACGCACACAGAGACGACATATAATGATGGGGATAGTGATAGGAGAATTATGTTTTTGAATCGATAGATTTTATCATTCCGCAATTACTAATATAGTCAATGTAATAATATAGTTATTTTATTGCTCATAATACGTAAGTTTATTGTTAGTTATTCCAATGATTGCCAAACAGGCAGTTTAGATTTTAAGTTTGTTTAAAACCTCGCCCGACGAAGGATAATGGGGTGTTATAAGTATTGATCGGAAATTCCGATGCTTTCAGTCAGGTTCAAAGAGTTCACGAAGGGCCTATCTCTCGATATATGTGGATACAGATGTCAGAGGTAAACTAACTGTGATCGGTCTGTAGGAAATCATGAAAGACAGCCAGCTACTTGTCTAAGTGCGTCAATAGTAACTGAAAGGGACGATTAATTTTTCACTCTAATATAGCTCTAATTATATTGGTCGCGTTGTGCCAGGCTTGGCAGACCTGATTAACTTGGTACGATCCAGGGATGGAGTAGGGATGACGCCATCTCAAAAATGACGGGAAATGGTCCCTTTTCCTTCCCGTTAGCTTATTTTTTGAAAGCGGGGAACTTACGTAGTAAGTTATATACTCTTTGGCGAGGAATTATGACCTTAGTTTGGCAACCGGATATTGCTTTTTCGCTTTTTCCCATTTTTGCGACAGTTGTGCACTTCTAACGGCGAAGGTTTTTATTTCAATTTGTGTTACGGCCCTGGAAACTAGTCCTTTGAGACCACTGTCGGAAACCAATTTTTGTTATGAATTTCCAAAAATCACATTTTGCGGTTTTTTTATTGAATTTTTACAAAAAGCGCCCCCCTCCCCCCCCCCCCCCCCCCCCCCCCGGTTTAGACTTGCGAAGGTTAGCAATTCTTTCAAGGGTCATTATGCATTCTCTACTACAACAAGATACCTCTGGAGATCTTGAAATTGCCTTTTGAGCAATTTAAAAACCATGTTTAAGCGACTTTGTCTAAAAAGGGATATTACTTAAATGACGGGACTGTACCAACACTACCCTAATAGTAGGTAGCCACAAGACTGCCTAGTAAATGGGGTGCCCTGACTCAGATTTAAAAATCTGTATTTCATAATAATCTTTATTTCAGGCAAGCGTCCATAATGGTAAATACATGTCAAAATAAATTAAATTAGATTAGATTTAAATTAAGTCATTAATACACCATATTAATTAAAATGTTTCATGAAATTATTAAACATAATTATTTTAGCTCACCGACCCACGCAAATTATGGACGAAGTAAATTCGACCAGAACCTGCGCAGGCCATGACTAACCTCATAAACCGTCTTTACTATACTATTAGTCGTCAAACAATGCAAATTATGCCTAAAATTAGCCACCTGTGTCTTAGCACTGCGTCTGCGCATGGTAGCCGCGCCTCTGCGAACATTGTTGACGCGCTGCACCACCGCGGCAGGCGGAACAAGATGCGGTAAGCGTCGTTATATTGCACCTTCAATCTGCGATAACTCTCTTACTTATAACTGCACCAGAGCTGAGGCTTGTACTTCGTTTGGCAGTACGTCCTAAATAGAACAAGCTTTGAGTCACGCGAGCATTTACAGAATTTGCGCCCTATCATGTTGGCCCTGACGGCCATAGCTCGTCTCTCCCTCTCGCTTGTTACCCAGTGCCCGAGATACTTGAAGTTAGCAACAAATGCCAGAGAGTTTCCGTCAAGGGTTACTGGATGCGAGCATACGGTTTTTCCCCGTTCTGAGAACACCATAGCCACTGATTTCGTCGCGTTATAGACGAGCCCATGCGCATCCGCGTAATAAATTAGCCAAGTTTGCTATACTAGGTATACCTCGCGCCACGAATTGTGAGCGGTGGCCTTGAAAAGTAGTCACTTTTCAAAACCTGTACATATGCGCAGTAATTCCCGCTAACGTCGCCCAGCGCTGTTAATTCGTGGTGCGTACACTACTTTATTCCACGTGCCATTTCATCCAACTTTACAATACGTTTTTGACATATCTATCATGTATGGAATCATCGTATGGAAAGAGTAAAAATTGCGTTCCATTACAGGCATAAAAAATAATATATTGTTTTAGGTGTTATAAATCCAAAACAAGTTTCCGACAATTAATACTAGGATAAAAGGTTCAAGAATATAGTCAACTATCCTCCTAAATATGTAACTCTAGTAATTAAAATCAGGTATCCGTGATCAAAACCCAACCCAACTTATATCCTGGTCTGACATTCCAAATAGAAAGAGATGAATAACAATGAGACCCTGTATCTCCGAAATTATTCACTTCAAGGGTACTCGTGAATAATTGGCAGTTTCGTGGCAGGACAGGGGCATTGCCGTCGGCGACCGAAGGCTGAAAGACCTTCAGTTCGCCAACGACATTGTACTGTTTGCGTCATCACCATCAGTACTCCAGTCAATGCTCCAAGAACTGAGCACTGCAAGCCTTGAGGTGGGACTAAAGATGAATCGATTAAAAAACCAACTCATGACTTACGTCGCAAAGCGTAAGTAACGGACTCGCGCCGCACTCGCTGGCAGGTCAGCTGTATTGTAATTAAATTCGTATTTAGGGCATAAATATAGTAGAAAATTGTTGTTAGGGTGTATAAAAGGGGGACAAGTGTTTGTTCGAACTCAGAGCCGCGACGTCTGAATTAGTTCAGCTACAACGCCAGAGCGCGGAATTCTTTCTTTATAATTGAGGGCGAAGAGGATGAGACCAGCAGGGAGCACGAACACACAACTCTGGTCTTGACCCTCCTCAACGTGAGTGTTGCAGCGTCCGCCGCTGTCCCGACCAAGAAACAGCGTCACTGTCGTCTTCGAGGAGGCACTTTGCAGCTCAACAGCGCGAGAGCCGCGCCGCTGGCTGTCGCGCTGCCTACTGAGTCGTGTGTCATGCTGCACGCTGCCGCTCGCCGTTAAGCACATTACGCCGCTCATTGGGGCAGTATCTGATCTTCTGGCCATTATTTTGCAATGCTTGACCCATACATATTGGAAGTTCTTTTCCTTTGCTAACTCTCTTGCTTTACTAAAAAGTGTCTTATTCCACTGCGTTAAGTGGTCGTTGACGAAGAAGCTGCCTGGGGTACTAAAGCCAAGATTAGTGAGATTAAGTTTCGTGCTCCTACGGGTTGCTGCTATAAGTTCTTCCTTAGAATAACGATGATGCTATTATAAAAATTGAACATCAATAACAGTGATGTGATATATAGTTTACCCGTATATAAATTTTACCTACTCTCAGTAAAAATAACAAGGATTCAAAAAAGGGGTCTGTTTCTAGCAAGGAATTCTGTTGTTGTTATATTTTAAAATTATACTTAAACCAATACCGTGTTACCACAAAAAATATTAAACAGCGTTTAACACTAGTTTATTTTTTTAGTTTCTTGTCGGCATCAGGTTGCACTATTCTGCGTAAACGAGTATATAACCGAGGCGTCTTATAAAAGTGGTTTTATTGTACCCAGACATTAATGTCCCCACCGAGGGGCACGGGCCTTTACCCGGAAACGAGTAAGATTGAACCATTCTCCACCACGCTGGCTCAGTGCGGTTTGACGAAGGGGGTCGGGCTAGTGGCCAACCCGACTGTCAATGTTTTCAAGCTGACTCTATTGGGGCCTTTGACCAGCTTACCGATTACTATCACCAACTACCTAGCGATATTAGCCGTGAACTAGCTTAACGTGTCATCCGAAACAAATGCCACAGAAACGGACACCCATCCAGTACCCGTCTCGGCCAGATGTTGCTACCGTACGATCGTTTCCGATGTGCGAATACCGCTAGGCCACGGACGCTTCTATATCAATACGCTATATCAACAAACGAAAATCAAATATGTCTAAACTGTACACCCGACAGCAACAACACAAGAAACATAACAAAATTTGTATTTTTCGTCTCGAATCTATGCTCTCGAGGCCTTGTCTGCACCTCCATGGGTACCAGACAATGTCTCGGTCGCATATGTCAAAATTAGTGTCTAACTCGGCCGAAATCATCTCGGCAATGCCGCCATGCTACAGGATGTAGACAAGGTTCGGTCGTCTCCATCTCGATCGCGGTCGCCATGCTACCGTCGAGATATCTCGGGCTAGATAAGATAAATTGACAGGTTTGCATAGACAAGGCCCTTTCGAGCGTGGCATGCTTGAGCCTGCTTGTCTGCACCTCCATGGGTAACAGACAATGTCTCGGTCGCATATCAAGTTCAAGTTCAAGTTCAAAGATTTTTATTCATAATAGCACAAAAATTGAGACTTAATGAACGTCATAACATAATCAAGCATGATATATCATGCTTGATTATATTATGTTATAATTAGGCACCTACTTCATGTTATAACATTAAGTAGGTGCCTAATTATTACATAGAACATAATATAGAGGGTGCAATGAACTGGTTCAATGCCAGATGTCGGTGTCTTGTAAAAAGTCATTAATTTTGTAGTAGGCCTAGTGCACAAAGTGTGCTTCATACATTTTTTGAATCGAGCTTCAGTTAAGTTTTGTATTTCATGCGGAATTTTATTATAGAAGCATACTCGTATACAGTGTCCCATAAAAGAACTGCTGACTTATGAGTCTGAACATTTCAAAAGAAAGTTTATTTTTATTTCTAGTTTGCACATTGTGACGGCTATCAATGGTTTTAAAGCTTCTGATATTTTTTCTCACATACATTATGTTTTCATAGACATATTGACTTGCAACTGTAAGGATGTCGGTTTCTTTGAAGAAATCTCTCAGAGATTCTCTATTACATAGCTTATAAATAAATCGGATCGCTCTCTTCTGCAAAATGAAGATGGTCTCAATGTCAGCAGCCCTTCCCCATAGCAGTATGCCGTAGGACATAATGCTATGGAAATAACTAAAATATACAAGCCTAGCAGTTGCAACGTCAGTCAATTCCCTGATTCTTTTAACTGCATATGCTGTTGAAGTCTTTGTGCTAATTTTAAAATATGGGGACCCCACTATATCTCGGGCTAGATAAGATAAATTGACAGGTTTGCATAGACAAGGCCCTTTCTCGAGCGTGGCATGCTGAGCATGCAGGTGCGCGAGTACCTTAACAGTGCGTTTGGTGACAGGTGGATTGGCCGCGCCGGGCCAGTGGCTTGGCCTCCCGAAAGTCCCGACCTGCCACCTACGGACTTTTCCCTATGGTCAGAGATTACAAGACGGGTGTATGTGGAGGAAGCTCAGTCAGTAGAAGCACTACACAATGCTATAATAATGGCCTTTAATGACGTCGGAAGTTTAAACGTGAACAGAATGTTCATAGAAATTCAAAGTAATCAATGATCATTATTATTTGGAACATGAATATTTTTCATATTCTCGTTGTAGCCATTAGTCCGTAAAAATATTTTAGCTTCCGGATATTGCCGACAAAATCAAACCCACACTTTAGCTAACAATAGTTTATCCACTGAATTCCACACAGTACTATGACCTGATTCGTATACACTTCAACACAATTTTAGAGGTTTTGACTCCACAAGAACTGACGATCGACTGAGCGCGTTTACGTGATGTGCGTGCTTTTATGCTACAGGCTGGGTGAACGACTGAATGAACAACATCAGTCGTCTAGTTCGAAATGTCATCACGTAAGCGCGCCAATTGTATAAAATTATCTGTATTTATGCTGTAATTAACTAAAACTTAGGTAAATATTCCTTTTAAAATATACGATTGCTAACAGTCGGCCTTTCCTGACCATTACACGTCCCGGGTAAATTAACCTTAAATATAACATTTCATTATAAATCAATAGTTCCCATAGTTTGGATAACAAGTAGGTTGACATTTGTGTCAAGTGATGTCTCTTAAGATCTAATAAACAATCAAAATACATTTATTAAAGTCAACTCAGGAGCAATTTGGCCTCTCCATATTCAGAATTACTTAATCACATCGTTTACAATAGTATATAGATATGTTTTTATAATAAACAAGAGCCCCTAGGTCTCCATCATCATAACGTCTCATAATAATGAATTGAAGCCCCTTCATGTCTTCAGTTTCATTAAAACTGTGATGAATTGAAGCCCCTTCATGTCTCCAGCTTCATCACAGCCCTTTGGCTTGGCAATGGCTATCCCATGATAACATTAATAAAACAACATAACGAATCGAAGCCCCTTCAGTCTTTAGCTTCATTAAAAACTGTGATGAATTGAAGCCCCTTCATGTCTTCAGCTTCATCACAGCCGTAGGATTACATTAATCAAACATCACAATGAATTGAAGCCCCTTCAGTCTTCAGCTTCATTAAAAACTGTGATGAATTGAAGCCCCTTCATGTCTCCAGCTTCATCACAGCCATACAATCACATTAATAAAACATCATAATGAATTGAAGCTCCTTCAGTCTTCAGCTCCATTACAACGCTAGTGAATTGAAGCCCCTTCAGTCTTCAGCTTCACTTTAACTCTAGTGAATTGAAGCCCCTTCATGTCTTCAGCTTCACTATAGCAATAGGATATATACAATTGACATAATAATTGCAGGTCCTGCATATCAATGAAAACGTCAGTATCTTAATATACCCTATACTACATCTGTAACTTAACTTTATAATATTGTATTATAGTAAATAAATAATTATCTGTTATCAATTGTTTCATTTATCTGACTAAATCATCATCATTGTCCTCATCATCATCACTGTTTGATGTAGAATCATCATCATTTCTGTTGAAAACCATCCATGGATATATCTTATCAACAGAGAATATACCAGTAAAAGAGCGGTTCCCTTTTCGAGATATGGGAGTATCTGCCACCACGTATCTGTCGTTATTCAATACCTTTATAATACGATATGGACCTCTGAGTTTGGGTATCAACTTCCTACTTTTGCCAGTAGAAGGAATGTCTCTTTCGATTCTAACCAATTCACCTACTTGGAAAGAGACCTTCCTCCTACTTTTGTCAAAACGTTCCTTTTGTTTTGATTGTTGGGAATTAATGTGCTCCGATATTTCCTCTCGCATGGAAGTCAAGTCACGTGTCGTACTCTCCGACTCATCGGCAATACTTAAGTTAAGTAGCGAATCGTTCGTTCCTATCAAACTTGTTCCGAAAAGGGCCTGAGCTGGGGTCTTTCCAGTACCTTTATTAATAGTATTGTTCAATGCCCATTGTATCTCTGAAACATGCTCATCCCAAAGGTTTTCTGGTTTACCGTGATTTTTCGAAGTTTCTAACACGGTACGGTTATAACGCTCTATTTGACCGTTCGCGCGCGGAGTGGCTACGGCATTCATTACATGTTTAACACCTAGAGAGTGCAAGTACTCCTTGAAACGCTTTGCTGTAAAAGAGGTTCCCCTGTCAGATATTAGTCTTTGAGGAACACCAAAGGTGTGAAAATACTGTTTTAATGCTGTAATAGAGTGAACGGTCTTAGTACTTTTAACCGGTACAATCTGTATGTATTTGGTAAAGGCGTCAATAATCAGAAGCAAATAGGCGTTCTTCTTTTTTGTACGCACGAATGGACCAAGATGGTCAATATGGATAGTATTGAACGGACTTTCTGCTTTTGGAATGGGATGTAGCTCGCCAGATTTCTTACCAGATGGAACTTTTGCGTGGGCGCACTCCAGACACGATTGTACATATTTTTTGATAAAGCGTCGCATTTTAGCAAACCAATAGTTACTCTTAATTTTGTCATATGTTTTGTCAAATCCGAAATGTCCGAGATTATCATGACAGGCTTGTAAAATCTGCCACCTCACCCCTTTGGGTACTACCCACCGGTCTCCATCAGCTGTTTTCCTGTATAACAATCCTCTTTTTACAATAAAATTGTTTCTGATCTCAGCTATATTTACAGTATTCTCATCATTAAGAATGTTAACCATTCTCTGTAACTCAGAATCGGTTTGCTGCACGGTAGCTATCCAGTTGGTATCAATGTTTCTCACTTCTAAACAATTTGAATTTGATATGGGGTTCCGACTAAGTGCATCGACGTGAGCCATGGTGGTGCCAGGTTTATAAACAATGTTAAAATCATATTCTTGCATCATTCTTCACCATCTTGCAACTCGAGGTAACATGTCTTTCTTTTCAAATGTTGCTCGTAGCGAATTACAATCCGTAACGATGGTAAATGGCACTCCTAATAAATAAACCCTAAATCTTTGCAATGAACAGACCACAGCTAGTGTTTCTAAATCGTATGCCGAAAACCGCGATTCTTTGGGTGAAGTTTGCCGGCTATAGAATGCGACAGCAGAAAAAGGAGCTTCTTTGTTTGGTCTTTGCAGCAGAATTCCAGCGATTCCAAGTTTGGACGCATCAGTATGTAATTGTGTTTCATAATTTGGACTATAATACGATAAGATTGGTCGCTTGACCAATTCTTTCTTCAAACTTGAAAACGCTTCTTGTTCTGGACTACCCCATTGCCATTTTGCATCCTTCTTGAGAAGTTGTGTAAGAGGTCGAGCAATTGTAGAAAAGCCTCGGATGAACCTCCGAAAAAAGCTCGCAAGGCCAACAAATTGTCTCACTTTATGCTGATCGGTAAGTGGGGGATAATTTTCTACGGCCTTGACCTTCCTTTTGCATGGTCTGATACCTTCACTGCTGACTTCAAACCCAAGGAAATCTATCGATTCCACGAAAAAGTTGCACTTTGAGAGCTTTAGTGTCAAGCCTGAATCGCGAAACAATTCCAGGGTATCGCGAAGTTTATGAAAGCCTTCCTCGATTGTTTTGGATGGTATTATCACGTCATCCATATACGCAAATGCATCCTTGAATCTGGCATTACCTAATATGTCATTTATAGTCCTTTGAAATGTTGACGGGGCGTTTGCCAGGCCGAAGGGCATGCGATTGAATTCGTAATGACCATCCGGCGTGACAAACGCCGTCAACCGTTTTGAGTTATCTGACATGGGTATCTGGTAGTACCCAGATGCCAGATCCAATGACGTGAAGTACTTAAATCCTGACAAGTTGTCCAGTTGGTCATCGATTCGAGGCAACGGATAGTGTTCCTTGACTGTCTTTTTATTAAGAGATCTAAAGTCAATGCACAGACGGCAATCCCCGGTCTTCTTACGGACCAGAAGAATTGGAGATGCATATTCCGAAGTTGATGGACGAATTATACCCGAATCCTCTAGCTCTTCTACCATGTTACGTACTTTTTCTCGCTCCATATGTGATAATCGATAAGGTCTATATACCACAGGAGTAGTATCATTAAGTTTTATATCAATTTTAGAATTCTTAACACAGCCCAGTTCTCCACTCGAAAAAGCAAAGCAATCTCTGTATTCGTTCAGCATTTTCGCTAGCTCATGTGACTCTAATATCTCTAAATTCTCGTTAACATTGATCATTGCTTTTTCGATTAAAGATAAAGACACATTGTCAGGACAATTTTCGACCCTCTGCACATTGTAAGCCTGAAGTTCTTTCAATGGCACGGCTCGGGCCAACAAACTATTTTGTTGCAGTTCAAATCCAGAAGGAACTAATCCTCTTATGACGATTTTTCCGGAACCTTGTATTATTCGGACCACACCCTGTGTGATCTCATATTCGTTATTTGGTTTCTGGCACAAACTCGGATCGACAAACAGATCGCCATCAAAGAGATCATCTGAATGTACATTTACTTCCGTAAATCCTTGAACTACGGTTGATTCAGACGCATGAAGCATGATCCGACTTAACTGATCTTGTGATCTTGAAGATATTTTTAGATCATCTTTTGTTTTGTAGACTACTACATGTTCCTGTTCCGTAAATGACTGACCCAGTAACAACGGCACTTGCAATAGATTATCAGGCACAATCAAAGCTTGTAAATCAGCCTTTACGTTGTCTACTTCAATTTGGACATTACATTTCCCGATACAATTTACTACCGAATTTCCAAATCCCCTCAGAATAGGCAAATTGGTCATTGACCAAACATCAACCAAATTTCTAGCAACGGACTCTTTCAGCATAGTACACTGGCTGCCAAAGTCAATAAAACAGTCTAAATTTTGACCATTCACTTTGGCTGGTTTGAAATATTTCAAATCGTCTTCGTGTTTTTGAGATATGCGTAAGACTGTTTTATTAACATTGCTTCCATTTTTCTCTTTGTTACATTCAGTTACCAAGTGTCCTAGTTTATTGCAACCTTCGCACCTCTTAATTGGTTTCTTACATCTATAAAATGGATGGCCCACTTCATTGCAATTGTAACACTTAGCTACCAATTTATCGTCATTATTTTTCTGAGTTGTTTTAGGATACTTGTTGACTGGAGTGCTGCGTTGCCAAGGTATGGCTATTTTCTCCTGGTGTTTAACAACTTTAATATTTCGGAGAAATACTAATAGTTTGTCTGGTTCTGTGAACTGTGCGGCCTCGGCACTGGTTCTGACAGACCTATCTTCAATTCCGAACAAAATGCAGTCAATGGCATTTTTCCCAGTAATGTTGCATCTGTTTAGTAATACCATTTTCTCATAGAAATACTCCTCTAAGGAGTCGCCATACCGACCCTTGCAAGCAAGCATTCCCGTCAACAACTGCCCATAATTTTCGTCACTAGGAAAAGCTAAACGTAATTTGTCTTGCCATTCAGACCACGTAAACAACAAACTTGGTAATCCCTGATACCATCTTTGTGCCAGACCCTCAAGTTTGGGCAGAGCGTAATAAATTATCTGCCGCTCTGTCCAATCATAAATACTGGCGCATTCATTGACTTTAATAATCCACATATCTATGGTTTGGTTCCTTTTTGATGGGTCAAATTCAGGGATCACATTCATTTGTGTGAAACGTTCGGTATTGTTTGTCGTTTTTATGGTCTGCACAATTTCTTTAAACGCCTGTAATAAATCGTTTGAGTTGCTTGTAGATGATGCGCTAGCTACAGGTTTTTCAGGTACAACAGTCACAGGTGAGACATACCGGTTGCGATCTGCTGTCATGCGAGAGATGCTTGGATCGTGATTCTTCGAAGGTGTCTCGCCACGTCGTTGCTCCACTCTTTCATAGCGCTGATGTCGGGACTCGCTTGGAGAATTACGGCGCGAACGGCAACGGCGGGAATGCTCTCTTCGTCGTGACTCGCGGCTGCGATGACGACGTCTAGAAATGCGACTTCGCAGCGACGAGTCGGAATCGGATCGCGATCTAGGATCATCACGATTCCGTGTACGGGATTCTCTTTCTCTACCCATTTTATCCACTGAAATAAATAAAATACACAAAAAGTAAATGTTGCATTATTGTTTTATCCCTAGGAGGTATGATATGAATGATAGACACAATGACACAACTATCGATAAATCGATTACAAAAACTGCTGTTATGCCACTAACAAAGTATGATATGAACGATCGACACAATGACACAACTATCGATAAATCTATTACAAAAACTGCTGTTATGCCACTAAACTAAGTATGATATGAACGATCGACACAATGACATAACTATCGATAAATCGATTACAAAAACTGCTGTTATGCCACTAAACAACTGTGCCTTCGCCACCCCGAAAGGGAAAGGCATGACTATATTTTATATAAATACTAGTTGATCATTTTGCATTATTATTTTCTTATCATCTATCCAATAATGATGACGCTGATTTACAAAGTCGTCTTTTATTTCATCGTCATGGTGTAGAAAAAGGTCACCACTGTTCGTTACATAATGGTACAATAGTTTTTGAAGAAAGAAAATTTAATAATGCTACTTGATTTGTAAATTCAGTCAGATACCGTTAGTTGGGTACAAAAAAAAAACGAAATAAATTATGCGTAAGTTTTCATCCAATGCATAGTCCGAGTAAGTAATTTTGAATACCCTAATTATCTTTTATGGAAATACCATAATTGGCAACATAACAATCTGATTCTTTCCACAAAATATGCCGTGATCGTTGTATAAAATAATAATTTTAGAAATCATTTAGAAAAGAAGAAAAACACATGCTACGTACCTTCTTTGGGCGTTAAATTAGTCCAACTCCAAGTTCAGTATCACCGCAACTTGAAGATATCCCACTTCTGATCTTTTAGCTTCCGGATATTGCCGACAAAATCAAACCCACACTTTAGCTAACAATAGTTTATCCACTGAATTCCACACAGTACTATGACCTGATTCGTATACACTTCAACACAATTTTAGAGGTTTTGACTCCACAAGAACTGACGATCGACTGAGCGCGTTTACGTGATGTGCGTGCTTTTATGCTACAGGCTGGGTGAACGACTGAATGAACAACATCAGTCGTCTAGTTCGAAATGTCATCACGTAAGCACGCCAATTGTATAAAATTATCTGTATTTATGCTGTAATTAACTAAAACTTAGGTAAATATTCCTTTTAAAATATACGATTGCTAACAAATAATTCAATTTAATGAGTGTTTTTACGACCTTTTGCCTAAAGCTCGACTCTGTGTTGCCAGTATCAATTGGATATATATTATGTATCGATTTGGAAATAATTAATTTCATGATTTATTTCCATAACGGCGGCCGGTTGCCTGGGCACTGATTAAGTTAACTACTTGGTTAAATCAGTCTCATCCAACCACGTACTGCAATTATTCAAAATAGCGGCACGTGATTGGCTGAAATGATTACTCCGCGTTAGGAAACCCGCCGTAAGTCATGTTTTGCTTCAAAGTAATGATTAGAAATGCAAAAGTGTAATAATTAACATATTATAAGAAATTATGTAAATCGCTTTTGTGCATGCTTTCTGTTACGTTTTTATTTATGTGTGCAATAAATTATAAATAACTGAAAATGAAAAAATGCGACAAACATCGATAACTTAAGAATCGAATCGGAAATCGATTGCTTATTTCTTTCTGGCAACACGAATCACTAACAAATTGAGCTGTCTGTCGTGTCTGTCATGTCGTCACAATTCAGTTACTATCACAGAGTAACTTGGTTACTATTTCAGTTTGTACTCGTAGTATGTGAATATTTTTTTTATCTCTTTTCATCTTCTTACGAATTGGCTTGTGTTATTGGATCCCGATATCGTATTAACTTGTGACCCTGGCGTATCTCCGGACTCTGGACCTGATTTCTACGACGAACCTGGCACTTCTACGAATCCTGAACCTGCTCTTAACTATAACCCCGGCTTGAACTTGGACACGTCTGCTTCTATACATGACAACCTGATCACTGACACGGATGGAGAGTTTTCGACGCAACAACTCGGTGCTGTGGAGCCGAGATGTATAAATTATGGAACCGATTTGACACAAAGGAGAGACATAACCTCATTCTTTTGGAGGTGGTGTCGGTTGTACGACAATGGGTTTCACCACTAATGGTGAGTATCTTACGTCCTACAGTACCTGTTCTTAATTATAGTACAGCATAATTAATTACATACACTTAACCGGTTAACAGCCCTGGATTTCCCGATACAGGTTGTGAACTCTAATACCTTTAGTTCAAAATCGCGGGCCATTGGCGTGGGTTTGGGCTAAGGAGAAGTTAATTAAAATACCTATTTGTTTTCTTTTCTTACAGATTGAAGACAGGCAGAATAGTTTGTGGCTCTTGCTGGAATCTAGCTTTAAATCAGTCAAGAAGACATGGTGTGGTGGTTGATGATTTGATGAAGTACAATCAACCAGTACAGGCCATCGCCAAAGTGTCTGTATCAACTGTGGTTGCTCACTGCATCGGACAAGATTCCACATGCTGCACACAGACACAGTAAGAGAACTGCGTATCAGAAATATAATATCAGAATGGATTATGCCACAAGAAGCTGATTCTGGAAATAATTAATGATATAATGTTTCTCAGTAACACTCTTGCAGACTACCTATGTGATTGCAAATAATATGAACATATGTTCTGAGCAGTTTATGGTCATAGATGCCAACATAGACAATGTGTCATTTCCGAGATTAGAATTAAATGAATTAATATTAATGGCATGTGGTACATACCAAATAAAGCAGGCACGCTCGTATTTTAATTGTGAATAATATGCATGGGAGAGAATATTACTGAAACTGTTTGGTGGGCTGAAGCACTGTAGGTTGCTGTGCTCACATCATGACCATCACTTGGTACCTAAGCTGGACAAGGTACCAAGATAACATATACCCACCTGCTCAGTTTCTAGACAATATATTATTGATATATGATTCAGAATAATAAAAATTAAAAATAATAATATGTTTCATTGCTTACAAATAATTTACAGACACATGTAGAAAAAAGCATGTCTGCGACAATGCAGCGCCCGCGCCCGCGCCGTACCCCGCGCCCCGCGCCGCCGCGCATACCCCTGCGTCGCCCGCGCGCCGCAGCCGCGGACCACTCCACATCGAGCGAGCAAACGAATAACCGCGTCACGCACGTCTGAGTGCATTTATTCTTTAACTATAAATACGTTAAAATCGTAATATAATCATTATTACAACTAGCCAAACCAGCGTTTTATTGAAGAGGCTAGTTTCCTGAACATCTGGCGACCGTGACAGGACGAACAAAGGAAAGCCTGCCACCTGGCAACGCGTTCTTACCTAGCAGCGGACATTGTACCTGCGAAGAAGCGACGGTGGACTGGATGAATGGACAGATGAGATGAGCAAACCCGAGGACCCAACAGCCGGATAAACCAGGGGAGTGCCCTTCCTTTTACCTACCTATTGCCCACCCTACCTACCTTGCGTACCTGGGTACACGTGTTCTTGTCTTGACTTGTGTTTGATTGATTTGATCTTTATTTGTGTGCCTACTTGTGTTCAAACGGTCTTTGTGCAGAATATTTTGTAACCTAAAATGCCGAATACTGACAGTGATGATTCTCAAGCGCCACGCGATATAAAGGAACTTGTTCGGTTGCGTGGCTCATTGAAGGGTAGGCTGACAAATTATGTTAACTTTCTAAATGCCGTTAGACAAGCCAATCAAGCGAATGTTACTGAATCACAAATTAAAGAATTAATCATGAGGAGTGAAAAACTAGAATCCATATTCATAGACTTTGATAAAGTTCAAACTAAAATAGAAATCATGAGTTCTGACGAAGAACAAAACAAAGAAAGGGATAATTTTGAAAGTTCTTTCTATTCTAGCATGGCTAGGGCAAAAACATTAATAGAACATCATCCCTCTCAACAGCAAGAGAAAAGTGCAAACGTGAGCACTTGTTCTAATCATGAACATTCTAACGTAAAATTGCCAATCATTAAACTTTCCATGTTTGATGGCAACCCCTTTACTTGGTTGGAGTTTAGGGATACCTTCGAGTCATTAATACATAAAAACGAGCCCTTACCTGAAATAAATAAATTTCACTACTTGCGCTCATCCCTAGAAGGCAACGCGTCCCATGTAATAAAATCGATAGAATTCACATCCGACAATTTTACCGTAGCATGGGACCTCCTATGTCAAAGGTATAATAACAAAAAAATACTGATTAATAACCATCTTAGGGCTTTATGTAAAATTGAACCAGTAATACGTGAGTCTCATAAGTCCCTGAGGTACTTAATCGATGTGGTGAGCAAAAACTTAAGGGCTCTGTCAACACTTGGTCAACCAGTGGACCAGTGGGACACATTAATAATTTATATGGTTTCAACCAAGCTAGATTCGGTGACAAGTGTGAAATGGGAGGAACGTAGAAACAATCTAGAGGACTTGCCGCCCTTAAGTGGGTTTTTAGAATTTCTTCGCAATCGGGCGGATGTTTTAGAAACAACCCAGTCAAACCGAAGTGAGAAACCCTCATCGGTGGCGTCAAGCATGAACACGTTTCAACCTAAACCTAACGTTAAGTTTCAAAAAACATTAGTGAGTGCTGCTTCATCGAAGTACTCAAAGCCACCCTCATGCCCACTATGTAGTAAAAATCACAGAATAATAGATTGCGAAACTTTCAAATCTTTATCGCCTGAAGGAAGACTGGACGAAGCCCTTAAGTTAGAACTTTGC
This sequence comes from Argyresthia goedartella, assembly GCA_949825045.1. Classification (NCBI taxonomy): domain Eukaryota; kingdom Metazoa; phylum Arthropoda; class Insecta; order Lepidoptera; family Argyresthiidae; genus Argyresthia; species Argyresthia goedartella. The sequence continues at coordinate 6,706,038 of OX463832.1, read as the reverse complement.
TCAAACTGCTTGCGCAAAGGTCATGCCGAGCCGGTCTGTCAGCTCAGTGGTTGTCGGCTATGTGGCAAGAGGCACAACACAATGATGCATAAAGATAATAAAGTACAAGTCTCACCTGTATCAATGTCACTCCGCACTACCGGGTAAGTTCTGCTTGGTACCGCGCTCGTCAAAGTCACTAATCCTGAAAATAAAAATACTTACCTTGCTCGCGCCCTCCTTGACGCGGGTAGCCAATCTTCCTTAATGACCGAAAACCTGAAACATAAACTCGGAACAGTTAATCGTCATTCAGATTCATTAATAATATCTGGCATTAACAACACACAAGTTCCAATATCAGAAGCATGTAACGTAACGGTACAATCCATAACAAGCTCATTCAGCACAAACCTGAATCTATTAGTAGTGCCTCAGATAACGGGTCAATTACCTAACATGTCAGTTGACGTCACACAGCTCAGTTTACCTAAGAATCTTGAATATGCTGATCCACAGTTTTTCCGTCCAGCTGATGTTGACCTGTTGTTGAGTGCTGAGATATTTTATGATATACTTACCCCTGATAAAATATCGTTAGGCCATAACATGCCTATTCTTCAAGGCACGAAGCTGGGTTGGGTAATAGCCGGCCCTTTACACCTAAAAGAAAACAAAGGTCCGCACAAACCTCATTGTCACTTTTCAAAGGAGATAAGTGATAACTTGACAAAGTTTTGGAGTCTTGAGGAAATTCCAACTTCAAAACCACTTATGTTAGAGGATGAGGAATTTTGTGAGGACCATTTCATTAAAAACACTACTCGCCTGCCTGATGGCAGGTTCTCAGTAAAAATGCCCCTAAAGGAGCAACCTGAAAATGCATTAGGTGAGTCAAACAAAATGGCAGCCAAAAGATTCTTAAATATTGAGAAAAAACTCAATAAAAATCCTGATTTAGAACAGCAGTATAAAGACTTTATAAAAGAAGAACTATTAGGACGTTTAACAAGCATTAAGAAACCTGACTATGGATACTACATGCCTCATCATGCAGTTATCCGTGAAAGTAGCGAATCAACGAAGGTCCGGGTTGTATTCGATGCCTCGGCCAAGACAACGTCACAAAAATCCCTTAATGACATACAGTGTGTAGGCCCTGTTGTTCAGGATAACTTGTTTGATATCCTGCTTAGATTCCGCCAACATAGATTTGTTATTACAGGTGACATACAGAAAATGTATCGCCAGATAATGATCGATGAGTCACAGCGCAATCTGCAACTCATACTGTGGCGCGAGCATGAATCTAGCCCCCTTAAGGTGTTACAATTAAACACTGTAACATATGGCACGGCTTCCGCCCCATACCTCAGTACCCGTTGCCTACTGCAATTGGCTCTGGAATGTCCCGATAAAATAATATCAGAAGTCATTAAAAAAGATATATACATGGATGATTTATTAACTGGAGCCAACAGCAAGGACAGTTTGACGTACATAAAGGAACGTGTCACAGAGGTATTAAATTCAGCATGTTTTCCCCTGCACAAATTTCGCACTAACTGCCCACAAGTTTTTGAGGGTGACATTGAGACGAAGGCTCTTGACCTTGGTAAGCAAACAAGTGTACTGGGAGTGCACTGGTCTCCTAATACCGATACATTAACTTTTTCAATTGAGTTAGACAAAACCATTAAAATTACAAAAAGGAACATACTTTCTAATACATGTAAAATATTTGACCCCCTTGGTCTGCTCAGTGCATGCACAGTGAGTTTAAAAATATTACTTCAAAAGTTGTGGCAAATGAAACTGTCATGGGACGAACCCGTGCCTAGCGATGTTAGTAAATCATGGCAAAAAATGGCCAATAACCTTGATCATTTACTTTCGGTCTCGCTGCCTAGACATGTACTGAGCGAATCGCCGCCGGTCAGCTGTGAAATTCACTGCTTCGTCGATAGCTCCCAGCTCGCGTACGCCGCGACTGTTTATGTGCGATCTATTGATGACTCAGATCATGTAACAGTTAGATTACTTTGCGCAAAAACTCGCGTCGCACCTTTAACAACCATTACCATACCGCGTCTTGAATTATGCGCGGCGTTGTTAGGTGCTCGATTGGTTGCTAAGGTTTGTGAGGCCCTTCGTCGTACGATTGATCGAAAGGTATTTTGGTCGGATTCCACAATAGTCTTAAGCTGGATAAAAGCTAAACCTAAAATCTTTAAACAGTTTGTGTGCAACAGAATTGATGAGATTCAAAACTTTACCGACCGAAATGCCTGGAGACATGTACCTACCGACCTTAACCCAGCCGACTTGGCATCGCGAGGTGTCGAACCGAGTCAGCTCCTCAGCTGTAATCTCTGGTGGGAAGGACCTCGTTTCCTTATAAAAAACGAGACACAATGGCCGCAAAGTCCTAACACCACTAAAAACTTACCTGAAATAAAAGTCTTACAAACTAAAATCATCACTGAAACTCCAGAATTCATTAAATTCGATAACTACTCTAGCTTAACAAAATTGAAAAGAATATTCGCGTACGTTAACCGGTTTATAAATAACTGCAAAAAAGGAATAAAATTAACCGGAGCAATTAAAGAAGATGAGCTTAAAGAGTCATTAAAATGTTTAATTAAAATTGCACAATCACAGTCCTATAATGAAGAAATCAAAATATTAAAAAATAAAAAGTCACTTACCTCCGGTTCATTGTTACAGCTGTCTCCTTTTCTTGATGTTGACGGCGTGCTGAGAGTGGGTGGTCGGCTCAACAATACAAGCTTCAACTTTGAGAAGAAGCATCCAGCATTACTTGATGGCAATCACCACTTGACAATATTGTTGATGCGAGCCGAGCATCTTCGCTCTCTGCATGCCGGCCCTCAACTGCTTTTGTCTGCCTTCAGAGACCAGTATTGGCCCATTCGAGGGGGGATATTGGCCCGTAGAGTAATTCGTCAATGTGTAACTTGCACACGGTTTCGAGGCAAGACCATGGAGCCGTTGATAGGCCACTTTCCAGCTAAGAGAGTAACTCAAAACTATCCCTTTCAAATAAGCGGAACTGATTTTGCTGGTCCATTCCTCATTTCAAGCAAGAAAGGCCGCGGAAATAGAATATCAAAATGTTATTTATGTATATTTATTTGTTTCTGCACAAAGGCCGTCCATTTGGAAGTCGTTAGTGACCTAAGCACAGATGCCTTTATTTCTTGTCTAAAAAGATTCATTTCCAGGCGAGGAAAACCAAGCCAGCTATTTTGTGACAATGGCACTAATTATGTTGGTGCGAGCAACGAACTCAGTAGAGTGTTGCAATCAAACCTTAATTTAATTCATGATTTTACAGCCGAAGAAGGCATTCAGTTTAATTTTAATCCCCCATATTCGCCAACATTTGGCGGCCTATGGGAAGCCGGTGTTAAGAGCGCTAAATATCATATTAAAAGAGTTCTAGCTAATACTAGCCTTACATTCGAGGAGTTAAGCACACTTTGTACTCAGGTCGAAGCTGTCCTTAACTCCCGACCCTTAACAACATTATCCCATGACCCACACGACCTTTCTCCATTGACTCCAGGGCACTTCCTCATCGGACGGCCGCTGACATCTCTACCGACCCCAGCCACCCTGAAGCGAGGTATCCGGTACAACCTGACCAGCGCAATGCGGGAGAGCTTCTGGAGGAGATGGAGCCAGGAATACATATCCGAGCTGCAACGGAGGTCCAAGTGGAAGAAACCTTACCTAGGCCTGAAGGAAGGCGCCATGGTGGTATTCAGAGAGGACAATCTACCGCCCATGAAGTGGAGGTTGGGACGTGCAGTACGACTATGTACAGGAAAGGACGGTATCGCCAGAGTTGCCGAGTTCAGAACCTTTCGAGGTTTAGAACAAAGAGCCCTAAACAGAGTGGTTCCACTGCATGAAGAGGACCTAGAGCTGGAGACATCTTCAGAACCTGATCGTGCCGGGCCCCAGGATGTCTGCGACAATGCAGCGCCCGCGCCCGCGCCGCACCCCGCGCCCCGCGCCGCCGCGCATACCCCTGCGTCGCCCGCGCGCCGCAGCCGCGGACCACTCCACATCGAGCGAGCAAACGACTAACTGCGTCACGCACGTCTGAGTGCATTTATTCTTTAACTACAAATACGTTAAAATCGTAATATAATTATTATTACAACTAGCCAAACCAGCGTTTTATTGAAGAGGCTAGTTTCCTGAACAAAGCAACATTTCTGAACATGGCCACAAAATAATTTTATATCTTGTTTCCTGATTAAATAAGCTACTAAATCTATTACTTGATGTTGATCAAAGTGCCTGTTCACATTAGGCCAAAATGTCATACAAAGTGGTCATTGTCCTTTAGAAAAACGTGCGCGCTCGTGTATCGCGCGGGGTGGCGGGCGATGGGTGGCGGGCAGTTTGAACAACAACTTCAATATCAATAATCTACATACTACATTAGGTACATTAACTACCAGAATTTTACCCTATTACAAGAGCTTACAACTAATACAAACACAAAATACATATACAAAATGTTTATTTACCAGATTGGGTTGAAATATACAACTTGCTTGTGGTGGTTGCTAAACACCTACCGTGCAGTTAAATTAGGTGTCTACCTACTTATCATTGTTTATTTTTTGTTAATTGTGTGTCGTTTTAATTTATCATTAAACTTAACTTGATTAAAAGTCATGAGTGGATTTTACTTTTATCCATTTAGCTCTACAGCTAATAACACGTTTGAACTTTGAACCCTAGCCTACTTTTTATTGTATAGTAAGCTTGATGTGTTGCTGTGTGTTGTACAGTAAGGATATTTTTAACGACACCGCAGTGTAGGTAGAGGTAGGCGTCGTCGTAAGCTGTAGGTAGCGAGTTATTTTGTAGCTCAACGTTTGTGTACTAACAATTTAGCCGAGTAGATTAGAAAAACACCACTCACTTGGGTACTGTACTCGACTGTAATGCATACGACTTTTTGGCAGTAGCTCACGTTTTAGCTACTAAATTGCTCGCTACTAGACCAAAATACTAGCCTAATAACTACGAATAAGTTTACACTCGCAAGCTTGTGCTCTCGCGCAGATCAGCTGATGTGACGTGGGGGCGGTGACCTCGCTCGCTGAAGGGTGCGCTGTGCCGCCATCGCTAATGCGCGCGCGGCTGTGTTTTCTCGCAGATTGGAGCAACGAAAAGATGACAGTTTTCGAGTTATTTTCATCCGATTTGGAATTTTTTGCCACGACTCAACAGTGTCGACTGTCTATACTATAGACAGTCGACACGTTTGAAATGTTTCGCCTTAACCTCTGCGAGACCCAACCGTACCGACACGTCAACGTAAACAAACACTATTGACCCAAGCGTACCGACACGCACTCGATACTTTTTTTTTAGACTGGAATGAATTAGCCAATTGTGTTGTTGTTCGTATTGGCAAGGTTTTAGTGTGTAAAAACGGCCAATGAGCCAATCTTCTATTTCTGGTATGGTCTTTTGTTCATTTCATTAATTCAAGACGCTGCAAACGTGACTCGAAAAAATCACTTTTCGTAAACATTTGAATGTTTGCATTGAAGTTTGTATAGAATTTTGTACGGTAAGTAGTAAAGTATGATACACTTTTAGAAAGCCTAGTTTGTCTACTACTTAGAATGGCTAATTCTAGATTGATAGGAATCACATATTGCCTAATATTAGACAATACAAAGTACAATTAATACAATTATCTTTTAGGTATTATTATTTATTTATTATTATAGGTATTTATTCAGGTATAAGACATGTAGGTACATAGTTATATGGCTCCCTGTCTCCTAAACTAGGTTCATCACCTGTATTTCAGGGGGCAGGCCTCTTCCATTATTATGTTGTGTGTTGTGTTGATTCATACCAATTTTTATGCTTTCATGCGACATATGTCCTACTCACACTAATTATTTATGATTTAGAGGTAAATGCTGCTTGTATTCCTCTTATTCAACAACTAACCTATCGTAGAATCTAAGAAATATAACGCTAGGTGCTCTAATCTCTTCACAAGGAATTTCACAAGATTTGTATGATTCGCGCACTGCGACCGGTATTTCATGACATCTTCGAACGCTGAAATATTGAAAAATTTCTATTAGAACATACTAATGTTTTTATTGTTTTCAAAAGGTAATCTTGTGTAGATTACGAAAGTATCAAACAAAATGTGTATTTTGTTGTGTTTTACTCATGTCGACTACATTTGTGACGAGAGGGAGCATTTTATTAGAAGTCTGTGATTCTAATGTCGGTACACTGAAATCGCTTCTCGCCACCGCCAGTATGCGTTCTTATATGTCTTATCAAATTAGATTTTGAGCAAATGATTTATGACACACCTCACATTGGAATGGTTTCTCGCCAGTATGTGTTCTAATGTGAGCGAGCAAAGTACTTTGATGTGGAAATGATATATGACAGACTTTACACTGAAATAGTTTCTCGCCAGTTTCTTCTGTGCTTGATCAAATTACTTTGTTGTGTAAATAATTTATGACACACCTCACACTGAAATGGTTTCTCGCCAGTATGTGTTTTCATGTGATTGACTAATATTTGTTTTTCGGAAAATGATTTATGAGACGCCACACACTGAAATCATTTCTCGTTACCGCCAGTATGCGTTCTTAAATGTCTTATCAAATTAGATTTTTGAGCAAATGATTTATGACACACCTCACACTGGAATGGATTCTCGCCATTATGTGTTCGAATGTGCTTGATCAAATTACTTTGTTGTGTAAATAATTTAAGACACACCTGTCACTGAAATGGTTTCTCGCCAGTATGTGTCCTTCTTCCCACGGCAATTTCTCGTGACGTCACGCCACGGGGCTATCATATTATAGATACGGCATATTGGTTGGTGTTTCAAATTTCCTCGTAACTTGAAAACGGAGCGTTTCCCGGCAACAAGTCATACTGCCTTTTTTGCTTCCTAGGACTTACCCAATCTATTTCAGTCAAAAACATGGATGTTAAAATGTTGTTTTTTAAAAAATAATTATTAAAATTCCAGCCTCGTAACTCGAAAACGGTGTGTTCCCCGGAACCAAGTCATATGACCTTTTTTGCTTCCTAGAACCTACCCAATCTATTTACGTCTAAAAACATGGATGTTAAAATGTTTTTATTTTTTAGTGTTTTTGTTTGACTTTTCTTCCTCACCTATAGTTTTTTGCATGGGTTTCCTAACTTTTTTGCTGCCTAGAACCTACTCAATTTATTTCCGTCAAAAAAAATGGATGTGGAAATGTTTTTATTTAAAATTGTATTTTAAATTACAAAAGACTTTTTTCACTATGTTTTATTTTTTTTACTATCATTTAGTAAACATAAATATAAAGATAATAATGTTTTACAAGTTTTTTTTAGTGCACTAATGCGGAGCATCTATGATATTCCCGTGGGTGTCCAAATAGAACGACCTCTAATCCCGCCAGAGAAAAGACGACGTGTTTGGGTACCGTAAGTACTTAAACTCCATTAAGAACAATTTTAAGTATTTAATTTCCTTTGTCTTACTTTATATGTTTTTTCTCCAGCACGGGAAGACCACTAGAAGTGCCTGCTACCGGCACTCCTTAGCCTATCGCAGGCGACAGTAGTAACAGTACCCCGCGGGCTACTGGGACAAGTCCGGTGCCTTCGCCTGCCATGTAAGTTCCCTCATATACCATTTACCTGGATTTCTACATTTACCATTGTGTCAGTTGACTTAATTCATTATGTTATTGTTTAGGCACATGGAATGTGGAGAAGGTGGCAGTGGCACCAGTACCCCGCGGGCTATTGGGTCAAGTTGGGTGCCTTCGCCTGCCGTGTAAGTTCCCTCATTTACCATTAACCTGGCTTTCTACATTTACCATTGTGTCATCATCACATCATCATCACCACTCAGCCCACATTCCCCCCAATGCTGGGTATAGTCCTCTTCGTTACCACGCCATCCACTCCGGTCCTAAGCCTCCCGCATCCACTGTCATTATGTCAGTTGACTTTATTAATTAAGTCTTCGTTTAGGTTCCTGGAAGTTGGTGGTGGCAGTAGCGGTGGCACCAGCAGTGGTCAGTGGCGTCCTCGTCGTGCACTCTGAGACACCGAAATAAACCATTTGTTGCATTATGGTAAGTACACGATTGAGATGTCACTTGTCAGACTTAACTTGACTGACTTATGCCCGATTTCACCAACAGTCACTACTTAGTTCTTTTTTTAGCGATTGTTTGAAACTGAAGAAGAAAATAACGTTGTATCCTGTGTGTTCTCTTAGACAAAATAATTCATTTACCCTGCAAACGATACGTGAAAAGATTGCTCTGAATGAAATTCTCTCGCATCCCACCTTTACTAATTTTGACATATACCTCTCACTTGCACCTTTCGTTCAAAGACAAAGATATTTAGCACAGTCTGTACATTCACAGGGAGTGAGTCGGATGACGGGGACGACGACGAATAGGTGATGCCAGGCGTCTTCGTTCCGAGAGTGTTCCAGTTTTTAACATTGATACACCCGAGGATGAAGAAGCCGATGCTCGCATCCCTGCTCCTGCTGACGTCCCTGCTGGTGCCACCTCTGTTGCCACCACCGGCAGTATGTATGATTTTTATTGGCAACCGTTTCCGAATCCTCAGATTCCGACTGAGTCAAGGAGGGAAACGTTTTCCTCGAGCAATGGCCCAGCCACTCCGATGCTCGATCCCTATGGCATTTTTGATGCCATGTGGGATCTGTCCTTTATGGAGTACATTGCCTCGGAAACAAACAGATATGCTCAGCAGTTGGCTTCTAAAATGAGTCACGCGAACACCCTTGGCCCAAATAGTCGCATATGTGACTGGTGCGACACAAACTCTGACGAGTTATACCGCTATTTTGCGATTATTTTGGCCATGGGTGTTCTCGTGAAGACCAACATGGACCACTATTAAAATACAACTGGTGACATATTTGTCACGTCAGGATTTCGCATACACATGTCCATCAGACGTTTCCAATTGTAGAAAATAATGGAAGACTCAGGAGGTCATGCACGGTTTGTCGTAAACGATCTATCGAGTATTACTGTGCGGGTTGCAACAAACCGTCACGCCTCCTGACTTGCTTCGCTCAAATGCACTTATAACTTAACTAATTATATATTTTATTTTGTACCAGACTTTTTTCACGTTAACTATTCATGGGTGCATTTTTTTTTGTTTTTAGGGTACCGTACCCGAAGGGTTCCAAACGGGACCCTATTACTAAGACTCCGCTGTCCGTCCGTCCGTCCGTCCGTCCGTCTGTCACCAGGCTGTATCTCAAGAACCTAGCTAGCTAGAGAGTTGAAATTTTCACAGATTATGTATTTATGTTGCCGCTATAACAACAAATACTAAAAAACAGGATAAAAGAAATATTTAATATCCCATACAACAATTCTTTCAATACCACATACAAACTTATGGATGCACCTGGTTACGTACATGGAGTGTGAAAGTAACCGCACCAATAACTTTGTAAACAATATTTTGCTGTGTAAAATCCAAACTATTCACTCCACACCATCGCTTCCATTGAACGGTGGTACGGAACCCTTCGTGCACGATTTAGACTCGCACTTGACCGGTTTTTTTTCTTATTTTTTTAATTTTATTTTAACGTTTGTTCCGTACTTTCATTCTAGCACAAACACAACGTGTTTCTAATTTTATATATTTGTTAACTCAAATAAACTTCCCTTCGATATGAGATTTATCAGGGTACTGAACGGAACGCATCTACAAAGCGGCATTTCTGAACGCAACCCGACAGTGTCGCCAACCGTACTTTTTCGGTACTAATACTGTTACAACCGCCATCACGCGCGCGTATACCTTCTTCTACTTTTGGCTCGCATATTAGCTGGAGCCTCGCTCGCGACTCAAAACCTCCGTAACATTGCACAACACAAACGCCAACGACGATTGATGTACCCAGAAGAATCGACCTTGGAGAACGAGCAATCTTGGGGGCCCCCTCGCCGGCCTCAACTCAAAATTGTCCAAGTAATTCCCTCCTGTCTCATTATCGAAGGAAAAAACTAAACTACTGCACATAATAGGTTTCGAGCCGGATATACCGCATTATATCTGGTTATTTCATATAAAAATCGCGATTCGTTGGTTGTTTTGTGGTAGCAATTTCTTTGCCTCAAGTCGTTTAGCTCGGGATCTACCGACATCGACCGATCTATATATCAAGTTTCTAAGCATCTAGCGTGTTATTTTACGATAATACCGGTGTATATAGCGAGATCTTAACAAGAGCTTGCTAATGGTATATAGTTTCATAGGGTTTTGAGCGATATTTGTGAAATTACATTTCATTATTTCGTTTTCGCGAGAAGCGCGGGTAAACCTACAACACACGTAGGCAGCGCGCTGGATGCCACAAGGCGCTTCTAGAAACATCTTAGGCAATTCGCACGCTATAATTTTACAGTTTTGTACAACGTACTAAAACATTCTCACTCAGTATTTCGTGCTTAGTATTATTTAGCGGTGTAGGTATAACGTACCGAACCCAATTACAGCGGTAATTGTATTTACGTACATTACTAATTTTTTTTGTTTTACGTATTTTCGTACGGAACAAATTTCTAGCTGTATTTAACATTGCGTGTTAAATATAATTTCAACATTAGTTTGCAACTAACCTAATATTACACTAACATATAAAGTAGGTATACTTACTGCCTAACCTAACATTTTACGATTTAAATCTAAACTACATTTTACTACACGTAATTATCATTTTATTCAGTAACAATGGAAATCGAACAATTAATTTTCGAACGTGATTTAGCCATAAATAGTGCTAAAACGTATCGTTGATTGTTCTAATAACTTATCAGAATTTCGAGTTCGCGTTAAGGAATTAAATACTATTAAAAAATCGTTCTTCCAAGTTCAAGGAAAAATAGAAAAAATATCCGCAAAAAACGAGAGTTTTTCAAAAGAAGAACATTTAGCTGTGCGTAATCAATTCGATTCATTGTATTTTCAAATACAAGTTACGTTGGACACTATAAAAGAGGAACGTAAACAAAGTCTGTCACCTGCCTGCGGCGGGATACCTACTCAGACTCATGCGGGGTGCTGTGCGTCCCAACAAACCAACTTTCATTCGAATGTTCGTTTACCTCAATTAACATTGCAGACCTTTTCTGGAATCTTGACAGAATGGAATGCCTTCTATGATTTATATAAGTCACTTACTTATACACGACAACGAAACGTTAACAAACGTTGAACGTTTTCGTTATTTATTGTTGTTTTTAAAAGACGAACCGTATAATCTTATAAAATCGATTCCAGTTACTGAATCTAACTACGAAAACGCCTTGCAGGTGTTAATCAATCGTTATGAAAACAAGCGAATTATTTCAACAAAACATTTCGATAACATTTACGATGTTGAACCGGTTAATGAGAAGTACATCGAAAGTAATTTACGTAATATAATGAATTGTTATCACGAGAACATAACGGCGTTGAAATCATTAGGTTTTCCTGTGGATGAATGGAATTTTGTCTTATTAAATATTTTGCTACGCAAAATTACGCCGAATATACGTAGACGTTTCGAATTATCGTTAAAAATATCGAATGATATTCCAAGTGTGACCGATTTACTAGATTTCTTGGATAAAGAATTATCTGCTACGGAAATAATGAGCGCCTCACGCTCGAGTACTGCGTCCGCGACGCAGCGCCCCCTAGCGGCGGGCTCGCCGGCGGCGGCTGGCGCGGCTCGTCCGGCAGCCTCCAGCGGCGGCGTGACGTCATCGCGTCATGCGCTGGCTGGACGGCGCGCGATATCGTTAACTCGCGCGCATTCGGATGCGCAATATACGCGCCGCGTTATCCGAATACCTCTTTCGCGCGTTCTTCGCGTGCGATGAGTGTACATGCAGCAACTGCGGTGGAATACTTAAATAAAATTAAATGCGCATACTGCAAGGATAATTCGCATCCATTGTATAGATGTGATAAGTTTCAAAAACTTACTTTAAATGAACGTAAATATTTTGTTCAAGAAAATAAAATATGTAACAATTGCTTGTTTATCGGGCATGATACACAAGACTGCAAATCGCGCCACAGTTGCCGCGTTTGCACCCAACGTCATCACTCTTCATTACATAAAGATGTGCCACCATCGAACGTCACACTGACGACGGAGTATTCTTCTTCCCCTGAGTTACACTCGGTAGCGGAAACTTCTACGCCTACTCCATTACATGGAGCTACGGGGCATTCCAGTAGTAAAAACTGTACGGTTTTACTTACGACTGCGCTTGTCAACGTGCGTCCCATGAACCATGGGCCCTACGCACCTCGCCCAGTTTGGTTGGAGCTTTGGTTGACCAAGGCTCACAGGCCACACTCATTACTGAGTCGTGTGTCCAGCGTCTCGCCTTGCCGCGGTACCCCGCGCCGACGAGCACTACCGTCACCGGCATTGGTGACAGCAACGAGCAACCGCGTGGTTACGTGTTGTGCGAGGTTACGCCCCACAACAAACCACAGCCGAAGCATTATATCGAAGCTCTTATTTTACCGAAAACAACGAGCTACTTACCAAACATTCCGAACTCTTTCGAGAATATTTCACACCTTAAAGGTCTCAATCTGGCGGACCCAGAATTGCGTTCTGCGCGTCCCGTCGAGCTCCTGCTGGGGTCTGACTACAGTGACAGCATACTGCTGCACAACAACATTAAGGGTCCTCACGGGACATCTGTGGCCATTAATAGCATTTTTGGCTACCTACTAAACGGTAGAATTTCCTACGAAAATATGGCGCAGATTTCTACAAATCTAAGCACTTGCCAACTTGATATGAAACTTCAGAAATTCTGGGAGCTGGAGTCAATACCAGAACATCCCCATCTTACTAAAGATGAACTTCGCTGTGAATCGATATACGTCGATACTCACACAAGGGACTCAAACGGGAAATATACTGTTTCTCTTCCGTTTAAGGAGAACGGGCCTCCACTAGGCGAATCTCGCGCTATTGCACTCTCGCGCTTAAACAAACTCGAAGTTAGATTGTCACGTGACTCTGCTTTACGCGAGAACTATAACAAGTGTCTCCAGGAATACTTAGACATGGGACACATGGAACCCGTCTCTGATTCTGCGAACAGTGACGTGCATCCCTACTACATACCTCATCACTGCGTGGTGAAGAAGTCGGCAGCGACTTCCAAATACAGAATTGTGTATGACGCGTCTTGTCGTACGACAAGTGGTCGCTCTCTCAATGATAACCTTCTAACAGGACAGAAATAGCATCAAGATATATCTGAGGTTCTACTCAAATATCGATTGCACAAGATTGTTTTCACATCAGACATCAAAATGATGTATCGTTATATTGGCCTTTGTAAGGAACATCGGGATTTTCATCGGATTCTATGGAGATTCTCTCCTAACGATCCAGTAAAGGAATACCGCCTATGCTGTGTAAGTTTTGGTGTTTCTTCCGCACCATTTCTAGCTTTGCGTACACTTCGTCAATTAGCGATTGATGAAGCTGATGCATTTCCACTTGCCTCGCAAGTACTTCTCAACGAAGTATTTGTTGATGATGTCGTTACTGGAGCTGACACAGTCGAAGATGCAGTAACTCTTCAACGCCAGCTTACGGCCATTTGTAAAGCGGGTACCTTCGAACTCCGCAAATGGACCAGTAACAGTTCTGAGTTCTTATCTCACTTAAATAATAACGAGTCTAATGATTCTTTAAGCACTCATTCTTTCAGCACTTGACACTGACACTTCGGTCAAAGTCTTAGGGCTCAAGTGGAACCCTAAATCGGACACATTTACCTATCAAACGGAAACTGATTCGCTAAATGTACTAAGCGCACAATGCTTGCGGAAATAGCAAGAACTTACGACCCCCTAGGTTTTTTGAGTCCTGTGACGCTATTTGCTAAACATTTAATCCAACTTTTGTGGGTATCAGGCACAGGTTGGGACGAAGCTCCTCCTCAGGGTATTTGTGATTTGTGGTATCGGTTCATCGACGAACTGCCGTTCTTGCAAAAGGTTTCATTGCCTCGTCATGTGCTTCCTAGCACTCATCAAATCCAACTCCACGGATTTGCGGATGCTTCTGAAAAGGCATTTGCAGCCTGCGTCTATATTCGCGTCGTTGACTCAGACGGTGCCATCAGTGTGCACCTCTTTATGGGCAAGACAAAGGTAGCGCCTCTCAAAAGGTTAACAATCCCTCGTTTAGAGCTTTGTGGGGCTCATCTCTTATCGAAGTTGATAAAGAAAATACTGACTGCTTACAGCAGCGCAGTATTGTTTGACCAAGTTTTCGCTTGGTGTGATTCGACCATTACCCTTGCCTGGCTGCGTTCATCCCCAGACAAGTGGCGCACATATGTGTCTAACCGTATCGCGGAGACCACAAGCAACGTGCCTGCCTCGCAGTGGCAGCACGTTCAATCAGCAGACAACCCCGCGGACTCAGCAAGCCGTGGCGTTCTCCCTTCTCAGTTGAGCCATACACTATGGTTCAATGGACCTTCGTGGCTCACGCAGCCCGAGTCAGAATGGCCTATCTCAAACGTTACGACGAAGAACGTCGTAAACATGTTCATCTTACACAAAAGATTGAACCAAGGTCTGAGTTCATACAGCGATTTTCGTCGCTACCCAAGATGTTACGCATCGTATCTCTCATGATTAGGTTCATGAACAAATGTCGTAAAACAAACGTTAATTCGACAAGTTATGTCACTGTTCCTGAGACCAAACAGGCTCTCAGTCGAATCATAGCTCTTGTTCAACATGAACACTTCTCGGAAGACATCTCACGTCTCAAGGACAACGACAGATGCACTAAGCGTCTTCAAAAATTAAAACCATTCCTGGATGACACCGGACTTCTCAGGGTCGGCGGCAGGATAAATCGGGCTAACGTACCGTATGATGCCAAGCATCAAATTCTATACCTAAAAAACATCATTTCACGAATCTACTCATAGATTTCTATCATTACATACATTTGCATGTGGGGCCGCAAACGTTACAGTTTGCTCTCGCCCAGACGTACTGGATTCTATGCGCACGCGACGCCATTCGTATGCGCACCCTGCGCTGCGTACCGTGTGTACGCGCCCGCCCAGTTGCACCGCAGCCTTCGATGGCCCAGCTTCCAACAGCTAGGGTTCAAGCTCTGCGTCCGTTCTTACAGACGGCTGTAGATTTTGCAGGGCACTTTTATCTTAAATCGAGCAAGTTTCGTAACGCGAAACTTTTCAAATCTTACGTATGCGTCTTCGTGTGCATGTCAAGAAAGGCAACCCATTTGGAATTAGTTCCCGACCTAACCACAGAATCATTTTTGAACGCGTTGCGTAGATTCATGTCCCGACGCGGTTATTGTAAAACAATTTTTTCGGATTGTGGTCGTAACTTTGTTGGCTGTGATCGTTATCTCACAGAACTTTACGCGTTTCTACGAAACGAGTCAAATCAGTTTGTCATAAATGGCCAGCTTGCAAACGTGCAAGTCAATTGGCACTTCAATCCTCCGTACGCTTCACATTTCGCTGGTCTCGTCGAGCGAGCCGTAGGTAGTCTAAAACGACACTTGCACCGCGTCATTGGTACCCTTAAGCTCACCAATGACGAGTTCAACACTCTACTTTATCAAATTGAGGCTGTTCTCAATTCGAGACCCCTCTGTCCAACACTTTTGGAAACGCTGGAGCGTAGAATATTTACACCAGCTACAACCGAGAGGTAAATGGTTCCACGACAGTACTAACACACCCCTCCGCGAGGGTTCCGTGGTCGTGTTGATCGACAACACATTACCACCGCTGCAATGGCGTTTAGCGCGCGTGCATCAGCTGCACCCCGGCGCCGATGGTGTTACACGAGTCGTCACTGTACGCATCGGTAATACTTTTAGCAAGCGACCTGTAGTTAAGGTCTGCCCACTGCCTGTTGAATAGGCATATCGTAGCTATAACGGTATTGCGTCAGGCTGATACCTCTTTGCCAACGTAGCGAATAGCCGACACGCGCAACAACATTACGCCGGTAAGCAAAAATGCGGTTACTGCAGCTGACCCAGTTCCACGAGTCAAGCCGGCGTTGATAAATATCGCACCGCCTCGTGACGTCACAAAGTTGAGTCGACCAGCACCGGATGCGGTTTCTTCTGGAACATCCAAAATACTGGAACCCCAGAAGGACACGTATGCTGCAGTGTCCCGCCGTGCCCGCCGCCGCCGCCCGCGCCCCGCACCGCCCGCCGCCGAACAACAGAAGCTGCAGGCTGCGCCGCGCGCGCCGCCGGCCAGGCCCGCCCGTGGCCCGCCGAACGCGACAGTTGATGGGGAAGGCTTTATCCTGGTCCAAAACAGGAAGCGCCGCTCCAGACGCAGCCGCAATCTGCGTGGCACAGCCCCCGCCGGTGAGAGCAGCCTGAAAGCTGCCGCTCCCACCGTTCAGTTATACATTTCCAGGATTGACGTGAAAATGACCTGCCAGGACGTTGAACGTCATATCCTAGAAAAGCTGAAGAAAAATCCGCCGTCTGGTATAAAAGAGGCGAATGTACAGATCGAAGTTTTGGAGTCAGAGAGACCCAAGGAGTTCCTTTCCTTCAAACTTCGTGTGCCGGCGGACCTCAAGACGATGTTCCTGGCCAAAGATTTCTGGCCGGAGGGCATCGTTTACCGACGCTACAGGGAAGCGAGAATGAAGAAGAAAATCCCTAGCTAGGTTAGATTATATTTAGTGTGTTTTTATATTACATTATGTATCTCTAGTTAAAAGGTATTTATAGATATGGGTTTTTTTTGTAAGCCTGAAACAAAGATTATTATTATTATTATTATTATTATTATTATTATTATTATAACATTACATGTTTTAGTTTAAGTTAGCATAGCATTTCACACGTTAGATTCTTAAATAAAATAAGCATTATTTTATGGTCGGCGGCATGTTCCGTACTTTCATTCTAGCACAAAGGACAACGTGTTTCTAATTTTATATATTTGTTAACTCAAATAAACTTCCCTTCGATATGAGATTTATCAGGGTACTGAACGGAACGCATCTACAAAGCGGCATTTCTGAACGCAACCCGACAGTGTCGCCAACCGTACTTTTTCGGTACTAATACTGTTACAACCGCCATCACGCGCGCGTATACCTTCTTCTACTTTTGGCTCGCATATTAGCTGGAGCCTCGCTCGCGACTCAAAACCTCCGTAACATAGCACAACACAAACGCCAACGACGAAATTGTCAAAATTGTCCAAGTAAGTCCGTCCTGTCTCATTATCGAAGGAAAAAACTAAACTACTGCACAACGTTAATTATTATTATTTTTTTGTTTTTTTTTGTCATTCATAGCGTGATGTGCGTTGTACATAAATAATGCGATACAAGCCACTTAACTCTTTTTATCTTCACTTGGCGGCTGAGTATGACGAAGCGATTTCGCGAAAAGGAGTATTTTGGTCGTAGGTTGTCATTGTCCTGTTAGATGTGTTCTATATTAATTTAATTGATTTACATTGTGTTTTTATTCTGTATTAATTTAATTGATTTGCTTTTTTTTAAATGTAAAAAATATACCCTGTATGAATTCTACATCCTGTATACAGCGATAATGGTTTTCAATTGACACATCAAAAGTAATTTCCTTTATTAATTTAATTGATTTTCTAAATTGATTGGCATAAAATTGTCTGTATAAATGAGTGTCGATACCCTATATAAATTCTACATCCTGTATACTGAGATAATGTTTTTCAAATGGCATATCAAATTATTAACTTTATTAATTTAATTTATTTTCTAAATTATTTGACATAAAATTGTCTGTATAAATGAGTGTTAATTTTTTACAATGTAAAAATTTACCCTGTATAAATCTTACACCCTGTATACTGCGATAATGTTTTTCAAAGGCACATCAAAAATTATTTACTAGTTGTGCTCAGTGAAGTGTTACATACTGTATGTGATACAAAAGTCGTATCCATATTATGTTAGCATCAGTCCTCGTTTCTCAGAAGGAATTTTGGTTTTTGTTTAAATTTTTTATGTTGATTTTCTTTGTATTTTTGTATGGCAACACGGATATCTTTTGTATCGATAGTATTGCAAATTTAGTGTTGTTTTAGGTTACTTACTCTTTTCATTCAAAATAGATACACAATTCGTCCTAAACAGCCTAGCGTGATTGTACCTTTTTCGGTGTGAGATTACAAGGGTCCTTTGTTTTGCTTGTAGCTATCAAATTGTACACAACAGGTACCAGATGTTTATTTTATGTGTTGCCATTGAACTGAGCTCAACAAAAAACGAATGGTACAAGCCACTCGACTTACAGTTTCTTAGAACGACCACTTCACATTCGGCCGGTTTTTTGTCGAGCGATAAATGTACCTACTTACACCGTTAGGATCGTAGCGAAACAAAACATGTTTTTCTTTAGAAACGTATTATTTTAGTTGATACACAGGTTGGTGTTGTACATATTGTATAATTAAAACAGAAAGTTAGTAAAAAATGTTTTTAATTTAAAACATTTTTGGGTTCTTGTAATAAAAACGGAAAAAAAGTCGTAAATGCTAGGTTTGACCTTGGACAGCTAGGCTCATTATTGTTTTCATTCTTAAACACTAAACTAGCTTGTTTCAAGGTGATTCTAAAAATATAGGGGGTTCCTATCCTTTTCATAAAATAAAACACCGTGAGCGATGTTTTAGTAGGCGCAGCAACAGCCCGCGGGGACCACCCACGAAGCCCTTGCACAGTTGAGCGCAAATTTCAAAATGGCTCCCGCCACGATATGGGGGAATAGATGACGATGACACGTAGGTTTCTTATTATCACAGACATATGGGGAACGAAATGCACGGTCATATAAAGCACGGCTTGGATTGCACGACCCCGAAATCCG
Source organism: Argyresthia goedartella (assembly GCA_949825045.1). Taxonomy (NCBI): domain Eukaryota; kingdom Metazoa; phylum Arthropoda; class Insecta; order Lepidoptera; family Argyresthiidae; genus Argyresthia; species Argyresthia goedartella. The sequence continues at coordinate 6,687,017 of OX463832.1, read as the reverse complement.
TGAACATCGGGATGGCATATTCTGGGTCGCGAAATACGGGCCGAACTATCCTGGGTCGTGAAATACGCCCTGGAGGCCTAATACCAACTCATATAGCAGGACCTAAACTTTGCTTTTTCGTAATATGAGCAACAATTAGCAGGCCTGCAAAAGGACTGTTTAAGTTTGGTTAGTATTTAATCTCACGATAAAGAAATCTCAAAATAAAGAAATTATTAATTACGAATATAATGTCCCGAAATTGGCTTAAAGGGTTCAGCAGGCCATTTACGTTCCCAGTAGGCACTCTTACGGAAACCTATAAGATGTGAATGCCGGGCGCGAAGTGACGGCGCACTTGTCAAGTGCGCCGTCAGGCCCCACGCATTTTTAAGGCTTCTCTTATGAATGTATACGTTTCAAGTGTCTTTTTAAATAATTTTTTAATGCAAATGATTTATGACACACCTTACACTGAAAAGGTTTGTCGCTAGTATGTTGTGTTCTTCTGTGCGCGATCATAGAACAATTTTGTGTAAACTTTCTAAGACACACCTCACACTGAAATGGTTTCTCGTCTGTGTGTGTTTTGATGTGATTTATCAAAGTAGATTTACATTTATATGATCTATGACAAACCTCACACTGGAACAGTTTCTCGATAATAATATGTGTTTTTAAATGACTTACCAAAAGACTTTTATAAGCAAATAATTTATGACACCCTTCACACTGAAAGTGTTTGTCGGCAGCATGTGTTTTGATAAGATTGTCCAATGACAGTTTTCTATTAAATGATTTATGACACAGCTCACACTGAAAGGGTTTCACGCCTGTATGTATTCTAATGTGGTCTATCAAATTGCGCCTATCTGCAAATGATTTATGACAGATCTCACACTGAAAGGATTTCCCGCTGGTATGTATTCTTCTGTGCGTGTACAAATTACTTTTTTGTGAAAATGATTTATGACAGACCGCACACTGAAATTGTTTGTCGACTGTATGTGTTCTAATGTGGTATATCAATTTGCGTCTACTTGGAAATATTATATGACATATATCACACTCAAAAGACATATCGCCTGTATGTGTTATGTTGTGTATTATCGAACTTTTTTCATTTGAATGTGACTTTAGTTCTTGGAGGGTAGAGGGATTTGTCTCAATGTAATTTTTCTCGGCAGCCACATTATCAACATCTTCATCAGCAGTCATCACGTGCTTGTCATCATCTCGCGGAGAGATGTTGATAGAGAAAGCGCAGCACGTTCTCAGCCGACCAGCAGGGCGACTCGCCAAGCACTGTAGAAACGCGGCTAGATTCTGTAAACACAGACATATGCAATAAAAGTCAAAGTCAATGTTAAAATCAAAGTTCTTTATTACTGTAGAAATTTACATATACTAAGCAAACGCAATTGTTTGCCTCTGCTCTACATGGGACACTGTGGGAGAAAAAGGGCGTAGAAACTCCCACAGATTGTTTTTTAGATCTCTTAAAAATGGTTGTGCTTGACTAATACATATACAATATGAATTATTATGATTAATAAGCCTTAATAAGTAATTACAAAATTACTAACAGCAAGGTCTGTATTGAGCTAGAGTAACCCCATACAGTCCCGTCATTTAAGTATCTTGAACATTGTGATATCCCTTTTTCGACAAAGTCGCTTTAACATGCTTTTTAAATTGCTCAAATGGCAATTTCAAAATCTCCAGAGGTGTCTTGTGGTAGTAGAGAATGCACTGACCCTTGAAAGAATTGCTAACCTTCGCGACACTAAACCGGGGCGCAAATAGTCTGTGATTATTTCATAGGTAAACATTACAGCTATCGCTAAGTTTGCAAAATGTTGTGAGGTTCTTACGTACATAAATTATATTTTTGAAAATAAATTGACTTATCGATTTGTTTATCATAGACAATGTGTTTAACTCCACAATCTCTGGCAATATAACATTTACTACAGTATCTTTCGAAAACCTGTACCTCAATTTAAATTCGTCATCAGAAAAAAAATCGAACGGATTAATTACACCTCTCAGGTATAATGTTGGGAAACGGGGTAAATCAACATGAGGTTCCTGAGGAAGATCATCAACTTCTCTAAAGAATCCCAGTAAATTTTCGAACTCATTATCCATTTTATAAATATTTATTGTACATATCAACGAAAACAAACACAAGTTTTCCAAAGTTTTCGTGACTACCACAGAACACATCTACAAGAAGACAAGAACTGCAACAGTTGTCACAGATTACTATTGTGATCTAAGAACGTACTAAGCATCGAATATAGCGTACTCAGTCTCGGCTAAGAATTAGTCCGAGTTCCGCGACTTAGTGAGTGCCAAACTACTGTCTATGATAGACAAATCGATTCTTATATAGTTACCATGTCAATTTCTTTAAAAAGCTGTCTTAAGGAGTCTGTTCGTTTTAAATTATAAATTGTTCGAATAGCTCTTTTCTGTAAAATAAAAATAGTTCGAATATCCACTGCTTTCCTCCACAACAAGATACCAGAGGACATGACACTATGAAAATAACTAAAATATACTTGCCAAGATGTAGCCACACCCGTGTTTTGTCTGTTGTTCCTAACAGTGTATGTAAGCCATAGAACTTAGTTTACCACCTAATTTATATATGTAGGGTCCCCACTGCAATTTGCTATCGATGATTATTCCAAGAAACTTCGTATCACTTACTAATTCAAACGTGTTGCTGTTTAATACTAAACTAGTCTCAACTAGCCTGATATTTGGAACTGAGAATTAGATACACTTGGTTTTACCAGCGTTTAATTATAAATTATTAATTGTGAACCAATTCAAAGTTAAAGACACATACACCATTAACATCATCAAAATCTTCTTTTTGTCTTTCAATTTTGAAGACAATTAAAGTATCATCAGCAAACAACATTATGTCAGTCAATTTCTCCACCATGAAAGGCAGATCGTTAATATATACCAGGAATAAGAAAGGGCCTAATATGGAACCTTGTGGAACGTCAATTTTTACACCTGATCCATTAGATTTAACGCCGTTGACTTTTGCTTTTGAATTATATTGCTTAAGTATGTTAGTAGATCTAACGCTTTATTTGTAACTCCGTAATGATTTAATTTCATTGATAGCGTATTACATCAACAAAATCAAATGCCTCCGGCAGATCGCAAAAACTCCGATAGCATCCTGTGCGGCCTCCCATGAAGAATAACCTGCATCCGTAGTCGATTTACCCCTAGCGAAACCGTATTGTTTGGCGTGGAGTTGTTTTGTACGTTTGAAGTGTGCATTTGTTGAGTATAATCTTTTCAAATATTTTACTTAGTGCTGGAAGAACAGATATTAGTCTGAAATTTGAAGGATCACCTCGATTGTCTCTCGACATGAACAGAGGTATTAGATTACGGTATTTCATGAGGTCTAGGAAAGCTCCATCGTCAACACATTTATTGAATATATAAGCTAAGTGGGGCTATAACTAGAATTACTGAACCGATGACTTTGACTGATATACCCCACAAGTCTTCAGTATTTTTTAAGTTTATCAATCTCAACGTTTTTGACAATGTCCTGGGGATATACATGATGAAATTTTAAATATAGATTACTGACGCTAGTGTTGTTTTTTAATAATGTCTCTGCTTCATATGGAGATGAATTTAGACGCATTGTGACGAAACAAACATTTGGTTTGTTTCTCAGTAGGTAGAAATATATTTGTTTAAACATTCTCCAAAATGCGGATAAACTTTAAGAGCTATGAAATAAATTATGAATCATAAATTTAAAATCAACATGGTTTAACTTCATCGTTGCTTTCAGTGGATATTGAATTATGACCATTTTACACATTTGTGTTGTTGTTTTGAAATGTCGCATTTACCATGGCTCATTCAATTGAAACTCATACGTGAGGGTTTTTAGTTACGATATAGTTTGTTAGGTCAAACAGTATATTTTGTGTTGATTTGAAATAATAAAGGCAATTTGTGATCTCGTTTATTAGTTGACAGTTATTTGATAACTGATTAGGTTTGAGAAACGTTTGGTTAAGTGGCTAGTTTTTGTTCTTATTTTGAGTAAACAAACCGTAAATTATCGCTTAGATTTTTTCAGCGTTAGTCTGAAAGTGTGGGAATGGAATGCTGGGGAATGGGCTCGGGTTCGGGGCTTGGGGTTTGTAATAAAACTGTTTGACAGGGGGTTGTGGGGACAGTCAATATTGGTCGATACGCGGGAACCGACGTAAGAATTTAGACAGGTTCAAGACCAATCCGGGAGTGTAAATACTAGAATTAGAGTCACGCTTTCATTCTAGGATCACTGAATAGTCTTTCGATTATATTTCGTGTTGTTAATATTACAAGTGCGGGTATAACAGTATTTGTATTTCTCACGTTAGTGATTTGTTGGTTAAGTATGCGTTGTAATGAGAATTGTCTCTTACTGCTTCTGTTGGTGAGACCTAAAGAAGGGAAGGGAAGCGGGAGAGGATCATCATGCGCAAGTCATCGACGAGAAAGATTATTTATAGTTCTAGCATACCGCGGGTTTTATTTTACGGTCTTCAAATTCGTGAAATTATTGAGTCTTCAAATAATTCGTCCTCGTGATTTACTTTAAATGCATTTTGCGCGGACTTTTCAATTACCAGGCCTTCCTGATCTTATTCTTGTTTGTCTTTTAGCTAAATGACTAAATTAAGTAATTGAGGTTATGTAGGTAAGGAGACTAAACACCATTATTTAGGTTTATGTAACAAAACAAGTATCTAAAATTCGTATGACTACAAATAATTAAGTTATTTCCTTCTCACTCTTGAAATACCTAAATACTTATAAAACTATCTAACAACCTAAATATCTTTTGATTATGGCTGTTTTGATCTTTCTTTTCTTGACCGTCTATCATGTTGGTTGGCCTACCTTACTTTACATTAAATGACAAACATATTCTAATTCCATATAGCATATAGATTGACGTGTTTACTTGGTCATTCACAAAACACACACATAAAAATTTACTCTGCAAGAAGCTGACATTACTCTAAGAACACTCTACTCGAGTCTACACGGCCTAAGGTTTATTAGCAGTCATTCTCCCCTTCTGAAACGCCTCCGATTCAGAAGATCAACCATTCTTACTGCATTGTTACGGCGGACGAACTTGTGCTGTCCATTTTCCAAAGGCTGTCACTGCTTTGAGTACTATCTGGTTCATCCTTTTGTCGTAAGCACATAGTGCCTAGACTTCTTCTTACTCATGGACTAGAGAACTACTCGCATACCCCGATTAAAAGATGGATTTGTACAATTCGGATTGATTTGACATTGTAGTACAGACCCTGGTTGCAGCATTCAGGGACGCTTATCGCCCCTGTTTAGAGTGAAGTTTACTTCGCTGTAGAATGCCTGTGGATGGCCTGAAATCCGTTGGAATCAAACCTACACACACGCTACATTATCAATCTAGTGACCTAAGTAGTAACGCTGAATTTACATGTCTTAAAACAAATTTATATATAAAATATCTGGATGAATACCCACATGATTACGGAATAATACTTAAGAGACGTGTCTCTCAAGCTAACCTCAAATCCGAGTATATGCAAATAAAAATATCCTGTAACCGGTCAACAAACATGTTGGACTGATGGATGAGAGAAATCACAATATCAAATCATATATCAGCAGCAGCAGCGGATATTCAAACTATTTTTATTTATATATTATTTATTATATTATTTAATATAGTTGTTTGTAAAGTAAATTTTAGATTTACCAATGGTGAAACCACTCACCACTCAAAATGTATTCTGGCGAGGCTCCTTGTCTGTAATTGCATAGGTAGGTATTTACCTACTTTACCGCAATGGACTGGCGGCGCTAAACGAGAACCCTAGCCGTTTGATCAAGAGTAGGTAGTTTTCATTCGAACAGGGGCCTTGTGAACTTACTATTGCTTAGTCATGCGCACTTTAATTTCAATACATACATCTTTTTGTTCGGAAGATTGAAATCACTCTTTTAAAGAATCACTAACGACATCAATGCGTGACTATTTTCTGCCGAGTCCGAGTCTTTCTTTGCTTTTTGTTTTCCAGCTAACCTATAGCTAAATTTATATGTAAGATACATACATGTAAGATAGCTAGATACTTCTGCTACATTTTCCTTTAACCTAGTTTTACAAATAGTTAAAAATATATAAATAGTTTCATTGGGGGTCTGTACGTAAATTCAAACGGTCATTGCCGTTGCAAATCAGCTGTTATTGCGTTGACGACGCCTTTTTGCAAAAATGAAGCGCGAACTGAATGCCTCTCGCTTTCTCTCACGTTTCCATGATTCCATTAATCTTATAGATAGATAGATTGACAACAAGCAGCTTCTACACTGCAGTTGCTTTTTGTACGATGAGCCGCGATTTTCAACCTTATGGCTTGGTAAAAGAGTTTAAACAATGTCAAGAGTCTGCTTGTGCGGTCGACGAGGAGGCGAACGTTCGAACTTGCTGTGAGGGGTCATTCAAGTATTACGTAAGCATATTTTTAGTTGTATTTGTTCGTTTTTGTTTCCTCTATCCATTGTGTACCACACACATCATGCGCGAAAGAAAATGATTAAAATGTTTTTTTATTTTTTTTTCATTCTTAACATATAAACGATATTCATATTAATTTTGTTGTATTAAAAAAATGGTAAAATATTGCTGACTTAAGACCACCTAGAACATCCTCCCCCTTACATTAAAAATAAGCTAAGCAATGATCCTCCCCCAACCACACTCTAGTGCTTGCGTAGTACTTGAATGACCCCTGAGCTTGAAGTGAGCTTGCTGTCAACCATCTAGACGCTTGTCACTAACTGACCGCCAAAATGGCGCGCGATTCTAAGCGTTCAAAACTGGTCAAGAATGCTTGTGCGGGCGACGAGAAAGCTTACGTTCGAACTTGCTGTGAAAGGTCATTCAAGTATTACGTAAGCATAATTTTAGTAGTTTTTGTTCGTTTTTGTTTCATCTATCCATTGTAGACCACACACATCATGCGCGAAAGACAAATGATTAACATGTTTATTTTTATTTTTATTCTGATCATAATTCATAATCATAATTTATTCTGATCATAAACGATATTCATATTCATTTTGTTGTATTAAAAAATGGTAAAATATTGCTGACGTAATGACCTTCTAGAACATCCCGTTCCCCCTTACATTAAAAATAAGCTACCACACTCTGGTGCTTGCGTAATACTTGAATGACCCCTGAGCTTGCAGTGAGCTTGCTGTCAACCGTCTAGCTAGACGCTTGTCACTAACCACGGACTCCGACTGTCGAAATTGCGCGCCATTCTCAACCTTATGGCACAGTCGTACTGTACGTTTTACCGTAATTCCCGTGCAACTGACAACATTGGTTGGATGTGAGCTTGTTGTTGTGTGCCGTGTAGCCGCATGTGGGCGACTTGCTGCCAGCCTGTTGCCTGCCATGTGGCAGGTCCTTTATATGACCGTAGTGATAACGATTTAAAGATGTATATGGAAAACGTATGATTTACTGAGTGAATGCTTCTTTTGGAAGAATGTACATCTTTTTTACGTATCACTCCTGAGTTGCGTTATGACACCACATATGACTCAATTGTGTGTGTTTCTAGTAAACTGCTATTAACTACTCAAAACCCGAGGGTGGTTGGGACGGATCGCGATTTTAGACCCTATACCATGGTAATAAAATTTAAAACCTATAAAGGCAAAGTGGCGTTAGTTACGGCCGGTGGAAACTGAGGGGTTAAGAGTGTATAATATTTTAATTTCAATTTCAATTTATTTATTACTTCTACATTGTTAAAGTACAATAGTAACATATTTGTATATGGGTACAGGTTGTTCGATGACAAATATAAGGCATAGTAGAATGTATGTATAGGGTTATAATATAACGAAATATGTATTATGTAATTTTTGAAGGAGTGCACTACACCAGTGCTCTTTAGGACGAGCCACCTCTGGTGACGATTATATAGAAAATTCTAGAAATTTAACCCAATATCATGTCCCATTAGAAGTTATTTTACTATAAAAATTGTGCAGCACCATACAAATATGAAACTTTCATCTATGTAATATAGAAAAATGCTCAGAGGACTTCATGCATACAAGAATTTTGATAAATGAAGGATAACAGGGAAAGTTTTCTTTTATGCAAGTAAATTTGTTGTATCACAAAAGTGGTTAGTTCATATCACTATAATACTTTTTGGAAAGTATACATAATAAATTACATTCTTGTTCAACAGTGTCACAAAAGTGCCTACCTCCTTGTCACTCTTGAGTAGCGTCGGCTGCAACAGTCTGTATGAGTCTTGCACTTGCTCTCTGAAGCGTACCAATCTCTTCAAGTGAGCCGTACACTCCCAGCAGAGTCTCGGAGACTGTAATACAAGTTCATCTCCCTCAAGCTGAAACAACAACACTAGCTAACATTTGTTGCATTGTATGTATAATAGAGATGAAACGGATATCCAGTATCTATTCCATGTCCGTCCTATCTGGCCAACTTTTACAATCCGGATACCGAGTACTAATATACATAGAAGGTCGGCTGTTTAGTAAATTAGGCTCCAATTTTATTAATATATTATTACGGATAAAACAATTCAAAATATTTCATAGATTAGCCCCCGTACCCAAGTTGCATTGGCTAACTTATCACTCATAACAACCCTAAGAAAATGTATACCTTGTAGATGTTTACAGTGCAAAGTATGTTATGGCGTCGGTTGTTGCAAGTGATAAGTAAGCAAATGCAATTTGACTAGGTGGTAGGCCAGCTTCAGAAAAAATACTTTCACTGTATATGCAGCTGTAAGATTCTACAAGATAAATTCTGGCAAGTTTGGGTATTGTTAGAATTAGGTAACCACCAAATGAAAGGGGGCGTCCATTAATTTCGTGAGGTATTTAGGGGGGGCTGGCAAGCGAAATCTCTCGTGGGGGGTCTATAGTAACTTTTCCCTACAAAAACAGTTAAAATCACAAGAAAAATTTGATTTAATTAAAGGATCTTGACTAAAATATATCAAAAACTATATTAGTTCCCATTTGTATTTATTGTTAAATTGTATCACTGTGATTCAAGACTAAGATCTAATCAATCCTAAATACTATAATAAAAATAATGAATGGACAAATCTCGCCAGGTGGGAAAACACTCCATAGCAATGTAAAGCCAGATATCCAGTGGCAAGATATCCTGCTATGCGGCTTCAGGGTGGCCCAGATATCCGGAATCCGTTATATCTGTAGTTCATGTACAGTACGAATTATGGTTACCATCAGGGCATGTACCCCGTTTTACCTTTGTATGATTGTTGAAACTGTTCTTGCTTGTTGGAGCACTGGGTTCTTATTCTTGTCTGATACAAAAAAAACAACAACAAGAATCCATTCTTTCATGCCCAAGTTAGCATCAATCAAACACTTGATCTGCCCACATTCACTGCTTAGCTGGTGGTGGTGGTGACCGCCTTGCGGTTCCGGGTAGCCTGATAATGCCTCTGGTCCACCTCTCGGTCAGAGTGTCGATAAGGGGGCGGAAGCACACTATCTTATCTACACTCCAACCACCAGGCTATCTAAACGCAGAAAAAATTCTAAGTTTTTTTTTCCTTGGCGCCCCCTTATCTACACTCCAACCCACCTCTCGTAATATCTTCAACCCCACATCAGTCTTGTGATTCCCTTGCTTAAAATAAAACATTTTTTATGCACAATACTGACCTGCATTTCAGTGAGGATATTCATGTAATACTGCTTCAGTGTGTCGTCATCGAGCGTGCGTGTTGTGCGTGTCACACACATACAAGCCGTGCACAGCTGATGCACATCGAGAGCGTCCACTTCCACAAACTCAAAGTCCTCGACTTCTGTTTTGATCTCTTTCATTTTGACGTCTGAATGAGATGATATGTGTGAAGAAATCAAAAAACGGCTCTACGCTCTGCATTCAGTCTCAAAGCAATGCGCAGAGCCCAGCCCAGTCCAGTACCCTGCCCTGCCCCTGCCCCAAAGAGTAGGGAACAAACAAAGAGTAGCACAGAATTTCTCGCAACGAAATCCAGAAATTCCAATTTTTTTTTTTTTCCGTCTTTATCCCTAAGGAAAGGCAATAGCAATAAAAGCCGTACAGCCATGTCTTCAGTGTTTACATCTTCTTATTCCGTTTCCGAGGTTTCGAAAGGCCGAAGCCAGGTCTTCCGTATTTCTTGTTTTTAAGGCCAAAGCCGAGTCTTCCGTAGTTTTGTTTTTTAAGGCCGAAGCCAGGTCTTCCGTATATCTTGTTTTTAAGGCCGAAACCAAGTCTTCCGTACCAGAAATTCCAAGCCTGACACATGCCTGACAAGAGTTTTTTTTTGTCTGTTTTATTTATCCCTTCAGGGAAAGGCTACGGTGCTAGGCCATACCGCCTTGTCTCTTGTATGTCATCTTTGTAGTCTTCATAATTGTGTCTTATTTTCCTATATCTTCAAGGCCACATGGTTATTTCATTTTTCTATAAAGCTGATATAATATAAACACGTTATTTTCCTTGTATAGTTATTTTAATGTGACAATGACAGTCTTGTCATAACAACGAGAACATAATCAACATAACAGGTTACTAATAAAAAGGTTGGTTATTCAAACCAAATCCTACCTATTTCTAACACTCCCACTTAGGCAGGATGTAGCGAGGTGTACGGACAATAAAAAAATAAAAATAAATAAATTCTCCCACTGAGTCGAAAAGTTCAAAAAAGTATTTTGTTTTTAAAATTCTCAAACTTTTTCTTCGGCAGAGGTTTGGTCAAACCATCGGCGAGTTGCTCATTCGTACTGATGTATGTGATGGTTATGTCTCTGCCCTCATACCGTTCACGCACGTAATGGTATCTTACATCTACATGCTTCGTGCGCTTATGAAACTCCGGGTTTTTAACCAGTTTTATAGCACTTTGGTTGTCGACATATATATTCACAGGGTCCTTGTTCAGATTGAAATCAATTTCACTTAAGAATTGACGAATCCACATTGCTTCTTTTTTTGCATCACATAGGGCCATGTATTCGGCCTCTGTTGTAGAGAGCGCCACTGAGGGCTGTCGACGACTGCTCCACTTGACTGGTCCACCATTCATCAAAAATAGATATCCGGTCGTCGACCTTCTAGACTCTGGGTATGTGGCATAATTGGCGTCTGCAAAACCAGTAAGACCTGCCAGCGCACTGCCGCTATACAACAATCAAAGTTGTGCAGTACCTGCCAGATAGCGCATAATTATTTTCACAAGATGCCAGTGCGATGCAGTGTAGTTTGTCAGAAATCTGCTTGCGACCCCTACAGCATAGGAGATATCTGGCCTGGTTGTAGTTGCAAGATATATTAGGCAACCGACAGCTTCTCTGTACGGTGCTTTATCGTCTATGTCGTCACAAACTACCACCGTGCTTGTCTCAATTGGGATGGTCACTGGTTTAGCTTCATTCATATTAAATCTTTTCAACATGTTTCTCACATAACTTTCTTGGTGAATTATTAGTATAGTACCATTCTCTTTCTTCATATCTATTTCTAATCCGACGAAATATTTTGGATTTTCTTCAATTGTTATTTCGAACTTATATTTAAATAACTGTAGAAATAGCATAAGTGTCGATTTGTGTTGAGAGAATACAAGGCCGTCGTCTACATAAATGACCAGAATGACTTTTTCATTTTGTATAACTCCCACATAGACACATTTGTCAGCTAATATACTTCGGAAACCAATTTCCTTCATGAATTCGTCTAATTTTTTATTCCAACACCGTGGAACCTGTTTGAGTCCATACAAGGAACGTTTCAGTTTACACACCTTCTGTGTATCGACGTCAAGTCCCTGTGGTGGTACCATATACAGGGTGATTTCGGGGTCGTGATCCCAACCATTTTTTTCTGACTCAGTAAATGATTGCGATGCTACCTGTATTTATTTTAATTGAAACAAAGATGATTCGTTATTTACGTATTTTTATTTAAAAATTATTATTGACTCAAAATGCGTGGTCACCCTACTTTTAATATTACACCTTTTTAGAAAACGATACGAAACCTTTACGATTGTTAAGTCCATGCACTTGACATAAGTTTTCTTGGGAAATAGTAGGGTGACCATGATCTCGAATTATCGCAGTTTTTTTTGCTGACTAAAATAAGTTGCTGGTGTACTGTTAGTCCTAACCTATCGTGATCCTTAGGAGAAAGTAAGTGAAATGCTTCTTTCTTGCTCCACGACCCCGTAATCACCCTGTATATTTCTTCAGCAAGATTTCCATGTAAAAATGCCGTCTTCACATCGAACTGAGCCATTTCATATTTTTATTGACACACTGAGCGAGTAAGATTCGAATGGAATCATATCTGGTGGTTGGAGAAAAAGTCTCCCTATAGTCTATTCCAAGTTTCTGATCAAAACCCCTAGCAACAAGCCGTGCTTTAAAACCTGAAACTGTACCGTCAGGATTTAATTTCTTTTTAAATACCCATTTGGATGTTATAGGTTTCTTGCCTTCTGGAAGTTCTGTCAGTTCCCAGGTTTTATTAAGTTTTAATGATTGTAATTCCTCGATCACCGCTTTTTTCCATTGATCTTTTTCTGGGCTTGCCATTGCTTCTTCGTAGGTACTTGGGTCTTGAGAAGCGAAGTTAACTACATAATTCTCAAATCGTTTTGGTGCTTTAAGGTTTTCTCTTGGCTTCAAAACTCTGCTTGTCGTTGGAATTTCTTGAGTTAAAGTTTCTTCAATCGGAATTACCTCGTTTTCCGCTTCTTCGATTGCAATCTCTGCAGTATCATAAAAAGGTATCTGTTGGGTTATTGTCTTGGCCCTGACCGGTACTCTCGTCGACTATAACCAAATCGCGATCTTCAATCAGAGGAACAGTTTTGTCTTCGACTGTGATCAGCAAAGAGTCCGCGTCCTCAATATTTTCTATTTGACCAGAGAAAGTCGATTCATTGAAAAGCACGTTACGTGAGATGTGTACCCTTCTGGTCTCGGGGTCATAGAGCCGATAGTTGGTAGAGTTTCCGTCATACCCAACAAAGATCATTTTTTTACTTTTCGGTTCAAGTTTGCTCCTCAACTGATTTGGTATATGCATGTATGCATCACATCCAAATATTTTTGTATGGGTTACATTTGCCTTTTCACCGGTCCACTCCTGATATGGAGTTGAACTTGGCGTTTGTTTAGTAGGAGTTCTGTTCAACACGTAGATAGCACAATTAACTGCCTCTGCCCAGAGGTGCATGGGACGCTTTGATTTGTGTAACATGGTTCGTGCGGACTCCATGATCGTTCGCATATCCCTTTCAACGCGTCCATTTTGTTCGGGTGTGTAAGGCGCTGTTTTTTCATGAATTATTCCAAAATTGTTCAAAAAGTATTTAAATTCTGTGTTGCAGTACTCCGTGCCATTATCAGTGTGTAGCACCTTGATGGGTCGCCCAAATTTATTTTGTATTAGTCGTAAAAATTCTTTAAAATTTTCTAAAACATCACTCTTATGTTTTATGAAGAAGGCAATTCTGTACCCAGTACAAGCGTCCTTGAATAAAACGAAATATCTGAAGCCGGAGATTGAAGCTGTCGATATAGGTACGCATAAATCCGAAAATATGACTTCACCAGGATTGCAAGGTCTCTTCTCCGAGTCAACTTTCGCATAAAAAGGAAGCTTGTGTTGTTTGCCATAAGCACATGCTTCACAGAAAAAATCCTTGAACTCATTTTGTGCGATACCTTGTAAAGTTCCATTCGATACCAATATTTTTACATATTCAGCGTTTATATGTCCGAGTCTCTCGTGCCACAATTTCAAATTGCTATTTATTGTGACAGGATTGGCATCACAGGTCAGTGTATCTTTATATACTGCCGTTTTAAATAGTACTCGATATAAATTATTTGGTTGCTTGTGTGCATATGCCACCAACCTTCTATCCATGTCAAAAATATTAGCGTGCCATTTTTCTTTATTAATAATATAACCTTTCTCCGTTAGAACTCCTTCCGAAATTAAATTCTTCTTGAGATTTGGGATGTAAAGAACATCATTAATTTCCGAATCGTTCCATTGATTATTTAGCAATTTCTTAATATAGACTGTCCCTATGCCTTTGACACACAACTCAGTTTCATCTCCTAGACGTACAGTTTTTGTCGGGCAATCGTAGAGCTTATTAAAGAATTCCAATCTGCTTGACATATGAACAGAAGCTCCGCTATCTAAAAGCCAAATATCTTCATCGTCAGCTAGACAATTTAAAGCAACAGTTTCTGCCATAAACGCAGAATACGTCAAATTTGCTCCTGGATTCGATTTGAAGTTTCTTTTTCTTGAGTAACAGTCTTTGGCAATATGCCCTGGTTTTTGGCAGTAGTAGCAGATAGGAGCCTTTGGAAAGCTTTTTCTTTCACCATACGCATTTTTGGTGACCGTAGCCAAGACAGTAGCTTCAGTGGTGTTATCATTCGCGAGGTTTGCTTCTTCATATAGTAGCCTAGCGGTTAAATTAATGACATGTTGTTTGTCAACATCCATAGATAACCACGCTTGTCTCACATTTCTGTATTTAGGAGGAAGACTGCCGATTATTTTCGTAATAACGGCTGTATCACTTATGTTGTCACCTGCCTCTCGTATTTGCTTAGCCAGGGATTCTACTTTGGCAATATGTTGAGCAATACCGTCATTTTCTCCCATTCTGTATTGGTAAAATCTTTCGTGAAGTGTCATGTGAGTACTGGCCACAGCACTGTCGATGGTTCTCTGTATGAAATTAATGTGACAAGATACTTCAGATTGTCAATGCAATTCTGTTATTGTAAAAGACTAACAATAAATGTGTATTTTATGTCCGCCATGTCTTTCCATGTTAAATAACCCCAACAAATGGTAGCAGAGCGTTTGATACGATTATCTACAAATAAAAAGGTAAAAATATGGCATCGACGAGTTACCGAAATATCGAACCATTGACCAAGTCAAATTATGACACTTGGTGCCTACAAGCGCAAGCCGTCCAAATAAAAAACGATTATTGGGATATCGTAAGCGGAAATAAAAGTCTGTCATCAACTGGCGATGCGGCGGCAAAATCTGCGTTCGAAAAGGAAGACCTCAAGGCAAGAGCTGAAATTTTACTTTTGCTGTCACCTTCCGAACTCAAGCAAATAAAAACATGCACGTCGTCGAAATCTGTATGGGACAAACTTAAAGCTACATATCAAAGCACCGGGCCCGCACGTAAGGCAACCTTATTAAAACAGCTAGTTCTCAAACGTATGACAGCTGACGAAGACATCCGTGATCATCTAAATAACTTCATGGATGTGGTCGATAAACTCGCCGACATGGAAATAAAAATACCGCCAGAACTGCTCAGCATAATGCTCCTCTATAGTTTGCCAACGTCATTCGAAAATTTCCGAATAGCCATCGAGTCAAGAGACACACTGCCTAATCCTGACGACCTGAAAGTGAAGATTCTCGAAGAATACCAGGCCAGGAGCGGTAACGAAGCACCTGAAAGTAGTGAAGCATACCACTTCAAGAAAAATAAGACGAAGTTGTACTGCAAGAACTGCAAGAAGAAGGGCCACACTACCGAGGCATGTTGGGGCAAGAAGGATCGCTCAAATGAGAAACCTAACAGAAGCCAATCAAAAACTTTTAACGTCTGCCTGAGTACTGCAAGTTCAAGCACCGATAAAAACATGTGGTGTTTAGATAGCGGCTGCTCATCCCATATGTGCGGCGACAAGACGATGTTTTCGGCTCTGACCCCTGAAAATGGAACCCTAAAGTTGGCATCGAACAAATATACGAGCAAAATTGAAGGCAAAGGAAAAGTTACAGTCAGCCAAGAAAAAGTAGACTACAACTTCAAAGACACGTTGTTTGTTCCTGATGTGTCAGTCAATCTACTGTCAGTAGGCAAAATAGCTGACAGAGGACATAAAGTCATCTTCGAAAAAGATAAAGCCTACATCGTAGAAAAAAGCGGCGAGGTGTCACTGACAGCACAGAGAAGAGACGGTCTATACTACTTCGAATTTGAGAAGAAAGAAGTGTCAAACTACACCCGAAAAAGCAACGACTGCGACCTAATGGAATGGCATCGAAAACTTGGCCATATAAATGAAAGGGATCTAAAGAAGATGGCCCAAGACAACCTAATGTATGGATTGCGACCGACTGATGAAAAATTAGAAGCGTGCGAAACCTGCATAAAAGGCAAGCTGTCAAGATTACCATTTACGCGACACGATGGCCTCTACACAACGGAAAAGCTGGAAATTATCCATAGCGACGTATGTGGGCCTTTCGAGTGCGAAACGTTAGCGGGATCGAGATATTACGTCACATTCATAGACGATTTCACTCGATACTGCCACGTCTACTTCATAAAGAAGAAAAGTGACGTATTCAACACTTTTAAGCAATATAAAAGCGAAGTCGAGACGTTCCACAACAAAAAGATAAAACACCTGCAGACAGACAACGGCACTGAATATCGCAACAAGGAATTTGACGATTTCCTCAAACTACACGGAATCCAAAGAAGATTGACCACTGTGTATACCCCGCAACAAAATGGAATAAGCGAGAGGAAGAACAGATCTTTGTTGGACAAAGCCAGATGCCTGTTGATCGAAGCAAACGCACCCAAAAAGTTGTGGGCAGAAGCGGTACATACGGCCAACTACCTTATTAACCGTAGCCCTTCGAAAGCGTTAAACGGCGAGATACCATTCACGAAATGGATTGACCGAACACCATCTGGCAATCATCTTCACGTTTTCGGCAGGAAGACCTTTGTCCTGAAAAAGAACAGACGAGGAAAGCTGACTCAACACGCTAAAGAGGGCGTATTCATGGGATACTCGTTGACTACAAAAGGATACAGAGTATACATACCTGAAGATGATGACATGGTGATAAGCAGGGACATCAAGGTTATAGATCAGATGTTCTTCAAAGAAAAAGACACGGATTATGAAAACCTTGTATACAAAGAGGAACGCCATCACTTGAACACACCTGAAAAAGAAAAAGAAAATAAAAAGAAAAGAAAAAAGAACAAAATTAGACAGGAAATAGAAATCGAAATTACAGAGAGGAAAAATGACACAATGAATAACGAAATTCAAAATCCGGAAAACTTATCTCTAGATCCTGATGACTTGGACGAAAACGAATCCTTTGATGACGCATCGGAGATAGTAGAGATTCCTGAGAATGGGAGGCCGCAAAATGAGAGGCGCCCACCTGCATGGACTAGAGATTATGTACTGGATGAGACTGAAGAAAGCCAAGAAAGTCATTTACTCAATGAAATAACTTACCCGTCTGATGAAAATGAGAACGACGAGTACTGGCATGATGCCATAAAAGCTGAAATAAGAGCACATGTCAAGAACGGAACCTGGAAAGTCGAAAAGAAAGGCAAAGATGTGAAAGTCGTTGACTACAAAATGGTTCTAAGAAATAAAGTTGGACCAGATGACAGCGTCACAAGAAAAGCCAGACTTGTAGCACGAGGCTTTACACAGCGACCAGGTATCGATTACAATGACACTTACGCACCCGTCGCGAAACTAAGTTCGATCAGATCTGTCATCGGAGTAGCTGTCGAGGAAGAGTTAAATCTGAACCAAATGGACGTCACAACCGCGTACCTAAATGGTGAGCTGGAAGAAAAGATAGTGATGAAATACCCTGACTACTTAGAAGAATACCTGACAGAAATTATGGTCGAAGAAAGTACAAAAGAAGACTTAACTATATACAACAAAGCAGTTGACATGCTGAGAGACATAAAAAACAACCCAAAAGAGAAGGTATGCTGTCTCAGCGCTTTACGGACTCAAGCAGGCAGGGAGGCAGTGGTACAAAAAGCTCGACACAGAACTAAAACACATCGGTTTCAGAGCATCAGAAGCTGACCCATGTGTATACCTACTAGAGAAAAGAGGAGTTAAAATAATAATAGTAATCTATGTCGACGACTTATTGATTGCCTACTCGTGTCCTAGAAAACTTAAAGAAGTCAAAGACCTGCTAAATTCAAAATTCGAACTAAAAGATTTGGGAAGACCGAAACGGCTCATTGGTATAGATATGATATATAACAAAGAAGGAATTAAAATATGCCAACAGAAATTCATTGAAGACACTTTAAAGAAATTTAAAATGGAAGAATGCAAAACTACATCAACGCCAATGGAGCCAGGCCTCAAACTTGAAAGATGTGGAAAAGATGAAAGTCAACATCTTAATCTTCCTTACAAAAATTTAATAGGTACGCTGATGTATCTGGCAGTGGCAACTCGCCCTGACATCATGTTTGCTATAAGCTACCTATCACAGTTTAATGACTGTCATAAGGAAGAGCACTTTAAGTGCGCGAAAAGGGTACTTCGATACCTCAAAGCGACTAAAAACGTCGGATTGACATTCACGAAGACCGGCCAAGACATGCATGGCATGGCTGATGCGGACTGGGGCTCTTGCAAGCTCGATCGGAAGTCATTTTCAGGCTACTGTTTTAAATATGCTGGTACGGCCATAAGCTGGATGTCGAAGAAACAAAAGAGCGTCGCCCTTTCGACAGCAGAGGCGGAATACGTCGCCTTAACCGAAGCTGCGAAGGAAGCGATACACTTAAAAAGTCTATTCAAAGACTTGGGAGCTGACTACGAACGAGTTGTTGTCGCAACCGACAATCAAGCAGCCCTCAAGTTAAGTCAAAATTCAATGGTGACGTCGAAGTCAAAACACATTGATTTAAAAATGCACTTCATTAGGGACTGTATCCAATAAGGAGCAATAGACGTCAAGTATCTGCGAACCGAAGACATGGAGGCAGACCTGCTAACCAAAGCTTTAGCTGGTCCGCGTTTGATGAAGTTGCGGAGCAGCCTTGGACTGTCCTGATCACTACGATAGTGCCGTGAAGAGGAGTGTGAGTACTGGCCACAGCACTGTCGATGGTTCTCTGTATGAAATTAATGTGACAAGATACTTCAGATTGTCAATGCAATTCTGTTATTGTAAAAGACTAACAATAAATGTGTATTTTATGTCCGCCATGTCTTTCCATGTTAAATAACCCCAACATGTCATTTTATTAAACTCTGATTTTTGAGCATAA
The DNA here is from genome assembly GCA_949825045.1 of Argyresthia goedartella. Lineage (NCBI taxonomy): Eukaryota > Metazoa > Arthropoda > Insecta > Lepidoptera > Argyresthiidae > Argyresthia > Argyresthia goedartella. Next base: position 6,667,770 of record OX463832.1, on the reverse strand, counting down.
ATTGAGTCTAACTTTTCAATCATTTGCTTCGAAGTTGTACAATTCTCTATCAGCACCATTTGCTCATACGTCAATGAGGACGTGACTATAAACATTACAGCGGCATCTTCCCGTTCTCGCTTATCCGCTGCCGCTGCTGCTGAGGTCACTCCGGCATCTCCAGCACTCGCACCTGCGCTCGCGTTCACGTTCACACTTCCTTCATCTTCTATATACCTTCCCAAGCCTTTTGCTTTCAACGCGCACTTTAATTGAAATTTCCACTGAAGATAATTTACTCCACTAAACTTTTGCAACATACCACATATTTCTTTTTCCATTGTGCTGGGCCCATAACCGATATAATATAAACACGTTATTTTCCTTGTATAGTTATTTTAATGTGAATAGACAGTCTTGTCATAACAACGAGAACATAATCAACGTAACAGGTTACTAATAAAAAGGTTGGTTATTCAAACCAAATCCTATCTATTTCTAACAAAAGCATTATTAAATATCTTCTTTCGAAGATCATCTGAAGGGGGTTTCTTGTTAAGGCCGACGGGCCATATACATTTCATATTTGGCTTAGAGCAATTAAATGTTCTCAATTCTTTTTCTTCTAGATTTCTTCTATAGTGTTAATTATAAAGTTGTAAATTGTTTTAAATTTTCATGATTACTTAATAATTTCTGTAGAGAGCGCGGGATTTCTTCATTTTCCATTATTTTATCAATAATCATAGAACATATGTTCTAACGTTTGATCTTCTTCGGGATCACAAAAGTCACAAGCAGCTGATGGAATTATATTAAATATTTGCAGGTGAGCATTAAATTTACAATGTCCAAGCCGAAGTCGGCAAATTGTTGTGTAAAATTTGCTATTGTAGTATGAAATTATTTTTGTAAACTGGGCTGAGAAATTTTTGAATTTCTCAATCACCTCCCTCTTTCCTACCTCAATCTTTTGGGAAGTAGAGTAGTGAGCGCCCACGTAGACGCGTCTGTGGCATTCTTTTTCACCAAGATACCGTGCCCGCTCACACAGCTGCTAGAACCATCGACTATTTGTCAACTACGGGGGCACAATGTCACCCTATCCTCCGTACAGCCAGATTTGCTCCGTGCGATTTTGTTTATTTCCCACAGTAAAAAAAAATGCTTCGGGGACGAAAATTTAACACCGCAAACGACGCCGTCGAAGAATTTCGTCGCTCGTATTTAGTATATTGTAAAACAATTTGAAATTCCTTATAGATACTTAAAAAAATAACAGTTTAAAACTAAATTAAATTACAATTTAAATTTATAAGTAAAAACTAAAACTACACACACACACACACACACAACACACTACATACAAGCATAACACTCCACACTTTCTCCAACACACGTAGGTACACTCAACACACAGCTCTAATATTTACATAAAGTTTAGTAAGAAATAAATAGCAAAATACATAATTACTTTAAAGATACCTAAATGATACTACTTCCTTGGGTAGGTATGTATTATTAAGCGAGCTAAGTTATTGAAGTACTAACCCAATGCCTAAGTAAAGTTAAATACAATAACAAACCAAATTAATATGAGTAGTGCCTAACCTCCTCGACACAGGGAATCCTAGTAAGGATGTTAGGAACTCAACCTAACCAAGCCCTAGCCAACAGGTATTTAAATATTCTTATGTTCAAGTTGTCACTAGGTTAAGATTGTGTAAACTTTTGGAGACAAATAATAGTAGTTTATGTGACTGCTACATAGTGGAGGGCATTAAAACTCGAGCGTGGGTCTATGAAACGACATTGTGGCATCGAAATTGATCTGCAGTTGTTTAGCTTGTTTAGTAGTCCGAACTTCACAGATAAACTAGGGGCGGCACGTAGGCGGGCGTCGGCGTTCATAATTTGACAATTTTGTTCACTCAAATGACAAAATTTGGTACATAATGGTCATAATTTATCAATATTCAGATAAGAAATGAGTTTTTACCAAGAACTTTATCATTGTGCTGGAGGCCTACTATGACCTCTTAAATCTATTCAGTTTAAGGCCTTAAACTGAACTGCATTGCTAATTCGTACCATGACCTCTAAAAAGCAAGGCAGTTTAAGCCCTTAATACGTCCAGCGTTTTCATGCAGTTCACCTTTTTTTCCTCCTAAAATCGTACCATGACGTGCCATTTGACAAGCGCTCGGCGATTACTGAAACGCTCAACTGTCAAAATAAGCAATGTTTAAAAAGTTGCTCTGAGATTAACTTTATGTGAATTGTTGTCTTGTTGTTGATAGTTTAGTAGACTCTTTGTGATTGTTCAAGTGCTTTTGAGTTATTTTCTTTATAATAATGGCAAGTGAGTGAACAGGTATTGTTTGAATTTTTTGAAACGTACAATAACTTGAATGACAATTTAAAAAGAAATCGCCACCGCCTTACAAGGGAAATGTATGATCCCTTTCATTTAACTGACGACAAATTCGTCGAACTATCGGCTTACTCCCGACTTGGCTCAAGGAACTGGCGACGAGTGGTAAACCACAGCCAAGTAAATCGTCGGATTCCACCATAGAAACAAAAGTAAGAGTTTATGGAAATACATTAGTTTTATTGTCAAGAGACTTAATGAGGTAATTTCTAGTCAAGAGATCTAGACAGTGTACATCTAAATACCTACTCTTTTCTGTTGCAGGGTTTTACAGCTTTATCATTTTATGACTATGGAACATATCAAATGCCAACAGGTAAGATCCGTGGCTTTATTGCGTTACAAACCATATCCGCAGTACTGGGCATAGGTCACTGCAGCAATGAACTCAATAGAAATGGGAAATACCTATAAAGAATGCACACAAACTGTAGAAGAATGTTTTTCCTATGAATAGAATAAGGTGAATTTTTTATTGATACCATAGCTTTAATTATGTAGCTGTCAGACACCGGTTCTAAACAGTCGCTAACTTGAAAAGGTTATTTATAATTAACACTTTTTTAATTTCAGGTGTAATGAAAAATTTGGAGTGATGTTATTGGCTGCATTGATGGGACACAGGTAGCTATTGTAAGCCCAAAAGGAGAGGAGAGGTATATCTGTCGGAAGGGCTATAATTATCTAAATGTTCAATTGATAAGATTAATTGAAGTGTGTTATGACTCTGCCTACCATGCGAGAGGTCCCGGGTTCTTTCCCCGGCTGGGGATAAATTAATAAAAAATTGGAAAAAGATCTTGAATGTTTATGTGTGTGTAATGTCGCTGTTACTGGTTCCCACATCATAACAGTGTGGGGCCAAGCAATGTAAGTGCCTGTACATAAATGTTAATGTTTATTTAGTTGTATGTTGATGCCAGTTATGGTGGATCCACACATGACTCATTTAGATGATCAGTCCATCCTTCTTCCCAACTTCAAGACTATTTCAAAGGCCTCAGTAATAACTGTGGTAATAATAAAGGCTTTTAGGTAAGCTGTTCTAAATGTATTTCTAAGAATTGATTATTTTGTTGGGATACCTGCCTACAGTACACCGACTTTACAAATAAGTATGCTACTTATTTCTGAATTATTATAATAATAGTTTATAAAGTTAAAAAATGCCATTTCTTACAATCATACAAACCTAATAAGAATGCCCCTACCTCCCGCACTATTACTAGCAGTAGGTTGCGAGATGCAGACAAGTAGCATTCTTATTTGTGTTGTCAAGTAACACTAAGAACTAGAGTATGTATAACTGTAAGGCCGTGGATGCGGGAGGCTCTGGACCGGAGTAGAGGGAGTGGCAAAGAATATGTGCCGATTGATGATGATATTTAGCTAACTTAACATAGCAACAAAATTAATAATAAAACATTCACTATTCACATAAATATTTTATCTATTTAATAAAGTAAGTTTTAAAGAGGAGGTCTGTGGCGCACTCAGTCAGAAAGCCAGCAGTGAGCTGTTATAGGCTGCTATGATGATTAATAAAGTATAATAGTTTTAATTACAATTGTCAAACAGGCCGCGGGTCTGTCCTCTGACTGACATGCGATTCCCTGTAGCCATTAAAGTTCTATTAACACTTTGGTCCACCTTCCGTCATCTCTCCTCGCCTTTTGTCCTGCCCATCCCCACTTCAATCTCGTGATTCGCTTGGCGAAAATCAAGCGTTATTATGTACGATACTGACCTTCATCTCAGTAAGGATGTTCATGTAGTACTGCTTCAGTGTGTCATCATTGAGCATATGTGCAGTGCGTGTTGCACATAGACAAGCCGTGCACAGTTGATGCACATGTTGAGAGTCCACTTCCACAAACTCAAAGTCCTTCACTTCCGTTTTTATCTCTTTCATTCTGATCTGATCTGATCTCTGAATGTAAACGTAAGATACGACGGTAATTGATGGTTCTTATAAACAGCGCAAGTTTTTCTGTTCTGTTGCCAGCTCCGGATCCTGTCCTGCCTGCCCTCAGATGCATAGATAAAAATGTCTCAGATGATCGAAACTTCATGGAATAGTGATTTTAATCTCTTGATAGATATCAGCCCAAAGCCAAATAAATGGTGACAATAGGCAATCTGTTTACGAAGTCAAGTTCTGTATTACAATTTACAATGTTAGGTTGCGGCATTTTTTCACCTGGCAGCACTGACGCCATCCACCTTTGAAATGATAAAGAAATTTATCTACACACAATATCATAAACCCTCTTTACTGTGTCCAAAACCTGCAAGTTACGACCAGCTACCATGACCTTATAAGAAACTGCTCTTAATCCAGGCAGTTCAGTTAAAGTACTTAAACTGAACGAATTAATTTCGTACCATGACCTCATAAAAGGTGAACCACTTCTGAGCTGCTTATTTGATAAGGTGAATAGTTTATTGTCTCTGGCTAGTTAACTTACATCCATGTAAGAACGAGAAGGGAATATATAGGATTCCATAAGAAAGAACTACTCATCGCATTGTCTGGAGGACCGTTCCTAACCAACGTTTATTGTTTATACGGTATTTACCGGTTTTTTTTATTATAAGGATATCTTATATTATAATTTGTTTTATTATTTACGAATGGTACTTTGAAAAAATTAAAGCTTAAAAGTAATACGCGCATATTACTATTTAATGCAATTTGTGATAAAACTTAGTAACTTACGCGTTGTTTTTTATTGATCGTTCAAATTATATTGAGCATTTTGAACGCAACTCATAACTGTCAAGTGGTGCATGTGTTTGTTTACAATATTTAACGATTTATTTTGGGATGTACTTTTGTGTGTTGATTTAATTACATATTATTAAGTAATATACATTCTTTCTCGTTCGCTACGCTACAAACAACAAGGCATATTCATTTAACAAACATAGCATTGGCCTCGCTGGATGGCGGGTCGAAACTGTAAAATAATATTTTACATATAATTTCTAATTAAAATCTGACTCCGTGTAATTTTAAAATATTTCGTATGCTTAACATATAATTATTGATACTCCTTTTTATGTCAGCTTTTCATACATTACATAGGTGTATTAAATTTATATTTGCTTGCAGTAATTTGGTTGAATTGCCTATACGACGACGCCCCCATCGTGTATCATACGACTCTGTGCATACGATGATACGACCAATTGGGGCTCTGTGTTTTTTTAAATTCACACAGAGACATAGTCTTGGGCTATAATAAGTCCACTCAGCCATCTGTACCCTAAGAATGTGGCAGAGAGTTGCCACGCAATGTAACTAGATGGGTGAAGGTGCATTCAAAGATAGGAAAGGATGGTCATCAGTTATTTATCTAACTAATAGTATAGACTCGAATGTTTGTGGTTGAGAGGATGGATGTTTGTTACTCTTCTGCGTGTACTGCCTGATAGAATCAATTGAAATAGGCTATCTTCTCTGATGGGCGCATATCCGAAGCACTGGCACAGTTTATGGAGTCTCCTTTGTCTGTGCGAGATTCAGTATGTACTCATTAGTTTTGTTGATCATATTTGATTTATTTTATCTAGTGTTTCACTTGTACAAAAGTGCATTATTGTTAACTACTTACTTTATTTGAGTTTGGAGTTTAAAATCAAAATAATTACATACACAAGTATACTCAATAGTTAAGTCAAAGTTAGATTTTTTATTCAAAATTACATGTATGATGATGTCTTTAAAAAGTGACAAAAAAAAACAGTGCTACAGTATAATATTATAGTATCTGTGGTGCTTCTAAATGATGACTGTCTAAATATGTATGTATAGATATTTACATACATGCATATTTATCTTATTACATTAAATCTTTACAAAACAAAAACATTGTAACTTAAAAAACAACAAAAACTAAACAACACAAAAAACACAATTTTTACATAAAACTTAAATGAAGACTTTTTGATGCTTGCAATAACTGTGTAATTACATTTCTAGTTTTGACATGGCAATTAGTGTAGTAGGCTTCAGATGAGCCTTCTGTTGCATCCAATAAAGCAGTCATCATAGTTTTCCTCAAAGGATAACCAGAGTCACCTGCAAGTAAAAATATTATATTAGACACAATTGTAATTAAAACTATTATACTTTATTAATCATCATAGCAGCCTATAACAGCTCACTGCTGGCTTTCTGACTGAGTGCGCCACAGACCTCCTCTTTAAAACTTACTTTATTAAATAGATAAAATATTTATGTGAATAGTGAATGTTTTATTATTAATTTTGTTGCTATGTTAAGTTAGCTAAATATCATCATCAATCGGCACATATTCTTTGCCACTCCCTCTACTCCGGTCCAGAGCCTCCCGCATCCACGGCCTTACAGTTATACATACTCTAGTTCTTAGTGTTACTTGACAACACAAATAAGAATGCTACTTGTCTGCATCTCGCAACCTACTGCTAGTAATAGTGCGGGAGGTAGGGGCATCCTAGGAGGTAATAATAAAGGCTTTTAGGTAAGCTGTTCTAAATGTATTTCTAAGAATTGATTATTTTGTTGGGATACCTGCCTACAGTACACCGACTTTACAAATAAGTATGCTACTTATTTCTGAATTATTATAATAATAGTTTATAAAGTTAAAAAATGCCATTTCTTACAATCATACAAACCTAATAAGAATGCCCCTACCTCCCGCACTATTACTAGCAGTAGGTTGCGAGATGCAGACAAGTAGCATTCTTATTTGTGTTGTCAAGTAACACTAAGAACTAGAGTATGTATAACTGTAAGGCCGTGGATGCGGGAGGCTCTGGACCGGAGTAGAGGGAGTGGCAAAGAATATGTGCCGATTGATGATGATATTTAGCTAACTTAACATAGCAACAAAATTAATAATAAAACATTCACTATTCACATAAATATTTTATCTATTTAATAAAGTAAGTTTTAAAGAGGAGGTCTGTGGCGCACTCAGTCAGAAAGCCAGCAGTGAGCTGTTATAGGCTGCTATGATGATTAATAAAGTATAATAGTTTTAATTACAATTGTGTCTAATATAATATTTTTACTTGCAGGTGACTCTGGTTATCCTTTGAGGAAAACTATGATGACTGCTTTATTGGATGCAACAGAAGGCTCATCTGAAGCCTACTACACTAATTGCCATGTCAAAACTAGAAATGTAATTACACAGTTATTGCAAGCATCAAAAAGTCTTCATTTAAGTTTTATGTAAAAATTGTGTTTTTTGTGTTGTTTAGTTTTTGTTGTTTTTTAAGTTACAATGTTTTTGTTTTGTAAAGATTTAATGTAATAAGATAAATATGCATGTATGTAAATATCTATACATACATATTTAGACAGTCATCATTTAGAAGCACCACAGATACTATAATATTATACTGTAGCACTGTTTTTTTTTGTCACTTTTTAAAGACATCATCATACATGTAATTTTGAATAAAAAATCTAACTTTGACTTAACTATTGAGTATACTTGTGTATGTAATTATTTTGATTTTAAACTCCAAACTCAAATAAAGTAAGTAGTTAACAATAATGCACTTTTGTACAAGTGAAACACTAGATAAAATAAATCAAATATGATCAACAAAACTAATGAGTACATACTGAATCTCGCACAGACAAAGGAGACTCCATAAACTGTGCCAGTGCTTCGGATATGCGCCCATCAGAGAAGATAGCCTATTTCAATTGATTCTATCAGGCAGTACACGCAGAAGAGTAACAAACATCCATCCTCTCAACCACAAACATTCGAGTCTATACTATTAGTTAGATAAATAACTGATGACCATCCTTTCCTATCTTTGAATGCACCTTCACCCATCTAGTTACATTGCGTGGCAACTCTCTGCCACATTCTTAGGGTACAGATGGCTGAGTGGACTTATTATAGCCCAAGACTATGTCTCTGTGTGAATTTAAAAAAACACAGAGCCCCAATTGGTCGTATCATCGTATGCACAGAGTCGTATGATACACGATGGGGGCGTCGTCGTATAGGCAATTCAACCAAATTACTGCAAGCAAATATAAATTTAATACACCTATGTAATGTATGAAAAGCTGACATAAAAAGGAGTATCAATAATTATATGTTAAGCATACGAAATATTTTAAAATTACACGGAGTCAGATTTTAATTAGAAATTATATGTAAAATATTATTTTACAGTTTCGACCCGCCATCCAGCGAGGCCAATGCTATGTTTGTTAAATGAATATGCCTTGTTGTTTGTAGCGTAGCGAACGAGAAAGAATGTATATTACTTAATAATATGTAATTAAATCAACACACAAAAGTACATCCCAAAATAAATCGTTAAATATTGTAAACAAACACATGCACCACTTGACAGTTATGAGTTGCGTTCAAAATGCTCAATATAATTTGAACGATCAATAAAAAACAACGCGTAAGTTACTAAGTTTTATCACAAATTGCATTAAATAGTAATATGCGCGTATTACTTTTAAGCTTTAATTTTTTCAAAGTACCATTCGTAAATAATAAAACAAATTATAATATAAGATATCCTTATAATAAAAAAAACCGGTAAATACCGTATAAACAATAAACGTTGGTTAGGAACGGTCCTCCAGACAATGCGATGAGTAGTTCTTTCTTATGGAATCCTATATATTCCCTTCTCGTTCTTACATGGATGTAAGTTAACTAGCCAGAGACAATAAACTATTCACCTTATCAAATAAGCAGCTCAGAAGTGGTTCACCTTTTATGAGGTCATGGTACGAAATTAATTCGTTCAGTTTAAGTACTTTAACTGAACTGCCTGGATTAAGAGCAGTTTCTTATAAGGTCATGGTAGCTGGTCGTAACTTGCAGGTTTTGGACACAGTAAAGAGGGTTTATGATATTGTGTGTAGATAAATTTCTTTATCATTTCAAAGGTGGATGGCGTCAGTGCTGCCAGGTGAAAAAATGCCGCAACCTAACATTGTAAATTGTAATACAGAACTTGACTTCGTAAACAGATTGCCTATTGTCACCATTTATTTGGCTTTGGGCTGATATCTATCAAGAGATTAAAATCACTATTCCATGAAGTTTCGATCATCTGAGACATTTTTATCTATGCATCTGAGGGCAGGCAGGACAGGATCCGGAGCTGGCAACAGAACAGAAAAACTTGCGCTGTTTATAAGAACCATCAATTACCGTCGTATCATATGTTTACATTCAGAGATCAGATCAGATCAGAATGAAAGAGATAAAAACGGAAGTGAAGGACTTTGAGTTTGTGGAAGTGGACTCTCAACATGTGCATCAACTGTGCACGGCTTGTCTATGTGCAACACGCACTGCACATATGCTCAATGATGACACACTGAAGCAGTACTACATGAACATCCTTACTGAGATGAAGGTCAGTATCGTACATAATAACGCTTGATTTTCGCCAAGCGAATCACGAGATTGAAGTGGGGATGGGCAGGACAAAAGGCGAGGAGAGATGACGGAAGGTGGACCAAAGTGTTAATAGAACTTTAATGGCTACAGGGAATCGCATGTCAGTCAGAGGACAGACCCGCGGCCTGTTTGACAGGTGACATCATCGCCATAGCTGGCAGGTAGTGGTAGGCAGAGGACGGGAGTATTCGGGGTGGTATAGAGGAGTGGGTAAACCCAGCCATGATTGAATGTGGGCTGATCAAGTGAATCTTGATTGATGATTGAGTGAATGATTGATGCTGGCCGTAATTGGTGTCATACATCCAACACATCCAAAGTATGTATGTTATGTTGTTTCAGCCTGAGAGAGGTGAACCTGTTTTAGAGGCTCCGAGACTCTGCTGGGAGTGTGTGGCTCACTTGAAGAAATCAGTGCATTTCAGAGAACAAGTGCAGAACTCGTTCAGACTGCTGCAGCCAATGCTAATCAAGTGTGACAAAGAGGTACTTTTATTAAACTCGTCAACAAAAAAGTCACATAAATGGCTTCCAAAAGACTTATAGATTGCATTAACCATATATTATACAATGCTACTAGCTCTGTTGCTGAGAGAGAGAAGGTCTTCTTCTTCTTCAGGGGGTTCATGATGAGGTGGGACACCTGCTGAACCATAGGCGGGTGATTGGTCCTCTATTGTGACTACTTCACTCATTCAGGAGGTTAAAGTGCCTCCACCTGGCACTCTTGAGTGGTGCCTTCCCGATGCTTGTCCCCTGCACTTTTAATTCAGACATCCTAACACCTGCACTAGTTGGAGTAGGATGCCTGGATGTTCGAAGAGCTCTGAGGAGTTCTGATATGAAGAAAAAACCCCATTAAATCCATCCACGCATTTGGGTGCAAGGGACAGACACTTTTAACCTATAACACCCCTCTTCTTGCGTTGTCTTCTGTCTGCCCATCTGTCCGTCTGTCTGTCTGTTTGTTTATCAGCAGACTGTATCTCATGAATGTTATAGGTAGGGAGGTGAAAAATTCACAGAATTTATATTTCTGTCGCCACTACAGCATCAATCAGGTCCCCATACAAGAGACATGTTTTAATTAAGGTGCCCCTGCCAATTAGCTAATCATCATCATTCAAATATCATCACAGATTTCACTTTACCCACCATTGTCATGTGTGGCGTATATAAAATTATCTTTATTTTTAGCCCCTAACCCCTTAAAAACCGAGGGTAGTTGGTGAGGGTCGCGATTTTGAACATTATGCCATGGTAATAAAATTTAAAACCTAGCCTAGCCGGTGGTATTCAAGAGGTTAACTAAAAAATATGATTAAATCATTTGTGTCACAATTGTTATAAACACATTTCTCATTTAGCTTATTTAAATTTGTTTTGACACAACATTACATTTAACTGTTTGATATATGACATAGTCTCATAGCATAAAGTATTTAATTTTGATTTATATTATAATATGTTGTGTTTATTTATTTAAGTTGCGTGTATTTAATATTAATATTTATTATTAGAACTGTAACATGTCCTGGCAACACTACAAAATGTCTCTCATTTCGGAGTAAATCTTGGCGTAGGCCTCCTCTGATGCTTTCCACTGTTTTCTATCACGAGCTACCCTTCTCCAGTTTGTTCCAGTTGTCAGCTTAAGGTCATCATCCCATCTCATTAGTTGTTTACCACAACTTCTTTTGCCATCTCTGGGGTACCGCTCGGTCACTTCCGTAATTTCGTAATTTCTTTATTGTACTAAACAAAACAGACATACTACTTCCTTACTACACTTTCCTCAATGGTCGTGTATCATATGGCCTGTCCATCTCCACTTTTGTTGGTCTATTCATATTTATATTGTATGTTCACTTATTTTATTCACATCACTATGCTGTGCTTTGTTGGTGATTGAGTTCTTCGTGATTTTGTCATCTAAGGGCTTATCTTTGCTGTCATCTTTGTGTAAATATTGGATTTTTTCTACGTCTTGCTGTTATAACAGTGTCGGAAAATTTGAAGGTTTTGTGTGTCTCGATAACTTTCTTAGATATCTATAGATCAGCTTTTAGCCTTTCGTTTTGGAAACTCGTTTTCTGCTTAGCAGGTGATTTCTGGGTTTCTAAAGCTCTTGGTTCGCTATTCAGCTGTTATGGAAGTAAGAGTTCGGTAAGCTCTTGTTTGATTCATCAAACAAAGATAATTTTGATTCATCGCTTCAAGAATTGGAGCTGTATCGGCTAGAGGTTATATTATCCTGCTTATTCATTTTAGTATTCCAAAAAAGAATTCTCATATGTAGAATTTCTGAACGCTGCCGTTTCCGACGACTTCTCAAGAGATAAAATTCACCCGATTACCTTTGTCGCTTCAGTTGTTATTGTATTCTTTGGACGATCGTCGGATGGAGGTGTGGGTGCCGTCCTTATTGTTGTAGGTCGCCACACGTTACCGCAAGCGAAATGACCCTTGGTCAGCTGTTCCACGATCGTAACGAATGATTAACGGTGTTGTACAAATACCAATCACTGTTTAAAGCTAATCTGCTACAGTTTTTAGGATAATTTTATGCATGTCATGTCAAGTCAACATTTCTTTATTACTGTAGATAATTACTGTTTATATCCACGTATTTTATAGCAAACGTAATCGTTTGCCACTTCTCTACATTTGACTACTGTGGGAGAAGAAGGCGAAGGAACACAGATTAATTTTTAAATGTTTTTAAAATTTATGGTTTTCACTAATACTAATAAAAGTATTAATAGTTAATAATTAATTAACAAAAGTGGCTAATGCCACTCCCAAATTTTCGAAATTTATTATCATTTGTTAGATTGAGGTAAAATAAATCTTAATGGTTTAATAACATACTTATTTATTATGATAAATATCAATATTTAGTCCACCCTTAGCTTTAATAACAGCAACTATCCTCTAAGGTAAATTCTGTGTTAAAGTACACTCTTCCTTGGACAAGTCGTTCCACTCTTGCTTTAAAGGAAGTTTTAGGGATTCCTTTGATGTTATATCGTGCCCCCGAATCTTACGCTTCAGAATCCCCCACAAATGCTCAATCGGATTTAGGTCTGGAGTTTGCGCCGGCCAGTCCAGGAGATCCACTTTGTTTTGCTGGGACCATCTCTTAGTCATGGCTGAGGTGTGGCAAGGAGCGTTGTCCTGCTGGAACCTGACCACATCAATATTGGTGTCTCTGAATATTTTCGAATACGATGAATACAAAGGCATTTCAAGGACGTCGATGTACTTTTTTGAGTCCATTCGACCTTTTCAAACGTACATTTCCTCAACCCTATCAGCTGCCATGCATCCCCAGATCACGATCATGAACATTATGACCATAATATGTAAATTTTCTACAAATTATGACATTCAAATTTCGAACGCCGACGCCCGCCTGCGTGCCGCCCCTACTTTGTCTGTGAAGTTGGTACTACAGAACAAGCTAAACAACTCAATGCCACAATGCCGGTCAAACATGCGTTTCCTGAACACATCAAAGAGAGCTTATGATCTGTGTGTAGATAAACTAGTGTATGTAACTGTACATAATTAGGCATTATGTATCAGTCACATAAACTACTATTTTTGCACTAATCTTTGTGTATATTTTAGTATTATTCTTATGTTTAGTATATTCTTTATCTACACACGTATCATAGACCCTCTTTACTGCGCTTAAAAATCGCACGTTACGACCAGCATAATGATAAACTTCTTGGTAAAAACTCATTTCTTATCTGAATATTGATAAATCATGACCATAATGTACCGAAATTTGTCATATTATGACATTCAAATTTCGAACGTTGACGCCCGCCTGCGTGCCGCCCCTAGTTTGTCTGTGAAGTCTGTACTACTGCAGAGCAATGATTAATGCCACAATGCCGGTCGAACATGCGGTACCCGATCACATCAAAGAGAGCTAATGATATGTGTGTAGATAAACTAGTGTATGTAACTGTAAATAATTAGGCATTATGTAGCAGTCACATAAACTACTATTATTATCTCTTAGGATTATAACATTCGGTTCTATATCTTGAATTACAGTATACGGACCTTTACACATGTCTGAAAATTTATCGCCTATTTGTTGTGACTTCTACATAATGCCTAATTATGTACAGTTACAAACACTAGTTTATTTGCACACATATCATTAGCTCTCTTTGATGTGATCGGGAACCGCATGTTCGACCGGCATTGTGGCTCTGCAGTTGTTAAGCTTGTTCTGTAGTACCAACTTCACAGACAAACAAGCAGGCGGGCGTCGGCGTTCGAAATTTGAATGTCATAATATGTAGAAAAATTACACATTATAGTCATAATGTGTAATTTTTCAGATAAGAAATGAGTTTTTACCAAGTAGTTTAACATTATGCTAATCGTAACGTGCGGTTTTTGTACGCAATAAAGAGGGTTTATGATACGTGTGTAGATAAAATATTTTACACGCCACTCATAAACTCCGTGCCTCTATCTGTTATTATTTCCCTAGCTATTCTGAGTTTAAGCACAATTTTTTCCACTAATTCGTACTTCATTCCTAAGTCATCCACTGGTAACGGACTCATTATATCTAAGCTAATTCTCTCGAAAGACGTTCATCATCATAGGTTCCTTAAAGTACCTATCATGTATCTTACAATGCTTACATCGCTTTATGATGAGTACATCGTTAGTGATACTTGGCTAGAAGTAGTAACGCTTGATGTTATTGAGCATGCGATTTATCCCTGCATGCATATCCGCTCGTTGCTAGTATATGAAAATCGTTTAGAATTACTGTCTTTTCATCCTTTTCCGTTATTTTCATCAGACATTTCATAATAATTATCTGCGGTTCTTCTAGATGCAATAGATGTATATTGTGTCTTCACAATTATTTTAATTAAAGACTCGTTCGTTATCATTATTTTTTATAATTAGTAACTCTTATTAATATTTATCTATATAAGTACGTGTATCGTTGTCTAGTAGCCAAGATACAGGGAATCCTAGTTTGGGGCTAGATTAATGAGTGTAAATAGTGTCCAAGATATTATTATTATTACTATATTTTCTTTTCTCCCTAATTCTTCCAAATCCCTCGTTAACACCGTCGCGGTCGGTAACGATTGGGTATTTAGATAAACTGTTGATATATTTGGTACATAAATAAAAGTTTTTCCCACTGAATATTTATTCTCTACATTAGTCAACTCAATGGATATTTCTGTGTCATTGCCAATGACTAACTCTACAACCTTACTCGGTCGCCTGAGAACTTCGACAGCCACGCGCCCTGTCAAAGTCAAAGTCAAAGTACTTTATTACTGTAGATATTTACATATACTTAGCAAACGTCATTTTTTGCCTCTTCTCTACATTGGACCACTGTGGGAGAAGGGCGTAGAAACTCCCACAGATTGATTTTTAGATCTCTTTTAAAAATAGGTTGTGCTTAACTAATACAAATATGAAAAATTTAATTTTTATGATTAATAAGCAGGAATAAATAATTACAAAACTATTAACAGCAAGGTCTGTGTTGAGCCAGATTAACCCCATACAGTCCTGTCATTTAAGTAATCTTGAACATTGTAATATCCCTTTTTCGACAAAGTCGCTTTAACATGCTTTTTAAATTGCTCAAATGGCAATTTCTAAATCTCCAGAGGTATCCTATTGTAGTAGAGAATGCACTGACCCTTGAAAGAATTGCTAACCTTCGCGAGTCTAAAACGGGCCGCACATAGTCTGTGATTATTTCTTAGGTTAACATTACAGCTATCGATAAGTTTGGAAAATGTTGTAAGGTTCTTGCGTACATACATTATATTTTCGAAAATAAATTGACTAGCTACTGTTAGTATGTCAATTTCTTTAAAAAGCTCTCTTAAGGAGTCTGTTCGTTTTAAATTATAAAATGCTCGAATAGCTCTTTTCTAAAAAATAAAAATAGGTTGAATATCCGCTGCTTTCCCCCACAACAAGATACCATAGGATATCACACTATGAAAGTAACTAAAATATACTAGCCTAGATGTAGCCACATCCGTGCTTTGTCTGATGTTCCTAACAGCGTAAGCCGCAGAACTTAATTTACCAGCCAATTTATCTATGTGGGGTCCCCACTGCAATTTGCTATCAATGGTTATTCCAAGAAACTTCGTATCATTTACTAATTCTAACGTGCTGTTGTCTAACACTAAACTGGTCTCAACTTGCCTGACATTTGGAAGTGAGAATTTGATACACTTGGTTTTACCAGCGTTTAACAATAAATTATTAACTGTGAACCAATTCAAGGTTAAAGACAATACACCATTAACATCATCAAAATCTCCTTTTTGTCTTTCAATTTTGAAGACCATTGAAGTATCATCAGCAAACAACACTATGTCAGATAATTTCTCCACCATGAAAGGCAGATCATTAATATATACCAAGAATAAGAAAGGGCCTAATATGGAACCTTGTGGAACGCCAATTTTAACACCCGATCCATCAGATATTACGCCGTTAACTTCTGCCTTTTGAATTATATTGCTTAGGTATGATCTTAGTAGATCCAACGCTTTATTTCTAACTCCGTAATGATTTAATTTAATTAATAGCGTATTATGATCAACACAATCAAACGCCTTCGACAGGTCGCAAAAAACTCCGATAGCATCCTGTGCGGCCTCCCATGCAGAATAAATATGAGATACAAGGGTAATACCTGCATCCGTAGTCGATTTACCCCTAGTGAAACCATATTGTTTAGCGTGGAGTTGTTTTGTACGGTTGAAGTGTGAGAGCATTTGATAGAGTATAATCTTTTCAAATATTTTACTTAGTGTTGGAAGAATAGATATTGGTCTGAAATTTGAAGGATCTCCCGACTTGAATAGAGGTATCAGTTTACTGTGTTTCATGAGATCTGGAAAAGCCCCATCGTCAACACATTTATTGAATATATAAGCTAAGTGTGGGGCTATAACTAGAATTACTGAACCAATGACTTTGACTGATATACCCCACAGGTCTTCCGTATTTTTTAAGTTAAGTAATTTAAACGTTTTGACAATGTCCTGGGGATATACATGATGAAATTTTAAATATACATTACTGACGCTAGTGTTATTTTTTAATAAAGTCTGCTTCATATGGAGATGAATTTAGACGGTCTGTTGTGTACATTGGTGAAGAATGTTTCAAAAGCTCGAGCAACATCAGCGCTGGATTTAACAACATCATCACCTATCTTTAGGCAGAAATCATTGTCCCTTGGTATAACTTTGCCAGTTTCGCGGTTTATTATTTGCCAAACTGTTTTCATTCTATTATTTGAATTTTGAATTTTTCTATTAATTTGTAAAGTTTTTGCAGTTCTACAAACCAACTTGAAAGTTTTGGAATATTTTTTAACATAGTCATGAAATTTTCGATCAAAGTTATAGGTTTTTTGATCATAAAGGTCATACAAGATAACTCTACTTTTACGAATTCCAAACGTTGCCCAGTCATTAAATTTAGATTTACCGTTGTATTCACTGTCTTTCTTTAATTTGAAAACTTTATTGAATTCTGTCTGAATAATGTTGAAGAAGTCTGACTAGATTTTGTTTGGGTTCTGTTCATTAAAATCCGGTACTGGCAAATTTATATCTAAGTTTTTCGTATATGTCTCTAGTCTATGGGATGTAATAGGCCTATAAAATGATGGACCAGTCTTATCCTTAATAGCAATTGGGAATGAAACTGTTTGACCACTGTGATCGGAGGGTAAGCAGTTAATTACACTTTTACTTGTGAATGCACAGTCACAAAAAACGTTATCTAAGCAAGTTTGGCTGGTAAGTGTAATTCTAGTCGGCTCTAGAAATACATGACATAAATTAAATGATTTGAACAGAGTTATTAATCGTCGCTTCAGTGTTGTATCTACAAGCAGATCTATATTAAGATCGCCACAAATAATTAACTTTTTACCGCGACTAATCATCTTCACTAGATCTACAAATGAACTATTTGGACAGCAAATGTTCGTTACTTTTTGGTTAAGCCGGTTATGTAATAGAGGCCCAAATCCTGCACCTACGTTGTCGGAGAACAACAGAGTTTTTCCCTTAGCACATATTTTGGTAGCTGGCAGTACACGAGTGGAAGTGAGTGGCGGGACACACGTGTTGGAGTGCGGTTTGATGCACGTGGCGGCGGTTGGGGCGGCATTCGCGGCAGCGAGCGTCGCAACGTGCGCAACGGCGAACGGCGCAGCCCTCGGGGCAGCGTGCGGCATGACACACGCCTCAGCAGGGACAGCGAGCAGCGCGGTGCTCGCGCTGTTGAGCTGCGAGGTGCCTCCTCGTCGACGACGGCGACGCTGGTTGGGGCAGCGGTGGACGCTGTGTCTTTTTGATTCCATGGAACCATGTTAGGTAGACTTGCACTCATATTCGCGTCCGTTAGTCGCTTGGACTGGGCGCGTGTTACCACAGAGACTACACTTTTTTGTATATTTTTGGGGTCTGAACACGTCACAGGGATTCGACTTAATGCATCTGCAGCCGCATTATGCCGCCCTGGCACATATTCAATTTCGAAATCATAGTCTTCTAAATTAAGTCTAAACTTTGTGAGACGACTTCACGGTTCTTTCATACTAAACAAATACACGAGTGGCTTTTGATCGGTAAGTATTTTAAATCGTCTTCCGTACAAATAAGGTCTTTTTATCTATCTTATGGACCAAACGATTGCTAACAGTTCTTACTCTATTACAGGATATCTGGTCTCTGCCGGTTTCAAATTCCTACTAGCGTCAGCGTTTACTTTTCCGTTCTTATTCGATAAAATCGCCCCTAAACCGGTTTATGATGCGTCTGTATGTAACTGAAAAATATTTTGTTCCGAAAATTCGGGATAGTCTGGTGGATTAATTAAGGCTGATTTTAATTTTCTAAATGAATCTTCACATTCGTTATTCCACAAAAACTCAGCATTCTTTTTACATAGTAAATACAACGGGTAAGCAATGTCGGCGAAACATTTTATAAACCTTCTATAATAGTTAGCAAATGTGACGAAGCGTTTTACGTCATCAACGCGTGTAGGTACACGATATTTATGCAGCGTTTCTATTTTACTCAGGTCTAGAAATATGCCATCTGAAGTAATGTTATACCCTAAGTAGATAATATCTTTTCAACGAAACTCGGATTTAATTTTAAATTAACTTTTCTGAGTCTCTCTAATACGCTTATTAAATTATTATTGTGATTTTATATTTTATTACCTATCATCACATAGCAGTCATCTAAATAAATGAAACATTGTTTATAGTTTAGTCCTGACATTGCAATAGTCATAGGCCGGAAAAATACACTAGGGCTTGTTTTAAAGCCCATGGGGCATCTCTTCATTTGATACGACTGTCCGTGGTAAAAGCAGTGTATTTCCTACAGGTTTTGTCTGATTAAATTTGATACATCTTATTTACACTGAATGCTGTGCATTTTCTGGAATTTTCATCAAAATTTAGTTGATAATATGACTGTGATAAATCTAATTTTGAGAAATAAATACTACCTGAAAGTGAGTCTTATATGTCGGTTCTATTTGCTAGGTGAAATTTTTCATCGTTTATGCTATAATTCAAATTCCTATAATCAATAACTAATCGCCATTTCTTCTCACCTGATCTGTCCGTCTTTTGTGGTACTAACAGTACAGGACTAGACCATTCCGAGAAGTATTCTTTAATAATATCATCCTTCAGCATGTCGTTAATCTGTTTCTGGATTTCTCCTTTTAGCGCATGTGGAACCATGTATGGTTTTGAATAAACAGGTGTTACATTTTCATTTAATTTAATGTTGTGTTGCATAACATTTGTGACTGACAATGTATCGCCTGGTAAATGAAATACGTCAGCATGCTAAGCATTTATGCTTTCGATTGAAAGTAAGTAAGTACTTAAGTCAAGTAATTGAAATAATGTCTTGACCCTATTGGCGGTTCCTTTTTCGTTTCCTAAATGACAAATATAAAAAATATTTAATGAAAATACCCCTATTTCTTTTAAATCTACGCAGACATCGCTATCCAGTGTGTTCAATATTTTCAACGGTGTAAATCCATTTCTAGGCCTTGCTATATTACCTCCACTGTATACCCTAGTCTGTAATTCTTTCGCCAAAACAACCCTATCGTTTGAATGATTAGTAGGTAAATTTATTATTGATTCATAGCGCGCTGGAAGGTTATACCTACATAAATTTTCCATTTTTCAGCGGCAGTTTTCCCGTTGTTACTAAAAGTTAATGTATTTCTAGATTAATTAATAATTGCTTTGTAGTGTCTAAAAAAATGTCACCTAATATACCATCCGCTGAGCAGTATAAATTCTTATTCTAACACTAAAGAACCATGGGAATCTATTTTACCACTTATACCTCTTACAGTTATCTTTTCCGTATCTAATCTATTCAATAATTCTAGGTGCCCTTTTAACCAATCATACTTGAGGACATACAAACTTGCGTAACTATCGATTAAGAGACTAACGGAGCTATTATTATTATTCACTGTAAAGATTGCAGAATTATGATTATTAAAATTCAATATGTAATTACTGCTTCCTTCTTTAGGAACGAAAAAACTGACTATTATCAACTACGTCATTGTTGTGCGAGGTCATGGTATCGTATTCACTATTTTCATCGTTGTTGAACATAAAACGCGTCACGTACACGTGTTGCGCCGCGACGCCCGCGATAGTTGCTGCGATCGCGATTCCACTGCCCTCGGTATTCCACCTGAATTCGTTTCCGTTTTTATTGTAAAATTGGTAATTATTGTTTTTATAATTTCCGTGATTGAAGCCTCGATTATTCTGTGACGGCTGGAAGTTACCCCTACGAAATGACCCTCTTACAACAGTTTGTCTTATCCTCATCAGACATTCATCACTAGTTGACGGTTTCTTCATCTATTGTTCTCCTAATAGCATCGGACAATGAATTGAAATTTCTAGATGCTATAATGCAGCTTAGACGTGAATTCTCGAGTCCATCAGCGAAACGTTTTATCGTAGTTCCTTCGGTGATAGGGCGGAGAATCTCAAACTTGTCTTGATTTCCGTCGGCCTGTGTTATTGATAAATTTACAAATATTTTTTCTAGTTATGAGCCGTAACTTTGACTAGATTTCCTACCTTGGTGGGCTACCGCTGAATGCTTCGGCAAAAGATAACTTCGCTTATCTTTTATTAAGTTTTCGACTTAGCACTATCATCTAACCCCATTTTCAAAACAAAATCGATTAATTGGGGTTTCGTATTATCGCTGATAATACTACTGTATAATGTAACACCATCTATTAACTGCTTTGTAACACTCTCTTGGCCATTTATAAGCGGCAAAAAGGCAAGGGCTATTTTTAATTCAAACTTCTCCATGTTTATTACAGGTTCGCTAATACTACCCTTAAACTCTTCTTCTGATGGCGAAAACAGTGCGTTCATTTTGTTATAGCTCGTGTGATTTTATTTATTCTTTATTTATTTGTCTTCTGATTTAATTTCTGACCTCTGTATGTTTTCGTTCACTCAGGGCAAAACAGTAGGCAACTTGGATTAAATTATTTTGCATTCCTCATACTTTGTACGCGCACTTTCACTAAACCTTCTGACGGGTCCTACTTTTATCAAATATTCTCTATATGCTGTAATTCCTTCAAAATCAAAATCAAAAATCATTTATTTCCATAGGATGTTGTTACATCACTTAGATCCGTCATTACATTTTTTTGGGTGAGTTCACTAACCCAATGGCGGAATCTGTGGAGAAGAGCTCACCGAAGAAACTCCACAGTCGTCGCATCTTTTGCGTTTCCTTTTTTAAATAAAATATTGTCAAATTACAAAATGAATGCTAATTATATATCGAAACAGCCTGTTACTCAAACAATCTATTCCCATGGACATCTGTCCTCTAAGTAATCAGATATCCTGTAGTAACCTTTTTTATACAATTTCTGTTTTATTATTATTTTAAACTTGTCTAAAGGTAAGTTTTTAATATCAGTAGGGACCTTATTGTAATAGCGTATACAATTGCCTTTAAAAGAATTACTAATTTTATGTAGTCGGCTTACATAAGTAACCAACTTGTCTTTATTTCTAGTATTAAAATTGTGTATATCACTGTACTTCTGAAAATTAGTTATATTTCTTTTTACATACACAAGATTGTCATAGATATATTGAGACACAAATGTCAGAATATTGATTTCTTTAAACTTTTCCCTCAGTAACACTCTAGGCCCTAATCTATAAATTGCACGAACAGCCCGTTTCTGCAGAATAAATATACTATTAGCATTCGCAGCGTGACCCCACAATAAAATACCATAGGTCATTAGACTATGAAAGTAACTAAAGTAGACTAGTCTAGCGGTGTCTACGTCGGTAAGAGCTCTAATTTTTTTAACTGCGAACGCTGCCGAACTCAGTCTGTTCGACAATTTATTTATATGAGGATCCCATTGTAGTTTGGCGTCTAAAGTAATGCCCAAAAAGACAGTCGACTGCACAAGGTCCAATCTCTGTCCTTTTATAAATATGTCTGTAGTTACCGGGTTCACATTGGGTAACACGAATTTAATACATTTAGTTTTCTTTTCATTAAGTAATAAATTGTTAACAGTAAACCAGTTCACTATACTAGAGATAGCATTGTTTACCTCGTCATAATTTGATTGCTGTCTTTTAACTTTAAATATCAAAGAAGTATCATCGGCAAACAATACTAACCCATGTTTTGCTTTAACAAGGTAAGGTAAATCATTAATATATACTAAAAACAAGAAAGGACCAAGAATTGAACCTTGCGGTACGCCCATACTTATTGAAGACCCAGGTGATCTTTTCCCATTAACATCGACCATCTGAACCCTATCTGTTAGATATGACTCCAGAAGGCCAAGTGCCTGATCTTTTACACCATAATGGCGTAACTTCCTGACAAGAGTGTCATGATGGACGCAATCAAAAGCCTTGGATAGATCGCAGAAGACACCTATTGCATCCATTGCGTCTTCCCAGGCATCAAAAATATTGTCGATTAGTTCAACACCAGCATCGGCTGTTGAACGACCCTTTGTGAAACCAAACTGAGCAATATGAATTAAATTATTGAGATAAAAATGACTTTGCAATTGATTAAGTATGAGTTTTTCAAATATTTTGCTAAGCGTTGGTAGTATCGATATGGGTCTAAAATTGGTGGGGTCTGATGTACTACCAGCTTTGAATAAAGGTATAACTTTACTTAGTTTCATCAAGTCAGGAAACACACCATTATCTATACATTGATTAAATATACAACAAAGGTGAGGTGCAATACAATCTACAATGGAACTAATAATTTTTACTGATAGACCATGGGCGTCAGCTGTCTTTTTCATTTCCAGGGATTTAAACGCTTTTACAATGTCTTCATTATTTACGTGCCTAAATTTAAAATCTGTTTTACATTCCTCAAAGTTTTGTTTAAGTATAGATTCAGCAGCAGCGGGAGATGAATTTAAAGACTTGGTTGTTGAAACTGGAATGTCCGTAAAGAAATTTTCGAAAGCTTTTGCTACTTCTAGGTCTGTACTTAGCAATTGATTATCTATCTTAAGCTTGAAGTTATTATGTGTAGCTTTGGCCTTTCCAGTCTCCCTGTTTATAATTTGCCAAGTCGTTTTCATTACATTGCTACTAGATTCAATTTTGTTTTTAATGAAATTAGATTTAGCTACGGCACAAACGCGTTTAAACATTTTTGAATAACTACGAACATAATCTAGAAAGGCCGTATTTTTGTTATATGATTTCTCTTCATAGAGTTCATATAATCTTCGTCTGCTCCTATGAATTCCAACTGTCGCCCAATCACTAAACAAAGCTTTGTTATTAACTTTTATAGTTTTTGATTTAAATACCGTATCATATTCATTTTTGACAAGGTTAAATACTGAGTTGTACAACAAATTTGGATCGTCACTGTATGGTATTTCCCATAGTTTATCTAAAATATTATTCCTGTAGTGTTCAAGCCGAGTGTCACTAACGGGCACACATGTAATATCCTCTTTTTGGTCCTTTTTTATTTTAATATTGAATATACCTATCTGACCAGAGTGATCAGAGGTTAATTTATTGATGACCGATTTGAAAATGGGCGTAATGTTAGTAAATATATTGTCAATGCAGGTAGCAGATGTTGCAGTAATTCTAGTAGGCTCCAAAAACAGATAGTTCATGTTGTGACATAAAAATAAAGATTTTAATCTAGTACAAATATTATTATCCTCTAACAGATTAACATTAAAATCACCACAAATTATAAAAAATTTGTTTTTATCGCTGATTTTAATCAACACTTCATCCATTTTCTTTTCGAATAAATCAAAGGATGAATCTGGTGGTCTGTATACGCTCATTACAATAAGTTGTTCAAGTTCAATACAGGCTATTTCCATGGTACGCTCAACAGACAGGCTCACTATGTCAACTCGTTCCTTATATTTAAAACTATTATTTACAAGTATTAAGGAGCCACCGCGATCAGCTGTTTTTCTGTTGAACGAACTAGCAACGTGGTGGTTATTAAAGTTGAACATGAACTGATAACTCTTTAAAAAGTGCTCTGTTATACATAAAATATCAATATTATTACAGTTCATGAATAACTCAATTTCCAGTTCTTTACTTAACATGCCCTGTATATTTTGATGAACCACGTTTAAAATATTCTTACTTTTACATTTTTCATTACTAGTAACTTGATTTAATGGGCAAGATGAAGGTATATTTATACAAATATTAATATTACTGCCAGAGTTACTCTCTGTTGTCCTATGGGTTAATTTAAAGAGCTTGGAACAGATTCCAAGGAGTACATGTCATTATTATTACACTGCTCAATAGAAGCAGGCGTTTCATTAGTCAAAAACTTGACTGAGTTCAAAATAAAATAAGATAGTGACTGTGCTATCTGTTTTGTATAAAACCTAGATAGGTAATACCTATCCTTAGTCAAATAAAAATATTTTCCAATACAAATATTGGTGTCTATGAAATGAAATTTTTCAGTATGACGACATGTCAATGTGTGTATAAATGTATTATAATCATGTCTTATATGATTTTCATGTTGTGACAAAGATTGGCTGAAGGGAAACGCAAACAAGATTATTCTATCTACATTTTGTAAAGAATTTAATTTGGAAAATATATTAAATATCTTGACCGATATTCAGGGCCTAATTAAAAACATGAGAAGACATCCTTGATTTTCAGTGCTAAACTAGTGACGTATATCCGGTCCGTCCGTTCCCGCCCGGATGTTCGGTTAAGCCGCGTGGTACCTTGTTTGCGCGCGCGCCCTACCACACCACCGAGGCAGTTCGAATTGTTGAATTCGAATTTAGCTTCATTGGCGTCTTGATTTTCGCACGGCACAGTCGCTGCTCAGCTCCTGAGTACGGCCCGCCAAAAATCTATACATCGTGACGCAAATAAAAGATTCCCAACGGTGTGACCGTTCGTTTGTGCAAAATGGAGCAAGAAACCCCGGAGGTTCCGTCCAGTGTGGAGCACGTGGCGGCGCGTAAGGATAAAGGCAAGAAAAGGCGGAAACCGGTGAGCTCTTCGGACTCCGATAATTCTAGTTCGTCCTCGTCGAGTTTCTCGGAAAGCGACGATCAGTATGACGACATGTCAATGTGTGTATAAATGTATTATAATCATGTCTTATATGATTTTCATGTTGTGACAAAGATTGGCTGAAGGGAAACGCAAACAAGATTATTCTATCTACATTTTGTAAAGAATTTAATTTGGAAAATATATTAAATATCTTGACCGATATTCAGGGCCTAATTAAAAACATGAGAAGACATCCTTGATTTTCAGTGCTAAACTAGTGACGTATATCCGGTCCGTCCGTTCCCGCCCGGATGTTCGGTTAAGCCGCGTGGTACCTTGTTTGCGCGCGCGCCCCACCACACCACCGAGGCAGTTCGAATTGTTGAATTCGAATTTAGCTTCATTGGCGTCTTGATTTTCGCACGGCACAGTCGCTGCTCAGCTCCTGAGTACGGCCCGCCAAAAATCTATACATCGTGACGCAAATAAAAGATTCCCAACGGTGTGACCGTTCGTTTGTGCAAAATGGAGCAAGAAACCCCGGAGGTTCCGTCCAGTGTGGAGCACGTGGCGGCGCGTAAGGATAAAGGCAAGAAAAGGCGGAAACCGGTGAGCTCTTCGGACTCCGATAATTCTAGTTCGTCCTCGTCGAGTTTCTCGGAAAGCGACGATCGCAGGAAGCGGTACCGACGGCGCAAACGCATCAAGGAACGTAAGTTCGATCTTCTTTTTAACGAGATTAAAGATCTTAAAAGCCAACTTGCTGCTACACAGGAATTTCACGAATATGATTGTGAACCACGGCATGACTTGATTGACCCTAATGTTAGTGGAGACCTCTACGAAGGTCATGTTGAGGAGTCCGAGCCCGCCAACATTGACTCGGCTTTCGAGGTCGATCTTAACATTTTACTGGTACAAAAACCAAGGAGCCCGCTGTACCGCATGCGTCTCCCGAACTAACACAACAATTAAAAGATTTGCAGCGATTCAATAGCCAGGACTGGATTAACGTCCGATATGCCGACGTCCAAAAACACTATTTATTTGCGCCGGGTTTCACTAATCTTGAAGCTAATGACGAGATAAAGAGGTACGATACATCTAAAACTACCTTAAACATGGAAAAGGCTTTTGCCGGCATTTCCTATGCATTGCTCAAACAGCGCGACGCGCTTTTGAGTGAATTACAAGCCTTTCTAGCCTGGGCGCATCAGGTCGAAAAACTTCGATTCGACGATATCCATACAAAGCTCAAAGAAATGTTGGTCAATGGTGAGTATAGCAAGATTTCAAACGACGCTTTCCAGCTCGTCTGTGGACACCGGGCTGAACTTATTCAATACCGCAGAGAAGGCATACTCTCATCAGTAAAAGACCAGTACCACAAAAATACATTACGCAAAATTGCGCCGTCAGGTTCTCCTCTATTTGAAGCCGACAAATTTAATGCTTTATTGGAAAAAGCGGGTGGAGTTAAAAATGTGTTTTGGGTGGAAGGAATGTCTCGCTACAATACTGCGCCACAGTACGAGCCTTCAACTTCTACCCGCAGTCAGACGCAGAAACAGGCCGCAACTTATAACAATCGCGCGCAATATCATAATCAAAGCCAGTATCATACTTCGGCCCGAGGCAGGATAAATAATAATTCGTTTCGCGGGCGAGGCGCGCGGGGTTCACGCGGCCGTGGTCTCCCCGACAGGTCAGGAAGGGATTATCAACCCAGACGTTCTCCCTCATCCCACCGGGATAGGAGACACCAAACCCATAAACGAAAATATTGACTATGCCATGCACATGCATGCAAAATTTTACGCCGGACAACTCCGCATGTACTACGATCGTTGGAAACAGTTGGGAGCTCCCACATACATTCTAAAAATTATACAAGGATGCCGCATTCCTTTTGTGTTGAAACCACCATTGCACATTCCAAACAGTCGCAGTGTGAAAACACCAGAATCAGAACAAATGTCGAAAATAATGAAAAACATGATCTCGCAGGGTGTGCTAGAAAAGGTGCGCCCATCGCCCAGCTTTATTTCCCCGATATTCCTGCGCCCCAAGAGCGACGGCACATGGAGGCCCATATTCAACTTAAAAAATCTGAACCAATACGTCAACACTCGACTTTTCAGACTAATAAATGTTCATCGGGTAACGGATTTTCTACAACCCAAGGATTGGTTGGCCAAAGTGGACATTCACCAGGCATACTTCCATGTCCCTGTATTCGAAGGCCACAGAAGGTTTCTCCGCCTTCTGTACGGCGACAAAAACCCACAAATACTGGAAATGACGTGCCTACCCTTCGGCCTTTGTTCAGCACCGAGAATATTCGCCTCAATTACCAACTGGATAGCACAATACCTCCGCGATCACGGTATCCGGATCATAGTGTATCACGACGATTTTATGCTGGCTCATCAAAACAAAGCCACTCTCATAAATCAAGTGTCGTTGACACTGAACACGCTCGCCCACCTAGGCTGGCAAGTGAACACAGACAAATCTGTTTGCAACCCACAGAAGGCAGTGGAATACCTGGGCATTGTGTGGAACACATGGCAGAACGCGAAATACATTCCTCAGAGGTTAGTAGCAAAAATACATTGCACGGTATCCAAAATCTTGACAACACGGACAACGTCCGTCAAAGAGTTACAAGGTCTCATTGGCCTGCTGAACTTTGCCAGTTTTGCTGTACCGAGGGGTCGTCTAAATTACCGGTATTTACAGTTACAGGCCAACAAGGCCTTGAAACTAAAGATGACAAAAACCTTTCCTCTAGTTGCGAAAGCCCTAGTCGAGTTAGAATGGTGGCAGTTGAATTGTCAGAAGAGTATTCTACTTCATGTCCCACTATCGTCTCATTACCTAACAACAGATGCCAGCGACATCGGCTGGGGGGCCAAATTAAACGAAATCTCAATAACAGGCTCATGGCTACCCTCACAGCAGAACCTTCATTGCAACTACAAGGAGATGTTGGCCATATTAAATGTTTTACGCCATCATTATCAGCTCCTGAGCTCACAGTCGCTGCTAATACAGTGCGACAACAAAACTGTCGTCTCTTATCTAAGAAAAGAGGGAGGGGCGAAATCTATAGCCCTTACGGAGCTGGCAATGAAAGTGCTACAAGTACTGGACCAAAACAACATTCACATGTCCATCTATCACATAGCAGGGAACTACAACTGCGAAGCAGACCATTTATCACGTCTCAAAGACCCACCAGAATGGCATCTCCTGTCAAACATAACAAATGTCGTGTTTGCCAAGTGGGGAACCCCCGTAATCGATCTTTTTGCTTCCAGGAGAGCTCACGTGGTTCCAACGTACTGTACACTGGACAGAACCGACAACCAGGCGAGCATGTACGATGCTCTAGGCAGCAAGTGGGATTTCAAGTTGGCATGGCTGTTCCCGCCGCCTTATCTCATTCCCAGAGTATTGACGCACTTAAACAATGCACTGGGTGTGTACCTGATCGTAGCCCCGAGATGGCACAAAGTTTACTGGAGACCAGACCTGAAGAGCCGCGCATTGTCACCCCCATTCACGTTAAGGAACCTGTCGCAGGTCCTAGTCGATGTAACGACGGGACGTCCGCCCCCCAACATATCGGAGATGACGCTGGAGATATGGAGATGTGGGGTTGGCAAGAACACCTAAGTGACTGGAGCGAGGAACAAAAAGCTCTGCTCCGTTCGAGCTGGCGTGAATCCACTCTTAGAACGTATAAACCAGCTTGGACCCGTTGGCGAAACTGGACCATAACTCACAAGGTACATACACATAAACCTACAGGCTCAGACCTGGCCCGATTCCTCACTGATCTACATCAAAAGGAAGGCCTTTCATACAGCACTATCCTTGTTCATAAATCTGTAGTGTCTACTCTTTGTGATCCCAGTGAAAGTAATAAGCTAAGCTCACATACACTTGTAAAACAAGTCCTAAAGTCCATTGGGTTAGCTAAGCCTAAACCTATCAAAGCCCCCATCTGGGATATAGACTCCCTTGTAAACCATCTTTCTAAAAGAACCTGCAATTCATCAAGTTTATTTGCCACCTCTCAAAGAGCGGCTGCTTTACTCCTACTATGCTCGGGTAGACGTGTACACGATTTAACTTTACTTACCGTTACTCAGGAACACTGTATTATTTCAGATGACAGCATAATCTTATGGCCATCTTTTGGCTCCAAAACTGACTCCATTACCCATCAACAATCGGGATGGAAGCTAAATAAGAATAAGGACAAGTCACTGGATCCTATCTACTGGATACGCCGCCTCATTGAGTTGGGGAAACCTAGGCGAATTGCTGCTAAGTGCGATAATCTGTTTGTGAGTACTACAGGCGACCCCAAAGCTGCTACACGTACAATCATAGGGGGCTGGCTGAAGAAACTACTTCAAGATGCAAACATCAATGCTACGCCTGGCAGTTTCAGATCAGGTGTTGCATCCAAAAACTGGATCGAACACTTTCCCATTGATGACATACTATCCCGAGGCAACTGGAAGTCTGCTAAGACCTTCCAAATTTTTTATCAAAGAGAAGTAAAATCTGGAGATAGAAGAGAGTCATTGATTACGAACCTATTCTCCCCTGTCGAGTAATTAAGACAATTATGTATTGTTCAATACTTTATTCCAAAGTTTGATTTATATTTGCTGATTTTAGTAATACCTACCTAATTTATTTACTGGTTTGGTACCATTTCTACGCAGGTTCTATCAAGATGAATAATAATACCTGTTTATAAGTTACAAGTTAATTTTATTTCCTTAAACCACACTAATCACCTCATCTTAACAGAAAGCAATACAGAACAGATACAATAATGTCATAAGTCATAGTACCTAACCTACATACAGTACATGTAAACTTTAGGTTTCTTCCTAAGGGATCATCGATCAGTCCGAATAAATTATAGATAGATACTTACTTGTTTATCAAAATACCTGAATCATTCATAATTTCTGTATGTCACAACATAAACATACCTACTTTTATTTAAATATGTATGTTTACGAATCACATTAGCGTCCACCAACACCAGGCGATATCAAACACGTCTCTCATGTTTTTAATTAGGCCCTGAATATCGGTCAAGATATTTAATAGAGACGTTTTACCTGAAAATAAAACGTTTATTAAATACTTACCATATTCAGGGCCTAATATTTTTTAAATCTGCCTGGTGGACATGAGAGATCCAATGAAGCTAAATTCGAATTCAACAATCCGAACTGCCTCGGTGGTGTGGTGGGGCGCGCGCGCAAACAAGGTACCACGCGGCTTAACCGAACATCCGGGCGGGAACGGACGGACCGGATATACGTCACTAGTTTAGCACTGAAAATCAAGGATGTCTTCTCATGTTTTTAATTAGGCCCTGAATATGGTAAATATTTAATAAACGTTTTATTTTCAGGTAAAACGTCTCTATTTTTTCTGAATGATCTAACATAACTATAGGTGCCCATAGCGATTTTTTATTAATACTACTTATGTTATTATTCCTGCGTCGGTTGTCCTTAATTCATCTGCTGGCACTTGGGGTCATCTGGGGTCGGGCTTACGAAGGGTTCCTCTTGCTGTCTTCACTCCTCTTTCCGGTCGCATTAAGTCTTAATACGAGTCGGGTTTTCCCTATACTCCTCTTCTGTTCTCCGTAGGTCTTTATGTCTTGTTTAGGATATGTCGACGCGTGAATCACCTGCCCTGAGATTGGCGGCGTTCAATTCTTTCCGCATAGTTTTCATGACTAACTCAGCCTGAGCGCGCGTTTGAGAAGCCGACACTAGCTTCTGTTGGAATATTATGAATAAACAATAGATCGAAATGTCTGGTCTAGTGCACTAGACCCTGTAGAGAAGAGCTTCTTCTACATCCTGGCTGAATTTCAAGCCTACTTCAATCGGCGTTCGCAGAGGCCTACAATCTGACATGTTAAACTAACATACTTATCTCCTTTATACTTTTCTTGTTCAAGCTAAGATCAAGTTAAGATGTATAATTGTGTTACCTCTCCTGGGTCTTTCATTTCCAGATTATGCATCAGCCTCTCCTTGATCGTCTGTTTTATGCCTGTTTGAGAGGTGAACAGTATCAGGCCATCGACCCAGACAGCAATAAATGTCAGCTTCTAAGCATCATGCTATACACACGGATCCATCTTTGATTGGTTTAGGCCAATATCCTGCAGGACTCCATTTAGTTTTTGATTCCATAACCTGCTGGCTTGCTTTAGTCCATACAAAGATTTATTTAAGCGGCAAACGTGTGTTCCATCTCTGTATAGTTCCGGTTGTTACATGTACGACATCAGGGAACCTTATGTAAGCAACAACAAAGCGACGAACAAAGAGAGTTTGTCTGTCAAAGGAGTTGGAAGTTCTGACCTTGGTCTCTCAGGCAACAGAACCAATACTCCAACAGCTCCCTTGCATCTGCAGTTGTTGATAACAGACAATGTCTTCGGCGCCTCCTTAATGGTGTATTTCGCCTGTTCCTTGGAGCTTGAGATTCAGATTCTCTTTTTGCAGAGAGTGGTGGTTGAAGGATAATTTCACAGGATGGGGAGAGGAGATTTGGGTAACCGATGTCGATGGTGGGTGGGATGATGGGAATCTGAAAGATGGCTCTGCTGAAGCTACAATCAGGTGCATTTTCCGCAATTTATAATAAAGATAAAGCTGAATTTGAAATTTTTCCATCATTTTTTAAGTAGCCCTAAGGCACGTTCAAAACATATATCATCAAAAATACTGGAAATGATCAATATCAATTATGTATAAGTGTCATTAATAAATTGAGAGCAGCTTTACAATATTTCCATTAAGCTAATTGTATGTTTAATAATTAATTGTTCATTCATTCAATCTCACCGTAATTTCGTATTGTACAAAACCGGTAATCTTACATATAATATATTATTAATTAAATATATTACGGTAATCTAATAAAATGACTGTTTTGAACTTTACTAGCGAGAAAGAGAGATGCTTATGTAAATCTTAGCGCTATTTACTATATATTTTTAATTGACAGCTAGCACACCAGAGACAAGCTAACCGTTCACCTTGGCGGATTAGTAGGGCAACGGCGGCTCACCTTTCAGACCATCATATTACGATTTTAAGCTGTCCTGTTTAAGGCCTGCTTTTCAACTGCACGGAATAGGGATTGTTTCTTAAAAGTTGGTATTAGGCCTCCTGTAATATTTTTTTAACATGTCTACGGTGCTATACTCGTATTTTTTATTCATTGTCCATCTGACAGCAATTCTTCCGACCATAAAGCCAAATTATATTTATTTATTTCTTCGTTTCTTATATTCCTGGTTCTTATCGTTTTCCCCGCCTGCGGCGAAGCCCAACAGATGGTTGTTATGTTCTGCCGTAGACATCAAATTTTCTCAGCACGAGTTCTTCTTCGATGACGCGTACTGCGCCTCACGATATTTTGCATTAAATGGCCTGCGTATGTGTGTTCACAGAATCTAGCCGACTTCCTACAGAGCTCGGCTGGTCGCCCTGCTGGCCGGCTGAGGACATGCTGCGCTTTCTCTATCGACATCTCTCCGCGAGATGAAGAGACGCAGGTGATGACTGCTGATGAAGATAATGATGATGATAAAGCAGCTATCAAGGAATATTTGGAAATCAGCATCGAGGCACGCCCCTCTTCACGCCACCGAGCAGAAGATCTTGATGTACAATTAGAGGAAAACGACGCACATACGAATTTACTTAGACACAAGAAAATAACCGAGAACCCTGTTAATCTTTGTTTAAAACAATTTAAGAACGTGCGTGCCTTGAATAGACAAAAGATAACAAATGCGCGCGAGAAATCTTTTCAATGTACAGTGTGTCAGAAATCATTTTTTCACATAAGTAGTTTATCGAGGCACAAGAGACTACATACTGGTGGGAAGGCATTTCAGTGTGTACTGTGTTCTAAATCATTTTCTGACTCCAGCACTTTAATGACGCACAAGAGAGAACATGCTGGCGTGAAACCTTTTCAGTGTGAAGGGTGTTCTAAATCGTTTTCTAACTCAAGTACTTTAATGAAGCACAAGAGAGTACATACTGGCGAGAAACCTTTTCAGTGTGGAGTGTGTTCGAAGTCATTTTTTGACCCAAGTAGTTTAATGAGGCACAAGAGAGAACATACTGGCGAGAAACCTTTTCAGTGTGAAGTGTGTTCTAAATCATTTTTTTACTCAAGTAGTTTAATGACGCACAAGAGAGTACATACTGGCGAGAAGCCATTTCAGTGCGAGGTGTGTCGAAAATCATTTTCCCAGAGAGTTAATTTGATATCCCACATAAGGTCACATACTGGCGAGAAACCTTTTCAGTGTGACGTGTGTTGGAAATCTTTTTCACATAGAACTCATTTGGTGACCCACATGAGGTCACATACTGGCGAGAAACCCTTTCAATGTCAGGTGTGTAAAAAATCATTTTCACATAAATGTGATTTGAAATCCCACATAAGATCACATACTGGCGAGAAACCTTTTCAGTGTGATGTGTGTTCTAAATCATTTTCTGACTCAAGTACATTAATGAAGCACAAGAGAGTACATACTGGCGAGAAACCATTTCAGTGTAAGGTGTGTCCAAAATCATTTTCACGGAGAGATCATTTGATATCCCATATGAGGTCACATTCTGGCGAGAAACGGTTTTAGTGTGAGGCGATTCACCCGGAGAGTACATTAACGTAACAGCCGACCAGATTTCCCACCAAATGCTAAAAGGAAATACTAAAATCTTTATTTTCCTAGACACAGAGTGAATTGGTACCTGAGGCTCTACCACATCTGTCTAGAAACCAAATCCCAAAAGTGTGTTGCGACGCTCGCGTCATCGCATCACTATGAGCCGGTAAACCCACTAACGTGACGAGCCCATCATACTCTGCCACTGACACAAGCTGCTTTAAAGGATCCTATTCGGTCGACTCACTCCGTACGTCGACGAAAAACTTATCTTAAATGTATCCGATTAAATACTAAGGGCATAGAACCATATACTTTCCTGTAATATAGCATTTGTCGTTTTGTCCGAGATCCTGCATCCTTTTCTTGCTTCTGAAATATCATCCGTATATTCTTTTTTATGTAGTCCTATTTATGTATACTTAATACTCTTTAGAGCAAAACACAAACAATATACACACACGATAGCCAGTCAAATAAAAATGAAAAACATGTAAGTATGCGGGCTTATCTCTATTAAAAGTGTTTAATGTATAACGAATAATTCCTGCACTGAAGCTTCCACTCCCATGTAAAATTCTTCTGGCAAGATTATCAGTGTTGCTGCAGCATATGCTGAGTCAGGGCTTATTCACTGTGGGAAAATACAAATGTTTAGCTCGCTTATACAGGGTGTCCGGTAGATCGATGCAAAGACTTAAATCGAAGTTAGTACAGACCATTTAGAACCATTTGAGCCAAACATACGTTAAATTTATTTTGATGATTTAGTGTATGAAGAACATTTCCAGATTTTCATTGCAAAACTAAACAATAATCGGATTATTTTACAATTGATTCTAAAAAATCACTCAAAATCACGACCACAGAAGTCCAACGACAGGTTCGTGTCTGTGTGAGGAACCAAGGATCGCATTTCGAGCATGAATAGCATAAATGTAATTGTTAAAAAGTCTATTTTTCTCCCTCAAACTGGTTCATAACTTCAGCATAACTTCAAGAATGTGAGGTATCTACATCAAGAATAGCTTAAATGAAAGATCATTAACTAAGAATGTTTTTATAAAGATTTGCACATAAAAGCTTTCACTTGTTTTTGTTAAATTAGGTCCGAAAAGCTTATTTTATTGATGATTGAAATTTACCGTGCTCTTCAATGGTCTGTAAAAACCAAGTTTGACGTAGCAGGTGCGCAAATCAAGATTTATTAGAATGCTTGTTAAGTGATTTATTGGAATCAATTGTAAAATAATCCAATTATTATTTAGTTTTGCAATGATAATCCCTTAACTGTTAAAATCTGGAAATTTTCTTCAAAAACACTAAATCATCAATATAAATTTATCGGTAAGACTTCGCCAGATGTATGTTTGGTTCGAATGATTCTAAATGGTCTGTACTAACTTCGGTTTAAGTCTTTGCATCGATCTACCGGACACCCTGTATATTGTGATTTGTATTAAAAACTGTATTTGTGTGTAATTTAACAGTGAATAAATTGATCTATCTATCTATCTATCAATACGATCGATGTTTGAGAGTGTAGACACGTACTTGTAAACGGTGCATTCGACAAAGAGGTCCGAGCTGAATCCGGTGCGATAGAAGAGGACGCAGCATTGCCGCTGCGAGAGCACGTTATGTTTTTTCGAAGTAATGTTAGTCTTACTTAAATAAAAATAGGTATATAGAATAAAGATATATAGATAGATATATAACTGCTACCAATATACGATGCAGATATGTATTGAAGTGTCTTTTTTACTAAAATACAATAAGGTCCATACCACTTCAAGCATGCAGTTTTACTCACCCTCGCCCAGCACCCTCGAATCCAAGTTTTGCTGATCAATTGATGAATTAGTTCTCATATTCATAAAGATATCTTGAAAACTAGAACCCGAGGTTCTTAACAAAAACTGAAGTCTCCGCCATACCGACCCCAATGGCCGAGTCGGCATTGACCCTGCCTACGAAGCCATGGGTCCCGGGTTCGAGTCCCGGTGGGGGCAAATATTTGTTTATTGAGAACTGATGTTTGTACCCTAGTCATGGCTGTTTGTCTATATAAGTATAATATTTACCTATATAATTATGTGTATCGTTGTCTAGTACCCAAGATACAGGGAATCCTAGTTTGGGGCTAGATCAATGTGTGTAAGTAGTGTCCAAGGTTTTATTATTATTATTATACCCAGAGTAAAAAGGAAATAATGCAATAAGTCACTATGAAACATTAAACTAAAAAACTTCCTTTTCATTGAAACACAAACATTATTTAAGGAAAGTAACTGTTTTGAAAAATAAAATGTACAGTTAGAACTTAACAAATTTAAACATTTATTGTAACACAGGCCTCCGTGATCCGCTTCTCTGCTTTACGTTTTAGGTAATGGCTATGCGCCAGTAGATAAATGGATCACTTTCGTCCCACATACTATTTTTTCCCGTTAATACACCAATCCATGATAAAGAATACGATGCTCTTTTTGTAAGTACTAGTATGCCTTTTCTTTCATACTCAATATATTTATTAAATTAAATTAAATTATAGAATACATAATAAGAAAGGTACAGTTTCATGTTATATAAACTTAACTAAAGATAGATACATCATATGTTTATGAGAATAGGTGTTGGTAATAAGCAAAAATAACATCAGAGTCGATACTCCCCAAGGTAGGGATTCCCCTGTGTTTTGGGATAAGTAGCGAGGCTCTTCCCCTAATGATATGAACGAAGAAAAATTAGCAGACCAAATCAAGTACTTTTACAGTTTCAATGTAATGCAGCTATCTAAAACTTAAAGAAGGTAATTTAAAGTTTAAAATTCGTCATCTAGTGCCTAAAATAGTTAGTATTTGAGTGTGTGTGAGTGTTTGTGAGTGTAAATATGGGTGTGTGAGATGAGAAAGTGTAGTGGATGTATGTGAAGTGAGGTGTGTTATGAATGTTTGTGTATTTTTACCATCATTTCTAAAAAATACGTAAGTATGTGCACCTAAAATATAATTATCAAATATGTATTTATCAAGTATTGATTGTACCATTTTATTTATTTTGTTATCCTTATTATTGTGAAATGGCGATGAAATTTTCTGTGTCGTCATAATTCATCGATCTTAACCACTTATAAATAAGCTTTTTGCATTCAAAATTTGGTTTAGGATATATATACACAATATTGCAGGTTTTATTGTATAGATAGGGCCCTAGAAATTTAAAAAAATCTCTGCATAAATCTTGTCTTTGTTGAGGTGGTTATAAAAACTTTATCTTTTCGTCTTTTAGAACTAGGTGTATACTCAAGAGTTTGGTGTTGTTTTAGCAGAATATTCTGAATAAAAAGTTGTCTAACAGTCAAAACGTCACAGAAACGATAAAGTTCTTCGGTCGGAAAGATCCTGGGTTTAAAGGTGCAGACCTTTAAAACAGCACGTTGAGCACACTCCAGTGACAAAAGAGTTCCCTTATTTGCACCTCCCCAACATGTTATGCAATATCTCAAAAGAGATTCGCATAGAGCGAAATAAATATTTTTTAGTAGTGATGCATTGGTAACGTGTCTCAAATTTTTAAATATATATATTAGTTTACGGACTTTGCCACTTAGAGTTTGTATATGTTTTTTAAAATTGAAGTTCCGATCCAATGTTATGCCTAAATATTTGATTGTAGGGGTTCTTTCTAAGGTTTTACATGAGCAGTTAGTTTCATCTTTACATATATGTGAGGTCAAATTAAAACCAGCAGAAGGTTGGGTCGTGTTGTTTATAGAGAAGGTCAAATATTTAGTTTTATCGGCGTTTAAGGTTAAAATATTATGCTGCAGCCATTTCGATATTATATTAAAACCGTTTTGTGCGTTTTCAAAAACTTGTGTCCAATTTCTTCCTTTGAAAAGCAGAACGGTATCGTCAGGTACTATGTTGCCATCGGGAAGTTTAAGGCTGCAAAGTTCATTAATATATATCAAGAATAGAGTCGGTCCAAGAATGCTGCCTTGAGGTACCCCCCACTCTACTGGCTGGGTAGTGCTCATATATTCACCTATTTTTACGCTTTGCTTTCTATCAGATAGGTAGCTTTTGAAAAGATTGAGTTGGTTACCCCTTACACCAAGAGAATCAAGCTTAGATACAAGTAGTGGGATCGAAACCGTATCGAACGCCTTGGCCAGATCAAGAAAAATCCCCAAACATCTCTCTCCTCCATCCAAGGCCTCAGTTATGAAGTCAGTGACTGCATGAACAGCATCGGAGGTAGATTTTTTGGAACGAAAACCAAACTGTATCTCTGACAAGATGTTGTTGCTTTCTAAAAAGTTAATTAATCGGTTGTTTATTATACGTTCCAAGATTTTAGATATGGATGGGAGGATCGAGATAGGTCTATAGCAGTCGGCACGGTCCCGATCACCACCCTTGTGAATAGGAATCACTACTGACCTCTTCAAAGCATCAGGGAAAATACCAGTATCCAAACAGAGATTAAATATGTAGGACAGATAAGGTACTATGATTTTGTTATTTTGTTTTAAGATTTTGTTCGGGATATTGTCCCAATCTACTGAGCATTTATCTTTAAGCTGCATGACAAGTCTATTTACCTCATCAGTGTCCGTACTAATTAGGATGAGCGAGTCTGATCTACTGACTGGCATGACGCTCTCCTGAATTGTTACCTGATTTTCTATATTTTCTGCTAACTTTTTACCGACATTGACAAAGTATTCATTAACAAATTCTATCGAGTCTTTAGCTGATTTTTCTATTTTTAATAATTCATTTGGTTGATTTTTTGTTTTAGTAGTAGATGTTATTGTTTTTATGGCTTTCCAAATTTCCTTGCTGTTTAATCCGGCTTTATTAAATAAAGACTTTTCGTAATTTCTCTTAACTTTCTTTAATAGGTTGTTGCAGAAATTTCTGTACCTGTGGTAGGTTACTTTTAAGGTCTCATTCTCTGGGTTTGACATAAACTTTTTATGTAAATTGTCCCTATTTCGTAGACATTTTAGCAGACCAGGCGTTAGCCATGCTTTGATGATCCGTTTATTTGAAGGTACCTTATGGGTTGTCTTGTTTTTATCCAGTACGGTCTGTATCAATCCAATAAATTCATCTAGAGCTGTGTTGGGATCATTTATTTGGTATATGTATGCAAAATTTATATTAATTAGATCATCTGCAAATCCCTGGAAATTTATTCTACTATAGGTACTAGGTGCGACTACGATCTTCTTCTGTTCGAGATCCAGGCAAAAAAGGACAGCTTTGTGATCTGTAACTGTAGAGTGAAGAACAATTGTAAGGAATTCCTTCTTAGTTTTAACTAGAACATGATCCAAGCATGTGCGACTAGCGTCTCTCGTAACAAAGGTATGGCCAATAAGTAGACCGTAAGAGGCTAAAATATTAAGGTATGGTTCAGCATCTGGATAATTATTCTCTGGATTAATATCGATATTGATGTCACCCGCTACAATGATATTTTTAAAGGCAGAGATCTCCTGAATTGACTCGCTCAGGGATTCTAAGAAGTTATCGAGCTTTTTATATGAAGGTGAGCGATATATAGCGACTATGGCAGTGTCATCACCATACTTGATCAGCAAACTATTTCCCTCTTTAAATAACGGTTCTTGTATTTTAATATTCAGGTTGTCTTTGAAGTAGATGACAACCCCATCATTCTGATTGTTGAACGTTTTGTTGGCATATGAATTATAGCCCACTAGTGTAGGGATGATAGGCGCACATGATAGCCAACACTCGGTTAGAATAATAATGTCACATTCTAACTTTAGATCATTGAGAAGAGCAATGAATCCAGGCATATTACAGCCAATACTCCGTATATTTTGTGTTATTATACGAAGCTGATTTGCAGAGGCAGGGCAATGTTTATGGCAGTTTAGAGTATCTGTAAGTACAGCGTTACAAGTAAGAAAATCACACAAGATCATTATTTATGTCATTTATTGAATCAAATTTTGATAGAAATAAATAAATTATCAATTCCAATACGATACTGAAAGATAGAGCTTTCGCAAAACCGACAAAAGAAAGTCCCTATAATATGATTTAAGCCGTATTTGATTATGCTTTGTGAAATTGGGTACCCGCGCAATTGTTTTACTAGTTCAGATTTTGATAACGAACATATATGTATATCTGGTGTGAGTGTTGGAATAATATTGAGTTTTATGTG
Source organism: Argyresthia goedartella (assembly GCA_949825045.1). Taxonomy (NCBI): domain Eukaryota; kingdom Metazoa; phylum Arthropoda; class Insecta; order Lepidoptera; family Argyresthiidae; genus Argyresthia; species Argyresthia goedartella. The sequence goes on along the minus strand of OX463832.1, from coordinate 6,627,253 downwards.
TGTTTTTGATGTGTATGTGTGTGTAGAATTGTTGAATGTGGTTATAATGTAACGTGTGTTAAAGACAGAAGTTATTTTGAAAGAAATTAAGAGAGATACAATACAACTGATGATCATAGATATGCTTATGAGTCTACCTAAGACTTTCTTTATAGTTGGAACAGAGTTATAATAGAGTCATTTTGTAGATTTAAGCTTTTCAATGTCACTTTCACACGTAACGCGTACATACGGCAGATTTTCTGCTTTACGAAGATAAATTAATCCACGCGATGACCAGCAATACATATAGTTGAACTCCTTAGCAAATTCACGAGCCTTGTAAAATATTTGCTGTGTCTTGTGTGTTAGTGTTTCCGAAATAAATACGCCCTTTTTAGGTCCTACGATTGCATTCCATAAAATTGATGTTGCATAGGATGTTAAAAGGATACATGTGTTATTTATGGACCTTGTAAAAAAGGCATTGCAACAGATTAGAGGGAAACCAAGTTTGTTAATTTTAAGTATAAATTTACTAAAAAAAAAAGTTATATCAGTCATGAAAAATTATCCTAGAAATGAAACAAAAAACTCAAAAAGTCAAGTCATTTATTGCAAGTAGGCAAAATAATGCACTTTTACAAGTCCAACACTAACTTAGGTCTCATATACATGGAAAAAATAAATCAAATATGATCAACAAACTAATGAGTATATAACTGATTATGCTTTGAGTTTGAAAAAGGGAATTTCCCCTTCAAGTGGTGATTCATGGCTGAATCTCGCACAGGAAAAAGAAACTCCATTAACTCTACCAGTGCTTCGGAAATACGCCCGTCAGAGAAGTAACACCAAGAAACTATACGGGGATGTCATTTTTTTAATTTTCGTCATAAATATTTTTTTATTACACAATGTACGATATACATAGTCAGGTCATAATTTCTGTCACATGTGCAATATGAAATAATTTAGACATGTTTATTATTTATGTAAACATTTATATAGCAAAATGAACTTAATAAAACATAGATTCTTATGGTAATAAAGTTTATTCAAAATGACCCCCGCGATTTTGAATACAGGCCTTTATTCTGCGCGGCCTGTCGTCTATCGCAGCACGAACGAGGTCCATGTCAATATCGACGGCTGCCTTAATCAAGGATGCCTTGAGTGACTCCAAATCAGGATGAGGCTTTGAGCAGGCCTTTTCCTCCAAGTGTTGCCATATCTTGTAATCTAATGGACTCAAATCTGGACTGGAGGAGGGCCAGTCTTCGTGCCGGATGAAGTCGATTTCACGCGCCGCCAGCCAGTCTTGTATGCTTTTCGCTCTATGAGCTAGCACAGAATCTTGTTGGAATACCCAGTGCCTGTTATTAAACATGGTATGAGAAACAGGTTCCACAAGGTTCTTGAGGACTGTATTTTGATACACAACTGCATTCGTTTTTACGCCTTTCTCACAAAAATGTACCTCAGTTAAGCCCCAATAAGAGACTCCCAACCAAACCATGAGCGAGGATGGAAAATGACCTTGTTGTACACGCGGAATACGGTTGCTCGCTTCTTCACTGCTGTGTGCGTACACCTTATCATTTTGTTTGTTGTAGCTCTCTTCCACGGTGAAAATTTTTTCATCCGAAAAAAGAATTTCCTGATGCTTTTTTCCCGCGTACCGCTTCAACAAAGCGCGGCATCTCTTCAGTCTCAGGTCCATTAAACGAGCGTCCATTTAACACCCTTTTCACCGTGATCCTGCTTAACCCCATCTGAAGGGCCAACAGTTTCTGCTTACGTATGGGATTTCTTTGAATTCGCGCCTTCACAGCTTTTATCACTGCTGGAGTCCTAACAGAGCGAGGGCGACCACTTCTTGACCTGTCATCTACACTAGAGTCTTCAGTGTATCGTTTTATGGTACGATAAACGAATCTTTTGGTTATATTCAAATTTTTCAGTAAGTCGAAAATCTGAATTGGCGCGTAACCGCAACGATGCAACGCAATAACTGCGACACGGTCTTCTTTAAGTGTCCACTCCATATTTAAAAATGAGGAAAATTCTAAAAAGTACAAATTTTTATTTTCATGTAAAATTCGAAATTCGAATTCAATAAACTTTTTTGTGGCCAGCGTTCTAAATTCAAAAGTTTTTATTGTGTGACAGAACTTATGACCTGACTGTGTAGAAAGTATCTAATCTAATGACAATATTATAACCTCGTATCCATAAGTGCCAATAAAATGTCTCAAAATAAAAATCTAACAAAATAAATAAATAAGAACAAAGACAAGCTGTAATGAACACAACTTCTGAGAAACCAGACTGGACTAGTCACCCCAAGCAGCACCCGTTCACGAGTATGACTTGTTCACCAGCCATCACCCCACTCGCCATATTTGAGAGAGGAGAGCAACCCGCTGCACAGAGCCGCCGCAAGAAAAGACATTTTAGTGAGCATGACCATAAACTCTGTTTCCTCGGTAACAGACTTGTATTCTACGTTAAAACTAATAAATTGTTATGAGATACCCGACATCGCACTTTTGTACACTTAATTATATCACCAGACTATTAATCTCTTGAATACCACCGGCCTTAGCTTACGCCACTTTTCCGTTATCGGTTTTAAATATTATTATCATGGCATAAGGTTCAATATCGCGACCCGTCCCAACTGCCCTCGGTTTTGAGAAGTTAAATTACATTACTGCATTTGTAAAAGTTAGGTTAATTATTATTATCATTATCATGAAGCTTGGGGCATTGAGGCCATGCAGTTTTGTCTTTAATAAAGTCATTAATAGTGTAATAGGCTTTCTTTATGAAATTAGCCTAATTAAATGTTTTAAATCTTTGCATGGGTAGTTGATCAATTCCCTCAGGTAACTTATTATAAAAGCGTATACTGTTGCCCATAAATGAACCATTAACCTTCTGCAACCGAAATAAATTGTTGTGTTGAAATTATGTACATCACAATTTTTGACAAAGCTAATATTTTTCCGAACTTACAATAATTTAAGTATATGTATTGAAAAGCCACTGTAAGAATATTGATCTCCTTAAATCGTTCCCGGAGAGAATCGCGAGATTTAATATTATATATGGAACGAATTGCTCTCTTCTGTAGCATAAATACCGATTGTATATCTGCGGCTTTACCCCACAACAGAATGCCATATGACATAATGCTGTGAGAGTAACTGACACATACTAATCTTGCAGTGGCTTCATCAGTAAACTGTCTAATTTTTTGTGCAGCAAAAGCTGCAGATCTCAATCTTCCAGCTATATACGATTACGAGGACCCCGCTGCAATTGTGAATCTAGATTAATACCCAAGAATTTAGTCGACTGTACCAGTTAGTCGACTGTACCAGGTCTAAAAGCTCGTCAATCATTAAAATACTTAAAGTGATCCCTTCTGACAATGGGTGGCGAGAATTTGACACATTTGGTTTTTTAAGAGTTTAACACTAAATTATTGGTAAACCACTTAAGAACGTGAAGCGTGATGCTTTGTTAACACTAAATTATTGGTAAACCACTTAAGAACGTGAAGCGTGATGCTTTGTTAACATCGTCAAAATTGTTCTTGGTTCCCCCAATCTTAAAAATGAGTGAAGTATCATCAGCAAACAAATCAATATCACATAAGTTTTTTACAAAAAAGGCAAGATCTTTAATATACACCATAAACAAAAACGGGTCCTACATTGAACCTTGAGGGACACTCATTGAGATGAGAGATCCAGAAGACCTCTCTCCATTCACATCAACTTTCTGGATTATTTTACTAAGCTAAGAGAAGGTAACAGAAGCAACAGTTGGAAAGGTCACAGAAGACACCAATTGTATCTTGTGAAAACGTCCTTCATATTTACAAAAATAAAAGAATAAAAATTATCATAGCAGGCGACTACAACATAAATAGACGAACCAAAACACACCAAATACTAATTTTGAATAATTGCTAGAAACTTATACTTTCTCCCTAAGATTAAACGAGCCTACTAGAATAACCCCCAAAACTGACAGCCGCACCCAGAGTCGTTCCTTAAATTAGTGCTAACGAATGATTTGTTAATTGCAATTAAATATCCTAAATATTGGTTCTACTCAGAGACGATTTTTAAGTTATCATTAGCTAAGTAGTCAACTAAGTAAGCGTAGGGCAGCCAGCATTGTCGATAACGTGTCGATAGAGTGCCGGTGTTGCTATATAAAATAATTACTTTTGTGATTATTTAAATTATATTCCGTAATACGCGCTATATTGACAAGATAAATGTGTATTTCATGTTTGAGAATACTATGTTGATTATTGAGGATGCCACCAGAGGGCGCTTCAGCTATAAGTGTTTGCCGAGTCTCCGAGATAAAAATATTCCAAACAAATAGAATCAGTGAACAAATCAAATTGAAGATTAACTAGCTTTTAAAATATATACATGGCTTCAATCCAACGATTACCCCAACAAGTTTAACCAGTGCATAATAGTGAAATACACAAAAACACTTCTTAGTGATCAGAGTAACATTCAAGTTTGAAATTGCACATAAAAACAGTGTAAGAAGAAATATAAATACGTCAAGAGCTGCAGACTAAGTGAAACAGTGATACAAACCATAAATAGTGAACAGAAACAGGGAAGTACAGCTTTTTATGGAAACATAACCTACAAAAAATCGTTGCTCAGTCATCATCAAACTAGAAAAGTTGCTACGACAGCGCCACCTAGCGCACAATAGCGATACTAATCTGGCATACAAGCTAACTAAGCAGCACTAGCGACATCTGAATGCGAGTAGCTAAAAACTTTTGTAGAGCTTTTTACTACACACCTTACAAAAATAGTAGAGTTCTTTTCTCACTACGAAATATAAAGTAGAGTAGTCAGTAGAGTCTAAGTTAAACTACTCAATTACCCATATAGCGCACAAGAGGCATCATGGCTGAAGAAGCGCTTAAACTCCTACTGGAAAAGTTTGAAAACAATATAAATACAAAATTAGAAAATATAGAGAAAAATATAACAACCAATATCAACAACAACATCGATTTGAAATTTTCCTCTTTTCAACAAGAATTAGAAATATTAAAAACCGGTAATGCAGAACAAGAAAAACGACTAGACTTTCTGGAAAAGCAATCAAGACAGAGAAATCTAGTTTTGTTCGGAGTGGCTGAGGAGGAGAGCAGCTACTGCGAACTAGAGCAGATAGTACTCGATATCATAAATTTTAAACTGGAAATTTCGTGTGACGGACTGGAACTAGAGTTTGTAAGGAGGATGGGAAAAAAGGATAAAAGCAAGATCAGACCAATTTGTTTTGGACTAACGACTCTTGGAAAAAAAATAACACTGCTAAAAAACAAAAAGAAATTAGAGGATACTTCAACTTATCTGAAGGAAGACTATCCACCTAAAATCTTGCAAATACGAAAAGAACTCCAAGAAAAATGCAAGGAAGAGCGAGATAAAGGCAATAAAGTCACTATTAAGTATGACCAATTGGTGATTGTTAAAGATACAGGGAAATCTACACAGAAAGATGAAATTGCAACAAGAAATAAAAACAAGAGACCATTAGAATATTCACCGCCAGCAACTTCAACAATCAACAACAGTAAGAGTCAAACCCCTGAAAACCAACTTAACAAGAACAAAAGTATTCCTCCAGCCACAAAGAAAAACAAACCAGGCAGTCCTAGCGTTTCCAACTTCCTGCGTTCTGGGAACACACATAACAACAACAATCCAAAGAACACTAGACAGGACACGACAGGAAACAGCCAGAACAAGACATAGCAATCAGACTCTACCAGACCCCCTACTGCAGACGGATACGGCGCCCTCACAAAACCTTGTACAGATAAAAAAATAAGAAAACGTTCCCCAATACGGCCGGTCCCCGCGGGCGAACTAGACCACCACCCTCTAGCTAAAAGATGCGAAATCTACAACATCTCTACACTAAATACTAGAACCTTACGAACTGCCGAAAGTTTGTTGGAACTAGACAATGCCCTAACAGAGGTAAAATATGATATACTGGGCATAAGCGAAATGAGAAGAATGGAAGAAAGAATCGAAGAACACAAAAACTACATATTATACCAGAAAGGAAAAGTAGCAGGCCAACATGGAGTAGGCTTTCTTATCAAACGACACCTTAAGCAATACATACAAGAAATCATAGGAATTTCAGACAGACTGGCAATACTCAACATCAAATTACCAAATTATAAAAAACCATGGACGATTGTACAAGCCTATGCACCAACCGAAAAGGCACAAAAAAATCAATCAGATTTGGACTCATTCTACGAAGATCTATCACAAGCCATAAACAATCACATGGATAATCATATCATTCTAATGGGTGACTTTAATGCTCAGGTTGGCACACGACAAAAAACATGTGAATATGTACTTGGTTCATTTGGTCACGGAAAAAGAAGCTGCAACGGCCAAAAACTGATTGAATTTCTCATGGAACATAACCTGACAATACTCAATTCATTATTCAAGAAAAAAACCAAAAACAAATGGACTTGGATCTCCCCTGACGGTCGATACAAGAATGAGATAGACTATATAATGACTAACCAACCTAAATATTTTACAGACACAACCGTTATAACAAAGTTGAACTTCAACACAAATCACCGAATGGTACGCAGCTCCCTGAAAAAATCTCCAACTAAACCTTCAAGAAAATATAAGAACAGCAACCATAACAACTTAAAAATCTTCAACACATGGGACAAGAACGAGCCTCAAAATCTAAGAAAACAGTCCATAAAACATACCCATGATGTTTTACAAAAGTACCAGTCCCTAGAAACACAACTTGCAAGCAAATGCACCTCAGAAAGAAACCAGAACACACATAAATACCAACTGAGCGACCAAACTCTACACCTTATTAGCAAAAGAAAAGAGCTCTTACATAATGGTACAAAAAAAGAAAACATTATGAGTATAGCAGAAATAAGCAAAAAAATAAGAGAAAATATAAGGAAAGACCGAAAAACAACTAGACTGAAAACGTTAGAGCACCATATACAAAAGACAGGAGGAGTGAAAAAGGCTCTAAAAGAACTACGCGAAACGGGAAATCAATGGATACCAAATTTAAAAAGAAAAGAAAAAAACATAACACATCGCAAAAATATCAGCAACTTAGCAACTAACTTTTACAGACAACTCTATGCAAAACAAGGACCAAATACAGACCAATATCCCAACTACTGCCACATTGCACCAACTGCAGAAACAATAATAGAATCCGTGCAGAAAATCCTACCAAGTGAGGTGGAAAAAGCAATAAAAAGCCAAAAGATGGAGAAGTCCCCAGGTCCTGACAAAATCTCAAATGAGCTGCTTAGAGGAACTATGCAAGAAATAACCCCAGCTTTAACTGAAATATTCAACAACATACTGACAAGCAATATTATTCCACACCAATGGTCTCAGTCAAATATCATCTTGATACACAAGAAAGGAGACAAAGGAGACATTGGAAACTATCGACCAATTAGTCTTATGTCCAACGTATACAAGGTTTTTGCAAAGATTATACTGGACAGGATCTGCCCAAAGATAGACGAACAACAGCCCGTGGAGCAAGCTGGCTTCAGAAAAGGCTTCTCCACTATAGACCACATACATACAGTAAAACAAATACTGGAGAAATATAACGAATACAACAAAACAATCTACATTGCATTCATTGACTATGCCAAAGCCTTCGACAGCCTAAACCACAGCTATATATGGGATACTCTAGAGCAACAAGGAATACCAGAAACCTACAGAAGCATAATAAAAACCATATATGCAAATAGCCAGGCAAGAATACAACTCGAAACACTAGGCAACCATTTTCCAATAGAAAGAGGTGTGAGACAAGGGGACCCTTTATCTCCCAAACTATTCTCAGCGGTGCTGGAGAACATATTCCGCAACCTCAGTTGGGAAACATTTGGAATAAATATAAACGGTTCCAAATTGAACCATCTCAGATTTGCAGATGACTTGGTCCTTTTCGAAGAGATACCGGAGAATCTAGAAAAAATGATACAAAGTCTTAACTCAGTGAGCAGGAACGTCGGACTTCAAATGAACTCTAGCAAGACAAAAGTAATGACCAACTCTACAAAAATAGATATAAGTGTAAATCAACAAGTTCTGGAATATGTTGACGAATACACTTACCTGGGCCAGTTAATCTCTACAAATGACCAAACCACAAAGGAAATTGACACAAGAATAGCCAAAGGATGGAAGGCTTACTGGTCCCTAAAGGAAATCATGAAATCACCAGACTTGAGCATGACACTGAAAAGGAGAACGTTTAATTCTTGCATCCTACCCTGTCTCACTTATGGTTGCGAAACATGGGCCTTAACTAGACTCCACAGAGAGAAACTGGCAAAATGTCAAAGAGCAATGGAGAGAAGCATAACAAGGTGCAAACGTCAAGATAGAGTCAGAAACGAAGACCTCAGAACAAAAACCAAACTCACAGACATTCTATCCCGCATAGATCAGCAAAAGTGGAGGTGGACAGGCCACATGATGCGAGATAATAAAGGAAAATGGAGTAGAGTTGTAACGGAATGGTATCCCAGAGATGGAAAAAGAAGTCCCGGCCGACAAATTACGAGATGGGCAGACGACATCAAACTTACAGCTGGCCATCTCTGGACCAGAGTAACACAAGATAGACCACAGTGGATATCGCTAGAGGAGGCCTATGCCAAGAGGCACACTGAGATCAGAGATATTTTATAAACAACAATGCTATTTTAATTTTTTATACTCAGAATAAAAGGCTTATTATTATTATTATTATGTTGATTATTTACAGCTAATTTTAGTAATAGATTGAAGAAAGTTATAAAAAAGACGAATCTTGATCTGGATCACTAAACATATTTTGTGATGGCAACTGGATCAATTTGACAGCGTCGTCGACTCGTCGTTCATGTTGTTGTATTGTGACATTTGTGACTCATGTCAAATCGTAACGTGTTGTTTTATTTGTTCAGAGTTTGTTGGTGTTAAAATTATATTGTGCGAAACTATTTCATATCGCCAATAACTGTACAACGACGTGATATTGGTGGAATTTACTGTAGGGATCCACAGAAGCCATTACCAAAAATTGAAATTGAATTGAACTATTTCATAATGGTCAGTACGTAGTAATAATAATAATAATAATAATAATAATACCTTGGACACTATTTACACACATTGATCTAGCCCCAAACTAGGATTCCCTGTATCTTGGGTACTAGACAACGATACACATACTTATATAGATAAATATTATACTTAGATAGATAAACAACCATGACTAGGGTACAAACATCCGTTCTCATCAACAAATATTTGCCCCCATCGACTCGATGCTAATTATCTCACAGACGATAACGAGAGGTTTATTGGATGATTGATTTGCATTTATTAATTCCAGGATTGACACTCTGACCAATCGCCCGCCAAAATACCTCGAAAGAGGGAACCAAATTTTACTGCTGATGAAAAAGCTTTCTTGGCCCAGTTGGTGAAGAAAAGACCAATTGTGGAATCCAAGCAAACTGACGGCAAAGTAATTGAAAAGAAAAAAGCTGCCTGGGAATCCATAACCTTCGAGTTCAATAGTAACTTACATGTCCACAAGGTAGTATCTACATATAAATCATTTCTGTTTATATTGTTGTTCTGTTCATTCTGTTCTTTATTATTCACATATTTATTTTACAGCGTGATACTATAACTTTGAAAAGAGCATGGGATAATATGAAAGCTCATACACGGAAGGTTCGAGCAGCTGAACGAGGTAGCTTGATCCGGACTGGAGGTGGGCCAAGTATGCCTCCCCCTTCGCCACTGGTTACAATGGTGGAAGAGGTATTATTTTATTTAATAGTTATGTATGTACTACCCATATAATAGTTTCCGCTTTGGTCATTATACAGATAAGGTGGTGGCACTGTATGTTATATTTTAATTTATTTTAGTCACCCTGTGTCACAAACTTTTCACTTTTACAGGCTGCTCCAGTTATTATTTGTGAGATAGATAATAACTTTGACAGCGATGGTGTCATGTTGCACCAGGACAGTGTAGAGCCTTCCCAAGAATTGAATGCCAGCATTGAATGGGAAAATAAACTGGAAGAAACCTCGACTATTCCTGATCAAGATACCCCACTAATTTTTTCAGAACCAAATTATGAATATATACAAACAAGAAAACCGATTGATTATGTAAGGCGAGAGGCAGTAATGAGGATCAAGCATTTTGATTATAAGAAAAAAATTGAAATGCAAATTTTAAAATCAAAGGTATTGATATGAAACAAAACTATGTTTGTTTTGTACCCAATTCTTTCTTGTGACAGCATACTTTATATTTATATTACATTTTGCTTTCAGCTGGAGGTTCAAGAAATAAAAAAAAAGACTGCATTACTTCTTGAAGAAAAGGCGAGATTGGAGTTGGAGGAAATAAAAAATAGACTAGGGAAACATTAGCTTACTGGTGTTTTTTATAGTTTACAGTTGTTGTAGTTACATGTTGTTAACGTCTGTTCTTAAATATAAAAAAATATGTAAGTAATTGGATACAGTGTGTTTATTTATTCACTTTATTACAAATAAGAATGAAGAACATAGTTACAAAAATATAAAACATTATAATAGTGACCTACATAGACGTAAAAAATCTTTGTACAAGTGCCTGTCTGGCTACAAAACCACTGGCATTAGGATTTTCTCTTACATGTGTATTTATTTCTTCTGGTTCAAATAATATTTCATCACCTGATAAGTTGAAGGTATCGTCGAACATGATGATCATATTATGTAGCGTTGCACAAGCACATATTACTGCTGCAGCAGTCTCCAATTTAACACCCATACCCACTTGCAAACAAGGAAACCTCCTCTTCCACACACCGAAAGCCCTTTCAACGGTGTTTCTAGTTTTTATTTGGCTTTTGTTATAAGATTCTTCACTAGGTGAATTCGGTGACAAAAATGGTGTAAGAAGCACATCACTTACTGCGTACCCACTGTCACCTAGTAAAATGCCATTTAGTTCACCCGTTTCCAGTCTCTGCTTTGCTGAGCTGCTATTGTAAATAAAACTATCATGGCTGCTTCCAGGCCACCTGGCTACCAGGTCCCAAAATTCCAAGTTAGGGCCAACGACTGCCTGCACATTTATAGAGAACCACCCTTTTCTGTTCCTATAAACTTCAGAAATTGTTCCGCCGGGGCTTCTTATTCTAATGTGAGTACAATCAATGCATCCTATCACTCCGGGGAATCCAGCTATCATATAGAATTTTTGCTTCATTTTCTGGATGGCATCGTTGGTAGAAGGAAATCTCACGAAATCCTTCATTTTTCTCGCTATCAATTTGGACACATTGGCGACTATCCTTGACACTGACTGCTGGCAAATGTCCATGACGTCTCCATCTAGCTTCTGCAAAGGAATATTATAGTTCACTCATATTATCTACGGTAGGTACCTACTGTACTGTACGGTCGATAGTTCTTTCCTACAAATCATACCTGAAAACTACCGGTTGCGAAGAATCGTATTGTCACCAGTAACATTATTTCAGGGGCAAATGGCAAACCTCTTCTCGAAGGCCTCCTGAGGTCCGGTTCCAAGATCGGTAGTATCCTGTCTATCACAGTCCGTGGCGTAAATCTATAGCGTGAGTAAAATTCAGTAACCGAGTATTTTCTGAACGTAACCGAGTATTTTCTGAACGTATCCGCGTAATCTCGCAAATATCTTCTTGGTCCTGGTGCTCTATGCCTTCTAGCATGAGCGACAAACTCGATAAATTCTTCCAAATCAGACATTATAACAATATTTTCCTATTTTTTCTGTCTTCAAGGCGAATATTGCAAGAATACAATCAACAAAACATGTTGTGACATCTGTCATCTGTCATTGTTAACGAATTCATTATCTCGTTAAGTAAGGGTCTTCCATTACTTAAAGTTAATCGACATTAAACTATCCTAAGGAAGATTTAACTGTCTCTGAGAGTGGAGTTCATTAAATCTTTCACTAAGTAAACGCTAACGGATGATTAGACGACTCATGCATCGATAATTTCGCGACAAACTTTATTGATGGTCAAAGAAACCTTATTGAATTAGGACTCTCAGATCACAAAAGCTCTATTATAAAAGTTCCGGTAAAAAACGACCAACGAATATCCCTAAACCTAAATTCGTGAAAAAAAGAGACTTCTGCAGAAAAATACACAAATTCACAAACGCGTTGAGTAATTTATCGTTTAGTGAAGTCTATGAATGCACCGACTCAGGAGATGCATTCAAAAAGCAAATAGATACAATCACCTTGTTCTTCGAACTATGCTTCCCGATGTGCAGAATTCGACTATCAGCTGGATCTAAACCACCTTGGCTTACAAAAGGTATAAAACATGCTTTAAGAAGAAACGCGAGCTTCTCTGGAAGTATCGCAAAACACCAACGGGAATAAATAAAAAGGAGTTTAAAAAAAACATTCAGAAAACTGCACAAAAAATCCTCACTGTGACAAAAAATCTCAAAATTCGCACTACATAAAAACTGCCAAATATAAATCTAAAGCTACGTGGAAAATCATTCAGAATTTGCAACGAAATAATAAAAATAACATAAACGAAATTAATCATAATAACGAAATAATAACCCGAGACACATAGCTAAGACATATAAAGATTTATTTATTATAGACCAATTAGAACCTCAAAGTAGCAAGATACCTTATGTCATACCAACCAAATCTAACCAAAAATCAATATTCATGGTACTAACATATGTTTCGGAAGTCTATTATCTAATAAAAGGTCTAAGTAATACAAGTAGTGTAGGATATAACGAAATCAACACCAAAATACTGAAGACTAGCTCCCACATCTTAGCCGAGCCACTATCGTACGTTATAAATATGTACTTTGAAAAAGGCAGTTATCCAGATCGACTTAAAACTTTTATTATAACACCTATTCACAAAGTTGGAGATAAAAAAGACGTCACGAAATACCGACCAGTAGCTCTTATATATACTACTCAAAAGAAAATAGGGGCCACTAAGTATTTTGATTGCTACGTGAAAAATATAGTAAACAGTAATGTATATTTATTAAAATAACATGTAACAAGGCTTTTGTGTTAACTTATGCTAATAACCATTTAATTGTGTAGTCAATTGTTTCACTTATTTCATTTAACATGAAATTAGTCCATTGTCAACAGCAAAAACTAAACAGAAACTCTTTGCAAAACAAAACAAAAACTGACACAAGCTGTTTTTTTTAATGGTTTAGTAACGGGTGTGTCCTCCTCTCCTGTTTTCACACTCCTGGAGCCTTGAATGCATACTCTCGATTAAGTTTCTGATGTTTTCATCAGGTATCTCTTCCCACGCACGTTTCAGAGCATCCATAAGCTGTTGCTGGTTGTGAACCTCTTGCTTATGCTCCCTAACCCTTCGTTTTAATTGGTCCCACATATGCTCTATTGGATTTAAATCCGGACTATACGCTGGCCATGGTAGGACACGAATATGGGAGTCATCCAGTACAGTCTGAGTGGCCCGAGCTGTGTGTGGGCGGGCATTGTCATGCATTAACCAGAACCCTGGCCCCACTCTCTGTGAGAATGGAATCACATGAGGCCTGATGACTTCATCGATGTACCGTTGTGCAGTTACTGTGCCTTGATTTAAGAAAACCAGCTCAGTTTTGCCTTGTAAGCTAATCCCAGCCCAAACCATCACACTAGGATCTCCAAAGCGGTCAATTTCCTTGATGCAGACATCGGAAAATCTCTCACCCTGTCGTCTCCACACTCTAATCCGCCGATCATCACTACAAAGCTTCACTTTACACTCATCTGTGAAGAGCACCATACCCCATTGATTCATGCTCCAATCTGAATGTTCGCGGCAAAAACTTAAACGATTTCCACGTTGAACCCTAGATAAAGGAATTCGTACTACTCGGCGTCTGGACCTTTGCTGGTCTTCATGCAGTCGATTACGTGTCGTTTGGTCACTAACACGAGTCCCCGTTGTCAACCATAGGCGATTTTGTAACTTACGTGCCGTCACAGAGCGCTCTCGACGGGCACTCAATCGGATGTAGCGATCCTCTTGTGCCGTAGTCGCTCGCACCCTGCCCGATCCAGGCCTTCCTGCAACACTGCCAGTCTCTTGGAACCGATCCCACACATTTTGGATGGCTCGGCGAGAGAAACCCAACGAAAAAGCTACAGACCGCTGTGAATGACTGTCAGCAATCAATGTAACGGCTCTGGTGGCAGTAATGGTATCCATATGCCTTCGTTGACGTGGCATTATTAACAAAAGATGTTAAAAGAAGCAAAAGATGGACAGAAATAGTTTTTTAACAGAATAAAATTGTGATTCCATCTGAAAGGAATTTGACCTGAAACTCGGTTTTTGTTATTTGCTTCAATTTCTGGCCAGCTGTAGGACTTAAACACCAGCATTAAAGAGGTTGGATACTGAAGGAGGCCGGACATAATTAATTAGTCACTTATTAATTAGTTTACATCTAAAAATTTACTCAAAAACAGAAATATGTATGTGGCCCTTATTTTCTTTTGAGTAGTATATATAATATCTAAAATCTTTGAACGGGCAACACAGAACAAGCTTAATTCCTTTCTAGAAGCACACAACATATTTGTGGACGAACAGCATGCTGTTGAAAAAAATAAGTCCGCAATATTAGCGATATATGACCTCTTAAAACATGTGTATGACAGTATCAACAATAGACAATGTCTCATTGACCCTTCGGGGGCAACTCGGCCCACACGCCACTCAGCCCGCGGGCTCAGTTGACCACTTTTATTTTTTCGGTGGTGATAAGATATATGGTTTTCATTACGTAGATTTCTTGTGTGAATGGTGTTTCGTTCTATAAAACGTGTATGATAGTTTTTCTTAACGAACATTAAGCACTATAGGATAAATATCGATGGAAAAGTTAGAATGTCTATGGAGAGGCTGTTTGCAGCTTTCCGTCTTTATTATGCCAGCGATGGCCCTAATAGATTTTTCAGATGTCTAAATATGTTGTCCCTATCAGTAGAATTTCTGATAAAGATCACACCGTAACTAAGGATAGAATGCACATATCCGAAATATGCTGTAACAGCTGCCTCTATGGTCACAATCTGTGTTAATCTCCTTAGAGGGTAAACATAGCTGATTTGCCAGCTTACACCAGAGTTTGCCTATGTGCAGTTTCCATCCGCAGTGTTGGTCTAGGTTCAGTCCGAGGAATTTTATTGTTTGTACTATTTCTACGTCATTGTTATCATAGATTATGTTTAATTTCGGTGGGTTTGCTTGTGGTTGATAAAATTGCATCATTTTAGTTTTATGGAGGTTAATTTTTAGATTGTTATTCTGAAGCCATTCAACAAGCCCACTCAATGTATTATTTATATCTAGTTCGAAGTTTAGTGGCTCTGTACATTTTATTACAACGGAACAGTCATCCGCAAACAAAACTGTAGGGTGTGGAACACTTTCTGGTAGGTAATTTATATAGGCTAGAAATAGAAGAGGCCCCAAGATACTTCCCTGTGTAGATACTCCGTATTCTACAGTCCTAGTGTCGGACGCGTGGTTTTGTTCTGTTCCCGTTTTATCTATACTATTGATAATGCAAAACTGTCTATTTGCTAAGTATTAATTTTATAGATTTTGTGTTGTACCCCTAAAACCTAAACTTTCAAGTTTTTCCAGCAATATCTTGTGGTCCACGAAATCGGCCTTAGTCATGTCCACGAAGATCACTGAGCCCTTCGGGGGCAACTCGGCCCACACGCCACTCAGCCCGCGGGCTCAGTTGACCAATACTGTTTATATTGGGGGCGACTCGGGTGACTAGGTCAACTCAGCCCGCCGCGGGCTCAATTAACCACTGTCTATCGTTATAGGTAACTCAGCCCGCGGGCTCAATCGATCACAGTCTATCGCCATAGGATCGACTCCCTTCGGGGGCAAATCGGCCCACACGCCACTCAGCCCGCGGGCTCAGTTGACCAATACTGTTTATATTGGGGGCGACTCGGGCGACTAGGTCAACTCAGCCCGCCGCGGGCTCAATTAACCACTGTCTATCGTTATAGGTAACTCAGCCCGCGGGCTCAATCGATCACAGTCTATCGCCATAGGATCGACTCTGCCCATTTTGTTTTAAGCTAAAGGTTTTATCTCAGAAGAGGTTTTTTTTTTTTTCATCTGATTAATATTGTCTTTGGAACAATACACTGACCTGACGTTGTCAACGTCCATGTCCCGTCCGTCCCGTCAAAGAGAATATAATCACTACCGTCCCGTCTTTGACATGACATTGAATCATTGAATTCTTGTTCATCTTTTATAATCAAATGAGTAATTTAACATTTAAATTAATTTTAAACAGCGAAAATGTACCCATATCCGTACAAACAAAGTGCATCCGCGTCTTCCAGTTCAGATGCCATTGACTTCATAACGTCGCAACGTGGAAGGCGTGTAATGATAAAGACGGGTCACCGATACCGCTTCAAGAGGAAAAACAAGGATGAATCAACTTTATGGAGATGCGTAAAATGCAAGTGTTATGCTGTCATCAAAACGGTCGGTGATAACTCAGTCGTTGTTCACGAGACAGAACACAACCACGATCCTGATTTTCCTGATAACGAGATTAAAAAACATATGGACAGCCTGGACAAACAAGTCGTCGAAGACATAACTACGCCCATCTCACACATATATGACAACATTAATGATAAAATTAAAGACGCAGGCCTGGACAAGAAAATTTCTAGTTTTGAAAATATAAAGAAAAAATTATATCGTAAACGATACAAATCTTTAGAGATAAAAAACTGCACTTTTAACAACGCCGTTGACGTTGTCATACCACCAAGATATTCACATGTATTGTTCGCTGTACATACAATAGCACAAGAATATTGATATTTTCATGTGATGAACTCTGGAATTTATTACCGCAATGCAAAGAATTTTATATTTATGGCACATTCAAGACGTGCCAAAAAAACTTTTACCAACTGGTAACAATACACGCTGATCTCGGAAGTGATCGAGAAAATAACAAAGTTGTGACAGTGTTGTATGCGTTATTACCCAACAAGGGTAAAGAAACGTATGAGATTATGTTTCAATTAATAAAAAGCCAAGTTCCAGATTGGAATCCAACAAGCGTTAAAGTGGATTTCGAAAAGGCTCTGATATCGGCTTTAATTAATACTTGCCAGGGTATTCAAGTACAAGGATGTTTTTACCATTATACTAAATGCCTGTGGAAAAAGGCAAAGGTTTGTGGTCTAAGCAAAACAAAACTAGGCAAGGTTCATATTAGGCGTTTATCAGCCTTGGCACATTTGCCATTAGAGCAGTTATTAGACGCTTGGCTGTACGCTGTGGAAGAAGGTCCTAAAACGAAAATTACAAAAGACTTCAATTCATACTTTTTCAATAATTGGATGAATCCAAAATCCATTTACTTTGGTCGATGGACATGCTACGGACAATTTAACCGTACTAATAATGCAGTTGAAGGCTGGCATGCCAAAGTAAATAAGCTTTTGAAACCCAAACCTGATATTTTAAAACTTCTGGTAGTGTTACAACGGCTAATGAGAACAGATGTAAACAAATTAAGAGAAAATAACTTTAGTAAAAGAAAAAATGAAGTAATCGATGTTAATGACAGAATTAATGAAATATTAATGGATCTAGAAAACAATAAAAAAAGTTTAGCGTTGTGTATCGAGCATTTAAGATTCTAGATTCATATGTAACGTGTTGTTCGTTGACTAATACCCGAAGTCACGAAGGAGTTATTATTTTATTTGAATTAAGTTGAATTATTTTTCTTAAGTTTGTCAGATTTATTAAATAATACATATCCATTACCATAGTTTTCGTGTAATGAAGTAGAAAATTCCAAGCCCCTTCTCACTGCCTTCCTGTACTTTCCTGAACTTATCTATGTTTTCTGTGCAATAAAGAATATGAATATGAATATGATTGCAGCGAAACCGTCAAACCTGGCTTCTGCGAACATTCCCGACGCACTGCAGTATCGCGGCAACCCCAACAACATCCTGCAAACATTATTATATTGTACTCGGAGGGCGCCGAGGGCCCGCTGCGTATAACTAACCCATAGGCCACACGTATACAAAGATTGGCAAAATGCCATGAAAAGGGTAATCTTTACCTCTCTAGTACATCGGTTAAATCTACGGGATAGCATATTACAGCGGACCGCCAACGCCCTCCTTTCCCTATCAATATCTGCGTCATCCTGCAGACGCTCATTGACCACGTGACCCAGGTACTTAAACTGTGACACTCTAGCGAGAGGCGAGCCACATAGTTTGAGGGCCAGCACATCGACAGGTACTTTAGCGCCCGACATGAAAACCATATATTCGCTCTTCTTTGTGTTTGCTATGCCCTAGCAGGGCGCATGTTAGGTTTTTTTTTTCTTTATTTGTTATTTGACATCTTATGTACCACATGTATGCAATAAATAAATGAAATGAAATGAAATGAAATGTTGTACCTGACTCCGTGGTCTTCCGCATATGACTCACACACTGCCAGCATTTGTCTCATGCCACTGACAGAGGGGCTCAGCAGCACCATGTCATCGGCGTAGCTTATGTTTTTGATAATTTTCCCATCAATAGAACAGCCGACGTTGGTACTGACGAGCGCCCCGATCAGGCCATTTACATATAGGTTAAACAGCACAGGTGAGCTTAGCCCTCCCTGTCTTACCCCACAATCTAGCCTATAAACTTCAGAGTACGAGTCCGCCCATTTCACAGTATTTGTTTGATACCTATACCAATATTTTAATAATGATATAAATTGGGGTGGAAAATTTGACTCATTAGACAGTTTTTGCCATAAGACGTCATAGCACACCGTATCATACGCCTTGGATAAATCTAAAAAACACGCTAAGACATTCGTTTTTCTATCCGTGTAGTACTTGACAGTTTGCTTGAGGGACAGAATGGCACTTTCTGTCGACAAGCCCGCACTGAACCCAAATTGTGCATCATGTAGCGAGAGATGTTTACACAAACGTCTCTCTAACAAACTGTCAAGCACCTTTGCAATAGTGGTGGCAAGAGAAATTGGCCTATAGTTATTGACATCAGAGATATCGCCCGTCTTGTTCTTTATTATAGGAACAACAACTGTCCTCATAAGGCTGTCGGGGAGATATGAGTGAGCAGTACAAAAGTTAAAAAACATACTCAGTACTCTAGCCAAGTGAAATCCAGCGTACTGCAAGTGCTCAATACTAATACCGTCGTGTCCTGGAGACTTTTCCTTTTCATGTGTTTTATAATCCAGCGGTTCTCTTGAGATGTAAAACGGATGGGGGTTTTGCTATCCTCCTGGACATGGCAGCTCACGCCAGTTGGACTAGATGCCTGCCTCACGGGTTGGGTAGGAGGAGCTACTACAAACTGTTTTCTAAACAAATTAGCAATTTCACAGTTATCTGCCACACCATTAACACCTACAGGAACACTAGACTTCGGAAACAGTTTATTTGTCTCCTTCCAGAATTTACCAAAATCTTTGGAATGGTGAGTGGATGCTATTATGTCCATTTTTATTTGTTCCGCGTTGTTTTGGCACCATCGAAGTTTACTTTTAAAAGATTTCCTCGTCTCCGTCATTTTGTCAAAAATAGGTCCCATATTGGGCTTACCAATTTGCACCCATTCACCAAACTATAGCCTGGCTTCTGCATGGGACATACTCACATGCTTGTTCCAACCCGTGATATAGGGTTTCTTTTTTCTACCATTATAACCAGAATTTCTACCGGCCAAAGGACTAGATGTAATGGCTGCCTCACTGATTATCTTAATAATATTACTATACATGTTATCTAACAGGAGCTTATGGTCTAACTTATCACAGTAGTTATCTTCACAACACATATTAAATTCACTAGGAAAGTCCACCTCTCTTAGTCTATCGTTGCAGTATTTGTTATATCTGTCTTTAAGTTCGGCTGGCCTCATACCTCAGATGACCCTGTTTGGAGGCTTACATGTAATTTTTCCCTTGGCAGGAATTAGATCTAATTTACAAATATTATCATATTTAATTTTGGCACTA
This sequence comes from Argyresthia goedartella, assembly GCA_949825045.1. Lineage (NCBI taxonomy): Eukaryota > Metazoa > Arthropoda > Insecta > Lepidoptera > Argyresthiidae > Argyresthia > Argyresthia goedartella. The sequence continues at coordinate 6,606,998 of OX463832.1, read as the reverse complement.
ATCACAGTACTCCACGCTGCCTGGGTCACAACGCAATGATCCAGCCAGCTATAGCTGCCTATATGTGCATCACTCATATAGTTATACGAGTCCGAGTTTATGCCCAGCATTCTCACGTCCGCACATTCCCACGATTGTTCGTCGCAGAACTGCGATAGTTCAGTATAAAACAGTTCGCCGGGATGAGCGTTAAAGTCACCCAGTATATAAACAGCTTCGGCATTATTCTGCTCAATTATCGAGTTAATCTCACTTAGTCACTGGATAAATTCAACTAAGTTGTCATGCGCATCTGTAGGCATATATACCGACACTATCAACACGGATGAGGATGACGTCATTGCCTTAAAAGCTGCAATTCGCACACTGGTACATTGAATTACAACCACAGACTGAAAACACGCTTTCTCCACAGAAGGGCAACTCCGCCGTAGGGTCTTCCTCGCAACACCGTGGTATTGTCTATCGCCGACACGCCAGTATACTCGAAGTTACTGTGTATGGTTCCAAGTAAGGGGATGTCACACGTCAGAAGCCAGGTCTCCTGTAGTGCAACTACATCGGAATAATCGCATAGTAATCTAACACCATCTATTTACAATTAAAGCTAATTAACTTGCATGTGTCCATTATTTTGTTAAACATTATTAAGATGTTTATCCGTGTCTGTCGAAGCTTGCTTGGAAGCTCTATTCACCCATGGTCTAAATATAAAATACCTCCTCAAAAATACGTCTTCTGGCCAGAGTGTGTCATCATTAAATAATGATAACTTGCTTTTCGGTATATACATTTTGAAAGAGTTGTACTCCTTTTCAGATTTCGTCGTCACCTTTTCAGGACGCACTAAAATTTGCGTCTGAGTGTTAACATAATCGGCAATATCTTTTTCCGAAGTCTCCTTGTTAACATTATAAATGAAAATAGGTATTTGGGCATCAGCAGCCCGGAATTTGCATTCGGGCAGTACTACAGCGTTTTCCTTCTGACCTATGAACTTAGCTTTGGTATTTTTCCGTTTATTTTGCACAAGTACCCATTCATTGTTCTTTGGTTGCATGCCTCCGCATTCCATCTCCATAGTTTGAGCGCGCTGTGTCGATGACGCATCAACGCGCTTACTCGTGTCATGCCTCTGCAGTGAGGCCTCAACGCGTGGATTTGTTTTTTCGCATATCGAAACCGCGGTGCGGAGTTGGGCCTCCACGCGACCGTCCGCTCGCTTAGCGACAGAAGCGTAGTCTCGGGCGCTGGGGTCATTCAACTCTCGGCTCGAGTTCAATGACTCAGTGTTGTTGTTAGCCATGATTGCATCATCTGTTTTTTCAAGGCAAGGAGGCAGCCCCATAAGTCCACTATCACAATTATGGCTTAAGTTATCCCTTGCGAAGCCACCCTGACATTTATGTTCATTCGCTCCTGGTCATTAATTAATGATGCGGTCCTCATAAAAACAATATCCTCTCTTAAAACTGCTAGGTCGTCCGTTTTATCATAGCTTTCTTTGATGATTTGTACGTATTTTTGTAATATCAATATATCTTTTAATAACCTGGTCACATCGACAGGGTCAAACGTTATCGGCGGCAATTTTTGAAGGTTCCTGGCTACAAATATCGGCACTTGCTCTGGATCTGTTCCCTTCAGGAGACTTATGATGTCGTCGAGGTCTCTTCTCTTCTTGCCTGCACGCTAACGCGTTATGTTTCGCCTGGATGTATCAATAGATTGATATAGCAAATTTTTTGCGGTCTTAATATCCTCAGTAGAAAAAGATGAGGTACATATTTGCACTAAGGAAACTTCGTCCATCACATCTATTTTGTTTAAATGAGAGCAACTCATCAGTCACAATATTGCACGATGTGCACTTCACAATATTCGAGATCATTGTCCTCGCTCGGACCGGTGGGGCGGTCCGACACTAGACGTTAAGACAGCTCAATCCGCGACCGAATGCGATGGTGGTTTAGGCGCGACTGAACGGTTTTTAAACGGTTACTAAAATCTTGAAACATAAAATGTACTATGACAATATAAATATCAATGAATACTTTAATGACAAAGAACTGATCAACTCAACAAATCCGCGTCGAAGTAACTAGGCTGGATTGAGTTTTATTGCAGATTCTTTCTCTTCTTAGCCCATGGTTTGTGAAGTTTGTGAAGCGGTGCAGCATCGCAATATTAGTATACCTAGAGTCATAAAATAAAACTATAATAAAATACTTATACTGATTTAAGTTGTGAATATGTCCACTACTCTAAATATGTCTAGATTAAATTAAGATTAAAGATGTTACATAATAAGGTTAATATTTGTACACCCAGTACTACTTTGTACCATCATTTGAAACACTGTAAATAATATGAAACCTAGTTACAAACAAATATGAACAAATAAACATTTTTGTCTTTGTGTTTGTCTTTGAAGTCTCCGCCTAATATGTCCTTAGATTCAGAATTTTTATTTTTATGAATTTTAATAGTAATTATAAACGGTCATATATTTTCCTCTCTTGTATTCCAGTACATAGTCACTAATAAAATATTTTTTTTGGGCAAATAAGTCGCACACGCTTCTATCACATATTATGTAGAAAATTTGCTGATATATTGGATTTCTTCGTTCTCAATTTGGTCTTGGAATAGGATACAGACATCGCCTCCTATTCGTTTCTCTGGACTAAAGGAAGCTGCGATTTCATATCCGTTGATAGATATCAGGTCCTGTTTATGTTGGGTTAGCCATGATTCCGAGATATATAGGGCTTTATAAGTCGGGTTCTGATCGATAAAGCTGTCCAATATGTGTAGTTTTGACTTTGGAGATGTTATAATACTTTAAAATGTTGGTCTAGTTTTACAAAATTAATGACTATGGCTGTAGCTGTTTCGGTATACTGTGGTTGTTGAAGTTTCTTCGTTCGTTTGTATTTGTTCTTCTTTATTTTTCAGGGTAGATAGTTTGCCTTCTATGTATAGTTGATTATTTCTTATTACCGCTGTTACAACCCTTATTAATATGTAGATAAAGCTTAATAGAGCATAATCTCCGTGTTAATTACTGTTGATCATCATTTTTAGACTTCGTCGTTTCTTACTCTTTTGTATTTTAGTCAGTTAGATTCAGTCACTCGCGGAAAGCGGTAAAGCATTCTGCTACCTCAAAATTGGGAAGTTATAAAGTTTGTGTAATTCTCTCTGAGATCAATAAATATTAGTGTTAGTGACTTTGTGGTTTTTTTTAAAAAGAAAAACGACCTAGGTCGCCTAACAACTGGTGTCAGAAGAGGGATGACAGGAAGGTCTTATTTACTGAGACTCTGTCATCCGAATCCGTGGCCACGTTTCGTCAAATTGATCAACAGTAAGACTCGACCCCAGGTCGAGCCTGCATCAGCCGCATCCTAGCACCTAGAGATCCGACGGTTAGTCTCCGCTCCGTTGCGTGAGCCCGCGATCTTCACACATGAACTGCTTCACCAACCTGGTCGACGGTCAGCCTCAGCATCAGCTCGAGCCCGCACCATTACTCATCTGTAGATGATGACACAGATCTAACTCAACCACCATCATCCAAGGAAACATTCTCCCACGGCAGTCTTCATACAAACTCTGTTTTGTGGAAAATTCCACACCGTCAACTGCCGCCTTCCCGTTATCTGCTGGCGATAGTAACAGGAGCGTTGCAAAGCCTGCAATTGAGGGAAATTGTTTGTTAATAAAACTCGACAAACACTGTCATAGTCGCGATTTACCGGCCACCGCAGTTTAAAAATGTTTATAAATTTCTAAGCTCGCTTGAGGAAGTTATTCTAGGTTTAAAAACGTACAAACAAATTATCGTTGTAGGTGATATAAATATAAACATCATGGCAGATAATCATGATGAAAATAGCCTCCCCTACCTCGAACTAATAAGCGAACTTGGCTTACTTCCAGCTCATTTACTACCAACTAGGTTGAACAGCTGCCTGGATCACATTCTCCTTAGCTCAAACCATAGACCGGCATCAATCGCGATGATGAATACTACAGTAACTGACCATTCCAGCGTTCTAGTATCCATAAGCAGTAGCCAGTCGTGCTCCAAAAACACTAGAAAAACTTATCCCAAAACTAACCTGCCGTCTACTGTCGCTACCCTCGAATCCTACGACTATGCCCAGATTATGGTTGCTTCAGACCCCAATGCAGCTACAGAGCTACTAGTAAACACTATCACGAAGGCAATAACTATAAATACTAAAATCTTGACTATTCCAAACCGCAAGAGAATCCTGAAACCATGGATTACTAACGGCATCCAAAAGTGTATAAAAAATAGAGATAAATTGCATGCAAAACATAATAAATCACCAAAAAACCTTATTCTGAAAATTACATATACACGCTATAGAAATTATTGTAATGATTTACTTAGAAAGCTTAAAACTGAATATGAGCGAGCAGAGTTAGATAAAGCTAAATACAGTAAGAAACAAACATGGGAAGTTATTAAAAAACTAACTAATACACATAACAATAAATCTGAACCTACTGAACTACTAAATAATAACTTATGTCCTAAAGAGTCTGCAAACTCAGTTAATAAATTTTTCGCGAGTATAGGTGAAAACCTAGCAAACTGCATCTTAAACCAGCAAAGTAATGCACACTTAGCTCAAATCCGTCTTCCTCCACAAACGAATAAGTCTCTGGTTATTCTCCCGGTAACAGAAGCAGAAATTGCGCTAATCATTATGAACCTAAGAGATAACTGTGCAACTGGATGAGATGGAATCTCAGCTAAGTTACTAAAGATGTCTCGCAATATACTTGTTTGACAAAGATTTTCAACTTGTGTATAGAAACTGGTATATTCCCCGACCTTTTTAAAGTCTCGATGATAAGCCCGGTATATAAGTGTGGGGAGAAAAGTTGTGTCAACAACTATAGGCCCATATCTGTTTTGCCATCCGTATCCAAAATACTGGAAAGAGTTCTAAATAAGAGACTAATAAATTTCCTCGAAAATCACGACTTGCTCTCTCCTAACCAATACGGATTCAGGGCAGGCAAATTGACTGAGGATGCCGTAAACGCACTCGTGGACTACACTTCAGAAAAACTTGATGAAAAACAAAAGTGTCTAGGGGTTTTTTTGGACCTCAAAAAAGCATTCGACACAGTTCACATTCCCACCTTCGTAAATAAGATGGAAAGATTAGGCCATCCGCTAGGAATATTTAAAGACTACCTCAATAATAGGAATCAGCGAGTCAAGATAGGTCATTTTGTTAGTAAATCTGAGACTGTCAAGTTTGGTATCCCGCAAGGAAGCATACTAGGTCCCACCCTGTTCCTTATATATATTAATGACCTGTGCCAGCTGAATCTATTAAGAGCAAAGGTTTTTAGCTTTGCTGATGACACGGCAATCGTTTTTCATGAAAGCAGTTGGGAGAGAGTCTTTCAATGTGCGGAAACAGGAATGACAGTGATATCCACATGGCTGAAAGATAACTTGCTCACCCTGAATTTAGAAAAAACAAAATATCTCGCCTTTTCGATCATAAATAATAAGAACATTCCCAGCCACCTGACTTTACAAGTTCATATATGCCAAGACTACAACCAGGGACTTCCTTGTGACTGCCTCACTGTTTCACAAACAGACTGTATAAAATATCTTGGAGTCATAGTTGATGACCAATTACGATGGAAGAATCATATAGACATGATAACAACACGGGTCAGAAAACTTCTATGGGTTTTCAAGCGATTACGTTCAGTGGCCGACTCCAAACTCCTAACGCAGTTATACTACGCTATGTGCCAATCCATCCTAGGCTATTGTATTACGTCCTGGGGGGGATCTTGCAAGACTTACATGTTAAAACTGGAGCGTGCACAACGGTCCGTTCTAAGGGTGATGACCTGTAAACCCTATAGGTACCCGACCTTAGAACTATACCAGTCTTGCAGGGTACTCACAGTCCGTCAACTCTACATTGCAGGGTACTCACAGTCCGTCAAAATACATTTTTACTTTTTTTTACATCAAACGATCAGTTCTCCGACGCCACTCCACCACGCAGTTTGACCCTATGCTGTTTGCAGATAAACGCAGAAAAGACATGGTTCACATCAAAATTAAATCAAGAACATGCTTCCTTCAGACCCAGCACACTTTTATGGAAGATTTCTTATATAACCGCATTAATAAACAGCTACAAATTTACCCGATGACATACCATTCCTGTAAGAATACTTTGCAAAATTGGCTTCTCAAACTCACTTATGATGAGACAGAAAATGTATTAAAGGTCGGGCTAAAATAATATTATCTACCTAATTACACAATCGCTTAATACGCAAATTCATACACATTTACGTATATTTATATATATAACTCATATCGATTAATCTATGTAAACTATTGTACACTAAATTATCTATGCTTACACAGCACACACACACACTCATGCACATATACACACACACATGCACACAACACATACACACACTATCACATTACATACTAATTGAAATTTTTCATATTTCTCTAGCATGTTAGAGAAATTAATAAATCCAAAATCAACCAATTAATTTAGCATAATAACTTTACTCGGATATCACAAGCATTATTGTATCACACAGCCAGCTACCGTTCACAATGAGTTCATGTTGTATTTGTAATTAATTTATAGTGAGTTGGTAAGTTGGTACCTGAAATACAGTACTACCTAGTTCGGGGCCAGCAAACCACTATACCTATTAGCTAAACAAATTTATCAGTAATTGTAATATTATATACTAAGCTCAATTTTGTAAAAACATAAATAAAAAGTTCAAGTTCAAGTTCAATTCATTGGATACCCTCGGGCGCCTTGCATTAGCGCCTACTTTCCTGCGCGCCACCTGCCTGTACACATACTACCTGCGCGTGACACTACCGTGAGAATGAAACTCGAGATCTTCATCACCGTATTCTTGTGAGTTAAAATTTAAAGTTTACATTAAGTGTTTCAGTGATATTTCTACAAGGTTTTACTATATTTTTATGCTATTTTACATTTTATAATTTTTACTTGTGTGTGATTTCTAATTATATACTACACTTGTCTAACATATCACAGTTCGATTAATGTCGAAACTTAAATCTGAAACCGAAGACGTCAGTCTAATATCAGAAGATAGCGAATCTTCAGCAGCCGAAACCGCTGAATCTTCTAACTCAACACCTGAAAAACCCTCTAAAACCAAAATGTCTGTCACTCTTGGTGTTCTCACTAAATTCATCAAAAGCTATAATGGTGACAAGGAGTCACTCCCTGCTTTCTTAACAAACTGTGACAATGCCATGTCCCTAGCTACCCCCGAGCAACAAAACGTGCTCTGCAAATATATACTCTCTCAACTAGAGGGTAAGGCACAAGTAGCCTGTCGCTTAAAAAGCTTCACAAAATGGGAGGATATAAAAGCCTTTCTCAAATCAACTTTTGGGGAAAAAAAACACGCAACACATCTTTTGGTTGACTTGCAAAATTGCAGACAACTCTTCTCAGAAGATGTCACCAAATATTCATTGCGTATTAAGTGTATACTAACTAGAATACAATCCGACATTCACTACAATTGCAAAGATTCCAAAGAACTTCTTGGCCGTATAGCAGCCATGGAAGATCTCGCGCTCAATACCTTCATGTTAGGCCTAAGTGGCTCAATTTATAATATTGTGCGATGCAGAAACCCCTCAAGTTTAAATGAAGCGGTACAGCACGCTATTGAAGAGGAAAAACTGTACAACTTAAAACAACAGTCAACATCCTCACATCGCTCTCAAAAACAGTGCTCTACATGCAATAAATTAGGGCACACATCCTCTGAGTGTTATAAAAATAAAAAGCCTCACTCACATAACACTCAAAGGTCCTTTAACGTAAATTCTGCCCAAACCCAAGGTACTATCGAACCATCTGAATCATGACCCACCATAAGCTTATTTTGCTAAACCCCTTAAATGCAAGTAGGTCGAAATTCGCTTGAAGGTTTATTTCCTTGGTAACGAACTTGTTATCATTTGATTAGACACTGACATTTTGATAGATCTTACAAGTTTGAAAGTTTCAAACGAATTATCAGGCAAGTGGGTCATGATTCAGTTGGTTCGATTGTACATCTCAAGGTTCAACTAATGCAAATGTAAAGCAGTGTAAATACTGTAAGAACCTTGGTCATACCCTTCAGGAGTGCCGTAAACTCAAATACAAAAATCGGCAAAATAATAACCAAGGTCAAATACCAAACTCTAACTCAACTCATGCAAACGTCCATGTAACGCGTGAGGACCAAGGCCTTGATTTAAACAGCGAATGATTTCGGATCAGTGCCTGCCGAAATCGTGCTTTAGAAACGGCACAAATAAGACCTCTGATTTTGACTCAATCCTTACTAAGTCCCAAAACTTAAATTCACCTCGGGCAACGTTCCCGAGTCACACAGCTCGTAAAAATTCGAGTTCATCTCAGCATCCACTGAGTTCACTGAGTTCATCTCTGCCTAAAGGCAAGAGTTTTGCTAAGTCCACACCTCACGTGCCACAATGCGAAAGCACGTTGAGTCACACATCTTGGAAAAATCCGAGTTCATCTCAGCCTACACTGGGTTCCTTAAATTCTCTGAGTTCTAAAGAAAAATCACTGAGTCCACCTCTGTCTAAAGACAATAGTTTTCTTAAATCCACACCTCACGTGCCACAATGCGAAAACACGTCGAGTCATGCTATTTTAAATCAAAACACACCTCGAGAAAATTCGAGTCCTACTAATTTTACTAAGTCAAAAAAATACATCTCGTAACAAGTCGTATCCTACCACTTCTATATCCCGGCAAAATAAACAAAGGTCACTGAACCCTTCTACTAACTGCACTGAATTAAATCATACTACCGACTCTATTCCAATCTTTAAGACCTATACCAAAAAGGTGTCTCTACCACACATTTATTTACAAACTAGCCATTCTACGAAACTACTGTGTTTCCTCGTAGATACAGGCGCGAGCATCAGTATCGTCAAAAACTCAAGTCTCAGAGAAACTCCACACCTTTCACACGAAATTGTAAGACTCAAAGGCATAAGTAACACTGAATCTTTAATTAAAACATTAGGAACCTTTCAGATGGTAATTAACATATCCCAAGAAGAATAATAATAATAATAATAATAAACTTTATTCAAGACAGTGGGTGTACAATAATTTACAACAAATTATAGGCCTATGGGAGGTGTCTGCTTCCATAGCTAGGCTAAAAATTAACCTGTGTTTATGGCACGCAGGCCCGTTCCTCTTCCGAGGTTAATAAGGAAAGGAAATGGTTACAAAACAATTTGAAATTTTAAATAGGGTAAAATAAAGCTTAAACTAACATGCAAATATGGATAACGTGTGTGTGTGTGTGTGTCTGTGTGTGTGTGTGTGTGTGTGTGTGTGTGTGTGTGTGTGTGTGTGTGTGTGTGTGTGTGTGTGTGTGTGTGTGTGTGTGTGTGTGTGTGTGTGTGTGTGTGTGTGTGTGTGTGTGTGTGTGTGTATAGTGACACCTTCAGAAGACACACACTGTATAGTGTGTGTCTTCTGAAGGTGTATTACGCAGGTAAATGGGAATTTCTATATCCTTGAATTACCAAAAAGGGTGAGAGAAGATTCTCAGTTTCATCATAGGAAAGCGATTTTAGGTAATCAGTCAATTATAGATTGCATTCATCGTATGATATGTGATGAATGGTTAAGATTTTGTTAATTTTGTTGTAAAGATAGGGACCCAGGTAGGCATTATGACGTTTAGTGAAGGAAAGCTTTGGGAAGGGGATATGACAGATTCTATCCTTACGACGTTTCATGATCGGGTCGTAAGCTGTAATGTGGTGTTGAAGAAGGTAAGACTTTAATATAAAAAGTTGACGGACCGTGAGAACGTCACATAGTTTATAGAGCTCGGCTGTGGGGAAGTGAATTGGACGTTTTGTTGCTACTTTAAGTACACCTCGTTGTGCAATTTCAAGGGATTGCAGAAAGGTTTTAGCTGCTCCACCCCAGCAGGGGATACAATATGTGAGAATGGACTGAACTAGGGCGTGATATGTCATTTTAATAATGTGGGAAGAAGCAACATTTCTGATTGATTTGAAAACATACATAAGTTTACGTAGCCTAGAAGTGAGAGTTTCAATGTGAGTTTTGAAGGTTAAATGTTTATCCAGGACAATGCTTAGATATTTTATGGTGTCGGTTTGAGCAATATAGGGGCATACACAATTTGGACGGTTGGAAGGTAGATGACAGAGATGTGCTTTAATGATTAAATTTGTTCTTGGTTGGTTTACTGAGGTAACAGAAAAGGGTATGAATTTAGTTTTGGAGGTATTGAGAGTTAAGGAGTTAACTAGAAGCCAGTTATGTATGCTGTTAAAGCCCGTCTGGGCTATGATTTGTAGATCAGTCCAGGTATTGACATCAAATAGGAGTACAATGTCATCGGCATAAGTAATAATGGAACGTTGATAAAGACAAGGAAAAGGATCGGTCCTAGGATACTACCTTGAGGAACACCATAGGATATCTCTAGCTCATCACTAAGACATTCGCCTATTTTTACAGTCTGTACACTCGGCGCCACGAATAAAGAGCTCTCGGAGAAACTGGCGGGGATTACTGCGCATGTGTACAGTCGCGGCATAATTCCGAAGTGCGTTTTTAGGGTTAGTGTGAAGGAATGAGTGTTCAGGACTTTCTTCACTTCTATTTTTTCTCTGTTTGATATTTTGTTGATTGGGATATTAGCCGATGCAAATAATGGACTTTGTGTCAAATAAACTATAGGTACTCTCTATTGACAACATTTGTTAACGTCAAGGTTGAAACCTATATATAAATAACCCCCTAGCATAGAATGCCCCTAGTCACTAGGGCCTAGTGAATATAGATACTTGTAGTAATAGTCCTGCACACTCTTTTCTTCCCGCTGACTAATAATTTGTAACAATTAAACCACAATTAAGTTTTTCATCAGACTTCTTCATCAGTATTTCATCAGACTCTTTTTTGATATAACAGTTCACATCGTAAACCATTTTTCTAGCTTGCCTAGTCAGTACTTTATTTTTCGGCATTTTCGACCGGGGCGAAAGATAACGTTGGGTAATATTGTATGCGACTGTACTCAAGAAGCTTCGAGACGTGCTTTCGGTGCGGGCATCGGGAAGCGACTGATCAACGAATCAGGTGCCGGCGCTGACTACCGCCCCCGTCGCTCCTCACTTCCCCGCGCCAAACACTTGTGAAAAGTGACTACTGCGCATTCAAGGACAAAGCTCTTTAGTCGTGGCGCCGAGTATAATCTCTCTGTAAGGTAGGAACGGAAAAGATCAAGTTGGGTGTCTCTGACTCCTATTGAGGAGAGCTTGTTGAGAAGAGCGGGGATAGGAACAGTATCAAAGGCCTTTGCCAAATCTAGAAATATAGCTAGTGTTTTTTATTATTATTTAAATGATTGACTATGGTATTTGTTAATCGGAGAACAGCATCTGTAGTGGAGATGTGGCGACGAAAGCCAAATTGATGTGGGGAAATTAAGTTATTATTTTCAAGATAGGGCAGAAATCTCCAATTTATCAGGCGTTCCAGAATTTTGGAAAGAGACGGAAGAACTGCTATTGGACGATAGTTGTTAGGGGAGGACCTATCTCCGCTCTTGAAGATTGGATGGATGATAGCCTTTTTAAGAGCACTGGGAAAACGCCATGTTCAAAGCAGAGATTGAAAATATGGCTGAGAATAAGAACCAGTTGGTTTGAGTACCGTTTGAGGATTACAGACGAGATACCGTCCCAGCCGGTGGCAGCGTGTGGTTTTAATGTCCGGATTGAGTTTATTATTTCATCTGGGTCGGTGTGGATGAGAGCAAAAGAGGAGGTTGTTGATGGAAGAGATTGTGTTTGAGATATTCGCGCAGATTGGGAATTTTTAATTAAATCGTCAGCTAGGTTCTTTCCTATATTTACAAAAAGTCTATTAACATTGTTACAGGAGACTTTCGACGGTAAGGATGATAAAATTAACTGAGAGGGTATGGATTTGGGTTTAGTAGTATTTGATATTTTTTTAATAGTATTCCAAAGAAGTTTTGAGTTTTTTCCAGCTTTTTGAAGTTCTGAGGATTCGAATTGTCTCTTAAGTTTCTTTAGTAATTTTGTACAAAAGTTTCGGTATCTTATATACGTTGTTTTGAAGACTTCATTATTCGTGTTTGTTTTTGATTGTCTGTGTAATCTATCACGATTACGGATACAACGTAGTAATCCAGGGTTTTTTAATTGTGTGCTTTCTGGTAATGTTTTTGGTGGTGGTATTGGTAGTTATGATATTAGATAGGGTGGATATTAGAACGTTTGTGGCGGTTTCGGGATCTAACATGGAAAATATAGGGGTAAGATCCGACTTTTCAAAATCTTTGTCTAAGTTATTGTAATTTATTGTTGAAGATAAAGTGGGTGATAAGTTTCTGGTGGGTTTTAGGTCCAAGGTAAATAAAATTGGGCAGTGATCTGTTGGATTGGTATCAAGGATTATGGTTTGTGTAGGTAGACGTGATCTCAGTATAATGTGATCAAGACAGCTATTTTCTCGGGTGGGTAGGTCGTGTGCTGGGAGAAGACCGTGGTAGGCTAGTCGGTTTAAATAATTATACGAGCTGGCATCGAGCGCCGCGGGTGTTATGTCTACATTTATATCGCCGGCAAGGATAACAGATCTAAAGTTGGACAGAGATGAGATTATTTTGTCGAGAGCATTAAGAAAATTGTCTATGTTAATAGTAGAGGGTGAACGATAAATACAAATAATCGCTGAGTCGGTTCCTACTTTTATTAATAGTCCAGAAGACGTTCCACACAGATTTAGTTCTTCGGACGTATGGGGAAGGTTGGATTTTAAGTACACAACTACACCGTCGTTTTGATTAAGGTGTGTATTTGTTTGAAAAGTAGTATAGTTATCGAGCGTGGGAATTATACTGTTTGATAAGCAGGATAGCCAACATTCAGTAAAAACCACAATGTCACAGCTGATGTTTAACCTAGATTGGAGTGTTAAAAAGTTGGAAAAGTTACAGTTTATAGATCGTATATTAAGAGACAATAGCTTTAGGTTATTGTTATATATATATATAACGGAGTGCGCTAATTCTGGTGTACATTGGTGCACGGTTGATAAATTGAATTGGTCTAGGTTGTGAAAGAAATCTGTTTGTTTATTAGCCATTTGAAAGGTAAGCATCTAAGACATGGTATTGTTTGGAAAGGTTGTATCGATCCTGCGAGCCGTTACTGCAACGCGATCCTGCGAGCCTCAACCCTGTTCAGCGCTGCGCTGAGTCTCCTCGTTACCTACCCGTTCTCGGCTACACCTGCATCCTGGTCATCACTCCATCGGCCTCCTACTCTCCTTGTCCTCCGCTTCCTTTTTTATACTTAATCTGTATTTTATAAAAACCTGTTCTCATTTCATCCATCCTCATCTTCGTATCATTTTTCTATAGTCATCACTGTTAACTCTAATAAACTGTCACTACTAAATTGTATCCTGGTTGTTTTCTGTTAGGTTCTGGTTAGGTTCGTATCGTTACACGACAAATGTCAGATGTTTCTACTTCAGATGAAGATAAAAAATCTGTAAAATCTCTGCCAGCCCCACATACTAGTTATAAGTCTTATGATAACCTTCATGGAATAGAGGTTGCTCATCCTTCTAGACTTAATCTTAACTTTTAAGTGAATTCTGATAATACGTTTTGTACTTTTGTGTTAACTGTAAGTTTTGTAAGACTTCCTAAATTTGAGTTTTCTATTTTCAACAAACTAGTTTAGAACTTCGCTTCATTTTTAAAGGGATGAAGCTCCGTCAAAATGGGGGAGCTGTTACAACCCTTATTAAAATGTAGATAAAGCTTAATAGAGCATAATCTCCACATGGCTGTATTTTTCCGTGTTAATTACTGTTGATCATCATTTTTAGACTTCGTCGTTTCTTACTCTTTTGTATTTTAGTCAGTTGGATTCAGTCACTCAAAATTGGGAAGTTATAAAGTTTGGGTAATTCTCTCTGAGATCAATAAATATTAGTGTTAGTGACTTTGTGTTTTTTTTAGGGTTCCGTACCCGAAGGGTTCCAAACGGGACCCTATTACTAAGACTCAGCTGTCCGTCCGTCCGTCCGTCCGTCCGTCTGTCACCAGGCTGTATCTCAAGAACCTAGCTAGCTAGAGAGTTGAAATTTTCACAGATTATGTATTTATGTTGCCGCTATAACAACAAATCCTAAAAAACAGGATAAAGGAAATATTTAAGGGGGCTCCCATACAACAATTATTTCAATACCACATACAAACTTATGGATGCACCTGGTTACGTACATGGAGTGTGAAAGTAACCGCACCAATAACTTTGTAAACAATATTTTGCTGTGTAAAATCCTAACTATTCACTCCACACCATCGCTTCCATTGAACGGTGGTACGGAACCCTTCGTGCGCGATTTGGACTCGCACTTGACCGTTCTTTTTTAAAAAGACAAACGACCCAGGCCGCCTAACACCGCGTTCAATCCTAGTTACGATTACGAGCCGTTAGCATTTCTTGTCGCATTTTATTTCTTTCTTCGCGAGTCTTTTTGTCTAAGAACTCGGTCACCGATAGTCCAGTTACTTGAAAATAATGGGTGTCTTCTATTATATATTTAGTATTTTTTTTTGCTTATCAATTCAACAACCAGCGGTCTGTTATATTTTTTTGTATATTTTCCGACTCTTTATGTGTCTTCAATGTAGTCTGCCAGGTCTACATGTAAGATTTTCCAAAATAAATTAATAATTCTCTTCTCTACATCATTTTCTAGCTCCTTATAGTATTCTGTTAAGCCGTATAGTACTAGCTTATTCCTAATGTTTTCGTGTGTTGTTGGTGCCGTGCATATTGATTGGTGGATAGTTTAGTTTCAATATCATTTATTTCTTTTGCAGGGTTTCATGATTTTTTTCTAGGATTTCAATTTTTTTAAATATTTTCTACCGATCTCTCCTTTTATTAGAGCATTTTGTCCTAAAAGGGTGTCCATTTCTTCTTTAAATTCCTGTTTCATTTTGTTATTGTTTTATTTATTTCTACTTTTATTGTATTTTGGAGTTCCGAGATAATAGACTTATTAATTTCGTTTAATTGTGAGTTTATCATTTCTTTCAGTATTCCAGTGTTAATTTTGTTTGGTTATGGGTGTTTAGGATGTCGTCGTTTGGTAGTGTATCTCCTAGAGTATTCAAGTCTTCATAGCTTGTTGATTCATTACGTATTATGGCCGGATTTCTTCGCATTGTTATGTTATTTTCAGTTATTTTTGGGGTTTTTCTAAATCTATGTTTATGTTGTTCACATTGCAATTAAAGGTTAACAATTGAATTTAGTCCAGAATCTTGGTGGCCTCGTAGTATGTTTTCGAAATTCCAAATGTGATCTCCACATTTAAAAAGTATTCCAGCAATTTAATTATTGGGATAGTGAAGAAAGCATTTAATTGAGTATTTTTTAATGATGTGAATTTTGAAAATGCTTCTTCACTATTCTCTTCCAAGTCATTCTTACAATTCATATGTACATCTTCTTCCGATATATTTTTAGAGCAAGGTTAACAACCAGCCACTGCCGAATGCTGCTGCTGCGACCTTTTCTATATCCGCTGGAGATTGAATTTTTAGTAAGTCCTCGATATTGTGCAAAAAATATTAAAATGATTGTTTTTTTTTCTGCAGGCCTTGTTGGGGCTTTTTCAGTCAAAAGTATTTTAAAGTAGACAGTAACTATGGTCACTCTGGCGGTTGGCCACTACTGCTTTAGCTGATATCATATTGTTTACAAGAAGGGCTTTACATGACGCCTCAAACGCAAAGAGACTGGGCACATTATTTCCCTGACCGAGAAGCAAAGAACTTTCCTAGCGGATCTTGGTTGAAGTTTCGCAACGACAAAGATTCCGAGCAAATATATTTGGATCGGATTATTCACTACATCTATACATATTTGGCTGTGCCACCAGTTATTTCACAAAATACAAGGGAATAGGATTTTTGAGGATGAACGCGCAAGACGCTAGTAATACAAATACTACGCAAGACTTTCGAATGATGCCTCAGGAAACCAGTTTATTAATCGCACCACTATACAGGACTATATAGAAGTACGGGTACTCGTATGCAACTCCCGATATTTTGTCTTCGTTTAGAATGCTGTTTATTGTGGAGATCGTCATAACTTAATATCTTAAATTATGGATAATAAACAACCAATAGAAATAGATATACCGATGCCAGTATGCAAGTTGGTTATTTAAACCGCAGAAGAATGTCAGGAAAGGATGCATACGAGAGCGCAGTACAATATTTTACAAATTAATATCCGAAGCATAAACAAAAACTTTAATAACCTATTGGTTCTGTTAAAGAGATTGAGTATTGACTGGGATATCATGGTTCTTACAGTGTTGGTTGGGTAATAATGATGTCGTTCCTCATATCCCTAGTTATAAGTAGCATCAAACAACTCAGCATATGAACAAAGCTGATGGAGTCGTAGTTTATGTTAGAAGTAAATTAAACTACTTGGTTTCTGAAATTATATTAACTGGTGCCAGTGGACTACTTTTGACTATAGATAATAAAAAAAAAATTGAAATATATAGATCACCCTCAATCAAGGACGTGGATCTCTTTTTGGGATCACTAACTCAGCAATTAAATTTGGTTAAACTTTGTGAAAATATCCTACTCTGTGGTGATATTAATATAAATATTCTCGAGGGCTCTGACGATAATCGCAAAACAGATTTCTTAGGTTACTTGGCCACGTATGATTTATTACCATATGTTACCGATCCTACTAGACTAAACTCATGTCTAGACCACGTAATGGTAAAAAGTAAGTACAAAATGACAACTATCGTAGGCGAATCTCAAATAACAGATCATGCCCCTATATTAATATCGGTAGGTACGACAAAAAATTTCAAAGAGACTATAGATTATGACTCTGTTAATGCTGACCTTAGGTGTATAGACTGGCTACCATTATACGAAAGTAACGATGTAAATGAAGCAACGAAAATACTGGTGGATATTGTGGCAAATGTAATAAAAAAACACACGACTAGGAGGAAACTAACAAGAACGCAGCGCAACAAAAAATCATGGATTACATAAGGACTACTAAAATGTTATAGAAGACGTGACAAGCTGCACCTTAAATCAAAAAAACACCCTAAGAATGAA
This sequence comes from Argyresthia goedartella, assembly GCA_949825045.1. Taxonomy (NCBI): domain Eukaryota; kingdom Metazoa; phylum Arthropoda; class Insecta; order Lepidoptera; family Argyresthiidae; genus Argyresthia; species Argyresthia goedartella. Next base: position 6,589,642 of record OX463832.1, on the reverse strand, counting down.
TATTATAATACTGTTTATAAAACTTATAGAAACATTTGTACCAGAGCAACCAAAACGGCAAAGTACTTGTTCACACAGGGAGAGATTGCTAAAACTCGCAATGACCCTCGTAGGCTATGGTCGGTGATTAAACAAGCAGCTTCTGGCCCATGCAATAACAAAAATGACACATCATCACAGCTACTCAACAATAAAGCAGTAAAGGACTCTTTGAATACAGTAATTAGCTTTTTCGCTAATATTGGTGCACAGCTAGCGAATAAAACACTGAATGAATTAGGACTAACGGAGAAACATCTTTCAGAGAAAATTGATTTAAAAATATCAATGCAAAATTCCTTTTACCTTAGCCCAGCATCATCAAGCGAAGTCAATGCTACTATATTAGAACTTGAGCACTGGGATTTAATGGTGTAAGCAACAATATAGTTAAAACAATAAAGGATGTTATTGTGTTACCTTTGACTCATGTTCTAAACCTCTCTTTTAGCACAGGGGTTTTCCCTGATGCCATGAAGAAAGCCATAGTGGTACAAATTAATAAAACAGGGAGTACTGAAGCCCCGTCTAACTATAGACCAGTCTCCCTACCGCCAACATTTTCAAAATTTTAGAAAAATTAATGAAACACAGACTACTCAGTTACATTGAAAAAAAATAACCTGTTGAGCCATAATCAATATGGATTCAGAACTGGAAATCTACCTCAGATGCATGCGTGAATGAACTTGTGGATCATGTTTCTAAGTTACTGGACCATTCATCTCACTGCATTTGAGTATTTCTGGACTTAGCAAAGGCTTTTGATACCATATCTACTAAATTGTTACTTAGGAAATTAGAGTTAATTGGTGTCAGAGGTCTTTCTTAACAATGGTTTGCAACTTATCTGGGGGAGCGAACTCAAATGGTTAAAATAGCAGGAAACTATAGTGATCCAGCCACAGTTCATTTAGGAGTTCCGCAGGGTAGTGTGCTAGGGCTTCTGCTATTCATACTTTATGTAAATGGGCTGTGTGAGCTACCTCTAAAGCAATGTAAAATACTAGCTTATGTTGATGATACAGTCCTATTATTCTCTGGTAACACCTGGGAAGACAGTTTTAAAAATGCTGAATCAGTCATGAGGAATGTTAAAAAATGCCTGGATAGAAATTTGCTTTCACTTAATGTCTCAAAAACAAAGTATTTAAAATTTCATGTAACGGAACACTCAAATCCGCGTGATGCATTTACGCTCCGCATGCACTCGTGTCCTGATGGTACGACAGACTGTGACTGTCCTACTATAGAAACTGTTAAAAGTATAAAGTACTTAGATGTTATATTAGATGATGGGCTGTCTTGGGTTAACCACATAGAATATCTATCAAATCGCTTACGTAAATTAATGATTATTTTTAAAAGGCTAAGAGGTAAGAAGTAGGTACGAACCATCTATAAAGCTTTAGGCGAATCGATTATAAGATACTGTATAACTGCTTGGGGTGGGGCCGCAAAGACACATCTTATAGAAGCTGAGCATTGAGAGTCCTGTTCTCTAAGGGCTCGAACTGCACAGGGAAACCCAATTGCTTACTGTTCGACAAATTTACATCGTCTGTATTATTAAAAAACTCATTAAAAACAATGGTATAAGTGTCAAGGAGTCTTAGATTTAACCGAAAGCCAAAGGTAGAAGTCCCTAGGAGCAGAACTACATTTGTTAGGCGATTTAGATCATTCCTTGGTCCTCATATATTCAACAAAATCGAATGTACAATAGAGTCCAAATGTGATCCTATAGACTTAAAGAAGTGGTTGATGGATATAGCCTACGACGATATTGAGCAAATAGTATCAACGAGTGATAAAACGTGAGTTTGAACACAAATCTGCTGCTTAGTGGTCCCGTATCCGATCCCAAGACTACCTTGTCGTAGGGCTAAGCAGTCATACATGTCATACGCTGAATAATATTTAGAACTTACATACTCTTTAGATATAAGTAAAACTTTGAACTTGAACTTGAATATGTGTGTGGTGGCTGATAGCGGATTAAAATATGCTGAACAATACTTACGTAGACAGGGAATGCAGTCAGTAGGCCTCAGAGTGTTGTTACATCTGGGGTAAAATTATCAAAAAGAGAGAAATAAAACAATTTTTTGTCTACAGGATACATGTTGAAAAAATATTAGACTTACTTGAATTTATTATGTTAAAACCTACATGCACGTGGTTATAAATCATAATTTAGTCAAAGGACTTGGTGAAGTCATCGCCATTACCTGGGGTTTAATAAACTTACAATACTTTTTAATTAAATAAAAGTAGTTCTGACCTCATAACGTTGTTTCGATTAATAAATCTATAAGCTGCTATCTATCTGCTATCTATAAGCTAATTCTAAAGCTTACTACAGTATTAAAGAGTACATAGACGATAAAAATGCTTGGGACTGAATTGTTCTAATTAATTGTGAGCATCCTCACTGCCAGAGTTTCTTTTACTGGACACTTGGAGGCCTTTTACACCTCCAAAGATTAATTTAATTATACAACTCTTGACTGTGGGGACCATTTACATCTCCTATTATCATTGTATTATTGACTAAAGAGACTATACATCTCTGTTATTTATATTTTAATTATTTTATTATGACATTTGAATCTCTTTACATCTCTCAGAAACAATAATTAAGTACTTTTTTTTTCTGATAATAATAATAAATAATACCAAATGTTCTGTAAAAAATGAAATGAAATGACATGTGAAAGTGCCCTTGTGGCCTATTTACAGAATAAACGTTTTGAGTATTTTTTTTTTTTTTTTTTTAAGGATCTCGAAAGGTGAATTGTAAAATAAAACCCGCGAAATCATTAAGATTGTTTAAAATACCTACATACTCATATATACACACACATACTCTTCCACACTCTGATATGATAAAGGATATTATATATTAACTTTCCAAAGGCTCAATAACTTTTTAATTCTCAACATATTGCAGATTGAATGGGGCTTCATGATTATACATATTTACTTTTATCAGGGTTCTTTACCAAGGACCAAGGGTTTCAAATGGGACCCTATTTCTAAAACCTCCACTGTCCGTCCTCCACTGTCAGTCTGTATGTCAGTCAGCGGGCTTTAACTTATGAACCGTAATAAATAGAGAGTTGAAATTTTCACAGAATATGTATTTCTATTGCTGCTACAACAAATACAAAACCCTTCGTATGGAAGTCCGACTCGCACTTAGCCGGTTTTATTTTTACCTTAATGTAACATGAGCCGGAAGATTCCTGACAGGGTGGGTGGCGTTGGAGCGGAGTAGTATCACAGTTTTATTGAGTTTTTGTGTTGCCACATCTTGAGCGTTTTACGCCAGAAAAAAAGGTCGTCTCTAAAAAATAATATTTTTACTATGAATTACTGCATTTTTGGAATAAAATGAGTGTTAAGGTAAGATATAAACCAATTTTTTTAATTTAGTGTAAGATCCTTGGATCAGCACTTTACTCTAGCTTAGCTCTAGAATGGCCAAAATTGTTACCGTGTAATTTCAACATAGTATCGATTTATTTTTGTTATTATTTATGCCCCTGCCGCCAACATTAGAATATTATCTATATCGATACTTTGAAGTCATCGATAAATCTAAAAAAATACTTAGTCGGTCCTTAAGTTCTGTCACAAGGTTTTTGATAGATAAAACTCAGCAATAAACTTTTTCTTATTCGTATTATACATGATTAAAAAGCTTATTTTATACGAATCAAATTGCAATACAATACATTTTGTACGATTATCGCAATACGACAAAAAAACCTTATAACTTGAGACTATCGCGAACCCAAAACACGCCGCAACTGACAAAAATACCACTTACCACAAATTTAATAAAAAAACAGTGTTCCAGATAACCAACAAGGTTTTTTTTATTTATTCTGAAACCTCGATTTTAGACCATGCTTAACAACTAGCATTTGATTTTCTGTTAGCTTTCAGTTCCAACTGCTCCCAAAGAGAACTTTACGTACTTTTTACGTTTTCAGAAAAACGTATAAAAATGATCTTGTGGGCAACAAGTACACTACGTAAAATGTGAATATGAAAATTAGTTTTACCCAGACTTAGTTATCTTATGCTTCAAAATGAAGGTAACGGGTACAGGGAGGGTTCTGACTAAAATCTCACGTAAGTTTGAAAGGTTTTAAGAGTCATGGAAAAAAGATAAAGTGAATCACGTCCGTATTTTTGATTGGGTAAAAAGTGCAAAATCTCTGAAGAAACTAGCATTTGTGTAATATGGCTTTAAGCATTTAAATCCAATAATCGTTCTAATTTATCAGTATTTAATGAGCTATCTAACCATATATAGTATTAAATAAAATAAAACTTGGTATTATTTACTATGCGGCAAAATATTTGTGACAGAACTTATGGACCGACTATGTATTTGTATCATTAACATCACTTGTTGTCAGCTAATGTATTTTTTATAATATATTTTTGTTGCTTGTCAAGACGAACTTTCTCTACAACTGTGATCAATTCCAATCTATGGACGGTCCGCCATTTCTAAAGTTTGTGGTATTCTTCGTGGCAGTTCGACAAGCACATAATGCTATTAAAAGTCATGTCTGTAACCCGACTAGTCGTTCATTTAAGCGGCAATTTCAACAGCACTACTCATCATTAATCAGACGTCTTAGGTCAGTATGCGCTCTTCTGTGCTTGAGCAAATTACTTTTATTAGCAAATGATTTATGACATACCTCACACTGATAGGGTTTCTCGCCAGTGTGTGTTCGAATGTGGTCTATCAAGATATTTTTATTAGAAAACGATTTACGACACATCTCACACTGAAATGGTTTCTCTCCAGTATGCGCTCTTCTGTGCGTGACCAAATTACCTTGATGTGCAAATGATTTATGACACACCTCACACTGGTAGGGTTTCTCGCCTGTATGTCCCCGAATGTGGACTATCAAACAGCTTTTATAAGTAAACGATTTACGACACACCTCACACTGAAATGGTTTCTCTCCAGTATGCGCTTTTCTGTGCGTGACCAAAGTACATTTTTGGGCAAATGATTTATGACACTCCTTACACTCAAATGGTTTCTCGCCAGTATGTGTTCTTCTGTGCGACACCAAAGTACATTTTTGTGCAAATGATTTACGACACAATTCACATCGAAATGGTTTCTCGCCAGTATGTGTTCTTCTGTGCGAGGCCAAAGTACCTTGTTGTACAAATGATTTATTACACACCTCACACCGATAAGGTTTCTCGCCTGTATGTGCCCGAATATGCTCTATCATTTGGTCTTTCCGTGAAAATAATTTATTACATACCGTACATTGAAAGGGTTTCTCGCCAGTATGTGTCCTTTTGTGCAAGATCAAAGTACCGTTGTGAGTAAATGATTTATGACACACCTTACATTGATAGGGTTTCTCGCCTGTATGTGTCCTTCTGTGCCTGAACAAAGTACTGTTATTAGTAAACGATTTATGACATACCTCACACTGATAAGGTTTCTTGCCTGTATGTGTTCTTATGTGTTCTAGCAAATGTGTTTTCCTTGCAAATGATTTATGACACGCTTCACACAAAAATGGTTTATCGCCAGTATGTGTCGTCATGTGCTCGATCAAACCTCTATTAGTTGTAAAACATTTTTGACACACCTCACACTGAAATGGTTTCTCGCCAGTATGTGTTCTTTTGTGCGAGACTAAAGAACATTGTTGTGCAAATGATTTAGGACACACCTCACACTGAAATGGTTTCTCGCCGGTATGTGTTCTTCTGTGCGAGACTAAATTACCTTGATTTGCAAATGATTTATGACACACCTCACACTGAAATGGTTTTTCGCCAGAATGTGTTCTTCTATGCTTTATCAAATTACCTTTTTGTGTAAATGATTTGGGACACGCTTCACACTGAAAGGGTTTAGTAGAGTTAGGCATGTTTATAGCTGTGACACATAGTTTTACTATTTCAGTTGTATGTGCGACGGATTTGTCTAACTGTTTATCATCTTCTGCTCGGAGGGTAGAGGGGAGTGTCTCAATGTTATTTTCCAAATATTGAATAGCAGTTGCATTATCATCATCATCTTCAGTTTTAATTTGTATGTTATCATCTTGCGGAGAGATGTCGATAGATATAGCGTAGCATGACGCCAGCCGGCCAGGGCGACACACCGAAGTCTCCACAGTGAACTTGTCTTGATTCTGTAAACACACACATCGGAACTGTCTGAGACTATGTCATGAGAACAAAAAACTGCTAAGACCCAATTATAGTAGTGCTTCGTACTCGAGATCAGTACCCCGAAAGACAAAGTACTAAACGTTTTGCTGCCAACAATTTTTAGGGCCTGTCTCGCGGCACATATACCTATTTAAGTTTTCGCTATGGTACCGTTACAGCAGATATTCCTAAATATACAAAAAACCCAATTAAGTAAATAAAGTGCTGTAATTGCAAAAAATAAACACAATCAGCCTATTGGTTGTTACAGAAAAGTTTTTACTTATTTAATCCTCTGAATTGATCATTGAAAAATATATATGTATCAAATGTTTTTTAGTAGCATTTTGTTTGCGGTCTTGCAAAAGTTCGTAACAAACATCACTGTTCATTGCTGGCTGAACACTTAAAATGCGATTAATATCACCGTCCGATTTTTTTAACTATTTCAAGGCCTGAAGAAACCCGCGTAAAGCTGGGAAAAACTGCGCGATTTTTTTAAATCATGTTATAACGAGTTCACGCTGTGTAGGGTCGCGTAAAGCGGGGGGTTGCTTACTGTACCTAAACTTGCGATCAGGGCAGATTTTGGGACTGACCCCACGCCGCCTATAACCACTCAGAGCAGTTTCTTGACTGACAGAGGTCTGTCTCGCGGCACATAATCTGTTATAAACTGGACAGTTTTTGGAACTGTACCGCCATCACGTATACTCGGGCCGATGCAAATAGCCCTTTCCATTCATAACTAACTAACATAACGGCTACCTTGGACGCCGATTGCCACTGCTCGCTGTTCCGCGCGTGCGCACGTGTCTGTTGGAGAACGCGCCCTTCAAGCGCGCCCTACGCACTCTTAATCGGGTGGCAGAGACTACAGACTTGTTTGGATGTTCTCTGAATGAATTTACCAAAGACACTCTCTTTGTTTTATGTTATAGTACCTAAATATCTGTAGCCATTATGTGTAGGTTTAGTGTCAGTGTTATATTGCTGTAATTTACAATTTTGTGTCGTGTTATATTGCTGTAATTTACAATTGTGTCGTGTTATATTTTTGTGTATAAATTTTCTACCTTGCTCTCGTATGTGCATGTACCTGTAATGATTGCATTGTAAATAAAAAAAACATTACTGCAATGGATGAAATATGGCGATAACTATAAATCTAGCCTTTGAAGGTGTCGATGCCTGACGAAAGGCACCCATGGCGGTATTAGCAAGCTGGACGCAAAAATCCTGATCTCTAAAATGCGTGCGCGTTGCGCAGCACGAGGCCGCCGTACTATCCACCGAGGCACGAGGCAGACCCGCCTGTACTGCTCAGTGCGGTAAAGTATGCCGGACATTGTTCTATCAGTTGTTGCTTACAACTAATGACAGAATCGGTCTGATACATTTATGGAATGACAGATTGATTGTCAGGTTATAAATTAGAACTGTAAACACCTGGACACCAAAAGCATTATGCATACTGAGACGAGAACAAATATATTTTCATATGGCCATTAAAGGGCCAGGGGCGCTCTGTCGATTCATAGCAATTGGTTTACAAATAAAATATTAATCCTGAATATAAATAAATATTTAATATACCTATAAACTAATAAATACATATATAGGTACTACTTAATTTTAAGAAATAGGAAATGATTCTTCACGCGACTTTGAGAGTTGGACTGCCCCTGATGGTGCAGTGGAATGCATTCCACAACCGATAGGCCCGGAGTTGTGAGCATGGAAACTGCTTGAGTTCTCCGAGGCCTGCTGGAAGAAATAATCGGTCTCGTAGGAAGGTTGGATAGCGTGGATTTCGTTAAATGTTGTAGAGGAAGTTGAGGATGTGAGAATCCCGGCGAAGACGGATCGGCAGCCACTTCAACTCTTTGCGATGCCGTGATACATTCAAGTTTAAAGTTCGATGAAGCACCAATGTACGTTCAATACGATTTTCACGTCCAGTCTTTTGACTGATGAAAATATCTGATTTTTATACGAGAACATAATGTCCAACATCCACGTCATGCAAGATTTGCCATTCTTTGTGCTCGGTCAAAGTTTACCAAAGGGTTTCATATACAATTTGGGAGTAAATGGAGCTAAAACTTACGTTTTTACAAGTCTACCTTTAAAAGAAATCATCCCTGCTTGCCCTAAGCGTGGACGCAGCATCTATTTATTATGTACCCCACTATCATTTTACAAACACATTAAAAAATAGAACCGTTTTCCCCCCGAAGGGCAGAAAACGAATATTTAGATATTAGCCGAAGCTTGACCCACTGGTGAGATTACCCCTTTGATTTTCACTTATTTGCAGTGTATACCTACCTTCAGTATCGATGTATCGTCGTTCTTGATCCAGTATGGAGTTAGTCACAGATGCGTCATCGCTGCCGGTCGGCCATTTTGAAATCAGTACTCTCACTATCCGCCGGCAAGGACGGAAAAGGTGGGTCAAGCTTCGGCTAAAACCTAAATATTCGTTTTCTGCCCTTCGGGGGGAAAACGGTTCTATTTAGGTGTTTGAGCCTTCGCTTGACCCACTGGTGAGATTTGTTTATATTCTGCCGGCGGCGATGGCTAGCTATATACTGTACTGTGATACTGAAGTTAAATAAAAACCAATTATGTTCTAAAATCAGTTAAGTATTTATTAGGAAACTAAACAGGTACAAACGATTGCGTTAAACAATTAGAATCATTAACAATAGGACTCTGACGTTGAATCTCTTTAAAATAGTAACGCAAGAATGTATCTTGACTCTGCCAGTTACCTCTTTTTATCACATCATCTAAATCAACACCTTTTCTTAACCAAAAATCAGTACTTGTTGCAGCTCTGCAACTTCCAGGTGATGCTTTAATGTCAGCATCCTTAAATAAAGTACGGATCCAACCTCTAATAACCGAAGGCGAGGCGCCTTGCACCTTACCTCTTGTTGTAATGAACAAGTTACTTAAACTATGAGATCTACGGCTATTTGAGATAATTAACAACGTATTTATCCACTTAACGAGATCAAGTCTTTCATTATCACTAGAGTTCAGTTTCCAACCTGACTGCCTATATCTAATTGAATCAGTTTTTGAACCAAATTTAGGCCAAAATATTATTGCATCATCTGAAATAATCATAAATTCAGGGCTTATATCTAATAATGTTAAGTCATGGACTCTGCGGCCCGAAGCAAGGAGTAGAAGTGCGGCCGTATGGCGAGAAACTTGAAAGAGACTTTTTACATCTAGGGCATAAGACTTCAGATAGTTAATTAGCTGACTAACTTCCCAAATATATGATTTCTGAACCGGTGGCTTACTAAGAAATACTGCTTTTAGGCTCTGCTTTATGATTGGGTGATTACTCATAGTTTCGCGCTGAGATGGATTCGCGAAGGTTAAGACAACTGATTTGTGGACTGCAATAGTTTTTGTCGCTAAAAGTATTTCATTATGAAGATAGCAGATAAATTTGGCAACTTCTACAGGTGATGGGTTGTTAACTAGACAATGGTTGTCCTTAGCCCATCTCACCCAACGGCTCCAAGCCGTTTGGTATGTTTTCAATGAAGATCTGCGCCATGAGGACTCCAGTAACTTCCTGCTATGGATTGGCCATGAGTGAACCCAACTGGCCCAGCCTGAACCTTCCATACCTGCAAACATAGGTGGCGTATCTCCGCCGATGGTCTTCCGGTCCTTTCTGTTGTAGGTTGGGAATTGTCAGTGGAGTTTGCAAAGACCTCTGTTTTAATTCTGCTTTCCAAAATGTGCGATCCCACTTCGGTGCTACGAGGAGGTAAGTTCCAGAGCTCTGCGCCAGCTGTTGCAGCACTCTCGGGATGAGACCCGGTGGAGGGAACAGCCATCCGAGTGTGTAATGCCAGGTTCGACTGAAGGCATCCACAAAGACACTGCTCCGATCTCGAGCATCTTCGCTGACATAATTGGCTAAGACAGCAGATCGCGCACTTGCAAAGAGATCTATTTCTGGAGTGCCCAGTTGTATCAGGTAGTGCCTGTTCAATGTCCATTCCGGCAGTCCGTTCGCTCTGGATAAGCTGTCTGCTATTGAATTGTACCTTCCCGGTAACTAACGTGCTGTTAAATTTATCCTTAATTCTCGGGCTCTCTCCAGGATTTCCTGAGTTGTGCGCAGTAAACGCAAAGATTTGGTTCCCCCCTCTTTCGTGATATAAGCAACTACTAATTTGTTGTCTGATTGTATCATGACTGTTTGGTCTCTCATCTGGTTGCCTAACCTGTTGATAACTTCCAGGACAGACCAAAGCTCTTTTTGATTGCTGTGCCACTTTAATTGATGTTTTTCCCATGTGCCCATCAGGTTCGCTCCGTTGACTGTCGCCCCCCATCCCAAGCCTGCGGCATCTGTCGTCACAAAAGTCTTTGCTGGCTCTAAGTGAATTGGGGATAGATGGTGAGCGTTGTTCAACCACCATATCAACTCCTCTTTCACTATCGATGGAAGACCGTGGGTTTGATGAAGGAATTGACATGGGAGTCTGTTTGCCTCTATTTTAATGTGCCGACTGTGTAACCTTCCGAGTGGAACCACAAACGTTGCGAAGTTCAGATTGCCTAATAAGACTTTCGCCTCCCACCATGTCCACACACTTGTGTTTAAGAATTGTCTGATTAAAGTCTTGATTTTTAAAATTTTTGAGTTGCTTAAGTATTTGGTGTTTAATTTTGTATTCCAAACTATTCCCAAATATTCTACCTCCTGAGTCGGTGTGAGGACTTCTTGAAGTTTATGCACCAACCCATACTTTCCAGATGATTTTGAACTAATTTCGATTGACGATGGAGAATCACTGAATTTTGATGTATGATCAGAAAATCGTCCAAGTACACGACGACTCTTATTCCCATTTCTCTGAAAAGATTAGCCACCCAGTTAGTTATTTTTGCAAACACATATGGAGCCGTCGCTAAGCCAAATGGTAAGCAAGTCATTTGGTACAAGGTACCACCGTAATTTGAAGCCAAAAATCTGCGATGCCCCTCTACTATGGGGATATAGAAATACGCTTGAGAAAGATCAAACTTTACCATAAAATCAAATTTACTTATACATTCTGGAATTTTACAATGATTTATTAATCGAAATTTGGGCGGCCAAAGGTAGTTATTAAGCTCTTTCAGGTTGAAAATAGTTCTACTAGAACCATCAGACTTTGGTCTTAAAAACATAGGAGATAGGAAGCCAGTTTTAAAGGAACACTTCTCTACTGCCCCACAAGCAATCATGTTGTTCAACTCGGCCTCCATACCTTGTGATGATTTTATTAAGAAACGATTTGGGAAATCTGTATTAAACGGTCTTAATGGAGGAGAGGCACAAAAGGGGATTCTATAACCAGATATAATAGATAGTATAGAATCTGGAGCATCAAGGCTCTTCCATATGTTATTAAAGCTTTTCACCTGACCAGCTTGGAACTTATTTCTTCCCGTCGAATCTAGGTCTCCTTTGTTTCCCTGGAGGCGGTTGATATTGGCGCCTTCCTCCAGTCGTGGGCGGACGCATCGAGGAGCGGTCGGGCTGGAAGTGTGGCTTAAAACTGGGTCTTCTGTAAGTTCCCCCTCCTTCGACTCGTCTCTCCTTCGTTTCCTGCACTGGGATGTTTTCTTTTCGGGTGATATTTTTATGTTTGTAAGCTGTGCGAAATCGCCCTGGAAAGAACTTCATCAGTCCTCCTTGTTCTTTGATGAGGTCTGATAACTGTGGCTCCGAAAAAAACTGCGTGGACGAGGGGGGAATGGCTTGGAGTAACTCGTTCAGCGTTTTGTTGCTTGGCTTGTATACGCCCCTTCTTTGCTGTAGGACTTCGGCTCGTTTTCCACAAGTATATTGAAGAAGGGCGTCCGATGTCTTTCTAAAAGCCGAATCTTTGGTTAAGAAGTTCTTGTTAATATATCTCTTCACTTCGGGTGAGGCTTGGTTGAAGATGTCAGTGAAGTGATGTCTTTGTTGGAGTAGCCCATTTGTGATGGCCCCTAGACAAAGGTCCATCTTTTCCAGGAGTGATGATAGACTGCCAGGGTGGTGTCACCATGGCGAGCGCACTATTCGTCTTGAGGCTGGTGAACACAGGAGTAGCTTGAAATTGCTTCTGGACATCTGCGTACCTGATATTTTGCCAATCATCACCACCCAGCCTTTGACATTGAGTTCCCTGCTTCACTAATATAGGATTAGCTAGTCCCACTTTTGCTTTCGTTTCCACAGTTTCTAGATCGAAGCTATTAAAATGGTCGATTTCTAGATCCGTCTCGTCAGGCTGAGGTGGAGGTGCCGGCCCCGCCTCGCTCGCCAAATAATCCTTCTCACCGCCTAAAACCGCAGGCGCGACCCACTCCCCAGCTTCACTTTGCTTGGCTTGCTTGCTTGTTTGGCTCTTGTAACTCCTTTATATGTTGAGAATTAACTTCTGAGATTTCGATGAGCCTACTTAAAATTTGGTTTTGTTGGCGCATGTAATTCTTTAGGCTATCAGTCTCTAAATCTCTAGTGGGGCTATGAGCGCGCTCTCGGCTCAGAGTACTCGTAGGAGATGAGTATTCGGAATGTCCATTCGTTGCATTTGCCTTTAAGGTAGCCGATGCCTCCTCGCGAGGTACCAGCTTTGGTTGGAGTCTGGGAAGGAAACTAGCAAACCCGTTGAACTCCCCTTCTGGGTGCATTTTCTTCAAGGTGGCCAAAGGCCCGTAAATTAGGGCCCGAGCTATGGGCCATTTGATAAGTTTCCTTTTTATCGCTTTGAAGCGCCGCTCGCTTAGTGAGGATGGAGTTTCGTGGCTGAACGCGCACGCCAAGTGGACTGTCGGGATCGCGAAGCGGATCCTGTTCTCATCATTGGCTGAGATTTTTCCGCCAAAAAGCTGCTCATAGGTGAGATTTTTCACAACCCAGTTCCTCCAGTCCGGCGGATAGAATTCATCGATGATGCTTAAAATTCGCAAGTAGGCTTGGCCCTCGTCCTCGGGAGGGTCCCAGTCGGCCAGTTGGCCCAGCGTTGTCGTATTCTCCATAATCTGGAATATGCCGAAACAATCGTAAGTTTCAGTGTTTGTCGGCTGCGATAGCCGTCGCCTTCTGACATGTCGGCTGCGGCAGCCGTCGCATGGGCCGGCGCGTCGGCTGAATCAGCCGACGTCGTTGAGTGTGACAGCCGACGCGTAGGCTGCGACAGCCGACACGTAGCCTGACTAGTCGGCAGCAATAGCCGTCAGTGAAATATCGTTTGTCGGCTGAGGCGCGACATGGGAACAAGCGGTAGGCTAACACAGCCGTTCAACTGTGAAAACGAGTTGCTATGTTCCGTTAGTCAAAATATCAGGCCCATCCTGAATAAATTCGACTCTGAGCGAGTCCGCCGTCTTAGAGAGCGGCAGTCGCGACAAAATATTACTTATTGTTTCACTTAGATAGTTGAAACATCATTCTTACCTTAGAATTTTCACAAATTCCGGGAAATTTTATTAATTTGAAAAAGAATTTCTCTAACACACTGCTCACTGTGAAAGTCAAAGACGTACTGATTTCAAAATGGCCGACCGGCAGCGATGACGCATCTGTGACTAACTCCATACTGGATCAAGAACGACGATACATCGATACTGAAGGTAGGTATACACTACAAATAAGTGAAAATCAAAGGGGTAATCTCACCAGTGGGTCAAGCGAAGGCTCAAACACCTAAATACAATATTTTATATCATTTGCATTCCGCTTTGGAATTGTTTTGATTTTTTTCAAAAGAAAGCATGTCTCGTCATTGACATTCATGCCAACTCTCTTGTAACATTTATTCACAGAGAAAGTAAGTAAGTAAAGCAAAGAGATTCGCTCTTGAGCTTTGACAGACAAGAAGTCGAAACCTGAGAATTGCGATTGAGGGCGTGCACAGAACCGGCCAATGGAGTACTTGACAAGAGTACACTTCACAGACGAAACTGAGATAGAGACGTCGACATCGACGAAGAGTGCGTCGATGTCCTATACGGATGGAAGCACTCACACAGACGCATTTCTCAGTTCTCGCCTTGGTCTAAACCTCGATCATCGAAGGAGTTCTTTGAGTTAATCCAAGGACCTAGGTTTTGACTTAGTAAATGAGAATCTTCGAATTTCTTCCTCTAATTTTAATTTCTTTCTCTTCCTCTGACAACTCTGTTAACCAACTTGTCCCGTCAGCATTATCATTAAACAATGATTGTTGTAAAATGCCGCGCCCTTCGGATTTTAGTGAGAATGAACTCGCTGACATGATATTGTGTTATGGTGAAGCTCATCAAGGCGGAAAAGCCGCCTTAGCAATGTACCAGTAGCTATTCCCGCGCGCGTCATAATGATGCTCTACAGCGCATTTGAGATTGTTAGACTCTAACCGGAAGACTAGAGAACAGTTCGCGTTTGCCGCTACAAGCAGTGGAAGCCATTTTGGGGTATTTCCATTTGAACCCGAAGAGCAGCACAAGAGTTGCGGGGCAACCGCGCCGAGTGAACCTTGTGAAGGTTCACAAAACCGTGAAGCAGGACGGACGGGGTTTTAAAAACGAGGAAAAGATAAGAAAAGTGTTTAATAAAGTCCGTGAAACTAATATGAGGAGTGTGGTGTAGTCCATCAGTTTGCGTTGCAACTCGCGCATGCAAGTGCACGGATAACACAAAGAAAACCATTAGTTCAGGCGAGGACACTGGCATGATTAGTTACTGTACAGCCAATTACTGTACAAAGATCCTTGTGTAATACTGTACTGTAAATGTTTTATAATTTAGTTGGTACTGAGTAATTCATTCCTATATATGGATAATGATTTGAATATCAATATTTTGACTATTATTTGTGAGGGATGGAAGATCTAAACATGCAAATTATGTCAATTATTTGTTTAGTTACCTAAGGTAGGTAACTTCAACACAATGATGTTGTTATTACATTGCTTGCCTGTGAATTAAGTAATTTAACCATTTAGGAACAGAATGATAGTAAATATGTTCTTTAGGCTTAATACTATACGTAGTTAATATAGCCTGCATGGAATTTACATGCTGTAGAGTGAACTTATATAGAGTGGTGACAAATATGCTGTAACTACCAAAGTATACTTACTAATTAATACTTAGTCCTTCAGGGTATTAATCTCTTAAGACATCATGTACAGGTAAGTTCCTTTTATCATTAATTACATTTCCACAATAGCTGAGGGGGAATTCATAAGAATCATGCACTTTGTCCCATGTCTTTATGTGGTACGGTCTTAGGTATGGTCTAAAGGAATGAGGAAACCACCACAAGCAACTTGTGCGCAACCTCTGGCAGTCTGTTCGGTATAAATTTGCCATCTGTGTGGGTATTTTTAGATAGGCTTCTATAAGATACAAAATCTTGAGTAATACCACTTTTTATAGGTTCTAGGATAAGAGGATTTAATTTTTATGGTCTAATTTGTGTTTCGAAAACAATTTCAAAGACCATACCAAGTATCAACTTGGCATAAAGTTCATCAGTCTTATGTATTTTAAGTTCTTTCTCAACTACAATAAGTATCAGAAAGTGTCATACAATAAGTACCTCTTTGTCAGATATGAATAGCATTGGCTTCAGCAGTCTGAATGAGTCCTGCACTTGCTCTCTGAACCGCACCGATCTCTTCAAGTGAGCCATACACTCCCAGCAGATTCTCGGAGACTGTAATACAGGGACATCTAGCTCCCACTGAAACAATATCACATACATGACATGTTTTGCGTTGGGTGTATCAATCAATCACTAGATCAGCCCACATACACCCACTACTACTAGAACAGGCCTTTCTAATCCCATGCCATCTACTCTAGTCTTCGGCCTTCCATATCCACTGCCTGCCAGCTATGACAATGATTCCGACCCGTCCATCTGGCCGGTGGACTGCTCGCTGGCACTCTGCTCAGTCACTTCATTCTCATGATTTGCTTGCAAAAAAGGGGCATGTTTTATGTACGATAATGACCTGCATATCAGTGAGGATGTCCATGTAGTACTGCTTCAGTGTATCGTCATCAAGAATGTGTGTAGTGCGTGACGCACACAGACAAGCCGTGCACAGTTGATGCACACCGTGTGAGTCCACTTCCACAAACTCAATGTTCTCCACTTCCGTTTTGATCTCTTTCATTCTGATCGACGATGGCTACACAACTTTACAACCCAATTTTTATTTCACAGAAATTGGCTTCTTTATCGCAATCGCGACCAAAGAGAACAAAATTATTATCGCGACGACAAACGATTGTTTTGCTGCAATGCAATGCAAATTCAAAGAGAAAGAATCTAATTGTATTGTATTCTGTGAATCTAATCACTAAGTGCAAATTGATTGATTTGCTGTCAAATTATGACAAGAAGCGATCTGTTTACGAAGTCAAGTTCTGTATTGCTGCCGCAGAACTTTTTAGTTGTCGATAACGTTTCTGTAGTAATTTCATAATTTTTACAAAACAATTTATTAAGTCATCTGCTGAAAAAAATACTGTCACATTGACATTTTACACATGACGCGTCCACGCTGGACGAGCTGTGACCTGGCAGCCACTGCTGGGAGCCGCTCGTGGCGAGCGCGACTAACTTTAGTGAGTGGTGTATTAGAGTAAATTAGTTGGTGTATTTATTCTTGCGGTCCTTGCCTGATTGCGTTAGCTAGTAGATATGGGATACGATGCAATGACGAATAAAATCACGATCTTGGATCGAACATATTAAAATAACCGAAGGACAGTTCTTAGCACACATACAATCAATTTAGTGGAGCACCAGTGAGAATATAGATAGATATAGGTAAAGCACAGTCTTAACCTCTCCTTTCCCGGGAGTTCGAGACGTCAAAAACGACAAATACCGGAGTGTTTTTGAGCGTGCGGGCTGCGCGGCACTTGACTAATATATCAAGTGATTCTGTTGGAATGGTAACACTTAGAATTATGGGAGTTGTATATCTGAGTAGCTAATGAAACCCTCTTTTACACAATGTGTAGAAAATGTCACTGTGACCTTAGTTTATTTTTGTACTGGCATGAGAAACACAGACTTCTATGAAAATGCTCCCTCTCGACACAAATCTAGCCGACATCAGAAAATTATCAACAACATGTACATGTTGTTTGATACCTACGTAATCTACACAAAATAACCTTTTCAAAACAATAAAAACATTAGGGTGTTCTTATAGAAACTTTCGAATATTTCAGCGTTTCAATCAGCGTTACGTTGGGAGCGTCCGGAAGAAAGTGATTTTCAAAACGCGGTTGAATTATTTTTTTCTACGGAAAAGCATAAACTAGCACACAGACCATAAAGTTTGTCTAATTGGGTGTCCACACATGATCGAACCGTAAAAATTGGTCCAACCGTTGGATAAAAAATACCGGTTTCAAAAATATTAGTCATCCCGCTGCTTATGCTGACAGCGGTACATGGAGTGACCGGGGCCGCGCTGCTTATGCTGACGGCGGAAAAGGAGAGGGCTGAAAAAAAGGAAACCTAGATTTGGTTTTACGACAATAGCGTGCGCTCGTTAACTATCTTTTTTTTTTCACTGGGCGATGCACTCCGTGGTCTTACTATCACTTACAGGTCGAGAAGCACTTTCAGAATGTCAGTCGTTCTTGTCGAAGGACCAGAATCACCAGACCTCGTACTTGCCAAAGTCTTAGTGCGTACAGTAGTGGGACCTGGATCGAGATTCATTGTGACGAAGCCGAGGTAAATAGGTAAGCAGATATTTCGTATAAATTTCATTGTCCTCGTGGCCTTTGACCTTTGTCTTGAACTTGACCGTTCGGAAGGACTTTAGAAAGAACGCGGTTTTCTGATAGTTATGCTGATTTTTTCTATGCATTATTAGTAATACTGTTAGTATTAGCGGTTCTTCTTCTGACACGACGTGGTTGAGTCTGTGATTCCTAAATAGCCAGCTTTTTCTTATATATATATATATATATATATATATATATATATATATATATATATATATATATATATTTTTATTCATTCATTTTTTCCAAAAGATCCTCGTCTATTGCAATGCCACTGCTCTAACAACGTCCTGCTCTTTAATTTTATTTTCACGTTTCGTGTTCAGATGTGACATTATTGCTCATATGAAGTCCTATCCATACTTTGTTAGCATGTACTTTTTACTTTGTGTATTTTTGAGTATTTTTGACACGGGGGTTTGACAGTCGGGACATGTTGGTCACAACGTTGAGAACCACCAGGAGCCGAGCGAAGCAGAGCGGATTGAGGCGACCCCATGTAGCTTCACAGAACCGAATCGGTAGCTATGGATCGCTTTCTGTTTGTATACTAAAGATAGGTTTGTCAGGTCACAACGTTGCGAACCCCCGGGAGCCGAGCGAAGCGGAGCAGAGTTAGGCGACCCCATTTCCATTTCGATTTCTTTCAAAAATCACCAAATCAATTTTAAAAATATTTATATGGGACCACCTCTGAGGTATTTCCTACTAATTAAAATAAGAGCCATGAATAATCAAAAAATTGAATAAATAATCACGTTACAAACGTAACAAACAGACAAAAAATACAGTTAAATTAAGAACCTCCTCCTTTTTGTAGTCGGTTAAAAATAACTAGTAAAACCATAGAGTAAGTAAGCAAGGAGTTTCGTTGATCTGAGAGTAAAACACTGTCTCTCACTGTTCATTCCAACTCTTCAAACATTCAAACTCTAGTTCAACGTATATACCTAGATTTTGATATACTTATTCTGACTGAATGTTGGCTGTCCTGTCTTAGTAACTCTAAGTTACCAAAAATCATAAATAATTCCTCCTACCAATCAACTCTGAACAAAAATCAAAATGACGGTGTGGTAGCTTATACAAAAAACCATATACAATGCACAGTAGAAGAACCCGACTTTTTAGATTCGGCCACAGCTCTAGTAATAAAACTAAAAGACACCGTTATTGTATGCATCTATCGTTCGCCAAATATTCACAACATTGATACATTTTTGACCCAACTTGACAAGCTTCTTGATACTTTAAAGTCCTTCCCTACGGTTGTTGTCTCCGGTGACATCAACATTGATATTAAGCTAAGCTCCATAGACCACAGGTTCCAAGTTTATCTCAATCAATTAGCTATTCATGGTTTCCTACCGGCGCACGATGTTCCCACGAGATATGATAACTGTCTGGACCACGTTATCACTCGCTCAAGGGCCCCTCTGACTACCATTATTATAGAATCATCAGCTACTGACCATTCTGCAATCGTTATCGGTATTAAGACGTCCGCCACACGTGACCCTGTTTCTTACGTAACTAACATAATAGACTATGAGGCCCTGGATAGGGATATGAAAGAGCTAAACCTATCCAAGCTTACTACTTTGACTGACCCGGACCTAGCAACTAAATCCCTCGTTTCAATCCTCGGTAATGTCATTACAAAAAATACATCGACTAAGACCTTGCCCAGGAGAAAAACCATTCTTAAGCCCTGGATCACGCCTGGACTCCTGAGGTGTATGCGAAATCGGGATCATATGCATAAAAAAACAAAAACCTCACCTCTTGATCAAGTACTAAAAATATCCTATACCAGATATCGCAATTTCTGCAACAAAGTTATTAAAAGGGCCAAGAGGTTTTATGATGCAAAAGACCTAACAAAGGCAGGTAAAAACTCAAAACTAATTTGGAAGTCCATCAAACGTATAACTGATTCCAATAAAGTTCGTCACTCATCTAGTCAACTGATATGTCCCAGCTCCACCCCGAGGGATTCGTGCAACAAAGTAAATACCTTTTTTACAAACATCGGCATCGATCTTGCTAATGCTATTCCTCCCAATACCTTGCTACCCACCCAGCATACGTCTCCATCTCCTAGTCACTCCTTTGCCCTCTTGTACACTGACCCAGCAGAAATAAACTCCGTTATTCTCTCTCTAAAACCATGTGCAGCCACTGGTTGGGACGGTATCCCACCATTTCTTTTAAAAAAATATTCCTCAACTGTAGCTCCCGTCTTAACCCACATCTTTAATCTTTGTTTCAAAAAGGGTATATTCCCAACGTCATCTAAAAAGGCCATTGTCCATCCTATCTTCAAGGGCGGGGATGGGAACTCAGTTAATAACTATAGGCCCATAGCTGTATCATCGACGCTTTCTAAAGTTCTCGAAAGACTTATAAATATCCGTCTTGTTAACTACCTAGAAAAACATGATCTATCTAAAAATCAATTCGGATTTAGGAAAAATATTTCTACTTCAAACGCCGTGCAGAACCTCGTCAACAATGTTGTTAACTCCCTCAATAACCGAAAAAAGGTTATAACAATATTTCTAGACCTTGCCAAAGCGTTCGATACCGTTCCCACCCCATCCCTTTTACTTAAATTACAGTCAATTGGCGTAAGAGGCACCCAACTTAGTCTTTTTCAATCATATCTGTCTAGCAGAACACAGATGGTAAAAATTCAAAATCACATTGGCGATGAACTAGCAATCCGCTACGGTGTCCCCCAGGGCAGCATCTTGGGCCCTACCCTCTTCCTCGTTTATATAAACGATCTCAGTAATTTAAATATCCCAAGCGGCAACATCATCACCTACGCCGACGATACGGCTATCACCTTTTCGTCCGATTCCTGGTCACAACTTCAACTCGATGCACAAATCGGTTTTAATCAAGTATTTGACTGGCTAAATTATAACACCCTAACACTTAACATAGCTAAAACAAAATTTATGACCTACTCACTCAAAACCAATTCCCAACCGTCATCACCGCTCCTTATCCAGGCTCATTCTTGTCCCACAAGGCAAAACTGCAACTGTCCACACATAAACTTTACACACTCCATCAAATATCATGGAATAATTTTAGATAACCAACTAAATTTTAAGGCCCACATAAATACACTCACGGGGAGAGTCCGAAAATTGATCTATATCTTTAGAACCTTAAGACACGCCGCTAATCATCACTTAATTTATATGGTTTATCTTTCACTCTGCCAATCTATAATTACTTACTGTATTGTCACCTGGGGAGGAGCAACGAAAACCACTTTAAAACCGCTTGAGATAGCACAGAGATCTATTCTAAAAATTGCGACCTTTCGGCCTATCCTATATCCTACAAACGAACTTTATAGCGAGTGCAAGGTTCTAAATGTGAGACAACTTTTTAAATTCAGCATAGTTATTCTTCAACACACTAATACTACCTACATTGAAATCACTAAGCGACGCAAAGATCGTATTTGCTGTACTATAATGCCAAATTTCACCTTCACTAAAAGATTTTTTCCATACCTCGGTCCATTTCTTTACAACAAAATAAACTCATGCTTACCTGTATACGGGCTCACCCAGACAAATTGTCGGCAAAAAGTCTAGTCTTTTCTTGTCAACTTAACTTAAGAGGAATCGGAAGCATTCATACATTCATAAATAAAATATAATTACTACACCTTTTCAATAGATCATCCACACTGCATACACTACCGAATGCACACACATCCAAACACACACACACCAACATACACACACACCCTCACACACACCCACACACACACACACATACACACACTCAAGCTTACCTTGTATAAAACAAACTCTATTAAATTATAATAAGTTAAATTTATAATCTATGGTTATTGTTAAAGTTATAATAAACAAAAATAAAAGTAAAATCGTAAGTAAACATAAATATTAAAATAAACAAAGGAGGTTTAAAATATGATACGTTTTAAAACATTCTAATCACCCTATGTAAGGGGCTGGGCCTGGTATTCCTTAATACAGATTATTACATAATCTAGCTAGGATACCAGCTGGTCTCACATACTAAATGTACTAAAAGGTCTATTATGTATTTGTTTGACTTTGTTTGCTTACTGTACATTTCTTTTTGAAATAAAATATATTTTATTGATTGATTGATTGATTGATTGATTGATTGATTGATTCCTGAGGTTCATTCTATACACTGTATTATCAGCATTAGATTATTTGAATTTTCCACCCGTTGCCAGATTCAAGTTTCTTAGAGTGCTCAGAAGGCAGAGCGTTGCAAGTTCGCAACGAATACAATCACAAAGTATTTAAACAATGAATTTCATTTATCAGCATGCAAAGTGCGCGTCCGCCATTGCTGGATGTTGAACGCGAAAAAAGTATGCAGGTTTGATGTCTCAGATAAACGAAACTTTTATTAATAATGTAAACTGTGGTTTTGAGAATTATTTCTGTCGTCGGCACGAGTAACAATGGGCAGGGTATAATGGAGTTTCATTTATCTGAGGTATGATGCAAATAGAGGTGAGAGCGAAGGAACTATGATTGGACCCAAGGTAATCATTTACTTGATAACGTAATAGGCCCCCACAGAGGAAGTCGTTTTTGGTGATGGGCCCCTATGACATTATGATAAGTATGATCTTAAGAATGAATGATATATCATTACACCGAAACAGCGCGCCTCTATTTCCTTGCCCGAGACCTTGCAAAATCACAGGAATACAAATTTTGCTGGACTGCATATGGTAAGGTTAACATTAGAAAGAGTGAAAATTCGCCGATCATAAACATTTCTAGTGAGGACCAAGTTTAACGTCTCGTGAACTAGCTGAAATCAGTTGTCATATTGTGTTGTCTAATAATTCTGTGTTACTTCTGTTGTTACCTAATCACTTTTTATGTATTAAACCACACACCCACAACTGGGTCATGCCCAGCAACAGCAAATGCGAGAAGCGGGCAAGCGAGATGGCTGAGGCAAGGCGGCATAGGTCCAACGATGGCTGCAATCGGCTCACTACTGCGGCGCGGGCGGCGACTCGACTGGGAGCAAGTTTCGCAGCCGACTCCCCGCGCGCCGCCTCATACGCCCCGCAGCCCATGCAAGTTTTTGCTGAGCGCGACCTACTCCACGACCGCCGCCGCCACTGCCGCCCGAGAAGCGTATTTCTCAATGAAGATAACAGAAGTACAGGGGCCATCACACACACATTTCATCAAAACACTTTACATACTACACTCATTCCTCGCTATCACACCTACACAACTGCCAGTTTATAAAAATCAAAGAACTAATAATAGATATACTATAACTACCTACATTTACATTGGGCATTTAATTAGAACCCCAATGCTAGGACACCTTCAGTATTTACTTCACATTGATGGATAGTATAAACGATACTCTGCAGGAAATAGACAACATTCAGGATGCATTTTCTGTCCATTGCGATATTGAAACTCTCTCACAGCATATTCCGGTTATTGAAAAAGACCTAAAAATTATATGTCAAAATATTAGAACTGTCTACAATAATATTGATGATTTAATTCTTAATATTAATTGTCTTAAATTCATTCCAGACATAATTATTTTAACGGAATGCCCTCTTAATCTTAGTAAACCAGTACCAGCTCTGGACAATTATGTCACTTTTAATACAGCTTTACATCTTAATCAATGTGATGTTGTAGTCATGTATGTAAGAAATGACATAGTTGTTACCAATATTCGAGAAGTTAAATTGGATCATGCATCATGTATACAGATAGATACATACGGCACGGCCGTACTCGGTATATACCGGTCACCCTCTAACAAAAATGCTGATCAGCTCGCTAAATGCACACCTCGGCTCAATAAAAACGTATAAAAATATTATAATAACGGGAGATATAAATATAGATTTAATTCCATCTGACACGGAACAAAATTATGAAAAGACTAACAGACATAACTATTTAAATATGATGTGCCTACATGGGTTAATGACGGGTCACACAATACCCACGAGAGTGACAAGTTGTTTAGACCACTTCATGCTTAAGCTTGATAAATCAAAAACGGCAGCACAAATTGCTGTTCTTAAAACAACTATCACCGATCATTCTATGATATTCCTCAATCTAACCGATCAGCTCATTAGCAAAAGTTCTCTAAAGGTTAAAACTTGTACAGACTTCAATAACGCCTTATTAGATCTGGCAGCCAAAAATCTACCGCAATTGCTACTAAGTGATAACCCAAATACAATTATAGAGAGGCTAGTTGAGGCAATCACGGAAACCCTACGAGAAAATACAAGAACTGTTTACATTCCTAAAAGTAGACGGATATTAAAGCCTTGTATGACAAATGGCATCTTAAAATGCATTAGAAACCGAAACAAGTTACAAAAGCAACTAAGATCACAGCCGGAAAATCAAATAATTAAAATAACTTAACGAAGATATCGTAATTTCTGCAATAATTTAATTAAAAAACTAAAGAGAAATTATGACAGAAAAAAACTAGCAGATTCAACTAAAAACTCTAAATGTCTTTGGAATAGCATAAAATCAATAACCAACCTAAAAGGAAATAAAACAGACAACCTCAAATTACTTAACGCTAAATCATCTTACAAAGAATCGGTTAACTTTGTCAACAGTTACTTCTCCAATATTGGCAAGGAGCTAGCCGAAAATATAAAGAGAAATCAAGTACAGCCCAATAATAATATAAATACTGAACAAATAACCCAGAGAAATTCCTTTGTATTATTGAATACAGATGCTGTTGAGGTTAACGAGGTACTAATGGGTCTAAAGTCGGATAGTGCTCCTGGAGACGACAATATACCTTTTCGTTTCCTAAAAATGGCAAAGTATGAACTAATCCCTATTATCTGTCACGCTACAAATCTTTGTTTCTCCTTGGGAATTTTCCCACACATTCTAAAGAAATCGATCATAACACCTGTGTAAAAAAGTGGAGAGAAGGACGACGCCAGCAATTACAGACCTATCTCGGTTCTACCTTCCATTTCTAAAATCATAGAAAAGCTCATGCAGGCACATCTGAGGCACAATATGGCTTTAGAAATGGAAGGCCCACCGAAGATGCTGTGACTGCTCTAACAACGCATATCACAGATCAAGTTGATTCTGGTAATAAATGTTTGGCTGTATTTCTAGACTTAAAAAAAGCTTTCGACACTGTCTGTATCCCCATTCTAATACAAAAATTGGAGAGGATAGGTATAAGGGATATCTCGCTTAGTCTATTCAGCGACTACCTATCTGACAGAAGCCAAAAAGTCAAACTTGGTCAATATACAAGTGATGATGCAGAAATATCGTACGGCGTCCCACAAGGCAGTGTGTTGGGTCCTACATTGTTTCTTGTTTACATAAACGACTTATGTAATGTAAACATTAAAAACACAAAAATTGTATCTTACGCTGACGACACCGCTTTAGTTTTCTCACACAAGACGTGGGACCTAACTCGCATAAGTGCAGAAATTGGCCTGTCTACAGTAGCACACTGGCTAAATGCTAACCTCCTAACTCTGAATGCGACTAAAACAAACTATATTTGCTTTACAAAATATGACCAAACGCAACCACCCAATAACTATAACATCAAAATTCACAGCTGTTCTGACCAACAAAACTGTCACTGCCCCACTATTTGTAAAATTTCGAAAACGAAGTACCTTGGTGTAATTGTTGATCAGCGGTTATCTTGGTTTCCACAAATAGAAATGGTAAGCGTTAGAGTTAGACGTCTAATTTGGGTATTTAAAACACTAAGATACATTGCTTCGCCTATACTACTTAATAAAATATACATAGCTCTAGCTCAATCTATTTTAAGCTATTGCATACCAATATGGGGGGGTGCTGCAAAATCAAAATTTATAGAATTAGAAAGAGCTCAGAGATCTTTAATAAAAGTTATGTACTTCAAACCATTTAAATTTCCGACTAATCAAATTTACTCTCTGAGCAATCTCTTGTCACTAAGAAAATTGTATATAAGTAATACTGTACTAAAATCTCATGATAAATCATTATTCATTACCGATTTTGCAAGCAAAAGAAGGAACCACTATGTCATCAGTCTACCTAAGTACAAATCTATGTTCGCTCGTAGACAATACAGATATCAATCAGCACATCTATATAACCAATTGAACACAAGACTTGAATTATATTGTAAAAGTAAACCGGAATGTAAAAAACTGATAAATGAAACTTTACTTGCAGAATCGTTCGAAGAAACCGAAAATCTTTTAATTCAAATATGTAGGTAATTACGTACAAAACTTATTAGTAGTTCCTTACTGTTATGGATAAAACTGGTAGTTACCGTACAAATACTCTCTCACCCACACACACACACACACACACACACACACACACACACCACACACACACACACACACACACACACACACACACACACACATTCATACATACACACACACAAACACACACACACACACACGCACACACACCACAAACAAGTATTATAATGAAACAACAAATTTTCATCCACGTCTACAACTTACTTATAAAAATAAAATTAACACGTAATGAAATTATGAAGAATTGAAGTTATAAACAATTGTATAACTATAACCAACACCGAATTGTAATTTGTTTATTCTAATTTTTTAGTTTATATAATTTGAATGTTTAACCCATAAAACTTGAACCAGAGAGCGAAGTCGTCTGGCACAGGTATGCGTATACTTAAAAGACGGCTTCTGCATATATTTTGTAACAATAATCATAGTTAAACAATACATATTTTTGTATTTGTATTTGTATTACCTTTTACATTAGATACTTATGGGTGACAGAGAAAGAATTTTAATGGGATCATATATGATAGTGTAATATGGACCTACGCTTTCACTAAACGATCAAATATTTGTGAGTCATATGTATTTGGTCAAAGATTTATTGTTATAGAAGATCATAGAAACAGGTCTTGCCATATTGCATATTATGTATTTAATTTTCACATTAATTTTTATTATATCCTGATACAAAATCCGTCCATAAAATTATGTGATTCAGCCTTTTTTGTTGTTATTGTTGTTGTATTACTGTGAAGTTACAACGAATTTTTTTTAAGTTCACAAACTTAGTGGAATTTCAAAATTATTGTAGACACCACTGCTGTACTGAAAACTAAAACGCTGCCGGGCGACCGGGTTGTTAATTTGTTTGGGGGGGGGGGGGAAGGATTTAAGAAGTATTTCAAAGTAATACATAAATAAAATATACAGACAGGATGACTTTTAATTAGCTGACTATATTTTGGGGAATGATAGTATTCATCATTAGGAACAACCTTCCCAAAGGAGCATATTATGGTCTCAAATAAAAATGTATTTATTGATCCTCATCAGTACCAGATCAGCTGATTACAATTCTTATTATATGTCTGTGACAACAATTTACGGGAGGGGGGACATACATTTTTTTTTGTTTGCGTCCATAGGTTTCTAGGGTAAAGTTGTCTGTAATAATGGGTTATCACTATCATTGCCTTAAATTTGGTCATCTAATTAAATGTCATGTAATAGATTAAGAGATAAGATCCTATGATCCTATATACTTTATAATGTAAAGTCTTCTTTTTATTCAGCTGCAGAAAAAAATCTGTAACTTTGCTATTTGACACATGCCGCTTCCACACTTAACGAGCGTAAGGTAAGATGGCGAGCGTGACTGAATTTAAGTGGTGTATTACCATATAATTGTATAGTAAATTATACTAGTAGTTCTGTGAGAACAGTAGACCTCGAAAACCATTAAATCTTCAAACTTATTTTAATTAAACACGTAAAAACATGTAAAAGCTAACTATTAATTACCGCAATCTTGCTACTGCGCTGCCTTGATAAACGTGGCTTATCTTGTCTTTCATGGTTTTCCTTTCATTTAATTAACCATGTTTGTTAGAGAGATGTGATCCTTATGATTGACCTTGTCGATTTACACCGTAAGATGTTGATTTTTCGAATTTTAGCCGGTTTAATTCGTGGTTGTAGAAAGCGTTTTTTCAAAAATCTTTGAACGCAGTTTTTTTTCTTTCCAAAAGTAAAGTAATGTTTCCTTTGAAGGAGATTTTCTATCTCCATTATTTAGAGTACTTTCCCTCCAGGTCGTGTTTTACTTCTCCTTCCCCAGGGAATAAACTCTGCTCTTTTACTTTTTATTCTTTCAACATCTTGTGTAAAATGAAGTCCTTAGTGTGCCTTTTAAATTTGATTGAAATCCGTCGGTAAATAACGCTACAGCAAACTTTCCCCCTTAAATCCCCACCAATCAAAAATCGCGACCGACGAAATTTTCTAAATAAATCAAGGAATTTGTGTGCCAATTTTTGTCAAAATCGTTTACAAAATGCCACCTGTAGGCGAGATCAGACAGACTTATACAGTATTATCCTTGCCATTGCACTTGGGGTATTAGATGCGAAGCAGCTATTAATAATGCTGCGTACACACCGGCCCAACAAACGCCAATGAATGGCTTTCGCTGGCCTGTCCTGACTGGACGGCTCAGCGAACCCCAACGATCGCTCGGACGCTTCCGATTCTTTCAAAGGAAATAGAAGTATTTCGTTCTCTGATGAAATAGGTACTTGGTTCCTACCACGAAGTAAGTAAGCAAAGAGTCGTTCATCTGTGGTTATTAGGCTCTGGAGGCCTACTATGACCTCTTAAATCTATTCAGTTTAAGGCCTTAAACTGAACTGCATTGCTAATTCGTACCATGACCTCTAAAAAGCAAGGCAGTTTAAGCCCTTATTACGTCCAGCGTTTTCATGCAGTTCACCTTGGAGGCCTACCATGACCTTATAAGAAACTGCTCTTAATCCAGGCAGTTCAGTTAAAGTACTTAAACTGAACGACTTAATTTCGTACCATGACCTCATAAAAGGTGAACGAGTTCTGAGCTGCTTATTTGATAAGGTGAATAGTTTATTGTCTCTGGCTAGTTATAACTTACATCCATGTAAGAACGAGAAGGGAATATACAGGATTCCATAAGAAAGAACTACTCATCGCATTGTCTGGAGGACCGTTCCTAACCAACGGTTATTGTTTATACGGTATTTACCGGTTTTTTTTTATTATAAGGATATCTTATATTATAATTTGTTTTATTATTTACGAATGGTACTTTGAAAAAATGAAAGCTTAAAAGTAATACGCGCATATTACTATTTAATGCAATTTGTGATAAAACTTAGTAACTTATGCTTTGTTTTTTATTGATCGTTCAAATTATATTGAGCATTTTGAACGCAACTCATAACTGTCAAGTGGTTCATGTGTTTGTTTACAATATTTGACGATTTATTTTAGGAGGTACTTTTGGGTGTTGATTTAATTACATATTATTAAGAAATATACATTCTTTCTCGTTCGCTACGCTACAAACAACAAGGCATACTCATTTAACAAACATAGCATTGGCCTCGCTGGATGGCGGGTCGAAACTGTAAAATAATATTTTACATATAATTTCTAATTAAAATCTGACTCCGTGTAATTTTAAAATATGTCGTATGCTATAATTATTGATACTCCTTTTTATGTAAGCTTTTCATACATTACATAGGTGTATTAAATTTATATTTGCTTGCAGTAATTTGGTTGAATTGCCTATTCGACGACGCCCCCATCTTAATCATACGACCAATTGTTTTTTTAAATTCACACAGAGACATAGTCTTGGGCTATAATAAGTCCACTCAGCCATCTGTACCCTAAGAATGTGGCAGAGAGTTGCCCAGCAATGTAACTAGATGGGTGAAGGTGCATTTAAAGATAGGAAAGGATGGTCATCGGTTATTTATCTAACTAATAATATAGACTCGAATGTTTGTGGTTGAGAGGATGGATGTTTGTTACTCTTTTGCGTGTACTGCCTGATAGAATCAATTGAAATAGGCTATCTTCTCTGATGGGCGTATATCCGAAGCACTGGCACAGTTTATGGAGTCTCCTTTGTCTATGCGAGATTCAGTATGTACTCATTAGTTTTGTTGATCATATTTGATTTATTTTATTTTACTAGTGTTTCACTTGTAATAAAAGTGCATTATTTTAAACTACTTACTTTATTTGAGTTTGGGGTTTAAAATCAAAATAATTACATACACAAGTATACTCAATAGTTAAGTCAAAGTTAGATTTTTTATTCAAAATTACATACGTATGATGATTTCTTTAAAAAGTGACAAAAAAATCAGTGCTACAGTATAATATTATAGTATCTGTGGTGCTTATAAATTATGACTGTCTAAATATGTATGTATAGATATTTACATACATGCATATTTATCTTATTGCATTAAATCTTTATAAAACAAAAACATTGTAACTTAAAAAACAACAAAAACTAAACAACACAAAAAAACACAATTTTAACATAAAACTTAATTGAAGACTGTTTGATGCTTGCAATAACTGTGTAATTACATTTCTAGTTTTGACATGGCAATTAGTGTAGTAGGCTTCAGATGAGCCTTCTGTAGCATCCAATAAAGCAGTCATCATAGTTGTCCTCAAAGGATAACCAGAGTCACCTGCAAGTAAAAATATTATATTTGACACAATTGTAATTAAAACTATTATACTTTATTAATCATCATAGCAGCCTACTCACTGCTGGCTTTCTGACTAAGTGCGCCACAGACCTCCTCTTTAAAACTTACTTTATTAAATAGATAAATATTTATGTGAATAGTGAATGTTTTATTATTAATTTTGTTGCTATGTTAAGTTAGCTAAACATCATCATCAATCGGCACACATTCTTTACCACTCCATCTACTCCGGTCCTGAGCCTCCCGCATCCACTGCCTTACATATGATTGTAAGAAATGGCATTTTTTAACTTTATAAACTATTATTATAATAATTCAGAAATAAGTAGCGTACTTATTTGTAAATTTCTGTTTGTTTACTAAATAAAATAATTCTGATTAATATGGATTCCAGTTTTATTTTGGATAGTCGGTTTACTGTAGGTAGGTATCCCATCAAAATAATCCATTCTTAGAAATACATTTAGAACAGCTTACCTAAAAGCCTTTATTATTACTGAGGCCTTTGAAATAGTCTTGAAGTGGATGGACTGATCATCTAAATGAGTCATGTGTGGATCCACCATAACTGGCATCAACATACAACTAAATAAACATTAACATTTATGTACAGGCACTTACATTGCTTGGCCCCACACTGTTGTGTTGTGGGAACCAGCAACAGCGACATTACACACACATAAATATCCAAGACCTTTTTCCATTTTTTTATTAATTTATCCCCAGCCGGGGATCGAACCCGGGACCTCTCGCATGGTAGGCAGAGTCATAATAACCGCAGTGCCACAGAGGTCATAATAATAATCATTGATTAATTTCACCAACATTTAGAGAATTATAGCCCTTCCGACAGATATACCTCTCCTCTCCTTTTGGGTTTACAATAGCTACCTGTGTCCCATCAATGCAGCCAATAACATCACTCCAAATTTTTCATTACACCTGAAATTAAAAAAGTGTTAATTATAAATAACCTTTTCAAATTAGCGACTGTTTAGAACCGGTGTCTGACAGCTACATAATTAAAGCTATGGTATCAATTAAAAATTCACCTTATTCTATTCATAGGTACAACATTCTTCTACAGTTTGTGTGCATTCTTTATAGGTATTTCCCATTTCTAATGAGTTCATTGCTGCAGTGACCTATGCCCAGTATTGCTGATATGGTTTGTTACGCAATAAAGCCACGGATCTTACCTGTTGGCATTTCATATGTTCCATAGTCATAAAATGATAAAGCTGTAAGACCCTGCAACAGAAAAGAGTAGGTATTTAGATGTACACTGTCTAGATCTCTTGACTAGAAATTACGTAAGTCTCTTGACAATAAAACTAATGTATTTCCAAACTCTTACTTTTGTTTCTATGGTGGAATCCGACGATTTACTTGGCTGTGGTTTACCACTCGTCGCCAGTTCCTTGCACAAACTTTGAGCCAAGTCGGGAGTAAGCCGATAGTTCGACGAATTTGTCGTCAGTTAAATGAAAGTGATCATACATTTCCCTTGTAAGGCGGTGGCGATTTCTTTTTTAAATTGTCATTCAAGTTATTGTCCGTTTCAAAACATTCAAACAATACCTGTTTACTAACTTGCGATAATTATAAAGAAAATAACTAAAAAGCACTTGAACAATCGCAAAGCGTCTACTACACTATCGACAACAAGGCAACCAGACAACAATTCACATAGAGTTCATTTCAGAGCAACTTTTTAAACATTGCTTACTTTGACAGTTGAGCGTTTCAGTAATCGCCGAGCGCCTGTCAAATGGCACGTCATGGTACGATTTTAGGAGGAAAAAAAAGGTGAACTGCATGAAAACGCTGGACGTAATAAGGGCTTAAACTGCCTTGCTTTTTAGAGGTCAAGGTACGAATTAGCAATGCAGTTCAGTTTAAGGCCTTAAACTGAATAGATTTAAGAGGTCATAGTAGGCCACCAGTTCGGCACCAACATAGGTAAGTAGTCTGGTGTTGACAACTGCTTCCACCTCTTTCATTACAGTCTTCATCTGACTATCGTTAAGCTGATGTTTTTCGAGTGTACGCTTCAGACAGTGTTTTACCAGACCCACCAGCCGTTCATAAAAACCACCATGCCATGGTGCAAGCTGAGGTATAAACTTCCAGTGTATTTATTCTGTATGCAGTAATTGCTGGTTAGGACTTCGCTGGTCAGATTGGTCAGCTTGAATGTTTCGACGTTATCTGACACGATCAACTGAGGTAAGCCTCTTGTCGCTATAAACCCTCTCAGAGCTAACAAGCATTCTTCAGCTGTTAGATTGTCCACCACTTCCAAATGGCTAGCTCGGACCGCCAGGCAAGTAAGTAAACATATCCAGCGTTTTTCTTTGCCATTATTTGTGTTTACAAACAGAGGTCCGAAGTAGTCAATACCCGTGTAGGTGAATGGCGAGCTATACTTGACTCTTTATGAGGAGGTAAGTCTGGAGTGTCTGGTAACTTGTAGGGTCCACCAACATGTTTTCTACACTGTGGGCATAGCTTTATAACTTTTTGCACTTGGGCCCTGCCTTGTGGTATCCAGTATTTTGTCTAATAATACTGAGTGTATGTGAGGCTCCTACGTGGTAGTTTTCTTCGTGACATTGTCTAATCACATCATTAGTGAATGGAGAATCTTTAGGTATAAGAGCTGGGTGTTTCCTCTCGTAGGACCTGTCTGTGTTCATCATGCGACCTCGGCATCTCAAAGCTCCATCGACGTCAGTAAAAAGACCCAAGTTCCTAACGAGATGAGTCACTTTGCCAGCAACTTCATTCGGAAAGTGTCTTGCCTGTAGTTCTTTCAGGGAAGATATGGTCTCGTCGTGTGTAGTTTCAGCCACTTGTTCTAGCTCGTCGATATCATTTTCTTGAGTATCTTGTAAGTTGATACTGATGGAATCGTCGTATGTTTCGTAACCTTTTGTAGTCATTTCAGGTCCATCTATTACGTCCAGGGCCTCCCCAACCGAAAAAAGGTGGCATTCTCGCTAGCGTGAATATGCATAGTGTCTGGCCACGCTTGTTTTGGTTTTTTAAGAAATTCCGCCCCATTAAACCACAAATCTCTTTTCTGTTGCCACAGTTCAGGGCGTGTTGCCAGTTCCGCTGGATTGGATGATGTATTGATGTAGCAATGTTCAACTCCAATATTTTGTTTGATCTCATTAATTCTTCTGGAGACAAATGATGGCAGCAGTTTATTGGAGCGTATCCAGCTTAGAACAATAAGGCTATCTGTCCATAAGTTTTTATGTCTTATTGGTAACTCCAGGGTATTCTGTACATACTTCAATAATCTGTTTCCAATGAGGTACCCTAGCAATTCCAATCGTGGTATCTTCAGGTCACTTTTGTCTTCAATTGGCGTAATTCTGGCCTTTAACATGACAAACGCAGTGGTAGTGTTGTACAAGTCTTGTGCTACCAAGTACACTACTGCAGCGTATGCATTTTTACTTGAATCTGTAAAGCTGTGTAGATCATATTTTGTCTCTTCTACTTTATTGTCTGGGTGACCAATGTATCCGGGAATTCTTATTTCTTTTGCGCTTTTCAGGCATTCTAATGCTTTATCCCATTTACGCAAACTCTCTACTGATAGACTGTCATCCCATTTAATCTTTTGGATGCATAGTTGTTGAAATAGCAACTTTGCTGGTAAAATCAGTGGAGCAGCAAAGCCGCAGGGATCATACAAGCGAGCCAAGTTCTTCAGAACATCTCTTTAGATATGTTTCTGCCGGTTACTTCATTTTCATGAAACTTCAGGAGCAATGTATCATCTGTCCTGTTTCATAGCAGACCAAGTAACTTAATGCATTCTTTTTGTTTTGATGTGTATTCTTCTGGAATCTTGTCAATAAACTCTTGGCTGTAAGAAGCCCAGTCTCTGATATTCATGGATAGTTCATCGAATATTTTCTTAGTGTCTTCATACAGCTGCACTGCTTCATTGAAGGATTTTGCATTAGTTACCAGGTTGTCTACATAGCACTTGTCTGCAACCTTATTTAAAAAGTTTCATGATATTTAGAAAGGTGGTAGCGGATCGTTGCTGTGAGTGAGAAAGGACTGGAAATAATTCCAAATGGAACTCTGCAGAATCTTAGGTGAAGGAGATTCTCTTCAGTTGGCTCTTTTGTGACATCTTTCATCCACAAAAATCTGTTAACATCTCTGTCTCATTCTTCTTGCAATCCTATCTGTAAGAATGCTTTCTCAACATCACCTACTATTCCAATCTCTCCAGTACGAAAATTAATTAGTAGCCAGTCAGATCTTCCAGCATAGAAGAGCCTTTATACATAGTATCATTTAGGCTTTTCTGTTCCTTTACTTTAGCACTTGCATCATAGACAATCCTATCTCGCTTGCCTTCTTGTTTGACTATATGGTGAGGCAGATAGTGTACTGGTGATAGCTGTTGTAAATCAAATGGCTTTGGAGCTACTACTTCTATCACACCTGCTTCAAGCTGTTCTTGCAGTATACCCTCATACTCTTTCAAGGTACTTGTATCAAGTCGGCGTAACAGGCTTTTCAATCTCCCAAGTGCAATGCCAAAGTTTGTAGGTAAATCTGGTGGAAATTGTACCCAGGGCCATTTCACATAGTATCTGCCACATTTATATTCCACTGTGTCATTAAATTGTTTTACTGCTTCTTCTTGTTGGGTCGATTTAGGGGAGTCAGTAATTCCAATACATTCCAATGACCAGAGGAATCTCATATCAACATTCCTCAGTGGTAAGTCCGGTTCTGTGAAGTATGGACACCCTATCTCATGGCATTGGCAATAAGTTATGATTGACAGAGCATTTTCTTCATTTTGTGTCTTCATACTTCGAGAAACTATCCACCCAAAGTCCGTGTCTATTAGATAGAGTTGATCTTGGAAGTTATTATATTCATTTCGAATGAAAGTAAAATACTGATCATTTCCTATCAGCAGATCAACTTTTTCGCCTGCGGTGTCGTCATCTGCCAGTATATCTACACCATCAGGTACTGGAATTTTAGGAGACGGCACTCTTTCAGTTACGTGTGGTACTATGTTAACTCTTATTTTTCTCTCAATGTTCCGTTTTGTAACAATGTTTAGTTCCACAGATGGACTAGAGGTTTCTTTTGGTTTCTCTGATCCAAATGTGTATATAATGAGTAGGTCTTCTTTATCTGGAATGAGGCCGAGTTGCTCTGCCATATGCGATGTTACATAACTGCGTTGGCTTCCACAGTCCAGGAGCAATTGGCATGGTTTGTTACATTTACTGCCCAGAGCCTGTACCGTCGCTGTCTGTAAATAGGAAACGTCATTGCAGCAATTACTATAAAGATCTATTGTTTCTTCTTTGTTTTCAATAGCTTGTATTGTTTCCTCACCTGCTGACTGAGTGGCGACGGTTAGCTTTAGAGGGCACAGTGCTCTATTGTGCAAGCCTTTACAATTTGCGCATTTTCGTGTAGACCGACAATCTTTGACCACATGTCCTTTTCTGAAACACCGTAAACAACGTCCAGATATTTTTTTAACCCGTTCTTCTTTCGTTTTCATCTGGTGCAGCAGTCATTGAAATGATCACCATTGCAGAATAAACAATTCAGTTTAGGTTTTTAGTAGGTTGAGTGGGTACAGTCTCAGCTTTCCTCTTCAATAAACGAGCCTTGAAGTGTAAATGTTCTCGTTTCCCTTTGTTAGTTAGATTGGATTTGTGTTGGATATGGAGGGCGCTGGTAGTTCCTAGCTCCTGGCTACTAGTTCTTATTTCTGCCTCCAAAGATCTTGACTCCGACTTCTCGAGGGCTGTTATTGTTAATTCCAATTTTTTTATCAAATCTGTGGTACTTTCGTCTGAAGCGATCAACAAATTTACCTGATCCATAATATTTTCAGGGAATTTGTCTACAATGGTGGTCCTGAAATGGTTGCCATTGATGTCCTCACCTAATTCCTTCAGGATGCGTCTATGTTTTTTAAATTTCATCTAAAGTCCTTCGGCACTCTAGCGCAGATGGTGCTAACCTTTTTATTTTAAAAAGGGCACCATAGTGATTATCTATCAGCTTCACTTTACTGCCATAGCGCTCCTTTAAAATATTTATCGCTACATCGTAATTGATGTTGGTGGTGCTAATGCCATTGATCCTTTCACGTGCTGGACCCTCTGAACACCCCATAAGGTAAGCCAACTTGTCTGCATCTACAAGGGTGCTTTTATGAATTGTAGACTCAAACCTATCCCAAAATGAATGCCAATGTAACACATCCCCATTAAAGGCGGGTAAAGTAATTTTGGGAAGTTTCATATGGTTTGAATGTGGCTGGTTAGAGAGCCATGATGCAGTTTGCTCCATAGCAACTAGGTCACCAAGTAAACTCTCTGCCAAAATTTCTTCCTTGGTGATTTCTTTGACATACCCGTGTGACATAGTTGGGCATGATGTCACATATGTCTTTATCTCAGCATTCAATTTATCTATGTTATTTCTTAACATGTATTGCACTTTGTGAACTATTTGGTACTCAATTCCGGCATCCGTGGTATTGATTAACTCTTCACATTCTTTCATGGATTTCCGCAGTTGTTCAACCCTAGTATCAGCAATATTTCTTCCATCTTGACTACTGCACGATTGATGGCGACTCAAGGTATCGCCAATATGCGAGTGAGTAGAAAAGATTGTGTTTTTGCTGGCTTCAGCAACTCCTTTGGTCCCAGAAGGTAAGCGTCAGTGTGGTTCCCGGTGTTTTGATTTTCGATGAGATCCAAGTTAACGAAACAAGTATCCAGTTTTTCTCTTAATTTAGTTCACTTATACAAACTTTGCACACTCTAAATAATAACAATATCATTTTTCGTCACTGAGCACTCTAAAACTACGAAACAACAACTTTTCATGAATTTTCCCGGTACAAAAGACAGAAGAGGAGCTTAAACAATATAGACATGGACAAGCTATAGACAAGCAAAGGCAGTACGTCATCTCCTTTTTTTTTTAAACCGGTTTTACTTGCGATCTAAACTTGCGTACGGCCCTATTACAGGTGTTGCCATATTAAAACATTCCTTCCTACCAAATATGGAAAGAAGCGTAAGAAGATAAAAGGTAAGAACGCACGACAAAATTACAACGTAACAAAAGGAGGTGATCTACACGATCGCAATAAAACTTCAACACAATTATTAACTATAAGAACTTTATTTTTGTCTCGCTGAAACTGTAGAGGATAAAAATTACATACATAATAAATAACGCCTATCTCCCTCGCGGGCAGGCAGAGCATCAAAGACCCATTACGGATCCAGATGTCATCCAAAAATGGAAATGGAGATCTAATTTCCATAAACATTAACTTTAGAGAGATGTAGGTAGTCATTATTTTTTTATTTTTGGACTTGTATTCTCAAAGGTTTAAATGAGGTCTTATTTTATCCAACCGCATCTCCACCAAAATTGTGTCGTGGAGAAATTAACCTGGGTCAAAATATGTGTAAATACAAAATACGACACAATAAACTAGCGGTTCAGTGGATATGTCATACCTATATATTGCGATATAAAGCGACTCTTTCCTTTTCTATTAAACTGCATTTGTCTCTAAGCCATATTTACATCTACTGAAAGCTAACCTGATAGGCAGCCATTATGCATGATCAGTCTTAGGGAGTAAATACTTGCTAATCTAGCCTAGTTAGTTTAGGATTTAGCGATGCGTTTCTGACCTAGTTAGTTTAGGCCTGATCTAGCCTAGATCGTTTAGGCTTTCGCATTTACACCTGACTCAGTTAGTTTGGGTCAGGTCTCACCTAGTTAGTTTAGGTGAGACTATCTATTACTCACTCCCAAGGACTGTCCAGTTTCCGACCACCTACCCTGCTGTACCTAGCATAAAAAGTGCCAACAAAGTATCGCATAAAATGGCGGCCTTTTAGTAAAGGACAAATGCCTAATGTACGACAGGTTGAAAGCAGTGTAAGAATAGGATCTGAAAGATTGGACCTCGTTGAGGACACAATCTTTCTCGTAATCACTATAGATTCGAAACTTCAATGGGGTCCTCACATAACTAATCTCGCACGAAGACTTAGCTCAGCCGCTTTTGCGGTCAGACAAATCAGATATCTTACAGATGTTGAAACTATTATTGTGTCTTATGGAATATTGCTCTGGGGGAGAGCAGCAGATATAAATACGATATTTTTCTTACAAAAAAGGGCGATCAGGGCGATATATCAATTAGATGCTAGAGAATCGTTAAGAGAAAAATTCAAAGAAATTATAATGCTTACGGTTACCCATCAATATATATACGAGAATATCATGCATGTAAGAAAAAACATAGCTTTATTTAAAATTGTAGGTGATAGCTATACAATTAACACTAGAAATAGAAATAGGTTAGAACTACCATTATTTAGACTAAGTAAAGTAGACACTTCATTCATGGGGCACTGTATTCGCTTCTACAATAAAATACCACAGGAATCATTGATCCTTCCTGAAAAGTGGTTCAAAAACTATCTTAAAAATGAGCTGATAAGAAAGTCCTATAATAGTATTAAGGAATACTTAGATGACAAAATTGCATGGTCCATACCATCTCAGCGCATAGAAATTCAACGAGGGGCGATGGATCAAGTCTGTCACTCGCCGGCGAATTTCCTTAGACCGATACCAGTACCTGTTGTAAAGTCACTTTTATATAAAGAAGGTATGGGGGAGTTTCTTGCCGTTTCTTCTTAACCCCGAGGTCCACCTTCCGAAATGGTGTAGTCGTTTTTTTATTTAAAAAAATTACCTGTAGTTATAAGTACAATTTTGACGTTGAATATATTCAATAAAAAAAAACCTTCATTCTCGGGAAATATCGATATCGATAGAAAATCTAGTTTGGAAGTCTTTGTTTACAGTTTAGTTTAACTTACTCAGCCGTGTATGTTATGTAGATATGCTACACTATACTTTACAACTTTGACTTCATAATAAATAAATCTATGTATGTAAGTAAAAGTTTATTTAATTAAGTTACATCGTCCGTGACGTGATAAAGGCTCGAGCTATTTCAAGTTTAATAGGTTGGTTTCAATACTACTCGGGCGAATCAACTTGCAACACCAACAATGTAAGGTTATAGAAATGAAAATGACAAGTGTCATTAATTTTATATTTATTCATTTCTAAATTGTATATTAATTCATTTACCCAGATAATATAAAGGTACAGACAGGTACAAGTAATTTTATAAGCAAGGACGAGGTCTATCTCTAAAAAGAGTTTTCTT
Source organism: Argyresthia goedartella (assembly GCA_949825045.1). Lineage (NCBI taxonomy): Eukaryota > Metazoa > Arthropoda > Insecta > Lepidoptera > Argyresthiidae > Argyresthia > Argyresthia goedartella. Next base: position 6,549,620 of record OX463832.1, on the reverse strand, counting down.
CCAGTATTAATTTGTTTAAAAAAGCTCTATGAGACACGTTATCATTAATTTCTGTGAGACCTGCAGCAGAGGCAGGTCGCTCGTAACTTGGTTGGCTTTGCAGGATAAGTTACTCAGGGCACGTGGGTCGACACCAGAATGAAGATACGGAGTTCCCAGTAATCTTTTATTCATAAAAGACACCAAGAAAATAATTACAGTATTAGTAAGTGTAATTAACGGACTAGTCTTATGTACAATTACTGCTAATTAAATATTAAAGTTATCACAGAGCAAGGAATACATGACAGGCCATTGAGAGAGGTTAAGCCGAAGAAAAAAGGGAAAACGGAACTGTCAAAAATGTCATAGACATATATAGACGGGTTACCATAGACTATAGAAGGATGGTTAGAGGAGATTATATTTCTAACACTTCCCCTTAAGCTTCACAAACCATCAGTTTTACATTCTTATTAAAGTTATGGCTCTACATTCATAAGTTTAGTAAACTCTACATGCTTAACTCTACCTAAGTGCTTTGTAAGCACATCAGCAACCATATTTTCAGATGGTAGGTATTTTACAGTGGCAAATTTGTCTCTAATTAAGTCTTTTACAAAATGGTATCTTATGTCAATGTGCTTACTTCTTTTATGACAATATTCCTTACATTCTAGGAGCTTATGTGCACTTTGATTATCATTATATATTAAAATATTAACATTTTTACTTGTGAGCTCATAAATTAAATTTTTAATGAAACATAAGTCTTTACACACATCTCCAATAGATAAGTACTCGGCTTCGGTAGAGGATAGGGCTACACATTTCTGTTTTCTAGACTCCCAATTAATTATATTTTTACCAAGTCTTACAATAAAACCACTGTATGATTTTCTGTCTAGCAAATTATTTCCGTAGTCTGCGTCTGCGGTAATTTTTAAATCACTACTCCTATTAAAATATAGGGAATAATTTAAAGTCCCCGCTAAATACCTCAGGACGTGTTTAGCTGCTAGCCAGTGACTCATATTCATATTCATATTCATATTCATATTCATATTCATTTATTGTGTCATTGTGGTATATTTTAACAAAATTTAATCCAACAATGAACCCTGTAAGGGCACTACAATGTCTTAATAACTAGCTTACAACTAACATTTGTGATGGTTAAATATTATTTTCTTATTATATTTTATTATTTACTATACTTATTACATTATTATATTATATACATATATTATTATTATTATTATTATTATTTTCTTTTTTTAAAGTATGAGTAACATAAGAAATTATTAACTGCTGAATTATTATATAATTGTTAGGTTTAGTTTGTTATTAATTAAAATTCTATTAAAATATTATTTAATATTTTATAAAATTTTATATTATAGTAGTTTATTATATATTATTTAATTCTTATTTTATTGGTTATTGTTTATCATTTAGGAACTCGTTAATATTGTAATAGCGCTTTGTAATCAGCAATTGCTTAAGTGATTTTGTGAATTTGTTCTCTTTAGTTTCATTTAATATATATTCAGGTAAATTATTATAGATTTTTATCGACATGCTTAGTGGGCCAGATGAGTGAAGTTTTAAATTGGAGGAGAGCTGTGCCAGTCCTTTCCTGGGTCTTAAATTTCGGTTGGTCTGCATTTTCTCTTGACGGGTTTTATAGAACTCAGGGTGTTTGCGAACGAACTTACAGGTTTCTAGGATGTACATACAGGTTAGTGTTAAAATGTTTAGTTCCCCAAAATATGGTTTGCAACTATCGGTCGGTTTTATATTTGCTAATATTCGGATAAGCCTTTTTTGTAGGGTAAACACACTTGAGACATTTGTACTATTTCCCCATAATATTATTCCGTAACTTAGCCACGCATACGCATAGGCGTAATAAGTAACTAGAGCAGTTTTCTGGTCGGTAGACCTCTTTATTTCACGGAAAGCGTAAACAAATTTTGATAATTTTGAATTTAATTTTTCAATGTGTTTTTTCCAATTTATATTTGTGTCGATATTAAGTCCAAGTAGCGAAAAATTATTTATTGAATCAAGCTTAATGTCATTAAATTGAAAATTTATATCTATAGGTTTTTTTTGAAAAGGATAAAAAGGTATTAACTTTGTTTTTTTTAAATTTATTTGAAGGTTATGTTCTTCTAGCCAGTTTATGATATTATTTAATATTGTGTGAAGGTTTTCGTTCAGTTCTTGGTTATTTGTGCATGAAGACTCTTATCAAAAGCATGGTTTTCAGCTCACACCATTTCCTAAAACTAGAAACTTAAAACTAAACTTATAATCTGAGTAAAAGTAAATACGCAGAAAGAGCTCAAGCATAATTATGCACCAGTGGCAAAATGCAACAACAAGAAACGATCGGAAATTAAAATAAAATAATATAAATAAAGCCAATCATATGTTAAAATACAGACATACAAACAATCCAATCATACAGTCATATGTTCAATGTTGGGGTAAGTGAGTAGTGTAGCTTAAGTAGTGGAAATATGTGAGACTGCGAGAGAGTGAGAGTTTGGGTAGACCTATTATGTATATATGTATACCTATGTAGAGGTATTTGGTGAAGTCAACTGTGCTCTGTCCTATAGTATGGTTTTTTGTGCTGCTAACAAATGTGCCTTGAGCTTGTGTCTGAAGGAGCTAATTGATTTCAGATCATGAAACGGGGGTGGTATATTATTCTGTAGTAGTAGAGTCACATTTATCTAATTTACAATTTACCATCATAGGTGTACTTACAGACTTACAATTTTCCATGCCGAAACGTTTTAATAACTGCTTAATGTATTGCGTCTGATTTAATTTTAAAATGCCTTTAGCTCTATCGCGTATAACACATATACCTAAACAATTAACAAGATCCCCAAGATTTTTAACATTACAATATTCTTTTTCTAATAAATTAACTAATGAGGACACACATTCTTTGTCTTGAGTAAAAACATAGAAATCATCAACATATAGAGCAATAATTGAAAGCAAATTGTTACGTTTCTTAACATAGACACATGGCTCACAGCGACTTTGCACATAGCCGTTATTAACTAATAAATTGTTAACATTCAAATTCCACATTCTACTGGCTTGTTTTAAGCCATATAAGCTCTTATTTAATAAACAAACTTTACTAGGGTCATGAATGAAACCTTCAGGTTGCTCCATAAAAATGGTCTCGTTTAATTTACTATTTAAAAACGCGTTCGCTACATCAATATGCCTTATGTCCATGTCAAGATCATTAGCCAGTGAGAATAATATTCTCATGGTCGAATGTCTTACGACAGGACCGAAAACCCACGAGCAACTAAACGTGCTTTAAATTTATCCTTGCCCAAGGCTTCATTCTTGACTTTAAAAACCCATTTACATTTTACTATGTTTGTATTGTTTGGACGGTCTACAAGCTGCCAAACATCATTATTAATGAGAGCGTCATATTCTTTCTGCATTGCAGTTTTCCAATTATTACTATTATCAGATGCCATTGCTTCAAATAGGAGGGAGGCTCAGGCTCTACGTGAGCCATGAGGGATAAATCAAAATCACCATACCTTGTGGGCATGACACCCCGTGTACTCCGTATGGGACGTCCTGTGCTCGGCTGTGCTGTGGCCTCTGGCACAGGCACTGGCGACTGTTCCCCGGACTCCTCACCCTCGCTGCACGACTGGTAGTGGTAATCAGGCGGGCTCATGACCTGCTCTTGTTCCTCAGCACTGCTCTCCGGCATATGCTGCACCTCATCATCACTAGATGAAGTTGACTCTGCATTCAGGGGCTCGACCTGCACGCTGGTTGCCTCATCACCAGGGCAGGGCTCCAACACCGAAGTTCCTGAAACATTACAATTGTTGTATGAGTCATAGGTCACAATATCTTTGTTATTGTGCGCTGTTCCTATATCATTATTTAAAATTTTATTATAATCATTGTTTAAAATTGTATTATTATTAATTGAAACATTATCAGTGGTTAAATTGTTATTATTATTCTTATTAGAATTATTATTTATCACAGTTTCAATAAAATGGACAGATCTAGCCTTAATAACCCTGGTAGGGAATTTGGGATCAATTAACCTATAAACTTTTGATTCTTCACAATAGACAACAAAAATACACTCTTTTGACTTTTCACTAAATTTGGAACGTTGACAATCAGGTATATGGCAGAAGGCTTTGCATCCAAATACCTTCAAGTGGCTCAGGTCAACTTTGGAGCCTGACCATAGTTCCTCCGGAGTGGCACCAGACACAGCGGCAGTCGGGGACCTATTTTTAATATAGATGGCTGTCATAACCGACTCTCCCCAGTACCGCATGCCTAGTCCTGCATCTATTAGCATGCAGCGTGCCTTAGTGACAAGAGTTTGATTAAGACGTTCCGAGACGCCATTTTGGCTGGGGCTATAAGGTATAGTTACCTGATGAACAATCCCACAATCAGCTAAGTACCTGTCAAACTTATTATTACAATACTCAGATCCTCCATCAGTTCTCAAACATAAAATCTTATGACCTGTCTGTCTCTCAACTAAATTTTTAAAATCAATAAACTTGCTCATAACTTCACTTTTGTACTTTAATAAATAACCATAAGTTTTGCGACTAAAATCGTCTGTGAAAGTCACTAAATAACGTGAACCACCCCAGGAACTTGGTTCTACAGGACCAAAAACATCAGAATGTATTAATTCAAGTAATTTTTGAGCTCTTCTCGCTTCTCCCTTAGGAAAACTTTTAACTTTTTGCTTCCCCTTAATACAAGTCTCACAATTCCTAAGCTCACAATCTTCAAAATTGTAATCTAAGCCATAAGAAATATTACGAAGTTCACACATACCTGCTTTGCTTAGATGTGATAAACGGCGATGCCGGACGTGCGCAGGCACGTCAGAGGTTGCATGAGCACAGTGGTGCTCCCTCGTAGCATCTGACGACACACCAGATGTGGATTCCTCACTTGTAGGGTCGTGGTGACTTTGCACACACGCTGAAGCTATGTTGTTCTGTGGATTGAAATTACTCACACGATCTAACACAAAAACACCTCCCCTATCAGAAGCAGTGGCTAAACATTCTTGAGATTTATTAAAGATACGACATTTCTCATCTTTAAATACAACTGTGTGTCCTTTTTGGGTTAATTTACGCACAGATATTAAATTGGTTGCAATCTGGGGCTCATACATTACATTTTCAATTGTTCTTATAACATTATTTTTTAAAACAATCTCAACATTACCAATACCTTTGCATTGCAAGGTATCTTTGTTAGCAACAGTAATGACACAGCAAAATTTTTTGTCAAGAGTTTTAAAATAATGTTCATGCTTACACATGGAATTGGTACAGCCGTAGTCGACTACCCAATCCTCAGAGTTATAGGCAGCGAGCGCGGACACTGAGAGACTATGTTGTACATTATCACTTTTTGTTTTGTCACTATTTCTTAGATCACGTTTTAACTTAAAACACTTCGACTTTTGGTGATTCGTCTTCTTGCAGTAGGTACAAAACAACTTTCCAGGACTATTTTTGCTGAACAAGGCGGCGTTCGCCTTGGCACCATCATTGGTTGTCCGTCTGAACTCTTCTTGTAAAAGCCGGGCTCGCACCATCTCTGTTGTAAGACTTTTTGACAAATTTGCAGCTTCTAGACTCGAAACCAGTATGTCGTATTCTTGCGGCAGTCCAGACAGAAGTAGCTCTGCGACTTCCTCGTCTGCAATCTTGCGGCCGATGTCATCTAGTTTCTGTGCCAGCGTTGTGACACCCTCGATGTATTGCTGCATCGAACCGTAATCTGCGTAGCTTGCACGATGTAACTGTCTTAGAAGAACCACTCTCCGGAAGAGACCCTTGTCTTCAAATATTTGTTGCAAGTTGATCCATGCTGCTTTCGCAGTGTCAGCTGTTCGTATATGTTGAATGCAATGCGGTTTTACCGAAAGGCATATTCTAGCTAGGGCACGTTGACATTTGGTCACGTCTGCCTCGGTGCCTTCAACCGCAGCCCACAAACCTTCCATAATAAGTGCATGTCGCATGCAGAATTTCCAATTTAAGTAATTGCCCACTCCGTCTAATTTCTCAAACGAGAATGTTGCGTGAGGCACTCGCTCACTCTCGTTGGTCGCCGCCGTCATGGCTTGGTTATCTAACCAAGTGAGGTTATGTTACCTTGAGATAAACCGCGACCGATCTGTGTCTTCCACTTTGTTGAAGCGTGCGCTGGGGCCGGAACCTGTGAGACCTGCAGCAGAGGCAGGTCGCTCGTAACTTGGTTGGTGTTATTGATGGATAAAATAAAATACCAAAGCGAAAATCAACTCGGTGCCTGTAATGGCGGAATATCAAGTCCTAGTAGTTTTTACAGTGTTGCCATATATGTCATACACAAAAATCTTAAAGGTTTAAAAAATAACAAATACAATTGAATGTGTCGCTTACAATCTCACCCCTAGTGCTGATGAGCAAAGTCAGCACTACAAAAATATATAAAAATTATTCTACGTTATTAACTCTAGATGACAGTAAAGCGACCCGCGTGACGGGGCGGCGTAGCACGCCCGTGCGCGTGCGTACGTCCACTACACGCACACGGCCGTCCTCGCCGCGGTGCGCCGCACTCACCACACCGTGACGCCAGCAACCACGATCTACTTTAGGATCTACCAAGATTACATAATCTCCATCTCGTAAATTGTCTTGCTCAGTAGTCCACTTTTGTCGTGGTAACAACGTTGGCAGATATTCTTTCTGCCAGCGCCCCCAAAACATATCTGTTAAACGTTGTGCCGTTCGCCATTTTTTGCGAAGACAAAGGTCACTCTCGTCATACCTACCCAGTGGTGGCCCATTACTTGAAGTGCCTATTAAAAAATGGTTCGGAGTCAGAGCCTCTGGGTAGTTAGGATCGCAGGACACATGCGTTATAGGTCGGCTGTTCACGAGAGCTTCGACTTCTATTATTAAAGTGGCCAACGTTTCTACGTGTGGTGCACGCTCTTTAAGTATGACCCTTAATGCTGTCTTGATGCTACGTACCATTCGTTCCCATGCGCCACCCATCTCGGGCGCGCCAGGAGGAATAAATTTCCATTGTATTCCTCTTACCGAGCCATCTTCTTGCAGTGTGTTTCTGTTCAACTCCTTCAGGCTGCGCTTGAGCTCAGTCTCACTACCGCGTAAGTTCGTACCGTTGTCGCAATAGATCACAGCTGGAGTACCACGACGTCCAGACATTCTTGAGATTGCCATAATAGTCGAATCTGTCGTTAGGTTTTCGGTGATCTCAATATGAATTGCTCGAATGGTGAGGCAGGTAAAAACAACACCATAGCGTTTAGCCCTTCTCCGACCGATGGTGACCTCCATTGGTCCAAAGAAATCCATCCCTGTGAAGGTGAATGGTCGTCGATTGTGTTGGAGACGGGCCGCCGGCAGGTCCCCCATGCGTTGCGGGCGCGGCGCGGCGCGGCGGTGGCGGCAGAGCAGGCAGCGCGCGGCCGCGGCGCGCACCGCCGGCCGCAGCTTCACCACCCAGTAGCGTTGGCGCAGCTCGTTTACCACCAGCTCGTTCGCGCCGTGCAGCGCGCGCTTGTGATACCATTCCACCAGAAGGCGAGCTGACCTGTGCCGTCCGTCGAGTATCACTGGGCGCATGGTGGAGGTGGATATACCTACGGTCCTGTCAATCCTACCTCCAACACGTAGTAAACCCTCTTCGTCAAGATATGGTGTCAACTTCGCCAGGCGGCTGCTCGCTCTGACATCCGTCTTCTTTTGTAGACATTCAATCTCGTCGGCAAACGAGTCGTGTTGACTTTTCTTCAAAACCCAAACTTCAGCTTGGTTCATCAATGTAACGTCAATAGACGCTTGATCCTTGCGAAATAGAAGCAGTATTCTTGCCGTACAGCGCAGGAGAATCATCCATGATGAGATATTGTTCTCATTTGGTAAACAGAAGTTATTAGACTGGGCTTCACATACCACCGTCGCATTGAGGCTCCTCTGTTCACAGACAGCATCTTCGTTTATTCGAATATTCTTCAAATCCTTCGGCCAATGTTCTTCAGTTTTGCGCAGGAAAGTCGGGCCCTGGAACCACACCGCACTAACTTCGAGTGGTGGTGCGTCTTCTCGCGTGGCTATATCAGCCACGTTCACACTAGTAGGGACGTGACGCCATTCACACACTGTTGTTAACTCGTCTATTTCACCGAGCCTATGAGCAACGTATGGCTTGTAGCTCCTAGGGTCACTGCGAATCCATTGTAGTACGGTACTGGAATCCGTCCAAAAATACCGTTTCTTCGGTTTAATATCTTTATGTTCGCTTATCACGGTTTTTGCAAGGCGTGCTCCCATCAAAGCGCCTTGTAACTCCAGTCGTGGAATAGATATCGGTCGGAGTGGTGTAACTCTGCTTTTACTGGCTATAAAACTCACAAACACCCTCCCGTCAGCATAAGTGAAACGCCAATACATTACGGTAGCATACGCTTTCATTGAGGCATCACAAAACACGTGCAACTGCGTGTCAACAACAGTAGATGTATCTATAACATCGTGATAACGCCTAGGTATGCGTAGCTCACTCAGCTGTTTCAAATCGTCGAGCCACATCACCCAGTTCGCATGATCATTCGGTTGGATGCGGCAGTTCCAATCTACGCCGCTTCGGTGCACACTCTGAAAGATGATTTTAGCTTTTATGAGGAAAGGAGACAAAAAGCCATGGATATCATACACAGACATTAAAATGCTCAACATTTTTGCTTTCGTTGGTGGTTCTGTACCATCTAAAATAGACTGAGAAATGCGATCTAGCGAGATCTGAAACCCGAACGTATCGTCCGCCGGATGCCATATCAAACCGAGAGTGCGCTCACTTGTATTCGTAACTCCATGTTTGAATTGTACGGCAGTCTGCGCCAGCGCGTCTGTGGGAATGTTGTCTAATACTCTTTTGTCATTACTCGACCAGCGGCGAATCTCAAACCCACCGTGTTTATGGATCGATGTGATGTCGTGAACCAACTTGATGGCTTTCTCTGTGCTATCACAAGAGTACAGGCAATCATCCATATAATGATTGTTTATGATGACTTGTACAGCCTCAGGACACTCATCTTCATACTTCAGTGCGTTTTTGTTTTTGACATACTGAGCTATAAAGGGGGAACAAGTCGCGCCAAATATCAAACTTTGCATGACACATACTTTTAGTTTACTTTCAGGTCCCCTTTGCCATAAAAATCGCAGGACGTGTTGATCTTCTTCACGGATTCGAATCCTTAGGAACATGTCCTTAATATCGCCAATAATTACGACCTTATTCTCACGGAATCGCAGCATCATGCCAAATAATGAGTTGTACAAGTCGGGTCCAGTGAGGAGATAATCATTTAGACACATACCTCTGACTTTGGATGCGGCGTCGAACACCAATCGTAATTTTTCCGGCTTGTTGGGGTTTTGTACACCAAAATGTGGAAGATACCATACGTTGTTGTCGGTGGTGCTTGTATGGGTGCTCGCATCCAGCTCGCGTGCGTAGCCGTCGTCGAAGAGTTTGTTGACCTCCGCGGCGTACCTGTCGGCATACGCGTCGTCCTTCATGAACTTCCTTGTCAAGCCCTGTAATCGTAACAATGCATTATTGTACGAGCTGTTCGTCGGCATTAGAAACTCGTCCTTCTTGAATGGTAAGCCGACTTCCCACTGATCTCCAATGTTGCGCGCAGTGTCATCCAGAATTTGCGTTGCGCGAATGTGAGCCGTGTTCTCCCTGCATAAGGTCGAAATTCCAATGGAGTCAATTGCAAAGGAATTTCTAATTAGGTCATTCAGTTCGCTAATATTATTATCATTTTGATAAACATTTGAGTGAGCGAGATGGAAAATATGTTTACTTACGGGCGTGGGCGTATCGAAGTGAGTGCGGGCACAATTACCATGTATTGTCCAACCTAGGCGACAATGAGTTGCATAAGGCTCATTATAGTTCCCATGTAACAGCTGTAAAGGAGCAATCAAGTGATAATTATCCTCTCCTATCAACAAACGTGGCACAACCTGTTGTTTACAAACATGATCCTTGATAGGTATTAAATATTCACAGTCAAGTGTAGCAATAGGAGATAGGTTTTGCATGGGTAAATTTAACTTAGTTACACTACGCAACTTAATTTGGTAATTGTCAATACAGTCACTACCAGATATCGTGGCAGACACTTTTGGCGTTTCTGCCTGTAACACTTCAAGTCCGAAAGCATCAATAAACTTTACCGCACTTGAACTTTCAGGTTTCAGTCCTAACTCGTTTGACAGTTTGGCGTCTATGATGGACACTGACGCAGCGTCATCCAAAAGTGCATAGGTAGACACACGAATACCGCTAGGACCGCATAAATTCACTTTCACCACTTTTAACAATACGTCGCTCGAAGACATCGTCGTGGTGGCTCCATCTTCACGGCCGGCAACATGGGCAATGGTTTCACTCGGTGATGAAGTAGTTGATTCCTCCTCTTGATCCTGGATAACTGCAACCGTCTGCTGCGTCGGTTTCTTATAGTGCAACAGACTATGATGAGCTAACCCACACGCATCTATGTCGCATACAGGCGCTGGGCATGTAGTGCTATCGTGGCGTGCTATTAAGCAGCAAAAACAAATACCGTTAGCTTTCAAGTACCTCCATCTGTCTTTGCGCATAGCTCGCTTGAATCCTCGGCACTCCGTCAACAAATGGTTTTCCCGTTTGCAAAATTTACACTTGTTGTAACTAGGGGCGTCCATAGCAGTGGTCACGAAAACATTACGATTTCGGTGTTTATTATGATCTGGACGTTGGGATGATAGCTCAGGTTTCCTCGGCGTTATGGTGACTGAAGGTTGTTGTTGTGGCTGTCTTGCCCCTCCCACAATTGACAATACCTCAATCTCATGCATCAAAAATGTAGCCAATACTTCAAGCTTGGATTTCCCTTGTAGTATCTTCTCATATGCATACTCTGTCCACTTTGCGATGAGGGTACTGGGTAACTTGGACATCACTGCATCAGCCAGCTCGGGACTCCGCAAATAATCTTCTTGCTTCAGGGCACGGATGGTTGCCACACAATTGTTTACTTTTATAGCAAATTGTGACAGGTCCTGCTGATAAAATGTTGGCAGTGCCGGTAACTTTCTCAACTGGGCAGTAATATTATTTATAATTACATCAGGGCGGCCGAACCTCAATGCTAGGGCAGCTATGACAGCTGTAGGTGGAGTATTTCCAATCAATAAATCCGTCACCGAATCCAGCGCCTCACCTCTGAGTGCCTTGCGCAATCTCCATAGGTTTTCACTGTCATTGTAATGACATAAGCGGGTTGATTCCTCGTATGAACTTTTAAAATGCAACCACTCCACACAATCACCACTGAAGCTGGGCAGATCCTTGGGCGTTGATAGACGACTCAGTAAGCGTTCCTCCCTGTGTGACGAGGAATAGTCTATCATGTTTTTTAACTCATGCGCGAGCTCACGGATGCCGGCGACAGATTGATCGGCGTGTGCCACTAGTGGCGGCGGGGCGGCTCCTCACAACGGCGAACCGAAGGTCTTTCAACGGGAGGGTTCCTCACAACAACTTTGGAGCCCAAGCTAACCTCACCTGCACGTGGTCGTCCTGCTGACAAACGAACGAGGCTCTGGCGAAATACCCACCAACACGCATTGGACCAGCGTGGTGGGATTATGGTCCATCCACCATGAGAGCACACACACAACCACGGCCCCTAGTGCCCGGCGCCTCCAGGGGCGACGCCGGTGACGACGGTAGCAGGACTAGCCCCGGAGGCAGGGGTGCGAAGAATCTCCGGGCGGGAACGATCACCCGTCAGCCGACCACAGCATGCCAAATGGACTCCGATATACTCAACATACTAACCTACAATGTCCGGACACTAATGACAGAAGAACGCCTCGTAGAGCTGGAGAATGCGCTAAAATACGTCAAATGGGATATTGTAGGCCTATCAGAAACAAGAAGACCAGGGGAGGTCACTACAGAGAGAGACGACGCTATATTCTACCACTTCGATGCCACCGGTGGCCAGTATGGAGTAGGTTTTCTGGTGGCAAAGAAGTGGAAGAACAACATTATAGAGTTCTTTGGCTACTCAGAAAGAGTAGCTGTCCTTAAATTCCGTGTATCTGATAGTAAATTCATAACCATAATTAACGTATATGCACCAACATCCTCTTCCAGCGACGACGAAGTAGAAGACTTCTATGACCTTATTAATCAGGCCTGCGATGAGCACCGAGGTACTTGGAATATAGTCCTCGGTGACTTTAATGCGAAAATTGGCCCAAGGCAGGCTGGAGATAACGAAGACTTAATGGGACCACACGGGCTTGGGCGCCGAAACGAGCGTGGTTCCCGTTTGCTCCAGTTTGCCTTTGGACAAGGCCTCCAAATAAGTAACAGTTATTTCTTTAAAAAGCCGCAACGTCGCTGGACTTGGATTTCACCAGACAACCAAACCAAAAACGAAATAGATTTCATCCTTTCTTCAAAACAAACCGTAATCAAAGACATTTCAGTAATTAGTACATTTAAAGTTTGCTCCGATCACAGAGCCCTACGCGCAAGGGTACATCTGGACACAAAAATCCAACGTGCAATCATATTTAAACCTAAAATAAGACGAATAAATAAACACACACTTTACAACAATTCAGAAACATTCAATTTAGAGCTTAAAAACTATTTCAATGGCCTCAATACAGACATAGATAATCCAGAAATACAATACTCACATATAATAAATTCTATAAAATCGTCTTCTAAAAATATTAAGACAGTAAGAAGAAACAATAATAAATTAACGGAAGGAACCAAAGCACTATTAGACCAAAGAGAATCGTTACCCAAATGTTCACCTGAATACTACACCCTAGACCGAAAAGTCAAACGCAGCATCCGTACCGACATTAGAAACTACAATACAAAGCTGGTCGAAATAGCAATATTAAAGAATACATCTCTACGTGTCGCCAAACAAGGTACCACCAATAGAAAAACATGGATAACGTCACTAATGGATGACAGCGGGAAGAAACAAGGGAACAGAGATAGAGTAATGGATATATGCACCAGTTTTTATAAAAAGCTATATTCAGACTCTTCCAAAACGGACCACACTTCCAGCGCCGAGTATCCCCGTCCTACTACAGACACCGTCCCACCCATTAGTGGCTATGAAGTGCATCAGGCCCTAAAAAGCATGAAGTACGACAAAAGCCCAGGGGAGGATGGTATCACGACGGAAGCGCTGAAAGTTGGAAAGCCCGTTCTGCTCCCCCATTTAGCCAACCTCTGTAATTCAATTCTCTTCACCGGTAAACTCCCAGAAACTTTTTGCCATTCTAATATAATTCTTCTCCACAAAAAGGGCGATAGGTCGGACATTGGGAACTATCGTCCTATTAGTTTAGTGTCTCATGTATATAAGTTATTTATAAAAACAATACAGAACCGCATCACTGATCAACTAGACTCCAAACAGCCACCTGAGCAGGCTGGTTTCCGACCCGGCTACTCTACAACTGACCACCTACAGACATTAAACCAGATTATAGAGAAACACAATGAGTTCAATAAGCCACTCTACTTAGGTTTTGTAGATTACTCGAAAGCTTTTGACAGCATCTCACACTCATCCATTTTTTCCGCACTTAATAACCAAAATATCAGCCCCACCTACATCAGCATTATTCGAGCCGTGTACAACAATAGTACAGCCAATATTAAACTTACATCCCCTGGGCCGTCATTCCAAATAGAAAGAGGTGTAAAACAGGGAGACCCTCTGTCTCCGAAATTATTCACGAGTACCCTTGAAGAGGTCTTCAAAAAGTTGACAGTCTCGTGGCAAGACAAGGGCATTGCCGTCGGCGACCGAAGGCTGAAAGACCTTCGGTTCGCCGACGACATTGTGCTGTTCGCGTCATCACCACAAGAACTCCAGATAATGCTCCAAGAACTGAGCACTGCAAGCCTTGAGGTTGGACTGAAGATGAATCGGTCAAAAACCCAACTCATGACTAACGGCGCAAAGCGTAAGGTAGTGGTCGATGGGCAGGACATACAATACGTCGACGAGTATACCTACTTGGGCCAGATAGTGTCGTTCGAAAACAGGCAGGACAAAGAAATCGAACGACGTGTTTCGAACGCCTGGAAGAGCTACTGGTCCATGAAGGAGCTGATGAAGGGCAACCTTCCGTTGACCCTGAAGCGCAAACTTGTCGACATGTGCATCCTACCCATCCTAACCTACGGCGCACAAACGTGGTCATTGACCGAACGTCAGAAGTCCAAACTCAAGGTGTGCCAACGAGCGATGGAGCGCAGTATTCTGGGTGTTATACGCACAGATCGCATCCGAAACACCACACTGCGCTCAAAAACTGGGATCGCGGATGTAGGAGTTCAGACTGCCAAGCTCAAGTGGACCTGGGCCGGACATGTCTGTAGAATGCACCCCGACAAATGGGCGAAAACAGCAACTGAATGGGTGCCCACAGACGGACACCGGCGTAGGGGAAGGCCCAGAAGGAGATGGAGGGACGACCTGGATAAGTTTCAGCCAGGGTGGGTCAGTACAGCTACTGATAGGGATGTGTGGACTCGAAATGGTGAGGCCTTTGCCCAGCAGTGGGACACCGTGGAGGCTACATAAAAAAAAAAAAAAAAAAAATTATCATAATTAATAAGCAGGAATAAATAATTACAAAATTATTAACAGCAAGGTCTGTGTTGAGCCAGATTAACCCCATACAAACCCATCATTTAAGTAATCTTGAACATTGTAATATCCCTTTTTCGACAAAGTCGCTTTAACATGGATTTTAAATTGCTCAAATGGCAATGTCAAGATCTCCAGAGGTATCTTGTTGTAGTAGAGAATGCATTGACCCTTGAAAGAATTGCTAACCTTCGCGAGTCTAAACCGGGGCGCAAGTAGTCTGTGATTATTTCTTAGGTTAACATTACAGCTATCGCTAAGTTTGGGAAATTTTGTAAGGTTCTTGCGTACGTACATTATATTTTCGAAAATAAATTGACTAGCTACAGTTAGTATGTCAATTTCTTTAAAAAGCTGTCTTAAGGAGTCTGTGCGTTTTAAATTATAAATTGCTCGAATAGCTCTTTTCTGTAAAATAAAAATAGTTTGAATATCCGCTGCTTTTCCCCACAACAAGATACCATAGGACATGACACTATGCAAGTAACTAAAATATACTAGCCTAGATGTAGCCACATCCGTGTTTTGTCTGATGTTCCTAACAGCGTAAGCCGCAGAACTTAATTTACCAGCCAATTTTTCTATGTGGGGTCCCCACTGCAATTTGTTATCAATGGTTATTCCAAGAAACTTCGTGTCATTTACTAATTCTAACGTATTGCTGTCCAACACTAAACTGGTTCCAACTTGCCTGACATTTGGAAGTGAGAATTTTGATACATTTGGTTTTACCAGCATTTAACAATAAATTGTTAACTGTGAACCAATTCAAGGTTAAAGATAATACTCTATTGACATCATCAAAATCTTCTTTTTGTCTTTCAATTTTGAAGACCAGTGAAGTGTCATCAGCAAACAACACTATGTTAGTCAATTTCTCCACCATAAAAGGCAGATCGTTAATATATACCAGGAATAAGAAAGGGCCTAATATGGAACCTTGTGGAACGCCAATTTTTACCCCCGATCCATCAGATTTAACGCCGTTGACTTCTGCCTTTTGAATTCTATTGCTTAGGTATGATCTTAGTAGATCCAACGCATTTCATTAGTAACGTGTTATGATCAACACAATCAAATGCCTTCGACAGATCCTGTTCCTGTGCGGCTTCCCATGCAGAGTAAATATGAGATACAAGGGTAATACCTGCATCCGTAGTCGATTTACCCCTAGTGAAACCGTATTGCTTGGCGTGGAGTTGTTTTGTACTGTTGAAGTGTGAGAGCATTTGATTGAGTATAATCTTTTCAAAAATTTTACTTAGTGCTGGAAGAACCGATATTGGTCTGAAATTTGACGGATCACCCTTGTCTCCCGACTTGAACAGAGGTATAAGTTTACTGTGTTTCATGAGGTCTGGAAAAGCTCCATCATCAACACATTTATTAAATATATAAGCTAGGTGTGGGGCTATAACAAGTATTATTGAACCAATGACTTTGACTGACATACCCCACAGGTCTTCAGTATTTTTTAAGTTAAGTAATCTATACGTTTTGACAATATCCTGGGGACATACATGATAAAATTTAAAATATACATTACTGATGCTAGTGCTGTTTTTTAACAAAGTCTCTGCTTCATATGGAGATGAATTTAGACGCTCTGTTGTGAGTAAGGGTGCATTGGTGAAGAATGTTTCAAAAGCTTGAGCTACCTCAGCGTTGGATTTAACAACATCATCACCTATCTTTAAGCAGAAATCATTATCCCTTGGTATAACTTTGCCAGTTTCACGGTTTATGATTTGCCAAACCGTTTTCATTCTATTATTTGAATTTTGTATTTTTCTATTTATGTGTAAAGTTTTTGCAGTTCTACAAACCAACTTGAAAGTTTTGGAATATTTTTTAACATAGTCATGAAATTTTATATCAAAGTTATAGGTTTTTTGTTCATAAAGATCATACAAGATAGCTCTACTTTAACGAATTCCAAATGTTGCCCAGTCATTAAATTTAGATTTACCGTTGTTGGCACTGACTTTCTTTAATTTAAAAACTGTATTGAATTCTGTTTGAATAATGTTGAAGAAGTCAGAATAGATTTTGTTCGGGTTCTGTTCATCAAAATCCGGTACTGGCAAACCCATATCTAAGTTTTTCATATACATCTCTAGTCTATGGGATGTAATAGGCCTATAAAATGATGGATCAGTCTTATTTTCACTAGTACTTTGGAATGAAACTGTTTGACCACTGTGATCGGATGGTAAACAGTTAATTACATTTTTACTTGTGAATGCACAGTCACAAAAAACGTTATCTAAGCAAGTTTGGCTGGTAAGTGTAATTCTAGTCGGCTCTAGAAATACATGACATAAATTAAATGATTTGAACAGAGTTATTAATCGTCGCTTCAGTGTTGTATCTACAAGCAGATCTACATTAAGATCGCCACAAATAATTAACTTTTTTCTGTTATTACAAAGTTTAATGAGGGCTTCCTCCATAATTTTCTCGAATATTTCAAAATTGCCATGGCCTTTTTCATCTCTCGGAGGTCTGTAGACACAAACAATAATATGGCTATCTAACTCAACACAAGATACCTCTATTTGTCTTTCCACAGTAAGTGTAAGAATATCTTTCCGTTGTTTCACCTTAATATTATTTTTTACTAAGATTAAAGAACCACCTCTATCAGCAGTCTTTCTATTGTAACAACTGACAATTTTGTAATTATTTATGTTAAAAGACATCATATTTTCCTTTAGCCAATGTTCTGTAATACAAATAACATCAGTGTCCGAATTATTAAGAAATAATTCTAATTCAAGTTCTTTGCCAGGTAGCCCCTGCATGTTTTGATGGGTAATATTTAAGTGGGGCTTACCCTTTGTCTGAATGTTATTTAATATTGGGATATTATTAGACTTTTTTGACTTATTTAATTCGGGCAAGATATTACACATTTTTGATCTCCTATGCTTGCTTGATATATTTATTGGCTTATGTATGCTAGAGATTTCCTCTGTTGTCTTAAAAACTAATTTAAATTACTTGGAATGTCTTCCAATATACCTTGTCTGTGCTCAATAGAAGCAGTCAGGTTAGCCAAATTCTTGGCTGTGATACTAAAAAAATAAGATAGCGACACAGCTACCTGTCGTTTGTAAAAATCTGAAAGGTAGTAACTACCTTTGGTCAAATAAACATTATTACTAACATAATTGTTAGAGTCAATCAAATGAATCAAACTATTATTATATGACATTGTATGTAATGTTATATTTAGCTTACTGTATGGGAATGTAAACATAACAATTTTATTAACATTCAGTGAGCAAAGTGTTTCAAAATATTTAATTAGGTCCCATTTGTTTACCTCACCCCTATTTCCAAACATGAGTATTAAGTTTGATTCAGGTGTCAGATCAAGTGTCTTTGTTATTTTTTGCATAACATCATGAAAACTGGAGTTTGGTAAACAGTTATTTATGACTGAGTGTCCCAACTTATTCAATAATATGCCTAAGTTTCTTCCAATTTCATCACAAAACATGACAGTTTTGCTTGTGTTGCTTTTGTGCGACCCTGAAATCCTGGGTCGGATACTTATTTCAAGGCTCGTGGTTGAAGCTGGTCTCTCCGGCTGTTGCAAGGAACGTTGGCAGTCACACAAATGATTGGCCACCAAAGAGTCATAGCGTTCCTGATTACTATGAGACAGTTTAAGCAGCTCATCCATGGCCAGGGAGTACTCCTCAATGGCCTCTTGAGATTTTTCTTAGCGGGCAGTAATAGATCTCAAGCAGCCATTGACAGTGGCAAGTTCAGACTCAAGATTTTGCAGGTCTTTCTCATATTTTGTTTTATTAATTTCTAACTCTGCCATACACATTTTAAACTTTTCCAAAATATCTATTTTACTCTTGTTATATAAACTTTTATTGAGATTTTTATGAGTTTTTTTTTTTTGATGTTTGAGTGATGTGTTTTTTAATTTTAACATATCTTTTTGATGCGTTTTTGCTGCATGTTGAACCAGTGCCCACCACTGAGTCTTCATGAGTCAAATCAATCACTGCACTGGACACATCACTACATGCAACAGAAACTTGGCCGGTCGACTTATCCGCTAATATCAATTCCTCAAATAAATTTTGGGATTTTTGTGCTGCTGAACCATGAGACTCCTCTTCTAATTTTGTGATTTGGTTGTGGGCATCAGACAGGTCCTTTTCCAGGGTAGAAATTCTCTTCAAAGCAAACTCATATTCAGCAGCGCACTGATCAAAACCATGAATTATCATTTTTGACCTATTTTGTTCTTCAAGTACATTTTCATATTGTGAGTGTAAAGTAGACAGCTCGGTTTTTAGTTTATTATTATTACCTAATGCTTCTAGCAATATCTTTTCATTGTCCTCCCGTTCATAAGTCAACTGGCTACACAATTCCCTAGATAGTTTTAATTCTTCTAAAGCCAGGTTAAGTTGGGATTCTACTTGGCGTGTTTTACGGGTCTGCATGCGACTGTCCATTATAGATATGAAAGGAAAATAGTTTGTATCAGTGTCAACAAACTACCAGAATAATTGTCAGCCAATTGAGGTTATGTCAGCTGAGCCGAGTTCGAAATGATTGCCACTTACGTGATTTATTTGGTTGAAATTAGATTCCAGATGTTATGTTTTCACTTAAAATACACAGAAAGTAGAACGAAATCACTCCGAACCGAGAATAACAATGACAAAGACAAATTTCTGTAACCGAAAAACAATTGGCCAGTTTGAATCAAATACAAGTCACTCACATAAAATATTTATAGTCACAAGTATATTTATGATGTCAAAAATGTCATAGACATATATAGACGGGTTACCATAGACTATAGAAGGATGGTTAGAGGAGATTATATTTCTAACAATTTCCATGCCATAATATCTAAACCTAATGTCTAGATATACTTTAATCACAATTTAAATCAGTAGGAATCTATGATTCGCATCGTGATCTGTTTCATTACTTATGCAAAAGATGTTGCCGGAGTTATAATATTCTGTGAGAAATTTAAATACATACACAGGAGGCCTACCATGACCTTATATAAGAAACTGCTCTTAATCCAGGCAGTTCAGTTAAAGTACTTAAACTGAACGACTTAATTTCGTACCATGACCTCATAAGAGGTGAACGAGTTCTGAGCTGCTTATTTGATAAGGTGAATAGTTTATTGTCTCTGGCTAGTTAACTTACATCCATGTAAGAACGAGAAGGGAATATACAGGATTCCATAAGAAAGAACTACTCATCGCATTGTCTGGAGGACCGTTCCTAACCAACGTTTATTGTTTATACGGTATTTACCGGTTTTTTTTATTATAAGGATATCTTATATTATAATTTGTTTTATTATTTTCGAATGGTACTTTGAAAAAATGAAAGCTTTAAAGTAATACGCGTATATTACTATTTAATGCAGTTTGTGATAAAACTTAGTAACTTATTCTTTGTTTTTTATTGATCGTTCAAATTATATCGAGCATTTTGAACGCAACTCATAACTGTCAAGTGGTTCATGTGTTTGTTTACAATATTTAACGATTTATTGTAGGAGGTACATTTGTGTGTTGATATAATTACATATTATTAAGTAATGTACATTCTTTCTCGTTCGCTACGCTACAAACAACAAGGCATACTCATTTAACAAACATAGCATTGGCCTCGCTGGATGGCGGGTCGAAACTGTATAATAATATTTTACCTAGAATTTCTAATTAAAATCTGACTCCGTGTAATTTTAAAATATGTCGTATGCTTATCATATAATTATTGATACTCATTTTTATGTAAGATTTTCATACATTACAAAGGTGTATTAAATTTATATTTGCTTGCAGTAATTTGGTTGAATTGCCTATACGACGACGCCCCCATCGTGTATCATACGAACAATTGGGGCTCTGTGTTTTTTTAAAATTCACACAGAGACATAGTTTTGGGCTATAATAAGTCCACTCCGCCATCTGTACCCTAAGAATGTGGCAGAGTTGCCCAGTAATGTAACTAGATGGGTGAAGGTGCTAACTAATAATATAGACTCGAATGCCCTCTGCGACAGTAGTACTACCATTTAGTTCAACTGGTAGTACAAATGATACACCTTAGGGTCACTAGCACTACTTCTAAAAATACAAGAATATCCCTCGGGTTTTGTCATAGACCACTGTATTAAAAGTTTAACTGGTAGTAAATGGTGGAGAGGAGGAGGTGGAGGTTTGTGGTTGAGAGGATGGATGTTTGTTACTCTTTTGCGTGTAGTGCCTGATAGGATCAAATGAAATAGGCTATCTTCTCTGATGGGCGTATATCCGAAGCACTGGCACAGTTTATGGAGTCTCCTTTGCCTGTGCGAGATTCAGTATGTACTCATTAGTTTTGTTGATCATATTTGATTTATTTTATCTAGTGTTTCACTTGTACAAAAGTGCATTATTTTTAACTACTTACTTTATTTGAGTTTGAAGTTTAAAATCAAAATAATTACATACACAAGTATACTCAATAGTTAAGTCAAAGTTAGATTTTTTATTCAAAATTACATGTATGATGATGATGTCTTTAAAAAGTGACAAAAAAAATCAGTGCTACAGTATAATATTATAGTATCTGTGATGCTCTAAATTATGACTGTCTAAATATGTATGTATATATATTTACATACATGCATATTTATCTTATTACATTAAATCTTTATAAAACAAAAACATTGTAACTTAAAAAACAACAAAAACTAAACAACACAAAAAATACACAATTTTAACATAAAACTCAAATGAAGACTGTTTGATGCTTGCAATAACTGTGTAATTACATTTCTAGTTTTGACATGGCAATTAGTGTAGTAGGCTTCAGATGAGCCTTCTGTTGCATCCAATAAAGCAGTCATCATGGTTTTCCTCAAAGGATAACCAGAGTCACCTGCAAGTAAAAATATTATATTAGACACAATTGTAATTAAAACTATTATACTTTATTAATCATCATAGCAGCCTATAACAGCTCACTGCTGGCATTCTGACTGAGTGCGCCACAGACCTCGTCTTTAAAACTTACTTTATTAAATAGATAAAATATTTATGTGAATAGTGAATGTTTTATTATTAATTTTGTTGCTATGTTAAGTTAGCTAAACATCATCATCAATCGGCACATATTCTTTACCTCTCCATCTACTCCGGTCCTGTGCCTCCCGCATCCACTGTCTTACAGTTATACATACTCTAGTTCTTAGAGTTACTTGACAACACAAATAAGAATGCTACTTGTCTGCATCTCGTAAACTACTGCTAGTACTAGTGCGGGAGGGAGGGGCATTCTTATTAGGTTTGTATCATTGTAAGAAATGGCATTTTTTAACTTTATAAACTATTATTATAATAATTCAGAAATAAGTAGCATGTTTATTTCTAAATTGCTGTTTGTTTACTAAATAAAATAATTCTGATTAATATGGATTCCAGTTTTATTTTGATAGTCGGTGTACTGTAGGCAGGTATCCCAACAAAATAATCCATTCTTAGAAATACATTTAGAACAGCTTACCTAAAAGCCTTTATTATTACCACATTATTACTGAGGCCTTTGAAATAGTCATGAAGTTGGGAAGAAGGATGGACTGATCATCTAAATGAGTCATATGTGGATCCCCCATAACTGGCATCAACATACAACTAAATAAACTTTAACATTTATGTACAGGCACTTACATTGCTTGGCCCCACACTGTTGTGTAGTGGGAACCAGCAACAGCGACATTACACACATAAACATCCAAGACCCTTTTCCAATTTTTTATTAATTTATCCCCAGCCGGGGATCGAGCCCGGGACCTCTCGCATGGTAGGCAGAGTCATAATAACCGCAGTGCCACAGAGGTCATAATAATTATCATTGATTAATCTTACCAATTGAACATTTAGAGAATTATAGCCCTTCCGACAGATATACCTCTCCTCTCCTTTTGGGTTTACAATAGCTACCTGTGTCCCATCAATGCAGCCAATAACATCACTCCAAATTTTTAATTACACCTGAAATTAAAAAAGTGTTAATTATAAATAAACTTTTCAAATTAGCGACTGTTTAGAACCGGTGTCTGACAGCTACATAATTAAAGCTATGGTATCATTTAAAAATTCACCTTATTCTATTCATAGGTACAACATTCTTCTACAGTTTGTGTGCATTCTTTATAGGTATTTCCCATTTCTAATGAGTTCATTGCTGCAGTGACCTATGCCCAGTACTGCTGATATGGTTTGTTACGCAATAAAGCCACAGATCTTACCTGTTGGTGTTGATATGTTCCATAGTCATAAAATGATAAAGCTGTAAGACCCTGCAACAGAAAAGAGTAGGTAGGTATTTAGATGTACACTGTCTAGATCTCTTGAATCTCTAGAAATTACCTAAGTCTCTTGACAGTAAAACTAATGTATTTCCATAAACTCTTACTTTTGTTTCTATGGTGGAATCCGACGATTTACTTGGCTGTGGTTTACCACTTGTCGCCAGTTCCTTGCACAAACTTTGAGCCAAGTCGGGAGTAAGCCGATAGTTCGACGAATTTGTCGTCAGTTAAATGAAAGGGATCATACATTTCCCTTGTAAGGCGGTGGCGATTTCTTTTTAAATTGTCATTCAAGTTATTGTCCATTTCAAAAAATTCAAACAATACCTGTTTACTCACTTGCCATTATTATAAAGAAAATAACTAAAAAGCACTTGAACAATCACAAAGCGTCTACTAAACTATCAACAACAAGACAGACAACAATTCACATAAAGTTATAATCTCCGAGCAACTTTTTAAACATTGCTTACTTTGACAGTTGAGCGTTTCAGTAATCGCCGAGCGCTTGTCAAATGGCACGTCATGGTACGATTTTAGGAGGAAAAAAAAGGTGAACTGCATGAATACGCTGGACGTAATAAGGGCTTAAACTGTCTTGCTTTTTAGAGGTCATGGTACGAATTAGCAATGCAGTTCAGTTTAAGGCCTTAAACTGAATAGATTTAAGAGGTCATAGTAGGCCTCCAGATAAACGTTTTGCGGATTCATCTTCTCACTCAATAATGGTTTAGTATTTTTTTATTTATTTTTTAACAATTCTTGGACATCTTTTGCAGCATATTTAAGGCCACCTCTTGTGTTTAGCCAAACAAAGGCTGGCAATATTTTTCTCCCCTGGCAACGTACTAAGCATTTGTAGCATTTAAGCGACCGAGGCAGCTTCATTGTCCCGATATATACGCCACAATGCTCTCGGAATATTCATCGAGGCTAGCTCCTAATTATTCAACTTAGGACTCGTATGAAACGCTATGGTCCTCGTCAATCTCGACTAAACCGTTTTTTTCCCGTGAAATCGTTGTTTCTTGTGAAATCTGAAAAAAAACAAAGTAGGTACTTAAATGAATTACATATAGGAATTCTATTCGTATCCCATTAAATAGTATTATTTATAATTTATTGAAATGACAAAGAAAATCTCCTTATTAAGTATATTTTTGAAATAGTTATATGTTTTGTTCTGTTTTGACTGTACTTTGATAATAATAATAATGACTTGTCTAAATAGCGTTCTTGTCATCATGTTATATTACTGCCCAAACAATTTATCGACATAGCACATCACTATCACAACATGCAATTTGGAAAAGCAAAGCCAAGCAAAAGAAGGAATGTCGCGTTCCGAGTCACGTCTACAAAGACATCATCGCACACGTGACGTCACGACCATCATGCCGTTCTGAGTAGGAAATGACGATCATTAATTCATCATAGAAATCCATTAGGAACGCTTTGAACGTGACGGTGGACGTTGAAACTGACAGATGACAGTATTATTACCCAACTTTAGTTAGTTCTTGACATTTCGAGTCGTAGACAGTCGTAGTAGTTATATTAGCTTTGTTTTTGGTGAAAAAGTAAGGAAATAAAAAATATGGAGCATCAGGAGCCACTGCTGATTGCTGTTCTAAGTTTGATTGTCATCGTGACAGCTGTCACTTTTGATGACTCGCTCACAATGCTGACGCTCAGAAGCATGGGCGATGACAACACAACATGGCGGAGTTAATTATGTTATTTATGACGTCATATCAACCATTTTGAGCAATCGTTGCCACGCTAAAGCTCATTCGGAACGACCTCGTAGACGCTATAATCGATTCCAACTATTTCCAACATAGCGACATGAATCATGATCGACGTCTTCCATGATGCATCCACTAAAATAAAGACCTTGATCCCGAAGAAGTAATCATGTTCTTGTTACTGGTACTCGTTTCATTCATATTTTATTAGTTTAACTTTCCATATAATTTATGTTCCCTATATTAAATAGTATACTAGTGAATCTTATAATAGCACTTATAGCATAGTTTATTTAAGTACTTTGTTTCCCAATTGTATGTTGTGTTTTCTTTTAAGTAGCTTGTGTACTAGCATTGTTTTATTAAGCATATACCTATATGCACTTAGTTGTTTATCTCGTGCACAAACTGTTAGTAAACCTAATGAATAAAATAAAAAAAAAAAATGAAAAAAAAAATGTTGCGACTCGGAATGCGCTGAAATGACAGCTGTCACCGCTATTATTGCTGGAACTTTTGTCTTGATAGGCGGAAAATTTTAATTTAAATTTTGAAAATTTAATTTAATTACAGTAGGCTATCTAAAAATACTGTAAATTGGTTAAAAATGGGCAGGAAGAAGCCTAAGAAAAGAAAGAAGGAAGAGGAGGAGGAGGATCTGTCTGATAGTGGGGAATCCTCAAGTCCGTGTGATGAACCAAAAGATGACAAGGATAAGTATAAGCCTTTTCAGGTCCCGGATTATGTCCGTTATTACCCAGTGGATGGAGGTAAATTAGATTATATCGTTTATTTTGAAAGCAGCGACACTGGCAAGGCATTGGGCGACAGAGACATGATGGCTCTAGCGAACTACCTCAAAAGATTCAATAAAGGCATAAAACAGTTAAGACGCATCAACAAATACAAGATTGGCATTGTGTTTGAGCGGCCAGGGCTCGCCAATGCAGCTTTAAGCAATAAAACATTTCTGGATTCATACAAACTAAAGGCGACTATTCCTGCTACGGCCACTGAAGTGACTGGAGTAATACAACATGTGCCACTTGATTTATCCAATGAGCAGATCTGTTCAAATATTTCTTGCTCCAAAAACATAGTATCAGTAAGAAGATTTATGAAAAGAACAATTAACAATAACACTGTTGAGTTCCAGCCTTTGAAGACAGTCTCAATAACATTCTCCTGCCCATCCCTGCCCGACAGTGTGGATCTGAACAGCTGGCGCTTCGAGGTTCGCCCGTACATCGCTCCAGTGAAGCAGTGTCTGCGGTGCCTGAGGTATGGACACATAGCTAAATTTTGTAAAAACGCAGAGAAGTGCTCTATCTGCTCAGGCAGCCACAACTTCAAGTCTTGCACAGTTGATGCAGCGGATGCCTCTTGCTGTCATTGCAAAGGCAATCATATCGCCATCTCACCTGACTGCCCTGTAAAAAAGGAGAAAATTAATCAAAACAAAATGAAATTAGACAAGAAAACATTTGCTGAAACCCTGGAAAAATCATTTCCTCCACTAATATCTAAAAGCCCTTCTGATCAGCTAGCACTGCTTCTCAATTCAGAACATATAATGAACATTACAGTAGGCTCAGTAACTAAGTTACTAACTCAGAACAAAACAAACGAACTTTCAATTAATTCACAAAACATTAAAACCATTCTTCTTGAAACACTAAGTAAGAATAATTTTTTTTTTTTTTTTTTTAATGGATCAATTAAACATAATGCAATGGAACTCACAAAGTTTAATTAGTAATAGACTTGTTTTAACACATTTCCTGAAGGAGAATAATATTCACGTAGCAATTATTTGTGAAACTTGGCTAAAACCGAATCAACGTTTCAATATTCGAGGTTATAATATTTGTAGATTGGACTCCGGCAACGACCATAATGGTGTTGCCATAATTGTTCATAACAGCTTAACTTTAGAAAACTTGATACATTTTATGATAATTCCATTCAGAACATAGCAATACGTTTAATGTACGGAGATAATAAGGAAGTATCAATTGTTAGTTTTTATAGCCCTAAAAACTGTCTACCGGTTTTTACCAAACATAAATTTGATCAACTTATACAAAGTGTTCCAGAACCTGTGCTTTTTGCGGGAGATTTCAACGCTCTCCATTCGGCATGGGGATGTCAATCAACAGACGCTCGTGGTCGTGATGTCCTTTCAAGTACTAATGACAATAACTTAGTTTTGCTAAATGATGGCCAAATTACCACTATTGGATCACACCAATGGAGGCGAAATGCTTTAGATCTTTCTTTTATTTCTCCATCACTGGCTCTGAACTGTGATTGGACAGTGTATGATGACCCGCTAGGTAGTTACCATCTTCCAGTAATAATTAAAATACTTATTCACAACAATTCACCTTACACTTCATCTCCATTAGACTGTTCAACTATGAAAACTCATTTAAACTTTCGTCGTGTTAATTGGAATAATTACAAAAAAAAATGTAGATACCCTTCTACAAGAATTCAATATAGATACCTCAAACTCTAAAGATTGCTATAAAAATCTTATTGATATTTTAATTTTAGCTGCTCGGAATTCATCACCAGTGTCCAGTTTTCGTAATAATAATTCATCACCAGGCATATTTAGGAAAAAAAGAATTCCTCTCCCATGGTGGAATGAAAAATGCAGCCAGGTTGTAGAGTGCTCTAAAGAAGCGTATATTCAATTTAAAAATGATCCAACTGAATGTAATTACATCAATTTTAAAAAGAAGCAAGCTCTTAAAAAGCTTACATTAAAGCAGCAAAAACAAATTAGTTGGGTTGCATTATGTGAATCCTTCAACAGAACCACGCCGATTTCGCATATTTGGACTATCATGAAAAAATTTAATAAAACTTTCGTACATAGTTTCTCAAACAATAACATAAGTTGGGTCTTCGAATTCCTTAAAAAATATACGCCTGATACCGTTGAGTCTAACTTGAATTTACATAGTTATGTGCATGCTAAGAATAGCGAATTTCTGGTAAAACCATTTTCTTTTCAAGAATTACAGTCAGCTATTTCATCTAGGAGAGATACAGCTTTTGGCCTTGACGGGATTCCTTACAAAATGTTAAAAATGCTTTCTAATAAATCTAAATCAGTTCTTTTAAATGTGTTCAATTCTTTATGGTCTCAAAATATAATTCCTGATGATTGGAAATCAGATTGTCTTATTCCAATATTAAAACCAAATAAAGAGAAACATTGCCCTGACTCATATAGACCTATAGCACTTACATCTTGCGTTGGTAAAATTTTTGAACAAGTTCTAAAACAAAGGCTAGAGTTTTTTGTTGAATCCAATCATATACTACGCATGAACCAGTTTGGGTTTCGCAAAGGTCGATCGTCAAGAGAAAGTATAGCTCAATTATCATTAGATATCTTTCAATCTATGAAGAAGAATATGTCGTTTGCCGGAGTCTTTTTTGATGTTCTTGGTGCATTCAATAATGTCAATCATCATATTTTGTGTAGGGAATTAGCTTCCATTAGGATTCCTATTAAATTTATTGATTTTATTTTTTCCTTTCTTCACGACAGAAAAGTTTATGTTAAGATTAACAATCAATTGCTCGGTCCCCGCTCATCTTTTAAGGGAGTTTGTCAAGGTGGGATTTTAAGCCCACTCTTATTCACTTTGTATATTCATAAACTTAATCTTATTTTGGGATCCAAAGTCCGAAACCTTCAGTTTGCGGACGATTTGGTGATATATAGCTCTGGAATGAATGCAAATGAGGTTATGCGAAATCTAAATGATTCGCTTTCTAGGTTCTCAAATTATTTCAAATATTTAAATTTAGACATCAGTCCTGAAAAATCTAAAGTGTTAATTTTCCACAAAATCAAACAAGCTCAGTTTAAAATTTATTTTAATAACACTCCTTTAATGTTTGCATCGGAGATCAAGTTTTTGGGAGTTATTTTTACGGGTAACTGCTCGTGGAAGAAATATGTTGATAAGATTATATTCTCTGCAAATAGGGGTTATAACATATTGAAGTCTCTTACTAAAACTTACTGGGGTTCAGATCCGAAAGTATTAATAACTTTGTATAAGGCCATAGTTCGGAGTCATTTTGAATATGGCTTTATTTGCTTTGCAGCTAATGATCAACTTGTAAGAAAATTGGAAGTAATTCAAAATAACAATTTAAGACTTATTACTGGTGCTATGAAAACCACGCCCATTAATTCCCTTCAAGTGGAATGCAATATTCCACCGTTGAATCTTCGCTTCAAGTACCTAAAATACAGGTTTATCTTAAAAATGTTAGCCATTGAGCCCCATCCTTTGTTTAAAAATTTGGTAAAATTTTACAGAAATAATCAGGCTTTGGCCTCTTCCTCCAAAACTCCCTACATTCTTCATGATTTTTCCTATATGGTTGACTTTAATCAGCAGTCTAATATACATAGAAGCCAAGATCATTGGGCATGCTTCTCAGACGATTTTGATAGTAAATTCACTTCAATGGTATTTCATATTGATCCCGAGAAAAAGAATAAACATGAAATCTGTGAACAACTGGCAAGATATATTGATTTTACTCAAATATACACTGATGGTTCAAAAACTGATAACGGCGTTGCCGCAGCTATATACCTACCGCACAATAAAAATGGATTCGGAGTGAAATTGCCACAAGAAATGAGTATCTTTTCAGCAGAAGCACTTGCTATATCGAAAGCATTAACTTATATTTCGGAACACCCAGCTGATTCCCCGGAAAACAAGTGGGTCATAATATCTGACACCATGAGTACTCTAAAAGCTCTTCAATCAAACAAACTAGACTGCAACACCAATTATATTATTTACGATATCAAGAATCGCTACTCCCAACTTCATAAATTAAATGTACATATTATCTTTATGTGGACTCCATCTCATGTCGGAGTGACAGGAAACGAAAATGCGGACTTCCTGGCCAAGGCGATCGTTGAAAGTAATGCTCCTGAGTCTACTGTACCTGTGCCAAACTCTGATTTCATTACCAAACTCAAACAGAATTTGAAACAAGAATGGTTTAGTTATTGGCAACAAACTCTTGCAGTTAAAGGTTCCTGGTACGGATCCGTTAGTGGAAGGATTGGACGTGCCTGGTTCTCTAAGTCAAACATGTGGAAAAGCAGGAAATTCTATGTTATAATGACACGTCTCAGATTTGGTCACTGTCGCTTCGGATCACATCTTCACCGTATGCAAATTATTTCTTCGCCAATTTGTAATATCTGTAATGCCGCTAATCAAACACTGGATCATATATTTTTCGATTGCCCCGCCCATATTATACAACGCCTTGCCTTTATTGATAAACTGTTGCTCATCTACAAACCAGAAGATATCCCGCGTACCACTGTTGACTTATTGAAGAATTTTGAAAATTATCAATATATTTACGATTATATCTGCTCTACTATTGAAGATATTTAGAGTGGTAAAAATATGTATCGGACTTGGAACAATATACGGACTAAGAGATATATGACACGGACATGACTCCTCAAATGTGACGTGGCTTCGGCCTTATAAAACAAACAAAAAGACTTGGCTTCGGCTGAAACAAAAACACGCAAGACTTGGCTTCGGCCTTAAAAAAACAAAACTACGGAAGACTTGGCTTCGGCCTTAAAAACATGAAAAACGGAAGACCTGGCTTCGGCCTTAAAAACAAAACTACGGAAGACCTGGCTTCGGCCTGAAAAATCAAAACTACGGAAGACTTGGCTTCGGCCTTAAAAACAAGATATACGGAAGACCTGGCTTCGGCCTTAAAAAACAAAACTACGGAAGACTCGGCTTTGGCCTTAAAAACAAGAAATACGGAAGACCTGGCTTCGGCCTTTCGAAACCTCGGAAACGGAATAAGAAGATGTAAACACTGAAGACATGGCTGTACGGCTTTGATTGCTATTGCCTTTCCTTAGGGATAAAGAAGGAAAAAAAAAAAATACTATTATTGCTGTATTTTACTAACGCTTTGTGAGGTTAGAGAGGGTCCGCATTTTTATCTATGGGTCCGCTTTCGCGTCTGTTGTTCATCACACGTGTCAGAGGGATTTTTTCCAAACTTTTGCCTAATCATTGGCTCCCCTTGAGTGGAGATTGTGTTTATCTGGTGGTGGTTGTTTTGTTTAACGAGGTAAGTAGTTTTTGTGTGTCTAGAGCCCTCCATGTCTTCGGACATGGAGGGTGAGGGATTTTCTCCCCCGGACCGATGAGGCCAGGGATCCTATGGGGGATAACGAGCGCATGGAGTTGACTTTATTTCCGGATAACTCCCCCCAGATCCTAAATCAGAACGGTAAAAGGTCCTATCCAGGGGTCGATAAAGAAAATGATTCTTCAGCTAAAAAAACTGTGACGGCTCCGGGATTGCAACCGGCATCCGTGATCACCACCTATACTCATCCCAGCCTGACGGGGGATCTCGTTAGGTCATATAGTGAGGGGGACATTGGCCCATATGTAGTATTAGTGGAAAGAGAGGCTGATAACTCTGCAACTTCATTCAATCCACTGAAATTCAACTTCTATTCAATCTAAACATAAAAAACAAAAAAGGATGGAATTAAAAAAACCGGTAGAAATAAAATGTCTGTGACATTCTCAAACTATTGTGAGGCAAATAAATTCCTAATAAACCCGTTACTTAAAAAAAAAAATACAAGGCCTATATCCCTACATATGCAGTATCCCGAATGGGCTTTGTAAGGGGTGTCCCCGTGGACATGCCGATGGATGAGTTTGTGGAGTCAGTGGATCTTCCAACAGGATGTGGCGAGATCCTGAAAGCACGCAGATTGAATCGCAAGCAGTGGCTGGATCATGTTGCTTCTTGGGTTCCTACACAGTCTGTCGTGTTAACTTTTAGAGGCCAAGTCTTACCTGAAAGAATTTTCTCCTACCACACGTCCCTGCTAGTTGAATCATACCAATTGCCCACAATTCAATGTCATCAATGCCTTCGCTTTGGCCATGTCAAGGCTCAATGCCGCTCTAAACCCCGTTACTTCCGATGCTGTCAGCCCCACCTAGGTGAAGATTGTACAGAATTGACTACCGACCCAACATGCATTTTCTGTTCAGGCAACCATGTTGCCACAGACAAAAACTGCCCTGAACAGGGCAGACAAAAATCAATAAAGCTCATGATGACCCAAGAGAACATCTCATATGGAGAAGCCTCTATCAAGATCCCTTCATCTGGAAGATCCTATGCAGACATGCTCAAAGCCCCATTGGTCTCAACTCCAGCCCCTACTACCTCAACATCTTATAAAAAAACAGTTTATTCCCAAAGGTCCAGACCTCCTCCACTTAAAGGTTATGACAGATCAACCCATAATATGATTATTGCAGATCCAACATCCTCAGTTCCTAATGGGTTCTGCCTATCTCAATCATCTCAATCTATATCCCCAAACGACAACCTCATTGAAACCCTTTTGTCCCTCATTGTAAATATAATATCTAAATTTAGTGATTCAGTACCGCCCAACGTTGCACAACAATTAATACAAATTTCTAATATCCTTAACAATGTTCCCCCAAATACTTCAGTGGAACAGTCAAAGCATTAAGATTAAAAAACCAGAACTTCTTAATCTGATTGATCAATATAAACCTGCCGTCGCTGCCGTCTCGGAGACGTGGTTGGTCCCTGGCTCCCGTTTTCGGGTTCCTGGTTACTCATGCCTTCGGGAGGACAGAGACGACGGGTATGCAGGGACTGCTTTACTAGTAAAACATTCCCTTACTTTAACCCAAATTCCCCTCCCTCCCCATGGTCAGGAGATCAATGCCATAGCTCTTAGAGCTCTTGGTGTGTCTTTTCTGTCCTTGTACATAGCTAACCCAACAGCCTCACTTATTCCCTCTCTACAAGCTATAATTTCGTCACTTACTCCCCCTGTTATAGTCATGGGAGACTTCAACTCCCACCATATCTCTTGGGGTTCCTATAAGTGTGACCCCTTCTCTCATCTTCTTCTTGATCTTTTGGATAACTTAAATCTCTGTATAATTAATGATGGTTCCCCTACTCGTAGAGTCCTTCCCCATCAGAACCCCAAGTCTGCTGTCGATCTTACTATTACTTCCCCCTCTCTTTCTTCTTCATGTCTCTGGAAAAGGCTTTCTAGTACTTTTGGGAGTGACCACTTCCCTATCCTTATTTCTCTTCATTCTCAGTCTTATATCGCCATTGACCCTTGCCCCCTTGTTAGATACAGGTTGTCTAAAGCTAACTGGGATGACTTCTCTTCCTCACTAGATGTTAAAATGGATTCAATTCCTCAATGCACTTCTAATAACTTCCTATCAATATATGATAACTATGTTGATGCCATCTTGTCATCTGCCAATTCACACATTCCTATTAAGAAGCCAAGGAATCATAGAGTCTCACCTCCTTGGTGGGATTCCGAATGTACGTTGGTGATCGGGGAGAGAAACGATGCTGAAATACTATACATTTCTGACATGTCGATGGATAACTTCATTAAATATAAGCACGCCGCTGCTCGAGCGAAAAGAACAATCCATCGGAAAAAAAGAGCAGGTTGGAACTTTTTTTGTGAAGGTCTCTCTCCTCGCTCGCGTTCTTCAGAAGTCTGGAGAAACATTCGTAGATTTAGATGCTCTATGAACATAGAGAATGTGACCTCTAATGATCCGGCAGTTTGGCTGGACGCTTTTGCTGACAGACTTTCTCCTCCATTCTCTCCTAATTCTTATGATCTCCCCTCTCCCCCGTCCTTTATTTTTGCATTGGGAATATAGACGCCCCTTTCTCTATCCGCGAATTAGAATGCGCACTGGAAGGCCTTGTCGACTCTTCCCCTGGAGTCGATGGGATTCCTTACTCTTTCTTAACTAAATCCAACTCAAAATGTAAATTTAAATATTTGGAATTAATAAATTTCTTCTTTGACTTTGGTTCCTCCCCAACTACATGGAGCAAACAAATTATAATCCCAATCCTCAAACCCGGAAAGAATCCCTCTGACCCTAAGTCCCGTAGACCTATTGCCCTTTCATCCGTCCTATGTAAAATTATGGAACATCTATTGAAAACCAGACTTGAGTGGTTCCTTGAGCATAATAACATCCTAGCTAAATCCCAGTTTGGTTTTCGTAAGGGTATGAGCACTATGGATAGTCTAAGTATCATTGTCACTGATATCCACCTGGCATTTAAGAAGAAACAGTACTTGGTGGCAGCATTCCTTGACGTAACTTCTGCATATGATAACGTCCAGCTCTCAGTTCTCAGGCAAACTATGCAAAATCTGAGTATTCCTGAGAAGTTTTTTTTTTTTTTTTTTGTCTTCCTGTATTACTGCGATCTGTCATCTAGGACATTTAGCAATATTTTTGAGATTGATTTTGGACCAGCTTGCAGGACTGGAGCCATTGCCCCATCCTATTAATTTAGTTTGTCAATGAGATCTTGTGGTGCTCTTCTTTTCAGTCTTTCAAATGTTGTGGTTTCTGTCATCAATTTTGAGGCCAGTGCGTTTGGATGCCTTTCAAGTCTGGTTTTATATCTTTTAAGATTGGTGATAATTTCTTCTTGAACCGTAGGGATTTTCAAGTCTCGGTGAATATGTTCGTTTTTGACATACCATGGGGCGTTTACAATTAACCTCAGGGTTTTGGACTGGAACCGTTGGAGTATGTCAATATTCGATTTGGCTGCCGTTCCCCAGAGCTGAAGACCATAGGTCCATATGGGCTTTATGATGCATTTATATACAAGTATCTTACTTTCTAAGGACATTTGCGAGTTTCTGTTGAGAAGCCAGTAGAGATTTCGGAGTTTAAGACCCAGGGCTTTACGTTTGGTAAATATATGTTTCCTCCATGTGAGTCGTCTATCCAGGTAGATGCCGAGGTATCTTATCTCATTTTCTTGCGGTATATCTTTTCCGTTCAGTGTAACTGGAGGGCATGTATCTCTTCTAGTAGTAAAGGTGACTTGGACAGATTTCGATTCATTGGCTTTTATTCTCCAGTCTCTGAGCCAGTTTGATATTGAGTTTAGGCTCGATTGTAGCTTGGCCGATGCAACAACGTGGTTTGGGTCTGAAGCTAGTACTGCTGTGTCGTCAGCAAAGGTTCCAGTGACAATGTCTTTGCTGAATGGGAGATCTGCAGTATACAAGATGTAGAGGATCGGTCCAAGGACACTTCCTTGTGGCACTCCTGCTTGTATAGGATGTAGCATGGATGAGTCTTCTCCCTGTTTTACAAAGAATAATCTTTCGCTTAGGTACGACTTGAGGAATAGGTAGTAATTAATAGGAAGGTGCAGTCTTATTTTATAGAGTAGTCCTTCATGCCAGACGCGATCGAAAGCTTGTGAGATGTCTAGAAATACTGCTGAGCAGTACTCCTTTTTTTCAAAGGTGGAGTTTATCTTTTCTACAAGTCTATGGACTTGTTCTATCGTACTATGTTTTTGTCTGAAGCCAAACTGATGTTCCGGTATAAGGTTTTTTTCTTGAATAACTGGCATTAGTCTCTTCATAAATAAAGTTTCAAGCAGTTTTGAAGTGATCGGGAGCAAGCTTATTGGTCGATATGATTTTACGTCGGTCGCTGACTTTCCTGGTTTGACAATCATTATTATTTGAGCCACTTTCCATTGTTTCGGGATAGCCGCTCGCTGGAGGATAGTATTGAATAATGATGTCAGGAGGTCTACGGCTTCTTCCGGCAGATGTTTAAGTACAGTGGCAGTGATTAGGTCATAACCTGGAGATTTGTGGTTGACAAGGTTCTTTATTGCTATGTTTACTTCAGTTTTAGAGAATTTTTGTATTGGTCTGTCCAATTGGTAGGCTGTGGCAAGCAGCGCGTCTACGTCTTTAATCCTGGTGGATCCCTCATCAGGGTTTGGGACAAAAACACTCTCTAGGTGGTCTGCAAATGTGTTCGCCTTATCCATATCCTTTTTCGCCCATGCTAGGTCTGGCTTCCGAATAGGGGGTTGATGAAGTTTTGGACGATTGAGGTTTTTGGTGGCCTTCCACGGTGAGTAGTCGGTACCTGGTTTCCCGTCGAGGTTTCTTAGATATTTTTGAACACCCTCGTTCCTTACTTCCTCAAGAAGTTTCTTAAGCTTCACTGTGATAGCATTTAGTTTCTTTTTGTCGCTGGGGTATCTATGAGTTTGCCAGGTCTTTCTAGTTTTTCGTTTTTCAGCAAGGAGATCTGTAATTTTTTGGGGACATGGAGCTAGTACTTGTTGTTTGGGTTTTGGGGTTGATTCCCATGCAGCCTGTTGGATGTTTTGGTTGAAATGTTCTACAGCTTCTTCAAGATCTGAGTCACTTTTGAGTGGTAAATTAATACTGGTCCTTGAGGCTACTAGGTGACGAAATAGGTCCCAGTCAGTGTCTCGGTTATGTAATTGGCATGTTCTTTGTGTGTGCACCACATTCATCCCAATTGTAACAAATACTGGTGAATGATCAGACGAAAGGTCGTAGCTATCTTTGCATTCAATGTTTTCTGTGTCCAGTCCTCTAATTATACAAATATCCAGTAGGTCAGGTATTTTATTCATATCTGTAGGCCAGTAGGTCGGTTTTCCGGTTGATACTACTCTCAGTTTTAGGGTTTCAATAGTTTGGAGAAGTTGTCGTCCTTTTGTTGTAGTGGTTCTGGCTGCCCATGATGTGTGCTTCGCATTGTAATCACCTCCTGCAAGAAATCTTCTACCGAGTTGACTAAGGAGTTCAATGTAGTCAGTCGTTTTTGGGTTGTGTCTAGGTGGACTATAGACAGCACACAGTGTTAAGGGTCCTTGCCAGTCTTCAATTGAAATTTTTGTAGCTTGGAACATTTCTGAGCAGTATGACTCTATTTCATGGTGGCGTATGTTATGTTTCACTAGAATTGCACTTCCTCCATGTGCAGCCCCGGATGGGTGCATAGTGTGGTAGAGTTTATAGTTGGGTATGTTGAAGTGATTCTTTTGTGTGAAGTGTGTTTCTGTTATAAGCATTATGTCAACTTTGTTTTCTTCTAAGAAGGCTTTTACTTCTAATGTATGTTTTGGCAGGCCATTAGCATTCCATAGGACTAATTTAATTGTATCGAATGTGGCAACTTTGATGTCATGGAAATTAGTAGGTTTGTTACAGCAGATAGTTGCTGCATTATTTGTTGAATCATTTTCATGAGTTCCATCATCTCATCTGGTTTGTTTTTGTTTTGCACAGGGTCACTTTTTGCATTTACATCAGAATCTTCGGTGTCACTGCGATGGGTGACTTTTGGGACACCCTGTATATGAATTTGATCCGATTTGTTTCCAGCTACATCACTGTACGAGCGTGTCTGTGGTTTTGGCATAGGTATTGTTGGTTTCTCTATTGTTTGTGGTCGAGTTTGTGGCCTTAAAGAAGGGAATTTAGATTTTTGGAGTTGTTTATATATTGTACATCCTTTATAGTTTGCGGGGTGGTTCCCATCGCACAGGACACATTTTACTTCTTCAGATCTTGCTTTTCTGACACATTCAGCTGACATGTGGTCACCAGCACATTTGATGCATTTAGGTTGCCTTCTGCAATATGATTTAGTGTGGCCATATTGTTGGCACTTGGCACACTGCGGGATCATTCGTTTTGGGATTGGTTCCTCTATCTTCACTTGACAGTTAAGTAAGTATTTTATATTAAATATTTCTTTATTGTTGCTGCTTGGTAGTAGTTCTATGAAGAAAATTGGTAGTGGTTTTTTGGTGGTTCTTGCTTTGATGTTCCAAATGTTTGTGGTTGTATGGCCAAGGTTGCATAATGATGTCCTGATATCATCAATGGGTGTCGACGGGTGGATGTTCTTCAAGACTGCCTTATAGGTTCTTTCTTGTTTTGGTTTATAAGTAAAGAACTCTGTCCCTTTAAGTTCTAGTTGTTTGACAATTATTTTGTAGTATTCTGCTGATTTTGGTTGGATTTTGACCTGCTCATTATGCAGGACCCTAATCACATAGTTTTCTTTCGCATGTTCCGTAAGTAGTTCAATAAGTGGTTGGATATTTCCGACTTTATCGACGAAAATTGGTGGTGGTCTAGGCACTTTTACTGTTTGTTGGGAGTGTTCTTGTTCTTCGGTTTGATCATCTTGCAGCTCGTTACCAAGTTCGGAAAAGCTGTTAGACAGTGTTACTGGTTTACTAAGCCAATACTGATCCACTTTCGCTTGTTTGTTTTGTCTGTTTTGGCTTTCCGGCGAGCTGCGAGGTCTCTTGCCTGTAACGACGGTCCAGTCTTTTACTGGAGTTTGTGAGCCACTGGGTCTATTGTTTGTGTTGTTAAGATCACTGAGAGACTGTGTCCTCGGGCGGGTGTGATAAAGCCCTTTGTGGAGGGCTTGCTGGACCATTTTTTTGTTGATGTCCATATCCAGTTTCAATAAACTTGTTGTGATTTCATTTTGACAGCTGCTGTCATGAATGAGTGAATGGTTTGCAATCTGGAGTTGAGCAAAAACGGAACGTATCCAACTTCACGCTAACTGCGACTAATTTCAGACTGTCTGTTAGGTTTTTGTTTAGTGGTTGGTAGCACTGGCCAATTTCAAAATGGAGGCTTTACACAACAGAAATCAGCTGCTTTCGATTGCTGATTTACGAGCAAAGTTCACTTTTTCCGCGCACTTTTATCCATAATTGGATTCACTTTAGAGTGGCACTAAGAACTAGCTAGCACAGCACTGTGTGTATGCACTTTTGACCTATTTTTCGATTATTTAGCGCCGGAGCACTGGACAACGCGTCTTATCGATTTGACAACCGGAAGCAGGCTGAGAAGTTGACTTGATTTATATGCAATCTTCTCATGGAAAGATCTATATCGATAAAAAATACTAACTGTCCACCTACAAGCCGTACTGTATGGAAAGGTCTCCCCCAGGGATCTGTCATGAGCCCACTCCTATACAATTTATACACATAAGATCTTGAAAGATGCGTTACCCCCTTCTGCAATATTTTACAATATGCTGATGACTTAGCCCTTTATTTGGCTGTAGATTCATGTTCAGTTGCAGAATCTCGCCTAAACTCGGCGCTGATGTATCTAAATGATTGGCTCGATGCTCACGGATTATCTCTTTCGGCCTCCAAGAGTTCCTCAGTTATTTTCACAAAAAATAGAACCATTCCGGATTTGGAACTTCTCATTGAAGACGATCCTATCCCTACCGACAATAAAGTCAAGTTTCTAGGAGTGATCCTCGACTCCAGACTGACTGGGATCCCACACCTGTCCTATGTTGCCCAAAAATGTGAGAAGGGTATTAACGTTCTTCGCTCCTTATCAGGAGTATGGTGGGGGGCCCACCCCTATTCTCAAAAATTAATCTACAACGCCATTATCCGTAGCCACTTTGATTATGGCGGTTTCCTTTTGGACCCTTGTAATAAAGCTGCTACCGTCAAAATTTCCAGAATTCAAGCTAAGTGTCAGGAACAATGAAATCATCCCCAACTAATGCTCTCCAGGTTGAATGTGTCGATCCTCCACTTCATCTCCGCAATCAGTATTTATGTGATCGATTTTTCTTTAAGTTTGTTCAGGTTTCTTCTCACCCCTTACTCTCTAAACTCCAAAGACTCTTCCAGATCACTACGGCTCAAGGTTACAGATCCCTGAGGGATCTTCCTTGTTTACTTCGAAGTTTCATCAACTTTTTCCGTATCCGTCACCCCATATTCCATTATGAAACTTTTCCCCTCTTTTCGTTCCCATATCATTGTCTTATTTTTAAACCTCAAATCTTATTAGATTTTGGCATTCAAAAAGATTCACGTCAACCCAATAGGCAATTTAATAGAATAATTACAGAAAAGTGGTCAGAGTGGCTGCCCATATTCACGGATGCATCCAAGCATTCCTCTAGCGGGAATGTTGGAGCAGCCGTGTCCTAAATTCCGAATTATCTTAAACTTCAAACTACCTCCGGGTTCCTCCATTTTTTCCGGGGAGGCGACGGCAATCCTTGAAGCCATCTTGTATGCGGAATCCCATTCGTTGGATAACACTTTAATTTTCTCGGACTCCTTAAGCTCTCTTTACGCAATTTCTGCTAACCCATTTAAATCAAAACTTAAGTCCCCTCTTGTACTAAAGATTCGCTATGCTCTGTTCAGATGCCTCTCTCGGGGTATCAACATTATACCGGCTTGGATTCCAGCTCACAGTGGTATTTCGGGTAATGAAATAGTTGACTCTTGTGCAAAGGAAGCTGTGGAATCTGGTGACTTATCACACTTCAAAATTCATACCCAAGACTTAGTATCTTCGGCTAAGACTCGTCTGGAAAAATCATGGGAATCTTCATGGCAGTCATCTAGAACTTTAAAGGGTAGGCATTATGGCCAAATTCAACCGTTAATACCTAAAAAACCTTGGTTTTTCAAGTACAGGGAAATGCGTAAGACTGTTACATCAACTATCTGACGGCTTCGACTGGGACACTCCTGCACGCCAGTACATCTCGCTAAAATTAGGATAAGGGATAGCTCTCTTTGTGAATGCGGCCTGGCTGACGGTACTCCCGATCATTTGTTTTTAGAATGCACTAAACTTCAAACCTCATTGTATGACATCCTCCCCGGTAAGATCCCCCGTCCCGTCAATCTTAAATTCTTATTGACTCTTTCGGACCCTTCCTTTATTCACATCCTTTCTAAATTTATAACCTCTAACAAGATTAAACTGTAGTTAGATGTAGAATTATTATTTTATTTATGTATGTCTTCTTTTTATGTCTAACACCCTTAATATGTAATCACTTAACATTTAAATTATATGTTAATTTGTGCTGTCCTAATTGTTGTTTGTCCGGTCCTTTTGT
The DNA here is from genome assembly GCA_949825045.1 of Argyresthia goedartella. Lineage (NCBI taxonomy): Eukaryota > Metazoa > Arthropoda > Insecta > Lepidoptera > Argyresthiidae > Argyresthia > Argyresthia goedartella. Next base: position 6,508,766 of record OX463832.1, on the reverse strand, counting down.
TATAGAGAGATCTCAACTCAAAGGAAGTTTCACCGATAACTGTACAACGTGATCCCCTTCGTGTCATCTTCAATACGTGATATTGGCGGAATTACTGTAGGGATCCAAAGTAGAAGCCATCAAACCAAAAAAATTGAATTGAACTAACGCTTTGTCCGGGCCTTTTGATAGAGAAAGATCTCAACTTAAAGGAAGATTCACCGAAAACTGTACAACGTGATCCCCTTCGTGTCATCTTCAATACGTGATATTGGCGGAATTACCGTACGGATCCATAGTACAAGCCATAAGACCAAAAATTGAATTGAGTTTTAGAGGGCCTTCAATTCACACCCTCCTGTTCATATCCACCAGTTTTCTTTGAAAATGAAAGAACATCATACAACAGATGAAGACAAAGAGGAAATGATAGTTTTTGAGTTTGTAGAAGTTGATCAAGATGTGCATCAACTCTGCACGGCTTGTTTGTGTGCGACACGCACTACACACATACTTGATGACGACACACTGAAGCAGTACTACATGAACATCCTCACTGAGACGCAGGTGAGGGATGTAGTGTAGATAAGGGGACACCAAGTAAAAAATAACAGTAGGGGCTTCCGCCCCCTTATTGACATTCTGACCGGAGTAAAGACTAGGCTAGCAATTGTTATGTCCACCAAGATTAGTTAGGCACTAGCCACCCTTGATTGAACACATGGTTATCAACTTATCAGCGAACCGATTGGCCGAGTCGGCAGTGTCCCTGCCTACGAAGCCCAGGGGCCCGGGTTCGAGTCCCGATGGGGCAAATAATTGTTCATGAGAATGGATGTTTGTACCCTAGTCATGGTTGTTTATCTATCTAAGTATAATATTTATCTATATAAGTATGTGTATCGTTGTCTAGTACCCAAGATACAGGGAATCCTAGTTTGGGGCTAGATCAAGTGTGTAAATAGTGTCCAAGGTATTATTATTATTATTATAAAAACTAATAAGAGGGGTAAGCCGCTCCTGAAAATTGTCATAATATCCAATTAAAGTGAAGAGAATTCTATTTCAAAAAGACCGGCACCCCAACCTACAATTTTCTACATCATGAACTAATTAATTTTAATATATCCAGGATATTAATAAGTCCAAGTGATTTTTTTTAGATTGTTTAAATAGTAGCCATTAGCCATTTGGGCACCTTGAGAAATTCTGGCCTTTTTTGTACTGCTAGGTGGAGATAGACATGCATGTTGTGTCACTGAGAGTTTGCTGGGAGTGTCTCTCAACACTGAAGAAATCTATGCGCTTTAGAGAGCAAGCGAGACACTGTTATAACTTACTGCACTCCGCTAGCTATGCTTGTCAGACAGAGGTATGTATTACTCATATATTAGTGTGTGTGGTGTAGTGTAGTGGTTACAAGCTTGCCTGTCATGCAAGAGAGGTAAGAATCCTGTTCCTGTCCATGTACCAATGAGATAAGTCATTTATGACCTGACGACAGTGAAGCCTAAAGGAGAAGGATATGTTTGATCAGTTTGTAGGTATGTTGCTCGTTACTTTGCTTGCATTTAGGCGAATTGTTAAAAGCATTCTGACTGCCTGGTGGCTACAGGTTTCATAACCTTAAGAGTGTGATATTTTAGCAGATTTTTAGTTTTTGTGCATACTGTCTGGTTTTACATATGTTACCGGCAACATATGAAATCCAGGCATTCTATGCGATACAGAATTTTCAGTCCTTGGTATCAAAAAACCAAATTTCATATTACTGTGTGTAGGCATTGTAAGAGGGCTAGTATTTAATCGCACATCAAAAATTCTGATTTGCACAGCAAAAAAGGATCAACAAAAACAGTTTTTATGTTTATGTATTGTATTATGTATATGTATATTATGTATAAGTTTATGTTTTAAGTATTTTTTGTTGTTCTTACTTAAATTCAACCTAACACAAAGGATAAAGGGGGCTCGCTTCACTCACCCCCTTTACCCTTCACCTACGCTACCGCAGCATTTTGCCCTGATATTTGCTGTGCAAATCAGTATTTTTGATGTGCAGTTTAATATTTCCCTTGTAAGAATACCTGATTAAAGAGTGAAATAAAAAATATTTCGTAAATTGACTGCCCATTTTGGGCATTCTATACATTGCCTAGGTATTGTATACCTACCCAAGCAGCATGGAAGTGTTGTCAACACCCATAAATCAACCTATCTAGAGTTTTTTATATATTTTCAGAACCTAGAGTTCTATATGAGTCTTACAAGTGTCAGGAAAAGCTTTTAGCTGTATAAAATATTTTGTCAGTTACTATACAGTTCAATCTGTATAAAGTCATTATAATTGAATGCACATAGGCTTAAGGTGCTATAACAGAGTAATCTAACTCTTCTATAAAACTAAGTGTTGTATGATACCTTAAGCCTACTTTTATCCTTAAAGCTGGGCTGTGCTGGTAATCACTTACTCATTACAGCACTAATAGTATCACTGGACACCTGTTGCTGTACAATGGCATATACATACATACGCCGTTTTAAATCTATTCTTATGGCGTTATTCTACACTCTTAGAAAGCTGAGTGAAAGCCAAAAGCTGTATAATTCACTTCATTTATTATGTTGACTCCATTTACTACTAAGACTATAATTTGTCTCCAAATTTCGTTAAGGCTGTTAAACAAATTTCCGCTATTTTCGAAAGAATGAAACCTTTTGAATACTTGACCTTATTTGTTTTTTTTTAAAGTTGTATCATAATTACCGACTCAAGAAATAATGGTTTTGCCCTGATAGCAATTATTTAAAATCATTTATTGTTTTTAGTTTTAAATTGATCTGATATCCAGCTTCTATACAGCTTCGTTGCAGCTTGGGGAGTGATGGTTTGATTTTATACCCAATGCTTTAAGCCTAATTTGATTTCGTTTGATTTTATACCAAATGCTATAAGCCCAATAAGCCTAATGGTTTCATTTACACCAAATAACAGCTCTAATAGAGCTAATGGTTTCCTTTTACACCGAATAACAGCCCCTATAACGCCAAAGGCTGTAAAATTTGGGGCCTTTTTGCACTTCTAAGGGCTGTATAAGAGCATTCTTACCCTTTATACAGCCTAAATGACAGCTCCAATACAGCTTTTAGTTTCAAAAATATCTAATACAGCTTCTTTGCGGCTTGGGTATACAATGATGATACTTTGCCGTTGAATGCCCATTTTAGGCATTCTATACATTGCCTAGGCATTGTATACCTATAAAATGATGATACTTTGTCGTTCACATACATGGATTTTCTAATGGAAATTAATTATTATCCATCACATACATCACAATGTTTTGTTTGTAGTATTTTTTTTTTAAATTTTTATATTAATTAATATATATAAAACGTAGTGGTAACAGTAGCTCGGCCACCCCAGTTGGGAAAAGGGGTTATGTTATATTAGTTTGTAAATGAAAAACAAATTATTTCTTATATGAATATGTAAGAATAAAGTAATTGGGCATAGTGCCAATATGACTGTTGTTATGTACATCTCTAAATATCTATCTATCTATCTACACTTCGCGCCAAATTTTTATGGTCTCCTCTACTTTCTCTCTAGGGTGAGAGTTCACAGCTTGCTGAGAGCCTGTACTTAAATTATTTTATCTACACACGTATCATAAACCCTCTTTACTGCGTACAAAAACCGCACGTTACGATCAGCGTAATGTTAAACTACTTTGTAAAAACTCATTTCTTATCTGAAAAATTACACATTATGACCATAATGTGTAATTTTTCTACACATTATGACATTCAAATTTCGAACGCCGACGCCCGCCTCGTGCCGCCCCTAGTTTGTCTGTGAAGTTGGTACTGACATTCAAATATCGAACACCGACGCCCGAAGTTGGTGCTACAGAACAAGCTAAACAACTGCAGAGCCACAATACCGGTCAAACATGCGGTTCCTGTACACATCAAAGAGAGCTTATGATATGTGTGTAGATAAACTAGTGTATGTAACTGTACATAATTAGGCATTAAAACTCTCGAGTGATATTATTATGAAACTTCTCGAGTATTAATGCCCTCCATTATGTAGCAGTCACATAAACTACTATAAATAATTTATATAATCTGCACTGAGTCAGCGTGGTGGAGTGTGACTTAATCTTACTTGTATCTGGGTAAAGGCCTTTGCCCCTCGGTGGGGACGCTAATGGGCTACATTTATATTCATATTATATGTCTCAGCCAACTAGCTTAACCTGCCCTTCAATTAATAGCCCGGGCATTAACTGAATGGTTTAGCCAACGCTTATTGAATGAAAGCCTGCCTGGGCGAAGTTTATCCTCCGTGTTAGGTTGAACTTGTAAGAACATCAAAACCCAAGGCTATGCAGCCTATTAGGCTAGTTGGCTGTGACATATATAAGTTGTATCTACTTATAGGAGTTGGACAGCTGCCTGACAACTAAGCTCAGTCGTCCGGGACGGTTGAAGGCATTCGTCAGTCACATAGTGGACATATCTCCGGAGGAAGATAATGTTGATGATGCAGGAGTCACCTTCGAAGGTGCTGAGGGTGAGAGATCAGAACAGCTGGCGACTGTCAAGATGGAGGAGGCATGCGATACAGGTGATTTGAAATATACATAAACAACAAGAGACCAAGTCTTAGGCTTATTCGATTCACCTAAGGCAGGACAATTTCTGGTGACGCTGTTTACTTCCCAGACTTTGGGACATCCTGTATGTAATGTAGATATTTATATGCGAAGGGCCTTACCACAAAAAAAATAATCTGATCAACACTTGTTTAAAATCAAAAGTGTATGGATTTGACGTTTCTTTTGAGGTAAAACATTGTTTAATATTTTTTTATGGTAACACGGGAATTATTAATCTCATAGCTTAAAGTTAAGCAGTGGCCAGAACTAAACATTTGCCTTTGACTTTCTTATAGTATTTTTTGTATTGGCCGTTTATTACCTTTATGTTAAAGTAATTTAAGTTGACGTAATTTCTTTACAGCACACAATAAAAGATTAATTAATAAGGTTTTTTTTTTAAGCGAAATGCTTAATTCTAGTTGTAAAATTAGTCATCAGATAAGTAGTTGTGTGCTAGTCCTATGCAGATTATAATTAGTAACAGGGTGCTAGTCCCATGCAGATTATAATTAGTAACCCTTCGTAATCCAGAGATGGCGCTGGGAGTAACAATTGTAATTAAAACGCCATGGTTTCAGTCAAAATACTTCTAGATCGCGTCACATGGTGCTCTTCCATTTAAAACCCCCATATCTCCGCCATTTTTAATAGTGACCTCCTCACAAAAAATAACGAGTATCAGTTGACACAGCATTTTTTCCCAATCCTGAAACGGAGACGCTTCACTCACTCGGTCAATTAGTAATCCCTCTGTGGCTTTTTTCCTAACGCCACCGTTAGGAAAAAAAGCCACAGAGTAAATAAGTAAAGCAAAAGATTTCATTCATCTGAGTACTAAGCTCTAACTAGTAAGCTCTCTTTCCATAAACTAACGTTCAAAGTTAATGGATTTGTCACCTTGACGACAAGTAAAATTGATACATTAACACAAATAAAGGTGTAACTATTTTGAAATTGACTTAGTCACCATCAAAATGAATAAATATTCAAGAAATACCATAGAAATACGCATTAAAAGGGTGTGAGTATCATTTAATTTTGCTTTGATGACATTTGTACTTAGTACTACAAGGTAATAAACAGCAATCATTTGTTCCACTTTATTGTTGGTTGTTTTCAGAGAATGGTATACCTATTGATGTACATGCTGTTTTGCGGCGCCAGTAGGACATGCTTAATTAAACGAGATGCTTACAAGGTTTCACATGAAGTGCATGAGTTTCACGTCCTTCCCGATGACGGCGACCAACCTCAAAAACTTAAGGACACACGCACACGAACAAAATGTCTCGAAGAATCTCCTCATTGAGGATAATTTTGCGAAGTATAATATCATTGGTATGCAGCAGATGCAGTGAAAATAATAACACGGCGAATCCTCAGAACAATTGGTTTTAGAAATGAAAATATATCATAAATATGTCGTAGTATAAGAATTAAGTGATAGAGATAGGCAGTGGTGATAAGTACGGTGACACAAGCGATTTGTGCACTCGCGTAGGTTGGGCCACTAATGGGGAGGTTAGGTGCGCGTGCTATAACAAGGCCTGCGCGCCAGTCAGCGTTTCAGTCCAACGAGAGGTTACCAGATGCATTCGAGAGATCAGAGGCAGTCGCATGAATGACTTTGTCTCCAGCATAGCCCCTAGACACACTGCCATTTTTTAATTCAGTAAATATCTCAAATCTGATGAGATTGTTCCCACGCCCCCCCCTAAAACGGGTTGACCAACCCGCAGCCTTTGATGACAACGAAAAGGCCGAATGTCTTGTCGATAGCCTAGAAGCGCAATGCACTTCCTCCTCACAACCAATAGACCCTGAACACCTTGATATGGTCAACTCTGAAGTTAACAACAAGAGTTCCCCCCCCCCATTGACTCCCTTCCCGAGGTGACCCTTGAGGAAGTGCAAAAAGTAACAAAGAAACTCAAACCTAAGAAAGCCCCGGGCTTGATAAGATCACTAACACGGCAATAAAACATTTCCCTCTCACCACCCTTAAGGTAATTTTCAATGCCTCCCTCCGTCTCTGTACCTTTCCAACCGCTTGGAAAGAACTAACCCCGGAAAGAACGAACCAACCCCACTAGCTATCGCCCCATTAGTTTACTGGCTTCCAAAGGGAAAGTCTACAAACGGCTTATTCTCAACAGGATCAAAGACATTTGCATAGATAAAAAACTCAAACCCAACGAGCAGTTTAGTTTAGTTTTCGAGCACGAGTGTTTGGACCTTTAGATCCAAACACTCGTGCATTCATTCAGGTGCACCGCATAACGGAGCACATTTACAAAGGGTTCCACACAACGGCCAAGTCCAAAGATACCGGTGACATATTCTTTGACGTAGCGAAAGCTTTTGACAAAGGTTGGCACAATGGTCTTATTTATAAACTTTACCAACTCAACTTCCCCGATAGGCTAGCACTCATTATCAAACACTGCCTCACTGAGCGTAGTTTTTACTATCGAGTAGAAGAATCGCGCTCCAAGTCCAACCCTTGCCGCTGTCTTGATCCGCCGGTTACACAGCCCCCCATGGGAATATAAATATATAAATAGGAATATGTACTCGTACAAAAGACTGTCGTTTTACATTTTTCCGCGTACAATGGTATGGAACTATTCATGTCCGGGTCCGATGTCCTACTCGCACTTGACCGGGTCACCGCGATGTGTAGCTCTGTCCGTCTCGCGGGACACAGTATGTAACTACATCGAAATCAATAACGGCCATTATAGTACATAAAAGGCTTGCTGATTCTTAATTAAATAATGTTAAGCAATACTATCTAAAACAATGATAGATTGAATTTTGCATTTCAAAGTTGCGGCCACGCCAAATTTATGTTTTGCAATATGTTATGATTTTTAAGATGTTTTAGTTAGCTAATATTTAATTTAGGGTCCATTTCGCATTCCAAGATGGCGTCCGTGCCAAATTACTTCTTGCAATATGGGTAAATCTGCTTTATAATTACTACTTAGTTACTAGAATCCTAAAGGCAAGGTCTTTTACCCCCTTAACCTTCTTTTACCTCTTTAGCCCCATAGGTATTTAAATCGTAAAAAGGAAAGTGCGAAAAGGACCCTCAAAGTGCAAAAGCAACCTAAAATACCTTGGAAATGCAAAATGGACCCTAAATTCGTTCAACCTCCCATTTTTTTAGCAAATAATTGCAAACATTATTTAATTAATCCCTTCGAACCTGCACTATACTTTTTCATATTAAAAAGGTTAATTATTTAACGTGTAATTAAGGAATAGTCCATGAAAAACTAAAATACATTGAACCTCCTTGGCATACCTAAAATTGCAAGGTACCTATTTTGGTGGACACCTATAAAACATACGCCAATCGACAGAGAAGATAATTACAAGCAACAAATTACATACTCTTTAACATTATGTCGTTAATATATTAAACTACTACTTTCTGAAATATTTCTGTTTGGAGATCTTTTATTTAACTGAAATATGTCGGTCGTCCCGTTTTCAGCATTGTAAGTGTTTGTCCCATTTTTATATATTTAGATAAATACTCTTTTGGTGCAAGAGGGCATTAACATTCAGATTCTAATGGAGGTGACCATATTAATTGTGGTGACTCAAACTGCAGATGCTTCCGCCATACCTTTTTTTTTAGGTTTGCCCCTCAAGGATTCAGGCAAAGGTCTATTGACCATGCAGCCAATTCTTAAGTCTCTTCCACCATACTATACGGACTTAGGTCCGTTAGTTTTTTTTTTAGTTTCAGGTCTTCTTAGAGAAATACTCTTTTGGCCCAGGAGGGCATTGAAATTCAGATACTAATGGGGGTGACCATGTAAATTGTGGTGAATAAAACTGCAGATGCTTCCGCCACTCAGACTTAGGTCCGTTAGTAGTGAGGTTATCCTGCTTATTCTTGATTGTCTGAACGCCCTATTGACTCTTACCAAACCACATATTCACGGTCCGATCCGTGGGTAAGTATCTCGCATGAATCGGTGGTTATGATATTCATTTCAGTAAACTATAATTTGATTTGCATAGATACCCTACGAAAGTACTCTTGCACCTCAAGTTATAGCTAACTGAACGCCCTACTGAACACCCTATTGACTCTTACCAAACCACATATTCACGGTCCGATCCGTGGGTAAGTATCTCGCATGAATCGGTGGTTATGATATTCATTTCAGTAAACTATAGTTTGATTTGCATAGATACCCTACGTAAGTACTCTCGCACCTCAAATTATAGCTAACTGAACGCCCTACCCTATCGACTCATATCAAACCACATATTCACGGTCCGATCCGTGGGTAAGTATCTCGCATGAATCGGTGGTTATGATATTCATTTCAGTAAACTATAATTTGATTTGCATAGATACCCTACGTAAGTACTCTCGCACCTCAAATTATAGCTAACTGAACGCCCTACCCTATCGACTCATATCAAACCACATATTCACGGTCCGATCCGTGGGTAAGTATCTCGCATGAATCGGTGGTTATGATATTCATTTCAGTAAACTATAGTTTGATTTGCATAGATACCCTACGTAAGTACTCTTGCACCTCAAATTATAGCTAACTGAACGCCCTACCCTATCGACTCATATCAAACCACATATTCACGGTCCGATCCGTGGGTAAGTATCTCGCATGAATCGGTGGTTATGATATTCATTTCAGTAAACTATAGTTTGATTTGCATAGATACCCTACGTAAGTACTCTTGCACCTCAAATTATAGCTAACTGAACGCCCTACCCTATCGACTCATATCAAACCACATATTCACGGTCCGATCCGTGGGTAAGTATCTCGCATGAATCGGTGGTTATGATATTCATTTCAGTAAACTATAGTTTGATTTGCATAGATACCCTACGTAAGTACTCTCACACCTCAAATTATAGCTAACTGAACGCCCTACCCTATCGACTCATATCAAACCACATATTCACGGTCCGATCCGTGGGTAAGTATCTCGCATGAATCGGTGGTTATGATATTCATTTCAGTAAACTATAGTTTGATTTGCATAGATACCCTACGTAAGTACTCTCGCACCTCAAATTATAGCTAACTGAACGCCCTACCCTATCGACTCATATCAAACCACATATTCACGGTCCGATCCGTGGGTAAGTATCTCGCATGAATCGGTGGTTATGATATTCATTTCAGTAAACTATAATTTGATTTGCATAGATACCCTACGTAAGTATTCTTGCACCTCAAGTTATAGCTAGCTGAAGCCCCTAAAATCGATCCCTATCCACTAATACTTACCAGTTACCGCAATTTACCTCTCAGGAAACAAAACAGACCTTTAATACCTTTTAACTGTAAAACCTTTTAACCTTTACCTTTACCTTGGGAGTGGGAGTCATTTTTTTTAATAATCTCACAATCACAATTTCAACAAACTTAAATGTTACAAAAAAAAAATTCTTAACTAAAAGCTTGCATCTTCACAGCTTGATCCACGTTAGACTTTCACCTAAAAAAAAAGAAAATTTTATTACAAAAACCAAAAATAAACATGTCTTTGTATTCCTAATTGAAATAAACACAAGTTTTTAATTAGAAATGCTTGGTAATAATATCTGAGAGTACTATGTTGAGTTTACTGATTTTAAAATACGATTTAAAATACCAAATCCAAAAGTTTCATCTTCGTATTATCTGTTATATTGTATCAATAAAATGAAGATAAAATAAAAACACTAATCAAATGCCAGGGGCGCGACAAATAAGCAATAAAATCATATTCACCATCATTTCATTGATGAAACTCGATGCCTTTTTTCATCCAGCAGTTGTCTGGAGAGTAAGTATGTACCTGAAAGGTTAATAAATTAATTAAGTAATCATTCAAGACAATTTTAGAAACGAGTTATTTCAATCGGGATTTGAGTGGGAGGTATGGTTGGATTCCGCTAGGGTTAGTCACTATGGTTAATTAGGGTAACCTAGAGTAAAGGATTACTTACATAATATTTCTTGATGATGTGCAGTTTGATGATGGTACTGTACATTGATACACATAGCACAAAATCACTAAAATTATATTTTGTATGTACTCAAAGAGGCGCGGCGCGACACGACCGCACGAGTGATTTAATGTGAACAATGAATGGCGAAGGATAAGGGATGTATATCAAAACACGCTTTTGATAATGTCGATAAAACCATACATAGTGATCGATAAAGTTTCTATCCATACTTCTTATATTAAATGCGTGATGTGATAAATTATTTATGTTGTTTAATCAACCAAATTCTGATAATAAAATGAACATTAATAAAGATTTACAGTACCTATTAATACAAGTGTTGTTTCCAGAGCAGACTGCCTGCCTTTCAACCAATTATTTATTCTGATCCATTGGATAAATTATTAGACCAAACTTTATTGTACACAATAATTTTATATATGTATATACTGACCTATATGAATTCTCTTAGTTACATATACTTTTCAAAATTTTATCAATAATAGCACTCACTAACAGTAAAGAAGAGCATAGTAAGGAAACCTAGATGTCTAAGCCGATGAAATTCCATAACCATCAACACTCGAAATTCCCAAGCTACCTGTTCCGTTCGTGGCAACAAACTTGTTTTTCGACATCGATACTTTCACAACACTGGTTGTAAGAAGTGGCGCAGTAAAGTTCAATGCGTAGATTACAGTAACGAGTATACGGACTACTTCTTACAATACCCTGACGGCATAAGTAGTTCTTATGATTAGCAGGTACACATCAATCTATTATTAATATGAAATACATACATAGTATAGTATTTATTTATTAGTGGCATACAACAACAACGACAAAAAGCGATATGTTTCACGTTGTGTAATAAAATCTACATAAAATTTGAATATAAACTTGCCATAAATACCCACCAGATTTATTTTTAAAACAACCAACAAACACAGGTGTAAATTAATACATATGCAATTACCATATCTATACTACTCGGTATGAAGGAATGTTACTGTTCTAGTTTTACCGTCATAACGCTTGCTCAGCACCGTTCTCACGCTCACACGGCTTGCAATATTGGAATACGAAACTTTTGTTTTTCTACAATGATGATTTATGTGAAATGCAGGTAAATAAAATTAATTGAAAAAGCGATTCTCACCTTTTGCAATTACTTAATGAAGTAAGTTGTAGGAACAAAATCCTATAACTGGATGAGCGCGTTTAGTCCTTTTAACATACATACTCACTCGCTTTAGTTATCACCGTGATTAGTAATTTCGTGAAGTTTTATAAATTTTACACCTAAGCCATATGTTTTAAAGCATTTTTTTTACTTACTGGTACTCTCAATTAAGCTCTTAAAGAATGATTCCTTTTTTGTTGACCAAGCGTTTTATTTTGGTTAAATACCGAGGAAAAAACTCTCAAAGTTACAATTTCGATCAACATTGTTCAAGAAACATCCAGGTGCAACCTCTATTACCAGCAGCTATCACCAAAGGAAATAAATAAAAATGTATGTAAGTAATATTCTATTTTTATCGAATTCTAAAACTTTTAGCTTTTTTTTTCGTTTCAATTGACGTTTTCTTTGTGGTTTTCAGGTCTGACTCCGAGTGCGAGTATGACACAGAGGTGATCGTGTCTACCCCATCACCTCCAGCACCACCACCATCAGCGGCAGGACGAAAGAAAAAGCAGCCAAAAATCACCCCAGCAACCGTTCCCGAGCAGATCAAACGGAAGGCGAGCACATCCACATCTAGTGGGTCTGGCCACTCCGCTGCAAACAGGTAAACTTTTTTTTAACTGTTTTAATATCATGCTATTTTTTGTAGGTACCTATATGTAGAGTCCTGTTTTTCTTCAGTCAGAAGATAGGGGTTCAATACCAGTGATTTGTCATACTTTGATTCATACAAATACCTTTTGTCTAAAGATAAGCGAGAGGTCCCGGGTTCGAATCCCGGCTGTGGAGGAATAAAAAAAAATCGTTAGGTCTTGGATATTTACATGTTTGTGACGTCGCTGTTTCTGGTTCCCACGACACAGGGTATCCTAGTGCGGAGCCAGAAGCAATGTACGTGCATGTATGTAAATGTAATGTTATGTTATAACGTTACCTCATTAACATGCCAGCGACATCTATCCATTTTTATTAATAACTTCTCGACTAACGCAATCTATGCTTGATCATTGAGTACACAGCTTTTGGAATTGTTATGATAAGAACTAGCTAATTCTACATTAGTTAGATAGATGGCGCTAGATTACATTCAAATCGAAATATTTTTATAGATCGCACCGTAAAATCTGAAACAACTTTCTGGTATTGTGCTCTATGCTGTGCTTACCAACCGAGAGGTCTCGGGTTCGAATCCCGGCTGGGGAGGAAGAAAAAAATCTCTAGGTCTTGGATGTTTGTATGTTTGAGACGTTGCTGATTCTCGTTCCCACGAAACAGTAACACATGCCATGGTACAATATTTCATATTAATTCCTTTTATTTCGGTTTTCAGCGCAAAGAAGCAGAAGCCCGACCTATTCGCTATCCTGCGCGGTGAAGAGCAGGCGACCGAAACACAGACACGCAAAACCGACGTCGCGTCCAGCTTCACGTCGAAGGTGGCTGGTGGACGCAACAGGAGAGCGATTCCAGCAGACGGTGAATTTTATATAGATCTAAAAGTGTATCACATCAGGGACGTGTTAGCGACCAAGCCAGAAGATCGTTACAAAAAGGCTCTAGCAGCACTAAAACTTCAGTGCGCTGATAATTCACAGGCTTGGGACGACATACAACGGTTTCTTTTAAATGCTTACCAGCTGTTCAAGGACGGCGAAAGTATGTATTTTACAGACAAGTGATAAGATCAGCTCTGTTGTCTCTGTCTATTTTTTTATATTTTAAATAGATACAGATTATGTTAAATCGAGGCAATCTACTTACTTTTACTAATTTGTTTGAGAGTGATCTGAAGTATCAACTATTTTTGTATTTTTTAAGTTCAATTGGTATTCGTTTTACCACTTAAATTCTACAATATCTGTTCATGTGTTTTGTAAGTAAATAAAACTAATATGCTCTAAGTATTCTACTCTTTTCGCTAATCGTTAGTTAAATAGTTGTTATTCAAAAGCAGCAATTAATAGGTAGGTAGGTAGGTACCTTCTCGATTCGCATTCTTTTTTGCTACTTTCATTACCTAGATTCAAAATGCCGTTTTGTGTGTCATGTTCTACATCAGTTGAGAATCGAGCATGGGTAGGTCATTTACGTAGCACTGCACATAAACAGAACATAGAAAACGTCGCGCATAGCGATGGTGTGGATATAGTTGCATCAGCTTTTCGCTCTCGCATTGTCACTTATCGCCTAACAGCACACGATGATCATCAGGTATCGTTAATCGCATTTTTCAATTCCAAAAAGAGCATAATAAAGTCGCTTTTAGATGATTCAATAAAGAAACACACCTGTGTTAAGGTAAACTTTGAGATATTTGGTACGTTTTTATCATTCAAAAACGATGCACAAGACATCAAGTCTTTTTGTACCAAAAACATGGTGCTGTGCTATAACTATGACTTTGATGAATACTTGAAAGATACTTGCTCTAACTTAGAAAAAAAAATTCAAGAGTTTCAGGGACAGGACAGTGGATGGACATATGTGGGAATGTCTCATCTTGAAATCAACATAAATAAATATCGACCGTTGCGCGCGTCAAATTACATAAGGCTACCGAAATTTATTCAGAATAAAAAAGCATGTTTGAACATACGTAACAAAGACCAGTGCTGTTTTATGTGGTGTGTTACAGCAGCTCTTTACCCTGTAAAAAATCATGCTGATAGAGTTTCATCTTATCCACATTACAATACAATCTTTAATACTGCTGGTATTCAATTTCCTGTAACCTTTTCAGATATTAAAACATTTGAAGAGAATAACCCGAATATCAGTTTCATTGTTTATGGATTAGAAAACTCAAGAACTGTTACAGGACCTTTGTACAAGTCTGACACCCATGACAATAAAAAAACAATACATTTGTTATTGATCGACAGAGGTAACGAATATCATTTCTGTTTAATTAAAGACCTGTCTCGACTCGTTCGGAGTCAGATAACACGTCATCATAGCAAACTGTTTTTTTGCGATACTTGCTTAGTATTCTTTCCTACAGACGAAGAGCTGGGAAAACACCTTTGCACTGGTGTTGCAACAGTTCTACCTGAAAAGGGGTCGGTCATAAAATTTAAAAACTATGCACGAAAACAAAACGTTCCTTATGTTATTTATGCTGATTTCGAGACATTGCTTGAACCGACCCAACAGACAAGCGGTGCAACTACAACCACTCATCGTCATATACCAGCCGCATTCGCGTATAACATTGTATGTTGTGAAGACCCGAGCCGCAATCGCATGGTGTCTTATCGCGGTCCTGACTGTGTTCAAAAGTTTGTGCAATCAATTTACAAGGATGTAAAAGATTTACATGCACAGTTAAAAAATATCACTCCAATGACATTTAATGATGATGATAAGATAAAATTCGATAATGCAACTCATTGTCACATATGCGGGCATTTACTATTTTCAGATAAAGTGAGAGACCATTCCCATATTTCAGGCAAATTTCGCGGAGCATCACACGCATATTGCAATTTGCAGTATAAGTCACCTAAATTCTTACCAGTATTTTTCCATAACTTATCAGGTTATGATTGCCATTTATTTATAAAGGATTTAGGCAAAGCACCAGGAGCTATAAAAATTATTCCGAAAACCAAAGAAAATTACATCTGCTTCACAAAATTCATACCAGTGGATAATGGAGATATTTTTCAACTTCGTTTTGTGGATTCATACAAGTTTTTGAACGCTAGTTTGGATAAACTCGCGAAAACACTGAAAAAAGAAAATTTCGCCCACTTAAAAAGTTACTTTCCCGATGAGAACAAATTTTTGTTACTAACTCGTAAAGGAATATATCCTTATGAGTATATGCGCGGATGGGACCAATACCGAGAAAAAAATCTTCCTGCTAAACACCACTTTTATAGTTCACTTACTGATGAGTGCATTTCTGACGAAGATTATGAACACGCAAAATCAGTTTGGGCTGAATTTAATATAAAAAATTTGGGTCAGTACACGGATTTATATCTGAAAACTGATGTTTTGCTCTTAACTGATATATTCGAAAGTTTTAGGAAAACTTGTCAAAATCACTATTATTTGGATCCGGCGTTTTACGTCACCACACCAAGCTTATCGTTCGATGCAATGCTTTTGAAAACCGGTATAGAACTCGAGCTAATCCACGACTTTGAAATAATAAGAATGATTCAAAGCGGCATAAGGGGTGGCGTATGTTTGTGCTCGCATAGGCAAGCTAAAGCTAATAACCCCCTTATACCTGACTTTGATGAGTCAAAACCAAATTCACATGTTGTTTACATTGATTGTAACAACCTATATGGTTACAGTATGTGCCAAAGTTTACCGCAGTCAGATTTCAGATTTTTAAATCAGAATGAAATTCAAAACTTGGATATCGTAAATATCTCTGACAATGCTGCACACGGATATATTTTAGAGGTTGACATGACTTATCCAATTGCAATTGATTCTGGCGCGCTCGCACGTTTCGGACGTGTGCATGTGAATAAAGAAATTATAATATAAATTCTCTACTCAACTAATCCGTGACCTACTTTGTGTTTGTGTGTTTTGTGTTCGTTGCAACTATTGAAGTGTTATTGACTGTCATGCATCTAACATAATTTGTAGCAACTATATGTCAAGATGAGCGAAGGTAGCCCGTTCAACCGGAGCCACCTCACCAGCCGTTCACCACCCCCGACCTACCCCTCTACATGTCAGAGCCAACACAACCCCCAGGACAATGAAAATACAATGGAAGTTGTGCGTACCAGTGAACTACAGAATTGGATGGCCACGATTGAAAAGTGCCTCAACGAAGTATGCTCTATATCCTCCGAAGGAAAACTTAACTCGGAACAAAAACTGAGAATAAATAATCTGTGCCGTAAAATAGGAAATGGGACATCTCAAATGGCTGTCCAATACCAATCGCTTAAACAAAAAGCCCTTCAAGCCCAAACCACAATTCAGACGCTGAAAGAAAATCAGGACCTATCAATAAAAATACAAGCACTTAATGAGGCCATTAAAGATAATTACAAAACAGCGACCTCCGGCTCCACTTCTTTTGCCGAGATTGTCAAGAAAAGTAGCAACAACTTTATGCGCCCCAGCACCCTTAGCTCTGTAGCTATTTACCCTCATGACCAGAACAAGACCAGTGACGAGACTAAAGATCTAGTTCAAAAAATTATTCGCCCTGAAGTTATGAAACTCCACGTCCGTGGTTTTCGCAAGACAAAAAACGGTGGGGTCATTATAAGCACTGACTATAAGGAAGACATAGAAAAACTTAAGCAGGCTTCTCAACTATCTTCCTCAGGCCTGAAGGTGGATGAGCCCTCGAAGCGTAGACCGAGAATCACTGTTTTTGGAGTACCCACTTCCCTAACAGAGAGCGAAGCTTTTAAATGTCTCTTTGAACAAAATCTTGCCGAAAAAATGCCGAAATTGACGCTAGACTCATTTTTGACCTCAATAAAGCTGAGCCACAAATCTGGCAAAAAGGACACAGATGCCGTTAATTATATAATCGAAGTACCTGCCGAAATCCGCAAGGCTCTCATTACTCAGGACAGGGTTTTTATCAATTGGTCATCGTGTACTGTAAGAGATTTCACCCTAGTAACAAGATGTTACAAGTGTCAGCAGTATGGACACGCTGCTAAGACCTGCAAAGAGGCAAAACCAACTTGTGGACATTGCGGCGAACTAGGGCACCTGACGACCGACTGCACAAAAACATCTGAATTACCAAAATGCGCAACATGCCTACGCTACAAAAAGCAAAGTAGCCATAAAACAGGCGACGCTGACTGTCCGGCCAAGAAAAATGCTGAGTACAGATACATAAACTCAATTAATTATGGCGGCGCCTGAGAGCGCCTTACTTAATTTTTATAGCACTTTTATATATAGTGTTACATATGGATAAGCTAATTGATAACATAGATAACTTAAGTTTAAGTAGTTCTCAAACCTGTCAGGCTGATCAATGCTCTGCTCTTGTTACCCAGCCTCAATTGAAACTGAAAGTTCTACACCAAAATATTAGGAGTATTAACCATAATTTTGACAGTTTCTGTACACAGGTTCCCAACCAGAGCTCTACATGAAATTTCAGACACTCTAACCGTCAGACAACTGTACATATTACATACAACACTAAAACAACATTCTTACACTCCTTACTCAACTGAAATCGGTATAAATCGACGAAATTATGCTGTCTGTTCTGCTGTAAGAAGCAGAACTTTCTTTTTGAACAGATTTCTCGTCTTTCAGGGTCCCAGGCTCTATAACATTATCAATAAAGATCATAGTATATTTGGTCTATGTAAATTTAAATGTAAGCAAATTATAACTAATTGGCTTTTAACACTAAACTACGAGCAAACTGAAAATATTTTATCTATAATAAAGTAAAATCCGCACATACATTTTAAATAGCTGAATACACACAAAACAAAAACAACACTCACACGCATTTTCACCGGCGACCCAGGGAGGGACACATTTCATAATATTATGCTCTCATACATGACATAATTTGTAACTTTTGTTTAGACTCTAACGGTGTTAATGTGAGCAGCTAGTAATCATAACACAAGCATTTTTAATGCTTAGCTTGGTTGTTGGTCTGCTGTATGAAAATAATGTAGCCTATCTGTAATTTATGTTCTTGTTATATACACCTTTGAACTGTAAGATTTTATGAATAAAAATTATTATTATTATTAATTATTATTATTATCCAAGACATTTACATGACAAACATAATGATCTTCCCTTTTGCCCAGAAAAATGTATACCACCAGGCGGAAAAACCTCAAAGCTTGTGCCTAATTTATATGACAAATATCATTACGTTATCCACTATATACATCTTAAAACATGCATAAAACATGGATTGATTTTGAAAAAAATTCATCGTGCAATTATTTTCAAACAAAGTGCATACCTTAAACAGTACATTGATTTGAATACATCGCTGCGAAAAAAAGCCGAATCTACATTTGAACAAGATTTTTTCAAACTTCTTAATAACAGCATATTCGGCAAAACTCTTGAAAACGAAGAAAAAAGAGTACAGGTACAACTTGTTAATACTTGGTGTGATACTCAAAACAAAACAAAAAAAAGAAATTCTGCAGATAAATTCATAGCTAGTTCAAGATTCCACAGCTGTACCATTTTTGATGAAAATTTGGTGGCAATACAGTTAAAACCAGCCCGCATTACTCTGAATAAACCTACCTATATTGGATTCACGGTTTTAGAACTGTCAAAAAGCCATATGTATGATTTTCATTATTCAGTGTTTGAGCCCTTCTACGAAAACCGCTTAAGAATGTGTTACACAGACACTGACAGCTTCATTTATCACATTGAAACTGCAAACTTTTACAATGACCTTAAAAAACAATTCTTAAAATACTTTGACACCAGTAATCTCCCCGTCGCAAATATTCATAACTTGCCTCTTATAAACAAAAAAGTACCCGGTTTGTTTAAAGATGAAATGGGGGGAAAAAATATAGAAGAGTTTGTTGGCCTTCGCTCAAAGCTTTATTGCGTCAAAACCACTGAAAAAACCATCAAAAGAGCAAAAGGAATCAGAGCTTGTGTTGTTCGCGAATTTGATGTTTCCAGTTATAGAGACACCCTGTTAACAGGCACTATAGTGCAAAAAAAAAATACACTTTTCAAATCAATCAAACACAACGTCTTCACAACAACGGTGAATAAAATAGCATTGTCAAACAACGACGACAAACGCTTAATCTCAAAAGATAAAGTAACTACGAGGGCTTGGGGACATACATCAATACTTGGCATTTAGAGAAAGACTTACTGTATAAAGGTTTTATCATATAGTAATTAGGTGATGTAAGTACCAAAACAGAATGCTTGAGGTTTTTTACACTATGCCTCAGATAAGTACCCATTTCATATGCGTATATGTATACCATTACCATACAAAAATGATATGATAACCTAAACTCGTTTTATTTGTAGGCACCTAAAGCTGACGCGGGGGCATACCTAGTGTTATAGGCTATTGTTTTATATCTACCTAAGTAAACTAAGATTGTAATATTATGTATAAGATGTAACTAGGTACAACTGTATGTACTTTATGTAACAATGTACAAGATAATATGCTTAATAAATGACGGTTTGCGAATTTAATATTAAACTTTGTTCGTTTTATTTCATTATCAATATACTCTGCCCTACAATATTTAATTTAATTCCAAATTAATACAAAGCCTCAAAAATTAAGACCTAAACTCATTTCTATAAATCAAAGTACACAAAAACTCGCAGCGGGATTCGAACCCACAAGCAGAATGTGAAGTCTGCTAATGCAATAGTATTACAATAGAAATGATGTAAAGCCTTGCTTGGTGTGGGGGCGTTAGCATAGCAACACTTAGTATACCTAGTATACCCAAGAAATTAGTTCCATAGTTTCCCGCAATATAGCAAAGTATTTTATTTTTCTAGACAGGATTTACCTACCTACACCGTATTCGTTTGATCCATGCAGTGCACCCAACGCATGCACATGTCGAAACAAGTCGAATACAAGTCTGGCCGGGCCCGGGGTGGGAGCAGGCGCGCGGTGTAGACGTCAGCAAAAATACTTACATGTTATAACTAGGTAGGTAGGTAGGTAGGCTGGTGCATTCATTGCTTTGCTTGCATACATTATGAGCTACGCACCGTTCCAAACACCTCGCTTCATTCGCAGTATCAATATGTCGCAGTCACAATCGGTAAGTTGATACCTACATTGTTTCTACTTGAACATAAATTTTAATCTATTTTATTTTATTTTGGTACTTAGCACTATCTTCTTTGTTACAGATTTTGAGCCCCGACCTTATACATATCCCTTTCGACTTGGCGCAGAATATATTCGAAAGCGACATAGAAGTAGAAGACACTCGTCCTCCGCCTCCGAAGAGAATGAGGAATACTGCAGCAACAAAACGAAGCTCAAGCGAAAATCGGAAAACTCGCAATTCTTCCTACGTGTACAACAAAATCAGTGGAAAAGGACATCATTTGGTGAAGATCGCAGTGTTCGACCTTAGTGAAGAAAATAATCAAAGTGTTGTGTTAAGTGCTCAATACGTGTGCCGTGATATTATAGATGAGGTTATGGACATGGTTGAGAACATTATCCGAATAATTTCGAAAAAGGTATGCGAAAATGTTGCACTGTAATATTTATTTTGTGTTTTGTTTATCATGTTTTAATTATATTCTATACTTGTAATGCTTCATTTAACTACTTATGTTGTAATTTTTGAATACTTAAATACACCAAAGACATCATGATGCTTGTATTGGAGTAGGTATTTGCCTAATAAAAGTTTGAAATTCTCATTTCGTTTATTGAGTTTCCCCTACAGGTAGGTAGGTAGGTACCTTATATGATAAAATAAAAAATGTGTTTTTCTATTATTACATATTTTATTGCGCTACGGAACTAATATCTTATGGAAATTTACAAAGAAAAAAACATCGTGTTATTATCACAGTACCACTCCTTAATACATAACACATTTTTTAATGCACAAAATTTTTTATGATCAAAACAGTTAATTTTTTTATTCTTACCATATTTTTCACATAAATTCGCAAGATTTGGGCTGCCCTTGTCTCCAATATCAATAATTTTACAACAATGTGGTGACATCTCATTTACCCATTTAACTTTCTCACGGCCTTTTACAATAACATGTTTGTCCTCCAAAATAGGTTTTACAATTCTTTTAAACTCTCTATAATCTATGAATCCTTCTCCCCAAAAAATCCCTCTTTTCCTTTCCAACCACCTAACTTGCTTTTTTTCCTCTACGTTTAATTTTGAAAACGGGAAGGGTGGTTTTACTAAATAGACTTGGGTGAATTCTGAGGTAGCAATTGCAAACTCTTTAACTATAAACCTATTCTGATAGTTGCAGAAACCTTGCAAGTCCACAAATACGTACTCTTCACTCATGATATTTTTTTTACTATGTTGGATAATGGTTTATATTCTATAATACAGTCGTTCAAAATGAGACAGTATGCTGATGTTTGATCAGCTATTTCCAAATCACACTCTATTTCAAGTCGTACATCAACAGGGCCTGTTTTCAAGTTTTCGTTTTGCCGACAGCAATCTATCACAAATAACGGAGCTTTTTCTTTAAACTCTTTTAAACCCAACAAAGGTTCACAACGACGTCCATAGTAAGACTGTTGAAATCTAGCGTACTGTTCATATATTAATAAGTACTTATCTTCCGCAAACTTAACATTCAGACTTTCGTATGGAAAGTATGTTGAATTTAAAAATACTTTTACATCGCGTAAATGGCAGTGGTCAAATTGCGACATATCTTTAGTTGCTTTGTTTTTTCGATCAGTTTGCAGGCCTATAATTATAAATCTTGGTTTTTCCGTTTGCGAGGATGTTTTGATCGACCAAGTATGTTTCGTACTTCTCGGCAAAAGGGGGTATTCATAAAGATCCCAATTTCTAAATGCTAAGCTAATTGCTTTATCTTTTTCTAAATATCTCAACAAGTTTATTCTCTCACGATCAGATACTTTTACATGTGGTACTCTCCAAACAATTTTGTTGATCGTAAGGTCATCTAAAACTTCATTAGTGTCTAATTTTATCGCATTTAGATTCGTGTTACTACGTAAAAGTATCAATTCGTGTTTACAGTTCATTATTATTCTGTTATAATCTTCAGCAAAGCCGAGAATTTTGTTCAGGGGTATACATGCAGAAAAATTACCTGTAATATGTTTTATTCCATCCTTGTCCCACCCCCACAACCTAGACATTTTTGATTCATTTTCATTCATAGAGAGAAAAGATTTCATAGTCGTGGTGATACCAGCATTTTTAATTTTATCAATTTCTACTCCGTTCAGCTCATATCTAATTTCTTGAAAAAGAAAAAGTAGCGAGTTATTCACAAACTCGATACTATCAACTTTTTCTTTTTTATCGCCAATTGGGTGGTAAGCCGTAACTGAACCTTCTATGTATAATGTGCTTGCTGATGGTAGAACATATAAGTCTTGTTGATTAATAGGTATGCGAATTTCATCATTTTTATTACAACTATTAACGTAAGGCTTATAAGAATGAATTTGATAGCTTTCAATACTATTATCGAAGGTAAGAGAGCCTGCGATATTTAAAATATTCATTTTTTTATAAGTTTTATGTATTTTAGGAATTCTTTATTTTCCTTAGTAAGCTTTTTCTTTTTAATAGATGATCGCTTATGCGCGGCACGTACTAAACTGACGTCTTTACTTTTGGGTAGTATAATTTTATTTGTAAAATCTATCATTTCGACCTCAAGTGCAAATATAAATGTATTTCTTCCTCTCTCAGATTTATCAACTTGTTATTTGCATCTAAAAGTCGTATATTGATTTCACTTACAATGTTCTGGTTTACAGGAAAATAAATAATGTTTTTGGGAATTTCTATAATCTTGTACCCGGCTGGTACACCAGGCGCGAATTCATAAATAATGTGAGCGGGTTTTCCATTAATATATGATCCACTTATGATATCACATTCGATGCGAACGATGGTAGTAGGTAGAATGCTTACTGGAAAGGAGGACTCATGCAATATATTGGCCTTCAGTAGTTTATTTTTAAACCCCAGTATCTTTGCCAGCGAACGAGGTTTCTCAAAATGAATATCTTTTGAACACATAATCTTTGTAGTCAATGTGTTATTATTACAAATCAAGTTAAAAGTACAACAAACTAACTTAGATTTTAAAAAGTCGTTGATATCTGCCAACTCGTATGAACCTTCAGGTATTTCAATAACATGATCGTCGCCATAATAAAACATATTATTATTTTTATCTACATTAGGTATAGAGTTGAAGGTAGAAAATAAGACGAGACCGCATTCATATTCACCGTTTAGTTGCAAAGCAGGCGAATAATTTGTTGTTAGGGCTGATTCACACCCAGTAACTGATAGTGTGAACGACATCGTTATAATGAGCTACTATGCACAAAAAGCATCAATTTAAGTATTGATGCCAAAAGCGTTTGAGAAAATTAATACACAAGTGGCCACAATTGTGTGAGTTATTTTTTTGGTAATTTATGTAATTATAATAAATATTTGTTGATTTGGTCAAATACATAATTAATTCTTTAGGTGGTTTTAGATCTCCATAACTGTCAAAGTACTCGCAATAATTATTTATTTTACAGTAGGCTACCCAGTGCGTTCCTGGATTTTGCGAAGTATCTAAATTTAAGATTGCGCACTCAATACCATTTGACTTACTAGGCAAAGTGTCTCTCATATAAACTCCTCGAAAGTATGGAATATCGTGAGTATAATTTAATAAATCGATATTACTAAGCGCGCGTCTGGGTAACCTTGTTATTAGTTTTTTGAAGAATGCACACATAATCCATTTCCATTTTTATATGGTTTGATATACAAACCCCGTCCTAAAGCGATAGATTCCATCATTTTATTGTGGCGCTCCGATTCGGCGAGATTTTTTTTGGCAGACTTGTAATCGTTTACTGCTTTGGCTATACCTGCAGCACCTCCGGCTAGAGAACCCAATGCTGACAATCCCGCAAATATAGGTATAAGTGGGAGGATTCCTCCTGTTTTAGGAATGGGAATAATTCTAGGCACTCTGATATTATTATTGTTCTTTTTCTGAAATATTTTTTTTGCTGCTATATGAGCGAAACGAATCGCATCATTATTATTCTTGGGTTTTAATTTTTTCATATGTGACTTTAGTTTAGCTAGCGAAGATCTGAAAGTTTTAGTACCACCACCAGATTTCAATTTTACTTTCATAACCTTA
Source organism: Argyresthia goedartella (assembly GCA_949825045.1). Classification (NCBI taxonomy): domain Eukaryota; kingdom Metazoa; phylum Arthropoda; class Insecta; order Lepidoptera; family Argyresthiidae; genus Argyresthia; species Argyresthia goedartella. The sequence continues at coordinate 6,484,055 of OX463832.1, read as the reverse complement.
TTCACCAACCAGGATGATAACTTTTCACCAGTGCTAGCATCTTTTGATCGTGAGCGTTTCTTAGCCATGTCTTTTAGAATAATGTCTGCTTTATGTCGGTCTTCCAGATTCGAATAGTTATCATAAGCTATATCGTGTTGCATACACGCGTTATCTAAAGGATTAATACCTTTGTCTCCTCTCTTCAATCGTTTTCGTAAATGTGTACCTGGCCCACAGTAGTTATAACCAGGTAAATGTAACTCAAATGGTAAACGGTTTATCAGAGAATTCAGAAGTCCTTTCCCTTTCATTACTAGGATGGTAATGATGAATAATTAAAATGAAATGTTATAATAAAGCATTCATTTTTTTATAATATCTTTTTTATCAATCCAACTATTCTCTTTTTGACTAAGCCCTAACCATTTAACATAAAATTTATTTCCCCTCTTTTTTAAAACCTTTTCTACTAAAAATGTGTCAGGACATTTTGTCTTTTGGAGTTCCCATTCGTAGAAACAACCTTTTATTGGAGCTCTATGTTGGTCTTGTATGTAGTAAGTAGTTGGTACAGAAGTATTTACTTTTAACACGTTAAATAATTCTGTCGACCAATTTGGTGTATAACCCTTTTGAAAATTTTTCTTATATTTGCTGATACGAACAATGTCACCTACACAAAACCTAGGCTTTTTTGCAGGCATCGGGTTTTGATGTTTTTTTATGTAGTTTGCAATTGTCGATTCATTTTTCATATTTACGTCGCATGGCTTGTGCTTTGTTGTTCGGTGCACTGTATTGTTATATGTAGCTACTAACTCACACAATGGTTTACCAACCCACTTATAGTTGCCAACCAAACTGAAGTATTTAAACAGCTTTCCTTTTAATGTTCTTATCAATCTTTCTGCTATAGATGCTTTTTTAGTTGAGTATGTTGAATAGTGATTAATTTTATAAGTTTTCATAAGATTATGAAAAACATCATTATAAAATTCAGTTCCCAAATCTGTTTGTAGGTTAACAGGCACACGCCCTTTTTGTAAAATATTTTTAAAAGCAACACTGACTTCATTTTTATTTTTTGTTTTTAACGAGGCTATGGTTTTTCTAAATATGCATGGGGCATATTTAGAAAAACCATCAATTACAACTAATATATATTTGAAACCTTTGTTAACTTTGTAATAACTTTTAATGTCAATTAAATCAGCTTGCCACAAATCATCAATCCCTTTTAGAATCACTACACGGCGTAGAAAGTTTTTTCTTGCGGTTTTATGTATTTCATCAACAACGCGTTGCTTACTCATTTTGCATGAGAACTATCTCCCAGCGCTATTATGTGATCTCTTATAAGTTTACCCACTTCTACTCTTGTAGGCATACTACGTAACTGAGTCTTTATCAGTTGTAGTTCAGTCTTTATATTATTTATTTCACCCATGAAATCTTGTTGCCTACAATACAATTTGTTATTTTCAATTATATACTCCATGGTAACAGCCTCATCTAAACCCTCAGGTGATTTTAATCCCTTTAATCGACATTGTTTTAAGTCAAAGTCACCATTCTCATTTCGGATAAGCAGTTTGTCTATTGATATTATATCTGTTATATCCATTCGCATTCTTTTATGCACATGGTGGCCAAATTTGTCAATATTCATTTTGTAATTTAAGTTACAAGGCTAAAATACAAATAAACGTTTCTATTTATTACACAACTATTTATTCATCCGATTACACCACATTCTTTCAACTCCTCTATAATAGAAATTATCTCATTATCCAACCCTGTGTTGCCAGCATCTCTAGAAGCAATTAACAATTTTAAACGTTCCACTAATTCATTCGGATCATCCCAATAAACATAATCTGCTTTGGGAACAAGTTTCTTAAATACTGGTAAACCTTTTCCTTTAGAAACCCCTTCAGAACTTGATGTTTTGTTCACATTTAATAAAGGTTTTATAATATGTAAATATTTAAAACCTCTGTTACTATTGATTGGTTGATTGCAATCGTATTTACGTCGATGTGCATTTGTGGTAAGAAGTATAGATTTATAATTCTTTTTATCATCTTCAGTAACAACGCTCAAATCTGGTTTTTGTTTGTAAAGCAACTCTGTTAACCCTTTCGTTTTATCAAATGAATGACCACCAATTTTGTATGTGTTGTTAGTTGAAGAAAGGGATGTCAATCCAACCATGTGCTGCCCTTTTACTATTCTTACCCCGTAGGGAACATTTTTAGAATGAGGCTTCGTAATTGGAGTAGAAACTACACCAGAATTTGTATCAAAAAACGAATCATTTGTAGAATCGCTGATAGTCGCATCATCATCATCATCATCACCATCATCACAATCATCATCCAATTTAAGCTTTTGTTGTTCATAGGTATTTCTTGATGATGATGCACTAACATCAGAAAACTTTCTGTTTTTCGTTGGTATTACTGAATTTTTTAATAAATATTCATGTGTAGGTGGTTCTTGATAAGATTCATCCTCTTTTTCACCATTAACGTTGGTTTTGGTCAATTGCTTAAGTGGGTCTGTAACTGGTTTAAACACACTATCTAACACCATATCTATATCTTGTTTGCGGTTTTTTATATTTTGAACTTTTTTTTTAACAGCTTTTGCAGACTTAATTATTTGCTGCTTAAGCAATCTTTCTTCGTTCATTTTTATAATTTGATTCACAACTTCTCACTAAAGAATACTGTAGTAAAATGAGAAACAAGGTTGTAAGGACTTACATTTATGAAGTTTATTCAATCATTAAAATAAATGAAAGTATCGAATTTCTTTCTGTAGCAACCATTATTTTTTTGACAGTCTTTATTTATCACCAAATAGCTAAATACATCTTTCCAAACTTCTGAACACATTTCGCGAAATTGAATCCATGACATATCAGTATTCACATGTTCATTATAAACATGACGTAGATTAACATCATCTTGCTTAAAAATTATGATAAGATTTGCATTGTCGCGAATCAATTGCTTAGGAATTTTACTATAAGTTTGGTTCAGGTAAAAACAATCAATGTTTTTGTGTCTGCCCATTGCAAAGTAATCACGAATGTTATTTTGGTTGTCGCATGCAACATCGTCAAATATTATGATAGAGTTCTGTGAGGCATAGTTAGATTGCAACACTTCTTCGTTATCGCGGTATTTAAAATAACTTACTCCAGGAACCAGTTTCATTACGTTTTCTAAAAATATGTACTTTGGTTGATACAATGTTTTAGAATATACGTATACATTTTGAAAACTTAGGCCATTAGGATGTAAGAGCAATCCAATCACCAAATTTGTTTTTCCACAATTCGATGGTCCGCAAACTATACAGCGAATTGTATCGGGTAAAAGCTTTCCATGACGAATTGATGATTCATCGGTTTCCACATAAATGTTTTCAAGGCTTAGTGAAGTAGGCTGTTTCACAAATTTCATTTTTATGCACTAAAGATGTATACAGGATGGTCATCTTATCAAAAGTGATGCTGACGCAATAACGTAGTTACTATTTATCTACGAAAACCTTTGAAAATAGGGCCAATAAGAATAATAACCAATAAGAGCCTAAGGGATATAAAGTCTTCAGTTAGCTATAACTTGAGGTGACAATCAAGAATAAGCAGGATAACCTCTTGAGGTTATGTTCCTTCTCTTCCACAATTCTTGAGGTTGGTTGTTCTGTGATGACACCATTTCCAGTGAGTGCGGAGCACGAACGGTTAAGAAATGGTGTCACAGAACAACCAACCTCAAGAATTGTGGAAGAGAAGGAACATAACCTCACTACTTCCGTTTGTATTTTTTGTAGTTTCAGGTCTTCTTAGAGAAATACTCTTTTGGCGCAAGAGGGCATTGAAATTCAGATACTAATGGAATTGACCATGTATATTGTGGTGAATAAAACTGCAGATGCTTCCGTCACTCAGACTTAGGTCCGTTTGTATTTTTTGTAGTTTCAGGTCTTCTTAGAGAAATACTCTTTTGGCGCAAGAGGGCATTGAAATTCAGATACTAATGGGGGTGACCATGTAAATTGTGGTGAATAAAACTGCAGATGCTTCCGTCACTCAGACTTAGGTCCGTTTGTATTTTTTGTAGTTTCAGGTCTTCTTAGAGAAATACTCTTTTGGCGCAAGAGGGCATTGAAATTCAGATACTAATGGGGGTGACCATGTAAATTGTGGTGAATAAAACTGCAGATGCTTCCGTCATACTATATCAGACTTAGGTCTGTTTGTATTTTTTGTAGTTTCAGGTCTTCTCCTGACCTTAAGATCTTGCTCATGTTCGGAATGATTGTCAATGACCACCAGTCAATTAATCAATCAATCAAATCTCTTTATTACTGTAGATGTTTACATATACTTAGCAATCGTAATTTTTTGCCACTTCTCTACATTGGACCACTGTAGGACAAGAAGGACGTAACAAATCCCACAGATTGATTATTAGATCTCTTTTAAAAATTGCTTGCGCTTAACTTAACTTAACAAATCGTAATGAGAATTCAATTAACATTTGTTAATTGAATTCTCATTACTTTGAACTAAATATCCATGGTGCGTGCGGCACCCTGCGTGCTGGCGTGCTCCGCACACGCCACGGCCTTGCACCCTGCTAGACTAGGGATTAAAGGCTCAAGGTGAACGGTGTGCGCACGCCTGCAGCCTGCAGGAGGATTTACACACTAGTTGTCCATATGCCTGGATCCCTAGCCGACAGCCGTGGACAAAACTGAATCTATCGTGTCGTACCTATAATTGGTATTAGTAAAAAACAATAATAATGAAGGATATAGGATGCGCCGATCTGGAACCTCCTGCCACACTCTATCTGTGATAGTTTATCGCCTAGCTCATTCGGATCAAGACTGAAAGAATTCTACCTATCTCAATTATCGTAGGTTTTATTTATTTAAGTATTAAGTGTTTATGTAGTATAATTATCTTCATAATGATATATATGTTATAAAGTATTTTTGTAATATTTGTGTTTTTGTGTACCTAATGATCTATTTATAAATTTAGTTCTTGTTTGCATAAATATTTTGTTATTATCTGAACCCGCATTGTTTCACTGCACATAATTACTGGGTTGGCTGGAAGAGATTTCTTTTAAGAATAAGCCCGCCTTTGTACATCTTATTTCCCACTGTGTTAATTGTTTTTACTGTTGTTCTATGCAATAAAGGATATAATAATAATAATAATAGGAAGGATACACTAAAATGACTAGTAAACATAGGTTTATAAGTACCATTGAGTGAGTATCGTTCAAAATTACTCGAATAAAGGGTCCCAAGCACAGATATCGAGAGATAGGCCCTTGGCGCTAAGCTTGTATCGGAACCAGTGTCGCCGAAAACTAAGAACACGCACACATTTACACCACTCGTACATCAATCCCTCCACTTTTATTGGTCAGTGCAATGTCATGAACCTATCGTCCGAACACACCCACACTACCGCAGGTACACTACAATAGCTAGCCGAGTTAGTGTCGGGACAATGCAAGGACGGCGTGTATCATCGATCGATTATAATTTATAGACACTGGTATAGACAGGACTAGTATACAATGCCGGGTTCTATAAATAAAATAGTAAATTGTTTGTGCGACATATTTATACGACATACGAGACCCCTTTGCCTCTCTTCTTTTTTCAACAGAATCCTTACAGCTAGAAAGAGAGGCAAAGAGGTTTCTGAAGGTAGAACAACTGTGAACGGAGTGCATTCTGATTCGGACTTAGCCGAGAAATTATCTTCGGACCTGACTGAAAGCATCGGAATTTCCGATCAATACTTATAACACCCCATTATCCTTCGTCGGGCGAGGTTTTAAACAAACTTAAAATCTAAACTGCCTGTTTGGCAATAATTGGAATAACTAACACTAAACTTACGTATTATGAGTAATACAATAACTATATTATTACATTAACTATATTCATCATTCCGCAATTACTAATAATTGCGGAATGATAAAATCTATCAATTCAAAAACATAATTCTCCTATCACTATCCCCATCACTATATGTCGTCTCTGTGTGCGTGTAACAATTCGCCTCCGTATCACGATGCATCTTTGCTTTCGTACTTAGATAAGAGTGAAATATTCATTGCGTGTTAGCTTGGCAATACGTAGTGAAATTAAAATACAAAACAAGCAATGTATAGTAAACTTAGCGAGAACAACATGACATTGTCACTTTAATGTCAATTCGTGACGAATTTCCCGCGAATGATTTATTTTCGTAATAATGTTTATTTCTTGTGTTTTAAGAAGAAATAATAGTTGGAATGAGACTTACAAGTGATATGTGACACCGGCGTTCTTGGAGTTCACAATCTCGCTTCTATTTTTGCACATGAGTATTGCACAGGTCGGCTTTTTCGAAAACCAAAGGAAATGAATTCATCACTGCGGTCGCGCGGTGACTACCGAGAATTTTTAATATCAAACCTGTCGGAGCTACATTTGTTCGCACGTGCAACGCCCCTCAACCTATCTCTCGATATCTGTGGTCCCAAGGCATACAAGTCATACAAAGCGTTATTTAATGGTCACAAGCAGGCAGTATTAATAAGTTTCTCTATGCAAGCAGGCAAGGAACTAAGCTGCACTAGCGCCACCTGTAATTAGCTTTTTAACTGGAAAATCTATCGTCTTAAAAGCGCCATCTCGTGGCGACCGAATTATTTAAATTTCCTAGCGCCATCTCGTGGTATTTGCAATATTGCAATAGTTCTGCAATAAGCGATATATAGGCCTCGAAATAAAGATGATTTCGTAGCATCTCTGTTGAAACCGGTGATATATTTTGTTCTACGTAGTCTATCTGTACTGTATAGTATAAAGGAGACACATTAGTTTTTTTACATTGATTCATTCAGTTTTTTCTAATTTACAGAATTGTCTGCTAGTGTTGAAGAATGCCTCCAGAGTCGGACCTTCCCACAAAGTGAAGTAGACACCTTCGAAAATGAACAAAGTAACTACCTAAGACACGAGAAACCCTTCCAGTGTTATGTGTGTACAAAAACATTTAAGAAAAAGAGTGTATTACTCAAGCACATGAAAACCCATTTTAGTGAAAACCGCTTTGAGTGCGAGGAATGTTTGAAACGCTTCTCAGTAAAAGCTCACTTGATGAGGCACAAGCTCGTACATATTGGTGAAATGCCCTTTCAGTGTGATAAATGTAAAAAATATTTTAAACAAAAAGTAGATTTGTTGAGACATACGAGAATACACACTGGCGAAAAGCCGTTCCGATGTAAGGATTGTTCAAAAGCATTCTCGGATAGACGGACTTTTCTAAGCCATATTAAAACTCATACAGGCGATCGGCCCTTTCAATGTCAAGATTGTTTGAAAGCATTTTCGCTTAAAAGTCAACTGACGAATCACAGAAGTTTACATACCCGCAAGAAAGTTTTTCAGTGTGATGTGTGTACGAAAGAATTTAAACATAGGGGTAGTTTGAGCGTACATAAGCGATGGCACAGTAGTGAGAAACTTTATCAGTGCGATGTGTGTGCAAAGTTATGTTCATGCAAGAGTCATCTGTTAGTACATTTGAGGGTTCATAGTGGTGAAAAGCCTTTTAATTGTTCATTTTGTGGCAAATCTTACCCTCATAAAGGTACTTTGCGTATTCACATGAGATCACACACAGGCGAGCATCCATTTCAGTGCGAAGTGTGTGCAAAGTCATGCTCACTCAAAAGTAGTTTGTTACGCCACATGAGGATCCATACTGGCGAGAAGCCTTTTCGGTGTGAGGTGTGTAAAAAGGCATTTGCGCAAAAAGGAAATTTATTAATCCACGCTAGGTCACATAGTGAGGAAAGGCCATTTCGCTGTTTAGATTGTACTAAAGCTTTTTCACAAAAACACAGTTTGTTGCTGCACATGAGGACACATAGTGGTGAGAAACCGTTTCCTTGTAAGGAATGTCTTAAAGCATTCTGGGATAAAAAAAGCTTGTCTCTCCATACGCGCACACATACGGGAGAAAAGCCCTTTCAATGTCAAGAATGTTCTAAAGCATTCTCGAATAAAAAAAGCTTGTCTCTCCATACGCGAACACATACGGGAGTAAAGCCCTTTCAATGTCAAGAATGTTCTAAAGCATTTTCAACACAAAGTAGCTTAAAAACGCACTTAAAGACACATAGTGGCGAAAAGCCTTTTCAGTGTAAGGATTGTACGAAAGCATTCTCAAGTAAATTAAATTTGATTCTCCACGTGACAAAATGTACTAATGATTCCGGCTTCCACATGATAACACAAGAAACCGTGAAACAGTTTAAGTGCGTGGATTGTTCAAAAGCATTCTCAAGTAAAAGTCTTTTGCTTCGCCACACGAAAACACATTCTGGCGAGAAGCCCTATCAGTGCGCGGACTGTGCGAAAGCATTTTCAACTAAAAGCTACTTGAAAACGCATATGAAAACGCATACAGGCGAAAAGCCATTCCAGTGCGTGAAATGCTCAAAAGCATTCTCGAGTAAAAGGAACTTGCTGTTTCATATGATAACTCATGCGGGGGAGAAATAAAGCAAATGCGTCTTCGTATGTCGGGACATAGTCTATAGTCTCAGCTCATTAAACGAAATAAAAAAAAACAACAAAAAAACGGTCAAGTGCGAGTCTAACTCTCGCACGATGGGTTCCGTACCACCGTATAATGATGGGGATGGTGTGGAGTGAATAGTTTGGATTTTACATAGCAAAATGTTGTTTACAAAGTTATTGGTGTGGCTACTTTCACACTCCATGCACGTAACCAGGTGCATTCATAAGTTTGTGTGTGGTATTGAAAGAATTGTTGTATGGGAGCCCCCTTAAATATAAATTTTATTCTCGTTTTTAGTATTTGTTGTAATAGCGGCAACAGAAATAAACCATCTGTGAAAATATCATCTGTCTAACTGTCACGGTTCAGGATATACAGCCTGGTGACAGACGGTCGGACGGATGGACGGACAGCGGATGCTTAATAATAGGGTCCCGTTTGGCACCCTTCGGGTACGGAACCCTTGGAAACAGGTGGTGGCTGTGTTCATTGATTTAAAAAATGCTTTTGACACCTTGGACGATGACGGCTTGTTGCAAGCCATGAGTGAGTGTGGTATCCGCGGTCCTACCAATAACTGGTTCCGAAGTTATCTCGCAAACCGTAAGGTTCGATTCCGCGTGAGAGACACCACAAGCTATGATGGTGATGTAAGATACGGTCTGCACACTGGTCTTTTGTTTGGCCCTCTGGGGTACATCATGCATGTCAATGCACATGTATGCTGATGATACCGGCCTTATGATATCACATTTTTAATTAAGGTGGCAAGGGACGCCATGGACTGCCCTGAGTTATTAGGCAAATAAATCTTAAAGTGCCTTACCGCACTACACCTTCCAATTGCCATTAGTACAACTATAGAAAAAACTCCTTTGTTCTCCGAGCCTGTTCAACCTAAAACAATATGTTTAGCCTTGACGGTGATAATGATCAAAATATAGGCATTTTCTGCAGTAGCGATCAATCAGTCAGATAACATATAATTAGGCGGTTCTTAGCAACGCTAGATATAGAAGATTCGGTTAGTGACGGTGGGGGCGGCGTGCGTGAGCACTAACATACATATACCTACTATAACCGAAGTAGTGTGTACCTTCTTAGTAGTAAGTAGTTCAGTAAGGCTGTAGGTAATTAATTTAGTATCTATTCAACATAAGTTAGAATGTAAAAATCTTGATTTCGATCTCTGTTTAAAATTAGCATGATATCTGTGGTTGCTTGTTATAGTCTTTTAGTAATATATATGGAGTAATATTTGTCTGTGTATCTGTAAGCTTTCCTCAATACAATAAAAAAAACAGCGATAAAGATGACTTGATTATCCAAAATGCCATAGAAGTTGGTTTTGATCGCGTTGTATATTGGGTCCATGATAAAGGCATTATAATAAACACCAATGAAGCCTTACAGTAATTATAAGAATAGCCAAACTTACGAGGGCATACCTATGACTGTTTCCACAACAATAAAAATAACTGCCTATGTCCGGAAATAGAAGAAGTAAACTCATATAAATATTTAGGTTTAACTATAGATTGCCGCTTCTCATGGTCTAGTGACCACTACACGTACAAATTGTTTGCACAAAATGAAGATCAGTTCTAGGTAAATTGTATAATAGAAAAGGAATTGTAAGTAGTCGTATTATGTATATGTTGTACAATGCCTAGACACATGCCATCATGTGTTACGGGCTGAGTAGCCGCTGGACTTACGTTTCAAACATACACATCCGCGCAACTTTGTCGCGACACCAACGATAATATTACTTTGATTCTATAATTGCCTAATTAGGATCTTCTTATGATTTTTAATATTTTTATCTACACACGTATCATAAACCCTCTTTACTGCGTACAAAAACCGCACGTTACGATCAGCATAATGTTAAACTACTTGGTAAAAACTCATTTCTTATCTGAAAAATTACACATTATGACCACAATGTGTAATTTTTCTACATATTACATTCAAATTTAGAACGCCGACGCCTGCCTGCGTGCCGCCCCTAGTTTGTCTGTGAAGTTGGTACTGACATTCAAATTTCAAACGCCGACGCCCGTCTGCGTGAAGTTGGTACTACAGAACAAGCTAAACAACTGCAGAGCCACAATGCCGGTCAAACATGCGGTTCCTGAACACATTAAAGAGAGCTTATGATATGTGTGTAGATAAACTAGTGTATGTAACTGTACATAATTAGGCATTAAAAATCTCGGGTGATATTATTATGAAACTTGCCTTCGGCTCGTTTCATAAACCCACTCTCGAGTATTAATGCCCTCCATTATGTAGCAGTCACATAAACTACTATTATACCGTTCAAAGTTAATCATAGTTCGTCGTGTGTGACGATTTATCTCTTTTTAATTAATCAGTGTTTAGTGCGATAAGCGATACCCATGTACTTCCTGTTTATTCATCACGAAGCAACAGATTAGTGACGAATAAACAGTCGTTTATAACCATTGATCCATCAATTGTTATGAACGTAATTATTATCTAAATTAGTTATTGTCAAACTACAGTTGTTTACGTAGTTAAGCGTTGTCCGATTAAAAAGTGTTCAAAATGCGTACACCGCGTCGTTTGGCGCTGTTTCGTTGTTCCGAGAAAACTATTGAGTTTTAGGATTATTGAGTGTAAGTGATCTGCAGTTAATTGTGATCATTAACTAAAATCATAAATTGAATTACTTAAGTTAACATTGTGATTAATCTTATTAGCAATAGCTGTTTAATTATAAGGGTATCAATGACTACTATTTGTAAACGCTGTGAATCTAGGCAAGAGCTGATTGGTGGACGATATACGAGCTTCCACCAAGGTGGCGCTTCGCGCGTTTTTGTTTGCCTCAATTCACCGCGTGCAAAAATACGTCACTTTTGGCGGAGACGTTGATGTGGGCTGGTCGACAAATAAAATAACGAGCTAAGTATTCTCACTGGTTCATATTCTCTTGGTTATTTTCTTTTATTCCTTCTTGCTTTCTCTGTCCAATTGTAGCTTCGTTTTGGTGGTTAGGGTCCTGGGTCTATGGCAGATGATAGTCGTGATGTCAGCAATGCTGACATCACAGTTTCTAAAAACCCTTATGCTGCTTCTCCTTCGTCATACATATATAAAATAAAATTATTAATTGTAACCACTAATAGTAGTTTATGTGAATGATACCTAATGGGGAGCATTAAAACTCGAGAGTGGGTTTATTGCGTATTGCGGGTTTAAGGCGAGTTTCATAATAATATCACTCGAGAGGTTCCCCGCATGTTCGACCGGCATTGTGGCATTGATTATTGCTCTGCACTTGTTTAGCTTGTTCAGTAGTACCAACTTCACAGACAAAACTAGGGGCAGCACAGTGTCGGGCGTCGGCGTTCGAAATTTGAATGTCATAATATGTCGAGATATTGATACATTATGGTCATAATGTATCAATATTCTGATAAGAAATGAGTTTTTACCAAGTAGTATATCATTATGCTGGTCGTAATGTGCGGTTTTTGGACTCAGTGAAGAAGGCTTACGATACATGTGTAGATAATAGTAGTTTATGTGACTGCTACATATGGAGGACATTAATTCTCGAGAGTGGAATATCACTTGAGAGTTTTAATGCCTAATTATGTACTGTGAACACCTTACTTTGAAGATCCGAACACATTATATTCCAGCTTCTTCAAATCTGTATCTGCGGAATTTGAAAAGGTTTTTAATCTGACAAAAGTGAGACCGGACAATAAATCAAAATTCTCTGAATGGGCAACAGAGGATTTAAGACAGAGCAGGTCCAGACTATATGAATTGTATGAGCAAAAATCCTATGATCACAGTCCTGAGTTTAACGTCTTTGTCAAAAATTATTCTAAAAATTTTAGGAAAGACTGCCACAAAGCCAAGTGCCTACATCTTAACAATAAAATCAAAGCCTCTGGCGACAAAATTAAAACTACATGGAACATTATTAAAAAAGAGACAGGCAAGGTTAGGTCTAGTGAATCTAGTTTTAATTTAAAAGTTAACGACCAATTACTCTCATCAAACGAGGACGTTGCTAACGCATTTGAAAAGTTCTTCAGTACCAAACCAATAATAACAACAGAAGCACTACCATCCTCTTCTGAAAAGTCTTTAGATTACTTGGTTGAAAATGTGCCCCAAAACAAGGATGGCTTTAACTTCTAGCCAATAAGCTCTATTACTATAGTTAAAACATTTAAACTTCTTAGCATGAAAAAGACTGAAGATTTATGGGGCATGTCGGTTAACGTGGTTAAATCAGTAATCGATGTGATTGCACCATACAGGGCAATCACATTCAATAGTTGTATAGCAAACGGGGTTTTTCCTGACCTCATGAAAATCAGCAGATTAATACCACTTTTCAAATCCGGTAGTAAACAAGACCCTGCCAACTTCAGACCTGTATCTGTATTGCCAGTGTTGAGCAAGGTGTTTGAAAAGGTCATATTGAGTCAACTACTCTCACTTCAATGCATCTGGGCTACTCCACAAAAAACAGTTCGGATTCACTAAAGGCAGATCAACAACAGACGCCGGAGTAGCGCTAGTAGAACACATTTATAGTGCGTGGGAAGGATCACAGGATGCGGTTGGTATTTTCTGTGATCTTTCCAAGGCCTTTGACTGTGTGGACCATCAAACTCTTTTGCTCAAACTTCAACACTATGGTATCAAAGATAATGCGTTAAAATCAATGGAATCTTATTTAATGGAAATATTACTAAAAGTAGATATAAACAGATGCAAGTCCACTGGAACCCATATGAATATTGGTGTACCCCAGGGTTCTATCTTAGGTCCGTTCCTTTTCTTAGTGTACATGAAGTTTCGTGGTGTAAAAAATGACTCAGATTGTTCTATTTGCTGACGACACATCTATTATTTTTAAGGTGAAAAGACAAGAAGAAATTCTAGACGACGCAAATAGTACACTCTCTCATGTGTTAAGTTGGTTCAATGTAAACAACCTGTTATTAAACTCAAAGAAGACTAAATGTATCAAATTTTGTTTGTCTAATGTACGACAGGTTGAAAGCAGTGTTAGAATAGGATCTGAAAGATTGGACCTCGTTGAAGACACAATCTTTCTCGGAATCACTATAGATTCGAAACTTCAATGGGGTCCTCACATAACTAATCTCGCACGAAGACTTAGCTCAGCCGCTTTTGCGGTCAGACAAATCAGATATCTTACAGAAGTTGAAACTGCCAGATTGGTTTACTTTAGTTATTTTCACAGTATTATGTCTTATGGAATATTGCTCTGGGGGAGAGCAGCAGATATAAATACGATATTTTTCTTACAAAAAAGGGCGATCAGGGCGATATATCAATTAGATGCTAGAGGATCATTAAGAGAAAAATTCAAAGAAATTGATATACTTACGGTTACCTGTCAATATATATACTAGAATATCATGCATGTAAGAAAAAACATAGCTTTATTTAAAATTGTAGGTGATAGCCATACAATTAACACTAGAAATAAAAATAGGTTAGCACTACCATTATTTAGACTAAGTAAAGTAGGCACATCATTCATGGGGCACTGTATTCGCTTCTACAATAAAATACCACAGGAATCATTGATCCTTTCTGAAAAGAGGTTCAAAAACTATGTTAAAAATGAGCTGATAAGAAAGTCCTATTATAGTATTAAGGAATACTTAGATGACAAAACTGCATGGTCCATACCATCTCAGCGCACAGAAATTCGACGAGGGGCGATGGATCAAGTCTATCACTCGCCAGCGAATTTCCTTAGACCGAAACCAGTACCTGTTGTAGTCACTTTTTTAAAAAAAGGTATGGGGGAGTTTCTTGACGTTTCTTCTTAACCCCGAGGCCCACCTTCCGAAACGGTGTAGTCTTTTTTTATATAAAAAAAATTGACTTGTAGTTATAAGTACTTAAGTATAATTTTGACGTTGAATAAGATAATTTATTTATTTATATTCAATAAAAAAAATGACTCTGACTGACTTTGTACATTTACATACACTAGTTTATCTACACACATAACATACGCTCAAGAAGACATATTGTTTTGTTAAATTTGTGAATTTTATTTGTGAATTGATTCAACTAAAAGAAGACACGAAGTACGATCGATTGTGAACGAAGCCATAACGTTGCGTTTTCGTTGTTTTAAGTTGGTATGATTGTGGGACAGGGACGGAGCTTTTTCCAACCCGTTTTCACGTTCGAGGCGCGAACGTCTGTTAAGTTGGTAGTTCGCACTTTTGGGTAAATTTGCTAAGGGCAACTTTATGGCGGCAATGTCGAGTTCTTCGTGAGGTAAGATCCACTCTAGACGCACTTTTGTTCGAGACTTCGTGACTTTACAAACCTGCCGGTTTTCTTGCTTCAACTCACCCCAATCCTCATTGTGACAAAAGAAATAAAACCACATAACGAAGATCATCAATTTTCAATTTAAACCGGTTCTTCCTAACTTACATAACGGAGAAAGACGAAGAAGATAACTACGCTGTATCCGAACAATCTCATCTCCTGCCGTCATATTCTTATATTATTATAGTAACCACAATTTCGTGCGGGTGCGGTTCACTCTGGGTGAACGCACTCTATCGAGAAAGTGAGATACAGTTTATTGATTCTACGAGTAAGTTTGACTACCATATTAGTTACGAAATAAAACCAAGTACTTTATTTAAACCTGTACATTTTGTTGTGAAATTGTAATTTGTAATAGTAAACTTAATTGTAAAAAAATTGTACACACAAAAAACTCTCAAACACAAGACACATTACAAAAGATGAAAGAAAACGATTGTACACAAAAGAGAATAATTTAAATACTGAAAATTAGATAAGTACTTAAAACTACAATAAATAAATTACAAAATACTACTAAAATACTCAAATTTGAAGCGCGTCCGTGCAAATATAACTTTCAAATAAATCTATTTACAACATAATAGATCTACCAAAATGTTTAATTCGGACGTGCCTCAAATCTATCGATAGATGGCGTGAGTTCGTTTATTTAAATCGTCAAATTATTTGTAACGAGATGTCCTTTCAGTCTTCTGTAAGGGAGCTCCATCACCATAATAACATTGTAGATTTGAGCATTTCATTATGGTCTGAAATCGGACATTGCAGGCGAACGCTCCCATGACATCTTTAGAAATGGTTTATTACAACCAAAAATGGCACCAGTGCAAACAACGACACATTCAATACAGTAATAGTTGCTCTTACAACCGGTGCGCTCCAGTTTAATGCTGATAGCACTTTTAAATCAGAATCATTCATAGAAAGAAACAGGGCTAATTGGGTCGACTTGCACGGTATTCGGTTTAACGAGCTAAACTGATATTTCATACATTTTGACAGATGCTAAACTAGTTTAGCGAATGCGAATTGGACCTAAAAGTTGTAACAGATTCATTCGGAACGCACGGAAGATCGTTTGCAAACGGGATTCCCACTGGCAGGAAGGACTAGATCTCCATAACGATTGTACTTTCTACGGTTTATTTTCAACCTTATCACCGAATTCTGGCTTTTTATCTTCGTTCCGAGACGGAGCCTCTTCTTCGCTGATACTCGTGGCCACAGATATCTCTGTGACTGGCTCTTGCCTATCTCTCTCTGCGTCTGTCGACGGCGTCTCTCCAAAGTATATCGCGACATCGTTATCTTGTATCTCTTCTACGGGTGCGACCCTCTCCACGTTGGAGGGAGGCGGCACGAGTACGCTATGTCTGATTGAGTGCGAGCCTCTCAATTCGCATTCTGGGATATCGCCGCGGTGCACAATCTCGCTGTTTAGAATCTGCTGGATGCTCTTGTGTGTGCTCTGGATCTCTTGGTCCGTGTACTGCGGCTCGTTGATCTTGATCGTTTGCTTCACTTGTTTAGTTCTGTCGACGGGCTCGTAGCCAGCTGGTAGGACGAGGCCTCCGTTGCCGATGTCACTCAAGTCCATAATGCCCGATTGTTGGATGTTTATCTTTTGGTTTTGCACTTTGAGGAGTTTTTGTTGGTTTGCTGGTTGCTCGATAGCTGACAGAATGCTCTGTAGGAGCCCTTCTGACAGAAGTTGCTCATGCGGTACTGAAGGCACGTTCTGTCCTTTGCCTCCGTCAGCAGATTGTATTTGAAAGGAGTAGGTTCCCAAGTTGCCCTTGATGGGTATCCCTCGTTGACCGAAGCTGTCCGAGTTCAAGTTCTGCGAAGTCGACACAATCTTCTGTTGCAGCTGCTTCGTCTCTTCGCTGAGACTCTTGATCTTTTCCGAGGTCTTATAGATCTGTTCGGACACAAAGTTCAGTCTTTCGTCATCTTTGAACGCGTGCTGTTTTCCGTTTTCGGTTTTTAGCGACTTGCCTTTCTGTGACTTTTCGGGCTTCTCTTCCTTAATCTCGTTGTTGTTTGGTGGAACGATAGTTTGCACTAAAGTATGGGAAGCTGTGGCCAAGTCTTTAGTACTGTAGGAGACAGACTCGCTTCCGGCCGCGGGAGTATTGAAACCGTTCTGAGGAGAAATCAAAGTCTGCTGAGACTTCGTCAGAGTCGAACCCAACGAACTCAAGCTGGCGACGTAACTTGCCGCCAAATCGGATGGGATTTTTTCACCTCGCTGGGCGGCCTGCAAGATTGCCATATGATAAGGACAATGTTTCAGGATCGCTTGTGCATCTAAACTGGACAGGTTCGCCAGGATAGTGCCGTCAAGTGTTGCAGTAACAGCGTTTGCGTTGGAAGCTGAGCCCGTGTGGTCCGACACAGTTAGGAGCGGGGCTGCGTACGAGTCGATGGGAGAACCGTACAGGTTACTGGGCTGCTGCTGGCCTCCATGGAAGTTGATCGGGTTGCCAGCGTGCGGGAGACTGAACAGCGACGATGGCGAGATTGAGAACGACACGCCAGCATTACCAGTGTACTGGTTGACGTCCTTCACTTCTCTGATCGGCGGCGGCAAGTACGCCGGGCCCTGATGGTTATGATCGAAGCCGTGATTGTCTTTGTGACTCGTCACGTGACCGATCTGCTGGATGAGGCCTTCAGGCACCGACTCCCTGAACTTTATGGGACGTTTTGGGGAATTGCCGCCTGTGTGGCCGCCGCCTGAGAACGATCCGTAAGGAATCGGCAGGTTTGAGGGTGGCGGGCGTGGTGGGGCGCCATACTGACTGCCTGGCGGTACCCCGTAGATTCCTGATGGCGGAGTTAAGATCTTAGCTCCATTTTGGCGGAGAGACGCAGGGTATGGACCGCTGGACGTGAAAGACTCCGATGGAGGCGCGCCATAGCTGTCCGAAGGTTTGTTGTCTAGAGCTCCTTGATCAAACGCGATGTTCCCGTGAGAGTTTCCACCTTCCGTGTAATGAGCTTCGAAAACTGTCTTCGACTGGTCGATGTGGTTTGAGTCTCCTCCAACGATGGAGTTGAGGTCCAGGTTGGCGAGCACATCCTGGTGCACGCTCGAGTATCCGCTGTTGATGAACGGCGGTGGTTGCGCGACGTTCGGCAGGGAATGCGCGTCGAGATCAATTTCGTTGACAGGCGGCGGCGGCGGCGGCCCATACTGGTCCTGATCTCCGTGTCCCTGGTGCTGCTGATGTTGGACATGCTGGTGCACGAAGGGTTTGGAAACGCCCGGGATGGGTTTCCAACCGTCGTACAACACGCGGGGTGGGGTCGGGGGTGCGGGGATGCCGGGGTGCGGGGGGTGCGGGTCCGGGTCGGGCTGCGGGGGGCCGTAGTGGTCTGAGATGTGCTGGTCAACATCCTGGATAACTATCTGGTCGTTAGGCCCGACTGGCCCCAGAAAGTGGCCCGGCGGCCCATACGTATCGACAGGGACAGGGAAATTAGGTTGTAAATCTAGCGGCAAAGTCGTCAGTGGCGTGCCGTAAATCGGCGCTGGTAGATTTTGTCCGAATCCATGGTTTCCGAAACCTCCGAAGTTTTGCGGCAGCGATATCGGTGGCAACTCCGGCAGGCTCGGCAGCGGCGGTCCGTAGGGCGCTTTCGGTGGTCCATAGACCGGTTTCGGTGGTCCGTACAAGGGTTTCGGTACCCCATAAACAGTTTTAGGGTATCCCAATTTCGGTGGTTTGAATGGCACTCCGTACGTAGGTTTAGGCAGATTCTGCTTTGGCGGTCCGTAATTTTTTTTGGGCGGTCCGTATATCGGTTTCGGTGGTCCGTAAGTTTGTTTGGGTGGTCCGTAGTTCTGTTTGGGTGGTCCATAGACCGGTTTTGGGGGTCCGTAGGTCTGTTTGATGTGCGCGGGTGGTGGTGGAGGGCCCTCGTAGGAGACGCTGGGAAAGACGATGGGTTGCGGCGGCCCGTACGCTCCGGGCGGCGTCTCGTGGTGGAAAGAGCTCTGCACGTCGATATTCAGGTCTGGGACTCCGTAGACTGCCGCTGGTTCTGGAACGGGATTTAGGTTATGGTTAGACTGGTTTTGCTGTGGAGCCAGTTGTGTGTATACTTTTGGCTCTAAAACGAGGTAGGTTATGGGGTCTCATTTGCTAGTTATATTTTTTTTAAATATCATTAAACTAAGAAATGTTTTGAGTGGAATACAGATCCCTTTATTTGTACATTTTGGATGTATCATTATTAATTTTATCTACACACGTATCATAAACCCTCTTTACTGCGTACAAAAACCGCACGTTACGATCAGCATAATGTTAAACTACTTGGTAAAAACTCATTTCTTATCTGAAAAATTACACATTATGACCATAATGTGTAATTTTTCTACATATTATGACATTCAAATTTCGAACGCCGACGCCCGCCTGCGTGCCGCTCCTAGTTTGTCTGTGAAGTTGGTACTGACATTCAAATTTCGAACGCCGACGCCCGCCTGCGTGAAGTTGGTGCTACAGAACAAGCTAAACAACTGCAGAGCCACAATGCCGGTTAAACATGCGGTCCCTGAACACATTAAAGAGAGCTTATGATATGTGTGTAGATAAACTAGTGTATGTAACTGTACATAATTAGGCATTAGAACTCTCGAGTGATATTATTATGAAACTCTCGAGTATTAATGCCCTCCATTATGTAGCAGTCACATAAACTACTATTACGTGGGTATTGCTCACCATTCAGGGGTATGCCCCTCGGAGGTCCATATGCGTCGGATGGCAGCGGCTCGCCGTACGAGTTGGAAAGAGACGCCTCGCGCTTCTGCGCTTGTGGTCCTGTGGAGTGAGAGAGAGCTACCTATTATGAAACCATCAAAATCATACTCTTATAATACCCTAAGGCCCTAAGGTAAGGAAGCTAGCGTCGTCATCATCCATTGTCACCATTCCTGTGACGTTGTCAGCCTAATAAGTCACGTGACCGTTGAGTGTCGGCGTCTTAGTCACCAAACCCTAAACTAAATGTGTAATATCCTCTTACCAAACGGTAAGATTGTGCCAAGTTGAACTGTTTTCTAACATAACATATTTACCTACAGACACACTTTGCTACTGGGCCCACACTATGGTTCTCTGTGTCGACGGAACCAGAAACAGCGGCGTCACAAACATATAAACATCCAAGACCTGGGGACAAGCACAGCCTCGACCGCAGCACCACAAAAGCCATCTACTATAAATTGAAGGAACACTACATATCTCACAGCCAGTTACAGGAACCATCTTTAAATTTTAAAGCCCCATTAAACGCTAATGGCGTGCCAGTTCGATCAATTTTTTTTTATAAACACAGCTCTTATATCTGAGTACCTAATGTTCATGACAGTTCACACGCTTTAACGTTGCGCCCATTAGCGTTAAACGGGACTTTAAAATTTAAAGATCGTTTCTGTAATTGGCTGTCAGTGAATTAAAATTCTACAGCCTTTTAACGAATGTTTTTTTATCATCATTATAAACGGTATATCAGAATGTTGTATTTTAGGGGATTGATAGAGGCATCATTCTGAACATCTTTTACTATGAAACAGATTTGATCAGAGAAACTTTATTTTTCACTTCTTCATACATTTTGGTCCGGGCGATCAGCTCATCTGTATAGGGAAGTCAAAAATAAAATTGCTCTGATCAAAGCGGTCTCATAGTGAATGTTGCTGAGAATGATGTCAACAACCGCCTAAAATATGACAACACCTCCTGTAGAGGTGCTACATGTGCATAATGTGCATTGACGCAAAACTTCCCAAAACTGGGTAAATTCTCGGGAGGATGCCCAACTATGATCATTAGTAAACTCCTTATTGTTATCCACCTGTGTTGCTCGCTTCCGCCACAAGGTCCTGCTCGCTATCCTTGGCCACCAGACCTGGTGGAGTGTCGTCTGCTCGCACCATACATGCTAGCAGCACGCAGAGCAGCGCCGACTGAAACAGAACACATTACACATTAACATTGTGCTTGTAAAACCTATCAGAGTTTAAAAAAAACCTAATGAATTAAATGTCGCAGTGAAAACTCTATGCTATATATTCTTTGTACTTTGATGTTGTCATATTTGAAGGGATGGTCAGGGTCGTCGTTCTGGACAGATCACTTAACTTTAAGATATAAATTAGACTGTTGAATTATCAAGGCGCTCTCGTATCATCGAAATCAACGTTGTATCTCGCAAAAGAGTGATTTCCGCTGTGAATGCCATATTTATAAAGTCTACATCGAACTGAACTAACACTCTCTCCCGCGTGAGATCTATCACGCCAAGAACAATGGCGGCCATAAACTAGATACGGACTTCCGATCGAATACAACTTGTTATCTATGCATCGATTCTGAATTTGAACTAATTAAACTGACAGCATGAAATTCGGAAGATCTTAGTGCCTTATGGTCTGTTTTCAAAATTTTATAAGTTTAGCTATGACGTGACGCCTGAAATTGGGCTCAGTAGGTGGGTACCTCAAGTGAATCTTGTACATCTAGGTGTCGGTACGTTTCTGACCTATAAACCCTCCACTTTCATATTTTGGAGACTAAACGCCAATCCAAAATCCTAATTTAACGCCACGAACATTCTACCAAGACAAGCTGTTACATTAAAAATAAACTTTTTGAAATTAATCAAACGTCAACAAATAGCTAAATGGGTAAGTTTTTATCGATAAAAATATCGACACCGCTCCCCATCACTAGTTCCTATAATCAATCACATGCAGAAGATACATTGACTCTCGAATTAGGTCACTTTTTTGCAACACATTGAGTTGCTATTACGCCACAGACAAACGAAGTCTATTTAAAATGTTTACTTCACACGTACTTTTGCCATTCATCATAGAAATTCCGGTGAGAACAAAGATCCTCAATCAGTGAGCGTTTGCGTTTTGTTTCCTCTATAGGCTGATCCCGGATAAAACCAAGGCCTAGGCCTGATTATCGAAATTGGATGATTACAATTATGTCTATGGTATTGTTTCCGATTCCGCAGGTTTCGCACATATGTTTCCAGTTCCTGAAACACACATTACTGCGAGTTTTTGTTTTCGCATACTGCGCGCTATTCTCGTAGGAAAAAGGAGTATCATATCGGAAAGGTGTCATGAGAGCTTCAGGATGAGTAAGTAACTAAACAGAGGGAGGATTTTTTATATGAACAAAATGCGACCTATTTACTTGTATGACCAATACCAATATTCCTATAGTCCTTGACAGCTAGGATTGATGGCCAGAGGGGAAAGAGGAAATCGTGGAGGGGGTGACATCGTGCACATATCACACCCGCAAAGGTCCTGTGATAGTACTGCGCGGGTCCGCATTGACCCTGTTATATCGATTTTTATCCTGCTAGCGTTGAAGCTTGTTTACTGACCGAGGGGCAAAGTGCTTTCGTGTGTCCGTATGTGTGTCCGGATGTTATTCTCTATAGGCCGCATTTCTCAGCTGATTCTCGTGAATTTTTGTGACGAGTTTTGAAAAAATTTCAAAATGACGGAGATTATAATGGTTTTAAAATTTCCAAAAACCGCTACCGTCCAAATAGCTTGACGGATTTTAACAAATGAGGTGTCATTGTAGAGACCGTGAGAGTACAGATGTAGTGAATAATCCTTTCCTTTCGTATTTTCTCGGAAATGTTCGTTTTTGTCTTACTACTTTGATACATTTGACATTGATAAATAAAGTATGCGATTTATTTGATACCTACACGTAATTTAATAATACAGTAATTCATAGACACATCGGCACCATTCGGGTGTTATCGTTGTTCCGAGTTTTGCCGATAAGAAAGGATTATTCGAAACAGATGTATCGAATAATCCTGAATTATATAGCCTGTTACAGATGTAACAGGCTATATAATTTTAGTAAAAAGTGAATAGGTTGGGTGACGGCAAAATGTAGTTTACAAAGTTATTGGTACGGCTACTTTCAGACTCCATGCACGTAACCAGGTGCATTTATAAGTTTGTATGTGGTATTGAAAGAATTGTATTGGAGCCCCCTTATATATTTATTTTATTCTGTTTTTTAGTATTTGTTGTTATAGCGGCAACATGTTTTGTAAATAACATTTTGCTATGTAAAATCCAAACTATTTACTCCACACTATCCCTACCATTGTCCGGTTGTACGTAACCCTTCGTGCGCGAGTTAGGCTTACACTTGATCGTTTTTTTTTTTTTAATAAAATGGCAAATGCTGCCTCTTCATCTAAAATAAAATGTAAAATCCGGTAATCCATTCTCTAGCAACTGGGAAGGAAGGAAAGAAGGGAACTGGCTAGAAAACTATCGGAAAATTGTGACATTGAACGGAATTCGCGATATCAGAGGTTGTACCATACGATTAAAATTCGATTCGGCTTTTCTCGGATATTATCGCCTAAATCCGGAGACGGAATTGACACGAAATACATTACCGCGATTTCTTTTAGGTAGCATTCAATTTGAAGTATCATAATCGCAATGTATAGCACCTGCTAAAATGACATTACTAACAGGTAGGCCTAAGAAATTTATTATGCAGAAGCGACATGAATTTTAACATTAATATAATAACATCACGAATGAAATTAGCGTTCATAAACATAAATGTATCATATACGTCACACTGTTTTTATTGACACTATTCTTAGTGTCAATAAAAGGCAGACTGACAAAATAGTCAATTATTTTTCTTATTTCAATATGACTAGGTTGTGTTAGTTTTGAGCTACAAAGGAGGTTTTGTTGCTCATATCGTTCTTGTATTGTATTCAATATCAGTAAAATGATAACTCTATGTGAGAGATGAAGGATTCACGACAATTTCCGAGCTTGGTCGAATCGTTAACTGATTTTAATCAAATTCTACCTACTTGCATTATTTGCATGCCACAAGTTAGCTGTATGTACATGGTGTTCTACTTGTATAGACTTACAAGACCTATTATATATGATATATGATGATATTATGAAATAAGATTTCTGTTTATGTTAAATAACCATTGATTGTGCTAGCACAAAGCGCAGCTTTGTGTGGGCTCGTGAGATTTTTTACTTAATAGGTAAAAATAGTTTAATTCATCTTAGGTTTATTGTGTTTTAACGATAAAAAGCAGCTTTTAGGGTTCGTTGCATTATCACCGCTTCACCATAATTAAGCTCTTCTTTAGTTTAGCGTGAACTAGTAACAAAACACAACTTATCACCCTAAAATTATGTAGTGATGAGTTCAATGGCACTACAAGAAACAATAAAACTACTTTCACTTTTACATTGTAGATCACGATCTAGATGAGTATAGCGAGCATGCCATAGTGAATTAGTGAGCAATTAGAAGGTAGATCATTCGCTTAGATCATTTTGAGATGCGCACGCATTGAAGGTACGGTCACGACCAGTTTAAAGTTACCTCAGTAAAAGTTGTAGGGTTCCGTACCCGAAGGATGCTGCTTACTAAGCCTTCGCTGTCCGTCCGTCTGTCTGTCCGTCAGCAGACTGAATCTCATGAACCGTAATAGGTAGAGAGTTTAAATTTTCACATGAAGTTGGGTCCAGACCTGTTCTTTTGTCCGTACCGTGCCTCCGTATCGTATCGGAGTCGCGATCCAAGAACGCTAGTTTGGACGCCCGGATCGGCTGCGATCGAGACGCGCCGTACCACCGTACCGTACCGAACGGGCGTCAAAACTAGCTTAAAAACTATGTAAAAGCGACTTTGTCAAAAAAGGGATATTACAATGTTCAAGATTACTTAAATGACGGGACTATATAGGATTAATCTAACTCAACACAAAATAGTCGAAGAAGCGACAGTTCCGGAATCGGACGCGAGTTTGCCGACACAGCAGGCGTGCCAAACCTGACTGACAATAACAATCAAGATCTGATCATTCTAGAATCGCCGGACGAAAGTTCTTGCATGGGTCGCGACTCTGATACGATACGGAGGCACAGTACGGACAAAAGAACATGTCTGGACCCACCTTAATTATTATTTTATTTTATTATTATTCCTGTTGCCGCTACAGCAACAAATGAGGAACTATAAGCAAATAAAAACATTGAAGCTTTATATACGCAATATCAAGAATAAAAGAAAAAAAAAACGGTCAAGTGCGAGTCGAACTCCGTACCACCGTACAATGGTAGGGATGGTGTGGAGTTAATAGTTTGGCTTTTACATAGGAAAATGTTAATTACAAAGTTATTGGTGCGGTTACCTTCACACTCCATAACCGTAACCAGGTGCATCCACAAGTTTGTATGTGGTTTACAGATAAATAAATTATTTTATTCTGTTTTTTAGTATTTTTTGTTACAGAGGCAACATAAATACATCGTCTGTGAAAATTCAAACTGTCTAACTATCACGGTTCATGAGATACAGCCTGGTGACGGACGGACGGACAGCGGAGTCTTAGTAATAGGGTCCCGTTTTACCCTTTGGGTACGGAACCCTAAAAACACCACATTTGTAAGGGGATACAAGAGTGTTTTAGCGTGTATTCTTGTACGTTGGTACGGAACCCTTCGTGCGCGACTCCGACCCGCAATTGACCTTTTTTTTTTAAAGTTTCTACCATAACTACAGGACAAGGGAATGAAAACCCGATCTCGTGGAATCTCAATTTGTGCTCCATAATGCAGGCAGACAGACATATCATATTCAGATAGATAATCTAACTAACCAGCGTTTACTAGGAAATAGTAACAAGATAGATCGCGAATTTAATCAATAGAGAAAGCTGTCTGAACTGAACTTCAGTTGCTGAGCTGATGAAAAGTTTTCGTCGAGTGCAAAATCTTCTTCTATTCATTCTCGATAGACAGTAAAGGATTTTTGTACCCTAGTCATGGTTGTTTATCTATCTAAGTATAATATTTATCTATATAAGTATGTGTATCGTCGTCTAGTACCCAAGATACAGGGAATCCTAGTTTGGGGCTAGATCGATGTGCGTAAATGGTGTCCGAGGTATTATATTATTATTATTATAGTTGCCAACTAGCCAGTCTCGACGATTTCATAGTCTTTATCAATTCGTCGATACGGGGTCTCTTTTAATTCAAAATCTGCGGGTTCGTTTCCCGGCTACGACCAAGAGCTTTTTTTAAATTGAACTATGTCAGTTTTTTTTTAAATTAAAATAAGGGTACTAAGACCCTTTGAGCATCTTGTCGAACGATATTCGAGAAGATGCTGAAAGGTAATTCGATATTGTAAAAAAAACAAATTCGATATTGTAGTTCATGGCCAAATCCGAAAGCTTAGGCTTTCGGATTTGGCCATGAACTTACACATTTCACCGTGAAATTTCACGTTTCTCAAATATCAATGCAATTAAATGACGTGTTGAAGGATGTTGGCCGACTTCAGTAGCATTATCATGTAATTCTGACATTTAAGACTTTCTATCACTTTTGGAAAAATTACCAAACACAACATCGCGTAAACAAGAAAAGTTTCAATAAGAGATTGCTCGTTTCAAATAATTGTGTTTAATCATCACCACTCAGCCCACATTCACCCACTGCTGGGTATAGGCCTCTTCTTTACCACGACATCCACTCCAGTCCTGAGCCTCCCGCATCCACTGCCTACCCGCTATGGCGATGATGTCATCCGTCCATCAGGTTGGTGGTCTTCCGACTGGTCGTCGTGCGGTTCTGGGCAGCCACTCTGTAACCGCTTTGCAAGGTCCGCCTTCCGTCATCTGTCCTTGCCAAGTGTCCTGCCCACCCCTCGTGATTCGCTTGCCGACATCGACGATCTTAGAATGATGAGATCTTGAAATTGCCATTTGGGCACTTGAAAAACCATGCTAAAGCGACTTTGTCGAGGAAGGGATATGTTTACTAATGGGTTAATCTGGCTCAACACAGACCTTGCTGTTAATAATTTTGTAATTATTTATTCCTGCTTATTAATTATGATAATGATATTATAATATTTGTATTAGCTAAGCATAAGCACTTTTTAAAAGAGGTCTAAAAATCAATCTGTGGTTATTTCTACGCCCTTCTTCTCCCAAAGTGGTCCAATGTAGAGAAGAGGAAAACAATTACGATTGCTAAGTATATGTAAATATCTACAGTAATAAAGATATTTGGAATTTGGAATTTAGTAAAACGTCTTATTTCTGTATTGCGAATACGATCCCGAAGTCTAATTCCTAGCACGAAGTCAAAATCAATAATTTTTTCAAAATTTCATTTTGATTGTGACTGTTTTTAATGATTTCAATGAACCAAATCGTTTAACAGTTGTCATTTGAAATCACGTTCCGTCGCAATACCAGTTCCAGAAGGAGGCGCGAGCCAAAGACTGGTTTCCAGAATCGTAAAATTGTCGAAGATACCAACTTCCGACCTCCGATAGTCCGGGTCGTTGGAAAGTTGAAAGTGTGAGAGCGAAGCGATGCGACGCTGATGTGATGAGGCGGCCGTACTGCTCAGTAAAATTACATTTACATAGCATTCTCTATGAGTTTTGCTTGCTAAGTAAACTTACCGACTTATCCCCGCGGCATCGCAACTGGTAATGATATGTGATCGGTTGCTGATGGTGAACGCACACCATTCCGCACCGAACGAGCCTAACAGATGACTGCTAGTCAAAATAGGTACTTTTTCGGAACTATCAAAACGGTATTTTTTGACGTGATAACGGCTTATAAATCGATGAACGCCGGCTGCACGCACGAAAGAGCATGACTCATTGTCACGTTCCGCCTGAGCCGAGCGTGCAGGCGAGAGCGCGGAGCAAGCGATAAAGAGGCACGATCGGCCTAAGCGTTCACCATATGACGTTATCACGTAAAATCGTACGAAAACCGACTTTACAGACAACCAATTCTAGAGTTCAATGAATAGTCAAAGTCATATGCTGACGTTTTTTAACACAAAATTGAGTTTATAAAATACAACTGCTGGATATATACAGTTCTGATATTGAAAAACGTTTTTGTTGAATTAGGTTCAGCTTGAGACGTTTCTAGATTTAACGGACTACCTTGACAATTACCCTAAGATATGAGATGGATTTCTGATGGTGAACGCACATCATTCCGCACCGAACGAGCCTGTCGGATCGAATTTAGATATATATTTATATGAAATCATTATGAAACCTCGCGAAAACACCTGACCGTCCGAATTCGGAGAACCTCAGCAATCCTGATGACGTCACGAAATCCAGTCGGTGCGCACGGTGCGGGTAGGTGTGCGTTCACCATGAGCAGATTTTTTTCAAATCCAATGTCGCTAAAGCCATTCCATTCTATGTTTTTCTTCTCTGGCACATGACCACTCTTGGGTTTGCGTCAAACATTTCTTGTTGGAGATAAAGCTTGCCGTTATTAATATCTTTTCTATAAGCTTGTAATGTGAATTTTCACGGCTTATGTTTAAACGATTACCATAAACGCACCTATTTTACTACCAATAAATTCGAAATGACTGCCAGAATGGATAAATGTCCACCAAATTGTGTTTGGATAAATGATCACCAAACTTCTTTTTATGTTTTGTGTACTTATATGGACATAATTATAATGAAAATAAATCAATGTACAGCATCAGTGAACTGCTTTGTACAAAACTTAAATATGCAAAAACACACACACACACACAAAGTGTACTTAAGTTTATGTTTTAAGAATTTTTTGTTGTTCTTACATGTTCAACTTAACACGAAGGATAAAGGGGGCTTCGCTTCGTTCACCCCCTTTACCCTTCACCTAAGCTACCGCAGTATTTTGCCCTGATATTTTTTGCAACTTTTGGTGTTCATATATCCATTTTTGGTAGGAAAAAATATTTTGTGATCATTATATTTGTTGCCAATTTTCATGTGCAAAAATATACACGTAATATATGAATGTGGTAAATATGGGTAGACGAACAAACATGGCGTCTTGAACGCCAGCGATCATCTATTTGTGAATATCAAACAAAACTTTCTTTGGTATTGTTTTATTTCAAATATTGTTACCTAACTGCACTAGTGGCACTGTGAGTGGACATCGCGAGCGACAGCAAATTTGCGTTCTTTCTCATTACTGTCTACCCCCTTACACTCCCGACTCCTTGAAGTTTATCGGATTCGGACTCGCATACTAAGGATTTCGTACTATTAACGGTAAAAAATCGCGTTTGTTGTATGCGAGCCCACTTTTTTTTTTTTTTATTCTGTGAATTAATCTTATTAATATCGAGCAAATACTAAAAAAAACTTTCTTTGAATGGGAGCTCCTTAAATTTTTTTTTTTTTTTTTTTAGTATTTATCGTTATAGCGGCAACAGAAATACATCATCTGTGAAAATTTCAACTGTCTAACTATCACGGTTCATGAGATACAGCCTGGTGACAGACGGACGGACGGACGGAGGGATGGACAGCGGAGGCTTAGTAATAGGGTCCCGTTTGGCACCCTTCGGTACGGAACCCAAAAAAACAAATATCCCGACTGCTTGAAATCAAGACATACGAAAGCATTTTTGCCCAAGCTGAATGGAGACGCAGTGCGCGCTCGGTCCATATGCGTTAAGCTGAATGGAGACGCAGTGCGCGCTCGGTCCATATGCGTTAAGCTGAATGGAGACGCAGTGCGCGCTCGGTCCATATGCGTTAAGCTGAATGGAGACGCAGTGCGCGCTCGGTCCATATGCGTTAAGCTGAATGGAGACGCAGTGCGCGCTCGGTCCATATGCGTTAAGCTGAATGGAGACGCAGTGCGCGCTCGGTCCATATGCGTTAAGCAAAATACACGTGCAAGTTCATCAACCTTCAAAAACTGACCACAGAACAAAACACGAACTGAGTGGGATTACTATGGGAGTGACCGCGGCTGCGCACGTGGGTGGCTCTCAGGGTCGTGCCCCGCCACAGAGTATTTAAGCAAAGAGTTTAGTTTATCTGAGCGCCCCGAGTCCCGCCCGCGCGACACGCACGACAAAACTAATACGGTATTTGACAAGGTAGTCTAATAAATCTAGAAACGTGTCTCAAGCCGAACCTATTTCAACAAAAACGTTTGACAATATCACAATGAGTCTCGTCAATTTAAATCAAAATGTAAAAAATAACAACTAACCAATTAAAAATAAAATAAACACACAAAAAGATACACTTACGCGAATAAACCACTCCGGGACATTGCCGAGGCTAAGGTTCCCATGACGCTTGCAGCACTTCCCCGCTGCACCGCCAGGGAGATCCTTTGCATCAGAAATGCCCCAGAGCGGTTGTCAACACCTCTATCTCTTAGACGGCGCCCCAGAACCTTAACGAATATATTCCCTTGCGTCCCCCAAACCCGAGCAAGTCACGAGCCCAAGAGGCACAAAGATGTAGTTTCCCGTGAGTGCGGCATACTTAAGGGACTTCTGTCTTGCGGCCAGACTCGGCAGCTGCACCAGCGCGAGCCGCCGTCGATCTAACGGGAGGCCGCAAAGGTTGCATCCCAATATACAACATTATGGAAATATACAATATCACAATCGTATATTTCCAGCAGTTGTATTTTATAAACTCAATTTTGTGTTAAAAAGACTGCATTTGACTATGACGTCACGTATTTCATAGAACTCGTGAACAAAATTACCGTGTTGACAATTCCTAAACAGTATCTATTTTGACTAGCAGTTTAATATCGTTACCGTCAATTTCCATTCCCTGAACTGACGTTTCTTTAAATATTATAAATGTATTGTAACTGTCTGTTTATCAAAAAATTCTGTGCAATAAAGAGAATGAATATGAATAAGTTTTTCTTAGCAACCTCCGAGAACGTATCCGGCAGAGTTATAATTTATAAACGCATTTTGTGTAAATATGACAAAATATGAGTATGATGTCACTTGCCTATATTTCATACAATTACTTACTGTTTCGTCAATTATTAAAAAGCAAGTATCTACATGTATTTTTTCTACCAGTCCAAATAGGCCAAATACCGTGCCGGATTGTTAATGTCAACATGGAATTTAATTTCTGATTGTGGAACATGTCTCACTATTTTCTAACACACTATTGTGTGTATTGTATCGAGTACCTTATTGTGAATAATTGCAAAAAAACCTTCATAGTTTGCTTTGGTATTGGGAAAGATAAAATCAAAGTAAGAATCATTTTGATTCGCTTCTAAAAATATGATAAACTTTGCCAAACCCAACCTGCACCCTTCGTTGGATCTGCAACAATATAAAAACATAATGAGAATGAGATTAGATCGACGAATCAAAAATTGAAATCGAAGTGAAACTCTTTGGTAACATTCGCACATAAGCAGTAAACTTTTTTTGAAGTTATAAATACGGAACGCTAAAAAGGAAGAAACGAATCTAGGACCAGAGTACACGTCGGTGGGGTTATGTCGTTTTATTTCAGAGTTCCCATGCCCACCATCCGGCTCCATCATCAGACCCTGGGTATCATCTAGGGCCAAAGTATTTGGCGAGACGATTTAAAACGAGCTCCATCATCAGGTCAAGCTCCATGTTAGAAAATTGCATTGCCATCCGATATACATATTTATGTGCATGCATGCATAATACATTTTAGGAACTGTCAAAACGTTAATTTTGCTACGAGTTCTATGAAATACTAGCATTGAACGTCATAGTCAAATGCTATCTTTTGACACAAATTTGAGTTTATAAAATACAACTGCTGGATATATACAATTCTGATATTGTCAAATGTTTTCGTTGAAACAGGTTCAGCTTGAGACACGTTTCTAGATTTATTGGACTACCTTGTCAAATAACGTATTTCGGCTCATTCGGAAACCGGGAAGTGGGTCAAATTTAACTTACAAGATTTGATTGCAGACAGAGAGCCCTGATATTTGCTGTGCAAATCAGTATTTTTGATGTGCAGTTTAATATTTCCCATTATAAAATAAAACGAGGATGTCACTTTTGGGGCGTTTTATCATACGGCGCCTTTACAGTCAATTATGAATGAGCTGTCAATTGTGGAAGATGGCGGAGTTCCAAACATAATTTATATTAAAAGTTATTGTGTGAAATCGGTGGAGCCATTCTTGCATTACAAATAGTGTAACTAACCCGATTTTGTTTTATACATTTAGATGTTAACCAAATATAGTGCCCCCATATAGTATCACAGAACCGTATTGGTTGTTAAAGTCGGTCGAGCCATTCTTGCATTACAAGTGGTTTAACTAACCCGACTTTGTTTTATATATTTAGATGTTCACCAAATGTAGTGCCCCCCTGTAGTATCCCAGAACCGTATTGGTTGTTAAAATCGGTCGAGCCATTCTTGCATTACAAGTGGTTTAACCCGACTTTGTTTTATATATTTAGATGTTCACCGAATGTAGTGCCCCCCTGTAGTATCCCAGAACCGTATTGGTTGTTAAAATCGGTCGAGCCATTCTTGAATTACAAATGGTGTAACTAACCCAATTTTTCTTCCTTCTGCGGTAGCTTAGGTGAAGTGTAAAGGGGGTGAGCGAAGCGGAGCCCCCTTTATCCTTCGTGTTAGGTTGAACATGTAAGAACAACAAAAATACTTAAAACATAAAAAGTGTTTTTGCTGATCCTTTTTTGCTGTGCAAATCAGTATTTTTGATGTGCGATTAAATACTAGCCTTTTATAATTCGCCAAGTTTAAAACTTAATAAAACCGGCTCTAAGTTCGAGTCCTATTTCTTCCACCCCGGTCGAGATGCGATTAATGTCGTAAGTCCTCATCAAAACTTTTGCTGAAGGGAGCCACAAACGAAAACGTCATCTGTGTATATTTTTTTGATTTTGTTGATTTTTTCAAAAACTTTGGATACAATTTATATGGGACCACTTCTTAAGTATGAACTACCAATAAAATAAGAATCATCAAAATCAATTCATAATTGACAAAAAATAATTCGCCAAGTTAAAAACTTAAAAAACTAACTTAAATCAAATCAAATCAAATCAAAAATCATTTATTTCCATAGGATGTTGTTACATCACTTAGATCCGTCATTACATTTTTTTGGGTGAGTTCACTAACACAATGGCGGAATCTGTGGAGAAGAGCTCACCGAAGAAACTCCACAGTCGTCGCATCTTTTGCGTTTCCTTTTTTAAATAAAATATTGTCAAATTACAAAATGAATGCTAATTATATATCGAAACAGCCTGTTACTCAAACAATCTATTCCCATGGACATCTGTCCTCTAAGTAATCAGATATCCTATAGTAACCTTTTTTATACAATTTCTGTTTTATTATTATTTTAAACTTGTCTAAAGGTAAGTTTTTAATATCAGTAGGGACCTTATTGTAATAGCGTATACAATTGCCTTTAAAAGAATTACTAATTTTATGTAGTCGGCTTACATAAGCAACCAACTTGTCTTTATTTCTAGTATTAAAATTGTGTATATCACTGTACTTCTGAAAATTAGTTATATTTCTTTTTACATACACAAGATTGTCATAGATATATTGAGACACAAATGTCAGAATATTGATTTCTTTAAACTTTTCCCTCAGTGACACTCTAGGCCCTAATCTATAAATTGCACGAACAGCCCGTTTCTGCAGAATAAATATACTATTAGCATTCGCAGCGTGACCCCACAATAACATACCATAGGTCATTAGACTATGAAAGTAACTAAAGTAGACTAGTCTAGCGGTGTCTACTTCAAGTTGAAGCCCTATTTCTTCCTCCCCGGTCGGTATGCGAATGAAGTCTGTGAACATGAAAAGTCCTCATCAAAACTTTTTCTGCAAGGAACCACAAACCAAAACGTCATCAGTGTATTATTTTTTGTGGTTCTGTTGATTTTTTTTAAAAGAGCTAAATCAATTTTGATAAAATTTATACGGGACCATCTCAGAATTATGACCTACCAATCAAAACAAGTATCATCAAAGTCAATTCATAATTGGCGGAGTAATCGCGTCACAAACATAAAAAAACCAGTTGAATTTAGAACCTCCTTCTTTTTTAAGTCGGTTGAAAATATGATAGTCTAGTTCTCTAAATCCACACTAAACCAATGGTCTACTCTCAGGTCTACAGTGAGTCTAGACTCACCACTCAGCCTAGTCTCTGAGAAATCGAAGTTTGAAAATTGTTGGATTTTTATCCGGATATTACAAAAAAATATAAGAAATCTGTATATATCTATAGATTCAGATATACTTCGTACATAATATGTGAGGCTATCGAAGGCATTGAACCAGTCGAATCTTCGATAGCCTCACACTTATACACGAAGAATAACTTAATATTTTCTAGAGATTCCAATTTATTATATTTTTTTGAAATATCTGGATAATATCCAACGTTTTTCAGACCTCGATTACTCAGAGACTAGACACATCTTAGACCTGGGAGTAAGACCATTGATTTTGTACTGATTTAGACTAGACTTTGATATTTTGAAATAAAACTAGCATGTAAGTTTTTGACGCGTTTTTTCATACTACGACGCGGCAAGAAATTCGCAAGGTCAGCTAGTTCAACATATTTGGTGTTCAAATCTTACATTAGTAATTGTTGCCATACTGAATAGTGGGTTTCCTTACGACGAAGACGTCACAAAACGTTTCGTCACTCCTCTCAAAAGGCCCGTAACGAAACTGAAACGCGGTAACTTTGGAACAAGAATGTGAAAGTGCTTGTCTGAGCCAAACAAGGTATTTATTTGACACAAAATGTGTATGGTTAGGTAAAGTAACTTAGGTATTTGGAAATGGCATGTGTTTAACTGTCTTAACAAATTGAGTAAAAAGTTATATATGTCGCCGTAACATAGTCAAAACCGTTAGTTGATAAACTAACATTTTTTTTCTCGTCAATTGGTCAACTATCGACGGATAGTAAATTTTAGCGTACTGCTTACTATATGACGCGTTAGTTGATAAATTAACGGTTGAACTTTTAAATAATAAACTGGTTTAATCTTGCATTGCAAATTAATTGCAATTGCATTTTCATCCTAAATTTACTAAATGTTCACCAAATATTTACACTCTATTTGATAATTAACTACATGCGGTCGCCTTGGCTTCAGGTTGTGTTATAAAGTTGTGACTTAATGAACATTTAGCCACAAAATAAATAGGTACAGAAATCAATCTAAATACAAGCGCGCTCGAGCAACGCACACATAGATACTGCTCACGGACACGATATCTCAGAGCAGTTCAAACCAGTGCGAGCGTGAGTGCCAACCGCTTGACACGCGCGTCTGTTAATGTAAATAATGCAACAATGGAGCAACGGAAAAAATATATTATAACTGTTCAGTGGACGGTTGTTTAAATTCAACATTAAACTATGAATTGGCGTTTTTTAAGCCAGTGGTTTCGGAAAGTAGCTATCTGCCTGTATTTCGATGGTTCGTTTTAACGTTATATATATAGAACAGTTAGGTAGGTAGGTAAGGTCCCCGAATAATATATCTCAGATCGATTTAAATAAATAACAGTTGCCTATTTTTCAATCAGTATAATAAAATAAGTATTAACAAAAATTTTGTTAGGTAAATTCACGCCACCTTACTTACGTAAGTTGAAAACATGTTTTTTGTTTGTGTAGATATTGTATTGTTTTTCGTGTCATTTGACAGGTGTGGGTCTAAAACGGACAGGGCAATAGAAAATTTGTAAATCGGGTAGTCCGTTTAGAAGTTATCAGGGATTTTCGATAGTGAAAATTGACAAACGTAAAATTGGGTAGGTATTTTTCTGATCTGTAAACCTTTTGTATTGTAATAGTAGTGTAATGTTTTCATTCTTTTCGTTTCATTCTTCATAATAAATCATACAATTAGATAGGAGCGCCAGCACCACGATAGTTTTTCGCGGATAAGCCGTAGTTGAGAACCCTAGAGCGATCGCCGAGCGTAGCTATGAAAAGTGAAGTACATACATGTGGTTGACTTCTGTACCTATTTACTTTGTGATTTAGCTTACTTAGGAGTCAAAAATTATATTGGTGAACAATATATTTGTTACCTTTGGATAGGCTACTATTGTTTTTATTTAAACCTGTGTAATAAGGGTGTAATACGGTAAGGGGACCGCAAACTGTTTAACTCATTCAACTGTATAAATGTTGGACACAATTTTTATTTTATTTATTTACTGTTTCCCCACAGACACACATTGATATAAACATAAACATTTACATACAGGCATACATTGCCTCTGGCCCCACACTAGGATACCCTGTGTCGTGCGAACCAGATGCAGCGACGTCACAAACATTTAACCTTCCGAGAACAGGTTTTTTTTTCCCCCAGCCGGGATCGAACCCGGGACCTCTCGCATGGTAGGCAGAGCCACAACCGCTGCGCCACTGAGGTCCTCGATAAAAGTTCAAATAACAACAAAAATAACAGCACCAAATATAATGATCACCGACATAATTTTTGAAGTAATACTTCTTGGGGAGTAATCTGGCGAATGCGTGACGAGAGCGTTACGAAAAGTGTGATCGGGCGAGGCGAACGAGAGGTGCGCGCGCACATTTTCTTTCTCTCTTCCTCTCATAGCCAGACACACAGTGCAGGAGATGTATTTTTGAAGCATTAGAGCTAAAAATGTTTTACTTCAGTTGTGTGGTCTAAAGCACACTCTTTTATTTCCTGCCAAAAATGGGTAAATGCTACCCAAAATAGGTAAATGATCACCAAAAGTTGCAGAAAATATCCGGGCAAAATACTTAGCGGTAGCTTAGGTGAAGGGTAAAGGGGGTGAGCGATGCGTTAGGTTGAACATGTGAGAACAACAAAACATAAACTTAAGTACACAAAACATAAAAAAAAATGTTTTGTGACCATTTATCCAAACACATTTGGTGGTTGTTTCGAATTTATTGGTAGTGAAATAGGTGGGTTTTTGGTGAGCGTTTAAACATAAGCCAAAAACAACTAATTATATAAGCAAAGTATAATAGAAAGTAAAAAATATCATTTAAAAGTACCCACATAAGTTGTGAGTGATCTTGCTGCCATGTCAGCCAGCAAAAGGCTTAGACACATCGTGATGCCACCAGCAGGCCTGCGACGCTGGTCTCCAGTCCAGACCCCGAAAGTATCAGCATAAAAAGTTTGTTTGTTTGATGAGAACGGAGGTTTGTACCCTAGTCATGGTTGTTTATCTATCTGAGTATAATATTTATCTATATAAGTATGTGTATCGTTGTCTAGTACCCAAGATACAGGGAATCCTAGTTTGGGGCTAGATCAATGTGTGTAAATAGTGTCCAAGGTGTTATTATTATATATTATAACGTATCCATGGTGTAACAATTAGGTGTCTTATTCTAGTTGGTTATGATTTTGGGCAAGATTTACTCTGAATGCGATTTGATCAGAGCATCTTTATTGTTTACCCCTCCAAACAAATAAGCTGACCGCCCGGTCCAAAATGTTTGGAGATGTGAAAAATATAGTTGCTCCGATCAAAACGGTTTCGTAGTAAAAGTTGCTCAGAATCAGGGTTCGCAGATATCTATCATCGGATATATATCGTGATATACATATATGTCACCGTAATATAGTCAAAACCGTTAGTTTATAATCTAACGTTTTTCTCGCGTTAGTTTACAAAATTTCGATAAATTGTAAACTGTGCTGTACGGCTTACTGGTAGCAACAAAGGAAGTAGCAGGGCAAACACTGCGGTAGCTTAGGTGAAGATTAGAGGGAGCGAGCGCAGCGAAGCCCCCGAATAGTCTTCTTGTTAGGTTGACATGTAAGAACAAAAGAAACCTATATTGTAAGCCCTGTCTGTTTACAATTTATCGATAGTTTACAAACTAACGCGTTAGTTTTTAAACGAACAACTTCACTTCGCTTCGCTCACCCCCTGTACCCGTCACCTAAGCTACCGCAGTATTTTGCCCTGATATTTGCTGTGAAAATCAGTTAATTTGCTGTGCAAATCAGTAGTTTTGATATGCAAATCAGTATTATTGATGTGCCGTTTAATATTTCCCTTTTATTAATAAGGCGGGTGTCACGGCCTGATATACAGGCTGCTGCTCAGATTGAGTGCCGCTTAAATGTGTGAGACACAGAGGCAGAATGGCTTTGAATGCCCCTCAAACTAAGTTGGGGGGTAAACTGTCCCTTATTCAGTAACTCATTCCACGTCTAATCCAACTTAGTTTGTGTCGATCAAGTTGAAGTTGTCGCTTTTTCTGGTTACCACGACACGAGTATCCTATAGTGTGGGCAATGCGGCTGTCAAAAAAAACGTTCCTCGGGTACGGAACCCTAAAACAGGAAACCTTATGGGATCACTTTGTTGTCCCCTTATCCATCCCTTTTTCTCAGAAATACGTAAAGTTGAAATTAAATCGATCACTCCAGTAAGTTGTGAAAACATCAAACTTATAAGTCGACGTAATCAAAAAATGTCACAATTCTGCTGACATTGCTTGATATTCGCAAGGGATTGGAAACCTATAAGGCCTTACTAATAAAAGAAGTTATTCACTATGTAACTTATACAGTGTTTTGTCTTGCTTTGACATTTGACATTGACTCGACGCAAGAAAAGGACAAAACACTGTTTATGTTAAACAGTGAATAACTTTTTTTAGTAAGGCCGACAGGGTACGTTCCGTTGACCAATAGGCTGATGAAACTTGGCACGAAGGTCTCAAAGCACCAATAAAGGGTATAATCTTAAAACCGTAAATTCGTAACGACTACAAAAAAACGATTTGTGCGGAACCCTCGATAACCGAGTCCAACTCGCACTTGCCCATTTTTTTATATTTTTTTTCGTTTAAATTACAGAACCCTAAAAACTCGAGGGGTTTAACCCATCGCCGCAGCAATGTAGATTGAAGTTTTCCTCTCGCCGTGATCTCTGCAATGATCTCTTCATTCAGTGCGAGTTAAAACCTCATTATATGAACGATATCACTCATCAGCGCTGAGTAAAAGCTTTGACCACAAATTGAGATTTCAAATAGACAGTATGATATTCACCGCAGCATTGAATCATCACGGCCGGCCATGGGAGGCCTAGAGGCGTTAATCAAATCATGTTTGTTTTATATCACTGCTTCTTTAAACTTACAAACTTTTCACTGGGAAGTGTAACATCTTAACAAATAGCCATATACCTATTTACACCACGGCTTTAAACCCACTAGGTGGTAGTCAGAGCGTCTGCAGAGATGTACAGCACGCACCTGATTTTCTAGGTATAAAAGTGGAATCATTATAAAGATTTTCTAGGCATAAAAGGAAATATCAGGGCAAAATGCTGAGGTACCTCTGGTGAAGGATTAATGGGGTGAGCGATGCGAAGCCCCCTTTATCCTTCGTGTTAGGTTGAACATGTAAGAACAACCAAAAATACTTGAAACCTAAAGATGACTACATACAAAATATTTAAAACAAAAGAAGTGTTTTTGCTGTGCAAATCAGTATTTTTGATGTGCGATTAAAAAATAGCCTTATAAAATGAAGTAACCCGCCTGCATTTTCTTTCAATACCACATAAAAACTTACGAATACACCTGTTTACGTACATTAAGTATGAAAGCAGCAGCACCAATAACTTTGTAAACTACATTTTGCGATCTAAAATCCAACCTAGTGACTTTTCACCAAAATGATTTAGCCTATGTCACTACCACAACGGAGACAAAACCAACACCTCATTTATAAATATTAATATAAAAATCCGTCAAGCCTTTAGGGCCGTAACGAAGTGGTCATACAAACATACATACACACTCTCGACGACCTGAATGGCCGAATCGGCAGTGACGCTGCCTATGAAGCCAAGG
Organism: Argyresthia goedartella; assembly: GCA_949825045.1. Taxonomy (NCBI): domain Eukaryota; kingdom Metazoa; phylum Arthropoda; class Insecta; order Lepidoptera; family Argyresthiidae; genus Argyresthia; species Argyresthia goedartella. The sequence goes on along the minus strand of OX463832.1, from coordinate 6,444,235 downwards.
GTCCCGGGTTCGAGTCCCGGTAGGGGCAAATATTTGTTTGATGTTTGTACCCTAGTCATGGTTTTTTATCTTCTAAGTATAATATTTATCTATATAAGTATGTGTATCGTTGTCTAGTACCCAAGATACAGGGAATCCTAGTTTGGGGCTAGATCAATGTGTGTAAATAGTGTCCAAGGTACTATTACTCTCGAAAAATAAGCATATCATTCTAGTGCAGTTGGAAACAGTATTTGTGTGTATTGCAACAGTCAATAAATTGATTATCAATCTATCTATTATCACGCCTATTACCGTACGGGGTACAGCGGCACAGAAACGCCCATGTGTTTCTTTTTTTCATCTCTAGACGTAGAAGCGCAGGTCGTAGAGTTTCGATGTTCTGTGGTGCTTACACACAACCGCTAATGAATCAAATTTACTAAACAAGGAACACGCGGGTTGACCGCGAGCTTTTACGCGCCATCTGTTAATCTGTGGTCTATTTGAGATAACCACCTGTGGCTTTTCAAACTGCCATGGAATACAGTATTTGACAAGGTTGTCCAATAAATCTAGAAACGTGTCTCATGCTGAACCTATTCTCACAAAAAATTTTGGCCATAGGAGAATTTTATATTTCCAGCAGTTGTATTTTATAAAGGCTTGTGTTTAAACGATTACCAAAAACGCACCTATTTTACTACCAATAAATTCGATATGAATGCCAGAATGGAAAAATGTCCACCAAATTGTGTTTGGATAAATGATCACCAAACTTCTTTTTATGTTTTGTGTACTTAATTTTATGTTTTAAGTATTTTTTGTTGTTCTTACATGTTCAACCTAACACGAAGGATAAAGAGCGCTTCGCTTCGCTCACCCTCTTTACCCTTTACCTAAGCTACCGCAGTATTTTGCCCTGATATTTTTTGCAACTTTTGGTGTTCATTTATAAATTTTGGGTAGGAAAAATGTATTTTGGTGATCATTTTATATTTTTTGCCTCTTATAAACTCAATTTTGTGTTAAAAAGACAGCATTTGACTATGCCGTCACAAGCTAGTATTTCATTGAACTCGTGAAAAAAAAAATACCGTTTTGACAGTTTCTAAAAAGTGTATATTTTGAGTGGCAGTCAAATACCGTGAGCAAATGCTCTAGTTACGAATTACGATACCTCTCTGGCTCTGTCTAACCATGCGAGTGGTCCCGCCCGGGTTCGATCCCCAACTGGGAAAAAGAAAAAAAGTGATGTCACTGTTTCTGGTTTCCACGACACAGGATGTCCTAGTGTGGGGTCAGAAGCAATGTATGTGCCTGTATATAAATGGTTATGTTGTGTTGTGCTATGACCGCCTCTGTGTCGGTTGTGACTTGCCTACCATAAGAGAGGTCCCGGGTTCGATCCGCGGCTGGGGATACAGAAAAAAAAACAGGCTTGGATGTTTCTAAGTGTGTGATGTCGCTTTTTCTACTTCCCACGACACAGGATATCCTAGTGTGGGGTCAGAAGCAATGTATGTGCCTGTATATAATAGCCCATAAATGTCCCCACCGAGCGCTCGCTCCGAGCCAATCTTACTCGCTTCCGGGGCGCGGGTCTTTACCCGGAAGCGAGTAAGATTGAGCCATACTCCACCGCGCTGGCTCAGTGCGGGTTGATGGAGGGTTGTTCGCCTTGTGGACAACCCGACAGTCAGAAGTTATCAAGCTGCCCTATTAGGGCCTCTGACACAGCTTCACGACTACTACCAGCGAGTACCGACGGTAGCCGGGACCTGCAGCTTAACGTGTCGTCCGAAACACGGAAGCGTCCGAAACAAATGCCTTATAACGCTATAACGCTAGGCAACAGACGCTGTTGCCTAGCGTTATTCGCACATCGGAAACGATCGTACGGGTAGCAACATCTGGCCGAGACAGGCACTGGATGGGTGTCCGTTTCTATAAGGCATTTGTTCATGTTTATGTGTTTATGATGTTTATGCAAAATACGGAAATCGCTTTAAGTCTGCCCATGATAATTGAAGAGTTCCCTTGATTTCTCCAGGATACCATCTTCAGATCCCGACCTGATGGCAATCGGACCAATCGGAAGACCAACCCCCTCGAACAAAATAATAAATTTTTCAAATCGGTCCATGCTTCTTGGAGAAATCTTTAAACTCCTTTTTGAAGTCGCTCAAAACAGCCGTTAGAAAACAAAGGCATCGATAGATCGGTTTCCAAACGAAAGTTCTTCAGAACAACATGCCCATAACACATGCAACGTTTTAACACGGTCGGTTATATCACAAAATCGTCCGCGGCTCTTGATTTCGAGCAGCCAATCCCAATTACTGTATAACAACATAACATTCGAAAAAGAAAGGCAGAAAAATATTCGCAAATATCAATAAGCTTGGACCGGTATCGGTATGGAGGCGGACGGATTTCAACTTTCCGAACTCACCTGTGACCACTTTCACTCCGAGAATGTTGCCGGGTCACACATGCGCAGAGGCGGGTTGACAATGTGGCGGGATGTCGTAACATTTGTGTCATTCATGTGTAAACCGACACTTCCTTTTCAGGCCTCTTAGGTGTCGTATTGACGCTGTACGTTCCTGAGCTTCTCACGTAATGGAATACTTGACTTTAGGGAACAAAACTTCCAAAGCGAATCAACATCAAAATTTAACTTAGATAAGATAAGATAAGATAAGATAATGGTTTATTTAACGGAAGAATACAGAGTTTCACTTATTAATTAGGTACGTATTTGCTAAGGAATTGCATAGATTACCGGCGGCCCTCACACTAGGTTAGACCTGTATCGTGAGGCCCAGTTCTTTGACATAAGAATCACAACTTAGGTTTTACTTACGGCAAGAGGTGTACATTATAATTATGCAGTTTGTTTAATAAACAATGGATGTATGATATGGAGATAAGATCGTTAAATGGAAAGAAAAATTATAGGAATACTTACTAAATAGAAATACTTAAATATAATAAAAGGGAGGGGAGGTGATTATGTATCGATTTTCATGAAATCCTCAGTTTCTTGGTATTTAATAGATTTCAACCATTTTAGAATAATGAGTTTAGAAGCTCTCACCGTACAGTGCTTGATGTCGCATTGTCCGATAACCCTGTTATAGATGAAGGGCATAATGAAATTGGGGAAACGACGAGCAAACGATGTTTTGGCTGCAGGTTGCGGCACACGGAAGATTCTTTTTTTCAGAAGATCTTCATAAATTACACTGCGGATTGTCTTGCCGTGCATGTGGGTAGCAGCTTTCAGTATAAAGATTTGTCGTACGCTCAAAAGATCCGCTTCAGCATACAGAGCATCAGTCGAGAATCTGTATGGTTTTTTTAGCATGACTTTTATAACCGATCGCTGCGCTCTCTCAAGTGTCAGCATAACAGACACACCAGATCCTCCCCAGACTGCAATGCAGTAGCTCAGTATTGAGTCGCACAGAGCCACATAGACCAGCCTAAGAATACGCTTGCAGGCAGAGTTTCGTAGCGCACGCATGACGTGAATAACTTTCCTTACCCTTTTGGCTGTGTCGGCGATATGAGCTTTAAAGGAGAGGTTCTGGTCGATCGTGACTCCCAGGTATTTTATGGTTTCAGCACGTTCGATCACCTCACACTTGCATGACACTGAGTCACAGAGAGAGTGAATCCGCATGCGGGTGTCGGACTTGGGCTCTGATGCTCGAGTTTTGTGAAAACACATATATTTACTCTTTTTGCCATTGAGCGTAAGGAGATTGGAGTTAAGCCATTCAGCAATGCTCGCCAAACCTATTTCGCTCTTTTGCAGAGCATTGTGCCAAGTATCTCCGTTGAAGATGGCAACAGTGTCATCGGCGTAGCAGAGTATGCTTACGTCTGGGGGTGGGGCACTATGAATATCATTTATGTATATTAGGAAGAGTGTAGGGCCTAACACGCTTCCCTGTGGTACTCCGAAATTAATAGGAAGCTCGCGACTGATGTTAGTGTCAATTTTTAAGCAAAGTTTTCTGTCCGTGAGGTAGCTTCTGAACCAATCAAGAGTCTGCCCTCGGATTCCTTTGGTTTCAAGCTTCTTGAGTAGTATGGGTACAGATACGGTGTCGAAGGCCTTTGCGAGGTCTAGGAATACTCCAATACACTTTTTGCCTAGGTCAAGGTTTGAAGATACCTGATCAATCAGAGACCTAACGGCATCCTCCGTAGATAATCCCTTTCGGAACCCAAACTGGTTTTCCGAAATTAGCCGATATTTCTCAAGGTAAGATACCAAACGCTTGTTAACAACTTTTTCGAGAATCTTTGAGAAGAGGCCAAGAAGTGAGATGGGTCTGTAGTTCTCTGGAGATTCTCTATTGCCATTTTTGTAAATGGGAATGACCTGTGCCAACTTCCACGTTTGGGGGAATATGCCTGTTGAGAGGCTCAGATTAAAGATATGAGTTAGGGGGACAACTATTTCGCTACTTATTTCTTTGATTAGCTTGGGTGTGTGGCCATCGTGACCAGGAGAGCTATCGTTCTTTAAATTCGCGATGATCTTCCTTACTTCAAAAACATCAGTTGGCTGCATGAAAAAGGATTCAGGAGTCGACTCACTAATTGTGATCTCTGAAGTGGCATCCTTGAACGATTTATGTTGTTTTTGAAGCAATTGGTTCGCTAGATTCACGCCTACATTGGCAAAGTATTTATTACAGTGATCCACTGACTCTTGAGGGTCGGGCTTAATTTTTATAAGTCCAGATGATGTAGATGGTTTGTCTGTACGGTTGCTAATTTTATTTATTACTTTCCACAGACCTTTCGGGTCATTTTTTTTGCTCTCCAATTCGGCAGTTTCATGAGCAGACTTAAGTTTGCGGAGCAGATCCACACAGAAGTTTCTGTACCTGATGTAAACAATTTTTCTCACAGGATCATTGGGATGTTTTCTAGTATCGAGATGAAGATTGTCACGATGTCTGATGCATCTCAGTAAACCTGGGGTTATCCATTGTTTGAGGATGAGGTTTGATCTTCTGACCCGCTTCAAGGTTGTGTGTTTATCTACAGCATCACTCAAAATCTGATTGAATTCTGAGACGGCCTCTTCCACATCGGTGGCCAACATAACGGGTGCCCAGTTTGTGTTTCGCAGTTCGGAAGCCACTAGCAGAGAATCGACCCTTTTTATGATTCTATCGGGTTTCTTCGGGCAGCCATTAGTTAGAGACAGTGCCATCACCGCTATGTTATGGTCGGTGATGTCTGTTTGAGCTACCATGCCGAGTATTTCTTTGGTTTTAGCTCGGACGAAAATGTGGTCTAGGCAGTTGTTTAGTCTGGTGGGTTTTGTTATTGCAGGAATGAGTCCTGATTCTGCCATTATACAAAGATACTCTGTGCTGTTTTGCTCGTCAAGGATGTTAATATTGATGTCACCAGCAACAATTACCGTTTGTTCATTTTTAATGCCGACTAGAAGATCATTAAGAGAGGCAATGAAATTTCCGCAATTTGTAAAGGAGGGGGATCTGTATAGGCATATTATAGTAGTTGAGTTTGGAAGCTCTATGGACAGGCATTCAGTTTCAGCTAAGTTTGGTTCCTGTACACTTGCGTTCCAGCACTCTTTTATGTATGTAGTTACACCACCACATCGATTGTGGGTATTTTTAGTAAAGTATGAGTTGTATCCTTGTATTTCTCCTACGCCGGTTCCGGTTGCCAGCCAACACTCAGTGAGCACAATAACATCGAAGCTGGTATCGAAGCGTTTAAGGGCTACTAAAAATTCATCGAAATTGTGGGCAATACTGCGGATATTGAACGTAAGGATTTTAAGGTTAAACGTTAATAAAGACTCGCTACATTTTTCTATTTTGTCGTGCAATTGACATTCTATTGTGAAAGATTTGTCTATTTGATTAACAGTTTCAATTAAGTCAAGGGGGGTGATTGTTGCAAGAGGCAGTTAAAGATGTCAGTTGCTTTAGGGCAAGGTATGGTAAAGTAGCGAGAAAGCGATAGTTTGTATCTGGGAGGATTTGATAGTTCAGTTCTAGTGGTTGGGAAAAGGATGGGGATTCTCTGGGATATCGAGGGTTGATAGATATAATAATACATAGGTATAAGGAAATTATAGTTGCCAGCATTTTACTACATATTACACTCAGTGCACAAGTAAATTTAATTATTTTTATGCGCCGAGTTTGGGGGGTCGGTCCAGAGGCCAATTTTCTGGTCAATATCAAAGACAGTGCGAATGGGGATAGCTGGCATTCTTTCTGCTTTGCGGACGAATATGCAACCGTCCCGTACCCAGCAGAATCGGTATTTTTGCTGCGATGCTCGTTGTCTTGCGTTCCGAAATAACAGTCGATTAGCTTTAGTCAGCCGTTCATTCACGAAGACCCCCATGGACGTCCCGGGTACAATGTCCTGCGAGGTAAGGTTTTTTCTTTCTTTTGCAGCTTTAACCATTTCATCGCGCTTAGCTCGGCGGACTAGTTTGACTACAATTGGCCGAGGTAAGTTTTTGGGATTGGTAGGGGATGGTACCAGGGGCGATCGCCGGGGTCCGGCTCGATGAATCCCGTCGATGTCTGACTCTGTAAGGTCAACTCCGATCTTGGTAGCGGCTATCAGGACAAGTTGGCGCGTATTTTCATTGTCAACCTCGGGAATTCCTGCAATCTCTAGCTCATTTCTGAGTCCTTGTTGCTGTAGTTCTGCTACTGAGGAACGAAGATCAAGAATTTCTAAGTCTTTTAGTTGCATGGCTTCATCGTTTTCTGGGCTTGATTGGCAGGTTGACAAGACTTAGAGACTTAGAGTTTCACCGCTTCTTTTTCAACCGACTTCAAATAGAAGGAAGTCCTCAATTCGACTGTTTTTAGGGTTGCGTACCCGAAGGGTGCCAAACGGTGCCAAACGGGACCCTATTACTAAGCCTCCGTTGTCCGTCCGTCCGTTCGTCCGTCTGTCACCAGGCTGTATCTCATGAACCGTGATAGTTAGACAGATGAAGTTTTCACAGATGATCTATTTCTGTTGCCGCTATAACAACAAATACTATAAAACAGAATAAAATAAATATTTAAGGGGGCCCCATACAATAATTATTTCAATACCACATACAAACTTATGAATTCAGCTGGTCACGAACATGGAGTGTAAAAGTAGACCAATAAACAACATTTTTCTATGTAAATCAATCAATCAATTAATCGAATCTCTTTATTACTGTAGATATTTACAAAAACTTAGCAATCGTCGTTTTTTGCCTCTTCTCTACATTGGGCCACTGCGGGAGAAGGAAGGCGTAGAAACACAGATTGATATTAAATCTCTTTTAAAAATTGCTTGTGCACTAATACAAATATAACAATATAAATTATTATAATTAATAAACAGCAATAAATAATTACAAAATTATTAACAGCAAGGTCTGTGTTGAGCTAGTATAACCCCGTACAGTCTTAGTCCCAGTAAGATCCAAACTATTCACTTCACACCATCTCTACCATTTTACGGTGGTACGGAACCCTTCGTGCGCGAGTCAGACTCGCACTTGACCGTTTTTTTTTTTATGTTTCTTGTTTTGATTGGTAGGGCATACTTCAGGGGTGGTCCCACATAAGTTTTACCAAAATTGACTGAGCGATTTTTAAAAAATCAACAAAAACATACTTATATATACACAGATGACGTTTTGGTTTGTGATTTCGTGTAGAAAAATTTTTGATGAGGACTTTTCATGTACACAGACTTCATTCGCATACCGACCGGGGGGGAAGAAATAGGCCTTGAGCTTGAAGTCAGTTTAATTTTATTTTTTAACTTGGTAAATTATTCAACTCTTCACTCACTTGTTTAAACTAGTGACTTCGTTAAACGTCGGTATTTAATTAACGGTCTAGTGAGTTAGTTAAGTGTCTGGTTTAGCCAACCAACTGCGATATTTATATTGTGTTTGAACTCCAATTAGGGGCTGTCAAAAGTCGTTTTTAGTTTCGTGCCGGTTTCATGACGCATGCGCGCTATAGAGCGCTTTCTAGGGCTAATCTTAACAACATCTCTTTGTCACGGCTCAGTTAGAGAGCGGATTATCCTCCGTTCCTTGGTAAAACCCTAAGTATCACAAAACTATTATTGTAGGCTCGAAAAACATTGTATTATCCTCTTAACATAATTACGGTAATAATAGTCTGCATTCCTTTCATTACATAACCTAAACTAATTTCGATGCGGTGAGCAGATGGTAAGCGGACAATGATTGTCTGGATTTGCTGTGACATTATGAAATTTTAAGAATTTCGTAATAGAAAATTTAATAGAAAATAACTCTGACCGCAGACCGCATCATTATAAGTGGCTATATTTTACAAGAAATTAAGTCTTTTCAATTTTTGGCCGCATTACGTTTTGTGGTAATAACAACAAAGTTCATTCATAAATAACAAAGCAGCCTAACATAAGCCTAGTGTTTTGTCTTGCTTCGTCGTTTTACATTAGAAAGTGACAGACATATCATAAAGAGAACTCTAGAGGTCTTCTTTAGTGAAAGTTAAAAGGAAACGTTTCATTGAACAGGTAAGAGTATCTCCTGCCTGCAGCGTATCGGATGACCCGGTCAAAGAGTATCCATGTTAACGCAGATGAGACAGCTAATTCTGTCAATTTTGTGCCTATTTGATCGATTTAGAGACAAAATAATCTGTGTACAGAACAGTCATCGGCATATTTTGTTTAACTGGTCGATTGCGTTGTTGATTAACGGATTGTTTTATTTAAAATATATTTATCTGATTTATGTAGTTATGCTTATGAGTAAAAGTTGGCATTATTAAGCGGCAAACAGAAAGCTGATTAATTCAACTACCAAGTTTTATTTTAGAGCTCATTAATTCTTTATGAATATTTATTATGAACTCTAATAATTCCATACTGAAATATATTTTTCTTAATTACGTATTTTATCTACACACGTATCATAAATCCTCTTTACTGCGTCCAAAAACCGCACGTTATGACCAGCCTAATGATGAATTATGACTATAATGTATCAAAATTTCGACATGACATTAAAATTTCGAACGACGCCAATATCAAATATAAATCCTTAATTAACAATATACAATTGACAATTCCAAATATTATAAAATTAATAATAATAATTCCAATAGCTCAGTAATACACCAATAATTCAATAATTCAATAATAATTCGAAATGTGCATATTAAATATAAAATATCAATATTAATAACAGAGACAAAAACTGGCCGCCCTTGTGAACTCCGTCAGAGAACAGTAAAATAAATCCACATCCGTTCTATCTGTTATTTTGTTAAACAGTAGCATTGGGCAAGCCAGAACACTTTCCCGGTGTGAGAGGCTCGCTGGCATTTCCTTCAACCGCATTGGACAAGCCAGGACACTTTAGAGGAGGTGGGCGAACGCATTGAGCTTTCGTGAGAATCAGGGAATTCTCTCATACCTGAAAATGTGTTCTAGACTTCCCAATACTGTAGTAATGAAGCCTGGTATATGCTTGTGAGAGGCTTGTCAACAATTTGCTTGCGGGACCTGTTTAACCTCTCAACAACCGAGGGTAGTTGGGAAGGGTCGCGATTGTGAACATTATGCCATAACAGAAAAGTGGCGTTCGCTAATGCCTGTGGTATTCAAGAGGTTAATGCTCTGATCATGAACATGTTAATAATGTTTGGATAGTCATTAAACGAAAACTCTAAATTATCTAACCAATATCCCGTTTGAGCGACTAAAATACTAAAAAAGCGAACCCCCATGAGCGGCGTCTTAATAGGCGCTCAAGATTTATAATGTCCCATATGTTTTTCTCTATTGTCTTATTAAGTAACTTAGTTTAGATCAACGATGTAAAAAGAGCGAGCTTGTCTAATAAGAGATTTATTCACGCAAACTATATATTTTCAGTGTGATCACCAAAATATTTTTTTCCTACCCAAAATGGATAAATGAACACCAAAAGTTGCAAAAAATATCAGGGCAAAATACTGCAGTATAGGTGAAGGGTAAAGGGGGTGAGCGAAGCGAAGCCCCCTTTATCCTTCGTGTTAGGTTGAACATGCAAGAACAACAAAAAATACTTAAAAATTAAGTATACAAAACATAAAAAGAAGTTTGGTGATAATTTATCCAAACACAATTTGGTAGACATTTATCCATTCTGGCAGTAATTTCGAGTTTATTGCTAGTAAAATAGGCGCATTTTTGGTAATCGTTTGAACACAATCCTTTTCGTTATGAACAAAGTCCTTTCATAATGCATTCCATCTACACGGCAGCTTCTCTTTGCCCTTCCAAACGTCACGGAACCGGTGTGGGGTTAAGGTATAACTTTCTCGGCTCGAAGGTCAGATCCGACGCATCGGCGCGGCGGGGCGCGGCGGGGCGGGGCGGGGCGGGGCGGCGCGGCAACAGGTTATAGTGTGAGATAGTGTACGGGTTAAATGCGTGGGTCAAAACTGGCGTAAACCCGCGTAATGCTAATCTGCGATACCAATTCGATGTTATGTTAACTTATTTGACATACGACCCGAATGGCTGAGTCGGCAGTGACCCTGCCTACGAAGCCAAGGGTCCCGGGTTGTTCGAGTCCCGGAGGGGGCAAATATTTGTTTGATGAGAACGCATGTTTGTACCCTAGTCATGGTTGTTTATCTATCTAAGTACAATATTTATCTATATAAGTATGTGTATCGTTGTCTAGTGTCCAAGATACAGGGAATCCTAGTTTGGGGCTAGATCAGTGTGTGTAAATAGTGTCCAAGGTATTATTATTATAACATTCATTACTATACTTATTTTAAAAAACCTACGAATATACAAGTGGCTCTGTGAGCTATAGACCTCGCGAGACGTTTGTGGAAAGCTGAAATTCAAACATACAAAGTTATTAATGTACCTGGTCACCTACATGGAGTATGAAAGTAGCCGCACCAATAACTTTGTAGATTACATTTGCAATCTAAAATTTAACCTCCTGACTGTTCACTAACATTAAACATAAACATTTACATACAGGCACATACATTGCTTCTGGCCCCACACTGAGATACCCTGTGTCGTGTGAACCAGAATCAGCAACGTCACACATATATACATATACAAGACCTGGGGATTTTCTTTTCTGTATCCCCAGCCGGGGATCGAACCCGGGACCTCTCGCATGGTAAGGCAGAGCCGCTGCGCCACAGAGGTCGTCAATCATATATCCTTTGTCACGTTTTTACGTTTACAAGCCCCATATCTCCGCCATTTTGAAATTTTCAAAAAACAGAATCCTCGAAAAAAAACGTCAAACCTGCTCACAAAATTTCACGAGAATCGATTGAGAAATGCGACCTGCAGAGGAGAACAGCTGGAAATCCGGACAGACTGATATAGGTACGAAAGCATTTGGTTGGGTAAGCTGAAAAAGAGACGCTTCGTTCGCTCGGTCAACCACTGCGAATGTGAAAGGTAAATGTAGTTCATTAGTCAATGCCACCACCCAGTGGCACGGATTTTGTTCCATGATGTCGAATCCCGCCGCCCCGCCCGCCACGACGAATCCCGCCGCCCCGCCCGCCACGACGAATCCCGCCGCCCCGCCCGCCACGACGAATCGCCTCGAATGACTTCTCGATCGCGTCAATCGTTTATCAATACTTGATGAATACATATTTGATAATTATATTACGTATTTTTGAGAAATTATTGTTAAAATAATACACAACACACTTCACTTCACATACATCCACTTCACTTTCTCATCTCACACACCCATATATACACTCACGAATACTCACACACACATAAATACGAACTATTTACGCACTAAGTGAAGCATTTTAAACTTTAAATTACCTTCTTTTAAGTTTTAGATTACATTGAAATTGTAAAAGTACTTGATGTCTGCTAATTTTTCATCATTTATATTTTTAGGGGAAGAGCCTCGCTTCTTATCCCAAAACACAGGGGAAACCCTACCTTGGGAGTATCGACTCTGACGTAATTATTGCTTGCTACCAACACCTAATCACATAGACAGATCTATCTTTAGTTAAGTTATATTTAGTGAAACTGTACCTTTCTTATTCTGTATTCATTTGTCATTTTGACATTTTTGTGAAATGTTTAATGAATAGATAATTATTATTATTTCTACCTGTCACGCGTTCAAGCATTGCGACTCGATTGACGTACATCACCGAGATCTGCGTGATTTTTTATGTTTTGGTTAGTACCTAGCTCTGTAGCAACAACTAACCAAATCACTAAACACCACCCTTACAGTATGCGTATTAACCGATTACAAAGTTGCCTATCATATTTTGACGGGATAAGATACGATTTTGGCATCTGTTGGTCGTGTTTGTTGATAAGTTGGGTTTGATTTCCAAACCTCATAACAAGAGATGTACACGAAGACACCTGGAGCCTGACAGAATGTCCAACGGGTCGTTGCTACGCAATGTCCGAAAACGGAAGTCAGTCCAAAGAGGTTAACCGCCACATACCTCTCCGTCTCCAGCATCCTCCAAGCAAAAAATCAACGCGTTGATATTGTTATAATCTTCTTCACTAGACTTTTTAGGTTCCCGTACCCGAAGGGTGCCAATCGGGACCCTATCGCTAAGCCTCTGCTGTCCGTCTGTCCGTCCGTTCGTCCGCCAGCGGGCTGTATCTCATGAATGTGTATTTCTGTTGCCGCTGCAGCAACAAATAATTGACTACAAGAGATTTTGTAAATTAAAGATGGCGCCCACACAAGAGACATATTTTAACAACACCCGTGATATAACAAACCATAGTAAGATTCAAATAGAATCGTAGATGTATCGGCTCATCACACGGTTGTGGTGCTGCAATTGATTTGATATCGGTTTCGCAGTGTTCTGTTGATGTTAGTGTAACTCGCACTCCCAAAATGAGTGTAAGCCCGTTTACTTCTCGATCGCCGCCGACAATCGTTTGCCCTCGATCTTGGCAAAATTACCTACTCTGAAAACTCGTGCTTTGAATTTTTAATCGACATCGTTGCCTCTAGGGGCTCTTTTTCAGCGGCATACAAAACTGAGTTCGCTTAAACGCGTTAGATTCGTTTGGATTAGTTATAAAAACTCCAACCACTTTCAATCATTAGTCTTTACTGACGTTCGAGTAAGATGGAGACTTACTCCACCACGCTGGCTCAGTGCTGGTCGATGTAGGGGTTCGGCTATGACCAACTTTACCATGCCCCAAAGGAAGGCCCGCATCTTCTCTTTACTAGAAGCCTGAGCAGGGATAGGGCCTTTTGACTTGGACTCGCATAGGCTTTGAGTAATAATGTATAAATACTAGAGTAGGATACTGAGCGCAAAGATTTGTATCTATGACAACTGACACGCCCGCTCTCGTCAAGAGGCCGGGCACATATTTTGTTCGAGCTAGCGTCTCTAGTATTTATACATTATTAATCAAAGCTTAAAACAGTCCTAATTCGGTATTGGACAAGGTAGTCCAATAAATATAAAAACCTGTTTCAAGTTGAAACAATTCGAGCAAAGAGTTTTGACAGTATCTGAATTGTATATTTCTAGTAGTTGTATTTTATAAACTCAATTTTGTGCAAATACGACAGCATTTGACTATGACGTCACAAGTCTGTTTTCACGGAACTCAACGACAAAATTTGCGATTTCTCATTTCATTAAAAGTATCAATTTCATTAAAAGTATCAATTAAAAGTATCTAGGTGAAGTCTGTCGATTATGACTGTTTTTCCCTCATGCGAGAGAAAAAGTTAAATCGTACAAATGGCACCTTTGACATGGCCCTAAGAGTAGACAATAAAGGCTTTACTAGAACGGCTAGAACTTAAATAAATAAATAATACCTTGGACACTATTTACACACATTGATCTATAGCCCCAAACTAAATCCTGGTTTGAGGCTAGATCAATGTGTGTAAATTTCCCCTGTATCTTGGGTACTAGACAACGAAACACATACTTATATAGATAAATATTATACTTAGATAGACAAACAACCATGACTAGGGTACAAACATCCGTTCTCATGAAACAAATATTTGCCCCCACCGGGACTCGAACCCGGGACCCTTGGCTCGTAGGCAGGGACACTGCCGACTCGGCCATTCGGGTCGCAAAGAACTGGAAATAATATCTATCTTATATCCAGCCTCCTGCACCCACTGCTGAGTAAAGGCCTCCTCTTCATCACGCCATTCATTGCGGTCCTGTTTCCCGGCAGCTTTGGCGATGTCATGCGACCATAGGGCTGGTGGTCGGCGTCTCTGTCAAGGCCTTGGTCCATCTGCCGTCGTCCCTCCTAGCCAAGTGCCCGCCCATCTGCACCATAAGGTGATGCAGAAAAAATGGGGTCTTTTTCGAATCCATTTATTCCACTATAAAGTCATCTACAGATTTGAATTTTGGGTTAACGTTTATTGAGTATTTTATTAAGATTCTCACTGAAGGAAACCGCGATTGGATGAACTTTTCTTAATAGAATTTAATTGCGAATATACCTCTAAATTGTTTTATTTTTTCTTGTAATTCTGAAATCTAATTTCATTGCGGAATTGCATTCAAAGTGTGGATATTCGTAACTTCATAAAAATAAACTATATTTTTAAACAATTTTTATGTGGTTTGGCGCTACGTTATTTTAGTTTTGCGCTCTCTTTTCTTTCTTATGTGGAAGTAATTAACGCTGTCACTTTCGTTTACGTTTTACGTATCGCCTTAGCCTTGCGATTCGCATACCCCCCCTCGGTACGTCTTCGTATCTCGACTTTGGGTATGTGATCACGAAGGGAGATTCCGAGCATAGCACGCTCCATTGCCCTTTGTGCTGCTCGGATTTTATGCATAGATTCCTTTAAACTCATGGAAATAATATAATAAAATGTATTGTAATGTATGTATTCCTTATATCTATTGTCTGTTTCTGTCGATTTGGTTTTACTGTGATGCACAAGCATGTATGTTTTAAATAAATAAATAAATATCATAAGTACTAACCCTATTCTCAGGGCGATCTCGGGGGGGTTTGACTGTCCAATGTTCCAACATTGGACGGTCAAACTTACCTCGAGAAACAAATAGATATTTTTATAATTAATTTTATATAATAACCTAATTAATGTGTAATTTAATGTATATTTTAATTTAATGTGTAATGGTATGTTATTCTATTTATGGGCCTAGATGCTTGAAAATAAACGATTAATAATAATAATAATAAGACGATTCCGAAACATTTTTGACCGAGCGAGCAAAGTGAGCGAAGTGTCTCCGTTCCGCTTGGGCCAAAACGCTTTCGTGTGTCCGTCTGTCTGGATGTCCGGTTGTTCTCCTCTACAGGTCGCATTTTTCTCAACCGATTCTCGTGAAATATTGTGGGCAATTTCGATATTTAAGTATATGGTTTATTTTCGTCGATTCAGTTTTTGTATTTTCAAAATGGCGGAGTATATGTGGGGTTGAGTAAGAATGTAAACAAACCGCTTCAGCCATGAAGAGCCAGACCGGCCGGCTTGGTGGATTGTACCATATGAGTTGTTGTTGGATTTGTGTCATATTTTAGTGAAAAGTCAATAGGTTGAATCCATCGATATAAAAGTCTGTGGTTGAATCGCAAAATGTGGTTTACAAAGTTATGGCTGCGGCTACTTTCATACTCCTTTTACGTAACCAGGTGCATTCATAGGTTTGTATCTGGTATTGAAAAAAATGTAGTCGTTTTTAGGGTTTCGTACCCGAAGGGACCCTATTACTAAGACTCCGCTGTCCGTCCGTCCGTCCGTCCGTCCGTTTGTCACCAGGCTGTATCTCAAGAACCTAGCTAGCTAGAGAGTTGAAATTTTCACAGATTATGTATTTATGTTGCCGCTATAACAACAAATACTAAAAAACAGGATAAAAGAAATATTTAAGGGGGCTCCCATACAACAATTCTTTCAATACCACATACAAACTTATGGATGCACCTGGTTACGTACATGGAGTGTGAAAGTAACCGCACCAATAACTTTGTAAACAATATTTTGCTGTGTATAATCCAAACTATTCACTCCACACCATCGCTTCCATTGAACGGTGGTACGGAACCCTTCGTGCGCGATTTAGACTCGCACTTGACCGGTATTTTTTTTTATAATTCCATTTGTTCATCCTATCAAATTCATGTGGGTTGTGAGGGGTTGGAAAAAGATGAAAAACAAAAACCGCAAACTTCCTGTGTCGCTCACAGAGCCACTACTTAGCAAAATGTACGCCTGATATGATTACGCCTGCAATGCTATTTGAGTGTGCGGAGTTGCGGACCGACCACGAACACCACCTAATGTTAGGAATAGTTATGGATATGGGCAGTTTACTTGCCTGGAATGATTACCTATTAATTTTAATTTACAAATAAAAATTATATAAGTTCCGAACTCCCAATCACTGATAAATCCTGAGGGTTTTTGTGATTGTTGCATGTATGTAATTAAGTTAAGCCTATGAAAATAAAAATACTTAAAAAAAAATTGGTTGTTTGTAAAGTAGGTTTACGATCGCGATGTTTACGTGATAAGCCTCCGCTCGTGAGGATTCCGCGTGACAAGTTTCACGGAATGACTGGCAGCGCTCGAGATGAGACGGGAGATCGGTCCGTCTCTCTCTCGTTATACCTGCGATCGCGCTCGTGAGGTTTTGGTGTGACACAAGTTTCTGAACATGTCACCCGACTAAAACGATTTTAAAGACGTTATCACGTCAAAAAAAACATAATGCCGAAATTACGTTGCGTTATAGCCTAAGCAAACTTCGGTCGGGCGTAAGTTCAGCGGCAACTAACTCTGTAGAGCACACATTATACGCGACCGAAGTTCGCTTCGATTGCCGAGACTGTACCGAACGAGACACACACAGAGTTGCGCAACTGAATTTCTGCCGCGTAAGTTCGGCAGTTATTGGGGGCAAATATTTTTTTGAGACGAATGGCCGAGTCGGCAGTGACCCTGCCTACGAAGCCAAGGGTCCCGGGTTCGAGTCCCGGTGGGGGCAAATATTTGTTTGATGAGAACGGAGTTTGTACCCTAGTCATGGTTGTTTATCTATCTATGTATAATATTTATCTATATAAGTATGTGTATCGTTGTCTGGTACCCAAGATACAGGGAATCCTAGTTTGGGGCTAGATCAATGTGTGTCCAAGGTATTATTATTATTATTATTATTATCTAAGTATGGTATTTATCTATATAAGTATGTGTATCGTTGTCTGGTACCCAAGATACAGGGAATCCTAGTTTGGGGCTAGATCAAGTGTGTAAATAGTGTCCAAGGTATTATTATTATTATTATTATTATCTAAGTATGGTATTTATCTATATAAGTATGTGTAACGTTGTCTAGTACCCAAGATACAGGGAATCCTAGTTTGGGGCTAGATCAATGTGTGTAAATAGTGTCCAAGGTATCATTATTATTATTATTATTATCTAAGTATGGTATTTATCTATATAAGTATGTGTAACGTTGTCTAGTACCCAAGATACAGGGAATCCTAGTTTGGGGCTAGATCAAGTGTGTAAATAGTGTCCAAGGTATTATTATTATTATCTAAGTATGGTATTTATCTATATAAGTATGTGTATCGTTGTCTGGTACCCAAGATACAGGGAATCCTAGTTTGGGGCTAGATCAAGTGTGTAAATAGTGTCCAAGGTATTATTATTATTATCTAAGTATGGTATTTATCTATATAAGTATGTGTATCGTTGTCTGGTACCCAAGATACAGGGAATCCTAGTTTGGGGCTAGATCAAGTGTGTAAATAGTGTCCAAGGTATTATTATTATTATTATTATTATCTAAGTATAATATTTATCTATATAAGTATGTGTATCGTTGTCTGGTACCCAAGATACAGGGAATCCTAGTTTGGGGCTAGGTCAATGTGTGTAAATACTGTCCAAGGTATTATTATTATTATTATTATTATTATTATCTAAGTATGGTATTTATCTATATAAGTATGTGTATCGTTGTCTGGTACCCAAGATACAGGGAATCCTAGTTTGGGGCTAGATCAAGTGTGTAAATAGTGTCCAAGGTATTATTATTATTATTATTATTATCTAAGTATAATATTTATCTATATAAGTATGTGTATCGTTGTCTGGTACCCAAGATACAGGGAATCCTAGTTTGGGGCTAGATCAATGTGTGTAAATAGTGTCCAAGGTTATTATTATGGTGTGTCATATCAGCCGAATACGTCGGAACGTAATATCAGTCGCGGAACCATGCCGTACCTCGGTCGCGTATCTTCGGCACAGTGTGTTTAGACACCCCCCAGTTTCCGAAACAGTTGACAAATGTAACTAGCGATTCGATCGATCGATCGATCATTATAATTCAAAACAGCGGCATATGATTGGCTGAAATACGTTTAACAAGAATTTAACAAGTTGTCACAGCTAATTTTCCCTTCAGAAACCGGGCGTCATGCCCGATGACACCAACAGTTAAGGGACACTTAGCTCTTTTTCTTAGCTGTCTAGCGATTGTCTCGGTGGCCGGACTCTTATATTTAGGGGGTCCCCAAGGAGCCTAGATGACCCTTACACTTAGGGGAAATCTAAACATCCGCTAGCTGGCCCCTGAAAGAAATAAAGTGTCGCCTAAAAGATAGGGATCGTTGGTGAAATCGGCCATTAGACTCATAGGATTTTCTTGGACAACGAAACTACCTCTTGTAAGTATATTTTTCTGCGTAAATTTTTTTAAATTCGCTTTCCATCTTGCGGCCCTAATTTTTTATACCGAATCAACATCGTCGGACTAAAAAGCAATAGTCATTCCACCTGCCAGGTAATCGTGCTACCATTACCAGACAGACAAGTGTGGTACGCCACAGACGCCATTGTTCACATACACGTATGTTCCCATGCAACACTCTGTTTCATTGTGCGCGGCGGAGATTAACGACCGAGGAATGTAGATAGGGCAGATAAAAGTGAAGTTAGATTGACTGTTGGTAGCCGTGTGCATAAGCCACTGTTAAAGTTAAGTGCAGCTTAAGGCGATACCTCGTCCGTGCAAAGGTCTCCGTTACTCCAGGCGGAAAGACCCGCAGTGTGAGAGGGACGGAATCGGGAAAAAAATTAAAAAACGTAGCGCTAAACCACAGAAAAATTGTTTTAAAATAAACTACGCTATTTTGTCAAAAGGTTTTTTAAGGAGATTTTGCGAATAAATAATATCTACATTTTGAAAGCAGTTCCACAATGAAATTAGTAAGGATTTCAGAATTACAGGAAAAAATAAAACAATTTAGAGGTGTTTTCGTAATTAAATTCTATCGAGAAAATTTCATTCAATCACGTTTTCCTTTAGTGAAAATCTTAATCGAATACTCAATAAACGTTAACCCAAAAATAAAATCTGTTGATGACTTCATGGTGGAGTAAATGGATTCGAAAAATACCCCATTTTTTTTCGTATCACCTTTAATATCATACGTACGAAACTGGAGTGTTGAAATGCTACAAATCTGTGCTGCCACTCCTTAGGGAATACATAATTAAGTACCTATGATGTTAATAAATATGATGTCCCAAAGTATTCAGCTTGATCTGATACAAGGTTTTTACTATTTATCGAATATTCAATGCGACATCTCGTAAAGATTACTTACTTTGAGTTGTCCATTTTGTATCCGAGCTTGAAAAAAGTTATAATAATCTAGCCCCAAACTAGGATTCCCTGTATCTTGGGTACCTACTAGACAACGATACACGTACTTATATAGATAAATATTATACTTAGATAGATAAACAACCATGACCAGGGTAAAAACATCCGTTCTCATCAAGCAAATATTTGCCCACACCGGGACTCGAACCCGGGACCCTCGGCTTCGTGGGCAGGGTCACTGCCGACTCGGCCATTCGTGTCGTCAAATCGTCAATTTCATACCTTTGAGCGAATGTCTCTCCCCATCTCGTTTTCTATTATACTATTATCTATGATGGATTCAGTGAATGCTGTTGGCCGGCGATTTTCCCACAAAAGAACAAAAACAAAATGGCCACCGGAAACTCCCACCAAAACCTAGTTCTATTGAAATTTGAATTATGTGCGAGACTTCCAATATTTTTTTAATATTCCTCATTGTTTTTTACACTGTGCAGTCCAGCATAATGTTATCTTAAACTTAAAACTTATGCGGCCTTACTAATAAAAGAAGTTATTCACGGTGTTTTGTCGGTTTAACTTATACAGTGTTTTGTGTTGCTTTGACATTGGACATTTACTCGACGTATGAAAAGGACAAAACACTGTATCAGTTAAATCGTGAATAACTTTTTTTATTAGTAAGGCCGATGGTGTTTTGTGGGAGAGCTCCGTGGTCCAGTAAGTTTCATTTTTACTCCCTACACAGGAGATGCAGATTCGAATCCGGTGCAGATGAACTCAATGAGATAATTGTTTTATCATACATTACCGGACGTTCAGTGTTTCGGATGTCACATTAAGCTACTATCGTTACTTAGTAGTACTAGTCGTAAAACCTCACCACCAGCCCGCACTGAGCCAGCGTGATGGAGTATGTATGCCTCAATCTTACTCGTAACCGGCAAAGGCTTGTGCTTCTCGGTGAGGACAACAATGTGCTACATTTATTGTTAATTATATAACTTTGTTTTGTACATTTGTGGGGCTTAGTAGGCTGATCAGAAAGAATAGTGGGATCCCTACCCAAATAAAAAATTAATACAAATCAGCAAAAATTTTCACTTCGATGGCAAAACTAGTTTTCTAATAACAAAACAGCTGTTGATAGTTTTCACGTCACAAGACGGTCAAGCAAGAGGCGGTAGGCAGATAGCAGAGTGTGTCAATGTCATTAATTTCCATAAATTGAAATTCTGTGAAAGTCTTCATATTCTCTTCACATTTCTTAATTAATCATATTCACACGTAAGTAGGTAATCTGAAATGTTGTATAGCTTTTTAATTAGGGACTGTCATCACGATAATATCGAAGTTTATGGTCGTTGCAGTAGTAAATGGGATAAGTGGCAAGTTTTTCTAATTAAAATAACGATTATGGCTTTTGTTTACAATAAAAAAAATACAACTTAGTCTCGTCTTGTGTACATAAAAAGTTTTTCATTGGAGTAGGTTACATACTATTATTATTATTACATTATAAATTATTAAGCATTTTTAACTAAGTACCTAGGGCATTTTCGTATATTTTGTGCATTACCCAAACAACATTGATTCAAAACCTATATATCTCCTGAAATGCTGAAAACTGAAACCGTTGTACACGAATGAAGGATTAACATTAACATTTTGTAAAATTATTGATAACATTTACAAATAACGTCTCACCATTCTTCCCGAAGTTGAAAACATCCAGTAACTTTCCAAAGTGTTTCCACTGAAATGAGCACACCACTAGATAGCTTATTGTTTTTTTCGACAAAAAAAAACACAAATGTCACTTACACTTCCCGCGCTTTTAATTTATATTATTTAAATCACAGGCCAGGGCTTCAGTCCATTGTGCCTGTATTTTAGTTTCTTGCGTCCAAAGCTTTTGAGGTAAGAACTATGACTGAGAGCTAAAGATCGTGTTCGAAGAAAGTGGGGTGCTATTTCCCATATGGCAGTGTGTCGCGCAACCTCTCTACACTACCGAGATGAGCCCACGCCAACATACACTCTATAAACAGAACGCTAAAGGTGGAATTGGTAAATAATGTCACAAAAGTTTGTTGTCATTTGACATTAAGTTGAAGGCACCATCTCTGAGACTCTCCAGACGGAATCCGACGCTATTTCATACATGATTAAATGCTAGTTTTGTAAGTTACGTACGAGTGTCGTTTTAAAACAGGATATTTAATTCATGCTTGTTTAAGACTTTTCTTTTTTATTTGTCTCTTCAGTCGACAGAAAGGCGGGGTGTGGCGGAACTTCAAAAAGTATTTGGCGAATTCCGATTTGCATAATCGAAACGCGGTATTTTACGAAAGCCTCATGTGATAGTGGATATTAAATCTCCATATTTTTTCAAGGTGCGTGTGTAAATGAAAGATATTAAAAAAGAGATCTTGCATACCGGATTTTCGGGTCTAGAAATTGTTTCTTTTAGGTATTGCGTAAATATATAAAAATGTCTCAAGCAATCTTTTCTACTACATAGTTAAACATGCTCTAGACTGGATTCTAGTTATTGTGGAAATCTTGTTTTGTGACGCACGCGCTATGCAGGATGTCCGCTTTCGTCTTCTTTTACTTTACAAGATAGGTACCAAGTTATTTTACATCCGGTCATTTCCTTGGTAAGTACCTACTTAGGTGTCTATATAAGACTATACCTATATAGGTAGTTCAATATGAACAACTTATTCATAATATCAAAGGGCTAGTATTTAATCGCACATCAAAAATACTGATTTGCACAGCAAAAAAGGATCAGCAAAAACACTTTTAAATATTTTAGGTATGTGTACTCAAGTTTATGTTTTAAGCATTGTTTGTTGTTCTTACATGTATAACCTAACACGAAGGATAGAGGGGGCCTAGCTTCGCTCACCCCCTTAACCCTTCACCTAAGCTACCGCAGCAAAGATATTTGTTGTGCAAATCAGTATTTTTGATGTGCAGTTTAATATTTCCCATATCAAAGTATGTAAACCCGTCAAATCAAGCCCTTTGCGCTGCTGGTGAGCGCTTACGAAATGGTACTACCCACCTATATTTCATACTTGTCCATACTTAGACAGTAAGCTCAGAAAACATAACCCTCCTCTGGCGCAGTCGGCTAAAATAGAAACTACGTGGCGTGATGATCAAAACAAAAGGCCTACAACTACAAAAACGAATAAAAAAAACTCTGTTTTTATTTTTTGGTTTTATTTCTCCCTTCAGGTAAAGGCTACGGTGCTGGGCCATACCGCCTTTTCTCTGAATATATTTGACAGCTCTATATTGTAGATGCGCGTTTGACGTACTTGTGTGTTCTTAGTGCTTCTTATTTTAAGTTTAATTTCACCTGTACCGGGATCTGTCTGTCTGTCATCAAATCTTGCAAGTGAAATTTGACCCGTTTCCCGGTTTCCGATTGAAGGGAATTTAATTTGTACATGCTTGTAAATCGGATTGACAATGCAATATTTTAATGAAATGGAGCTGATCTGATGATAGGGCTGGAAGGTTGGGCTCGTTTAATTCGTCTCGCCAAGTACTCTGGACCTAGATGATACCCAGGGTCTGATGATGGAGCCGGAAGCTGGGCTTGGGAACTCTGTAATAAAACGACACAACCGTTCCGTATTTATTAGTTATAATTTACAACTAATAGAGATTATTTAAAAAAAAAATTTAGGAATTGCTTGTTTTCGTATGTCATCGGCCGAAATGACACCGGTTTGTTGGTAGGTAAAGTACAATTATGTATTTTAACTTTACGGCTGATCACTTCTCGGCTTTTTTTTTTTTAAATCGTAAAACAATTAGGTAACTGTTTCCAGATTGTTCCCTTTTCAAACTCTTCATGATAAGTAAATTATATTTAACTATACAACATCTGTTATAAATTATCGGCATAAAAAAGGGAAATATTAAAGTGCACATTAAAAATACTGATTTGCACAGCTAATATTAGGGCAAAACGCTGCGGTAGCTTAGGTGAAGGGTAATGGGGGTGAGCGAAGCGAAGCCCCCTTTATCCTTCGTGATATGTTGATTGTGCAAGAACAACAAAAAAGATTTAAATCATAAACTTGAGTACACATAAAATATTTAAAACATAAAAAGTGTTTTCGCTGATCCTTTTTTGCTGTGCAAATCAGTATTTTTGATGTGCGATTAAATACTAGGCATAAAAAACACCTCTGTGCCAAATTTCAAGTTTCCGAAACATCTTGATCAGTCTCAGCGACTTAAACTGAGAAGTGTCGAGCGGAGAAGTTAAACTACACCTACATAGTTAATGAGGATATAAAAGAAAACAAAGATGGCGTCATTCCTTTTCCAACGGGATGGCTGAGGCACAATTGTGCCCACGTTGAGCCAGTTATCCAATAACCCATTCTTGCGTGACAGAGGGCTAGCCCATCACCGCAGCTTGTTGTTAAAGACAAAAGAAGTACACACTAAAAATCATGTATGACGAGAAAATAAGGTATGTGAACAAGTAGGTCAAATATGAGGCCCGAAAAGTATACGGAACTGATTTTTACTTCCAAACACTAATCTCACTGACGCAAT
This sequence comes from Argyresthia goedartella, assembly GCA_949825045.1. Lineage (NCBI taxonomy): Eukaryota > Metazoa > Arthropoda > Insecta > Lepidoptera > Argyresthiidae > Argyresthia > Argyresthia goedartella. The sequence continues at coordinate 6,419,936 of OX463832.1, read as the reverse complement.
ATTGCACAGAGATGTGCACAAACAAAGAAGTTTGAATATTGGTTTTAACTTACATAATTTTGGAGCTGTGGGTGGACCTTTGAGGTTATAAGTAACAGGAGTCGAAGTCAGATACAGTAACCGGGTGAATTTAGACGGAAAATATTAAACTGAACATCAAAAATACTGATTTGCACAGCAAATATCAGGTCAAAATGCTGCGGTAGCTTAGGTGAAGGGTAAAGGGGGTGAGCGAAGCGAAGCCCCCTTTATCCTTTGAGTTAGGTTGAACATGTAAGAACAACAAAAAAAACTCAAAACATAAATTTAAGTACACATAAAATATTTAAAACATAAAACGTGTTTTTGTTGATCCTTTTTTGCTGTGAAAATCAGTATTTTTGATGTGCGATTAAATACTAGCCAATTTTCACTAACTTTGTTGGTGTCCACGTGTTACAAATTGTAATCGGTTGCATCAAACTCAAAATGTACTTTAATGTGGCGTTCTGCATACTCAACTATTCTATGGCAACATTTAATAATTTTTCTAGACATAACCAAAGCACCGCAAATCTATACTTTAGGGCAATATACCACAAGAGACTTTTACTTTATTTCAGAATCTTCTATCGATTTTGTTATGTTTCAGAATCTCTTCATGTCTCATAAGCTCTACATTGTATAGAAACGGTGTCCCGTCAATTTGGTGAAACTGCCGTCATTTCCGTGCAAAAAATAATTTGATGTGGAATTTTAAGAACAGTATTAGTCGCTTAGTGAGGCCTTACATATTGTTTTGTTTTTTTTAGTTTATAATCTTTGATATTTCAAGGTTTTTTCCCGTAAAATATTAAAAATAAAAATTTCCACTGAACTGTCGTCCAAATCAGAAATTCAAAAATTTTACTTATCCATATTTTAACCTGCCTGGCATACAGAGCTATAATATATTAATATAGTAACTTCTTACAGTTGATTACCCAAAGGAAGCTAGCTAAACGGGGCCGTATTACTAAGCTTCCGCTGTCCGTCTGTCAGTCTCTCTGTCAGTAAGTGGACTGTGTCTCACCATGAGAGAGTCTCATTAACATGAATAGAGTTGAATTTTTCACAGAATGTGTATTTTTGTTGTCGACAAATAATTAATATACACAATTTCAAAAAATAAAGTGAACAATCATACAACAAAAAGTATCACTATTTTTGCATTTTTTCTTCTACAATGATACGGAACCCTTTAATAAGTAAGCATTTGGCAGATTTTTACAATTTTTGGTCTATTTTCATTGAAGGATCGGGCTTCTCATTTTCCTTGAAACCAACGCAAGAGTGCTGTACAATTATGTAAAATAATTCTAGATACACTCTGTTAAGGCTCTCGTAGAGTAAATTTTGATAGACTTACTTTTAATAAACACATGAGTTTTGCTGATAATTTATTTTTTACATAGCTGCGGCGGCTAAAAGTGGGCACAATTGTGCTTCTGCCACCGAGTGTGGGAAAAGGCGTGACGCTGTGTTATTATATATTCTTTTGTTAACTGTTAGTTAATTTTGAATAGTATATAAAAAAAATGAAAGGTAGGTATGGTCTTTGAACTTTTCGCCTCTATGCGCAGTATTGCGCAGTCTCCTTGCATTGGATACTCAAAGATGAAGGTACACACAATAGTCAAGTATCTACCTATTTGAGGTAAAGTTTTAGAAATCTGAGTGATGACATTTGTAGAAGGGCTCTCTTATGTAATGCAAATGATCACAAACCGTTAGTGAATTTAACCTCAACTAATATTAGTTAGGTACAGTCACTGTGCAAGCGTCCATTAAACGAACGGGAGCGTCACTGGCGTTGGGGTTGCACCGTTCACCGGTAAATATTGAGATTTGGCGTATTCGGTTGATTTCCCTGGCACTTGTAAATAATTATACATTTGCCATAATGCGAGGGCGGTACATTGAATCCAGAGTGAAGGGAAGGATTCTACGATAGAATCCTGAGCGTAGCGAGGGATTCTAAGTTATAATCCTGAGCGTAACGAAGGATTCAAGCGTTAACGCCCATGCCGAAAATAATTTTGCTCCTGAGTGACACATACAACTTTTCACACCGGCTATGAGGATAATTTAAATTATATGCTCTAAAAAAAACTATGCTTTGAATTATACTTTCACCACTTGTAAGTACAGTAATCGAACAACGTAAACAAAACATTTTTTTATAATGGCGGATTGTGAAGGATTAGGGAAAGGTCACAGATAAAATATTCCTGTGTACTTTTACCAATGTGTAAAAGTAATCGAATCGAATATTACAATGGTTTCGGATATTGTGATATAATATTCATTATATCACAATAACATTCATCGATAGTTTTCATTTCAGTAATACATATATTTTATTGTGACATTTTTTTTTCTATTACTGAAAATTCATAAATTTTCATATAACGTTGTTAAAGTTAAAACTTGAAACATGTCGGTTTTTAATCGACTACGATGAAATTACAATCGATTATTTTATTAAGATCTGTGTTCAATTGGCACATTGCGTAAATGCTACATGCCAATGAATAAATTAAAAAAACTAGCTTCAACAGAAAAGTAGCATTTTGCTCCCTCTCGTCGTGGAGCAAAACTTACTTTTCCGAATGAACGGTGTGAAAAAATATAATCAATAAAATTAGCCTACGATAGAAAACACTGAAAAATGTCCTGTAAAAAAGTAAGTTGTTCATAATACGAGCTTTCTAACGGTGATGGAAAACATGTGGGGTTCGATTCAGATTCAGATTCAATTTTTTATTGAATTTAAATAAAGAAATGATCTTATTCAACGTCAATTTTTAAAATTATACTTACTTATAACTACAAGTTATTTTTTTTTATGTGAAAAAAGACTACACCGTTTCGGAAGGTGGGCCTCGGGGTTTAGAAGTAACGGCAAGAAACTCCCCCATACCTTCTTTTTGAAAAAGTGACTTCATAACAGGTACTGGTTTCGGTTTAAGGAAATTCGCCGGCGAGTGATAGACTTGATTCATCGCCCCTCGTCGAATTTCTGTGCGCTGAGTTTTGCCATCTAAGTATTCCTTAATACTATTATAGGATTAAGAAAATCCTATAATAGTCAGCTTATTTTTTAACCTCTTTTCAGGAAGGATCAATGATTCCTGTGGCATTTTATTGTAGAAGCGAATACCGTGCTCCATGAATGATGTGCCTACCGTACTTAGTCTAAATAATGGTAGTGCTAACCTATTTCTATTTCAAATGTTAATTGTATGGCTAGCACCTACAGTTTTAAATAAAGCTACGTTTTTTCTTACATGCATGATATTCTCGTATATATATATTGACAGGTAACCGTAATTATATTAATTTCGTTGAATTTTTCTCTTAATGATTGCCCTGAACGCCCTTTTTTGTAAAACAAATATCGTATTTATATCTGCTGCGCTCCTTCGACGCAGCGAACCACAAGAATATCGTTTTTCTGGTTGTGTGACACATCGAACTACCAGCTTTTCGTCTCCCTGGTGGTTCGACGATAGGGCAAGATGTAAAGTCGTACCTTTTTCCCAGATAGGATGGCAAAGGCACAGCATATTAGCCATGTGAGTCATCACAACATGTATTTTGCGGAAGGCGGCGTTCTGCGTCTCGAGTGCGGCGACATTCAATCAATCGCTTTTCTAAGAGAAGAATGGAGAAGGATAACTCTGTCTCTGATATATAGATAGATAGATAGATGAATCGTTTATTGAATATATGGCACAACAAGACACACTTAATAAAATAAATACTCCAGAAAATTAATCAAATGTAACAAAAAATGTTGTCAACAGTGCAACAATTGCGCAATTGCAATTTGCACACACAACAAAAAAATTGCTGCTGGGGCAACATGTGTCGAGACAATGAAATGGCCCTGACTGAGCAATGTCACAGACGAATCTGTGACGCTGGTATTCTGCCAGAGACAAAACGAAAGAGACAACCATGGCTCAAGTACACGTTAATGCATATTTATAATAATAATAGTACCTTGGACAAATTCCAAATGTCTTTATTACTGTACATTTGTACATATACTTAGCAATCGTCATTTATTGCCACTTCTCTACATTGGACCACTGTGGGAGAAGAAGGGCGTAGAAATTAAAAAATGGCATGTGCTTAACTCATACAAAATATATTTATATTATCATTATCATAATTAATAAGCAGGAATAAATTATTACAAAATTATTAACAGCAAGGTCTGTGTTGAGCCAGATTAACCCCTTACAGTCCCATCAATTAAGTAATCTTGAACATTGTAATATCCCTTTTTCGACAACTACTTACACACATTGATCTAGCCCCAAATTCCCTGTATCTTGGGTACTAGACACCGATACACATACTTAGATAAATATTATACTTAGATAGATAAACAACCATAACTAAGGTACAATCATCCGTTCTCATTAAACAAATATTTGCCCCCACCGGGACTCGAACCCGGGACCCTTGGCTTCATAGGCAGGGTCACTGCCGACTCGGCCATTCGGGTCGTAATAAAACGGACCAATTCCAGCTTCACTTTCAATCGTCGTTTGGTGGTTACTGTGCAGTTACTGTTGCAAGATTGAAAGGCCACTGGAACCTGCAAATATTACTCTCATAATTCACTATGGCGTCTTCACTGATCATCTATTATGCTTCATCCATCACGCCGCAGCCACCGCCGCGGGTTTGGCAGGCTTTCACTTAAACACAGGCTTTGAAAGTCCATTCAACTGCGCGGTTTGTTGTTTGCGTTTGTCGACGGCGCAGCTTCGACGTTCCGCCTCGCGAGCGAGTGGTCGCGGGTTCGAATTCCGGCTGGGAACGTAGAATACTATCCCCGGGTTTGGAATGTGTATAATGCTTGTGATATCGCTGTTTCTGGCTCCCACCGGAAATCTGAATGTGGGGCCAGGCCAATCAATGTGCCTGGGTATACATTACATGTAATAGAAACATCCTATGTAATTTCGAAGTTAAGCACAAAATAACAAACTGGCTGTTAAAACTGGACTATTATCAAACTGAAAATATTTTCACTATAATAAAGTAAAACTTTTCTCTACTTTTGATACATTTAATTTTAATTTACTTAATATACAAGTACGATATACAACATTACAGGTATACACCCGATGCGCTGTACAAAGTCTACTTAATAGTTATACAATGTCAGTATCAATTTAGGTAAGTCGATTTCACAGGTAGGGAACAAAGGATACAAATTCGTAGAAAATACTACATATCAAATCACATTAAACATTAAATTTAGGTCAAATTCAAATAGTATTAAACATTATTAGGTATGTCAAGGGTACTGAAATAAAATGTCTATGCAAAAAATAATAATAATAATATTTCTAAGACAACACTTTTACTCCTTCATCTCGCAGAACCTGCCACATTCTCGCACAATATGCCTCCACTCATCACCAAACAGCAGCCTTATGGCGTGACTCTCTGAAGTTCATAGCGTGTGTCTATGGTTCATCTCATGCTCATACAATTTCATCGATTGCTGGGTATCACCGAAGGCTTCTAGGCTTCATTCAATGAGCTTGGGGTTGGCCTCCATTATGATGCTACTTGCGTGATACCAATTTGACAGATGAAGCTGGTGCAAGGTGTCAAACGTAAAAGTCTATATGAAGTTCATAGCTCAGACGACTTACGCCATAAGGCTGCTGATCAGGCAGTGGTGCTGCAGCCAGCAGAGCATTGAGGCTGTCCCGCGCCGTCACCAGTGGAGTATGTAACGAACACGCACACATAATCACAAAACCGCATACACATTTTCACCGACACAACCATAAATTAAGTGTATAATATGTCCACATTGCGTTGTCTAGTACCCAAGATACAGGGAATCCTAGTTTGGGGCTAGATCAATGTGTGTAAATAGTGTCCAAGGTATTGTATTCACGCACACCACGACGCAAGCACCACTTGTACGCTTGCAAACATCAGTCAAATCGGCTTTAATTAATCAAAAACACAATCTCCACACGAGACAGCGCTATGAGTGCGGTTCCCTATAATTTTCTAAGCGTAAGCAGGAAAAGAAGATGGATGCTGTTCCTTAACAAGGGAACTAGAGCATTTCTACAGGGCGGGACTTTTACTTCAGGGACGGGATTGGGGGGGTTGGAGTGTAGAGAAGGGGCGCCAGGTTCCGCCCCCTTTGGCTGGCGAGGACTACGTCCGTCAGCTGTAATCCTCACCTCTCTTGCACTCTCCTATTGACAATGACAATATAATTTGTCAATAGGAGAGTTTGGTAAGTCCATATCAGAGCTTATTATTATTTTAGGTCTTATAATTATTATTACTATTACTATTACATACTATGACATATCCTGTTACTTATCATTTAAGTTGTTTAGCTCTAAGGGTGTAAATGTGAGCAAGCAGTGATCATAACACAGGCATTTAAAATGCCTAGCTTGGTCGTTGGCCTGCTACCACTAAAACTGTAACTTCATGTCTATATTATGTTCTTGTAATAATTTTTCTGTACTCTTATGTTTTATGAATGAATATTATTATTATTATTATTAAATACATGTGACATTTAATTAGCCGGCCATATTTTGGGGAATCATATTACCTATTATTATGAGCAACTTACGCCAAGAGAAATATTGTCGCAAACGAAAAAAATGTTCAGGGCTCCCTGGTAACTTGAAATCAGCTGATCGGATAAATATACAGAGGGAAGAACGTTTTTTTCGTTTGCGACCGTATGTTTCTTAGGGAATATTGTTCATAATGATGGGTAGTTTCATTCTTCAAAATACGGTCAGTTAATTAAATGTCATCTTTTATATCCTGTCCATGATTTCTTTATTGCACACAATTCATATAAAGAAAGAGGAGTAACAAGAAAATAGTGTACAAGGGCGAGGTTAAAGTCCATTCTAGGTTTGCTGGAAGAAATCTCTAGTCAGAAATAAGCTTGGCTTTTTACTTTGTTTTTCCATCATTTTATGTCTGTATATTTTATTTTTGTGGAATAAAGTATAATAGTAGTTTATGTGACTGCTACATAATGGAGGGCATTAATACTCGAGAGTGGGTTTATGAAACGAGCCGACGAAGGCGAGTTTCATAATAATATCACTCGAGAGTTTTAATGCCTAATTATGTACAGTTACATAAACTAGTTTATCTACACACATATCATAAGCTCTATTTGATGTGTTCAGGAACCGCATGTTTGACCGGCATTGTGGCTCTGAAGTTGTTTAGCTTGTTCTGTAGGACCAATTTCGGGCGTCGGTACCAACTTCACAGACAAACTAGGGGCGGCACGAGGCGGGCGTCGGCGTTCGAAATTTGAATGTCATAATGTGTAGAAAAATTACATATAATGGTCATAATGTGTAATTTTTCAGATAAGAAATGAGTTTTTACCAAGTAGTTTAACATTATGCTGATCGTAGCGTGCGGTTTTTCTACGCAGTAAAGAGGGTTTATGATACGTGTGTAGATAAAGTAATTAAAGCGTCTAACGGCACCTTGGACCCGTAATATAAACTTGCTAGCGCGACAGGGGCTAGCCCATCGCGAGAGCCTTACTAATAGTCCACGCAGCCGGATGCCAATCAATATTTCTCAACAAACACAAGCATGTTTATGATAATGGCGTGGTGACCGATTCGTAAGGAATCTTCGACCTGTGTGACGTTACGTCACGAAGAAATGGGGTGACCATGCGGCTGGACATTCATAATCATAATTCATAATTTATTTATCACAAATAACATAAAGATAATTTTTACAGCTATTACTAGCATATATGACGACCGGTTAAGCCTAGCGTGTAGTGAAGCTGACGAATATACCGTAACAGGGATTGTGAGTGCAACATAAAGGGATATCTTTCGATTCGGGAACAGTAAACCCTGACTATCGGTGAAGAACTACTAACTACTGAACATCTGCGGCAGGACTTACAACCCTATACGCATAACTACGTGTTCAGAAATTTCTACGAGAAGAACAACTACTACTGCTCTTCAACTACAACATAACTACGGGTGTCGGGATACGTCGTTAAACCACGGTCCGCGGCTACGACTAACTACGGCGTGAGGAGTCTTCTAGGCCAGGAGATCTTTCGCACCAGTTAATTCCGATGGGAAGATTTTTATTTCTTCGACAACTGCCTTCGGGACATTAACAACGCGCGTGCTTCAATAAAGAAGAACCATGAAACCGAACTTTGATGAAGTTATTACTCGTCAAGAGAAAACTTATGAAGACATCAAGAAAATCTACGTGAACTTCAAGAAAGATGGGGAATCAAGGAAAACCCTCGAATACTTGAGTAAACGCATAACGGCTCTAGAGACTCACTGGAAAGATTTTCTAGAGAATGATGCCATCCTGCAAACAATGGAGGATAAAGACATCACTTACTTCGTCGACAACGTCTTTGAAATAACTAAAAGGAGTTACGAAGAAACAATGCAGGCTATGAAACTTCGCAAAACTACACCAGCACCAGTGGTGCAATCTCCAAAAATAACTATAACTGGAGAATCATCCTTGGGGACCTTCGGGCTTCCCAAATCATCACCTTCGCCGCCCCAAGGGACTGATGATAAGTCGACGTCTGAAAAGGACGAACTTCTCCGTCAACAACAATGCAATTTCAACGCATTACATCGAGCTGTATCCAAGATCAACTTGGAAGCGATGACCGAAAAATGGGAATTAGAAGACCACCTCAGCATCCTGAAAAACAAGTGGGAATCGATCGATAAAATCCACTGGAAACTGGACAACTTACTACAAGGTTCCAATAAAAACTACGATAATGAATTTTCCAGATGGGAAGAAACTTACGATAGCTACAGACGAAAGATTCAGCAGAAGATCTGGGAGAGTACGCATTACCAAAAATCGAACTTCCAGAGTTTAACGGCAATTATAATCAATGGATTTCCTTCAAAGATCTTTTCCACGAAACTATTCATTCCAATCCACTGATATCTAAAACACAAAAGATGCAGCATTTGAAGACTAAACTAAAGGGAGAAGCTGAGAGAATATACTACTAATACAACATCTGAGCGTCAGTGCAGAAAACTACGAGTCTTGCTGGGAGTTGTTAAATAATCGTTATAACAATACGAGACTGCTCTTTACGTCATACGTTAACACTATCCTGAACCAACCATTCATTCACCAGCCTAATGCTTACAACCTGAAAAAGCTTCACGACACTACGCTGGAATGTCTGAGTGCTCTGAATAACATCGGGATAGAAACTGCGACTTGGGACCCTCTCATTGTCCACTTGGTTCAACAAAAATTGGATGCTGCGACTTACAGCGAGTACGTGAAAAATTTGGTCTCTCCAAGAGAACTGCCTGACCTGGAAGATTGTATCAATTCCTGGAGACAAAGCTCATGGCATTTGAAACACTCGATAATCGCCATAATAACCATCCAAAAACTTCGTCTTCACAACAAAATACTCAGAAATATCATAACGATCGGGGGTCATCAAACTATAAGAAGTATGAAAAGGAGTCGAAAACCTATCACGCGGCATACAAGAATTGTCCAATCTGCAAAACTAATCACGTTCTGATGATTTGCCCCAAATTTCGTGAAATGAACTGCGACGGCCGGAAACATACAGTTGCGAAATTGCGGCTCTGCAAAAATTGCTTGTTCAGTCACGGAGACAAGCAATGTACGTCAACGAAAACTTGCTTGACTTGTAAGGGTTTCCATCACACGACGTTATGTGACAAGCAAAATGGGTCATCCAGAGGAAGCCAAAGTTCATACAACCAGAAACTATCAACTTCGCAACAAGGATCAACGCATGTCACCAACGCAAATGGAGAAGTACTTCTAGCAACAGCTCAACTACGAGTTAAAACTGGGGACGGAACTTACGTAACTTTGAGAGCACTCGTGGATCAAGGATTTCAAGTTACTCTCATGACTGAGAATGCAGCTCAGCGATTGCGGCTTTCACGGCAGAAACTAAGCGCTGTGATATCGGGAGTCGGAACTACTATGGGGAATTGCAAGGGAAAACTACTCCTGTATTGCAAATCCATCCATAATAACAACTACGAGTTTCAACTAGAAGCACTTATTATGAAAAAATTAATAAGTAACTTGCCCAACTCAACCTTCAACAGACCCACTTGGGATCATCTGGACAACGTCATGCTAGCGGATCCGGACTTCAATATCTCGGGACCGATCGATATCCTTCTGGGGGCGAACGTTTTTTCGGAGATATTACTCGACGGTGTACTGAAGTCTGATAACCACTCACCAGTCGCTCAACAAACTAAGCTGGGGTGGATCTTGTGTGGGAACGTAAAAACTTACCATTGTCTAGTTACGATAAACGAACTAGAAGATTTTACGAGATTTTGGGAATCGGAAGAAATCTGCAACAACGGCATAACGAACGAGGAAGATCACTGCGAAAAATACTACCGGGAAACTACTGAGAGGCTCGGCGACGGCAGATACGTCGTAAAGATGCCACTGAAACCTGAAATCAACGAAAAACTGGGAACATCGAGACACCAAGCTATTTCTCAATTTTTGCAACTGGAAAAGAAAATGCTGAGAAACGAAAATTTTGCGACGCAGTACAGACAATTCATCGACGAGTACACGAAACTAGGTCACATGAAACTGGTGACGCCTTCCGCAGAGAAAAAACTTAAAGCTTTCTTACCTCATCACGGTGTCATCCGAGAAGAATCGACAACTACCAAACTGAGAGTCGTCTTCAACGCGTCTATGAAAACTAACACCAAGTATAGCCTCAACGATTTCATGGAAAAAGGTTCGAATCTACAAAAGGATATTCAAGAACTAATCATCAACTGGCGTAGCTATCGATATGTCCTAACCGCTGACATAGAGAAGATGTATAGGATGATACTTATCCATGAAGATCAACAACCACTACAGAAAATCATTTGGAGGTCATCGTGTGGTCAAGCGGGCGAAGGTCGATTGCAAGAGATGCAATTGTGCACTGTCACATACGGAACGAAAGCTGCACCGTTCCTAGCGATGCGAACTCTCAAACAGCTCTCACTTGACGAAGGGCACGAGTTTCCTGAAGCAGCGAAGTTCATTCAAAACCATTTTTACATGGATGACCTCATTTGCGGACGCAACACTACCGAGGAAGCAAAACTACTGCAACAGCAGCTAACTACTCTCCTACGAAGGGGCGGATTTAACTTAAGGAAATGGTCAAGCAACGAGGAAACTATTCTGGAAAACTTAGCTGACGATCAAAAATCCCGCAAAGGTGTATTCACATTTAAACAAGAGGAGTCAGTGAAAACTCTAGGACTTAACTACAATCCGTCCAGAGATGTATTTTTATTTAACTGGAATCTACCGCAACTAGGTAAGAGGAAAGTTACCAAGAGAAGTCTACTCTCAGATGTCAGCAAGCTCTAAGATCCGCTCGGCTGGCTCTCTCCAATGGTTATTAAGGCCAAACTACTGTTTCAGAAGGTGTGGGTCAGTAAGAAAAACTGGGATGAAAGCTTACCCACAGAAATAGAAACAGAATGGAAAAAACTACGAGATGATTTTCCTAACATCGCCCGGCTATCACTACCAAGGTGGCTAACTTGCATCGATGATGCAATACATGTCCACGGATTTTGTGACGCAAGCGAAAAAGCATACGCCTGCGTTCTATACAGTCGTACTATGAACGAAAACGGAGAGTACGTAGTAACACTGATAGCGGCCAAGACATGAGTAGCGCCTCTCAATAAGAAGACTTCACTACCCAGGCTGGAATTGTGTGGAGCTCTGCTACTTTCCAAATTAGTGGAGAAGCTACAAACAGCCCTTCCTGAGAAAATTCTTCATATTAACTGTTGGACGGATTCGACAGTCGCACTCGCGTGGATACAAGGCTACATAACGAGATGGGAAAGATACGTTGCCAACCGAGTTGCGGCAATAACTAACATTGTACCTGCGACGAAATGGGGACACGTCAGATCGGAAGAAAATTCTGCAGATTGCGCTACTAGAGGCCTCTCACCGTCCCAACTACTCAACTTCAACTTGTGGTGGGAAGGACCTCAGTGGCTCAAGAAATACAACGACGAAAAAACTAAAAATAGATCGGAAATATTTACGACGGTTGACGAACTGATAGCAACACGAAACTGTTATGCAACGCAGACTGCTAACGAAGCAACTTTTATAAATACACTACTGGACAAGTGTAGTACAATGACACGAGTCATACGAGTCATTAGCTGGATGTTACGTTTCACAACAAGTCTACGTAACAAGGACGCGACAGCTAATAACAAATACCTGACATCGAAAGAACTAAGTGAAGCGAGAAACTTAATGGTCAGATACGGACAACGTCAATACTTCAACGAGGAGGTTGAAGACCTGGAAAAAAGTGGAAGAGTCAGGTCGAAGAGTGTTCTGTTGAACCTAAAACCCTACATTGATGAAAAAGGGATACTACGAGTGGGAGGGCGATTACAAAACTCAGCGTTACCAGATGAAGCGAAGCATCCTGCGGTGATCCCCCACGCAGGAAAACTAACGCAGCTGATAATCGTCAGTATATGAAGTATACGGTATATGAAGCTGACGGTCCTGGGTTCGAATCCCGGTAAAGACAATATTTGTGTGATGAGCTTGAATATTTGTTTCTTAGTCTTGGATGTTTTCTATGTATTACGATTTATCTCTATTAAATATATCGTCGTCTAGTAACCATAACACAAGCCTTGTTGAGCTTAGTATTGGCCTACTTTGATTTGTGTAAGATTGTCCTCTAATATTTATTTATTTATATAAGCACTGTGTACGACATCTCTAACATGATCCCTCAGAAAAATACTACATAAATCATGAAACATATACCTGTACATATTCTTAATATTAAAGAAATATAAATCCCCTGGTCTGGGAAGTTTCTTGTTCCCACGACTCACGGTATCCTAGTTTGGGGCCAGAAGCAATATATATTAATGTTATACAAACTGTGTTTACTTAACGCAATTCAGTTTTATATACATATGTTCATCAGAAGTCTCACTTGTAACACAAAAGACTGTAGGAGCATTTTCCCTAGTTATCCTTAGCCAAATTTAAATTTGATTTTTTTTCAAAATATTTATTTCATATATATATTAGGTCTTTACATATGAAATTGGCGTTTTGCATGGGAGGAACATACAGTCGTTTTTTTACATTGCTATCTATACACTTTTGCCATCTTATAGGTAGTTCTTCGATCCCTTTACTAAAAAAAACATTCGGACGGGAATCAATAAAATCTTTGAAGGTGGTTTGGACTGCCCCATCGGAGTTGAATTTTTTCCCTTTCAACAAGTTATCCAAATTTCGAAAAAATTGGTAGTCTGTTGGAGCAAGGTCCGGAGAGTACGGTGGATGTCTTAGACATTCCAATTGAAGCTCCTCTAACATGGTAGCCGTCTGTTGTGCAGTGTGGTCTAGCGTTATCATGAAGCAGCAGTGGTCTCTAGACCGAGGCTGGTCAATTACTCTAGTAATTGACCAGCCTCGGTTGTTTAGCAGCTGGCTTTTCCATCATGATTTGCAGTTGCTGACAATAGACATCTGCCGTAATCGTCTGGCAAGATTTAAAAAAGCTGTAGTGAACGACACCAGTACAAGTCCACCAAACGCTCACAAGTAACTTTTTTGGAGTAAATTTTCGCTTGGGGCATGGTTTGGCTGGTTCGGCAGGGTTCAGCCATTGCGATGAGCGCTTCCGATTATCGTACAGGATCCACTTTTCATCACAGGTAATGATTCGATTTAAAATCCTTTCATTATTGTGCCGGGTGAGTAATGCAACGCAGCAGTCAACGCGCGTTTGTTGATTTGCTTCATTCAGGTCTTGAGGATCACCCACCTTTCAAGCTTTTTCACCTTCGCAATTTGCTTCAAGTGGACTAAAACAGTTTTATCACTAACACCGCAGCCTGCAGCTAACTCGGACGTGGTTTGCGATGGATCCGCTTCCACAATAGCCTTCAATTCTTCATAATCAACTTTGGTCTCCGGCCGTCCACGGGGCTTGTTCGGCAGGTCGAAATTTCTAGAACGAAAACGTTGGAACCAAAAACGCATTGTGTTTTCTATTGCGGGACCGTCGCCATACACATCATTAATCCTTCGAGCCGTTTCTGCAGCACTGGTGCCACGGTAGAACTCATACTCGTAAATAACGCGATATTTCAAGTTTTGGAAAATGGAAAACTTGAAATATCGCAAGAAAAAAAACAATTGAGAAAAAAACAAATGAATAATTTTAGAAACACAAATACACGAGTAAATAGCTGTATAAATTTGAATTTGGAATTCCTAACCATAGAGGAGATATTTGAGATCAAAATGGCCAGTACGGCGAAACGCCAATTTCATATGTAAGGACTTAATATTAGCATATGAAGAAAAATTCATTTATGCGTCTCCTCTACATTGGACCGCCATGCGAGAAGAAGGGCGAATAAACTCCCACAGGTTGATTTTTAGATCTCTATCTTTTAAATAAAGGATTTGTTTAACTTGTACAAATATTACACATTTTAAATAACTAATATGCAGGAATGAATAATTACAAAATTACTAAGCGAGTTCTGTGTTGAGTTAGATTAACACCATCCACTTATGCCATTTATGTAATCTTGAACATTGTAATGTCGCTTTTTAGATAATACATTTATATACAGGCTCATACATTCCTTGATAAAGTGGTTCATTTCAAAACCTCCATGGGCATCCTATTGTAGTAAAGAAGGTATTGACCCTTGAAAGAATTTCTGACTTTCAGGAGCCTAACCCGGGGTCAACTAGTCTGTGGTAGTTATTTCTTAGGTTAACATGACAGACTTGCCAGACATTTGGAGTGAGAATTTGATATTCTAGGTTTTACCAGCGTTTAACAATAAAGTATTAACTGTGAACCAATTCGAAGTTAAAATTTTAATTTACCGTTATTGTCTCTGACTTTATTTATTTTAAAATCTGTTAAATTCTGTTTGAATAATGTTGAAGAAGTCTGAATACATTTTGTTCGGGTTCTATTCACAAAAGTCAGGGACTGGCAAATTCATGTCTAGGTTTTTCGTATACATTTATATTCTATGGGATGTAATTAGCCTATAAAATGATATGACATAGATCAGGTTTAGCCTTACTAACAATTGGGAAAGAAACTGTTTGACCGCTGAGATCAGATTGTTAGCAGTTAAACACATTTTTACTTGTGAATTAACAATCACAAAAATCGTTATCTAAGCAGGTTTGGCTGACAAGTGTAATTCTAGTCGGCTCAAAAAATTCATGGCATAAGTAAAATGATTTTACCCCTCAGTTACCAGCGGCGTTAGTCCACGCCACTTTTCCGTTATAGGTTTCAAATTGTATTACCATGACATAAGGTTAAAAATCGCTATCCCTCCCAACTACCCTCGGTGTCTGAGTAGTTATATAAAGGTATTAATCATTGTTTCATTGTTGTATCCACAAGTAAATCTACATTAAAATCGCCACAAATAATTAACCTTTTTCTGTAATTACACATTTTAGTGAGCACAACTCGTTCGCTCTGCGATACGCAGTTTTGTCAATATTGTCAATATTGAAAGCAATAATATAATTGCAGTAAATATGATAGCAAAAAAATTGCTAAAAAAATTGTGAGGAAACGTTTATTTATTCCTTTACTGTTGTGCTTCCTTATTTTGAAAAGTGTTTGCAGCGTGTCAAATATGTGTCGTTTAGAATTCCAAATTCCAAATCTCTTTATTACTGTAGATATTTACATATACTTAGCAATCGTAATTTTTTGTCTCTTCTCTACATTGGACCACTGTCAAAGCATCAAAACTGGTCAAATCGACTGTAAAATTAGCACCTTTATCACCTAGATATAAGGTTAAAAATAAACACTGACACTTGACCAGTTTTGATTCACAATGCCACATATGGATACATGACAGTTTGTGTGGACCTCCTCTCATATATATCATATACACATATATATCGCCCAAAAGGGCAAATCATATACCGAGGCCATGGCTCACAGTAAAATCGAATATCGAAAACTGTAAAACATAGGGGGTTATTTTTAGTCTGCACACCACACGAGCTGATGCCCGCCCAATATGTGGGGACCCGGACATAGCAGGGAGGTCTGACTCCTGGGCATGGGTAATTCCATTTTATCCCATCCAACAAAAAAAAAAAAAAGTTTGCGTGGACTGCTGCCAGCGGTAATGAGAACGAAGCCGGGCCTTACTATGCTCGTGGTCACCCCACACGATTTCTCGCGGACCGGTATTCTCCAAGTGAAAGTGTGGTCGCCCTTCCGCGGCCTTGGTCGAGTCAAACACCAATGGGTGCGCGACTTTGAAGCTGGGAGAAACCCCTTGTTAGTGATAAGCTCGCCTTTTCAGGGTTCCGTGCCTGAAGGGTGTCAAAGGGCTTCAAAGATTTTTTTCTGGAAAGTCAATCAGGAGTAGTGATGCAACGAATACTACTTTTACGAATACGAATACGAATATCAAACCTACTATTCGGTGAATACGAATACGAATATCTCGCCATGGTAATAAAAATTTATTTGATGAATTTCTATTCTCCTAATAATGAAAATTTACTATAGGCAAATTTTTATTTAAAAAACATAAAAATTGTTGATTTATTTTTTCAGTCTGGATGTTTCCAGCTGTTGAAAAAAGTCTTTCCGAGGCGACTGATCAAGGCTTCAGTGAAAAATATTTTTGGGCGAGTTTTTTCAGACTTGGAAAATGGACATCTTCTCGCCAAAAGGCCACTGGATCGTCGTATTTTTACGTGCCGACGACCGACGCGCGTATTCGCCGAATACGAAAATTTGTAAATGTCTATTATTCGGCGAATACGAATATTCGTATTCGTATTCGTTGCATCACTAATCAGGAGGAGGTCAGTTCGAAAATCTAAAAATAAAAAGAATATGTATTTTTTTTTCCATCACCGCTAGAACTTCCGTATAATGTAGGTTCTTAAGATAAATTACTTATATCATCGTGACGAAACCTTCAACCTCCATAACTGCGGCGATGGGCTAGCCCCATGTCACGCAAAATGTAGTATTGAATAACTTTCTCAAAGTGGGCTCAACTGTGCCTCTGCCACCCCGTATGGGAAAAGGCGTGACGCTATGTTTTATATGTATATTGTCACCGTACGTTAGTCAAAACCGTTAGTTGATAAACTAACGTATTAGTTGATCAACTAGCGGGTGGCAGATCCTACAGACTCGTTTGTATGTTCTCTGAATGAATTTACCAAAGCCACTCTCTTTGTTTTATGTTATAGTACCTAAATATCTGTAGCCATTATGTGTAGGTTTAGTGTCAGTGTTATATTGCTGTAATTTACAATTTTGAGTCGTGTTATATTGCTGTAATTTACAATTGTGTGTCGTGTTATATTGCTGTAATTTACAATTGTGTGTCGTGTTATATTGCTGTAATTTACAATTGTGTGTCGTGTTATATTGCTGTAATTTACAATTGTGTGTCGTGTTATATTGCTGTAATTTACAATTGTGTGTCGTGTTATATTGCTGTAATTTACAATTGTGTGTCGTGTTATATTGCTGTAATTTACAATTGTGTGTCGAGTTATATTGCTGTAATTTACAATTGTTTGTCGTGTTATTTTGTTGTGTAGCAATTTTCTAACTCGCTCTCGATTTAGGGACACCTGTAAAATAAATAAATAAATTTAAAAAAGCTGTCTGATCTTCACTACGGTAACCGATACTTACAGGCGTAATTCATCTCATGACAATGACCTTTAACACCAATGAAAGGTCGCAGGAAAGCAAATGACATCATAATTCCACTTTTTATTATAATTTAGAATCCAAATTACTGGATTGATATCAAATTTCCATAAATTGGGACTAAACTAGCTCGGAATATCATCGCTTTCAAATACTTAATGTCAGATTCGAGGTCAAAATAATAAATCGACAAACGAATTGAGAACCTCCCCTTAGAAGTGGATTAAAAACCGGTCAAGTGCGAGTCTAACTCGCGCACGAAGGGTTCCGTGCCACCGAACAATGGTAGGGATGGTGTGGAGTGAATAGTTTGGATTTTACATATCAAAATGTTGTTTACAAAGTTATTGGTGCGGCTACTTTCACACTCCATGCACGTAACCAGGTGCATTCATAAGTTTGTATGTGGTATTGAAAGAATTGTTGTATGGGAGCCCCCTTAAATATTTATTTTATTCTATTTTTTAGTAACTATTTGTTGTTATAGCGACAACAGAACTACGACCACCATCTGTGAAAATTTCATCCGTCTATAACTATCACGGTTCATGAGATACAGCTTGGTGACAGACGGACGGACGGACGGACAGACGGACAGAGCGGTGGCTTAGTAAAAGGGTCCCGTTTGGCACCCTTCGAGTACAGAAATCTTAAAAGCAGTCAAAACAGCAATATGTTCATTTGTTTATTTTTTCGAAATTCGACGAAAAATGTAAATGATCCCGCAATGTATAACCCGACCAATTTCGAATGTAGCTGTAATTATGCGTTGCAATTTAGCAACACAAACAATCTCAATTTCGCAGCAATGTAGCAGAGCAGAAGCCATCATTAAAACAATTTCACTTTCTTTTTCATAACGAACAAGAAAGCGACCTCTCTATATAATCATATGGACCTCTTGATATTTTAAGAAAACACACCAAACCAGTTAGAGCATGCATATTTTAACGTACAGTGACTGCGGCGATGGGCTAGCTCACTGTGAGATTAAAATTAATTGCATTACGAATGTATTTTTCAACACACCTGCTCGTAAACTGGTTCTTGTAGCAAGGCATACAGGGCCACAATAACGCATTTACACCCTCGTGCTTTTTAATTTGCATTTTTTTTTTCAATCTCAGGTGCGATTTTTTATGCCTACACACAATGCATAGTGTTGTGAATATTTTAGCATTAATTATAATAGTATGATGAAACAATCATCTTTTTAACATTATTTCATCAAATTATATTTTTTATCTACACACGTATCATAAACCCTCTTTCCAAAAACCGCTCGTTATGTTCAGCATAATTTTATACTTCTTGGTTATTAATTTCTTATCTGAATATTGACCATAATGTACCAAAATTTGTAAAATTATGACATTGAAATTTCGAAATCCGACGCCCGCCTGCGTGCCGCCCCTAGTTTGTCTGTGAAGTTGGTACTACTGAACAAGCTAAACAACTGCAGAGCAATGATTGAACACATCAAAGAGTGCTTATGATATGTGTGTAGATAATAGTAGTTTATGTGACTGCTACATAATGGAGGGCATTAATACCCGAGAGTGGGTTTATGAAACGAGCCGAAGGCGAGTATTTACACTAGTATACTAGTTTATATAAGTGTGTAGATAAACTAGTGTATGTAACTGTACATAATTAGGCATTATGTAGCAGTCACATAATAGTAGTTTATGTGACTGCTACATATGGAGGGCATTAATTCTCGAGAGTGGGTTTATGAAACGAGCTGAAGGCGAGTTTCATAATAATATCACTCGAGAGTTTTAATGCCTAATTATGTTCAGTTACATACACTAGTTTATCTACACACATATCATAAGCTCTCTATGATGTGTTCAGGAACCGCATGTTTGACCGTCATTGTGGCATTGATCATTGGTCTGCAGCTGTTTAGCTTGTTCTGTAGTACCAACTTAACAGACAAACTAGGGGCGGCACGCAGGCGGGTGTCGGCGTTCGAAATTTGAATGTCATAATTTGACAAATGTTGGTACATTATGGTCATAATGATCCATATTCGGATAAGAAATTAGTTTATCATTATTCTGGTCGTAACGTGTGGTTTTTGGACGCAGTAAAGAGGGTTTATCATACGTGTGTAGATTAGACTATTTCGCTACATTTTACCCATAATTTGCATATTCAAAGCCTTATTTTTATAGGCTGTTTAGCGGTGTTGCCTATGCCTGCATCAACAACTGCGCGTGCCAGCGCGTTAAAAAATAAAAAAGCGCGCCAATTTGCACAAATCGTTGGTAGCGTTTTTGTTGATTAGCAAGCAATTTATTGTCAAATTTCGACAACGACAAGTACTGAAGAGGAGCAAATAGCTTTAACCCCGTCGGAAATACTCAGCGAATCACGAAAAGCGACTGATAGCCTGTCACCACCAAAATCCAGGGATAGATACCTAGCGGCCTACGAAACTTTCCTACGGTGGAAAAACAGCAAACATGCCCAGTCATTTTCTGAGAACGTATTCCTGGCTTACTTCAATGCACTGGCAAATAAATATAAGCCCAGCACGCTTTGGTCTATCTATTCCATGTTAAAAAGCACCGTCAAAATCAATAAAGATATTGAAATCAAAACCACCTGCAAACTTACGATCTGAAACGACGTTCGGACGGATATTCTGGTCGGAAATCTAAAATATTGTCACCAAACTACCTTGAAAAGTTTCTAAAAGAAGCTCCGGACAGTTAGTACCTGGCAACAAAGGTCAGTTGAGCTTTATAAATCGAATGTATCATCTCTATAATTAAGGTACGTACCTTAGTTCTTAACCTAACCTAACTATTTGATTTGTTTGCAGTTTGCGTTAATATTCGGTCAAGACAAGAGCTTCATAATATTACAACAAATGATGTAGAAGAGAAGCCCATTGAGATGACCCGAATGGCCGAGTCGGCAGTGACCCTGCCTACGAAACCAAGAGTCCCGGGTTCGAGTCCCGGTGGGGGCAAATATTAGTTTGATGAGAACGGATGTTTGTACCCTAGTCATGGTTGTTTATCTATCTAAGTATAGTATTTATCTACTTATGTATGTGTATCGTTGTCTAGAACCCAAGATACAGGGAATCCTAGTTTGGGGCTAGATCAATGTGTGTAAATAGTGTCCAAGGTATTATTATTATTATGTCCTAAGTATTATTGAGAAATGCTTCTCATAAAAATAACCAATACCATAGACAAATAAGTAACTTATTTGTCTATGCCAATACTAAAAACAAAATGCCACGATATTTTTCAACTTAGGTATATGAAAATAAATACAATCGCCGAGCTTTACACAAGAAAATGACCAATGTCGAGATGCTTATGATCTCCTGAATTAGCCATGACACGAAAACTGTATAGAAAAGACAGGTAGGTATTTAAAGTAATGTAAACAAAAGTGACAGTTGCCCATTCGGCAGGCAACAATCTAAACTACTCTGAACAATTGAAATCATTATAAAATTAAACGGTCAAATGCGAGTCAGACTCGTCCACGAAGGGTTCCGTACTGCTGCACAATGATTTTAATCATGGGTGCATGGTATCGCTGATTTTCCTGTGTTAAGATAAGAAGCTAGTTTACAAAGTTATTGGTGCGGCTGCTTTTCTACTCCATGTAATGTAACCAGGTGCATTGAAAAGTTGGTATCGAAAGAAATGGTCTATTCGAAGCATGCATTTCTCCTGCTCCTTGAGCAGTCGGGTATAACGAATTCAAAAAAATTCCAAAATTCCAAATGTCTTTATTACTGTAGATATTTACATATACTTAGCAATCGTCATTTTTGCCACTTCTCTACATTGGGCCACTGTGGGAGAAGAAGGGCTTAGAAACACCCACAGATTGATTTTAGATCTCTTTTAAAAATTGCTTATGCTTAACTAATACAAAAAATATATACTTATGGCATTATCATAATTAATAAGCAGGAATAAATAATTACAAAATAATTAACAGCGAGGTCTGTGTTGAGCCAGATTAACCCCATACAGTCCCGTCATTTAAGTAATCTTGAACATTGTAATATACCTTTTTCGACAAAGCCGCTTTAACATGGTTTTCAAATTGCTCAAATGGAATCCAAGGTTAGTTCTGGCTTCTGGCGCATTAGTAATTTTGACAGCTGTCACTTCATACATTACCTTTTTTGCATTATCCTACTATTGCTTATCATGCGAGAGGTTCCAGGTCCGTTTGATAAAGAAAAAAAAACCCAGGTCTTGTTTCTCGTTTCTACGACACATGGTATCATAGTGTGGGGCCAGGAGCAATGTATGTGCCTGTATGTGAATAAATAAATAAATGTGCCCGGTCACCCCGTATGGGAAAGGGCGTTATTGATTGATGTTGCAAATGCCGTTTCGGGATGTGAACCCGGGACCTTAAAGGACTCTACTAGCCGAGCGACCTTGCATGGCCGAATGCGCACCCCAACCCTTGATAAGAGTAAGTGCGCTTGGTGATAAGCGGACCGGGCAGCGGGTAGCGGGTAGGCGACTCCAAAGTGAAATGAGTGATGGAAACAAATATAATGATCACCAAAATATGTTTTTCTTACCCAAAATGGGTAAACGATCACCAATGGATATCTCTTTCGTAGCCCTCAATGAACAGTGAAGCAAACTATACTTTCGTTAACCTTACAGTTGCATGGAACAGTCGATTTGCTCATTTTTCTGTCGATTTAATCATTTAGTATGCGACGATTCTTTCAAAATCGCTGGACGAGTCGATTTTGTTGACGGAAGAATGATAATTCTGAGTTGTAATTTAATTGCAATCTATATTTTAGTAGTAGAATAACGTATATGTGAGATTGTTATGTATTCATTTTATGTTAATATACAAAAAGAAGACTGAGTGACTGACTGACTGACTGGTATAGAGATTCCAAATTTCGCAAGTAGGTTCTTTATGAGGTCTGGGGGTGCACTGAGACAAGATTTTTAAAAATGTACCCCCTAAGGCAGTGCTACTCAAAGTGGGGTACGCGAACCCTTAGGGGTTCGTCATTTGATGGTAGGGGGTACGCGAAAAGATTTACGTGATGGCGGCTGGATGGCTGGCAAGCAATAATTACAACACGCATGGCATGCATGACAGCGCGCGCGCGACAACTGAGAGCATAAATGCTGGTTTGAGTATTAAGCAACAGGAGTCATTACTAGAAATGTCCGCAGATGAAACTCTTCAAGCTGATTTCAGAAGGATGTCTTTGATTGATTTTTGGACAGTTAGACAGTAAGAATATCCCGAACTCTCACGAAAAGCGGTGAATTTTCTTCTACCGTTTGCAACAACATACTTATGTGAGAGTGGGGTTTCACATCTACTAATGATAAAAACCAAGTACAGAAATCGACTTAATGTTGAGCCAGAATTAAGATTAAAATTGTCCAAAATTGCTCCTAAAATCAACTCCATTTGCGACAGTAAACAAGCCCATCCATCACATTAATATTAAAAACATATTTATTTTTGTCACTGTAATGCCTTTTATTAAAATAAAAAACCGTGTTAACTAGAATTTATTATTTTCATTTTGACAGGAGCGGGGTTAGGGGTTCGCAGTCATTTGGCAACATTAACAGGGGTACGTGGGGCCATAAGTTTGAGAAACCCTGCCCTAAGGGATTGAATGAAATGGGTGTCCGAAGTTTGTATGGGAAAATAAGATTAGATTAACTATTTTGTTAGAATTATCCGGGTGCGATGCTACGATACGATCTCCCGCTCGAAACACTGCCAGCTTACTGACAAAAAGGCAACGCGGTAGGTACGTGGTCGTGGTAGGTAGGGGATTCCCGCAGCAGCGCTCATTTTGAATCGATTTGGCGGCGCGCCTTTGACTCTGTTTCACGATTAACATGTCAACCCATCACTAAAAGGCGCTCGTGACGTCACAGTAGGTAGTGAAAAAGTTACACGGTTGGTTCTCATACATTCGACCGTGTTTGCTGCGTCTATCTCGATATCTGGTCTGTGGTTTAAACACAAGCGATAAGTGGTAATTAAGGCGATGCAATATATATATATACAAAAGGAATACGACTGTAAACGAAAGTGACAGCGTTAATTACTTCCACATAAGAAAGAAAAGAGAGCGCAAGCAATGAGCTCGACTGAAATTAAAATAAGATAGCGCCAAACCACATAAAAATTGTTTAAAAATAAACTTGGTCATGTTGTCAAAAATATTTTCAAAATATTTTTGACAACCTACTCGCTCACTCGCTAGGTAACTAGATTCGCTCACTCGCCGGGTAACTACGATCGCTGTCTCGCCCACTCTCTAGGTAACTATGCTCACTGTCTCGCACACTCGCTGTCTCGCTACGTAACTACGCTAGCTGCCTCGCTCACTTGCCAGGTAACTACACTCGCTGTCTCGCTCACTCTCTAGGTATCTAAGCCCGTCTCGCTCACTCGCTAGGTAACTTACGTTCGCTGTCACGCTCACTCGCTAGGTAACTACGCTCGCTGCCTTGCTCACTCGTTAGGTAACTACGCTCGCTCACTCGCTATGTAACTACGTTCGCTGTCTCGCTCACTCGCTAGGTAACTACACACGCTGTCTCGTTCACTCGGTAGGTAACTACACTCACTGTCTCGCTCACTCGCCAGGTAACTACACACGCTGTCTCACTCACTCGCTAGGTAACTACACTCTCTATCTCGGTCACTCGCCAGGTAACTACGCTCGCTGCACCGGCTACGGAACTGCACCTTTAGGGGTCAGCCCGTCGCCTCACAACTAAACCGACCCCTTACATCTATTCATGCGTGCAATTTTAACCCCGGCCATATAAAATAGGTTTGATAATAAGTATAGACTCTATGGAGCCCCAGTTGTGAGTGAATTGTGGGTACGGCAACATACTGTAACGCTTATTCCCAGACTGGGTGGCATAGGCACCAGTCAGTCAATCAGTCAGTCTGTTCTTGAATATCGTCCCCTTTACCGACCTGGAAAAAAAAACGGTCTTGGATGTTTTTATGTGTTTGACGTCGCTGTTTCTGGGTCACAACACACAGGGTAAACTATTGTGGGGCTAGAAGCAACGATAAGTGTTATTTTTGTGTTTTTGTTGTACTGGCAGCTTGTGAACATATAGTGACCTGCATTCAGCAGTTTAACGAAAAAGGTAAATTAGTAACGTCATTCCAAACTTGCTTCCCAAATGGGTAAAGTGATATTTGACCGCGGCATCGTGGTCTGAGCGTACCTACTATATTTAAGAGTGTACGCGAGAAGATATGAGATGAAGGAAGGTGGACCAAACGTGTGTCATTAAATGATGTTGATAAGTTCGTGCCAGTTGAGGTATATGCAAATGATGGTAGCTTAAAAGATATATCTTAATGGAAATAAGAACTTGGCGGAGCTGCACGTTGTTGCAATTGTTTATCATATAATAATAATAATACCTTGGACACTATTTACAAACATTGATCTAGCCCCAAACTAGGATTCCCTGTATCTTGGGTACTAGACAACGATAGACATACTTATATAGATAAATATTATACTTAGATAGATAAACAACCATGACTAGGGTACAAACATGCATTCTCACCAAACAAATATTGCCCGCACCGGGACTCGAACCCGGGACCCTTGGCTTCGTAGGCAGGATCACTGCCGACTCGGACATTCGGGTCGTCATACAACGCCGTGATGTGTTAGTGACACAAGTGAAACCCAGAAAAGTTATTGTGCCAGCAGCTTAAGGGAGAGGTCGTGCTTGAGGCTGAGCCAGCGTGATGGAGTACGGCTTACTTGTACCCGGATAAAGGCTTGTGCTCTTCGGTGGGTCATTAATGGGGGTCCATTTACAGCGCCATCTAGAGCCTTGCAGTAAATGAAGTCGTTTGTCAGAAGCTGTAACAGAGCGGCTACCCAGAACCGCAGGTGGCCAGTGGGCAGACCACCGGCCAGATGGACGGACGAGATCAGCGTCACAGCTGATGGCAGTGGGTGTGGGGGGAGGACCGGAGTGGATGGCGTGGTGAAGAAAAGGAGTCTGTACCCAGCAGTGGGTGTGTGTGGGCGGATTATTAACATACATACAAACATATGCTCACGCCTATTTCCCGGAAGAGGGGTAGGCAGAGACCAAAGACCTGTTACGATCCTGGCATACATCTCTCGCTTCCTCAACGTTCATAAGTCTCTTCATGCAAGCTCGCCGGTTACGGGTACTTCGTATTTGCCCCTTCACTAACAAATCGCCGATTTGGTCTTATAGGACCTTCTTGGGCGTCCCCGTCCGACGGCTCCTTCCACACCCGCTGTATAAATCTGTTTCGTCAATCTCCTTTCATTCATCCTTTCAACGTGACCAAACCATCTAAGCTGGCCTTTCTCTATCCTTGTCACTATATCTTCTCTCAATCCACAGCGTTCCCTTATAACTTCATTCTTCAATCTATCTTTCAATGTTACTCCACATATACTCCTCAAAGACCTCATTTCTACAGCGTTTATTCGGCTTTCATGCTCCTTATGCCATACCCAACATTCGCTCCCATACATCAATGTCGGACTCAACACTCCATTATGAATCGCCAAACGTGCCTTTTGGGACACCGTTTGGCTACTCATCAAGGAATGCAGTGCCCCATTGATTTTATTATTAACATAAACATTTATATACAGGCACATACATTGCTTCTGACCCCACACTAGGATACCCTGTGCCGTGGGAACCAGAAACAGCGACATCGCACTCATATAAACATTTAAGACTTGGGGACTTTTTAGGGTTCCGCAGAGAAACAACCCTTATAGTTTCGTGAAGTCCGTCTGTCCGTATGTCAGAGCAACTTTATGCAGTTGAAACTTGGAATATAAATGTATTCTGTGAACCGCTTTACGATTTTTATACAAAAATTGAAAATTAAAATAATTAAAGGGGAAACCACCAACAACGCGCATAGCTTGGTTTTAACACTATTGTCATAAAGGAAGCTGCCATAGTCCAATCGACTTCGTATAACCGAAATATACAGTCATCGTACATGGAACTGAAACCGTTTTTTTTGTCATCAAACCTATATGTGTTTTGTGTCTATAGATAGGTCTTAAAAAATGACCTTGAGGTTCCCGAAACCATTTTTCCTCAAAGTAAATCGTTAAAGAGACAGACCCTTCCAAAGAGGAAAAAGTGTGGTGTGTGTGTGTGTCCCCTCTAACTTTTAAAGTAAGAAAGTGAAAAATCTATATAATCTAATAGGAGAACAAGTCAGCAGTGTGTCCATGAAAGAAATAACTAAACAAGTGGAATTATTAGAAAAATAATGTAGGTTTATATGTACGTACGATAGATATATTATTTATACAATATATATTATGTGCATGCTATCTATTTTACTTTATATTGAGGTATATATTTAATTTATTATTTATGCTTTATTTATATTTTGAAAGTAATTTTCACACGTGTATACTGTCTGTTGTGTCTGTGTGTGTGACTGTGTGACTGTCCTGTTGCACTTGCCCAGGTTTGGTGGAAGAAATCTCTCTTTAGAGATAAGCTTGCCTTTGGTTTCTTGTAACTGTCTGTACCTTTACATTTTGAATTTAATATCTCTTTTGTAGACTTCACGGTACTGATGACAGAATTAGTGATTTCGATATGTTGCTGTCACGATTTTACATGTATAAGGCTTGTGTTTAAACGATCACCAAAAACGCACCTATTTTACTGCCAATAAATTCGCAACAACCGCCAGAATTAGAAAACGACCACCTAATTGTGTTAGCCTAATGATCACCAAGCTTCTTTTTATGTTTTGTGTCTTAAGTTCATGTTCATGTTCACCCCCTTTACCCTTGTGTCTTAAGTTCATGTTCATGTTCACCCCCTTTACCCTTCACTTAAGTTCATGTTCATGTTCACCCCCTTTACCCTTCACCTAAGCTACCGACGTATTGTGTCTTAAGTTCATGTTCATGTTCACCCCCTTTACCCTTCACCTAAGCTACCGACGTATTGTGTCTTAAGTTCATGTTCATGTTCACCCCCTTTACCCTTCACCTAAGCTACCGACGTATTGTGTCTTAAGTTCATGTTCATGTTCACCCCCTTTACCCTTCACCTAAGCTACCGACGTATTGTGTCTTAAGTTCATGTTCATGATCACCCCCTTTACCCTTCACCTAAGCATGTTTTCTCAATCTCTTCCAGCAAATCAAGATGGCAGGAAAGGTGATGGTTGCGCTGGGGAAGACCTGCGCGTACAATAAAACACTATACATACTACGAGTAATATTACTGCAAACAATATTATACTGATAACCCTAATTGCTAAAAATAGACTGCATACATAATTACTTAAAAACCACGTAACAATATGAATAAACCGTATAATAAACTAATACAAATGATATATCCTATGTCTCTCCCAGAACTGAGACGAATCCAGCGACTCCTCATTTATTACAATCTGTCTAGCCGCCATAGATATGGATGGATAAATTAATTCCAAAAGTTGCAAAAAATATCAGGGCAAAATACTGCGGTAGCTTAGGTGAAGGGTAAAGGGGATGAGCGAAGCGAAGCCCCCTTTATCCTTCGTGTTAGGTTGAACATGTAAGAACAACAAAAAATACTTAAAACATAAACTAAGTACACAAAACATAAAAAGAAGTTTGGTGATCAATCCAAACACAAATTGGTGGAGATTTATTGGCAGTAAAATAGGTGCGTTTTTCGTAATCGTTTCAACATAAGCCATACATTACCCTCCTTCTGGTATAGTCGGGTAAAAATACGAAAAAACTATCATACCTACTCAACTCTTTCAAACTATTTTACAGAAGAACGAATAGATATTTTACACAAGACTGAATAATGAATAAGTATTTGTGCGGGTCGTCGATCAAACGTGGCTATTTATAAAACGAGATCGCAGCCTGTCTGGCGTATATGACGAAGTCTGTGGCGTAGCGGTCGACAATCTGCCTCTCAAGAGAGATTTGCGGGTTGGAAGCCCGGCAAGGAATATCAATATAAACAAATATAAGATAAGAGACAGTCACTAGTTGTCACTATTTCACTAGGCGCTAATTTCGGTAAAAGTAGTTGGGATATGCGTAGCTCACCCAATATACAGGTCCCGCCAGGTTTCTTGGTGTTTGAGTCAGCTGTCACCCCTCTCTCTCACTCATGTATCGTGTCGACGACCTCTGTAGATATTTACATATACTTAGCAAACGTCTTTTTTTGCCTCTTCTCTACATTGGACCACTCACGTATGTGCCTGTATGTAAATGTTGATGTTTATCTGTATCTTGTGCCCATGCGTCGCGACCCTTATTTCCGGCATATTTGCACAGAAATTTAGCTCTATGTTCTTTAATTACAGGAAAAATGCACCGACACGATAAACCTGAAGATTCCGTCGAGCAACACCCAGCAAAAAGCCGCAGCAGCTCCCGACGAAGCAGCGCTAGCAGCGTGCTCTCGAGAAAAAGCAGCGCCAAAAAAGATAACCTAAGAAAATCCGCGCAAAAATCCCCAAACACCACGCCGAGCTCCAGCCAATCGACGCCTAAGAAAACTGCCGCGAAACCGGAGAAACTGGACTTTTTAGTGACAGGAAAGCAATTGTTGAAGCGATGCGATCGCGCCAACTCTTTGCCGGGGGTCTGCCGCCGGCCGTCGCTGGAGGCTGCGGGCAAGAAGAGAACCAGCGACTCGAAGCGTCCTGCGAACGTCTCGCAGTCCTCGAAGAGTCGCGACACGTCGCTTGAGGACGATATGTCGCTGGATTTATCGCAGGTTTGTTGTTTTGTACATTAAAATATTTTATCTACACAAGTTTCATAAACCCTCTGTACTGCGTCCAAAACCGCACGTTAAGACCAGCATAATGTAAAACTATTTGGTAAAAACTAATTTCTTATCTGAAAATTTGTCAAATTATGACATTCAAATTTCGAACGCCGACGCCCTCCTGGGTGCCGCCCCTAGTTTGTCTGTGAAGTTGGTACTACAGAACAAGCTAAACAACTGCAGAGCAATGATCAATGCCACAATAGCGGTCGAACATGCGGTTCCTGAACACATCAAAGAGAGCTTATGATATGTGTGTAGACAAACTAGTGTTTGTAACTGTACATAAATAGGCATTATGTGTCTGTCACATAAACTAGTATTTTACATTAGATGAACTTCGTGGCGGGATCTCTTTGCTCTGCATAAATTTGCGATGCGACGACGACGACGGTGACGTTAAAAATTAGGTGTTTTTTCGAATTAACTGAAAAACAAAAATAGGCTAATTGATGAAATTTAAGGATTAATAAGGAGCTCTAAAAGAGGAAAATTAAGGAATAAAAATAAAGAGAAATAACAGTAATTTTATATTGAAATTATTTAATTTCCTTTTTAATATCGACAGGATTTTTTCAGGAAGTTTTACGATCGAGGCAAATTAATCCAATCGTGTTACAACTTAGGTCTTACCACAAAAAATAAACTCCTGTTCAACACTTGTTTGAAGGCATTCAACACTTGTTTGAAGGCATTCAACACTTGTTTGAAGGCATTCAACACTTGTTTGAAGGCATTCAACACTTGTTTGAAGGCAAAAATGTATAGGAATTGACGCTTGTTTTGAGGTTAAACTATATGTTACATTGTTTGTAGTCACACGGATAGTATTTAAACCGATGGACCGATGAATCGATTGTTTTTTTTTTTGCCAAAGCGCCTTTATTGGTTTTGTGTGATCTTGGGCATTCATTGGGTTATAGGTTAGGTAAAAACTTAGAAGAAGCAAAACCGGAGCGGAGCGAATACAAATAAAAACAGCTTTTATTGATAAAAATATAGCTGAAATACGAATTTAGTGAGAAATCACAGACTTGAATAGTAGGGACAGGGCACGGAGCGCTTGAAAGTGTCGCTACAAAAACAGTAAAAAAATCGGGAAAATCGGACTGTTTGCAATCAGTCGCGCTTGGACGGTGACAGCCGATTGACATATCGGCAGCAAAAACAAAAATGGTGACCTGCGACGTAAAAAGTTGTAAATCATACCCAAATCGCAAAACACAAAAACAGGGAGTGTCGTATCACAAGTAAGTATTATATTTTCAATTACTATTGGCTTTAAATTGATTATCTATAAAATATTGTTCTCGAAAAAATCCTCAAACGAAAATCAACCATTCGACTGACGTAACTTTGTAGCGACGCGCGACGCAACAGAATAATATAAGGATAAATAATCTAACCGGATGTCCTAACGGTGATGGAAAACATCGTGAGGAAATCTTCATTACTCCGGCTTCATTACATTAGCTGCGGCGATGGGCTTGCCCCCTGACACGCAAGATGGAGTATTAAATCACTAGCTAAGTGGACACAGACCGGCACAGTTGTGCCTCTGCCAGCCCGTATGGGAAAAGGCGTGACGCTATGTTACGCGTGTAATGTATTGCTAAATACTCTATTTTATAAACGATGACTTAATCAGTGATATCAGGTACCAATTTTCATAACTTTTTCTATGATTAAGTATTTTATTACTTATAAATCAAAATAAAGATCTTAAATTCCAAGTCACGCTACTATTTTGTATCTGTGAGCTTACATCCTCTTTCATAATTTAACGGCAAAGACAAAAATTTATATGCCTATTTAATTATGTTTCAACTTTTTATATATTAAACATGAGGTAATGTAATTGCGTGAGACCTCGCCCCTTAAGTAAAATTTTAGCTACATATATTTTA
This sequence comes from Argyresthia goedartella, assembly GCA_949825045.1. NCBI lineage: Eukaryota > Metazoa > Arthropoda > Insecta > Lepidoptera > Argyresthiidae > Argyresthia > Argyresthia goedartella. Next base: position 6,388,281 of record OX463832.1, on the reverse strand, counting down.
TTTCTACTCCTAATCACCGATTAAAAGTCACCGGGTATTTGAGAGTTATCCGTAGATCAACTTTCCTAATATTGTGTCTATACACCACAAATCGGAACGTGACCGAACGTGACGCCGTTACAATTTTTCGTACTGTCTTGGTTGCGACGAATTCCGACAGGGGCGCTATTTTTCTTAGCCTCAAAATGGTAAGAGAAATTGAGTACGGGAAGGCCTATCCTTAGTATTTATATCGATGTGAGAAATTGAATTTGTTCGGTATTTCAGTATTTACTTTTTGGGTAGTATTTATCCGAATGACTGTAAATTAAAGTTTCAATTGACAAAAATTATTAATTTACGTTATTGTATTACTAAGAGAGCGACTGACTGCGAGTGACGAGAAATCAACAGAACATCAACTTACAAACATGAACTTGCTTCTTCTAAGTTCAAACCTAACTAATAACCTGTGGTATACTTTATGGTATACTCTTTTGGGGATTATGACGTCTGTCAGATCAATAAAATATTTGGAGATAAACGTGTCGTTTCCTTTGATTCCGTTATATAACTACGCCGGGCTATATTCCGTTATTCTTCATAACCTAATTGAAATTTAGCCACTATAATCTACTCTAGACAAATTTGGCTTTTCTTTCGTTCCGTTCTCTACCTATAATCCAATAGAAATTAAGCCAAATTTACCTACTCTAGCCAAATTTGTCTTTCTGTGTCCCGTTATTGAAGTACCCTCTCTGTATTTCTAGTCGCCTACTTAATAATTTTGTTGCACGGCTAGAATTTTAATATCTGAAATTCCCATTTTTGTTACCTTGTTCTGGATTTTATTATTATAAGAATTTCCGCTGTTCATGGTCATTCGCTCAGTGACCATTCGCTCAATCAGTTTTTTTCGATCTTTTTTATAATTTCCCTTAATTTTTTAGTAGTATCTCTTATATATATCTTTTTAAGTTTTTCTCTACGATGCGAAATAATTGTTAGACATTTTTATGTTTATGCTCTATAAATTTTGTCACTATAATGGCTATGCTTTCTATGTATATGACTTTGAAATTCATGCGTAATCAAATAATTTATGCTAAATGATTATTAGGATTTACAAATTTTCGGTCAAAGGATTTCTGCCAAACAATATATCAATTTTACCTGAAAATAAAATTGTTATTATACATACTTACCTGGCTTTAAGCCTAATATAGAGTGTAGCATACTTGACTTCCTTTCCGGTGCGACGAAATTAGCCACAAACAGCTTACTTCCTGTTTAAAATTCCTAAAATACATGTCATATCCGTTTTGAACCTCAGCAACATTGCGCGCGTAAGTTTCAGAAATGGCGGCAATTGAAGCCAGCGTTAATGCGCGCGCTCAATTTTCAGGTCATTGGCAACTCAATAAAGAGCTGATCGTGTCTAAGTATGTGTCACGATCATGCAATGCACAGTAATGTGCACAGCAGGCAGCTATTTACCTAGGCTTAAAGCCAGGTAAGTATGTATAATAAAAAATTTATTTTCAGGTAAAATTGCTATATTATACTTACGTGGTTGGCTGCTAGCTCGCCATTCATCTCGACGACTACCAAGACTGCAGTTGTGAGGTCAGGATATCAGGTCGGTCGCCTGACCTACGAAACTCAGAGCTAGAGACGTTGGCGTGCCGAATCGAATACATGTGAAAATGAGTTATTATAATTTGTACCTTGCACAGACAGGGCCAATCTGATTTTAACATAAAACATTGATGAAATTAGTGATTAGCAGTAGGTATAATCAAATTACAATTGCTGTATTTTGAATTGGGAGTGCGCCTCCTGGATGCACTACCATTGATTATGTGCTTCCACATATGACTGGTCTTTGCAAAAGACTGGCGAACAAGTCTGTAATCTGACTTTGATAATAAAGTTACTCAATTGATCTAAATACCTTTTCGTATCACTTCCGAGAAGAATAGCTAGATGTGGCTGATTCTATTACAGGAGCTAGTTTGGCTATCTGACTCAACTGAAGATGCTTCTACAGTGGGCAAGCATAGAGAAAGAGACAAGTTTACGCGTAATAAGCATATAGTGGACTTTCATCAGCTCCTTTTGGCTAATATACTGAAAAGTGAATTCTTACAGCCGCTTGCCTAGTGAATTATGAAGACCTGCGCGGTCCAGTGACACGTAGGTCATTTGTGAGAAGTAATGTAGATAGCTTCTCTATATGGCTCCGACAATATCCTGGTGGATGACTGTCTGAATAATATTAGCAGACTATATATTTGGATAGTGAATCTGAAAGGTGACTGCTACAATAATTGTCTGAAGCAGTGAAGCAGGCATATTTTCAGGCAGGCAGGATTGAAAAACGACGGCTCTGTTTTTAGATTGTAACGCGTTGTTATATTAGGGGTTTGAGGTAATCATCTAGGTAGGTACTCAAAGTTCCTTAACAATGTGGTTTAACTGATTAAAGGTAAGTCCAACACCACTGTTTAATTTCCACGCCTCAACCGAACGGCGTGGAATCTTGAGGGGCTGGGTTTTTGCCAGCACGGGAGAGAATTGTGAGTGATACTGACCTTGCCGTCGTAGACAGGAATTCGAGAGCTCAATTCGAGGCAGGAATGTGGGATAAGGAGTGCACGAGTGGGGGGAGAGGAACCGAATCTCACTCTTTTCGCAGCCCGACGCTGTCGCCGGCGTGTTGCTTGCCGACACGAGGAGTCGCTGTCCGACTACGACGAGTTGGGGACCGTACAACTTCAACCTTCACAACACGAATTACTCAACTCCGTTTTACGATTATTATGATTAACACTCCGACCAGGCCCGACACCTGTGTTAGACAATTGTTACACTGAAATACAGTCACGGCCCGACGCCATGCGCAGACATGTTTTTTCACACGACAAGAAAGTAACCTAATTCGTCATCTCGTTTCGATATGAGTGACAGCTGCGGTTCCGTTTCCGCTAGTGATATCCCGATTACTCGCGGTCGATCCGCGCAACGAAAACCGGTGCGTTCCGAAGCATAAATATTAAATAGTCACCCGCCCGGACAGGCCCGAACCTGTCCCTAATCAATAGGAAGGCGAGAAAGTGCTGCGACCGCTCTCTTGAGGACCGAGTCCCCCACCTTGACTTCTGCTGATCGAGGCGTGCCATCCCGACCCGTGTACAAATTGACGATCCGTCCTCGTCTCCATCTCAATGATGGCAGGTTCGCATCCTTAATCAGCACCAAATCACCGACTTGAGGGGGGCTCGTCCGGTCAGTCCACTTAAGGCGCTGCTGCAAGATGTGCAAGTACTCAAGGGACCACCGTTTCCAAAAATCTTGAGCCATCTGCTGCAACATCTGCCACCTAGTTAACCGACTTAACTTAACATCACCGAATGGGTATTCTGGCAGGGCGTTAAGGGGCTGACCTATCAGGAAGTGACCCGGCGTCAACGCTTCCAAATCATTTGGATCCGAACTGAGCGGGCACAACGGACGCGAGTTCAGTGTCATTTCAATTTTACAGAACAGCGTCGCAAGCTCTTCAAAGCGTAGGGAGGTCTCACCGATGATACTCGTCAGGTGCGACTTAGCCGATTTAACCGCAGCCTCAAAAATTCCTCCCCAATGAGTACATCCCGGCGGACTGAAAACCCATTCAATCCCTCGTCGGGAGCAAGCCGTACCGATGGCATCCTGGTTACCGTTCAGGAATTGAGTGACCTCCTGCAGATATCGCCTGGCTCCGACAAAATTTGTGCCGTTGTCCGAACGGATTAATGTCGGGAGGCCCCTTCGTGAGACGAACCGATCTAGACATGCGATAAATGCCTCTGTAGTGAGCTCACTGACCACCTCCAAGTGGACTGCCTTCGTGGCCAAGCACACGAAGACGCACAGGTATGCCTTCACTAATCTGGCGTTCCGTAGCTGTGAAGACTTGACCATGAATGGTCCCGCGAAATCCGTTCCGACACCCGCAAAGGGCCGGATTTTGTTAACCCTATCCGAGGGCAAATCGCCCATCTGGGGCTGCATCGTAGCCGCCTTGGCCCGATAACAAGGCAGGCACCGAAATACGACGCTACGCACTAAGCGTCTTCCCGATAGAATCCAGAACTCGCGCTGGAGAAACGCCATCAAGGCGTGGCATCCGACATGCCCATTCCGAATGTGTCGATCCTGTATCAACAGTTCGACCAACTTCCCTTTCCTAGGGAGTAACAACGGGTGGCGAGCCGCATAAGGCAGGTTGGCATTCCGCAGCCGACCTCCTACCCTCAGCAATCCGTGAGGGTCAATAAACGGGTTGAGCCGAGCCACAGCTCCCTTCAATTGGACGCGTCCGCGTCTCAGAATGTCCAGTTCGGACTTAAAGTGCACCGTCTGCACGTTCCGTACCAATGCGAACAACGCATGGTTCCGTTCCCGTGGTGTCAGGACCTGTGTCCGCACCCGTTGCGCCTCAGAATTGCGACAATTCCGCGCAAATCGGAAGATCCAGGCGGTCACATTGACCAGCTTGTCGAGCGAGCTGTACCGTTCCAGCAGGCTGAACTCCTCTTCCGGCTCTGGTTGCGTCGTACAGACACCGACTGTCAAGGCGCCGTTCGCCGAGGTAACGCGTGGACTCATTGGCCAATCCGATTCGGCTTGAGTCAACCATTTTGGACCCCACCACAAGGGATGTCCAACCAACTCCGGAGCGTGACACCCACGAGACGCACAGTCTGCTGGGTTCATTTCCCCTGGAACATGTCTCCAGATTAAGGGAACCTCCGAATTCAAAATCTGCGAAACCCGATTCGCCACAAAAATCTCCAGCTTGTGAACTGAAGCCTTCAGCCAGCATAACACGATCTGGCTGTCCGTCCAAGCGTAGACCGTATCTTCTAACGCTATTGACCCACGAAGAACCGTCATCGTGTGGTTGAGCAGACGAGTCAGGAGAGCCGCTCCCGAAAGCTCTAATTTGGGAATGGTCAGGCGAGTGCGCAACGGCGCAACCTTGCTCTTGGCCATGACCAACCGCACATCAGCCTCCCCCGAGGAGTCGACCGTACGCAGATACACCGCAGCTCCGTAGCCCTTCTCCGAGGCATCGCAAAACCCATGCAGGGTGGCGGTGTATCGTTTGGTGGGGACCAACCTCCGTGGCAGTGAAATCCGATTGATGCCAGGGAGGGTCGAAAAGAACGAGTCCCACTCTGAGCTCAATGACCCGCCGATCGGGTCGTCCCATTTCAGCTCAGCAGACCACAATTGCTGCATAAAACACTTGAGCTGAAATGTTACCGGGGTGATCCACCCGTTTGGATCAAATGTCCTAGCCACCGTTGAAAGGATGTTCCGTTTCGTCCAGACCTTCGGGGAGTCTAACTCGACCCGATACGAAAACATGTCTGACACCGGCTGGTACTGGACGCCTAATACCGACAACATATTTGGATTTTCCAAATTTTCAAAAATGTGGTGATCCTGCTGGTAGTCATCCGGAAGACCAGTCAGTAACTCTGGAGAGTTCGACATCCGTTTCCGGAGCTCGTAACCTCCACCCCGTAAGAGCTCAACTAGCTCGTCCCGTCGAGCGAGCGCCTCCTCTACGGAATCTGCACCGGTACAGATATCGTCCACGTAGAGGTCCTGCTCCAGGATCGCTGCTCCTCTAGGGAAATTTAACCGTTCTCGATCCGCTAACTCCCGCAGAGTGCGAATCGCCAAATAAGGACTAGAGCGTAGCCCGTACGTGTTGGTGTTCAGCTCGTACACCTTGATGGGCTGATCTGGGCTCTCTCGCCACAGTATCAGCTGATACCGTCTATCGTCAGGGTGAATGACCGTCTGTCTAAACATCATCCGGATGTCAGCTACAAACACAACATTGTGTCGACGGAACCGTGTGATAACATCCGCGATGTCATGGTTCAACTTCGGCCCTGAATGCAAACACTGGTTCAGGTTCATGCCGTTAGATGTTGATGCCGATCCATCGAACACTACCCGTATTTTGCCCTCCGGGGTCCTCAAGACCGCGTGATGGGGCAGGAAGCAGTGGTCTTCACGCTTCCAGTCGATATCCGAAACCGACATGTGGCCGAGCGACTCGTATTCCCGCATGAAGTCGACGTACTTCTGCCGGAAAATCCCGTCACGCTTCATGCGTCGTTCCATCGACAGAAGCCGCGTCTCGGCTGCATGGTGTGAACTGCCCAGCGGTGGGCGATCACTCCGGAATGGAAGACGTGTGAGAAATCGACCTGACCGAAGGCGACCAGTATTGTTCCGATAAAACTGTTCACACTCTTCTTCAACCGGGTCCAACCGGCGGACCGTAGGTGGTTCCTCCACCTCCCAAAACTTCTGTATCACCTCCGAGAATACAGAACCGAATAAGGGACTACGAGTCGCTAGGCGTGGGGCAGCCGGCATGACCAGACCCATTACCGCATGGCCCAGTCTGGTGTTGACCGAAACCAGACCAGTCGCCTGCAACACGTGGACACCTGGCACTAACAGGTATCCCAAGGCATCGACACCCAATAAAATGTCTACTGGGCCCGGAATATCGAACTCCGGGTCAGCCAGTGACAACCCAGCGACCAACTGTCGCACCGAGGGCGACAACCGTACGTGAGGGTGTGAGCCCATCACATTAGGCATGACTAATGCCGTGACCGTCAGATTCACCGATGAATCCACCCGTGACGAGAGAGTAATCCGACATACTCCCTTAACGGAACCGACTTCCGTGTTCCCAATTCCCCGAATGGAATGTGGATACTCCCTTACCGAAATGCCCAACCGTTTTACAAGGTTGCACGAGACTAAGCACCCGTGGGCCCCCGAGTCCAATAGTGCTCGTGCCACACATGATTTGCCGTCCGAACTCCACGCTATCACCGAGGCGGTGGGGAGCATGACCGTCTGTGGAGTGGCGACACCCTGTAAGTGGGCGGCGTGTCCCTAGCGGGAACCTCCGCGGGATCCGAACCCGCTCAGACCTCCGTCGGCCTTGGAGTAACTCGGCAGCTGATATGCAACCGGCATATCAGACCGTATGTGCATCAAGGGGTCTCAACCCGTATAGTAGGCCCCTCGCTGTCCCGGTATCCGATCATACCGGACGGTGTACGGTGTGCCCGGCGCGCACCGTGGATGGATGGGGGAGAGCGGATCCAACCTGGGGCGCTCTAGGAAGGGGGGCGACATCCGACTGTTCGCCTCCCAGAGCTGTTTGAAGCTAATTTCGTCGCACCGGAAAGGATGTCAAGTCTCAATATTAGGCTTAAAGCCAGGTAACGTCAGGTATAATATTATTACATTTAAATTTATGCAATCCAACAATAAACCTTTCGTGGCACCTAAATTTACTATGTTAGGTTTTTGGATTTTTTGGCTTTTTATATTTTTGAGACGAGAAAAAAGCGACGACATGCGAGGGTTAAACACAAAAAATAAAAATAAAAAATTTCAGGTATCAGACTTCGAAGACACAAACTCGAAATACGGTCTCAAAAAGAGGTTCTCAGCCGTCGCGACGTCCACGCCGAAACCAGTCTCCAAACCCAGAAGCGGTTCCCTCCAGGGACACAAGTTTACTCCGAAACTTGTTGAAGATAAGAGTCTGCATTCTGCATACAGCTCAATGCAGAGCACTCTGCCGTCAACCAGAGATAGTTTTAAAACCTCTTCGGCTACTAGCAATTACAGGTTGGTATTTCCTACTGTATCGAACTTGGCTTGACATACTACCGTGTATCTACAGATGTAAGATAGGTGTAGTCATATTTCAACGGGTTGTTAAGGAGATCATTCTTCAATTATTCAAACCGATTTTGATCAGAGCATTTTAATTTTTGGCTAATATTAAATATTAGCCAAAAAACATCAAAAATACTGATTTGCACAGCAAAAAAGGATCAGCCAAAACACTTTTTATGTTTTAAATATTTTATGTGTGCTCAAGTTTATGTTTTAAGTATTTTTTGTTGTTCATGCATGCCCTACCTAACACGAAGGATAAAGGGGGCTTCGCTTCTTTCACCCCCTTTAGCCTTCATCTAAGCTACCGCAGCATTTTGCTAATCAGTATTTTTGATGTAGAGTTTAATATTTCCCTTTATTTTTCACTTCTCCATACAAACCAGCTGACCGCCCAGATGTAACAAAACGTAAGGAAGAAAGAAAAAATTAAGTTGCTCTGATAAAATCGGTATCATAGTAAAAGTTGTTCAGAATGATGCCCCTAACTACCCCTTAAAATATGACTACACCTCTTGTTCGATTCCAAATCGATATTCGATCGATGGTTTCTGAACGGCCATTTTGAATTTGACGTTGCTGCCAACCTAGCAGTTTTTTTTGACAACTGACAGACGAAAGCCCTCGCAATGTAAACGCGTTTTGGTTAGGGTATTGAAATTAAATCGCAAGCCATCTGGAATGTATTCGGGTTTCCCTCAGGATTGTCTATATAGCTGAGTGTGTTGTGGTTCCCCGAACCAGATAAAGTCCGCATTTACGTGGCCGATTGGTTTTTCCCACGTAACATAACCTGTGTTGGAACACTGTGCTCATCGAAGCTGGCCTGCCAGTCATACCTGGTTGGCTGAAGAACCTGTCTACCAAGAAGAGCCTAGGGTGCACCCGGGCCTTGCAGAGAGACAGGAGGTTGACGGGACCGAAGCACAGACCAGGTCAGATCGACCCCAATTAATTATTAGCTCGGTGAATCGCCGACGTTCACACTTCTTAGCAACTGATCGTTACGCTACCTCGTAGCTGATGGGCCCCTACGAGGTCATTAGGTGCTGAGAAGCCTGAACAATTTTGGTAGCTAGAGCGTGGTTTCCTGAGATTTGCAGCCGTCAAGGGCTCCAGGAACGCACGATTTGGGACTATCAATCTGTAGGTATAGGCGGTTAAGTAACTTGGTTGGTTCCTATATCCACATAGATTGGTAGTATTGTAAGCTATAGGTCTATTGCTGGTAGTAGATAAACAGATATTGAATTGAAAATTGCATTGAAGTACCAGTTAGTCAATCTATTAGTGGTCTAGTAATGCTATTGAATGAATGTTTTGGTTAACATAGGTAGTAGCTATTGATAGCAGGCTATTACATTGTTTTCAGTTTATAGCAATTTATATCTTGAACTAATATTGACTATCTATGTGTGTTATAATGATAAAGGGAAACTAAATTGTATTTACAGAATTTATATAGATATAAAACTCGGTTCCTATTGTTTAAGGAAAACAACATTGTTTAAGTTGTGGTTTAGGGTTCCCTCGTTTGGGTTGTAGACTGGAGGGTCCAATAAAATTGAGTTACTGCAAATTGTGAGTAAGTATCGTTCCGATCATGTCGTTATCTGAAATCCAGAAGGGTGTTTCTAAGGAACTCAGATGGTTTTCCTCCGCACACGGTCTGATAGACCGTTTAGATAGGCATGATGTGGTACTGGAGCGGTCTATGGACGTTAAGGAACGTTACAATAGGGTGCTCGAATTGTCCGCGCTGGCGGAATCAGTTGATGGTTGTGCACCTGACAGGCTGTCACGGTTGATAGGGGATGTCGACCAATGTATGGAGATGGCAGCTGCTATCACGCAGAAGGCTGCGGACATACGTAGACAGCGCGAGTCCAGCCATGGTGGTGACATTGAAGCACCCCTGCCGCTTCAGGGTTCGGGGTCCAGGTTACCTGCCATAACTATGCCTACTTTTGACGGAGTGTCCGGTGAATGGATGAGCTTCATCAATCTGTTCGACAGTTTGGTGCACATGCGATCGGACATTACCAAGTCTGTCAAGATGGCTCAGCTGGTGGCAGCATTGAGGGGTGAGCCTAGGGAGCTGGTCGCTCATTTGACAGTTACGGAGGGTAACTATGAAACGGCCAGGCAATTGTTGGTCAGACGTTACCATAACAAACGGAGGTTGGCCGATGCCCAACTGAACCGTTTGTTTAGTATCCCGGTTGTGAACAAGGTCGGGGCCATACAGACGGAGGTTTTGAACCCATTGTTGTCCGTCACCAAGGCTCTAGAGAATCTTGGACTTCCGGTTGGTGAATGGTCGTACCTACTGTTGTACATTGTACTTTCCCGCCTACCCGCTGACGTGCAGACTCGTTTCGAACAGTCTCACGGGAGGTCGGCCGAGGACCTGCCCGCCTTCTCCGACTTGGTCGGATTCTTGGAAGAGGAGGCTCGACGGGCAGAGAATTAGGGGTTGACGGTCACCCATCCTTCGGAGCCACAGAGAGCTGCCGGGAGTGCTGTGAGTAGGGGCCCTCCGACGAGGAAGGACCGCACCCACCGGCAGTCATATGGGACTGTGAGTGCATTGACCCCACATAGTGAGACCTGCCCATGTTGTAGGCAGATTGGCCATGCTGTGGCCAATTGCAATAAGTTCGGGGAACTTAGGGTTCAGGGACGGCGCCGGATGGCCAAGCAGCGGAGCTGGTGTTTCCTGTGCCTCGGGCCACACATGGCTAGGGACTGCACGCGCACAAAAATGTGCGGATATTGTGGTGGGGCCCACAACAATCTGTTGTGCATGAACCGGTCCGGCCAACAGCCTCCACAGGGCCGTATCCAGGGTGACACGGCATGGGGCCCTGAGAATTCGTTTGCGACTCGGAGCGCAACTCAGGGGCCAACGTCCCCACGTCCACAGGGCCGTACCCAGGGTGACACGGCATGGGGCCCTGAGAATTCGTTTGCGACTCGGAGCGCAACTCAGGGGCCAACGTCCCCACGTCCACAGGGCCGTACCCAGGGTGACACGGCATGGGGCCCTGAGAATTCGTTTTCGACTCGGAGCGCAACTCAGGGGCCAACGTCCCCACGTGCACAGGGCAGTACCAGGGTGCAGGGCCGCACTCAGGACCATTACATGGGGGGCCCTGAGTTCTCGGTTGCGACTCAGCATCCGACTCAGCGGCACATTGGGTGTGTTGAGCAGGCCGTAACGGGCGGGTGGCATGGGACACCTTCGAGCTATGCGGGTGCGGTTCGGACGCCGCCTCAGTTGTCGCCCCGCTCGTCGCCTCGTCCTCGTCGGTCGCATGTGATGTCCCCCCGCTCATGGAGCGGCCACGGTTGAATTCACGCCCACCCCCCTTTACGGGGAATCGTAGGTTGGGAATGGAACCGGCGCGTGGGCCATTTGTACAATGGGACCCTCTGGCGTATAGCTGCATACCTGATCGGTTACAGGCACAGTGGGGCCCCGGGGGTCCTCGCTAGGAATTTGCGGCCCAACCATTGGTTGCCCCCCAACCGGAGACGGTGGTGTTACCGATCGCCTCTGTGCTTGTTTGGGATTTGGCGGGCAACCCAACATACGTTCGCGCCCTATTAGATTCTGGAGCTCAGGGCTGCATTGTATCGAATGATTTAGCAAAATGGTTGGGCCTCAAGATAAATAATGTATCGCTGCCGAGGAAATTGGTCCCTGCTGGGGATTACAGGGCAACCCTTCACGGGTTTTGTGATGCCTTTGAACGAGGGTTTGCAGCAGCGGTTTATTTGCGAACCGTCACCTCCACCGGGGAGGTCGACGTGCGTTTGGTTTTAGCAAAAAGCAAGGTAGCGCCTATTCGGACAAGGATGACGATTCCAAAACTGGAACTGTCCGGGGCTGCTCTTTTGACCAAACTTTTGAATCACACTCTAACAGTGTTGCGTGGGTCAGTGGTTTTGGAGGATACGGTGTACGCGTGGACGGACAGCCAGATTGTTTTGTGCTGGCTGAAGGCTTCGGTCCATAACTTAGAGGTTTTTGTTGCGAACCGTGTCACCCAGATTGTGTCGTCTGAGGTCCCACTGACCTGGAGACATGTACCAGGAGAATTGAACCCATCTGATTGTGCATCCAGGGGATGTCGGGCTCCTGAACTCGTTAGACACCATTTGTGGTGGGGACCACCCTGGCTTGCCAAGAGAGAATCGGACTGGCCCCACAGCCATGTAGTAGTATCCTCGGATCATGGCCCCAGAGCGGCCGTGCATGTTACCCAGAAGGCTGAGGACCCTGACGCCGGGTTTCTGCTGGACCGGTATAGCTCACTTGACAAGTTGATAAACGTGTCCACTTGGATTAGGAGATTCGCTCGAAATTGTCGTACTCATCGCGATCAGCGAACGTTGAACCCTATTCTGACTCCGGCAGAGCGAAACGAGTCGCTATTGAATTTGGTCCGGTTGATACAGTCCTCGAAGTTTGGGGCAGAATTGGAGATTATACGAAGTGGACGTTCGAAATTGAAGGGAGCCGTCGCGCGTCTCAACCCCTTTGTTGATTCGACCGGGTTACTTCGGGTAGGAGGAAGATTGCGCAATGCGAATCTGTCGTATTCGGCTCGTCACCCACTTCTGCTCCCCAAGGGGGGACAGTTAGTTGAATTGCTGGTGACTGATCGTCATATTAAAAACGCGCATGCCGGCTGTAACGCGTTGTTGGCCACGCTCCAGCGGGAGTTTTGGATCTTATCTGCCCGCCGTGTCATACGGAACATCGTGTTTCGGTGCATGCCTTGTTATCGACTTAAGGCTGCCACGATGCAACCTCTCATGGGGGACTTGCCCCCTGATCGTGTGAATGAGGTCAGACCGTTTTCAGGTGTTGGTACGGATTTTGCAGGACCGTTTATGGTGAAGAGTTCACGATTGCGTACCGCTAGGCAATACAAGGCGTACCTATGTGTGTTTGTTTGTTTATCCACCAAGGCGGTACATCTCGAGCTCGTTGCTGATCTCTCGACAGAGGCTTTCATTGCTTGTTTGGATAGGTTTGTTTCTCGAAGGGGACTTCCAACTTTGATCCGCTCTGATAACGGCACTAACTACATCGGTGCGGAACGATACTTACGAGAGATAGTCAACTTTTTGAATGTAAATAAAGTGGATATTGGAACGGCCCTCTCCCGTCGGGGTATACAGTGGACCTTCAGCCCACCGATTTGCCCCACTGGGGTGGGATTTTTGAGGCCGTAGTTAAGTCAGCTAAGACGCACTTGGGGCGTATAGTAGGTCAGACCGCGCTGACTTTTGAGGAGCTCGCGACATTGTTTTGTAAGATCGAGGCCGTTCTCAATTCGCGACCGTTGTGTCCGCTCAGCTCGGATCCAAATGACCTGGAGGCTCTGACCCCAGGCCATTTCTTGATAGGACAGCCACTTAACGCGTTGCCCGAGCACCCCTTCGAGGGAGTGAAATTGTATCGGTTGTCAAGGTATCAGATGTTGCAGCAGTTTACTCAGAATTTCTGGAAGCGTTGGTCGCTCGAGTATCTGCATATCTTACAACAGCGCCTTAAGTGGACTGACAAAACCAGCCCCCCTAGTGTTGGTGACCTCGTTCTGGTTAAGGATGCTAACCTACCGCCACTACGTTGGCGCAGGGGGCGCATTGTTAACTTGTTCCCTGGCAAGGACGGGACCCCCCGGTCTGCAGAGGTTCTAGTAGGAGGCTCGGTTCTAAAACGAGCGGTAGCAACGTTGTCTCGGCTGCCCGTAGATTAAGGGACAGGTGGGTGCCTGTCCGGGCGGGTGATTGTTCGATTCCAAATCGATATTCGATCGATGGTTTCTGAACGGCCATTTTGAATTTGACGTTGCTGCCAACCTAGCAGTTTTTTTTGACAACTGACAGACGAAAGCCCTCGCAATGTAAACGCGTTTTGGTTAGGGTATTGAAATTAAATCGCAAGCCATCTGGAATGTATTCGGGTTTCCCTCAGGATTGTCTATATAGCTGAGTGTGTTGTGGTTCCCCGAACCAGATAAAGTTCGCATTTACGTGGCCGATTGGTTTTTCCCACGTAACATAACCTGTGTTGGAACACTGTGCTCATCGAAGCTGGCCTGCCAGTCATACCTGGTTGGCTGAAGAACCTGTCTACCAAGAAGAGCCTAGGGTGCACCCGGGCCTTGCAGAGAGACAGGAGGTTGACGGGACCGAAGCACAGACCAGGTTAGATCGACCCCAATTAATTATTAGCTCGGTGAATCGCCGACGTTCACACTTCTTAGCAACTGATCGTTACGCTACCTCGTAGCTGATGGGCCCCTACGAGGTCATTAGGTGCTGAGAAGCCTGAACACCTCTTCTGTTATATCCTGTATTTCATTCTAGCCTCACGCACAGATTAATAAAGAGTTCCTCATGCCAGATATCGAGATTTGACGACCGGCCTAGCGGGCAGTGACCCTGCCTAAGAAGCTGTCGGTCCTGGGTTCGAATCCCGGTAAAGACAAATATTTGTGTGATGAGCACAAATATTTGTTTCTTAGTCTTGGATTTTTACTTTGTATTTACATTAGTATTTATCTCTATTAAATATATCGTCATCTATGGCTATGGGCTAGTTCGATTTGTGTAAGATTGTCCTCTTAAATTCATTTATTTATAGATATCTATCATACTGAATCTCAAAAAAAAAAAACTATAAAACCGTTTGGATCGAAGCAGCAATATTGTTGACATATACATTTTGGGTCTAGCGGCCGACCGATTTAAATTCCCAGCAGATAACAAAAAAAACATAATTTTGTTCAACATAATACACGTATCATAAACCCTCTTTACTGCGTCAAAAAACCGCAGGTTACGACCAGCATAATGTTATACTATTTATATATTTATATATTTTTCTATACATACATATGACATTTCGATAAATTATGACATTCAAATTTCGAACGCCGACGCCCACCTGCGTGCCGCCCCTAGTTTGTCTGTGACGTTGGTACTACTGAACAAGCTAAACAAGTGCAGAGCAATGACCAATGCAATAATGCCGGTCGAACACATCAAAGAGAGCTTATGATATGTGTGTAGATAAACTAGTGTATGTAACTGTACATAATTAGGCATTATGTATCAGTCACATAAACTACTATTAATAGGTGTTTAGCCGCTGGACACCTGGTTATGAGGCATCGAGATTTCGAACCTAATGCCATGTTATTAACATTCAAAACTTGTAGGGAAAATGTCTTCTTAGAAGATCCCCGGAACCCAGAGGTTTAAGGCCCGCATGTTCGACAAGTTCACAGTATACCCGAGTAAACTTTGACGTTCCAAAGAAGAAGAAAATGGAATGGCAAAAGAGAATGACCACTTTTGTATGGGCTGCGTGCCCAGGGGACTAAATGCCCATCTCCTTTGACTCGGAGTTAGCGCTAACTAGAGTTGAAAGTAGAGGTAAGTTTCGACAAATTTTAAAAGTTTCCTTTTTTGGTAGTTTTCAAAATTATATTTTTTTTTTACACTTTCTCGTTAATTCCAAAATCACGTTTCGGTTTCGGGATGCTTAGAAGTGTGTCAGTATAGGATCGCAGGGAATTCTTTAACCCCGGTCGGGACGCAAGTGTCGCCTGCACGAAATCCAGGCTGCAAGATATGTCTTCTGAGAGAAATTATCATTTTTGAAAATTTCCAAAATTACCTCAATTTGGAAAGTTTCAGGAGGGTCACCGGAAAATTACCTCGAGATTTTCCGTAATTTTCAACTCTAGTCATCGCGTTTCATCTGACGTGCTGGCGATCAACATTTGTTAAATGTTTTAAGGGTTCCGTACCCGAAGGGTGCCAAGCGGGACCCTATTACTAAGCCTCCGCTGTCCGTCCGTCTGTCTGTCACCAGGATGTATCTCATGAACCGTGATAGATAGACAGTTAAAATTTTCACAGATGATGTATTTCAGTAGCCGCTATAACAACAAATACTAAAAAACAGAATAAAATAAATATCTAACCCCTTACCTCATACTAACCCATATATGGTTTCATAGGTTTTGAACTTTATTACAAGGCAATAAGGTTAAAAATGCAATTTTGAACTTTATTACAAGGCATTAAGGGTTTAAGGGGGTACATACAACAATCATGATTTTTTGCCGTTTTAATAGATAATGGTACGGAACCCTTCGTTCGCGAGTCCGACTCGCACTTGGCCGGTTTCTTTTTTACTCGAGAATGTGCCATTGTGGTTTAGGCATAATTAAGATCATTCACATGTTGTCATGCCTCTAACTGATCAGTAAAAGTTACTGATATAAGATTACTTGGCACATAAAACATCAGGAAATAATCACATGTTAAGCCTTTGGAACAGTTCGATCGTATTCCACCAGAACTCCATGGCACATGACGACCTGAATGGCCGAGTCGGCAGTGACCCTGCCTACGAAGCCAAGGTCGAGTCCCGGTGGGGGCAAATATTTGTTTCATGAGAACGGATGTTTATACCCTAGTCATGGTTGTTCATCTATCTAAGCATAATATTTATCTATACATATAAGTACGTGTATCGTTGTCTAGTACCCAAGATACAGGGAATCCTAGTTTGGCGCTAGATCAATGTGTGTAAATAGTGTCCAAAGTATTATCATTTCATCATTATTATCATTTTATCACACGCTCACCTTGGCCTAAAGACACCCGGTGCAACTTGCTCGCAGGCGCGGGCGCAGCACCGAGCTGGACTACTCGTCGGTGTCGCCGGAGTACTCGGGCCAGTCCTCGGCGGAGCTCTCCCCTCGCGCATCGCAGCACCAGTCGGCATTGGTAATAACAACAACAATACACTGTCTCCATTTTAGCAGACTACAGCGAAGCCAAAAGGAGGGTTATGATTTTGATAATATCTAAAGGCAACAAATATAATGATCACCTTTTTTTTTTCCTACCCAAAATGGATAAATGAATACCAAAAGTTGCAAAAAATATCAGGGCAAAATACTGCGGTAGCTTAGGTGAAGGGTAAAGGGGATGAGCGAAGCGAAGCCCCCTTAACCTTCGTTTTAGGTTGAACATGTAAGAACAACAAAAAATACTTAAAACATAAACTTAAGTACACAAAACATAAAAACAAGTTTGGTAATCATTTATCCAAACACAATTTGGTGGACATTTATCCATTCTGGCAGTCATTTTGAAATTATTGGTAGTAAAATAGTTGCGTTTTTGGTATCGTTTAAACATAAGCCATCTCAAGCTACTTGGCAGAATTCGACGAATGAGGTAACGGTAAAAGGTTAGACGCATCTTGATCGCACGCTTCTTATAGGCCATGTGTCGTCACATAACGATATTAGCGACCTCTTTAGGGCATGAAGTCATGGCAAAAATAGTAGATTGTACAACTAGGGCATAAAACACGCCATTTCTCCCGAGACGTTGATATCCACCCGAGCCGCAGACAAGGGTGGATAGTTAAGTCGAGGGTAAAATGGGGTTTATAATAATAATTCATTTTACAAAAAAAATGTTATCCATATTTGTCAAACTTAAAAAATAACACTAACTAGTTAGTATATAGTAATAATGTATACTCTTGTCAAGATTACTACGCTGCAGTTGCAAGTCAGTGCTTATACATGCCAGTAGTTATAAGTCTATCAGAAAGTTCTTTGATAATAGTATTTCTACACGTGTCAACTCTGTTCATGAAAGCGGCTATTCTGAACCTCACGATGGCATTAAAGAGTTGACACGCGTCTCGGCGAGCATCCCCGATGCGCTGCAGCCTCGGCGCAAGCGCATCAGGTGCCTAAAAGTGTTGTTGTATGTGACTCTAAGTGCATCGTGGGATTTACGAGTGTACTTAGTCCAGAGTTGACACGTATAAAATGATTGACAAAAGTTTTAAATAGTAACAGTTTTACATCTGAAGAGGCCTTAAAGAACCTTCTTGCTATCATATTACCAGTTATTGATAAAGCCCTACGCTGCCTCTCAATATCAGCGTCGTCCTTCATAGAAGACGAGAGAATGTGGCCAAGGTACCTGAAGTTCTCGACTATATTTACAGGCTCATAACTCCGCAACACAACACAGCCGCATATGAACATGGGTTCAGACTACGAGCTATCAGGCTCTGGAACAAACTTCCTAGCGCCATCAGAGACAACCCGTCACTTTCTATTTTTAAAACTCGCTTAAAGAACACTATCTTGAAATTTGAAATTGAAATTCTCTTCCATACTAGATTTATGTAGGTATATTGCTTTGATATATATGTAGTATAATTTTGTCTATTTGTATGATATTATGTATTTATGTACATATTAGTAATTAGTTTATTATTTTAATATTTTTAACGTTGTGCACATAGGTCTACCTGTTATTTCATGTATTCTGTCCATATTAGGTTTGCTGGAAGAAATCTCTTTTTAGAGATAAGCTCGCCTTTGTACACCTAGTTTCCATTTTGATGTATCTGTATCTTCCGTTTTTGTGCAATAAAGTATAAAGTAAGTAAAGTAAGCCTGACCCTTAAGCAAAACTCTGGGAATGTGGTCCGGTCCTCTCCCCGACCTGAACACAATCATCTCCGTTTTTTTAACATTATATAATAGATCGTGTTCTAGTGCGTATTTTTCACACATAGACAATAACTTCCTCAGGCCTTTGATCGTGGGGCTGAGCAGACACATATCGTCCGCGTAACTCAGGTTGTTGACATACCTGTCAGCGAGCCTGAGCCCCGCGGGCGTGCTGATCAGCTCCACGATCAAGTCATTCATATAAAGGTTGAACAGATCGGGGGAGGTCAGGCCCCCAGCCTCACATCGCAGGTCAACCTATAACCATCAGACAGGACGTCACCCCACCTGATTGACACTGTTGGTCTGACTACTGTACCAGTAACTAAGAAGATCAACAGTGCCAGATGGCACCCCGCTCTATCTAATTTATTCCACAGCAGCACGTATAAGAGTAGCAACGACTTAAATCTAAAAAACAACCGTACACCGTTGTTTTATTGTCCAAGTAATAATAAACTGTTTGTTTTATATCTACACACGTATCATAAACTCTCTTTATCGACACACGTATCATAAACCCTCTTTACTGAACCGCACGTTACGATCAGCATAATGTTAAACTTCTTGGTAAAAACTCATTTCTTATCTGAAAAATTATTATGACCATAATGTGTAATTTTTCACATGTTTATGTGACTGCTACATAATGGAGGGCATTAATACTCGAGAGTGGGTTTATGAAACGAGCCGAGCGAAGGCGAGTTTCATAATAATATCACTCGAGAGTTTTAATGCCTAATTATGTGCAGTTACATACACTAGTTTATCTACACACATATCATAAGCTCTCTTTGATGTGTTCAGGAACCGCATGTTTGACCGGCATTGTGGCATTGATCATTGCTCTGCAGTTGTTTAGCTTGTTCTGTAGTACCAACTTCACAGACAAACTAGGGGCGGCACGCAGGCGGGCGTCGGCGTTTGAATTTGAAAAATTACACATTATGGTCATAATGTGTAATTTTTCAGATAAGAAATGAGTTTTTACCAAGTAGTATAACATTATGCTGATTGTAACGTGCGGTTTCTGGAAGCAGTAAAGAGGGTTTATGATATGTGTGTAGATAAACTACTATTATATTAAAATCTACGCTCTAAAACTTTTTGGAGGACAATCAACAAAGAGGTTAAATGTTTTACCTTATAACTAATCTATGACAAAGGATTTTGAATGATCTGTGGCTGCTACACCTAGCGATAGAAAACTGAGACTTCTCTCCTTCCCCTGGCAGCATATCTTACTATATGTCTGTGCCTGGCAGTTTCTCTGCGTTTTCCTTCTTTTCTTTTTACTTAAACCTCCCCTGGACGAGGAGAATAAATGTTAATATAAATTATCCAAAATGTTCAAGCCATTTTAGAGATTTAGTAAGACTAACGTACTGCGTACGTAATTATTAAGTACAGACCTACATTTAAATGCAATTTATCATTATTGAACAGTCGGACGTGGCCGTCGCGTCGCCGTACAGCCAACGATCGCAGCTCTCCAGCTCCAGGTGAACCAACATAAATCATTATATACGTACACATACATTGCCCCTGTTGCTCCTGCCCTTACACGCACAGCTGTATACGGAAAGTTTCTAAGTTTCTCATTTTGCCCAACACATTTCCCTAATTATTCTTTGAGTGTCACTCTTTGTGTGGCAGTTTGTAAAAAAACACGATTCAAATTTCGAATGTGGATCTCCCGTTTGATTATTCGCGGTTGCTAGTGTGAAATTATATACACTTATTTCGCAGTTGCGTGGGACCTCATTGTGAACCACTTTCATTATGAAACCAATGTATCAGAGCCTTCGGGCTTCATCTTTTACATTACTCTGAACTCACATTCTTCTGCTTTATGGTGGGTTTGTGTTGCTTACTTGTTTTATAATATAATAATCATCATCATCATCAGCTCTTGTCATCCCACTGCGGGGCACAGGCCTCTCCCAAAGCACGCCATTCGCTACGATCAGCCGCCAGTCTCGTCCACTGTTTTCCAGCCACCTTCAATACCTTGGACACTATTTAGACACATTGATCTAGCCCCAAACTAGGATTCCCTGTATCTTGGATACTAGACAACGATACACATACTTATACAGATAATTAATATACTTAGATAGATAAACAACCATGACAAGGGTACAAACATCCGTTCTCATCAAACAAATATTTGCCCCCACCGGGACTCGAACCCGGGACTCTTGGCTTCACTGCAGACTCGGCCATTCGGGTCGTCTTATGAAACTTATATAGTTAGATAAACACAAGTGTGTTTATGCAGCCAAGTTCAAAGAACGAAACTGGCGACGCACCAGCCGTGTGTTGGTTATACACGAAACTGATTCTGACCCCTTGACAGCTCACAAACACGAAAGGCTTAAGGTGATATATTGACAAAATCGATACTTTTTGAAGTTATTCTTCTGCTGTAAATTAATATAACTTAATATAATTATTTAATTGCATTTTTTTTTACTGCAACATATGTTTGCAGTGCGTTGGACTAATTTTTATTTAGGATTTAGATTTCTGTTTCTTTCTTTTGTAAACACATATTTTTATCACCTTGAGATCCATATATATAAAAAAAGACATAATTATTTTGTTAACAGACAGCCCCAACTAAAATGTACCTGTGGATGATGCTGTGGGCTCCACAATAAAACACTTTTATTTTTATTATAGTTACATTGTATAGTATCGAGTAGTTGTTTTTCGTCCCAAATAAATAAAATAAAATAACATTTTTTTTAAATGTAATAAATAACAGAAACGCGATTGGAGGAATTTCGCTCGATAGAAATAATTATTGAAACGAGGTCTAAATATTTTTTTTCTGACAAATTGGAATAGCGCAAAGAATTCAAAAATATTTATTTGGATGGGTTTTGACAATACCTAAATTACCTATTATAGAAATTTTCAGCTGTTTTAGTTAATTTTGTATCAAATTAAAACGGACTTTTTGTCAAATATCCCGATTCCGTCCCTCTCACACTGCGGGTCATTCCGCCTGGAGCAACGGGGACCTTTGCACGGACGAGATATACCCTTAAGCCCTTCAATGTAGGCAGACCACCGGCCCGAAGAACGGACGACGTCATCGCCATACTTGGTGGCATGGGGTGCGGGGGAAGACCGGAGTGGACACCCCGTGGTAAAGAAGAGGCCTCTACCCAGTAGTGTGTGAATGTTGGCATATTGATTTTTTAATTTTCAAAGGTCTTTATTTATACATTAAAATAACATATATCAGAACCCAGTGTACATTAAGATCCTAGGTGTAATAAATCATACATAACATAATATATTTCCAGGTACTTATAATAGCCTATTAAAACTATTGACATGGTTATAATATTGACAATGGTTAGAACAATTAACTGGTATTTTTCCTTACCCCTTACTGATGTATAAACTTTAAAAAACAAAAAAAAGTCGACAGATTAATGACTTCCTTTTAGGTCGATTCCGACTACATTTTTATTGCCAATTCGACAACATTCCATTATAGGTATAAGTGCATAGTAACAAATTCCTATATTGACTACTTCTCAATACGGTATTGGACAAGGTAGTCTAATAAATCTAGAAACATGTCTCAAGCTGAACCAGTTCCAACAAAAACGTTTGACAATATCAGAATTGTATATTTCCAGCAGTTGTATTTTATAAACTCAATTTTGTGTTAAAAAGACAGCATTTGATTACGACGTCACATGCTAATATTTCATAGAACTCGTGAATAAAATTCCCGTTTCGACAGTTCCTGCAAAGTATCTATTTTGACTAGCAGGCAAATATCGTATTCGACAAAATCCCATTTTGACAACAAGTCATATTTTGCGAATTCGGCAACTTACCACAATAGGTATGTACATTTGTACACCCAACTTCTCAATAAAGGAATGTGCATAATGAACTTCCCAATTAGACAACTTCCTAGTTCGACAACTGCCAATTTCGACAACTACCCATTTCGCCAACGATTGATTTATTTGTTTCCCAATCGATAACTTACCATTAGAGATATAGGAGCATAATGGCAACTTCCCAATTTGACAACTTCTCAGTTCGACAGCTTCTCATTTAAATTCTTCCCATTTCGACTATATATTTTTTAATCAATTTGACAGCTTCCTGCTATAGGTATGTCTGCATAATGACAACTACCCAATTCGACAACTTTCGAGTTCCAATTTCGACAACATTTCTGCTGTGATATACATATTTATCCTTTCGATAATTTTACATTGAAACACACTTGAGCTATTTCAAGCAGTAGAGGATAATTAACAAAAACTGACTTCAAACAAACTCTATAGTGCTATATTTCTGCAAATTAGCAGCATCGCTCCTCTGACACAATGACTTATCCAACCTTCTCAAACCTTGGGGCCTGCCCACGGGTTGCAAGGGTTAAATATAGCTAAAATTTTGTCCAATTAGGTAGTTGCCAATACGGGATATTGTCCAATTGGGAAGTTATCGAATTAGGAAGTTGTCATCATGGGAAGTTGTCGAAATGGACTTTACAGCCCCTTATTTGTACCCGCAGCTGCTACATGTCCTGGGTGGACTCTGCGGAGGACAAGACGAAGACTGGCAAGCGACAGGACAGCGACAGCGGAGAGTGGAACTGCTTCTGGGCGAACTACAACAGCTCGGTGCCGCTGCCGGTCAGCCGGTACTACGACCAGTGCCCCACGCCGTACCGGACCGAGAACATAGATGGCGCTGATTTAGGTGACCGGAGTCAAGCGCACCAGGGGGTTTATGAGGGCTCACAACGCCAAATTTGACTTTAATGGGGTTGGCAACTGTCAAATTGGCGCTAGTATCGGTTGGTTCCCCTAACGTCAATGTCAAGCTTCTGTGTTACCAGTTATAAAAAACCGCTGCCAGAAAATACAAAATGAAGTTGTTTAGTCATTTCATTACAAAACATTATATCACACACACGAAAAATTACATTTGTTGTCCCAGAAATTAGTCAATCATTGAAAGTGGCAACTGGACGAAGGAACCAAATGCACGTGGCGGCACCTATGATTAGCTTTCACCGGCCAACCCCATTGTAATCTAATCGGAGTCTGTCCCCATCGGCAGCTGTTATAATTTCCACGATCACCACACGACACTTGAAAGGGAGGGAGCTATGCGTGAGTCTTTCTTTCTTCTTCTCAGCGGAACAAGGAGAAGGAGATTCACGCGTAGCTCTGTCCCTTACATAAAAGTGTCGTGTGGTGATCGTACTAGTAGTATAAGTGACTGCTACATAATGGAGGGCATTAATACTCGAGAGTGGGTTTATGAAACGAGCCGAAGGCGAGTTTCATAATAATATCACTCGAGAGTTTTAATGCCTAATTATGTACAGTTACATACACTAGTTTATCTACACACATATCATAAGCTCTCTTTGATGTTTTCAGGAACTGCGGTTCCTGAAAACATGTTTGACCGGCATTGTGGCTCTGCAGTTGTTTAGCTTGTTCTGTAGTACCAACTTCACGCAGGCGGGCGTCGGCGTTCGAAATTTGAATGTCATAATGTGTAGAAAAATTACACATTATGGTCATAATGTGTAATTTTTCAGATAAGAAATGAGTTTTTACCAAGTAGTTTAACATTATGCTGATCGTAACGTGCGGTTTTTGTACGCAGTAAAGAGGGTTTATGATACGTGTGTAGATAAAAATAATAAAAGCAGCCTTTGACTTACATTATGACCCTTGACTTACCTTTGCTGGCAGCGACAGAATATTAAAGAGTCACTTCTCATGCCCCTCCCCACTTCTATGCCCTCTGTTGGCGGTTTTCACTCCGAGAATGTCTGATGGGGGATTCGATCTCCCAATAAAACATTGGTGCAAACTTCGCACCGGACATGGCCACACCGGCGAGTTCATGGGCAGTTGTGGACGGATGACTTCAGCGGCTTGCGACAGCGAAGCTCAGTCTCATGACATGAATACGGTATTCGACAAGGTAGTCCAATAAATCTAGAAACGTGCCTCAAGCTTTTTCTACAAAAACGTTTGACAATATCAGATTTGTACATTTCCAACAGTGTTATTTTATAGGAACTACCCCCACAGAAAATAATGGCGACTCAGCAGACACCCTTTCCAATGACGCAACCCAATGTATAAGTCGCAGTTGGTTGGTTAAATCAGACAATTAACTAATTCTCTAGACCGTTAATTAATTACCGACGTTTAACCAAGTCACTAGCATTTTGATTAAAATAAAGCATCGTCGGAAACTAATCTGTCTTACCGAAAGCCGGCGTGTTGGAAAACAAGATGGCGTCACATTCATCATTGCATCAGGGCAAAACATTGCGGTAGCTTAGGTGAAGGGTAAAGGGGGTGAGCGAAGCAAAGCCCCCTTTATGTGAGAACAACAAAAAATACTTAAAACATAAACTTAAGTAAACATAAAAAAATATTTATATTGTATATGTCATGTCACGTTTAGACAACTCGTTAAACGTTTCGTTCACTCACTTCTCTGACGGAATTTTAGTGACTTGGTTAAACGTCGGTATTTAATTAACGGTCTAGAGAGATAGTTAAGAGTCTGATTTAACCAACTAATGCGATATGTGCGTAGAGAACCTTGACTCATATATGTTATTAAATTATACCAAACGACTGCCAAAATTAAGCCATACGACTAAATAGACAAAACTCCGAGAAGACCGTTGCCCTATAGATTAAGAAAACATTAAAAAAAACGTTCTATTTATGTCCAGTGTCTGCCGCCGGCTCTACGCAGCGGTCTCCCGAGAACAGCAGCGTGCACCGAGTGATACGCACCGAGGGCTTGCACCTTACCGCGAGGGAGACTCAGAGCCTCATCAAATGCACTCACATACTGGGCAACGTGCTTAGTAAGGCCATTGATAGGAGCTCCAGGCGGATAGAACTGGAGGTAGACTCACTTTTTACAAATAGGGTGGCAAACAACAACTATCTCCAATGTCCAATCCATTTTGGGTGACAGGGTGCTAGTCCATCGTCAATTATGAAGGTTTTATAAAAATCCAATCAAGCATTATTATATCCCTTAAATTTGGGAAACACTTACATTGTCACAGAAACATACAATACATATTACAATACCATCTGTAACAACTGTACATGTTCACAAATAAATAAATAAATAAATAAATAAACAGGCACGTAACGCCATCTATCGAGCTGTTTGGAAGTTGCTTTCAGCTGTCTAAAAATCTCTCGCTGCAGAAGCGCATTTGAGAATACGTGATATAGGCGGAATCACTGTAGGGATCCAGAGTAGAAGCCATCGAACCAGTCTAGAGTAGTCTAGACTCTAGACTGGTTCGATGCTCTAGACTCTAGAGTAGAAGTCTTCGCCGTAGAAACCAGTGTTGCTAAGTTTTGAAAAATGTGTTACCCAAAAGTTAGGGAGAAAATAACATAACTAACTCTTACTACACATTGTTATGTACGTTTCCGATTCTCGTATCGTTTGTTTATAATTACGTATTTCATATTGTGACGAGGTTGTCATCATCATCGTCATCGTCAGCCTCTCAGGGGTCCCACTGTATAGGCCTCCTCATAAACACGCCATTCAGAACGGTCCTGCGCCACCCGCGTCCGTTGCTTTCCTGCCACCCTCGCCACATCGTTGGACCATCTGGCGGATGGTCTGCCGACCGATCTTTGGCCTCCTCTTGGCCACCACTCTGTCACCGATCTGATCCATCTTCCGTCTTCTTGCCTTGCCAAGTGTCCTGCCCACTTCCACTTAAGGTTGGTTGTAGCTACCGGAAAATCTTGCTTCTATCTTATTGTTGGAAAGCAGGGAATTGTGATCTGAGTCTGGAAGCCGGATATAGCTTTTATCCGTTTTTCGGCAGTTGTGCACTCAACGGTGCCAACTTAACGATGAATTAAGGGACGGAGAAGTTGTAAGAAAAGCACTTTGTTATTCTTAATTTTTGCAGGAAAACCCTCAAGTTGTCGTAAAGACGCCAGACCCAGAAGTGGAGCTGAAAAAGAAAGCCTTCACCTTGGATCTCAGGGAGCAGAACAAACCGTTCCAACTAGAAGTTGACAAGAAAAGCGAAACCGTAACAACTCAAACTGACATCTCTCTGCCGAACACGAAAAGCGCGCCAAGAATCTTCGAGAAGATTCTACGTCAGCTGTCGAGGACTTCTCTAGAAGAGGCAGGCGAGAGCAGGAAGGAAGATAAGGAGGGGAGCGGAGAGAGCAAGAGGAAGGATGACAGAACTTAGAATTATTCAAAAAGATTACTATTACGATCTAGGCCGTAGATTTTGCCACAATTAGCGTAAAGGTGTGTCCACACAATCCAGTCTACCGAAGACTGTTTATAGGGTTCCGTACCCGAAGGGTGCCAAACGGTTCCCTATTACTAAGCCTCCGCTGTACGTCCGTTCGTCCGTCCGTCCGTCAGTCGCCAGGCTGTATTGCATGAACCGTGATAGTTAGACAGATGAAATTTTCACAGATGATGTATTACTGTTGCCGCTATAACAAAAGATACTAAAAAACAGAATAAAATAAATATTAAAGGGGGCTCCCGACAAGCTGTGTTCTTCTTTTTGTGCATCGGCACGTGCACGAAAGCGTATAAAAAACCTATTAAGGTTTTTTATACGCTTTCGTTGCTCTTAAGTTCGTTTTATTTTTCATGTCTAAATATTTTTCAGTATTTACACTTTTGTTTTTCTCTATATCGCTTTGATTTTTTGCCTGAATCATAGGCATCTGAAACAAAAATATCGTAGTTATAGCTACGTATATGTATTTAAACGTGCAGAAGATAAAAATATGTAAATTAATTTCACTTGTGGTAACGGTCATGGAAAACATCGTGAGGAAACTTCAATCTCCAGAGCTGTGGCGATGGTCCCTCCGTCACGCAAAAATGGAGTATCGAATCAATAGCTTAACGTGGGCACAATTTTGCCTCTGCCATCCCATATGGGAAAAGGCATGGTCCTATATTTATTTTTTCATTTGACATTCGGGTACAAACTTGCAAAAATAGTAACTTTTTTGCCATTAGTGCTTTGCAAAACACGTCACAAGCAAAATAATACACCTGGTAACCGCAAAGTTTTATGTGCATGCACCTAATTCGAAAACGTAAAAAAATGCGTAAATTTTACGTCACTTGTAGGTACCATAGAGTGGCGTAAAATCGTTTTACGCAAAACGTTTACGGAACTGCGACGTAAAAAAACATAATAAATCGATATATAAGTTCTATTTACAGGTTAATTTGGGCTTGTCAGATAACAACAGCTTACTAAACTGTGGTCAATAAAAATAACAGAAATTCATTTAAAACTTAACATGTATTTTCGATAAAAGCACTCCCCGAAAAAAAGTGACAAGCGTGAGTCGGACTCGCCAGAGATAGGTTCCGTTGTAGCAAGTAATCATGTGACTGGAGCCTGGACGTTTGCGTTGTAACTTTATTTTTCATAGTGTTTGTATGAATAACAAAGTTATCGTTGTGGTTTTTAATAGATGTTTTACATCTTAAAAACTGCTTATTTTATTTTGTTCAAACCAATTTTCGTTGAAAGTGTGTATTGAGATACACAGCATATATTTTTTGTAGATTTTTAACTCTCTTACTTTAAAAGTTAGAGGGTAGTCATTTTTGAAGACCCATCTATAGACACCCCACACAAATAGATTTGGTGAATAAAATGTTTTTTGGTTTCAATTCCATGTATGGGGAGCCCCCTTTAATTATTAAAACTATGCAATGTTTGTATAAAAATCGTAAAGCGGTTCACAGAATACATCTACATACCAATTTTCAACTGTGTAGTCTTAAAAGTTTCTGCATAAAGTTGCTGTGACATAAGTACGGACGGACAGACAGACTTAACATAACTATAAGGGTTTCTTTGTTTCTCTACGGAACCCTAAAAATTACACATTCCAACCCGAAACTAAGTTGACACGGCTGAAAGAAATATTGCCGCTAATATCATATTGACCCTATATAAAGTTACTTTGATGTTGCCACTACTCACATACAAATCCTGCTAATGTTTTACCACAAAAAGGGCAGGATTAATTGCCTTCCGCAATAGTCTTAACAACTAATAATACAAACTTACTTTGTGTAGTTTTTAGGGTTCCGTAACCGAAGGGTGCCAAACAGGACTCTATTACTAAGCCTGCGTTGTCCGTCCGTCCGTCCGTCTGTCACCAGGCTGTATTTCAGGAACCGTTATATTTATACAGTTGAAAGTTTCACAGATGGTGTATTATTGTTGCCGCTATAACAACAAATACTAAAAAGCAGAATAAAATAAATATTTAAGGGGGCTCCCATACAACAATGCTTTCAATACCACATAAAAACTTATGAATGCACCTGGTTACGTGCATGGTGTGTGAAAGTAGCCGCACCAATAACTTTGTAAATAACATTTTGCTATGTAAAATGCTAACTATGCACTCCACACCATCCCCACCATTGTATGGTGGTAAGGAACCCTTCGTGCGCGTGTTCGACTCGCACTTGGCCGTTTTTTTTTAATGTATGAAATTCAATATGTAAAATGTTAAAAGACGGCTAACTTACTAATTCATAACGTTCAAATGAAACAGATTATCAAAAAGACTTCATTTTACCGAGGCTCAAAGGACACCCCTACCCAAGCGGAATTGCACTTTTTATCAAATTTACGCCATTTTTGGTAAAATAACAAAGTAAACTTTCAAAATTTAGGAACTTATTCAAATATCTTTAGTGGCCGTGGATCACCATTTCTTAGGGAATACAATGCAGGGATTGAAAAATGTTTACTTAAGTATTTTAGTCAGAAAAAAAATAGGGGAGAGTTAGGATTACACACCTCCGATCTCAATACACACAGAATGTGGAAAAAACTACGGCCTGACCCAAATAGGTACCCAATAATTTTTGCCAAATACAATCTCTGTTGTAGATACCTAACTATGGTTATATATTTGCATCTTACTCTATGTATGTAAGTGCATAGTTAGCTATGCTATGCTTAATGCTTAGCAATGTATTGTTGTTTATATTCATTTTGTTACCTTTGATGGCTACCCTCTGCTACACGCCCGCTCCTTGTCATGTTGGTGCTCTTTGAAAAGAGCAGACACGCTACAAGGTGGCGAGATCAAAAGTGACGCTAGCAAAATGAGCAAACCTTAAGTAATGAAATAAACAGAAATAAGGTCGTCTAAGTAATCTAATTTGTTTTTTTCACACCAGTCGCAAAGGCGATTTAGATAGCTAGCTATGTTACCTCCTTGGTTCGAATTCGATCTATCTATTGAAGCATAGAGTGTCACGTTAGCCAGCCCATTGGCCAATCCTTCATTCATCAGATGATCTAACCCGTAGTTTACGAGATTATCCCAAACACTTGTAGAAGTTATGATATTAACCAAAACTATTTCTGGATGACTGATTATTAAGATAAACAGAGGGAGCTCGAGGCAAACTGAACGCTGGCCAACCTGTAGTTGTGTCGACAAACTCCACGCCAAAACCCTTTGATGTCCGTCGAAAAACCGACAACTCACGGATCGAGCGCCAATCATTCTCCATCATTGTAACTGACCCACCTACATACACGTCGTCGTTGGCCAAAACGTGAACGATGAAAGATGGGTTGACCAACGTGAAGAGTTACCTTTTGTCGCTGACTGACGGGGTATGTTTTGTTCTGTGGTCGTTTTGTTTGGCAGCTGTCATCAACGTCATCGCATCGGCATTGACAGACCTCGGCGTCGCAATCGCACAACATACACAACAGAAATTGTAATTTGATTTCCAAACAATAACCATTATTTTTCACATAAAATGGGCAAATCAAAGATATTAACGACAGATGCGGGAATTTGCAGGGGCTGCTTAAGTGTAGATAGAAAACTAAGCGTTGTTTTAGATGGAGAACACCGCAACACGATTCTTGGATTCATTGAACCTATGGTGGGTTAGTTTCTACGAATGTAGTAGAACCAGACTATTTGTAATAGGTATTTAGAAAGAGGCCCTCTATTGCTAATTGTTGTAACTTCTGACTCACAAGTTCCTTGGTTGGAATCCCGTAATACTCCAGTAAAAATCTCCTTTTTTCGATGTTTTTGTTTACATATTTGTGCAATTCGGTAACAGTATGTATGTGACTGAATATTAATGTTTTTTTTATAGATAAATCCTTTGCAACATTTTCTGTTATGCTGGGAGTGCACAGCAACCTTGAACAAAGTGATAAGATTTAGTAATCAAGTGCGAAAGGCGGACGAGAATCTCTCAACATATTTTGTGAGTAAACTTTAAAATATTTATAGTTTGAACACCACATCTTGGGAAATTAAGTTCAAATGCGTAGTATTTAAACCGAAAATAGATTAGAATATTGATTTGGCCAATATCTAAATATCCTTTTTCTGACCTTCAGGTGAAGCAACATCCGCAGCCTATACCAACATTATCTAGACTCAACTTCAGCAAATTGGGTACGATAAACCACATATACATAGAATCTCAAGATGACAGCACTAACACAAATGCAGAATCTCAGCACTTTAAAACTAAAGAACCTCTATTTATCAAAGTGGAAGATCAAGATTGTGAAAGTATTGGTGATGATATGGACTTCTGTGATGACAATATGACGAAGATTGAGGAGTTTGGTGATGACAACAAGGTATGATTCATTCCTTTTAGGGTTCTGTACCTTAAAAGGAACCTGTATATATAGGAACACTTCAGGTTATTATCCAACCATCCGTTCATCTATTTCCGTCCCTTTTATAAGGAACACATAAAGATATGGACACAGGTCTGTCATCTGTTAAAAGTGTGAAAAAAACAAACTTATAGGTCAATGCAATCAAAAGATACCACCAATGTCACAATTTTGCTGAAATTGCTTGATATTCGCAAGGGAATAAAAACCTTCCAGGTTTAATGGCATGATATTGATTGATACTGATAAAATTATATTTAATTAAAATTAAAATAATATAATGATAAGGTAACATTTTATATTCAAATTTTATGACATCCACAAGAAAATTTAAGATTAAATTGTTATTAATGCTAATTAGGTGTAATGTCAAGGCGTGTGAACTACTAAGAACATTAAATTCAGAAATAAGATCAATGTTTTATTTTTAAAAAACTAAATTGTATTTTATTTAAGATTCAATTGCTGATGAGAGTTGTAAAAACAAGCTTAGTGCTATACAGAATACATATAATCTCATAATGCCTGACATGATAGCATCAGCATGACATTTAGCCTCTGCAGCCTTATGGAGTAAGTCGTCTGAGCTATGAACTTCATATAGACTTTTACGTTTGACACCTTGCACCTGCTTCATCTGTCAAATTGGTATCACGCAAGTAGCATCATAATGGAGCCTAAACCCAAGCTCATTGAATGAAGCCTAGAAGCCTTCGGTGATACCCCGCAATCGATGAAATTGTATGAGCATGAGATGAACCATAGACACATGCTATGAACTTCAGAGGTACGCCATAAGGCTGCTGGTCAGCTTTGTCACTGATCAAAATCAATGGATTTAGAACCCAATGGCTTGGTAGTAAAGTCGAAACAATGAATATTTTCTTTTTTGAAGCGGCACCTTATTTCAGCTGCAGTCTGTGTACTCACCCATTACTAAAACTACAATCCGCTTATTACCCGCCGAAGTTAAGTAAGCACCGGCCTGTTGACATTATAGCTTCCGTTACTGTCCGTACTGCCGTCTCGAAGGCGGGAGCGAGCGAGAGAGCTAGATAATTGCATTCCTCGGGGTGCCTTATTCACTTCTGCGGGTACTACATTACAATCATTTTAGGCAGGCGTCACAAATCTACCTATAAGCCGAGCCGACGAGTTCAATGACTCAGATGACGAACCGTTGAAGCGTCGGCTGGCACCGACTCAGGCCATCACGGTGCCTGTTGAGTACTCGCCTAAGAAGAAAAGGAGGAGGAAAGGGGAGGGCAAGAAAGGTGGGTAGTCGAAATTTTCAGCATATTTTAATTTAAAGATAGATCTTTGAAGAATGAAATTATAAGGCAACTGGGGCTTGAAATAAAGAAGATACAGTGACGCGGATAGAGAAAGGTCAGCTTAGATGGCTTGGTTGAAAGAATGAATGAAAGGAGATTGACAAAACAGATCTATACAGCAGTTGTGAATGGAGCCCGAAGAAGGTCATACAATGACCAAATTAGCGATTTATTAGTGAAGAGGTAAATTAGAAGTACCTGTTACCAGTGAGCACAAGCTCGTAGTACTTACAAGCTGAATGTTGAGGAAGCGAGTGGGGACAAATGAATAAAGATAAGTATAACCTTTTTCTTCTTATTCTGCTATAAGGAAAGTGATCATTATTGATATGAGCAAATTTAAAGCATTTCCTTCCAATGACAGGTGATACGGGAGAATAGTTGCTCTCGTCCGTAGAAAATACTTGGATCACACAACCCTGCACGGTGCCCCTGCCCTGGGCAGGTCTAACGGTCAACAAATCAATTCTAAAAGCCGGGCCGCACCGCATCGGCTGCACAAACAGGCTGTTTGAACAGGCCAGACAAAACATTGTTGGCTTGTTTGTTATGGTGCTGACACATGTCAACAGATAGCACTTCACTCGGATGAACTCAACTCTTTGGCACTTCATGCCATGTCATGTCGGTAAAAACTTGCATCATTCCGTCGCGTCGGTAAAAGCGTACATGGCCTGTGCGTCAATTATTATTTAGTATTATTATTATTTAGTATTATTTAGTAGGTATCATTTATTTCAATTTTTAAATTGCACTGGAATTGAGCGCACAAAACATTTGTATTCAAATTAATTAATTATTTCCTTGCTAGTATTAAGTACCTAGTTTTTTATAATCTTTAAGCCGTTTTCTTTTCACTTTTTTCTTTCTCTTTCTCTTTTATACGTACCTTACTCACTACAATCCTGTTTTAGTGGTTAGATTGTCCGTGGCATCACCGACCGGCTCTGACGGAAGACCAGCGTTGGTTGCAAAACAGCCAGCATTATGCTGAGTCAGGGTCCGTTTTGCGACACACAAGCTTGTTATAGAAATTTTGTATTATACATAGTCAGGTCATAAGTTCTGTCACATGTGCAATATGAAATAATTTAGACATGTTTATTATTTATGTAAACATTTATATAGCAAAATGAACTTAATAAAACATAGATTCTTATGGTAATAAAGTTTATTCAAAATGACCCCCGCGATTTTGAATACAGGCCTTTATTCTGCGCGGCCAGTCGTATATCGCAGCACGAACGAGGTCCATGTCAATATCGGCGGCTGCCTTAATCAAGGATGCCTTGAGTGACTCCAAATCAGGATGAGGCTTTGAGCAGGCCTTTTCCTCCAAGTGTTGCCATATCTTGTAATCTAACGGACTCAAATCTGGACTGGAGGAGGGCCAGTCTTCGTGCCGGATGAAGTCGATTTCACGCGCCGCCAGCTAGTCTTGTGTGCTTTTCGCTCTATGAGCTGGCGCAGAATCTTGTTGGAATACCCAGTGCCTGTTATTAAACATGGTATGAGAAACAGGTTCCACAAGGTTCTTGAGGACTGTATTTTGATACACAACTGCATTCGTTTTTACGCCTTTCTCACAAAAATGTACCTCAGTTAAGCCCCAATAAGAGACTCCCAACCAAACCATGAGCGAGGATGGAAAATGACCTCGTTGGACACGCGGAATACGGTTGCTCGCTTCTTCACTGCTGTGTGAGTAGACCTTATCATTTTGTTTGTTGTAGCTCTCTTCCACGGTGAAAATTTTTTCATCCGAAAAAAGAATTTCCCGATGCTTTTTTCCCGCGTACCGCTTCAACAAAGCGCGGCATCTCTTCAGTCTCAGGTCCATTAAACGAGCGTCCAAACGATGTCCTGTTTTTCTTCGATATGCCCTAAGCCCTAAGTCTTTATTTAACACCCTTTTCACCGTGGTCCTGCTTAACCCCATCTGAAGGGCCAACAGTTTCTGCTTACGTATGGGATTTCTTTGAATTCGCGCCTTCACAGCTTTATCACTGCTGGAGTCCTAACAGAGCGAGGGCGACCACTTCTTGACCTGTCATCTACACTAGAGTCTTCGTTGTATCGTTTTATGGTACGATAAACGAATCTTTTTGTTATATTAAATTTTTTCAGTAAGTCGAAAATCTGAATTGGCGCGTAACCGCAACGATGCAACGCAATAACTGCGACACGGGCTTCTTTAAGTGTCCACTCCATATTTAAAAATGAGGAAAATTCTAAAAAGTACACATTTTTATTTTCATGAAAAATTCGAAATTCGAATTCAACAAACTTTTTTGTGGCCAGCGTTCTAAATTCAAAAGTTTTTATTGTGTGACAGAACTTATGACCTGACTGTGTATATTAGTGTAAGTGCCTGTCTCGCAAATAAATTATTATTCTATTCTATTCAATTGCGAAAGATGGCGGATTCCGGGGGAGTTCAAAACCTAATTTATCTAAAAACCTTTTTCTGTATAATAAATTATATAGTAGTAGTCGTGAAAAGCACTATGTAATGTCTCCGCCAAAAGTGCAATAGATGGACTCGGGTCTTAGAGGGCCTCGTCCTCAAGCTCACCCGTCCATCTATTGCTCACTTTCCAGCCTACAACAATGTACTAATGTTATATCGCCAAAAAAAAAATACAGGTGATACTTTTCTTTATTCAATCGCCTCTCTTGTCTCTCGCCTGATGGTTGCTTAGCTGACAACTCTAAGTTTGAAGGATGAGTTATGTTTTAGCGGCTAATTAAAAAACATCTTGTATAGAAGTTCGTTGTTTGCGTGGGGCTAACCCATCGCCACAAATGCCCAAATGATAAGTAGACAATAATCATGTCTTGTTTTCGCCTGTCGAGTCACTGTTGTTATGTTGCAGCGGCCACGGGTGGCGCGGGGAATGCGCGGGCGCAGCGCAAACTGCAGCAACTCAATATGGCGGAGGGACAGGTGGCGCTGGTGACGCTCAGCTGGGACGAGGTGGGGAGATAAAATTGAGGGGCACGGCTCTTTGCTCTTTGCCCGTGTAATATTGCCTTGCTCCAGCACACTCGCCCACTGCGGGTTGACGGAGGGGTGTCGGGCTAGTGTACAGCCTCCTTAACAGTGTCTCTTGTCCTTACCTTCAGGTAGAGTCGGAGCGTCAGAAGTGTCTCTCGAGCGAGGCGTTCCTGCGTCTCGAGCATCGCTGCTACTCGTGCGTGGTCGGGTTCAACCATCGAGCCAAGTACCAGGCGCATATGACCCGGCACGACCCGGTACGTTGCGTCAGATCCGTATTATCATAACACCACACTCTCACTCTATCTCCTGTGATCAACCAGGCCCACATGACCCCATAAATCACCGTGTCATCACATGTTGGATCAGGTAAAGGCAGAGCGCCATAAATCTGCTCGAAATACCAGGCCCATACGACCCGGCAAGACCCGGTGTGTTTAAGCCCCGCATAATGGCAAAGCGCGTGATAGTTCCCCCAGTTTTTTTATTATGATAGAACATGGCTCATATTTCTGAGACAATGTTCATGACACTTTCACCAGCCTTGACGTAAACGCGCATTACCATTCTGCGGGGCTTATATGATGCGTCATAGTCATCAAAATCATCATCATAGTCATCATAGCACGGGATTCCACCTGACAGTGGTCCAATGTAGAGAAAATGCAAAAAAAAAAAAGTTTTGGCTTGTCTAGTTATGGTTCTGTCAGATGTCAACAGATGGCGCTGCATGCTGTATCAGTTTGAAAAAAAAAGCGTAAAAGCATGCCTGACGTGTGCTGTCACTTGCAGTAGATGGCGGACTCCGCCAGGCGGAGTTCCAAACCTAATTTACCTAATTCAAAATAATGTTCTGTAGAATTAATTGTATTGCCGCGCAGTAGTCGTGAAAAGCACTGTGTAATGTCTCGGCCAAAAGTGCAATAGATGGACTCCTCCCTCAGATGGAAAACTCACACACACTCCTCCATCTATTCCTCACTTTCCAGCCTAGTAGTATTTGTGAATATCTGCAGTAATAAACAAAGTTCCACTTTGATTTTGCTGCGTTAGCAAATATGCAATAGATTCTCAACCTGTTGGCTCTGATAGAGAGACTTTCCACACGAGCAGATATGCATCATATTCTACCCTCCTTGCTCTGATAGAGAGACTTTCCACACGAGCAGATACGCATCATATTCTACTCCACTGACTCTGATAGAGAGACTTTCCACACGAGCAGATATGCATCATATTCTACCCTTCTGGCTCTGACAGAGAGACTTTCCACACGAGCAGATATGCATCATATTCTACCCTCCTGGCTCTGACAGAGATACTTTCCACACGAGCAGATACGCATCATATTCTACCCCGCTGACTCTGATAGAGAGACTTTCCACACGAGCAGATATGCATCATATTCTACCCTCCTGGCTCTGACAGAGATACTTTCCACACGAGCAGATATGCATCATATTCTACCCCGCTGACTCTGATAGAGAGACTTTCCACACGAGCAGATACGCATTATATTCTACCCTCCTGGCTCTGATAGAGAGACTTTCCACACGAGCACATACGCATCATATTCTACCCTCCTGGCTCTGACAGAGAGACTTTCCACACGAGCAGATACGCATCATATTCTACCCCGCTGACTCTGATAAAGAGACTTTGTTTGGAATCTAGCGCGCTTCTCTTTTCTGACGAACTGTACTTTTACCGCCTATAAATACGTAAGACTAAATACATGAGGCAAAGAATTACAAAATGAAACAAAAGGCATCAATAAAGAACTGATTTTACTTTTCTGCACATTCTCATGAGTTTTCAAGTAATCCCTCATTTAGCAAATATCGTCCAGTATTTTCGCCGGCCGCCATGACACCTCGTTTTTTATCGCCATAACTAATGACATCTATCAAGTGGCTCTGACGCCCAAGCCAACAGGTTAAGTGAATTTTTAAACTTTTTGTCAAACAATCTCACCTTATCTTGTCTCACATCGCAGAACGCGGGTCCGGAGGTGTGTCAAGTGTGTTCGGTGCGGTGTCGCGACTCGAAGGCTTTAGACGCTCATCTAAGAAGACATCGAGTCAGGTATGGCATGATGCTTCTTGCTTTATTCTGATAGTCACTTAGAATCTTACCAAAAAAACAACAGCTATTTTGTGCGGAAAGTGGGTGATTTCCGACATGTGGAATTGGTATTCACGAGCGTAAGTCGAGATGGCTAAGAGGAACCGTGCCATGTGTAGATATAAGAAGGATCCGAGCGGCGAGAATCTCTATATTTTCAAACGCCTCCGTAATCGTTGAACCCGTCTGTCGTGATGCCAAACGCCGCCATATCTACGGGAGTATCGAGATGTATCATATTACATATAATGGGATTTCATACTTACTTACTGGACACTTTTGCGTTTTCCTGGACACTTCTGAAAATTGACCAAGTTGAGTCACGTTCGGATACTATCTTCACAGATGTTATGGGAACATTCATGCTATTTTAGAGAAAAGATATATCTACCTAGTACCTATATAAGTTATATGGTTTTCATACTCTATTTAAGGAAACTGTAGGTCTATAAGTCTGATTACCCTAAATTGTAACAATTTATTATATAAGCATTATATAAGACTGTTTGATTCTAAATAAAGATAAATAAAAAAAATCATTAGATTTGACTTCGACAAAACGTTTTTGAGAGAGGTTACCTCGTTTTTTGGACATGATTTTGAATTGCTCTGTCGAAATCGTGTAGCAGCTACGGTATATTCCGCGGTAATTTAACTTAACCTCAAAGTTGAAACCACATTGTGCTGAGAGACTGGATCGTATGTTGGAACTCCGACCTTAGCGCAAGAGAGTTGAACGGTCGCGCATACGATCGAAGCCTCGCGGGGAGGTCGCCGCGTTAATAGAATTAAGGAAAAGTGTGTGCCCTTTGGCTGTCGGCAAGGAGACTGCGATTACCGAGGCGCGCGCGTCCGGTACCTCAACGGGAAGGAGGTCGTCATCGCAGCCGGACACATGCAGGTATCTGTGAGTTTTTGGCGTGGTGATAGCGCCGACAATAGACTTTCCTCACTGCGGTGAGCCATTATCCAGCTGTCTTATTTACCCTCAGCAAGGACCACTGCCTTAAGGAAACCTCTAACAGGGTTTAACTCTGACTACAAAAACTGTAAAACTGTAAAAAAGACATGATGCTACGTTTCTAGTTTAGTGTGGCTGTGTGTGTGCAGATGGCGCTGCTCGCTTTGCCCGGCGGCGTGGTCGCGTGCCGCCGTAGCCGCCGACCACTATGCGCGTGCGCACCAGCAGACTGCCGCCACGCATCGCTGCGCGCACGCGGGCTGCGGACATGTCGCGCCGTGAGTACTCTAGTCACTAGTCACTATGCGCGTGCGCACCAGCAGGCCGCCGCCACGCATCGCTGCGCGCACGCGGGCTGCGGACATGTCGCGCCGTGAGTACTCTAGTCACTAGTCACTATGCGCGTGCGCACCAGCAGGCCGCCGCCACGCATCGCTGCGCGCACGCGGGCTGCGGACATGTCGCGCCGTGAGTACTCTAGTCACTAGTCACTATGCGCGTGCGCACCAGCAGGCCGCCGCCACGCAACGCTGCGCGCACGCGGGCTGCGGACATGTCGCGCCGTGAGTACTCTAGTCACTAGTCACTATGCGCGTGCGCACCAGCAGGCCGCCGCCACGCATCGCTGCGCGCACGCGGGCTGCGGACATGTCGCGCCGTGAGTACTCTAGTCACTAGTCACTATGCGCGTGCGCACCAGCAGGCCGCCGCCACGCATCGCTGCGCGCACGCGGGCTGCGGACATGTCGCGCCGTGAGTACTCTAGTCACTAGTCACTATGCGCGTGCGCACCAGCAGGCCGCCGCCACGCATCGCTGCGCGCACGCAGGCTGCGGACATGTCGCGCCGTGAGTACTCTAGTCACTAGTCACTATGCGCGTGCGCACCAGCAGGCCGCCGCCACGCATCGCTGCGCGCACGCGGGCTGCGGACATGTCGCGCCGTGAGTACTCTAGTCACTATGCGCGTGCGCACCAGCAGGCCGCCGCCACGCATCGCTGCGCGCACGCGGGCTGCGGACATGTCGCGCCGTGAGTACTCTAGTCACTAGTCACTATGCGCGCGCGCACCAGCAGGCCGCCGCCACGCATCGCTGCGCGCACGCGGGCTGCGGACATGTTGCGCCGTGAGTACTCTAGTCACTAGTCACTATGCGCGTGCGCACCAGCAGGCCGCCGCCACGCATCGCTGCGCGCACGCGGGCTGCGGACATGTCGCGCCGTGAGTACTCTAGTCACTAGTCACTATGCGCGTGCGCACCAGCAGCCGCCGCCACGCATCGCTGCGCGCACGCGGGCTGCGGACATGTTGCGCCGTGAGTACTCTAGTCACTAGTCACTATGCGCGTGCGCACCAGCAGGCCGCCGCCACGCATCTCTGCGCGCACGCGGGCTGCGGACATGTCGCGCCGTGAGTACTCTAGTCACTAGTCACTATGCGCGCGCGCACCAGCAGGCCGCCGCCACGCATCGCTGCGCGCACGCGGGCTGCGGACATGTCGCGCCGTGAGTACTCTAGTCACTAGTCACTATGCGCGCGCGCACCAGCAGGCCGCCGCCACGCATCGCTGCGCGCACGCGGGCTGCGGACATGTCGCGCCGTGAGTACTCTAGTCACTAGTCACTATGCGCGCGCGCACCAGCAGGCCGCCGCCACGCTTATCAATAAATGATCTTGTCAATTGCAGCACGCTCGGCAAGCTGCGCGTTCACCTGAAGTGTCACGGCGAGCGACAGAGATGCGAGATATGCGACAAGACGTTCCGGGACCGCGCCTCGCTTAAGACGCATCTCTTGTGAGTTACTAGAACTGTTTATAAGCCAATAATCAAAATTTCAGGAACAAAAATACGGGAGAGGAGATGTATTTTTTCGGGACTGATTATTGAACCAAATAGTGTAGTTTTTTTGTTAGGGAAACGAATATAGAGATAGTTTACGTAGTATTATTGTTTAAATTCCACGCCTTAACCGACAGGGCGTGGAATCTTGGTAGGGTTGGTTTTCACCAGGAGTACTGACCTTTGACGCCGTGGACCGGAATTCGAAAGCTCAATTCGAGGCAGGAACACGGGATGAGGAGCACAAGGGTGGGGGGAGAGGAGTCGAATCTTACTCTCGTCGTAGCCCGATGCTGTCGCCGTCGTGTTGCTTGCCGACACGAAGTCGCTGTCCGAATGCGACGAATTGATCCCCGAATCACTTCGTCCCTTCACAACACGAAGCACTCACTCCGATGATGTGAATCTACTTATTTCCCGACGATTGGACGATTGTTTCGTGATGATTATTACAAATTAACACTCCGACCAGGCCCGACACCTGTGTTAGACAATTATTACTAATAAAAATACAGCCAAGGCCCGAATGCCATGTGCAAAAAAGTAACCTCTAACTCGTCATCACGTTTCTATACAAGTGACAGCTGCTAGTTCCGTTCCGATCACTCGCGGTCCGAGTCGCGCAACGAAAAAAGGTGCGTTCCGAAGCATAAATATTAAACAGTCACCCGCCCGGACAGGCCCGAACCTGTCCCTAACCAATAGGAAGGCGAGAAAGTGTTGCGACCGCTCTCTTGAGGACCGAGTCCCCCACCTTGACTTCTGCTGATCGAGGCGTGCCATCCCGACCCGTGTACAATTTGACGATCCGTCCTCGTCTCCATCTCAATGATGGCAGGTTCGCATCATTAATCAGCACCAAATCACCGACTTGAGGGGGGGCTCGTCCGGTCAGTCCACTTAAGGCGCTGCTGCAAGATGTGCAAGTACTCAAGGGACCACCGTTTCCAAAAATCTTGAGCCATCTGCTGCAACATCTGCCACCTAGTTAACCGACTTAACTTAACATCACCGAATGGGTATTCTGGCAGGGCGTTAAGGGGCTGACCTATCAGGAAGTGATCCGGCGTCAACGCTTCCAAATCATTTGGATCCGAACTGAGCGGGCACAACGGACGCGAGTTCAGTGTCATTTCAATTTTACAGAACAGCGTCGCAAGCTCTTCAAAGCGTAGAGAGGTCTCACCGATGATCCTCGTCAGGTGCGACTTAGCCGATTTAACCGCAGCCTCAAAAATTCCTCCCCAATGAGGACATCCCGGCGGACTGAAAACCCATTCAATCCCTCGTCGGGAGAAAGCCGTACCGATGGCGTCCTGGTTACCGTTCAGGAATTGATTGACCTCCTGCAGATATCGCCTAGCTCCGACAAAATTTGTGCCGTTGTCCGAACGGATTAATGTCGGGAGGCCCCTTCGTGAGACGAACCGATCTAGACATGCGATAAATGCCTCTGTAGTGAGCTCACTGACCACCTCCAAGTGGACTGCCTTCGTGGCCAAGCACACGAAGACGCACAGGTATGCCTTCACTAATCTGGCGTTCCGTAGCTGTGAAGACTTGACCATGAATGGTCCCGCGAAATCCGTTCCGACACCCGCAAAGGGCCGGATTTCGTTAACCCTATCCGAGGGCAAATCGCCCATCTGGGGCTGCATCGTAGCCGCCTTGGCCCGATAACAAGGCAGGCACCGAAATACGACGCTACGCACTAAGCTTCTTCCCGATAGAATCCAGAACTCGCGCTGGAGAAACGCCATCAAGGCGTGGCATCCGACATGCCCATTCCGAATGTGTCGATCCTGTATCAACAGTTCGACCAACTTCCCCTTCCTAGGGAGTAACAACGGGTGGCGAGCCGCATAAGGCAGGTTGGCATTCCGCAGCCGGCCTCCTACCCTCAGCAATCCTTGAGGGTCAATAAACGGGTTGAGCCGAGCCACAGCTCCCTTCAGTTGGACGCGTCCGCGTCTCAGAATGTCCAGTTCGGACTTAAAGTGCACCGTCTGCACGTTCCGTACCAATGCGAACAACGCATGGTTCCGTTCCCGTGGTGTCAGGACCTGTGTCCGCACCCGTTGCGCCTCAGAATTGCTACAATTCCGCGCAAATCGGAAGATCCAGGCGGTCACTTTGACCAGCTTGTCGAGCGAGCTGTACCGTTCCAGCAGGCTGAACTCCTCTTCCGGCTCTGGTTGCGTCGTACAGACACCGACTGTCAAGGCGCCGTTCGCCGAGGTAACGCGTGGACTCATTGGCCAATCCGATTCGGCTTGAGTCAACCATTTTGGACCCCACCACAAGGGATGTCCAACCAACTCCGGAGCGTGACACCCACGAGACGCACAGTCTGCTGGGTTCATTTCCCCTGGAACATGTCTCCAGATTAAGGGAACCTCCGAATTCAAAATCTGCGAAACCCGATTCGCCACAAAAATCTCCAGCTTGTGAACTGAAGCCTTCAGCCAGCATAACACGATCTGGCTGTCCGTCCAAGCGTAGACCGTATC
The DNA here is from genome assembly GCA_949825045.1 of Argyresthia goedartella. NCBI lineage: Eukaryota > Metazoa > Arthropoda > Insecta > Lepidoptera > Argyresthiidae > Argyresthia > Argyresthia goedartella. The sequence continues at coordinate 6,345,413 of OX463832.1, read as the reverse complement.
TTCTAACGCTATTGACCCACGAAGAACCGTCATCGTGTGGTTGAGCAGAAGAGTCAGGAGAGCCGCTCCCGAAAGCTCTAATTTGGGAATGGTCAGGCGAGTGCGCAACGGCGCAACCTTGCTCTTGGCCATGACCAACCGCACATCAACCTCCCCCGAGGAGTCGACCGTACGCAGATATACCGCAGCTCTGTAGCCCTTCTCCGAGGCATCGCAAAACCCATGCAGGGTGGCGGTGTATCGTTTGGTGGGGACCAACCTCCGTGGCAGTGAAATCCGATTGATGCCAGGGAGGGTCGAAAAGAACGAGTCCCACTCTGAGCTCAATGACCCGCCGATCGGGTCGTCCCATTTCAGCTCAGCAGACCACAATTGCTGCATAAAACACTTGAGCTGAAATGTTACCGGGGTGATCCACCCGTTTGGATCAAATGTCCTAGCCACCGTTGAAAGGACGTTCCGTTTCGTCCAGACCTTCGGGGAGTCCAACTCGACCCGATACGAAAACATGTCTGACACCGGCTGGTACTGGACGCCTAATACCGACAACATATTTGGATTTTCCAAGTTTTCAAAAATGTGGGGATCCTGCTGGTAGTCATCCGGAAGACCAGACAGTAACTCTGGAGAGTTCGACATCCATTTCCGGAGCTCGTAACCTCCACCCCGTAGGAGCTCAACTAGCTCGTCCCGACGAGCGAGCGCCTCCTCTACGGAATCTGCACCGGTACAGATATCGTCCACGTAGAGATCCTGCTCCAGGATTGCTGCTCCTCTAGGGAAATTTAACCGTTCTCGATCCGCTAACTCCCGCAGAGTGCGAATCGCCAAATAAGGACTAGACCGTAGCCCGTACGTGTTGGTGTTCAGCTCGTACACCTTGATGGGCTGATCTGGGCTCTCTCGCCACAGTATCAGCTGATACCGTCTATCGTCAGGGTGAATGACCGTCTGTCTAAACATCATCCGGATGTCAGCTACAAACACAACATTGTGTCGACGGAACCGTGTGATAACATCCGCGATGTCAGGGTTCAACTTCGGCCCTGAATGCAAACACTGGTTCAGGTTCATGCCGTTAGATGTTGATGCCGATCCATTGAACCCTACCCGTATTTTGCCCTCCGGGGTCCTCAAGACCGCGTGATGGGGCAGGAAGCAGTGGTCTTCACGCTTCCAGTCGATACCCGAAACCGACATGTGGCCGAGCGACTCGTATTCCCGCATGAAGTCGACGTACTTCTGCCGGAAAATCCCGTCACGCTTCATGCGTCGTTCCATCGACAGAAGCCGCGTCTCGGCTGCATGGTGTGAACTGCCCAGCGGTGGGCGATCACTCCGGAATGGAAGACGTGTGAGAAATCGACCTGACCGAAGGCGACCAGTATTGTTCCGATAAAACTGTTCACACTCTTCTTCAACCGGGTCCAACCGGCGGACCGTAGGTGGTTCCTCCACCTCCCAAAACTTCTGTATCACCTCCGAGAGTACAGAACCGAATAAGGGACTACGAGTCGCTAGGCGTGGGGCAGCCGGCATGATCGGACCCATTACCGCATGGCCCAGTCTGGTGTTGACCGAAACCAGACCAGTCGCCTGCAACACGTGGACACCTGGCACTAACAGGTATCCCAAGGCATCGACACCCAATAAAATGTCTACTGGGCCCGGAATATCGAACTCCGGGTCAGCCAGTGACAACCCAGCGACCAACTGTCGCACCGAGGGCGACAACCGTACGTGAGGGTGTGAGCCCATCACATTAGGCATGACTAATGCCGTGACCGTCAGATTCACCGATGAATCCACCCGTGACGAGAGAGTAATCCGACATACTCCCTTAACGGAACCGACTTCCGTGTTCCCAATTCCCCGAATGGAATGTGGATACTCCCTTACCGAAATGCCCAACCGTCTTACAAGGTTGCACGAGACTAAGCACCCCTGGGCCCCCGAGTCCAATAGTGCTCGTGCCACACAAGATTTGCCGTCCGAACTCCACGCTATCACAGAGGCGGTGGGGAGCATGACCGTCTGTGGAGTGGCGGCACCCTGTAAGTGGGCGGCGTGTCCCTAGCGGGAACCTCCGCGGGATCCGAACCCGCTGGGACCCCCGTCGGCCTGGTAACTCGGCTGCTGATATGCCACCGGCATATCAGACCGTATGTACATCAGGGGGTCCCAACCCGCATAATAGGCCCCTCGCTGTCCCGGTACCCGACCATACCGGACTGTGAACGGTGTGCCCGGTGGCCACCGTGGATGGAGGGGGGAGAGCGGATCCAACCTGGGGCGCTCTAGGAATGGGGGCGACATCCGACTGTTCGCCTCCCAGAGCGACGGGCAGGGTGGCGCAGAAGGTGGTGGGCTCCCAGCCTTCGCGCCACTCATAGGTGCCATCTGACACCCGCCCGTAACACGCGGTGAGCCAGCGGCCCGAAGTCCTCGCTGACCGTGGACAGCGGCGACCGAACCCCGGCTATCCCGCATGTTACCCCCCGCGCTGCCCCCTTCCCCTCGGGGGGGGTCCCGTCCGCGGGTACCCCAGTCACCCCGTTGGTGACTCCCGTTGCCCGGAGGGGGACTGGGTCCGGCCCTGGTTGGGCCCTGTGGCCGACCAACCTGAGTCCGGCCCTGGTGACCGTCGGAAGGGCCTGACCGATTCAGGCACAACACGATGTGGTGCTTGCCACCACAGCACTCACAGGTGAACGCGCGCGAGCACTCGCTCAGCGTGTGCGGCCCCAAACAACCGAAACACAATCGGTGGCGGAAGACTATCTTCCTGCGGGCAGCCACCCCGTGCGCCTTAAAGTTGGCGCAACTGGTCACTTTATGACCGGCACTGTCGCAGTGCACACAGCCGTCACCCGACGGCGCGGCATTCAAAACGCCAAATTGTTTCGACCGCCCACCCCCCCGTGGGGGCGGGGGGCGCGGCCCCTCCCGCATCCGCGCGGGTTGGCGCTGCACACTGGCCTCCGTGTCCAGTGTGTCACATCGCCTGCATTCACCCTCCAAAAAATCCGTCAATTGGACGAGCGTGGGCAGTTCCGTGCTACTGCCCCCATGCAGCTGTTCAAACCGACTTTGAACAGCTGCAGGCAACCGTGACAAAACCATATACAAAACAATGTATGACCATTGGTCTACCGGAAGACCAAGGTTCTGAAGGGCCTTCGTGGCCACCAGCACAGGGTTGAGCACCTGTACTCGGATGTCAACATCCCGGGTTACTTTAGAGATGCTAAACAGCTTCCCCAGCTGCGCATCAACCAACCGCCGTTTGTGTTGGTAGCGGTCAAACAATATGGACCTGGCTATCTCATAATTGCCCGCCGTGACCGTTAGGTGACCGACCAACTCCTTCGGTTCACCCCGCAGAGCCATCAATAGTTGGGCCAACTTGTAGGCGTTGTCCAGGTCGTCCCGACCGTGGACCAAGCTATCAAATAAATTGATGAAGGCCGGCCACTCATCAATTGCCCCACTGAAGGCCGGAATCTCCAGGTGTGGCAGCCGTCCAACAACACCCTTCGGGGGTGGGTCTCCGTTACCCTCCCCACGGTCATTCCTTCGTGACCGCTTAATTTTCTCCGCGCGACGCTCGATGTCACCCAAGCATTCCATCGCTTGGTCAGCATCCGCGCAGAGCTGTTTCACTGCAGCCACCGAGGCTTCATCAGTAAGCCCGAGAGCTTCAGCCTCCGCAGCCAGCCGACACACCTTCCCGACGCGTGTCATTGCGTCCTCCACACGCTTGAGCAGGACATCATCCATATCTGGTCGCTCCACATACTTATGAGTATGGGCGAGCCATCTCATTTCCTCACGGACACCATGCCGCAGTACCGTCAAGGGCGAAGGTGCCATGTTTACCGATTTAATAGATTCTGGTCTTATACTTCACTACCGAACTAAGTATAGCCAGAGACCAGCACTTGCCCGTCAGCGCTGGGCACAGAAATTAAAACTAAGTTCAGTTGTCATCGCGGCTCCGTCGACGCTGCACGATTTTACCTACCGTGTCGCGCGTTCTCTTGATTCTAGCCCTTACTGCGTTGAACATAGCGTCGACACCGTCCACATAACCTAATTGCCACATAACCTAATTGCAACATAAAATGTCTAGTGTTTGTCCCAAGTGTTCCGACGAGGTGACGGATGGCGTATCATGCTCTTCTTGTGCGAGATTGCTGCACTTTGATTGCGCAGGTTTAACCGAAAGCAAGTACAGGCGCATGCCGTTAGAGAAGAAATCCTCGTGGCGATGCGCAAGTTGCGTAACCGATGCCACGGCCGGGGGTGGTGGTTCGGGCTCGCCGACGCTGTCTAACATCATGAAGGAAATAGTCTCGATGAAGTCTCAGCTAGTGACCTGCATCGACAACCTCGCCAAGCGCCTTGACGAGTTCAACAAGCGTCTCTCACTCGTCGAAAACATGTAAAAATCTGTGGCTGATGCAAACGTCAAAATCCTGGCTCTGGAGGCGGAACTCAATGCACGTGATCAATATGCGCGTCTAAATAATGACGAGCTTAGTGGTGTGCCCATGAAACCTGGAGAAAACCTTAATAGTATCCTGCACGACTTGTGTGTTTTTGTCGGTTTCAAACTTGACGAGCGCGACGTTGACTTTGTGCACCGTGTGCGAATGTTTTTACCTACACCATCATCCTCTGATGCTAACGTCGAGGCTGGGGGTTCAGGTTCTCCCCGCTTTCCAAACATCATCGTGCGTTTTACTCGACGTCGCTGCAAGATGGATTTAATTAGTCCGGTTCGATCCAGACGTGGAGTCACCTCTGCCCAACTAGGTATTCCCGGTACCCCAAGTAACATATTTGTGAATGAACATCTTACGCCTGCAAACAAATTATTGTTCAAGGAGGCAAGAACCTTGAAAACAAAGCACAATTTCATTAATGTCTGGTGTGCAAATGGCGTTATCAAGGCCCGCAAATCTGCTAATCACCGTATAGTTACGATCCGATCTCAAGACGATGTTAAAACTTCATTAAGTGACAAAATTGCGTTACACATGCACAAAAATTAATGTAAAAACAACCACTTATGTTAAACCTTTACCTTTAAAACCTAATTTATTATTTTTGCACCTAGTAACTTGTTACGCTTTTATACATGCACAAAAAATTAATGTAAAAACAACCACTTATGTTAAACCTTTACCTTTAAAACCTAATTTATTATTTTTGCACCTAGTAACTTGTTACGCTTTTATACATGCACAAAAAATTAATGTAAAAACAACCACTTATGTTAAACCTTTACCTTTAAAACCTAATTTATTATTTTTGCACCTAGTAACTTGTTACGCTTTTATACATGCACAAAAAATTAATGTAAAAACAACCACTTATGTTAAACTTTACCTTTAAAACCTAATTTATTATTTTTGCACCTAGTAACTTATTACGCTTGTATACCATTAGTACTAGTAGCTTGTATACCATTAGTACTAATTGATTGTACCTACTTATTTAACCATCTTTATTACCTAAATACCTCTCTTGTTAGATTTTCCTTAGGTACTGCAAACCATCTGAAGGAGGCCCTTATTAATGTAACTTGTTATGCTTACTCACCATTAGTACTAGTAGCTTGTATTGGTTGTACCTACTTATTTAACTATCTTTATAACCTACATACCCTGCTTATAAGTGTTGCTTTGGGTACTGCAAACCATCTGAAGGAGGCCCTTATTAATGTAACTTGTTATGCTTACTCACCATTAGTACTAGTAGCTTGTATTGGTTGTACCTACTTATTTAACTATCTTTATAACCTACATACCCTGCTTATAAGTGTTGCTTTGGGTACTGCAAACCATCTGAAGGAGGCCCTTATTAATGTAACTTGTTATGCTTACTCACCATTAGTACTAGTAGCTTGTATTGGTTGTACCTACTTATTTAACTATCTTTATAACCTACATACCCTGCTTATAAGTGTTGCTTTGGGTACTGCAAACCATCTGAAGGAGGCCCTTATTAATGTAACTTGTTATGCTTACTCACCATTAGTACTAGTAGCTTGTATTGGTTGTACCTACTTATTTAACTATCTTTATAACCTACATACCCTGCTTATAAATGTTGCTTTGGGTACTGCAAACCATCTGAAGGAGGCCCTTATTAATGTAACTTGTTATGCTTACTCACCATTAGTACTAGTAGCTTGTATTGGTTGTACCTTCTTATTTAACTATCTTTATAACCTACATACCCTGCTTATAAGTGTTGCTTTGGGTACTGCAAACCATCTGAAGGAGGCCCTTATTAATGTAACTTGTTATGCTTACTCACCATTAGTACTAGTAGCTTGTATTGGTTGTACCTACTTATTTAACTATCTTTATAACCTACATACCCTGCTTATAAGTGTTGCTTTGGGTACTGCAAACCATCTGAAGGAGGCCCTTATTAATGTAACTTGTTATGCTTACTCACCATTAGTACTAGTAGCTTGTATTGGTTGTACCTACTTATTTAACTATCTTTATAACCTACATACCCTGCTTATAAGTGTTGCTTTGGGTACTGCAAACCATCTGAAGGAGGCCCTTATTAATGTAACTTGTTATGCTTACTCACCATTAGTACTAGTAGCTTGTATTGGTTGTACCTTCTTATTTAACTATCTTTATAACCTACATACCCTGCTTATAAGTGTTGCTTTGGGTACTGCAAACCATCTGAAGGAGGCCCTTATTAATGTAACTTGTTATGCTTACTCACCATTAGTACTAGTAGCTTGTATTGGTTGTACCTACTTATTTAACTATCTTTATAACCTACATACCCTGCTTATAAGTGTTGCTTTGGGTACTGCAAACCATCTGAAGGAGGCCCTTATTAATGTAACTTGTTATGCTTACTCACCATTAGTACTAGTAGCTTGTATTGGTTGTACCTTCTTATTTAACTATCTTTATAACCTACATACCCTGCGTATAAGTGTTGCTTTGGGTACTGCAAACCATCTGAAGGAGGCCCTTATTAATGTAACTTGTTATGCTTACTCACCATTAGTACTAGTAGCTTGTATTGGTTGTACCTACTTATTTAACTATCTTTATAACCTACATACCCTGCTTATAAGTGTTGCTTTGGGTACTGCAAACCATCTGAAGGAGGCCCTTATTAATGTAACTTGTTATGCTTACTCACCATTAGTACTAGTAGCTTGTATTGGTTGTACCTACTTATTTAACTATCTTTATAACCTACATACCCTGCTTATAAGTGTTGCTTTGGGTACTGCAAACCATCTGAAGGAGGCCCTTATTAATGTAACTTGTTATGCTTACTCACCATTAGTACTAGTAGCTTGTATTGGTTGTACCTACTTATTTAACTATCTTTATAACCTACATACCCTGCTTATAAGTGTTGCTTTGGGTACTGCAAACCATCTGAAGGAGGCCCTTATTAATGTAACTTGTTATGCTTACTCACCATTAGTACTAGTAGCTTGTATTGGTTGTACCTACTTATTTAACTATCTTTATAACCTACATACCCTGCTTATAAGTGTTGCTTTGGTTACTGCAAACCATCTGAAGGAGGCCCTTATTAATGTAACTTGTTATGCTTACTCACCATTAGTACTAGTAGCTTGTATTGGTTGTACCTACTTATTTAACTATCTTTATAACCTACATACCCTGCTTATAAGTGATGCTTTGGGTACTGCAAACCATCTGAAGGAGGCCCTTATTAATGTAACTTGTTATGCTTACTCACCATTAGTACTAGTAGCTTGTATTGGTTGTACCTACTTATTTAACTATCTTTATAACCTACATACCCTGCTTATAAGTGTTGCTTTGGGTACTGCAAACCGTCTGAAGGAGGCTCTTAATAATGTTACTTGTTTTATTAAATCTAACCTCATTAATGACTATGTCTAATTTATCCTTTTACTACCAGAATGTAAGAGGGCTGCGCACGAAATCTCACGACTTTCATTCTAACGTATTAGATTGTAATTACCATGTTGTCTGTTTGTCGGAGACTTGGCTCAACGATGGTTTTCATAGTAGGGAGTATTTTGATGAACGTTTTACAGTACATAGATGCGACAGGGACGAGGCGGCTAGCGGAGCGGAGTGTGGTGGCGGAGTGCTGATTGCGACCCACCGGGAGTTGGCGGCGGAGAGGCGCGCATGGCCCGTGCCGGCCCGCGCCCGCTCCCAGTGCCTGTGGATTGCGATTCCTATTCGGGCTCGAATATCTAAGTACCTAAATATCGCATGCTTCTATTCGCCTCATGGAGATTGTCATACTGATTGTTTATCCGAGTTTTTCACCATTTGCCAGGATTTTGTTCTGAGTAATCCTAACGATATATTTCTCTTAGTGGGTGACTTCAATATAACATACGCTGACTGGATTTTCAGTAAATCGAATTCAAATTTAGTTCTGAACTTGAATACAAATTCTAGCCCTAGGGTATGTCTTATCTCAGATTTTTTATCTCTAACTAATCTTAAACAATATAATTCCATTAAAAATAAAAATAGTAGGTTATTAGATCTTGTTACAAGTAGCATGCCTTGTTTGGTCAGAGAATGTCTAAATCCGCTCACTCCTATAGATCATTACCATCATAATGCCTTAGAATTTGAACTTGACACTCAGCCATTCATAACCTTAGGGTCATCTCCTGCCTTATTGCCAAATTTTAACTTAGCTAATTATGATCTAATAAATAATGCACTCTCTCGTGTTGATTGGGACAGCCAGTTGAGTGACTTAGATACTGAAGAAGCTATAAATACCTTTTATAATATTATAAATGATCTCATTAGCTTACATGTACCTTTCCGCTCTTCCTCACAATCTAGAAAGTATCCTGTTTGGTATTCCAAAAGTTTAATTAAGCTGGAGCGCGAGAAGCAGAAATATCACAAGAAGTATGAGGTTTACGGCAGTCAATACGATTATCACACATTTTCTATCTTGAGAAAAAGGCTAAAGAAACTTGAGCGTGAATCTTATCGTAAGTATATTAGTTACTCTGAACATAAAATCAAAGTGTGCCCAAAATATTTCTGGACTTACATAAAGAGTGTTTCCTCATGTAATGACATACCACACAAGATGAGCTTAGGTGACTTTTCGGCTAACACTGGCTCCGAAATCTGTGATCTCTTTAATATAGCAATTTTACCTGAAAATAAAATTGTTATTATACATACTTACCTGGCTTTAAGCCTAATATTGAGAGTAGCATACTTGACTTCCTTTCCGGTGCGACGAATTTAGCCCTAAACAGCTCACTTCCTGTTTAAAACTCCTAAAATACATGTGATATCCGTTTGGAACCTCAGCAACATTGCGCGCGTAAAGTTTCAGAAATGGCGGCAATTGTAGCCAGCGTTATTGCGCGCGCTCAATTCTCAGGTCATTGGCAACTCAATAAAGAGCTGATCGTGTCTAAGAATGTGTCACGATCGTGCAATGCACAGTAATGTGCACAGCAGGCAGCGATTTACCTAGGCTTAAAGCCAGGTAAGTATGTATAATAATAATTTTATTTTCAGGTAAAATTGCTATATTATACCTGACGTTACCTGGCTTTAAGCCTAATATTGAGTAGTGTTTGGTATCGACTGCTGAGTTAAAAACGCCAATGTGATATGACTAGGAGTTCATTTATGGAAACCTTATATAAATTATGATACTGAATGTGTATGCATCATCGTGTACGTGATGCAAAGATAGGCTGCGCAAATGCAACTCAAAAATAAGGCAAATAGATATAAACAAACACAGACTTAAGAAAGGTCTGATGAAGTCATCTTTTGAAGCCAGCTGAGTTTCGGGCTGGCTAGGTTAGACTTGGTTAGTTAGTTTCTGGCTATCAAGACTCATCTGATCTATATGAATCTAAGAATATGCAAAGCTTTACCTCCAGTAGGTTTTCCCTTTAGTCATCACTTACGTACAAGTTCACCGAGATTGGTGCTCGGTGGTTGGCTGCTAGTTCGCCATTCTGTTCGACGACTACCAAGACTGCAGTTGTGAGGTCAGGATATCAGGTCGGTCGCCTGAAAATGAGTTATTATAATTTGTACCTTGCACAGACAGGGCCAATCTGATTTAAACACAAAACATTGATGAAATTAGTGATTAGCAGTAGGTATAATTAAATTACAATTGCTGTATTTTGAACTGGGAGTGCGCCTCATGGATGCATTACCACTGATTATGTACTTCCACATATGATTGGTCTTTGCAAAAGACTGGCGAACGACTCTGTAATCTGACTTTAATGATAAAGTTACTCAATTAATCTAAATACCTTTTCGTATCACTTCTGAGAAGAATAGCTAGATGTGGCTGATTCTATTACAGGAGCTAGTGTGGCTATCTGACTCAACTGAAGATGCTCTACAGTGGGCAAGCATAGAGATAAAGACAAGTTTACGCGTAATAAGCATATTTGTAAATGCCTATAGTGATAAAGAAGTTTAGTATCTATCGTATTCAATTATCATTGATCAGATACCTAATACAAGTATCTGAACGCGTTTTCATTATTACCCGCAGCTGTGTAGAAACCATGTTACCTAGGACTGGACCATAAAAGTCAAATATACATACTTCATTGGGATAATCCAGCATGGCCATAACATTCATTAAAATAATAATGTGTAATGGTTATAAAAGTTTTGAAAAACTGTCATCATGCTAGTTCACTGGTAGAAATACCAGGTTGGTGTCCTAACATAACATAGCGTCACGCCTTTTCTCATACGGGGCGGCAGAGGCACAATGGCGCTCACGCTCAATATGCTAATGTATATCATGCTCAGTCCGATATTCAATACTCCATTGCTACTTTATAATTATTATTCCTTTACTATGTAGGTACTCTACGGAACAGCTGTAGAAATATTAAGGAACTCTGCTTGTGGGCTGTATGCCGCACCGGCCACATCCAAGACACATTATGGTTAGATTACCTCGATTTCGTCGACTTGGTTAAAGCTGCCTTTGCTGTTCGCTTGGGATATGTCGAAGTAAAGCGACTATTGAGAAACAACTAAATAAATAGTGGAGATGTGAAAAAATCACGATGTATATATAATCTCAAATTTATATTAATGTCCTGAGAGACTCGAGGACTGTCATCAGCTCCTTTTGGATAATATACTGAAAAGTGCATTCTTACAGGCACTTACCTAGTGAATTATGAAGACCTGCGCGGTCCAGTGACACGTAGGTCATTTGTGAGAAGTAATGTAGATAACTTCTCTATATGGCTCCGACAATATCCTGGTGGATAACTGTCTGAATAATATTAGCAGACTATATCTTTGGATAATGAATCTGAAAGGTGACTGCTACAATGATAATTGTCTGAAGCAGTGAAGTAGGCATATTGCCGACCATATACTGCCGGATTGATGAAAGTAGTCGGGTTGAAAAACGACGGCTCTGTTAGATTGTAACGCGTTGTTATATTAGGGGTTGGAGGAAATCAGCTAGGTAGGTACTCAAAGTTCTTAACAATGTGGTTTAACTTAATAAAGGTAAGACCAACACCACAATAACAGTAATTTATGATTACCCTTTTACCCTTTGAGTATTGTATTATATAGATAGCCGGTCCTCCAGCCACATACCTAATGTTTAGAACTCCCTTTTAAACCCTTTAAAGCAGCAGCGCTAAAATGGAAATTATTGATTTCAAAGTAAAGAAAGTTACATAAAGTAATAAGTATAAATGGAATATAAAATAGTGTTGATTTTATATTTCTCCGTCACTGGCTTAAAAGGGTTAAGATATCACGTAAATGAGTAAAACGTTACAATAAAACTGTAGGAAAATTGTTTGCCTCCACTCTGTCCGCCTCGTTCTACCAACATCAGGCGATGTTTCTGTATGAAAATGTCGCTTTGAACCTTGCACAGATGGAAACGTTGCAGAGACTGAGTTAGATCTCAAGTTTCGCCGGGATACTAGAAATGCACGACAACCAGCCATCAGATATCTACATCTTTGCGCAAGATGTTTAATTGAACAGTCTCGCATAGACTGATTCATTTCATACTCACACGAGCGTTTAGTAGCGATGTCCCCTTACGCGCAGGCACTACCGGCTTAACCGCGAACGGCTGACATAACTGCATGTCAATGTCGCTTTAAACCTTGCAGGTGGACTAAGTTGCAGAAACTGTATCAGCGGTATCTTACCATCGAAGATTGATCAACAGGTCACTTCACGCGGGATTTTCAATTTCTCTGTAGCCAAGCCGCGCTGATTGGTGTACTCATGGCGCTCAGACTGGGCTGCGGTACCAACACGTGGCTGCCGCTCGTAGTCGCCGCTTCGTCGTTCGCCTCCTGCCTCCCCTCCGCGCATGCACCAGCCTTGCGCAGGCTGGCGGCCCGGAGCCGGCTCCGGGCGGCGGGGGCGCGTCACCGCTGCACGCGGGCGCGGGCTAAGTGTAGCAGGAGGTCGAACTCACGAAAATGCACGCAGTCGCCGTGTCGTCGTTTGTCTCCTGATTCCCCTCCGCGCGCGCGCCAGCCTTGCGCAGGCTGGCGGCCCGGAGCGCTAGCCGGGCTCCGGGCTGCAGGGGCGCGACACCGCTGCGCGCGGGCCCGGGCTTACCTTCTCTGTTTGCCTTGCTCTGGATGGCAAACTCACGAAAAATCTCCAGGTTTTACAGATTTTATGTCCTTCCTCGGACATAAAATCTGTAAAACTGGGATTAGTTATGGACTATCCACCGAGGGCAAAATCTTGCACGAGGTTACCATTACGCGATGGTCGTGAATGCAATGAGTATAGATTGAGTAGAGATCCACTCGTCCAACGTCAATAGTTCGCAATTGATAATAATCGATTTTATTATTTTCCCCCTCGGAAGACCTCTCGTTGATTGTATTACATACCTTATCCCTGTAGCCGGAATCTGCTTGGTGCTAAACAAGCCAAGACATGACCGTCGAAAATATCCCTTTTTGCGCCTCCTTCTGCTTGATCAAACCATGTGGTATAACCATGGGCGGTCACTACGTTCCCGCCAAGTATGATTGCCATCGAAGGACTCGGCGCACTCGAGTTCAATGAACCCCAGCACAGAAAAATAAAAGTTTGTAACTCATGCGAACGGCAAATACCTAACCTGATTGGATTGGATTTACTTATGATTTTCTCAGCGTGAGATTCGGATGAATGCAATGTTTGTTCTTTCGAGGGTAGTTACAAATAGCTACTTATAAATATCACTCCTATATCAAAGGGAGTGATATTCCTATCAAATTCAATGTCAGAATTAAACATATCTTATTGCGAGATTGTGTGAGTTACTGCATCTTATTGCATCACTCGATCGGTTTAGCATACGATCATGCATTGCCGAAATGTTACTAGCTGAATCTTGGAACGATTTTTCCAGATTACTTGTCCTTGAATTCTTTCTTACTCCCCCGAAGTCTTCTCCTCCGGCTGCTCCTCCTCTCCGGAGACGTGGAAGTGGAACTGCTGTAGCGATCTCTCCTCGATGATTCACTACGCGGGGCTATTTACCGCGGTTTTTATTAAACGGATTATTTTTTGCTGTTACACTGAACAATTAACACTATAACCGTAACAAAATTCCAAGGATATTTCGAAAAGTAACTTGGAATATTTTCAAATTTGTTAAACGCGTGCGCACGGAAAGAAATCCAAAACGCCAATGACCTGAAAATTGAGCGCGCGCAATAACGCTGGCTACAATTGCCGCAATTTCTGAAACTTTACGCGCGCAATGTTGCTGAGGTTTCAAACGGATATCACATGTATTTTAGGAGTTTTAAACAGGAAGTGAGCTGTTTAGGTCTAAATTCGTCGCACCGGAAAGGAAGTCAAGTATGCTACTCTCAATATTAGGCTTAAAGCCAGGTAACGTCAGGTATAATAGGCACTTTGGCTCCGTATTTGAGCCAGCTGCGCGCTTGTCCCGCGATTCTTTGACTTTACCCCCTCCTTCTTGTACTGTAGTTGACATAAACTCTATTAACATTGATTTAAAACTGGTATTCAAATATCTAAGCGGTATTAATTCTAATAAGGGAGCTGGCCCCGATGGGCTTCATCCTTTATTCATTTCTAAATGTGCCGAGCATCTTTCAGCCCCCATAACAATTTTATTTAAAAAGTCTTTGAGTGAGGGGTGTATGCCTATCGTTTGGAAGCGGGCTCTAATCACTCCTATTCCAAAAGGAGATGATCCGTATAGTATTACTGATTATCGACCCATATCTAAATTATGTTCACTAGCAAAAATTTTTGAAAAGATTGTCACCGATCAACTATCTCGACTTGTTTCGCATCATATATCTGGGGCTCAACATGGTTTTCGTAGTGGTCTGAGTGTTGATACTAATCTCTTAACATTTACTGAATTCTTACTTAATTCTATGGATCAAAAGATTCAAGTAGATGCCGTATATACCGATTTTTCAAAAGCTTTTGATAAAATTAGCCGCTTTACGTTGCTTTCCAAACTCTGGAACTTTGGTATACACGGTGATCTTTTCCGTTGGATTCTCTCCTACCTGGAGAATAGAATGCAAGCAGTTGCACTAAAGGGTTTCGTCTCCGATTATAAGACTATTAGCTCGGGGGTCCCACAAGGGTCTCATTTGGGACCTCTACTTTTTATTTTATATGTCAACGACATTGGATCTGCCATTAAACACTCTGAATTTCTCCTTTATGCTGACGACGCTAAAATTTTCAAAAACATATCAAACATCGATGACTGTCTTCTACTTCAAAGTGATATAAATAGTATGTTAAGTTATTGTACAGAAAACAATCTGTTCCTGAATCCTAAAAAATGTTACACTATATCTTTTACTAGGAAACTTCGAAAAACAGATTTCGATTATAGCATCAGCGACACCAAACTTGCTAAGGTTGATGAAATCCGTGACCTCGGTATAACTTTGGATTCTCGGCTCAGTTTTGTTCCTCACATAAACAAAATAGTTAATAATGCCTATAAAAAACTTGGTTTTATCCTGCGGATGGGTAAGCCTTTCAACTTAGCAAGCTCATACAAGATTCTTTATTTTTGCTATGTTAGAAGTATACTAGAATTTGCCAGTTCTGTCTGGAACCCTTTCTTTCAAATTCATATTGATAGAATTGAAAAAATTCAGAACAAGTTCCTTAAATCTCTTGACTA
The DNA here is from genome assembly GCA_949825045.1 of Argyresthia goedartella. Taxonomy (NCBI): domain Eukaryota; kingdom Metazoa; phylum Arthropoda; class Insecta; order Lepidoptera; family Argyresthiidae; genus Argyresthia; species Argyresthia goedartella. The sequence goes on along the minus strand of OX463832.1, from coordinate 6,330,194 downwards.
TCGTGTGCGCCATGCCTTCGATAATTATAAAATGTGCTCCTCACGTTATAATATACCTTCACTTGAGATACGTCGCAAGGTGACAGATGCCTTAACTCTATATAAAATTGTAAATAATGTTACCGACTGTCCAGTCTTATTACAGAGTGTGGGATTTCGTGTGCCTAACCCTCGTCTTAGAAATAGAAAACACCTATTAGTTGTTCCTTCAAGTAGTACTAACTATACTGGTAATTCGTCGTCGTAGAACCTCTAAAGTTTATAATGAAAGCTTTTCTGATTTAGATCTTTTTAATATGTCTCTTAATGTGTTTAAGCAAAGTGCCACTAAAATTTTAAATAGTGATGGTGAAATTATGTAAGTAGGTTGATTAATTTGTTTTGTGCATTTTTTATGTAAAATTCAAACTAGTAATTAATCGAAACTGTAGGTTTATTTTAACACCATAACTTTAACTTTTTCGTAAGTAATTTTGCTAACTGTTTGTTTCGTTAATATACAAATAAATAAATAAATAAATAAATAAGTTGTCAAAACTAAGGCAACCACTAAAACAATTAAATCCTAAAAAATATTTAATATGGTCGCCCTGTGGACATACACCTTATAACTATACACTCTAAATCAATTAGAGAATGCCACCATATGGTACAATACAAATAACACACAAAAAGGTATTATAAAAAAAAACTATTTTTCTAGAAGTGGCTCCTCCGATATGACCCACACTTCTTTTGAGGTCAGCAAAATCAGCTTAATACCCCTTAAATAGCCTGACCCTGCTCTGTAATCCGAAATAACACTGCAATACTATGGAACCCGACTGCAATACTATAGTCCGACCGAATGACTGTTCCTTATGCAGACCGAGTAGTTTCCGACTACAACTTTATAATAATTGTTAACTAAATCGTCAATTATACGTTCACTAACCGAAAATGAACTTTAATTGTGGTATACCGACCACAAGACTCACTCACAAACTGATTGCCGACCAATCTGAGATACCCTTTTTCTCCCAACTACAATGTGGCAAAAAAAAAACCCTACAACCGTCCGTGAATCGATTTCCTACTAGGAAACCGCGCCTGCTACCAAAATGATTAAATTCCACGCCTTAACCGACAGGGCGTGGAATCTTGGTAGGGTTGGTTTTCACCAGGAGTACTGACCTTTGACGCCGTGGACCGGAATTCGAAAGCTCAATTCGAGGCAGGAACACGTGATGAGGAGCACAAGGGTGGGGGGAGAGGAGTCGAATCTTACTCTCGTCGTAGCCCGATGTCGCCGTCGTGTTGCTTGCCGACACGAAGGGTCGCTGTCCGAATGCGACGAATTGATCCCCGAATCACTTCGTCCCTTCACAATCACAACACGAAGCACTCACTCCGATGACGTGAATCTACTTATTTCCCGACTATTGGACGATTGTTCCGTGATGATTATTACAAATTAACACTCCGACCAGGCCCGACACCTGAGTTAGACAATTATTACTAATAAAAATACAGCCAAGGCCCGAATGCCATGTGCAAAAAAGTAACCTCTAACTCGTCATCACGTTTCTATACAAGTGACAGCTGCTAGTTCCGTTCCGATCACTCGCGGTCCGAGTCGCGCAACGAAAAAAGGTGCGTTCCGAAGCATAAATATTAAACAATTATTTTTTATTAAAAGCACCATGTTTTATAATTGAGAAATAATTATTTGTATGGTTAGGATTTATAACTGTATTTCATTGCCTATCCTACATGCAATATTTAAAAAAATGTTGTCATTATTTTGTCAGTATGCTTGTCACTCGTCACTCAAAATGTCAAATGTGACAAGTCAAACTGCTGACATTGACATATACAAGGTACAGCGCGCGAACGTATGGCGCAGAGCTTTGGCGATAAACCCAAGTTACTTAATTTTCATTCTTCCGCTTTTTCTCATCAATGAAGATGGCGGTGTGACTTCCCTCCATACCTCAGTGTTAGACATAGTTAGTTTGGTTATGAACGTTGAGAAATCCGACAAAACAGTGTTGCCATAGTATTATTGTCCTGGGTGCCAGTTTTACTTGAAATAATCGGTATTTTAAATAACAAGAACGATTATAATGGTGCTTTAAAAAAACGGTCAAGTACGAGTCTAACTCGCGCACTAAGGGTTCTGTACCACTGTACAGAACCGGTGGTAGGGATGGTGTGGAGTGAATAGTTTTGAATAATTGAAAGTTTGGATTTTACATAGCAAAATGTTGTTTACAAAGTTATTGGTGCGGCTACTTTCACACTTCATGCACGTAACCAGGTGCATTCATAAGTTTGTATGTGGTATTGAAAGAATTGTTGTATGGGAGCCCTCTTAAATATTTATTATTTTATTCTATTTATTAGTATGTGTTGTTATATAAATACATCATCTGTGAAAATTTCAACTGTCTAACTATCACGGTTCATGAGATCAGCCTGGCGACAGACGGACTGACAGACAAATAGGTATTTGTTCCAAT